>CM035167.1:70009759-71299759 GCA_020205615.1 Panax quinquefolius | reverse complement strand
AATCCCTAAATTAAGGAATTCTAATTGAATTATAATTCCCTAAATTAAGGAATCCTATTTACACTAGAATATGTAAATAAATATGAAAGTGTATTAGTTATATAAATATTATATGAAAGTGCACTATTGATGTAATTATTTTAAAAATGTATTAGAATATGTAATTGTCCCTAAAAAATATTGATGTTTGTAAACAAGTACAAGAGATTAAAGAAATTAAAAAAAAAAGATTCCAACGTCAATTAAAGTGATGTTACATCTTACTCTTCTTTTTTACAAATTTGCTTTATAAAAAAATTTAAAAAAGTTACGATGCCAGTTAGTTTGGCATTGGATCACATTTTTATCTTTTTCTAATCTCTTTAAAAAATAAAATTATTTTAAAAAAAATTAAGATAATTTTTTTTAATTCGTTTGTTTTTAAAAAAATATTTTTTAAAGTTGCGTTTGTTGCCTTTCTGATTTTTAGCCAAAAAAAAAAATCCGAAAATTCAACGCCAAATATTCATATGATTTTTATACACTGATCATGACCAAAAAAGGGAAAAAAAAAAAAAAAAGAGAGGATAGTGACGCTATCTTGTAGAATATAACATAAATGTCAAAAACAAATATTCATATGTTCAACAGAAAAAGTTAAGTTTGAGTTTGTTCTTTAATTTATAATATACTACAACTCAAATTGTAATGTAATTATTTTTTTAAGAGAAATTTTATTCTTAATAAGAATTTTTAAGTAATTTACAATAGTAGTTGTATTAATTAAAATATTAAGTTACAATAATTTAAAATTTAAAATATTGTAAATTAAAAATAAACAAAATTATAATAATTATGACTTTTTGTGGAGAAAATTAAAAATGTTAAAATATTAATTATTTTTTCTACTAAAGACTTATATTTTCAGTTTGTTATTATTAATTTATGATATCTTAAAATTGAAGTTTAGATTTATGTTTTAAGTTTTTGAAAACTAATTTTACATATAATATTACTTCTAAAACACTTTTTAAATGTTATCAAACTCTTTTTTTTAACAAGGTCCCTAATTTAAGAGGGGTGTGCGTGGTCTGGAAAAAGAGTTACTAGAAAAAGAGTTAGGCATGAAACAAGACCAATTTGAATCTCTTTCCTTATTCTTCAATATTTGAGTATTTGATTTTCAGTTTTGATATTGTGTAGGTCTCAACAGTTGCAATCAGTCGGTGGGGGATTTTAGGAGCGGAATCAGCCTAAATCTCTCATACCGAGTCAAGCCCTAATTTTGATGACGGAGAGTTTAGATTTGCATCTTATGTGAGGCGAAATCAGTCGGTGGGGGATCTCTCATTTCTATTATTGTAAGAATTCACTTTAAATTGCTTGGATCCCCAAAACTTGATTGATTAGCTTTAATATAAGATGCTGAACATGTTTTCAGTTATGGCCTATAAGCCACTCTATGTTGTTAAGCCTTGGTATCTTGATGTGATTATGTTGTCATTTCTGGTGGATGGCAACATATATAATTCTTTTGTACACTCGTCAAATCTATTAGATAACTAATGTGTTTTTGGTTGTGTTGTTTCGCAGGAAAATATGGATACAAATGTGCTGAGCCCAGAAATAGTAACATCACTTAGGCAAGTGAATGAGAAGATTGTACAGATTAGCCTCACCAATTCTATATACTGGAATGCCCATACTTTTGATCTAACCGAATCTGGTAAGCTATTTGCATTTGGTGCTGGTGATAAAGGGCAGCTGGGCGTTGAACTTGTTGCCGACCAAACTGAGAGGGCGAATCCCCAACAAGTTAATGTTGATCTCAGCTAAAACTTGTGCTAATAATCCCATCTCCTAATTTATCAATCATCATACTCGTCATGCTTTGTGTTTAGTGTTCATATCTCCTCCATGTTTATTTCTGTACAGAGAAACAAACAAACGATTCTGAAGAATGAATGTAGCTAGGTAGCAGGGGCCTAGGCAAATGCTGTAAAAAGATGGGATGACTAACACTCTTCATACTATTTATTCCTGCTACCTTCTGCTACTAAGGTAGCAATGACTAAAGTAGTATTTATTCCTGCTACCTTCTGCTACTAAGGTAGCTTCATATTATTTAATTTGGTATGTGTTTTCATTTTGTATTGAAGAAATCATTGGATTGGGATGAATTTTTGTTCTGCAGAAATTGAAGTTGTGAAGACAGCTACGGTGGCAGAGCTGAAGAAGTCAGTGGAGGCCGTGTTCAGTCATTTACGGAAAGAGGGACCTGACAAGGTGTCATGGTATGATTATTTTTCATTTTCACTATTTATGGGTTTTAGAAGTGGTAAATTGTACAATTAGAGAGAAATTGGTCACTAGATAACAGAGTTTTTAATGGTACTGGTGGCTTAATGAATTGCAAAGCTTGTTAAATAATTTAAACATTTAGTCAGGATATCAGCTCCAAGATATATTAGTCAGCCATCTCCCTTATAATTAGCTCATTTTACCTAATAAGAAGGATAAACAAACTTTAATTTCATTTTCGTGTGTTCATGTAGGTCTCATGTGTGGGGGCACTTTGTGATATCTCATTAAAGACAGTGATTATATTGGAGATTATGATATCAGGGATGGTGATCAGATTTGGCTTCTGCAGATAATATACAATCAGGTACCAAGGCTCATAGTTCATCTGCCATGCAACATGTTACCCCACCTGCATCATATTCTTATGCTGCTGCACTGGGTGCTTCCTTGTCAAGAAGCACAACCCCTGACCCACAGCACATTTCCAGGGCTCCTAGTCCTTGCCCTACTCCTATTGGTGGATGGAGAGTAGGTAGTTCAGAAAAGAGAAGCATAAGTTCAAACTCATTTAATGTTGTCTCTTTTCACATAAGTGAGCCTGCAGATTTGGTAGCTTCTTTATCCGACATGAATTTGTTAAATGGTGTGATGAATGATGAGAATCATTTGCAATCACAGATTAAGCAAATCGTTGATAACCATGAGAATTATCTCGCACATATACCAGGTGGTCAAAATAATGTGAAGCAGCACTCGTACCTGAAGAAATCTGAGCCTCAGTTACACATGCCTTCTTCTCAATCAAGAAATCTATCATACTCTAATTCTGGTATGAGCAGTGGTGATGGATACAGACTTGGTAACTCTTCCAATAATGCTTACCTAAAACGATCTCATTCTACTCTTCATGGTGGAGGTGGCATAGCATCTCATTATCAGCATATTGATGGTACAAATTCTTCATTTCCAAACTACGGTATAAGTGGGTACACAATGAATTCACCACTTCCATCCATGATCTCGAGCCATCTTGGCAATGGTAATATGCCACCCTTCTTTGAAAACGCTGCTGCAGCATCAGCCATGGCTGGCGCCGGAATGGACTCAAGAATGATGGGGGAAATTTTCCGTCTCAATTGAATCTGAGTTATGCTGCATTAGAATCACAAAATCTTAGCATAATCGGGAATCAGATGGCCGGCGGTGCTCTACAGTCGTCTTTTGTGGATCCAGTATATCTTCAATACTTCAGGACTGCTGAGTACGCTGCAGCACAAGCTGCTGCTGTTAATGATCCCTCTTTGGATATGAACTACATAGGTAATTCATACATTGATTTACTTCAGAAAGCTTATCTTGGATCTCTACTATCACCACATAAATCACAATATAGCGTCCCATTAGGTAGTAAAACTGGTGGTTCTAATCATCACAGTTACTATAGTAATCCTGCATTTGGAGTTGGCTTTTCATATCCTGGAAGTCCCTTGGCAAGTCCAGTTATTCCAAACTCTCCTGTTGGACCTGGTAGTCCAATCAGGCACGGTGATGTCAATATGCGATTCCCTTCTGAAATGAGAAACTTGGTTGGGGGTGTCATGGGAACCTGGCAATTAGATGCTGGTAACATGGACAATAGCTTTGTCTCATCATTGCTGGAAGAGTTCAAGAGCAATAAAACCAGATGTTTTGAACTTTCGGAAATTGCAGGTCATGTTGTTGAGTTCAGGTATTTTTTTTTATAAATCATGTGGTTGAATCATGTTCACCATGAAATCCTTATTACCGATTTAACACCCACTATGATTATCAGTGCGGATCAGTATGGGAACCGATTTATTCAACAGAAACTTGAAACTGCAACAACAGAGGAGAAAAACATGGTTTACCAAGAAATATTTCCCCAAGCCCTCACTTTGATGACTGATGTGTTTGGTAATTACGTGGTCCAAAAGGTATATATATTATTATATTCCTGTCAATAATACATATTCTTTGTATTTTTGTTCACACACGATTTTCCAGTTGCATACTCTTATATTTCACGCTTTCAATTATTGTTTTCGTGTTTTTAGTTCTTTGAGCATGGAATGGCATCACATAGAAGATAGTTAGCTAAAAAGCTCGTTGGCCATGTACTGACACTAAACCTTCAGATGTATGGTTGTCGAGTAATCCAGAAGGTAAAGCTTTCCAACCAAATTTCATGACAATGTCACTATGTTGCTGTATGTTTACAGAAGGTTCTCTTTCTTTATTATCTGCATCCATGTCGAAGAGGATGTAGGTTTTATCTTTATTAGTTTATTACATTTGACGTTGAATGCGATGGTATATGTTATGCCTCCATCCATTGGTATTGATTTGTTACAATCGACATATATTTTACTTTCTGAACTTTAACTTTGGGAGAAGAGTAGTATAAATCAGCAACTACGGCTTTTATAAATTGGAACTTAATAACCTTTCTAAACAATATTTGGAACATAATTACCATCAATCCCAATGGTCCCATTTTCTATTAACAGCTCAACATATGAAATGAATATATGTAAACAATATATTATATTTGCCTCTATAGTTGTAATTACCATTCAAGTTGTTTTGTTTGCCATTATCATTATAGTAATGAAAGTCTGGTTGATCAAAGAAAAAAAGGGTATGGTAAACACTGAAAATTTTGGTACTTTTTTTAGCTCACCACGAAATAATATTGCAGTAGCATGATTGTAGACAACCATTATAGGTCCTGTGGACAATAACCAAAAGTGGAAGCTCCCTAGACATGCACACTGGTATATGTTGTAGAATAATACTGCAAGGCTGCTTTTATTAAAATTTGTACTCCCACTATCCAGAAGAATGAGTACCATTTTCAATGAAAATTACATAGAAAGCAAATATATTTTTGGGACAGAGGGAATATAAATGTAATTCTTATATTGTATGCTCAATGTTGTTCTTCGTACTTTTTCTTAATATTGTTGCCAGGACATGGACGGTTAGATGTAATCCTGAGTATGAAGGGCAAATTGCGGTCTCTCTCTCTCTCTCTCTCTCTCTCTCTCTCTCTCTCTCTCTCTCTCAGTAATCTGTTTCTTTAACTACATAACTATAGGCACTACATAAATTTTTGGATGTATGGTCTTTAATTTATCTTGGCTTACATGATCTATAGATCTGAGTTAAGGTTCCTTGCTCCCTTTGTTTTTATTAAAATAAATTTTTTTACTGCATTGCATCTTTTATTCCCAAGTATTCTCCAATGAAGGTTAATCATAGATTCACCATTGTGAACCATCTAATTTATTTTAGAAGTAAACATAATATTTTGCACAAGATTATTCAACTATTTTCTATTTTGTACTACTTTTGTAGGTGCTGCTGATGACCTTACAAAATGCACCCCTGGACTTGAGGGACAAGATTTTTAAAAGTGCAGGCTAATCTTGTTTTAATATTGGCGAGAACACGAAGAATGAACCATGGTTGAAACTCTTGTGTAAGCTTAAGTATTATTTTCTATTATAAACATTTCTTTTTTGATTTTTTTTCATATGTGGCACTAGTGTTAACCTCTTGATGGCAGATAGTGTCAACTAAGATGGGCTTTGTAGTTTTCAGTCGTACGAATTTTGATTGTAAAGATGATGAATGATCATTGTATCAGATGATTTTATTTAATTAATAATATTTTATTTTTTTTGTATTTCTGTCATAATTTGTTATGGGGTTATTGAGACATAATTTTTTTTGTTTATAAAATAATTTTGAACAAGTTTGAATATAGCAACAATTTTTTATACATTTAGCAACAAATTTCGTTGCTAATGGTATTAAAAATATAATATTTGGCAACGAAAAATTAATATAATAACAACGGAGAGGATATTGTTGCTAATACTAACATAAAAGATAACATTTTTTATCGTTGCAAATCATATCAACTTTTGTTGCACATATAAAGAAACGACAACATATAATGTCGTTGCTAATCGACGACTTTCGTTGCTATTGAAAAATAACCAGCAACAAACATTTTCATTGTTGATTCAGCATACTGTCGTTGCCAAATAATATAATCAGCAACGAAAATCGTTACTAAAAAGTTTACATTCCGCAATGAAAGCAAGCTTAGGCAACAATTTTCATAATTTACTGCAACGAAAAATGTCGTTGCAAAATGGTGTCAATTGCAACGAAAATGCATGGTCGTTACAAAAAAAGAGAGTTCATTTCGTTGCCAATTAGCAGGCTTTTGCAACGAAATGTGGTTTTTAGCAATGAAATTTTAATTATTTTGCAAACAATACATTTTGTTGCTAAATGATCGGTATCTCTGTACGATGGCCAAATTTCGTTGCAAAATGTATTATTTTTGGCATCGAAAAAAATGTAGATTCATGAACAATTAGCAACGCTATCGTTCAAGAACGAAAGACCTTAACGACGAAGAAAGTCGTTGCCAAAACCCTTTTGCAACGAAATTTAGCACCTTTAGCAACGAAAATCGGTTGTTGCTGAAGCTCCATTTTTTGTAGTGCCTCTTGGGCATAGCCCAAAGTAACTTACGGTTGATCTCACTTTGCAGAATTGATTTATCAAGAAGCTTCATGGAATTTGTTAGTTCAATTAGCACAATAGATCTAGGGGGGTTGAATAGATCCTTTTATTTCAAATACTTTTCTCTTTTATTTTATATTGCTATTACATTAGCAGATGACAAACATAAGAATCTTTTCAAGCACAGCGGAATAAGTAAAAAGATCCCCTTCATTGATATATTCATAATCAAACATACATTATTCGTAGAGTTAGTTTGGTTGTAAGCAGTTAAAACATACATATCAGTTATAACAGTAATAGTACATAATATAAATGACATAATGTAAAAGACACAAGGGGTTTTAAGTGGTTCAGAGACTTAAGCTCCTAATCCACTCTTCTGCTTTCAACTAACATGATTTTCACTAAGGAAGGGCAACACCCTGAATCACTAAGATTCCTTCTAGGCCAGCAGCCTTGGGACTTCAGTTCACTAAGAACTTTTCAAGGCCAGCAGCCTTGGGACTCCTCTAGTTCCTTAGGAACTTTTCAAGCCCAGCAGGCTTGGAACTTCGTTTAGTCTCTCCGGACAAGGACCCCTCAGGCCCTGACTTTATTTAGTCCCTTCGGACAAGGACCCCTCAGGCCCTAGCTTCTGTTGAGTTATTTTTTCGTTGGAGTTGGTGCTGAGCTGCTAAGATATCTTCATGCTCTGAACATCTTCTGTATTTAGCAGCTTGACGTGATCATCCACTACAACAAAATAGTAAATAGACAACACTTAATAGATAACATTTTTTATAAAAACGTTGTGGTATATTTTTTTACAACGTTTTTAAAAAAAACGTTATAAATATATATGCAAAAACGTTATCTATTTAAAAGAGCATATTTTTTGTTTTAACTAGGTATCATTTTTTTTTTTAAAAACGTTGTCTATCTACAAAGACACGGAGCAAAAAAAACAAGACACGGAACAAAAAAAAAAAAGACACGGAGCAAAAAATCCACTTCTCAAAATCGGCTACCAGCTATTCTTTCTTATAAATCCCTAAACCTCCATTCCATTGAGCAGATTCAGATCTTCTTCATCAAAAATCCACTTCTTGCAAGCCGCTGCCTCACCTTCCGGTGAGGAAACCCGGCCTTCCAGCTTCCTTAGTTCGATTGAAGAGGGACGGAGCAAAAAAAACGCTTAACTGAATAAAACGCCGGCACTCTCTTTTGTAGCCCAAAACCCTAGCCTCTATTTTCTCTCACTCCCAAATCCGTCCCGATCTCGTCTCTGTTTCTCACCACGCCAACGGCACCCGCGCCATTGATGGATCTGATAACTTCAGACCCGACGCCGATACCATCGTCTGCTCCTCCACCTCCTTCTCCCTCTTCAGCGTCACCCGCGGCATTGCCGCCTCCGAGCAGCGGAATCGGAAAGCCGGTGACAACGGATCGAAAATCAAAGAGGGGGACTTTGTCGCAGATCCAGAGTGACACAATTTCTGCTGCTAAAGCTGCTTTGAATCCAGTTAGAATCAACATATTGCCCCAGAAACAGAAGCAGAAGAAAAAGGTTTGATTAATTATTATTTACACCAAAATGGGACCGACTGTTTTATTATTATTTGTATTTCATAAGTTCAATACATCGTTACCACAGTTCCAAACAAATTTTGGGATACATTTCTAATTTTAGATTACGAAGTGACATGAAATCCCAACATGCTATTATTTACATTTTAGGTAGATTGAGTACCTATCACATATGTTGCAAATGTTAAAACAAAGTGGATGACCCTTGTTTACCTTTGTTGGTTAATATTTATTGTGGGAAAAAAAAGGAGTTGTGAATTGTATGAACCTCTTCTGAAATAGTTGTTACTATAATTGACAGATTTTTGTTTACTTGTCTCTTGATTTCAGGGTCCAGTTATTACTGATCAAGAAATTCAGAAGCTTGTGGCAATGGGTTTTTAAAGGGTAAACACTTTATTTCTCTAGGTTCATCTTTTTTGGCACAATTGGAGCAGTTAGTTTGAGACTATTATTAAGATTCTGGCTTTGTATGGGTATGGATTGTTTCAGACACAGGTAGAAGTTGCATTGGTTGCTGCCGATGGGGATCTTAATGTAGCTGTTGAAATTCTAATGAGCCAAGAGGTTAGTAGTATATGAAAGCTATGATTATAGTATACTGCTAGTTTGTTTGCCTATGCCTTCTCATGTATATAGTATACTGCTAGTTTGTTTGTTGTTTTAATGTTGTGAGATGTGCTCTAGAAAAATAGTTTTTGTTTGAGAGTTGTTGCCATATGCAGAACTAATGCTTGAACATAGTTGTTCTGTTCATTAGTGAACTTGTATAATTCCTGTTCTTTATGGCTCAAAACTCGTTCACAGAAAGATGCATTCAGACACATGACTATAAATATAGTACTCTCCAGTTCCAGTTGTATACATTTTTCAATCATTAGCGCTTATATATCAAGTAGTTCTAGCTTTTTAGTGGACATATTTGATGGAATGTCTACTTGACCATTCCAGGACATGCTTCCTGCTTGAAAAAGTTGTAACACCTGCAATTCTTGAACTATCACTTTCCAGGTTAGTGGGCTGGAAAGGGTATGAGGAGTACATGAGAGCTTTGTATGGTGGAAATATCACTCACAAGGCCCTGTTAGTTGATGCTGTTGGGACTCTTGTTATTCCTTCTCAGCCCATGGCCCAGGTTTGTTCTTTAGTTCTTTTCTCTCTACAATTCTCGTGGCTGCGAATTTGTGGATTTTTTTTTCCTGATTTGTGTCTAGTAATGGTTTTTTGGGTGCAATCTTGAAGAACCCATTTCATTTTTCTACCTACAATCCGTTGAGGTTGTTTTTTCTCTGTATATATAGTTGAATCAATTTGCAATATGTTGTATTGTTGTATTATAGATTTACAGACAGATTGGTCATTGGTGTATTGTTGTGTTATAGATTTACAGACAGATTGGTGAAAAGTATGGGGTGGACTACTCTGAAGATGAGATACTGAACAGATACAGGAGAGCATATGAGCAGCCTTGGGGAAGATCTCGCCTAAGGTGATTTATGTTCTACCTAATATTATTAGCTAGTTTACAAATGTTAAGGATGTAGTTTTTCTATGTTTACTCCAAATAAAAAGAGAACTCTAGTTGATGTTTTTGTTATTAATATCTTAATGTATAGATTTACTAGTTTCTCTTGCTTCAGAGTACTGACATTGTTAAAAAAATTCTTTGGAGGCTTCTTTTTCCCATGTTCCGCAGTGTAGTGCGATTATCTAAACATGGTTTATTAATTTGCAGATATGTTAATGACGGGAGACCATTTTGGCAATATATAGTCAGTTCCTCAACTGGGTGTTCGGATTCCCAGTACTTTGAAGAGCTGTACAACTATTATACCACTGAAAAGGTTGGTTTGGTTTGAGCATCACGAGTTAACAGTTTAAGAAGTTTTATTACTATATAAAAAACACAAAAAATTGTTTTTATTTATTGGTATGAATGACAAGGAATTTTTTTCCCTTGAAATCTCTAACTTGTTTGGTTTGAGCATCACCTGCTTGAAATGAGTGACCAGTTCACTTGTGATCCAGAGGCTGGAGGTTGTGGAAAGTTTCACTATAAACATCATATTCTCTTGACTCCACCTCATGTTTTCACGACAGGTGACTTCTTGGAAGGCTTAATAATTAGTTAGCTGCTTTGTGAATTTTATGTTACATCCATTGTAATACTACCTTTTATTTTGCAGTACTGGGTTGGCAGAATACATGTGAGTGTTGACGACATAAGGGCTACGTTGGTGGCATTTTGCAGTACTACGTTTCTGCTTTATTGGTTAGGTGTGGCTATATTTTAGTTTGAACTTTGAGTATAACTGCAGTTTTGTTGCTGCAGTATATGGCACTTCAGTGCTTATGGATAGTTTGGTATAGATTTTATGGATGTAGTAATTTGAAACTGTAAACAAATGGTATTATTGGGATGTATTTTGAATGGTTGATACATTTTGGCTTTAAATTTAAATGAGAATTTAGACCTTTTAGCTATATATCATGACATTATTATATTGCAGGTGCATTGGTAATGTAGGTGAATTATAATTTTTTTTTCTTTTTTTTAATCTACAACATTTTAAAAACGTTGTGTAAATGTGCCTAAACGTTGTCTGATATACTAAACAACAACGTTTTGATTCAAAAAACGTTGTGGAATCATACCCACTACAACGTTTTTAAGCATTTCTTAATTTTTGAAAAATAAATCTACAACGTTTTTTTTCTAAAAAACGTTGTGTATTGTGCTTAACTACAATGTTTTTAAAACGTTGTGTATGGGTGTCAAATAGACAACACCCTTAACCACGACGTTTTTTACCATTATGTCATTTACATTACGTTTGCGATCTCCCTTCTTGATACTTGATGTCTTCTCATGATGGACTTGCTAAGATGACTGTGAGCTCTTCTCTATTGTACTTAGAGTCTTCCCATGATGGACACTACTATGACATGATGCACTTCTTTCTCTCGGTAGTTCAGAACACTCTTCTTGTAGTAGAACTCTCACTTCTACGTAGTAGAACTCTCACTTCTACTTCTTCCTTTGCATGTATCTGAGTGTTCTTAATGGATCGTAGAGTGAGCTTTTGGACTCACTATTTCACATGGTTTAGACCAGTCCACCGTTACTCCAAACTCGGCAACTCCAGCAACCTTCGATCTTTGAAGCTCTTCCTGATTTATACTCCTTCCCAATCCTTCCGTTGGAAAGTAGCCGTTGAAGTCTATTCAAATATCTTCACAGATCTCGAGTTGACAGAGGTAGACTGCTGATGTGACATGTCATACTTTATCTGACATAGCAATCTACTATTTCACCTACCCCATTAGAGTTGTCACTTTAATGTCTTGGGCAGGTCGAAGACTTTATTTCCTCCTTCTGATTTCTCGATCAGAGGTTGTCCTTTTGCATCGATGCTCTCAATAAGCTCTTGTCCGAATATTACCCTTCAAATTGAACCGTTGCCAATACTTCAGTCTTCAGCTATTCGAACTCTACGATTCTGATGCATGTCTTCGAGGACCTGATCGTAGTGTCTTGTTGAGTGTTGCTCATTGACTGGTATAGTTAACACTATGATCTTGAAGAGTTGATTGGATCTCTAATGTAGAACACCTCTTCCTTCTATTGTGCAGTGCTTCAACACTTCTATTTGCTTCAACTGTTCTCAGAGACTGATGGCCTAACTCCTTGCTCTGGTCCCCTCTGAATAGCAAGACACTTCAGATTTGTGGCGCGTCCAGCTTGCTTTCTCCTTGTGATCTCCCGTTCACTTATCATCAATGGACTGACCCTACGCTTAATCACTTTAGCCTTGTTCTTCAGAGACTAACCAGTATCTTAGTTCACTTTCCATCAGTTCTTTCTTTGTTTGACAAACACTACGATCTCGATTGCTTCCAAGATCGTTGTCTTACATTCTCACTGATGACTATTGCACTTCTGCGACTTTCCTTAGTCGCCATTTGAAGTCTTCTTCTGATCTCCTTGTGGAAGACTTCATCTCGAGTGGCTTCACAACTCAATCTTGATGTTGATTGGGTTGGTGCTTAGATCTTCTGTTTAGCTTTTATGCCACTCCTCGAGTGCTCTCTGGTTCCCTTCAGGTGGGATGTATCTTTGCTAGTGCCAACTAGAGGCTTTCTTCCTTTGGATATTCTTGGAGTGCTCATTAGTTGAGAATCGTATTTGCTCTACGATTCTGCCTTGGCATTGTGAGCACATTTTGTTGAGGTCGTAGTTTTGCACTCTACGATTCAGCTTCGGCTGTGCAGAGACTACGACTTTGGGATCAGATCTTGACACTCTACGATTTCTGTCTTTGTGCTCGATGTCTTCATCTGATATAGCTCGACTACGATCTCTACACGTAATCAATAGACTCTACGAACTCAGAGTTTAGTCTACAATCCTTGACTTGGCCGGCGTGATCAAGACTCTACGATTCCGAGTGTAGTCTACGATCCTTGACTTGGCCAAGATCGCTAGACTCTACGACTCGAAAGTGTAGTCTACGTTTCGACTTGACTTGGCGGATGTTCGATTATTTCGTAGGCAGCGGTGTCTCTCACGATTACGAACATGATTTTCTCGGCAGACTTGGTCCCGAGGAAGTTCTACTCGACACACTCACGATCCTTCCTCGTCTCTCTCGGCGATCTACGAACTCGAGATCTACTATCTTGCAGACTACGATTACGCCTCGACGACTCTCGAGTTCTCCTTGACTCTCTGGCAGACTACGATTTACAGCAAAGGCTTCTCGACGATCGCATGCTTTCATCTATTACATCATAAGATTAACTAACATGCTTGATCTTTCTATATTTATAGTCCTTGTACATCATTTCTTTATAAGGACTTTACAAAGCTGTTTTGCTTATGTAGGATCAACCTAACATACTTGATCAATTAATTCTAAGTCCTTGTACACATGTTTCTATTATCTATCAAGGACTTTACAGCTTTTCTTAATGCAAGCATACTTGCATATTCATTCATATATATATATATATATCATAATAAAATCATATGTAAATAGGAATATCATTCATATGTTTATTCCTGATAGAATTCATTAGTACTAGGAACCTTGCTTGTGCCTCGTTGATAGTTTCATCTTTCTCAAGCTTGAACATTTCATAATCATGCATGAGCATACTAAGCTTGACTTCTCTTACTTTCGATGTACCTTCATGGCTTACTTTTATAGTATCCCAAATCTCCTTAACCGTGTTACATGAGGAAACTTTGTCACTTTCGGATTGCACCAATCCACTAAGGAGTGTGTTCATTGCTTTTGAATCATAGGAGACCATGTGAGTTTCGGTTGAGTCCATTTCCATTAAGGTCTTTGGAGTACCATCTTTTTTCTTGGAATAACAAGACCATTCTCCACAACTCACCATTCCCAAGGGTATCTTTTAAGAAATATCATCATTCGAAACTTCTAGAAGTTGTAATTTTTAGCTCCATGAAGTAGTGGAGGTCTAACAATCGATTGACCTTCTTGAATAATGTTCCCAAGTTGTGTCATGCTAGAATCTTTCCCTACAAGTCACCTTTAAGACCAAGATAAGTAGAGCCAAGCTTTGATACAAACTGAAATTTAAGTAGGCACACTTAGAAGGGGGGGTTGAATAAGTGTGGAACAAACGGTGTCAAACTTTTGATTAAATAAAATTTTTTTGGATATTCAATGCAGGAGGTTGGATTCTAAATCCTTATAGATTAAAATGTTAAGACAAGATGTTGAGTTGATGTAAGACTTTCTAAAATGCTTAATTTAGAGACTTAGCCTTTTTCAAAATGTGATTATGTGAAAACAATTTGCTAAATAAGTTTTGTAAATTTATAGATATAGAATGTAGCTTGCTGGATAGTTAGCCGAATGATGAGATAATTTAGCACAATAAGCAATCACATCAACACAAGGAATTTTTACGTGGTTCAGCCCCTATCCTCTATTCTAGTGGCCTAATCCACGTCCAATACCAACTAGTATTGGAGACTCTCTTTATTAATTAACTTTGTTTACAATTAAACCCCTTTACAAGACAAGTTTCACAACCTTTGAGTACTTATACTCCCCGAGCACCTTTGTTCCCTAGCACCTTTGCTCCCTGTGCACCTATGCACCCTTAAGCACCTATGCTTCCTTGAATTTGCTTGCAAAACCCCTAATCCAACTCGGATTAGAAACTTTAGACTAACAAATTAGTCTATCACATGTTTAGAGAATTGATCAAAGATATGACAACAAAATAAACTATGATCAAAGCAATAATTATATCAACAATTCAAGGCTCAACTAGAATGCAATGATCAAAGTATGAAAGATATCACCAAGTTAAATAGTCGTCTCTGAAATCTGGAATATAATCCGTGTAGCACAACAACCTTTTTAAAACTTCACAATATAAAAACTTGAATAACGTTTTATGAGTTTGCATTTGAAGAAAAAGGATATATCAGAAAGGAACTTTTTAGTATACTGCTTGGTGTGTTCTCTGTTTCTCAAACCCACGGCTAAAGCATATATATAGATAAGAAAACTTTTTTTTTTGCAGTTGCTAATTTTAGCCGTTACCCATCAAGAATTAATTCTAAGACATATTTATATATATAGATGTTAATAATTGATCTGCTTAGGATTCCTTGAGTAATAATAAATTTGTTTTGATTGACTCAACTAAGTGAGCATATAGCTTTTTGGTAATTAAATTCAATTAGCCCAATGGGAAAACAAAATGGAATAAATAAGAAAGGAATATAATTTTTGCTAATTTATTTCCAATCATACTATTATTAGTCATCTAGACAATTGCATGCTACACTTCGTTCCTACTGACTTCTCCCAATAAAATAAATAAGCATGAATCCTTCTAGGCTAATTTAGATATATTACCAATCATGATAATTAATAAATCACGTTCCTTAGATTGGGTAGGTCCATTAAATTAAAGATTCAATCAGAATTTCTCTTAACTAAATAATAAGCACTTATAACAAGAAAGAGAATCAATTCCTTTTAACTAATCAAGTGGACAACTCATTAAAGAATTATGTTACTAAAGTTAAGACCATTATTCAATCAATTATCAACTTATTATGGAATGAATTAAGTGTATTTGGCATAATCAATTTAAGCAACCTCAAATATGGAATATCAATTAGATATACCTTTTATCACACGGATGACATCTCAATTTGGAATTTCAACATTTAAACAATTTCTATTTTAATTTTGAAAGCTCAATTAATTTATATATTACTTTCATAATTATAGAACACCTAATAATAGATAATCCATATCCTAATATTTATGGAAACAATCTTGATTAGAGATATGAAAGATAATGATCTTTTTAAAACTCATTTTCTAATCAACTCCATCAATTATGGGAAGTATCAATATTTAAAAAACATTTCCATATTTATTTTGAAATCCCAATTTAGATACATTTTAGCTTTCCAAAAATTACTCCAATTATTTTATCCATGCTAATTGATTCTAAAGATATAAAATTTGATTTGCTTAATCAATTTTATAGAAACCTCAATCAATTAATAAATAACTCAATCCCAAGATATATGGTATAGATTTATATAAAGAATCAAAATCTATTAATTCCTTTAATTCTGGGAATGTTTCAAAATTAGCTTTTCAAAAATTACTCCAATTATTGATCCATGATAACTGATTATGAAAATATGAAAATTTGATTTTCTTAATCACTTTTAAGGAAAGTTCAATCAATTAATAAATCATGGAAAACATAATGAATAACTCAATCCCAAGATATGTGGTATATACTTATTAAATCCTTTAATTATGGGAATGCTTCAAACTTTTCAAAAATTACTCCAATTTAATTAATATTTGATCCTTATTAATTTTGAAAGCTTAATTAAATATTTTCATAATTAATCTTTAATTAATTAATCATTTTAATTTATTCCACAATTAATTAATGATATAATGCAATGCAAATCCTAGAGCCTTGATTGAGAAATAATTAAAGCTGAGATCTTACATTTATTTCCTAATGACTCAAGCAATTTTTCAAGCCTTCATGTCTTCAATCCTTTAATAAATCAAAGCTTCAAGAATTCTTTTAATATCCTGTAAATGCATGAGTAAACATTTTAGTACAATAGGAAAGTCATCATCAAAACCTAAGGTTGGAATATGACCGAGTCAACAGAAATTAAATATCCGACAGAATCCAACGAAAAGTTGTTCCAGATGGGAAAATTTGTCGACATCGGGATTTTTATTTGTTCCTTTCTGTTCTTGTTCTTTGGTGTTCTCATGTTAGGTGAGATTTGTTTGAAAAAATAAGTTGTGAAAAGGTCTGACATTTATATGTCGACGATTGTACTGTGAGACTTGCCAATTGGTTTTTTATATGGTTGTACCAACACAACTGAGAAAAGGTTTGCACATTGACCCAATGACGTGACACTGCTAAACAGGTCTGTGAAACCGAGATTTATTAGGGTTCAGGGGCTTGATTATGCGGAGGGAAGGTGTTAGGCACCCCCCGACATCCGTGTCACCACGGTGACTGCCACTTTTCAAGAAATTTTTATATGAATGTGTGTGTGTGTGGGACAATGTGCTATTTATATGGAAGTAGTGTGAGGCCTCGTTCGCACCTATATACACAGTGGTTTGAATTTGTATAAAAATTCAGTTTTAAACAAAATATGGCAGTGATGTTTTGTAAGAAAAAGGTTTTTTCAAACCTTTGTGCTCACAATAGTAATTGAGACCTTTTACACTTCCTTTTTTTATTAAGTGTTCAACTTAATTGCTTTTAATTTTTGAGATGCGAAGCATCTTTGATAAAATAATATACAAAGCAGTGCCGAACTCCTCGTGGGCATGAAAACCATATAAGAAAATCCAAACACCGTGAATAAATTTACAAGTCGACCTTCGGACCAAATTTTTATTTTTTTGCTTTTTTTTAAAACAACTAAAAAAAATATTTAAAAATGTCCATCACATTATATTATGGAATTGGATCTTTTCCTATATAATCTAGATCCGATGGAAATGAATATGTGATCACATGATTTCTAGGCTCTCACATGATGTCGTAATTGATATGAAAGTAGTAAAAAGCAGAAAATTATATTTACATCATTTAATCATTTATATATATATATATAATATCGATATGATACACATTATTTACGAAGCACCTCCATGGGGATCGAAATAAATAAAATAAAGGCAAGAAAAGCAATCAAGCCGCCACGTATAAGTAAGCTCCAGCGATGACAAAAAAACGTAAAATATATATATATATATATATATATATATATATATATATATATATAGAAAGAAACGGATAGGATGTAAAATCCAAGATGCTCATAATGGAACAAAAGTCTTTGAAAAACAGTTGATATATATATTCTTCTTCTTTTCTAGTGTGTGTGAAATATATATATATATATATATATATATATATATATATATATATATATATATATATATATATATATATATATTAAATTAATAGATTATAGGTAAATTAATATTATTTTATTATTATTATTATTAAAGCAAATAAATGCTCCAAACGTAAGTCTAGGCTCATTGTAAACAAATATTTAAATTGAATTTCAATTACACACTAAATATGTTATATATATATATATATATATATATATATATATACATAAACCTGAAATTAAACCATGGACCAAAGTGCAGGCATAGTTTAGGGTGGAAGTGGGACATCCATGCAAACACGACTCTCAGCGTGAAGAAAGAAAGGAGTGCAAAGATGAAGAGAAAGGCTTTAAAGTGTAAGAAGGCTTATAGTGGAATGTCATATATATATATAAGAAGACTTCAATAACTTTAAATGGATGAACACTAGACTCTCCCATGAAGAGAAAGGCTTTAGTGTGTAAAATATAGACTTCAATAACTTTAAATATAAGCTCGTCAAAAAAGTGTTTGAAATAAGAAAGCACTCAGTTTATAGTGTAGTGCACAAAGCAAATTGGACAGGGTTTCCTCGCTATTTCTCTTACAAATAAGGCTACCCCAAGCCCTCTATATATAGAGGGGTGCCATGAGTCTACCCTGGCTTCCCGGATGCCCCAGGCAATGTGGGTCCCGTCGTGTGCGTAATCGTACACTTCGGACAACTTACTGCTATTTCGGACCTTCATAACTTTTAATTCGGGAGTCCGATGGAAGCGTACCATACCATTCCGAAAAGCTCTTTCTGAGAGCTACACAATGACACAAGATTTTCTCTTTTTGATTCCGGGAAGATGGGTCCATGGTCCAAATAGCATTTCAGGGTTTTTGTCAGGCAATTCCGGTGAGCTATTTGGCGTAGTTTGCGCTCCGAAGTTAAGATATGGTTCTTGTGGGACTTCTTTTGAAGCAATTTGAGTTGAAATGAGTGTATTTGATTTGAAGTGAAGTTGAGTTGGAAAATGACCATTTTGCCCCTCCCGGGGTTATCTCCGGTGTTCACGCAGTTATAGCAGTCTTTTCTCAGGGTTATCTTTGAGGCTGTCATGTTGTTGACTCTGAATGTCCTCAGGGTTATCTTTGAGGTTGTCTTGACCTCCCGGGGTTGGAAACTAGATATTCTGGGGCTATCTCCGGGGTTGGAATTGATGTTGTGGTCCTCCAGGGTTACCTCTAAAATGTGAAAAAGACGTTTTTGCCCTCTTGCATAGTTAGTAACATGAAAAGAAAATTTCGAGTGTCTACAACGGTTCAACGTTGGTGGATAAGGTGAATAATGCACAACTTCAGGATGAAGACTGCGAAAAGATAAAACAGAAAGTATCTGAAGGAGAGGAAAACACATTCAAAATCGATTCGGAAGGGTTACTTCAATTTGGAAGGGTAAATTCGATTCGAAGGAAGAATTTGGGTTCTGCCAATACTGGAAGTTAAGGAGGAAATTCTGAGTGAAGCTCACAACTCAAGATATTCGATTCACCCTGGAAGTACAAAGATGTACTAGGATCTTAAACATCATTTTTGGTGGCCGAAGATGAAAAAGGATGTGGCTGAGTGTGTGGTGAAATGCTTAACGTGTCAGAAAGTTAAAGCTAAACACCAAAGGCCAATCGGATTATTGCAACCATTGGAGATACCAAAATGGAAATGGGAGCATATCACAATGGATTTTGTGGTAGGTCTTCCTACTAATCAATAAGGTTATGATGCCATCTGGTTGATTATCGATCGACTGACAAAGTTGGCACAATTTTTGCTAATCAATATTAGATTTAACCTAGATCGGTTGGCAAAACTGTACGTGAAAGAAATCGTTTCAAGACACGGTGTACCTGTGTCCATTGTATCAGACAGAGATTCGCGTTTCACATCTAATTTCTGGAAATGATTACAAGAATGTTTGGGAACACAGGTGAGAATGAGCACAGCGTACAATCCTCAAATCGATGGACAGAGTTAGAGAACCATCCAAACACTAGAAGATATGCTCAGAGCATGTATCATGGATTTCAAAGGAAATTGGGATGACCATCTACCATTGGTGGAATTTTCCTATAATAATAGTTATCACACGAGTATTGGCATGCCGACTTATGAAGCGTTATACAGCAAGAAATACAGAACTCCTTTATGCTGGGATGAGGTAGGTGAACGTCATCTATTGGGTCCAGAGTTGGTACAACAAACCGTCAAAATCATCAAGGTGATTCTAGCCAGATTGATAACTGCACAAGATAGACAGAAGAAATATTTCGATCAACATCGACAAAATTGGGAATTCGATGTTGGTAGTTTTATTTTCTTGAAAGTATCTCCCTGGAAGGGGAAAATTCAGTTTGGCAAGAAGGGGAAATTAAGCCATAGGTTTATAGGACCTTTTAAAGTGCTTCGA
This sequence comes from Panax quinquefolius, assembly GCA_020205615.1. NCBI lineage: Eukaryota > Viridiplantae > Streptophyta > Magnoliopsida > Apiales > Araliaceae > Panax > Panax quinquefolius. The sequence goes on along the minus strand of CM035167.1, from coordinate 71,279,443 downwards.
CGCGTTGGTGAAGTGGCATACGAGGTAGCTTTACCTCCAGAGTTGGAGCATATTCATAATATTTTCCATGTATCGGTATTGAGGCCATATAAGACTGATTATAAGCATGTAATAGAATATGAGCCCTTACAGTTTTAGAAAGACATAACATATGAAAAGTCCGTGTTCAAATTATCGATAGGAAAAAGCAAGTACTAAGGAATAAAGTGATACATTTTGTTAATGTAATCTGGAGGAACTACAATGTTGAAGAAGCTACGTGGGAACTTGAAGATGTTATGATGATGAATTATCCTCAGTTATTTGCTTAATCTTGTATAATGATTCTAGGGATAGAATCACTGTTAAGGATGGAAGAATGTGACAAATGAATTTATTGAGTTGTGATTCTGGGGACAAAATCCTTTTAAGGAGGGAAGGATGTAACGATTGAGAATTTTATAATTTATTTTAAATATTTATTGAATTATATAAATATTTTAATAAATTTATTTATGGAGATAAATAAATTTTTAATGAATTGTGATGTAATAATTTAGTTGAATGTGTATGCTAACTAAATTAATGAATGATAATTTTATTATTTGATGATTTAATTTAATGAAAATAATTAAATTAAATGAATTATTTAATATTTAAGAAAATAAATAAATTAAATAAAGTGATGTTTAAGTCTAATTTAATAATTAAAATTAGATATATGATTATTTATTAATCATAAGTATAATTATAATAAAAAAATTAAAGTTATTATAGTTATAATTATAAGTTATGTAAATTGGTTACATATGTGACAAATATAATTATATAATAAAATATTATTAAAATAATCTAATAGAGGGGAATTGTGGTTAACCAAACACAATCGTATGGCTTTTGGCCTAACATAACCGATAGACGCTTGGTTTTGTTAACTGACGTACGTGGGAGTTAGTTTAGCCAGTTTATATTTACGCGTCTATTTCTTTTTAGGCTAACTAAGTACAAAGAATTGGAGAGGAAGAGAAAAACACAGTGAAAATTGAGAGAGATTCTCTGTGATTTTTGTCAAAGAAAAAGAGTTGGAGCACTAAGGGAAACAAGCAATCCTTTATCATCCTTCTTCCCAATAATCAAGGTATAGTTACTCCTGATATTCCATGTTTTGGCTTCTCAATGATTATTCACTGTAAATTAAAAGTCACGTTGGATTGATGTTTATACATGTATCTATGGTTTTATAATCTGTTAATTATCATATATATGTAATATTTGGTGATCAAATACTAGAAAATTGGGTTTGAAGAAGAAAATTTAATAATAATGTTATGTTTATGTAAATGGCTTGTGTAAGTCCAAATTTTGGTGTTCAATTCTTTAAAGAATCTGTAAATTGGTTGTACACTATGATAATATGTTAAGAAACAAAAACGACATAGTTTGAATGGTGTAATTTGGTTAAGAAACAAGGATTTGGCGATTGATTTCGCTAAATGTGTTAAAAATTGAGAAAACAACAAAAACATGGTTTAAATCCTTATAATTTTGGTTGTTTTGTTGTTAGAAGTGTTATGTATATGCTTAGCAATGTTGCAGTAAGTTTATAGCGATTGGGTTTAATGAATTGTTGTGGAATTGGGAGAAATTGGAACTTTTGGTTAAAAGCAGAGCTTCAATTCACGTTACTGTAAAAGCGGGTTCGGTGTCTAAGCGTGGTAGCGTTGCCTACAGGCTCGGTAAGCGCTGCCTGCGCTGCAATGGTGGCGTAAATTTAAGATAATAAGATAATCATGGCTGTGGTAGCGCATTCTAAGATAATCATGGCGCGACCGCACCAGTAGTCAGTCAAATCTAGTAAAGAGCTGCTAGCAACATAGCTTGGAAATTGTTAACTTAGCATATTCTAATGATTGTAAAGGACCTAAAACATGTTATAAGACATAACAACATGTTGTAATCACAACGTTGAAACTGTAAATTATGAACTAATAAGTTGTGAAAGTTTGTAATGTGATGTCATTTGAATTGGAATTGGTTTGCAATCACCATGTCGTATACCAGGATATAATTGAGAATTCAGTTTCGTGTTACGTGAATGAGTAGGATAATCAAGTCCTAAGTTAAGGATTATAGACTTATTAAAATAAAAACTAAACTAATGAAATTGATGTTAATATAACTAATTAGTATTGTGATTTTAATGGTATATGTAGGATAATTGGCGAACATTTATTATATTTGTGTAGATTACACTTGAGATTGTTCAAATAAGATTGTTCTAACTCTTTTGAATATAGTACTTTGCATGTATACCATGTCTACTCAATTGTACATTTCTATTATTTGATTTTTGACTTAGATAACCTTGTCCAATTCTATATTGTTGTATTAAACCTTCAAGTAGTAAGTAAAACTCTTATTGATTGAACTAGTCTATAATGGAATAGTATTCTAAAATTCTAGAACCACAGATAAGTTAGTTCCAAGCTAAACTTTCTTTAGTGTGGAAATTATAAATCCAAACTGAGACGAACAACCCTAACATAGGGAATTTTGTACATGTAACGTTTAGATATTTGTGCACAATACATGGTACAAATGGTTGATCCCCCTAAGTACGTTAAGAAGGGTCTATATAGTCTAAATGCCTGTTAAGGTTGGGGTAGTAATACCTAATCACCGGGGACATAGTTCATGGTCTTAAGACCCTTAGATATTAATGTTCGAACTTATTTTCTATTTTGATTCGTAGAACAAGTTCACCATTGTTCAGCATTTGTTGTTCACTCTCATGTTGTTATTATTGTTACTCTTTATATCAGTGATCAATTGTTTGCTCACTCTTGCATTTAACATTGCAACTAAAGTTAAAAGAGTCGATGAGCCATCTACTAGCAAAAGAAAGGGCAAGATGTCCGAGTGTTAAATATTTATGAGAATTTATTTAAATGAATTATGTTATAAGACTTGTTTTATTTTATGATGTATTTTGCAAACTTATGTAATAATTTAAGGTTAGATTACCTGGGATTGTTTTAGAGATGATGTAACCCTTTAATGGGAAAGATTATTGTTTAAGTTATTTGATGTCTTTATCCTTTATTATGGGGCGTTAGTTATAATTATTTTTGGATAGTGAGCACCAAATTCTGTGGGAATGAAGTACCCGGATTTGGGAGTGTCACAACCAATGCTCTTATACTAAATATTCTTGTATTTCAACTTACAATCTTCCTATACCCCCAGTATAGTTCATCAAACTTACTACACATTGGAAGTTCAAGAACTTGCCACAATAATATGAGTTCAAGAACTTATCCTAGTAAGACCATAAGTGTCCATTCGCTGAGGGGTTCAAAACATACCATATTATTATGAGTTACGAACTTACCATATGCATTAGTTTTAAGAACCGCACCTAATCCTAATAATATCTGACTAATCTTAATAGTTTCTAACTATCAAATATACAGATAAGAAAAGAATCACCTTTTCACCAAATATACATTGATAGCGTGACACCAACATTCCAATTATTATCAACATGATAAACAAAGTGCAAGCACAAAATCCTAGCCCATACAAAGGTTTGTATAACTCAGCCATCACATGAGTCCTCAATTGAAATCCCACCTAACTCTATCTTACTCATAACTTGCTCTTAACTTGCCCAATACGAATTCCTCGCATCATATTATCTATAACTCATTGCGAGTTTATCTCGTACTATATCATAGTACATTATCTTCATAGCATCAAGCTATAATTATTCAAACATTATAGACCATCTTTCTTTTATAACTTAAACCGATCACGTCATGATCTTATTCTATAATCTTCCCCCTTATAATTCTTTTCTTAACTCGTGATCGTTTTGTTTTACGATCCTATTTCTTTCCTTTTTCATCATTTATGTGACGCCCCCAAAATAGGTATACATCACCCATTCTGAGTTGTCAATACATGGTACAGAAACAACTACAACTTTATTATTACAACAGTAAAACTGTGAGTTTGAATACAAATATTATCTTCTAGACAATATCTATACTCAAATAAATCCTCATCATATTTATTGATATATTATTTTACAAAAATGGTGAGGACTACTAAACAACTCTCTCTAGAACCTTCATTCCATACCCCGACTGCGTACTCGCTTATATTCTCGCGCCTCCCGAGAAGAAAAATGGAACAAAAAGGAAAAGGGTGAGCTCAACTAGCCCAAAGAAGAATATTATGACTAAGATAATATACAACAAATTATCGTTAGTCTTCAACAAGAAAAATCTAATAGAATACAATAGACAACAAGTTTTAAATCAATATTCGCAATGAAAATAATAATTCATTAGAAGAGTTAAGTAGAGAATGCAAACTACTATATCTATGTATGAATTTAAAAGTTCATCGTCTCATCTTTTATCCCTGTAACATCAATCAATATATATACGGAATCAAATATTCATCTTTGCACTCTGGTGCCAAAGATATTCATCGATTGGTCATGTTCATCTAAACACTGCTCATCTTTGCACTACGGCCAAAGATATTTATCGAAATCATTCATCTTTGCACTCTGTGCCAAAGATATTCAATAATATCATCATTTAAGACCGAGGATGATGAAAAATATTTTTAAAGAAACGAATCTAGTGAAACAAAATGATAAGAATTAAGGATTAAGGATTCGTACTTTGTTTTATCCATGTCCAAAAATACCTCAAAAATAATCATAGTGGTGTAAAATTCAAGAATGATCAGAACATGGATACAATCAAAGCTAGTATCTACAATAGATATTTTAGACGAAAAGGAAAATTTTCATTTTTTGATGAATAGTGCCGTATTCGTGAATAGTGTCGTATACGTGAATAGTGCCGTATACGTGAATAGTAACTCCGACACCAAAAGTTCCAAATTTGATAAAAACTCCAGATCAATATTTCAGCATAATGATATTGAAGAAATAATATCATTACGAAAAAAAATAATATCCCTTACCTCGAAAGATCGATCTTCTAAATGAAAACAGGATATAAGCTATAACTTGAACTTGCACCAGTATAGCAATACTCAAAATATACTCAAAATACTCACACAAGAATACGCTTCGATAATATAGAGAGAGAAAACTTCAGTTTCTGGTGTGATTTTCAATTCTAACCTAAGCACCCTATTTATAGGAAAATGCTTAGAACACCAAAGTAGAAAATTTAATAAAATATAAATATATATATCAAAATTCTTACGCCACTCTTGAAATCTGATTTTAGCTCAATAAGCACATGCCACCTTCTAGAAAAAGTAAGAACAAACGTTTTTCTAATTTAAAATAATTTAAACTTCCAAAAATTAATTATTTCGGAGCTTCAGAACTTCAATAATTCACAATAAATATCTCTTTTGTCAGAAAATTCGAAACTCGCGTATTTTTATAGGAAATTCAATTCTCTACAACTTTACAGAAGAAAGTTTTTCCAAATTCCAAACAGAAATTGACCGAAATCCACAAACGAACGATTTTACAAGCTTTAATCAAATTTCAGTCAAGAAATGGGGTCCACCAACACATAAAACATGCTTTAAATATTTTTGGTAACAAAAATACTCCTCCTCCACATATACTCTTATATCCCACATTCATCGTAAAAATATCATCATTATTATATTATTAAAATATAATAATATATTTAAATGAATTATTTTATCAGAAAAAGATAAAATTTCAATTTTCAACAATTGTTACATTAAAAATTTTCTCCATCTATATCCACATAAAATCAATATTTTCCTCATCATATGAATCAATAATTAATTATTCACAAATAATATTACAGAATCACAATATTGACAACCAGGCAGTTCCCAGGAAAGAGGGGGCTTTTCAATAAGAATTTCTCATAACTGGCGCGCAATTAGGTGACCAAACCTCTCCTTAGACAGAACTTTCTAGACATTGCCAATAATGTTATCTAATAATATTATTCAGATAATATGAATTATTGCTTTGATAATGAAAAATACTGTGTAATGACAATTATTGAAACAACAACAATATAAAATATCAACGCAACAATTATTAAATCATTAAAATAAAATACTGAACAGTAATTACTGTAACCATTATTGAGTAGTGCCTTCTTACGTAAGAATCAATAATTGGTGCAATACCGCAGTAATCTTCTTGTGTGTTATTAACCGAAGTATTTTAACAAGATTAACTGTGAATAACAACGCCGTTATTTTTAAACAACTTATATTTGTCGTTTTCTTCATCCAATCGCTTTCCGTTATGGGGCCCATACATGGCTGCGCCATCGCATTTAATATTCCCCGACAAAGATTCTGAATATTCCACGACCAAACAAATATTCCCCGACAACAATGAATATTTTATAACCACTTGTTTATTTTGAAATATTTGCGTATTTTACCCATAACTATCCACATTAATCAAATCAACCCTTACTATTTCAAAATAATAAATAGAGAAAATTAAATTTCATTTATTTCAAGTTGGGGTCTTACAACCTCCCCTCCTTATGAAATTTCGTCCTCGAAATTGACGTACGTACCTGGTGTTTCGAAAAGGTGAGGATACCTCGCTTTTATTTTCGTTTCCAATTCCCAGGTCATTTTCTCTATAGCATGATTCCTCCACAAAACTTTAACTTGTGGTATGACCTTTGTGCGTAGGACATGCTTCTTCCTATCCAAGATCTTGACAGGTACCTCCTCATACGTTAAGTCTTCGACTATCTCGTCCGGTTCTAACTCTATAACGTGGTTCGGGTCTTTCACATATTTACGAAGTATAGATATATGAAACACATTATGAACACGAGACATACTCAGAGGTAACGCGAGTCTATAGGCTACATTTCCTACTCGGTCAAGAATTTGAAATGGACCAATAAATCGTGGATTGAGCTTTCCTCTCTTCCCAAATCTTGTAACTCCCTTCCATGGAGCAACTCGCAACAACATATGATCCCCTATACTAAATTCCACGTCCTTTCGATGAAGATCCGCATAACTCTTTTGTCGATCTTGTGCCGTTTGTATACGTTGTCGAATCATTTGGATCTTTTCGGTAGTCATACGTACTAACTCGGGTCCCAACAATGTTGCTTCACCCACCTCATCCCAACATATTGGAGAGCGACACTTTCGTCCATATAATGCTTCAAATGGAGCCACACCTATACTTTGCTCGATAAGCTGTTGTTGTAGGAGAATTCCACCAATGGTAAATACTTATCCCAACCGCCTTGAAGTTCAGGACATAGAGTCTTAATTGATCTTCAAGAGTTTGAATAGTCCTCTCGATTATCTCGTCTGTTTGAGGATGGTATGTCGAATCAATCGTAAATCCGCGCCTATAGCTTTTTGCAAGCTAACCCAAAATCTTGAAGTGAATCTTGGGTCACGATCGAAACTATGGATATCTTGGCATGCCATGCAACCTCACAATCTCATTTACATATATACTAGCATGACGTTCAAGGAATAAGTCTCCATATGTCGGCAAGAAATGAGCGGACTTGGTTAATCTATCAACAATAACCCGAATAACATTGATGCCTTGAGAAACCGTAGGAAGACCCGTAACGAAATCCATGGTAATGTGTTCCCACTTCCATTTCAGAATCTCAAGTGGTTGCAACGGACCCTTAGGTACTAGATGCTCCTCCTTTACACGTTGACAAGTTAAACACATTGAGATAAACTTTGCAATCTCTCTCTTCATATTGTTCCACCAAAATGTATGTCGAAGATCACGATACATTTTGGTACTTCCAGGATGGATTGAAAATGGTGTATTATGTGCCTCCATCATAATCTTGTACTTCAAATTAGAGTCGTTAGGAACACAAAGTCTGGAGTGGACTCGAAGTATTCCCTCTTCATCAATTCTCGCCCTAATAGCACCTTCAGACGTTCTTCTTCATACGCGCATCACCTCCGTGTCGGTGGCTTGAGCAACCTTAACTTTTTCTATTAAAGTTGGCTCTGTCGCAGATACTTGACATCATTGCACCCATTCCTGCATATGATCTTCTACTCAACGCGTCAGCTACCACGTTCGCTTTTCCAGGATGGTATTGAATAGTGTGGTCGTAGTCTTTCAATAGCTCGAGCCAACGTCGCTGCCGCATGTTGAGTTCTTTTTGAGTGAAGAAATATTTAAGGCTTTTATGGTGCGGATATATCTCCACTTTCTCCCCATATAGATAGTGCCTCCATATCTTTAGCGCGAAAACGAATCGGCCGCTAACTCTAGATCATGAGTAGGATAATTCCTCTCATACTCTTTAAGTTGTCGCGAGGCATAAAGCTATGACTTTCCCACGTTGCATGAGAACACATCCTAACCCTTTGCTCGAAGCATCATTTGAGATAACAAATCCATCCGAACCGGATGGTATTGTTAGAACAGTCTTGAAATAAGTCTCCTCTTAAGCTCTTGGAAACTCTTCTCGCATTCTTCTCTCCAAACGAATTTTGTATCCTTCCGAAGTTAAATTTGGGTTAATGGAGTAGCGATTCGAGAAAACCCTTCCACGAATCTCCGATAATAACCAGCTAAGCCCAAAAAACTACGTACTTCAGTCACCGACTTCGGTTGCTCCCAACTTTGTATTGCTTCAATTTTCGACGGATCAACAGATACTCCATGTTTCGATACCACGTGCCCAAGGAATGCAACTTCCTCAAGCCAGAACTCACATTTCTTCAACTTAGCATAAAGCTTGTTTTCACGAAGCCTTTGGAGTACCAGCTTCAAATGGTGCTCATGATCTTCACGGCTTTTGGAATATATGAGGATGTCATCAATAAAGACAACAACGAATTGATCTAAATATTCATTGAATACTCGATTCATTATATCCATGAAAGCCGCAGGAGCATTAGTCAATCCGAAAGACATGACTAAGAATTCATAATGCCCGTATCGAGTTCTAAAGGTAGTCTTTGGAATATCTTCAGTTCTAATCTTCAGCTGATGATATCCGTAAGCTAAGATCGATCTTTGAAAAAATTGTGCCTCAGAATGGCTGGTCAAACAAGTCATCAATACGAGGTAGAGGATACCTATTCTTGATGGTGACATGGTTCAATTCCCGATAGTCAATACAAAGTCGCATACTCCCGTCTTTCTTCTTTTCGAATAAAATAGGAGCACCCCAAGGAGATGTACTAGGACGAATGAAACCGATGTCCAACAATTCCTGTAGTTGGACCTTTAATTCCTGAAGTTCAATAGGAGCCATTCGATATGGGGTTTTAGAAATGGGCTTTGTACCAGGTTCAAGATCAATAAAGAATTCAACTTCACGTTCGGGGTAGACTGTAAGTTCTTCGTGAAATACGTCGGGAAAGTCAATAATAACAACGGGGATATTATTCAAATTTGGACGTGTCTTTATTCATATCCATAACATGGGCTAAGAAAGCTTGACATCCGTTTTTCAATAAACGAATAGCTTTATGATTAGATATGACAGTGATTGATTTTAATGGTTTAGTTGCTTGAATTTGTACAACAGGTTGGTTAGGAATATGAAAACTAACAACCTTACGAAAACAATCAATTATGGCATGATGAGTAGTTAACCAATCAATCCCTAAAATTACATCAAAGGCAAATATCTTTAAAGAGATAAGGTCAACAGGTAATGTGATGGTGCCAACTTGAATCAAACAAGATTTATAAACAATGGATGTGATGAAAGTTTCTCCTAACGGAGTTTCCACAGATAGGTCAAAGTCTAATTTCTCCGGAGTCAAGTTTAAAGCGTTGAGCATGCGCAGGAGAGATAAATGAATGGGTAGCACCAGGTATCAAGTAAGGTATAAACTTTGCAAGAATTTATAAATAGCTTACCCGTGATCACCTCGTTTGGGTTCCTCGCATTTTGACCAGTCACAACAAACGCTCTTCCAAGAACAGTTGACTTTGACTTTTCTGGGACAGTCTTTTGAGTCACCGTCCCATTGAACTAGTTTTTTCGCCATCTGATAATCTCGAAAGCGATATGTCTTTCCTTTCCATAATTATAGCATACCTTGAACTGTTGTGGGTAGTTTGGTGATATGTCCCTCTTTCCGCATTTATAGCATATATTGGAGGTGGTCGTTCTCCTTCCTTAGAACCGATTCTTGCAAGACCTTTATCGTCTTCACATGGTCGTTGTTAAATCTCCTCTTTTTAAAATCTCCTTCGACTCGCTTCTTCTATTTTCATGGCTATGATTACCACTAGAGTGGTTACCATTTTGTCCAAATTTTTCTTTCTCCGCCGGTTATCGTTGTTTTGTTGATCGCTATCTCCAAGATGATCTCGATTGTGGTCCCTCGGTTGGACCGTACTCGTTATCTCGCTCTAATAATTGAGCCCTATTTACAACATCCGAATAGAGAGAAAATTTATGAGAAATGAGATATTGTCGTATCTTTGGGTTTCAAACCTCTCGAAACATCCGCGTCATACGTTCCTCATTCTCCACCAAATGAGGTGTAAACTGGATAACTCGTAAACTTTGCCTCGTCTTTGAGACACCGTCATGTTATTTTGTTCTAATCGATGAACTCCACTTCTTCTTCATACGACGTAACACTTTCGGGAAAGTATTTTTCATTAAATAGTTTCAAACGTCTCCCAAGACATCCGAAAGTAGTTTGGATGGATGTACGCTTCACGAGACTCCCACCGATAGTCTCGCGCCATTTTAACATAAAGGTGGCGAATGGAACCTTCTGTTCCTCCGTGCATCCCAAGACATCGAATATCTTGGTAATTTGCTTGCGACCCATGTTTCCGCCATGATCGGATCTAGCTTTCCCTTAAATTTCGGTGGTCCCAACTCTTTGAGCTGCTTGGTCAGAATAACCCGTGAATTGCTATCATTTCCTCTTGTATTTTGAACACGAGTCTCCTCGTGCGATTTTGCATGAACGCAAAAAGCTTCTAAACATCCCTCGTTCATCATCGCTTTCGGTGGTGTTGTTCACGGGGGAGGAACATTGCCGACTGTTGCACGTTCTCCTCGTTGGTGAGTACAAAGCGCGTCTCCACGGTCTCATTTCCCTTCATTAATATTCTCAATTCGACATTCTCAAATCTTGTCATAAAACAAGGGTTAATTAAGGAAATCAATATATCACATAATATCCCTATATCTTGACCAACTAACAAATAAGCTTAGGTAGGACACACTAGCGAAGGATTTACTCGTCTCTCCCCTCCTAGTTCTATTCCCCGATCTCGCCAGAGATCATATCCTAAGCTCGATACCAACCGTGGCGCCCCAAAAAATAGGTATACATCACCCATTCGAGTTGTCAATACATGGTGCGAAACAACTACAACTTTATTATTACAACAAGAAAGCTGTGAGTTTGAATACAAATATTATCTTCTAGATAATATCTATACTCAAATAAATCCTCATCATATTTATTGATATATTATTTTACAAAAATGGTGAGGACTACTAAACAACTCTCTCTAGAACCTTCATTCCATACCCCGACTCGTACTCGCTATATTCTCGCCTCCTGAGAAGAAAAATGGAACAAAAAGGAAAAGGGTGAACTCAACTAGCCCAGTAAAGAATATTATGACTAAGATAATATACAACAAATTATCGTTAGTCTTCAACAAGGAAAAATCTAATAGAATACAATAGACAACAAGTTTTAAATTAATATTCATGCAATGAAATAATAATTCATTAGAAGAGTTAAGTAGAGAATGCAAACTACTATCTTCTATGTATGAATTTAAAAGTTCATCGTCTATCTTTTATCCTCGTAACATCAATCAATATATATACGGAATCAAATATTCATCTTTGCACTCTGAGCCAAAGATATTCATCGATTGGTCATGTTCATCTAAACACTGTTCATCTTTGCACTACTGGGCCAAAGATATTTATCGAAATCATTCATCTTTGCACCACGTGCCAAAGATATTCAATAATATCATCATTTAAGACTGAGGATGATGAAAAATATTTTTAAAGAAACGAATCCAGTGAAACAAAATGACAAGGATTAAGGATTAAGGATTCGTACTTTGTTTTATCCATGTCCAAAAATACCTCAAAAATAATCATAGTGGTGTAAAATTCAAGAATGATCAAAACATGGATACAATCAAAGCTAGTATCTACAATAGATATTTTAGACGAAAAGGGAAAATTTTCATTTTTCGATGAATAGTCTGCCAGATTCGTGAATAGTGTCGATATCGTGAATAGTCTTGCAGTATCGTGAATAGTAACTCAGACACCAAAAGTTCCAAATTTGATAAAACTTCAGATCAATATTTCAGCATAATGATATTGAAGAAATAATATCATTACGAAAAAAAATAATATCTCTTACCTCGAAAGATCAGTACTTCTAGCTGAAACACCGGATATAGGATATGACTTGAACTTGCACCGTATAACAATACTCAAAATATACTCAAAATACTCACAAGAATACGCTCGATAATATATAGAGAGAAAACTTCAGTTTCTGGTGTGATTTTCAATTCTAACCTAAGCACCCTATTTATAGGAAAATGCTTAGAACACCAAAGTAGAAAATTTAATAAAATATAAATATATATATCAAAATTCTTACGCCACTCTTGAAATCTGATTTCAGCTCAATAAGCACATGCCACCTTCTAGAAAAAGTAAGAACAAACGTTTTTCTAATTTAAAATAATTTAAACTTCCAAAAATCAATTATTTCGGAGCTTCAGAACTTCAATAATTCACAATAAATAGCTCTTTTGTCAGAAAATTTGAAACTCGCGAATTTTTATAGGAAATTCAATTCTCTACATCTTTATAGAAGAAAGTTTTCCAAATTCCAAATGTAAATTGAAAGAAATCCACAAACCAAGCGATTTTCTGTGCTATAATCAAATTTCAACCAAGAAATGGGGTCCACCGACACATAAAACATGCTTTAAATATTTTTGGTAACAAAAATACTCCTCCTCCACAAATACTCATATATCCCACATTCATCGTAAAAATATCATCATTATTATATTATTAAAATATAATAATATATTTAAATGAATTATTTTATCAGAAAAAGATAAAATTTTAATTTTCAACAATTGTCACATTAAAAATTTTCTCCATCTATATCCACATAAAATCAATATTTTCCTCATCATATGAATCAATAATTAATTATTCACAAATAATATTATAGAATCACAATATTGACAACCAGACAGTTCCCAGGAAAGAGGGGGCTTTCCAATAAGAATTTCTCCTTACTGGCGCGCAATTAGGTGACCAAACCTCTCCTTAGACAGAACTTTCTAGACATTGCCAATAATTTTATCTAATAATATTATTCAGATAATATGAATTATTGCTTCGATAATGAAAAAATACTGTGTAATGACAATTATTGAAACAACAAAGAATATAAAATATCAACGCAAAGAATTATTAAATCAATAAAATAAAATATTGAATAGTAATTACGTAACCATTATTGAGTAGTGCCTTCTTACATAAGAATCAATAATTGGTGCAATACAGGTATCTTCTTGTGTGTTAACCACCGAAGTATTTTAACAAGATAATACTGCAGAATAACTACTACCGTTATTTTTAAACAACTTATATTTGTCGTTTTCTTCATCCAATCGCTTTCAGTTATGGGGCCCATACATGGCTGCGCCGTCATACGAATATTCCCCGACAGTACGAATATTCCACGACCAAATAAATATTCCCCGACAACAATGAATATTTTATAACCACTTGTTTATTTTGAAATATTTGCGTATTTTACCCATAACTATCCACATTAATCAAATCAACCCTTACTATTTCAAAATAATAAATAGAGAAAATTAAATTTCATTAATAACAAGTTGGGGTCTTACAATTTACGATTTTTTTTATGCTTTTAATCTTACAGACTTTGTCTATTCATCATTATTCGTTAACTTGGCTATTAGAGTTAGGTAACTCCCATTTCTTATCTTTATATCATTATTCTTCTTTGAATTATCTTGTTTATATAACAATTCTTCCTTGAAGAATTTATAACTTCATTTACATTGCTCAACATTTCATTCGAGTTCGACATTTTCATCATACATATCCATTTTCTATACTTGGTACACATCGAGTCTCTAATAGTTTCAATATGGTACGCTGAGTGGTTTCCCACAAACAACCAACAAACTAGGTTCCGAGTTTCTAGTTCGTATATACATCCGCTCTATGAAGGAATCGTTTTGCCCAGATACCATACATCAACTATTAAAGAGTACAATTGTATCATACTTCAATATAACTTATTTATTCTTAACTTCTTTATCATTATCTTCTTATAGACATTGTATATTTATTATCACCATACATCCTTATTATTGGAGTTGGGTAACCCCACATTCATATTCCTTATAACTCTGCGAGATTCTTCTTTGAATCCTCTCACGCATGTTTTAATCCCTCCTTTATAAATTTCTTAAATTAATTCTTATTGTTCAAACTTTATTTGAGCTTATTCTTTCATTATCTTCACCTCTCTTCTCTAAGGTTATAGCCTAAGGTACTCTTACCTAAGGTTTTTAACCTATCAGCTCTGATACCAATTATAACGACCCAAAAATTTAAATAATTTAATTCTCGACATCGGTCGTTAACAATACATTCAACCTCTAATTTTACATCATTAAACAATAATACAACCATTGAAATTTGCAGAATAATTAAAATTTTCTATTACAAACTATTCTCGTTCCCAAAACTTTCAACCTTTACATCTAAGTATCTCAGAATCATTTTAATACTACAAGAGTTTACATCACAAAACGATATTACAATTCAATATGAATACATTTACCAAAACATTAGGCATGGTTTACAAGAATAACAACTTGGCTATGATATTAGATCTTCATACATTACATCTGATTCATGTCTTTCAAGTAGCACACAGAGTTACCTTGTATCCTTAACCTGTAAAAGTGGTTATTTACAAGGTTGAGCTCGACAGCCCAGTAAAATCTAATAGTTTTCATGCATCACGTAGCACATAACAACATGCTTAACATATATGTAAGACCCCGAATTTTATGAAATGAAAGTATTCAATTTTTTATAATTATTATTTTATTTCATAAATGGTTAAATTGATAAAAGGTTAAAGTTAAGGGTGATATGTGAAATTTTTTGCAAAGTAAGCAAGTTGTTATAAAATATTCGTTTGGTCGGTGAATATTCCTTTTTGTCGGGGGATATTAAATACGACAAGCACAATTATTAGTGGACCCCCCATAACGGAAGTATTGTCGTAGTTAGAAAAGCTATGTAATTATCTTTTATAAAAATAATGCCGAAAGTGTTACCGTTAAAACTGTCGAACTATTCGGTAGTAAAAGTATAGTAATACGCATGGTTGCATAGTAACACACAGTATTGATTATTGATGCTTACGTAAGAAGTCACTCAATTATACTCAATTATTGCTTTCTGAGAATTCTTTGCATCATATCTCTCATATTATTGATTCAATTATTGTCACAGTATCATTTGCATAATATATATTATTAAATCAATAATTGAGACAGAAAAGTTATTCATATTATTATTTATAACATTGACAATGTCTAGAAGTTCTGTTAAGGAGAGGTTTGGTCACCTAATTGCGCGCCAAGAAGGAGAAATCCTTATCGGAAAGCCCCCTCTTTCCTGGGAACGACCTGGTTGTTAAATATTGTGAGTTATAATATTAATGATGAATAAGTTCGTGTTGATTAAAGATGAAATTGATAGTTCCATTGCGTGGGAATTATTAGTGTTAGTGGAAATTGACATTTATTTCGATAATAATTAATGTCTGGAGGTTATATTGACAAATCGGGTAATTCACCGGATAAATGAGCAATTAATTGTTATTAATTCACAAGCTTATAACTATGTATTCACATGTGTGTACTATTGATTCACATGATTTACTATTAGGGAAGTTAGTGCAAGATTGATAATACTTGCATGACTAAATTAAAAATAGAGATATAGATGAAGGTACTATACTGTAATTAGTTTTTTCACATGATTATACTATTAAGTCACATGAATGACCTATTGATTCACATGATTTACTATTAGGGGAGATGGTGAAAGTTTGATAATACTTGCAGGACTAAATTAAAAATGAAGAAAAAGAGAAAGGTATTATACTGTAATTTTTCGAGCCCAAAAACGTGCAATTATCAAAACTATATTTTTCTATAAATAGAAGCTCATTCTTCCTTCATTTCTCACCAATTCACTAAGTCTCACAAGAGCAATTATTATAGAGAGGAAGAAGAAGAGAAGTCTGCTACCTCACTATTCCAGTATCTAGATTTCTTCTAAGGTAAGGAGTATTATTCTTTCGTATTCATGAAGAGAGTTATTTTCTTTCACTACTCGTAAGGGTTGTTATTCCATTCGTTATTATTATGTTGGAATAACCTGTCTATGCAAAGTACCGCATACATGGTGAAATTCTCCTGTTATTCCATTCTTTATTATTACATTGGAATAAACATGTCATCTTGGTCTATCACATGCGTGGTGAATTTTGTTGTTATTCCATTCTTTATTATTACGTTGGAATATATCACATGCATGCGGATTCTGACGCTGGTTCCATTCTTTATTATTCGTTGGAATATCACATGTCTGCATGCGGGTTACGCATGACACTGGTTCCATTCTTTATTATTACTGTTGGAATAACTCATGCATGCGCGGATGCGCATGCGCTCGAGAATTCTTTACATTATTCCATTCTTTATTATTCTGTTGGAATAACTTCATCTATGTGGATTATCGCATGCATGGTGAATGATCCTTCGTATTCATTCCTTATTAAATTGTGGAAATGATGCATCTACATGGATTACCGCATGGTATGCAAAAATCCATTTACAGTTTCATATATTCTATTATACTCAGTTGGTTAAAGTTTTGGCTTCTATACTCCATGAAATTAGTGGAATATCCTTGATATTTGCGCTTCATCCAGTATCTTTTCATGGAAATATTCTTCTGAGCATTCTTGAATTTTACTCCACAAAGAAGTATCATGTTGACAATTTGGACGTTATTGATTTCTGGATAAATTAAAATTATAAATCTTTAAAATTTATCCTTGAACTTGTTTTATTGAATTATTATGTTATTGCCGTCATCCTCATGCTTATATTGTGATGAAAGTCATTTTTGGCTTACGTGCATAGATGGACTTGATATGATTATGACCAGTGATTATTCGGTATAATCATGACCGTAATGTGACGAATGATGTGGTAAAAGTCCTCATTGGTCTGTAGTTCATTGATAGACAGTTGTTGGTATGATTATGACCAGGGATTATTCGGTATAATCATGACCATTGATGATTACATGAATATCCTTGATAGTAGTGCGAGGATGATTCGATTTTATTTATTAAGTTTTCGAGTCTCAAATGATAAAGTTGATGAAAAACTTTTAAATCATAGAAGATAGTAGATTTTATGCCCTACTTGACTCTTCTAATGGATTGCTTATTCATTCGCTGCGATTGTTGATCTAAAACTTGTTGTTTATTATATTCTATCAGTTGTTATACTGTTGAAGGCTAAGGATAATTTATTCTGCATTATCTTAGTCATAATATTTCTTACTGGGCTAGTTGAGCTCACCCTTTTCTTTCATTGTTCTCTTCAGGAAATAAGAATATAGCTGGAATGAGTCGGGGAACAGAGTGACGGTCCAGATGTTTGCATTAGTAGTCCACACTATTCAGTGAAATAGTGTGATAATAAATGTAATGAGGAATTCATATGAGTTTGAATACTGTCTATGAGACAATATTCATGTAAAAACTCTAAGCTACACTGTTGTCGTATTGTATAAAAGAAGTTTGTATTTGATTTATGTACCATGTATTTGGCGACTCAAGATGGGTGATGTATACATTTTTTGGGGGCATCACAGTTGGTATCAAAGCTTAGGGATATGATCCCTGGCTGAGATGTGAGACAAGAACTAAGAGGGGAGAGACGGGGAATTCCTTCGCTAGTATGACATACTTAAGTTTATTTGGTATTTAATTGGTCGGTCAGAGTATAGGGATAATATGTGATATGTCAATTAACCCTTATTTTGTGACAGTGTTTGAGAATGGCATCTGAAAATGTTGAGATCAGTAATGAAGCACATGAGACCGTTGAGTCACCAACAATCAATACCCATGATAATGTGCACAACAGGAAGACAATAATCCTCAAGTAAACAATAACACCGATGAAATGATGAACGATGGGATGTTTAGAGGCTTAATGTAATTCATGCAACATCAGGCGAGAGCGGTTCCTATTCAAAATGCAGGTGGAAATAATGGCAACCCACGGCTGGTCACTGCTAAGCAGTTCAAGGAGCTGGGACCGCCAGAGTTTTTGGGAAAGCCAGAACCACTTAAGGCGGAGACGTGGTTAAAGCAAATCACCAAGATATTTGATGTCTTGGGATGCTCCGAGGAGCAAAATGTTCCCTTTACCACCTTTATGTTGCGTGAAGAGGCAGATTACTGGTGGGAATCTGTAAAACGTACCCAACCTGACGCACTCAAGATATCTTTGGAGAAGTTCCAAGAGATGTTCAACGACAAGTACTTTCCTGAAAGTATTCGTCACATGAAGGAGGTGGAGTTTATCTGTATCGCCCCGAAATCCGGTCTATCTTCACACCCAGACTCTGTACGTCATGAGTACATCATTCATCCAACATACATTATTATATACTGAAATATAACAGCATACACTCTCAAATCCTAGGTTCTAGAAACCTTATAACCTTTTTCATTACAAATAATAATAAATACATTATTTATTTTATCTTACAAGAGTAACTTTTATTTGCCACCAAGGATATATAATAGTTCATTAGACTGGTCTATTGTTCAGTTTTATCTTTTTACATTACAAGTCTTCATTTGATCTTCTCGCTCATTCACCTTCTGAATGGTACTTCATCTGGATACCGTCAGCTTGATCTTTACGGGATCTTTAAGTTCTTATAACCTTGTTCGCTGAAAATTGTTTTTCATTTAAAGCAAGTGTGAGCATTCAATTACCCAGCAAGCCATAACAGTTGAACAAACAACTTCAGAATTAAAAAATTTCTTTAGAACTTCTATAACCGAACAAAGGTTATGAAGCAGCTTGAATAATAGGAATAGTCTCGATTCCTATCATCTTAAAACATCAGTCATTTTCACTTTGAAATACTTTCATTCTTCTACCTTTTTCATACACATCCTATCTGGCTAGAATCATTAGCACAGACTTAACAATAACGGTTCATGTATAAACATAACATACTTGTATTGAACAGTTCAATCACAGAACAATGCATATCATAGAAACACCGAAGTGTTCAAATTGTGGCTCAAGGCCTCATACGTTCTACCACATTGTACAAATATCGCACATTCAAGCACATAGATAGAACTTCTCAAGTACAACATCGAGAAGTTTAAGAAACTAACATTCATGTAATATGAATGAAGTTAGGAAACTTACTTTACATATACTACAACTTACTGTTGAAGCCGCTCATTCCAATTCCTATATAACACATAAGGAGAAAACATAAGCACCAATTAGTCATATATTGAACTTACGTATTGGTTTACTCAACTTTATTTCTTAGGGTTCGCGTTCTTGTAATATAAGTTTACGCGACTAACTTCCTTTACCAGTTTACAGCTTTATGACATACGGAGATGTCTTACTCAAAACGTTCATCATCTTGGATGATTTATATTCTTATCTTCTTTTTATAAATCCTCTAGGACTCAGCACACATCGCTTCTTTGCTAGTAGTCCATATGGTACTCTGAGTGGTTTCCCACTAACAACCAACAAATAAGTTCACGTCTCATCTACACTGCCCATAATAGTGAGTTAGATCGGTTGCCAGTTTCGTATATACCTTCGCTCTCTGAAGGAATTGTTTAGCCCAGCTCCCATATGTCAACCATCAAAGGTTACGATTGTACCACCACATAAACTTATCTTAACTTATCCGAATCATTAAACTTAATGTTCGTTAATCAATTTCTTATTCCTTACGACTTTTTGGAAACTAAATGCCATACCTTAGGATTCATTCCTTATTCGACTCATGTTCGGCTTTTATTAATCTTATTACCGTTTGTTACGGCTTTCTTGATAATTCATCTCTTATTTAATACTTTTGTTATCCATTACATGAACCCCATGTTCATTACTCGTTCTTAGTGTCGAAGCCATACCAATCGTTGTATGCTAAGACCGATCATTCATCGCAACAACGTTGCGTTCACAGCGTATATACGCTTCACACATATCTCTCATTATCATGACATAACATCGAAATGTTATTCATTACCCTCGTCACTTAACGTCTAAGGAATCACAACCATAGCAATCCATCACGTTCGTTCCTCTTGACTACGGTCCCTGGACATCGGTTACGTAACCCGTGATTATACTCTTTGTCATTTAATCTCGCTTAACCTTTACGTCCAACATTTACTAAATATTTAAGTCATTTGCTTAAGTGTTATTTTAGGAGAACTATATGTTCATATTTCTTTCTTGCACATCCCCTAGTAATTGAGCACTTAAAATCTCATTACTGGGCCTTACCCTGCATCGGCGCTGCGGAACCACTCTCTTCTTTATCTCTCGTGTCGTTTGCAAGTTCAAGCGATGCCGGTGCCCCGATTCACGCTTCTTTGCACCACTCTTGAAGGCATGTCTCAAGCAATGCTGGCCAAGCCCTAACCCTAGAAAATTTCTCTAAGTGTTAAATAAATTTTGATACTCTCACTTCCCGATCTCATAGCTCCTTCGTTATAACTCGGAACGAGGTCATTCCAAAGCCATTCTCTTCCTTATCTTACGTACTTCAATACCCCTTGGATAGAACTTTGTTCTGAATCCGTTAACGTGCCATTCGATTGGCTTGATCTTCACTCTTTATTCATTTTTTACGCTTTTAACGCTCTTCGTTTGTTCATCCGTAATTCGTTCATCCAAACTCGGAACTCGTTCATTCTTAAGTCCATGACTCACGTTTCCTATGTTCTCTTACTTTATTATGAAACCCTACCCACTCGGGTTAATTTACTGACTTTTAAATTCTCGTTTGTCTTTTACGAAATTTCCGCCATAACTTCGTTATAGCTAAGTTTTAATCCGTTCTTCATGAACATTTCTACCGTTCCTAACCAAGAAATACACATATAACTTATACGCGATGGTTTTAAACTTGTCCATCAACAACAATTATCCTATGATGGTTTTAAATTTGTCCATCAATAACGTTTTTCGTGTTCTTCGCGTGTTCTTCGTTCGTTCTTCGTTTTAATCGATATTTTGGATTATGATTTCACTTTTTATTGGAATTTGATGTTATAGAACATCATTCCTTACTTATTTCACCTACTCATTAATATAAACCACTCGGATCGTTCTAATTCATTACGAATCTTATACTTCCTTAAGAAATTTATTTACTAAACTTTAAATTCTTATTTCTTCATTTTCTTATGATTTCAACCATATGAACTCATCTCTCACCTTATCTACTTCTTATCTTCATTAAGTTATTTTTTTAATCATCAAAACTTAAAGAAAAATTATAAGAGACTAGGTTTCGGATTACCGTTCTCCTTTAATCTTTTCCCGTCGGACAAAGTTTGTACATGGGTTAGCCTTTCCTCTTCCTTCTCCTCCCATCTGAACTCTCTCTCTCTCTCTCAAGTGCCTTAGGATTTTCAAAATCTGAAAAACAAAGAAATGAGCTTCCTATTTATAGAAAACCAAAGTTAGGGGTAGTTTAGTCATTTTGCCTCCCTTTACCTCCTTACTATTCCCACCTTCTCATTAGACCTCCTTACTATTAACGAAACTTCCCTCGGAAGTTTAGGTAGTTCTTCTTTCGAGTTTTCATCAAGATGATTAAAATCTGCGATTCTCGGAATCCAAATATTTTTGGATATTTCGTCTTTCCTTTACCGACTAATTTTTACGTATTCTTCGGATCTTTGAAAAACTGAAAAACAATTTTCGACGTTAAGCATTTTCCTTCACGTTTTACCCTAACGGAGCTAAACGAGTGAAAAGTACATAGAAGTACTTTTCGTCATTTTTATTTCGTCAAATTTCTGTACGCTTTTCGAGAAAAACTTTTATCGACTTACTTAACCTTTCACAACATATTATCATCAAATCTTTCGACAGAATGTCATTTCGACATACCGAACTCTCGGAACGGCCTAGGTTATTCAACCCCTAACCTTTAGGGTTTTGTCGGGTGAATAGTGCATATTTCGTCTTTTCCCAAGAAATATTTTTGTTCCCAGAAAATTTTTATTTTCGTCTTGAAAATTCTTATTCGTTCAATCTAGCTCTTAGCCAGAATACTCTCGACTTATAATTATCTTAGGTTCTAGAACGATTAATAAACACATAGCATAGAATAGTATTAATAAAAAATTAGTTTGATTAATAACTAATTCTTTAAACCTAAATTCTGGACAACCCGAATTTCCGGGTCGTCACATTATCAAGTTGGAGCAAAACAATATGATTGTGTCGCAGTACGAGGCTAAGTTTGTCGAGTTATCCCGGTTTGTATCCCATTTGGTCGATAATGAGGAGCGAATGACGCGAATGTTTCCAAGAGGTTTGAAACCCGAAATACGTCAATACCTTATTTCTCACAAACTTTGTTTATATTCAGATGTTGTGAATAGGGCTCAGTTATTGGAGCGCAATAATAAGTCAAACACAACCAAAAGGCAACGACCAACAACACGATAATAATTGTACCGGTGGCAACGACCATCGGAACAATGATAACCATCGTGGGGGAAATTATCATGCCAAGAATGGTAACCACTTCGATGGTAATTATGACCAAGATAATAGAAGTGGAAATTTCAAGAAGAGAAGATTTAACGATGATGGGAAGACGTCGGCAAAGACCAACAACAAAGAACAAATTCTAGGGGAGGAGAACGACCGCCAGTTAGATGCTATAGATGCGGAGAGGAGGGACACATAAGTCCAAACTGTTCACAGCTTCCAAGGTATGTTTTCGGTTTGGAAAAGACGGTCACATAGCTCAATTTTGTCCTGTAGCGAAATCAAGTCTAGCTGGGACGGTGGAACCAAAGGCGGATACGGACAAAACAAAGTCAGTGGTTTCAGGAAGAGCATTTTTCGTGACTTCTCAAAAAGCGAGTAACCCGAACGAAGTTAGCACGGGTTAGTTAATTATAAATTCTTGCGAAGTCTATACCTTATTAGATACCAGTTCTACCCATTCTTTTATCTCTCTTGCTTGCGCTCAACGTTTAAATTTGACTCCGAAGAAATTTTCTTTGATTTATCGGTTGAAACTCCATTAAGAGAAACCTTCGTTACCTCTACTGTTTATAAGTCTTGTTTGATTCAAATCAAAAATTTCACGTTACCTGTCGATCTTATCTCTTTGAAAATACTTGCCTTTGATGTGATTTTAGGAATCGATTGGTTAACTACTCTTTATGCTTTTCGTAAGGTTGTTAGCTTTCATATTCCTAACCAAATTATTATGTGAATTCAAGCAACCAAACCACTAAAGTCAATCACTGTCATATCAAGCCATACGTAAAGAGTTCTGAGCCTTTATCTGGTGACTTCCTTGTGTGGAATGCACCGAAGCCAGACTATCCGTAGGGGACGTTGTGAATGACGATTGCAAGTTGATAGGTATCAATGTGATGTACTGTCTAAGTCTTGGATGAGAGTCACAGTTTTTAATGATATTTCTATTGTTCATAAATTTCTAGAGCGTGAAATTGAATTTTGTATTGACCCCAGTACAAAACCCATTTCTTCAACCCTTAAATATTTCTTCAACCAAAACGAACGTATAATGGGCCAAAGACGTTGGCTCGAGCTATTGAAGATTACGACTATACCATTCAATATCATTACGGAAGAGCGAACGTGGTAGCTGACGCGTTGAGTAGAAGATCGTATGCGTTTTCGAGTGCGATGTTGTTAACAAAAAAAACCCTATTTCGTATAACTTACAAATGATGAAGATAGAGTTAAAGACTCTAGGGACCCACGTGAAGATAACGAATATACGATTAGAATCGACTTTAATCGATAAAGTTAAGGCTGTTCAAGCTACACACCCGGAGTTGATGAAGATGAAGAAGAAGGTTCAAGAAGGTGTTATTCTAGAAGCAAGAGTCGATGAATAGAGGAAATCTCAACCCTCGATTAAATTGGCCCATTTGAAATTCTCGATTGAGTAGGAACTGTGGCCTATAGACTCGTTTTACCGCCAAGTATATCGCGTGTTCATAACATTTTTTTACATATCGATGTTACGTAAATATGTGGACGACCCGAACCACATTATTGAATTGGAACTAGATGAGACAGCAGAATATTTAACGTATGAGGAGATACGTGTTAAAATCTTGGATAAGAAGGATCATATTCTACGCTCAAAGGTTACACCTCAAGAGTTGGAATTTGAAATGAAGTCAAGGTATCCTCACCTCTTCGGCATACCAGGTACGTACGTAAATTTCGAGGGCAAAATTTCATAAGGAGGGGAGATTGTAAGACCTCGAATTTTATGAAATGAAAGTATTCAATTTTCTTATAATTATTATTTTATTTCGTAAATGGGTAAATTGATAAAAGGTTAAAGTTAAGGGTGATATGTGATTTTTTTTGCAAAGTACGGAAGTTGTTATAAAATATTCGTTTGGTCAGGGGATATTCTTTTTGTTGGGGAATATCCGTACGACGACACAATCATTGGTGGACCCCACAACGAAAGTATTATCGTAGTTAGAAAATGACATAATTATCTTTTTATAAAAATAACGGCGAAAGAATTACCGTTAAAACTGTTGAACTACCCGGTAGTAAAAGTACAGTAATACGCGTGGTTGCATAGTAGCACACGGTATTAATTATTGATGCTTACGTAAGAAATCACTCAATTATACTCAATTATTGCTACAGTAATTACTGCATAATATCTCTTATATTATTGATTCAATTATTGTCATAGTATCATTTGCATAATATATATTATTAAATCAATAATTGAGATGACAAAGTTATTCATATTATTATTTGCAATATTGACAATGTCTAGAAGTTCTGGCAAGGAAAGATTTGGTCACCTAATTGCGCGCCAAAAGAGAAATCCTTACCGGAAAGCCCCCTCTTTCCTGGGAATGATCTGGTTGTTAAATATTGTGAGTTATAATATTAATGATGAATAAGTTCATGTTGATTAAAGATGAAATTGATAGTTCCATTGTGTGGGAATTATTAGTGTTAGTGGAAATTGACATTTATTTCAATAATAATTAATGTCTGGAGGTTATATTGACCAATCGGGTAATTCACTAGATAAATGAGCAATTAATTGCTATTAATTCACATACTTATAACTATGTGTTCACATGTGTGTACTATTGATTCACATGATTTACTATTAGGGGAGTTGGTGCAAGATTGATAATACTTGCATGACTAAATAAAAAATGGAGGTATAGATGATGGTACTATACTGTAATTAGTTTTTTCACATGATTATACTATTAAGTCACATGAATGAACTATTGATTCACATGATTTACTATTAGGGGAGGTGGTGAAAGTTTGATAATACTTGCAGGACTAAATTAAAAATGAAGAAAAAGAGAAAGGTATTATACTGTAATTTTTCGAGCCCAAAAACGTGCAATTATCAAAACTATATTTTCCTATAAATAGAAGCTAATTCTTCCTTCATTTCTCACCAATTCACTAAGTCTCACAAGAGCAATTATTATAGAGAGAAATTATAGAGAGGAAGAAGAAGAGAAGTCTGCTACCTCACTATTCCAGTATCTAGATTTCTTCTAAGGTAAGGAGTATTATTCTTTCGTATTCATGAAGAGAGTTATTTTCTTTCACTACTCGTAAGGGTTGTTATTCCATTCTTTATTATTATATTGGAATAACCTGTCTATGCAAAGTACCGCATACATGGTGAAATTCTCCTGTTATTCCATTCTTTATTATTCTGTTGGAATAACTTGTCTGTGCGGTCTATCGCATGCCTGGTGAATTCTATTGTTATTCCATTCTTTATTATTCTGTTGGAATATCCTGTCTATGCGGATTACGCATGACCTAGTTCCATTCTTTATTATCCTGTTAGAATATCCTGTCTGTGCGGGTTACGCATGACCTGGTTCCATTCTTTATTATTCTGTTGGAATAACCTGTTTGTGCAGATTATGCACGCTTGGTGAATTCTTCTGTTATTCCATTTTTTATTATTCTGTTGGAATAACCTGTCTATGTGGATTACCACGTGCATGGTGAATGATCCTTCATATTCATTCCTTATTAAATAGTGGAAATGATCTATCTACGTGGATTACCGCATGGCGGGTAAAAATTCATTTGCGATTTCATATATTCTATTATACTCAGTTGGTTAAAGTTTTGGCTTCTATACTCCATGAAATTACTGGAATATCCTTGATATTTGCGCTCCATCCAGTATCTTTTCATGGAAATATTCTTCTGAGCATTCTTGAATTTTACTTCACAAAGAAGTATCATGTTGACAATTTGGACGTTATTGATTTCTGGATAAATTAAAATTATAAATCTTTAAAATTTATCTTTGAACTTGTTTTATTGAATTATTATGTTATTGTCATCATCCTCATGCTTATATTGTGATGAAAGTCATCTTTGGCTTACGTGCATAGATGGACTTGGTATGATTATGGCCAGAGATTATTTGGTATAATCATGACCGTAATGTGATGAATGATATAGTAAAAGTCCTCATTGGTTTGTAGTTCATTGATGGACAGTTGTTGGTATGATTATGACCAGGGATTATTCGGTATAATCATGACCATTGATGATTACATGAATATCCTTGGCCGTGGTGCAGGGATGATTCGATTTTATTTATTAAGCTGAGTCTCAGCGATAAAGTTGATGACAAACTTTTTAAATCATAGAAGATAGTAGATTTTATGCCCTACTTGACTCTTCTAATGGATTGCTTATTCCGCTGCAGTTGTTGATCTAAAATTTGTTGTCTATTATATTCTATCAGTTGTTATACTGTTGAAGGCTAATGATAATTTATTCTGCATTATCTTAGTCATAATATTTCTTACTGGGCTAGTTGAGCTCACCCTTTTCTTTCATTGTTCTCTTCAGGAAATAAGAATATAGCTGGAATGAGTCGGGGAACGGAGTGACGGTCCAGATGTTTGCATTAGTAGTCCTCACTATTTAGTGAAATAGTGTGATAATAAATGTAATGAGGAATTCATTTGAGTTTGAATACTATCTATGAGACAATATTCGTGTAAAAACTCTAAGCTACGTTGTTGTCGTATTGTATAAAAGAAGTTTGTATTTGATTTATGTACCATGTATTTTGCAACTCAAGATGGGTGATGTATACCTATTTTGGGGGCGTCACAATATATCTCATAATCATTGGACTAAAGTAACATACATGTTGTAGTTCACATAACAAGTATAAAGATTGAGTTCCTTACTCAATCAACATTCATCATCATAGTCATACATTAACATTAACGTTTCATACTTTCAACATATATATAAAACATCATGCTATTTGCAATAAAGATTTAAAACAGTTCATCATCAAGTTCACATAGCAAATAGGAACTGAAAGACTTGTCTTGATCGTTGTTTACCAATAACAGTTTAACAACTTACAGTTATCTGCACTTCACGTGCCCTACACAATTATATAATCATACACATCAACTATTAGTCACATCGCAACGCATAGTAGTTGTAATGTAAACTTTACTCTACATCTCATAACCCTTCCTATTATCAATACACAATGTTCAATTTTCTTGTGTTAACTTTCGACTTATATCTCACTATATTTCATATTCGAAGTTCATTCAAGTGTTTAAGTCTTGCTAGGAATCATTATTGGTTTTATGTTAAACCCATTTTATATCTTATAATATTCATTTCATTTGACTTAAAACGCTTTTTACGTTCATTAACACTTGTTACGGCATTTCGACGTTCATTCGTCACACGCCCAATTTGTCTCTCTTGTGTATGCTTAGTATGCTTATACAACTTATCTAATACATCATTTATTAATGTTAAGCATCATTATGTTTGCTAACATTCATGTTTTATAACTTAAAACAACATCTTTTATCGTCAGAAGCACTACACTTGCATATGTGTATGTCCAATGCCCTCCGATTATCCCTGAAAACACAATAGTCCTAAAGATGACCATTTTAACCCTGTTCCAAACCTCTAATTGCAAACCTTAAAGAATAAAGGTTGTAGGTCTATTCGTCCTCGTTCCTGATCATCTTGAATCTCCTCAATCGGAGTTCGTATGAAAATGTTATGCCTATTTTACTAAACCAGGTCAAAACAATCACACCTGACATACTTTGGGTGCGATTCGCCCAATTAAGTTTTTGACACAAGTAAGTAACATGCGCCCAAATGACTTAAAGCCTGCAGGTACCAATTGCTTGAATTAAATTAAACGAGACTCTGAATTCAATGTTCTCGCGATTTTTGAACATTTTCTCCTTCGAATCTTTATAACTTGAGTTATACACATCCAAATTAGTCCGTTTTCGATTCTATAGATATTTAATTCCTAGAACTACACCATACAAGAATTATAACAATTTACAGAAACACTAGCTAGCCTAAATCTTGACCCAAAACTTATGTTCATACTAAACTTTCATGTTTGACATATTTAGCGAATTTGATTGCCAAATCTTTGTTTCTTAACCAATTGACACCATTCCAACTACGTTGTTTTCGTTTCTTGATATACTAACACAGTATATAACTAATTAATAGATTCTAGAAAAGATTGAATATCAAATTTTGGACTTACTAAGCCATTTTCATATACAAAACACGGTTTCCTAATTTTCTTCTACAAACCACTTTTCTATGAATTTGATTACTCAATACAACTTCTATATAACAATTATCAAATTACACATGTACATAATAAACACTTCAAACCCTAACCAAACAAAAAACAATTATAGAAAATAAGATTACAAAACTAAAACTTGAAAATTTAAGAATGGATTATACCTTGAATCTCCTACTAGCACGATGATGTTAACAAAGTTTAGAAATTCTTCCTTTGATTCCCTCTAAAAGTTCTCTGTGTTTCTCCCTTTCTCTGTTCTAAGCATATTAGGAGAATACGTGAATAACCAACGTACATCAGGTAAAAAGACCAATAGTCTGCGTCAGTTAAAATAAGCCAAAGGTCACAAGGCCTTCTTTGGCTACACTTAGGTTAGGTTTCTAATTTATTTTTATACTATATAGTTTCATTTGTTACACACTTAATTAATTTTAATATCTTACAATTACAATTATAATTATATTTTCATTATAATCATACTTATGCTTAATAAATTATTATATATCTAAGTTAATTATTAAATTAAATTAATTTTATTTCCCTAAATATTAAGTAATTTATTTAATTTAATTATTTTATTAAATTAAATTTTCAAACAATAAAATTACCATTCATTAATTTAGTTAAAATACACACTTAACTAAATTATTGCACCACAATTTCATCAACTATTTATTTATCTCAATAAATAAATTATTTAAAATATTTATTTAATTCAATAAATATTTAAAATTAATTACAAAATTTATTTAATTTCTTCAATAGTTAAATTAACTATTAAACCTCACTTTCCCAATATATGAATATATATTTCTCTTCACACCAGATCACATATTTCAAAATATATAGCACGTATATATACATACTCAAACTCAAAACATCTCATAATAAAAATTTTAATTATTAAATTCCTATTTTAATAACTTATAAAAATTCGGGCTGTCACAGGTTTCCCACAAACAACCAACAAACAAATTCACGTCTCATCTACATTGTCTTTCATAGTGAGTTAGATCGGTCGCCAGTTTCGTATATACCTCCGCTCTCTGAAGGAATTGTCTAGCCCAGCTCCCATATGTCAACCATCAATGATTACGATTTTACCACAACCTAACTTTATCTTAACTTATCCAAACCATTAAACTATAACGATCGTTAAGTCAATTTCTTATTCCTTATGGCTTTCTAGCAACTAAATGTCATACCTCAGGATTCATTTCTTATCGTCTAAGTCATACAGTCTTGGTATACGTAGAACGATCATTCAATATTAATTCTACGCATTTATAGCATTAAGCATTTTACATTACCTTATTCATATCTTACAACGTTCGGTTCATTCAACTCGGAACGTTATCCAAGTTATAATCATTAACTCGGCTTCTTTACGTTATACGTTATTGTCTTTAATTCATTTTCTTCATTCTTCATTACCTTACAGTCAAACTATACACGGACCCTTACGTCGGCTAAAGTGTTTAACGCTTACTTTATTCTAACATTCTCTATTCGACTCACATTCAGACTTTCATTACCCTTATTACCGTTTTCTACGGCTTTCTTGATAATTCATCTCTTACTTCTACATTCGTTAACGTCTAAGGAATTACAGTCATAGCAATCCCACACGTTCGTTTTATCGCGACCACGGTCCCCGGATATCGGTTACGTAATCAGCATTTACATTCGTTGTCTTTTAATCCCATTAAACCCTTACTAAAGGTTTAACTCACTTGATTAAGTGTTAAATTACGTGAACTATATGTTCATTATCTATCCGTACACTTCCCCGAGAACCCGAGCAATAAAAACTCATTTACGGCTCGCCTCTACACCCGGCGTTGTATACCGATTCCCTTCTTCTTCTCGCGTCATGAGCCACTCGAAGTAGTCGATGGCGGGGTTGGTGTCATGGCATCGCCTCCTAGGCATATGGTAGTGCTAAGCGCTGTATAGAATCTACAAAAGTCTTCTAAGTCTGGAATTTTTTTTGAGACGCTTACTTTGAAATATCATATCTTTCTCATTATAACTCAGAACGAGGTCATTCCAAAGCCATGCTCTCCCTTATCTTACGTATTTTAATTCCCCTTGGACAGAAATTTATTCTAAATCCATTAACATGACATTCAATTGGCTTAAATTCTATCATTCGTTCATTTTACGCTATTAGCGTTCTTTGTCCGTTCGTCCGTAATTCGGTCATCCGAACTCGGAACTCGTTCTTTCTTGATTCCATGACTCACATTTTCTACGTTCTCTTACATTCTTATGAAACCCTATACGTTTGAGTTCATTTACATACTTTCTATTTCTCGTTTGCCTTTTACAAAATTTTTGCCATAACTTCGTTATAGCCAAGTTTAATCCGTTCTTCATGAACGTTTTTACCGTTCCTAACCAAGCAATAAGGAACTAACTTATATGCGATGGTTTTAAACTTGTCCCTCAACAACAACTTATACTACGATGGTTTTAAATTTTTCCATCAACAACGTTCTTCGTGTTCTTCACGTTCTTCGCTTGTTCTTTGTTTTTAATCGATATTTTCATTACGATTTTACTTTTTCTTGGAATTTGATGTTATAAAACACCATTCCTTACTAATATCACCGAATCGTTCATATGCTACATTCGGATCGTTCAAATTTATTACGAATCTTATACTTCCTTAAGAAATTTATAAACTAAACTTCTAATCCTTATTTCTTCTTTTCTTCATGATTTCAACCATATATAATCATTTTTAACATTCCTTACTTCTTAGTCTCATTAAGCTATATTTTAACATAGAAAACTTAAAGAAAATTATTTAGACGTTAGGTTTCGGATTACCTTTCTTCTTTAATCTTCCTCCGTTGGACAAAGCATGCACTCGGGCTAGCTTTTCCTCTTCCTTCCTCATCTCATCCGAACTCTCTCTCTCTCTCAAGTGTGGGAGAATTTTTCATTAACCAATAAATGAGATTAAACTCTCTTTTTATAGATTTTCAAGGCTAGGGGCAAAATAGTCATTTCGCCCCAAACCTCCTTACTATTCACACCTCCTTACTCCACCTCCTTACTATTCACGAAGCTTCCCTTGGAAGATTCGTGCTTCCGTCTTCCAGAATTCGTCTGACAGTTTGAAAAATTGATATTCTCGAAATCCAAATATTTTTGGATATTACGTCTTTCCTCTACAATCTAACTTTTACGCATTCTTCGGAACTCCGAAAAACTAAAAAACACCTTTCGACGTTAAGCATCTTCCTTCACGTTTTCCCCTAACGTAGTTAAATGAATGAAAAGTACATAACAATACTTTTTGTCATTTTTATTTCGTAAGATTTTTGCACGTTTTTCGAGAAAAACTATTATCATCTTAATTAACTTTTCACAATATATTATCGTCAAATCTTTCGACGAAATGTCATTTTGACATCGAATTCTCGAAAAGGCTTAGGTTATTAAACCCCTAACCCTTAAATTTCGCCGGGGTAAATAGTGCCTATTTCGTCTTTTTCCCCAAAAATATTTTTGTTCCCGGAATAATTTTATTTTCGTCTTGAAAATTCATACTCGTTCAATCTAGCTCGTTGCCAGAATCCTACCGACTTATAATCATCCTAGGTTTTAGAACGATTAATTAACACATAACACATAATATTATTAATAAAATTCATTTTATTAATAACTAATTCTTTAAACTTAAATTCTGGACAATCCGATATTACTCAGGTTGTCACAGACACATTGGGTGATCAGCTCGTATGCCTTGTATTGATCAACACTACATGCTAGAATGATATTCACGTTCATCATAATCGCTTTTGGCGCATATAAATTTCCCAATTTCGGGATGTTTATACTCAGTCTAGAGTCCAAACCAAAGCAATTCAGTTGGACGTGCGACGCCCCAAAAATAGGTAACATCACCCATTCTGAGTAGCCAAATACATGGTACCGAATTTAAAAACAAACTTATTTTATACAATACGACAAAAGCGTAGCTAAGAGTTTTTACACGTATATTATCTTCTAGACAGTATCCAAACTCAAATGTAGTCCTTATTACAATTATTATCACACTATTTCACAGAATAGTGAGGACTACTATAGCCACCATCTCGAACCATCACTCCATTCCCCGACTAGTGCCGGCTACGTTCTCATTTCCTGAAGAGAACAACGAAAGCAAAAGGGTGAGCTCAACTAGTCCAATAAGAAATATTATGACTAAGATAATGCAGAATAAATTATCGTTAGCCTTCAACAATGTTAAACTGATAATAAACAACAAGTTTAACTGCAGCGGAACAAGCAATCCATTAGAAGAGTCAAGTAGAGCATGATATTTACTATCTTCTATGATTAAAAAAGTTTATCATCAACTTTATCGCTGAGACTCAGCTCAATAAATAATCCACATCACTGAATTATCCATGCACTACGGCCAATGAGGACTTTTACCACATCATTTATAACATTACAGGTCATAATTATACCGAATAATCCATGGTCATAATCATACCAATCAACAGTTCATCTATGCACTACGGCCAAAGATGACTTTCATCACAATATAAACATGAGGATGATGACAATGATATAAGAATTCAATTAAAAGAAAGAAAAGGATAAATTTTTAAAGATTTATAATTTAATTTATCCAGAATTCAATAATGTCCAAATTGTCAACATGATACTGTTTTGTGGAGTAAAATTCAAAAATAATATTGTATCAAAAATGATTTGGACAGAAAAAAAATCAATTTTTATCATGAATAGTACCCCGTGTGAATAGTACTTGAGTGAATAGTCCCCGTGAATAGTAGTTCGTGAATAGTACTTTGGGAATAGTACCATTGAATAGTACTTCGAGAATAGTACTTTGTGAATAGTACCCCGTGAATAATACTTTGTGAATAGTATCCCGTGAATAGTAATTTGTGAATAGTACCCCGTGAATAATATTTTGGCATAAAAAGCTTAAAATTTAACAAGAATGTTCAGAAAAATATTCTTGTGAAACGATACTAGATGAAGCGCAAATTTCAAGGATACTCTACTAATTTCACGGAGTATAGAAGTAATACTTTAACAAAATGAGTGTAGAATTAGGAATACTATGACACCCCCAAATCCCGGTACTTCATTACCTCAAGATTTGGTGTTCACTTAAATAAAACATTCATATCTAACTACCCAATCATAATAAAATTGAATAATAAACCTTCCCTTAAGGGATTACATTAATAAAATCTCCCAGGTTACCTAACATTTGAATACAATCATTCAAATGCGGAATTTAAATAAGTTCATTACAATAATTCAAATAAAGTCTGATAATAAAATATCAACATGATTACAAGTCTTCAGTACTTATTCATCTTTCCCTTTCCCTTACTGGTGCTAGGTATATCGACCTTCTCATCCTTAGTTGTAATAGTTATATAAGCAAGAGTGAGCAAACAAGGCTCACTTGAAATGAAATTGAAATAAGCTTTACATTAACTGCCAAATAACAGGCTCAATAGAACAGAACAATGTGTTCTATTAACATTCTGAATTATACAACTGAGAGTCTAATGACCACGAACCATGTCCACAGTTATAAGTACTCTTTCAACTTAAACTTTAACAGTCATAAGACTATAAGGACTCCACGTACTTAGGGGGATCGGCCCTTCATATAATGTATTGTGCACAAACATTTCAACGCTAAGCCTAAACCCCTAATAATATGGTTGTTCATCTCATTATTTAGAGTACAAGTCCGCACCAAAGAATGTTTGGTTTGGATAAGCTTTCAAGGGTAATTTGAAGTTTAACGATCATCAACTAGGGGACTAGTTGAATCAACAATGCTTGATAACACAACAGTTGTTTAATAACAACATAACATAGAACAATTGAGAATCATAGGTGAATCGACTATATACTAATCTCATGCTTGAAAATAACTAGAGAGCATAAGTATTGATCAAAATGAAGAAAATGATAAACCTTGGCTTGAACAATAATAAGCTAGGTCTGTGATCTTGTCAAATTAGAAATTTAGTTACCGAACATGCACTAATTGATAGCAAGCTGGAAACAATGCTTGCTCCACATGGTAATAAACTATACCAAGTGATTGAACCATTGAACACAAGGAATTAAAGTTCAAGAAACATTTATAAAAGAATGAACTAGAGAAACTTGTTTAACTATAAACAAGTTAGAGTAAGCCAACAATGATTAGAATTCCAATATCTTAAGATTAAAACATGCTCAATGTAAATAGATGAGATTTTGGAACTTGCATCATCATAAATTAACTAGATACAAGAAACTTGCTCAATGTAAAAAGATAGGTTTAGAAGCTTGCACAATTATTATAAAAGTAGAGTTAAAGAACTTGCCTCGAGCGTAAGCTATAATATTAAACTCATGTTCACCTACATATAGGTTTAGAACCACCATCTATTAGATATACTAACATTCACGTTCCAACATAACACGCATTTCTAGTTAGACTTATTATTTTAGCACAAGTCTTAAGCTACCATACAAATATCAGAAATTATAAGTGTTAACCTTCACAACACCTGTTTACTATTCATCATGCTCACTAAGTTCTAATATACCACGTTCATCACTTACTATCCATTTGAAACTTTGAAACTACTAACCACATAGCACGATTCTATTTTAACTATATTATTACATGTTTATTATACTAACACATCATTAGACTAAAGTATGTCGCTACCCCAGAACTGCAGCAGTAGTCTCTGCCTCAGATCAATGTATGGCGAATCATATATATTACAAATCTTACAACGCTTATATACATAAGTAATTGCAATAGCTTTTATTTAACCTTAGCACCGGTAGCATTGCTATTTGGTGCCATGTGATGTAAATGTAAACTTGACATGAGCGATGAGCCGTTTTTAGCCCAACTAACAGGAATTTCACCCACCAAACAGTGAAATTAACATATAAAATAAATATAAAACTATCATAAACATGATTGCTAACATATTCATCAACATAGAACAATTTAACAACACTTTTAACTATTTTAATTTCTCAAATTTCTCAATTTAATATGAAAACTCCATTTTTGAGTTTCTTCAAAAAAATCTACACTGTGATTTCAATTCCTCACCAAATCACTTCGTTCAAGTTACATTATCTTCGTTTCTTAATGAACTAACATAAACAAGCTTCAATTTGTAGTTTAGCATACAAATTGACCATCAAAATTGATACATACACAAGCCATATGACAAATATATACACTGTCATGATTTTTCTACTATTATACGAAATTAGCATACCAATTCCTTGCTTAAACACTAGTTCTCACATCTCAAACACATATAATCATCATAATTTAATTGTATATCAACAATTCTAAACATATGAAATTCACAGAGTATAAAATTATTGCCGTAACACTCATATCTATATATATATATATATAATGTTAAAGCTATAAATAATACCTTCAATTAGCTTGATAATCCTTACTAACACCACTGAAATTACTTTGAAATCACAGACTTTCTCCCAAACTCTCTCAATTATCTCTTAGCTTCTCTCTAAAATTCTCAGTTTAGCAAATAAGGCGTAATACTAACTGATAAACCTTATGCGTAGTAATACAAAAACTAATATAACCTTAATACTACTACTAATTGTAATATCAGTTACAAAGTAACGTATAAATTATAAATACATTATATTTATTATTTTAATTTATTTTATTTATATTATTATATTTCAAAATTTGAAAATCCAAAAGCCATAAGGTTTTGTTTGGCAAAACCCTTTAAAAATTAAAGACTTAATATATTTAAGCCTTGTTTGGGTTAAATCAATTTAAAACTACTTTAATTTTTTTTTAATAAACAATTTAGTTTATAATTCATAATCACATATTATTTATTTGGATTTCCATATCCTACATTAATCAATAAATTACACATCCATACTATATTTTAAATTATTATTCCACTTAAACAATTATCACAAAATTATAATTTCTTTATAATTTTATTTAATAACTTAACACACCAATTTAAATTATTAAATTCAACAACAATATAACCTCTCATGCTATATTACAACTCTCTAAATTATAAATTAATTTAATTTAGAATATTATCTAATAAATCTAATTCATAAATATTTACTAATAATAACCACATCGATAAAATATTTATTTCATCAATTTCAACAATAAACACATCAAATAAATATTTATATAATTCAATAAAATATTTAATTATTACAATTTGAAATTCCGGATTGTTACAAATACGAAACGAAATAATATTACTTACATACTACAGAGTGTGGAAGAAAATCATATTTCATACGAATATTGAACAAAAATAATATCTCTTACAAATATTGAACGAAGATAATATTCCTTACGAATACAAAAAATAATATCGTTTCTCTCTCTATAGTTGCTCTTGTGAGTCTTAGTGAATTGGTGATAAATAAGAAATAAATAACATCCCTTACCTTAGTAGAAGACTGGATACTAGAATAGTGAAGTAGCAGAATACTCTTCTTCTTTCTCTCTATAGTTGCTCTTGTGAGTCTTAGTGAATTGGTGAGAATGAAAGAATAAATGAGCTTCTATTTATAGGAAACATAGTTTCGATAATTTCACGTTCAGGGGCTCGAATTATTATAGTATAGTTGTGACGCCCCCAAATCCGTGTAACATCGATTACAGGACATTGTGTTCACGATACAACATACATCATCATCTATCTAAGTAACTATAACAATAATAATAATAATATTAACTATTACATACTTATTCAAAATAAAGTCCCAAGTCTTTACAACCTTTAATAAAGCTGAAACTTAAACTTAGTTTATCGCTACATTACATCATATCTTGAAATATACTTATTACATAAATAACTCTCATCATTTCATCTTAGACTTTCCCCTTATCATTGCAGGAGCTTTCGGCGTTATCTTTAATTCGAAAGGTTTAAGCAAGAATGAGCACAAATTGCCCATCAAGTTTATAAAGTAGTTTGAGAACATACATCAGAAGTAAAAGCATTAGTATGAATATTTCTCAATAGTTGAAATAGATATCAAGAGATAAACTGAATATCAAGATAAGAGTTCTGGAATTCTCAATAGCATACTAAGGGGTGTTAGATACCCAGAACATTAATTTGTTTCATCGAAAAACCATTAGACGGTTTAACAATCAAATAGATTGTAAATAGATCTCGCAAATACTCGGTGATCAAATTTTATCGTACCTATATTGTGCACAAGTATAAAGTTTTAACGTATACGTAAATGGGGACTATATGAGACATCGATTTACCACATTATCCGGGTTGTTCATCTTAGTTTCATGCGAGACCGCGCCAAAGCAATTTGGATAGGTAGACTTGAATAGCTACAATGAATTTGAAATAGTTTAAATAATATAACATTTCGCATCTATAATATCTAACCGAAACAAATGGCCATATCGCATTCTTGAAAGTAGTTCATAAATAATTAAGAACTTTAAAGCATACACAACTGAATTAATAATTGAGTAATCGTCAATAGAACTTGCACTATATATAAGTTTGTACAAGTTATAACTTACAATATAAGAGATTTGTACACAATGATAAATTGTACAAGTTAAGGGAACTTACATTCACTACAATAAAGTGAATAAAGTTAGGAAACTTGCCTGATACGTCTTCTACAGTTACTGCTATCTACTAGCCCTTCACGTAACCTATTCACATGTGTCACGTTAAGCAATTTGGTTCTCGAACACCACTTTGAAGTGTAATGGTTCCCTTTTATTTTAATAAAACGATTAAACTCACACGTATTCAAATATAATTCAATTACATAACATGTTGCTACGTATAAGCCACGTGGTTAAATAAAAGAAATTGGGAAACATAAATTTGTGACATTTTTCGGACCAACACCTCTATCAAAAATCTGCATAAAATATGTTTAAGGGTCTCAAGTCGGAAAATCTCATTTTCCATAATTATGACATCACATATATAATTAAATTCATTTATCCATATAACATCATTTATATGAAAAATACCAAATCAGCCTCAAAAATATTTCTTTTCTGGGATTTTGTAGAATATAATCCCACACTGAACATATATTTTTCTCGGAATTTTTTAAATCCATCTACTATTTTTAAATAGTTCATAATAGCCAAATATTCTCAGATTTTTCATAAATCGAGATTAGCTCCAAATTTTCTGAGATTTTTAGGGTTCACTCATGTTATATACATGTACTTCTAGTAGCAATTTCATAATTTTTGGACTTATACACAGAGAGTTATACGGATATCTTTTCAAATAGTGCCCTTAGCCGTAAAATCCATAACTCTCAAATCGTATGATCAAATATTCTCAAATTTTTACAGGACCTTCATATCTTCTTATATTAATACTCCATTTTTTTCCAGAATTTTTATAGTACAATACAGTGGACGAAAATTCCCCCGAGACAGACTGGTCCAAACAGTCCCAAGAAAGACATCAAATTTTTATTTCTTGCAGCCACTTTTGCGATTTTATTCCCACTAATCTACAGATGACATGATCATGATACTTGGACACAATAAACTTCATACATCAAGGTATTTTACAAAACTATAACATTCATGAAACTAGCATGCTAAGACCACAAACCAATTGCATAAAAAAACGTGTCAGCACTGGTTCTATACTTAGAAAAAATCTGGAAATTCCAGATTTTCTGCAGATTTTGTTATGAACATGCTTGCTTACGATTTTCATAACTTGCTCATTATAACTCCGATTCTAACGAAATTTGGGCCAGATTAGACTTCATACTACATACTATTTTATAAAATTATTACATATGCTAATCGAGTCATATAAACCACGAATCAAGCTCTTCAAAAACCCAAAAATCACATATTACACTTTTTAACCAACTTTGACAAAAATCATGATTTTGATTCTAGCATGCATGGATTCGATTCCTACCGTCCAGATCTCATCTACTAACAAATATGAATATATTACAACAAATAAACTCACTAAATTACCATGATTTGAATAAATTAGCAACTAAGAGGCATTTTCTAGTTATTTTCCTTGAAAACATATAAAGGTTCATGAGTTGTTTACTTGATGAATTTCTTCTTGTTTAGCTTTTGAAAATCCTCCTCACTTGCTTGTTTAGACTCCCCAAAACTCTAGAATTCGCCACCCTCTCAAGCTATTTCCTCTTTCACTCTCAACTTTATTTACGGTAGGATTTTTTTTATAAAAAGGAAGAAAACTTGGATAGAGAGTATATGTAGAACATGATAACCAATTGATTTTTCAGCCATTTCATCTCCAATATAATTATATGTAATAAGTATATAGTATAAATTCAATATAATATTGGGGGGGATTAGAGAAAAGAAAGGTCTTGGATTGTAAAGAGTTGTAACTCCCTCCCACATCATTACCTTATAATACTAATGCTCCCTCCCTTGTCCCAATTTAGTTGTCACGCGGGCCCCACGGCTGCTGCACTTTTCTATTTAAATAATACTAAAATCAATTTAATCGTTTAATACATTATTTTGACCATTTTACCCTCCGTGGCCAAATGTTTCGATACTAATATCGATTCTTACTAATTCAACATTCCGAACGTCATGGGACTATCTGTTTCGTCAAAATCATCCCCGAAATTCGTGGTTGACTTTGACCAAAAATTCAACCGTGACACTTTTTCGTGATTATAGTCTATCCTGACTAATTTCGACGTTCCGAACTCGAATACGCAGT
This sequence comes from Panax quinquefolius, assembly GCA_020205615.1. NCBI lineage: Eukaryota > Viridiplantae > Streptophyta > Magnoliopsida > Apiales > Araliaceae > Panax > Panax quinquefolius. The sequence continues at coordinate 71,238,573 of CM035167.1, read as the reverse complement.
CCGCGTCTCTAAATTACACTCCGAACTCCAACTCATGATTTAATACCATCCCACATAATAAATTAAATAATTCCTACTTAATCACTTTAAATAGTTAAATAAAACTAAACCAACCATTTAAATACATCTCATCACATACCTTGAAATAACACATATATGTACAACACATATACATCTAATAAATGAAATCAACCAAAAGTTTAATATAAAATCGTTTATTGATAATTCTTAAATTACATAGAAAATCTCGGATATTACATTCACCCTCCCTTATAAGGATTCCGTCCCCGGAATCATTACACATTAAACAAAAAGATTAGGGTAATTTTTTATCATTTTCTCTTCGAGTTCCCACGTAGCCTCATCGGCGTTGTGGTTCCTCCATACTCCCTTAACAAAAGGTATTATCTTATTTCTTAACACTTGTTCTCTTCTATCGATTATCTGCAATGGGACCTCTTCATAGGTTAAGTCCTTTTCAAACTGAATAGGTTCATACTCTGTGACAACCCGAGAATTTGAATATTTTTTTAAAAAAAATAATTAATTGATTTAAGGTTCAATATTAGAACCTAGACAGAAAATAAGTGTATGCGTTTGATATTTTTAAGAAAGAATTTTGAGGATTTCAAAATTCTGTGAAGGATTTAAGTGAATTATTCAGGATTAAGGTATACGTTATATGTATATGGTTGTATATATGTACAGTATGTGGTTAAGGGTCAAGGGTTGACCAGATAAACGATATCTGTAACAAACCCTAGTTATATATTAAGAACGTCAACGTTCGGTTAGAAAACCCTAGTGAATTATAAGAAACCCTAGAAACCGGTTCTGGAAACCCTAATTTCAATTCCAAGAATTCGAAACCCTAATTCGGTGTATGAAACCCTAATTTGGGAACTAAAAGGATAATTATAATGATTAAGTGCTTTTTAATTATAACATTAATTAGGGTAAAGCTTAATTATTTAGCAAACCCTAATTTCGGGATTAGAAACCTTAATTTATAATTAGGGAAAACCTAATTGATAATTTAATACTTTTAATGTTAATTAGGAAATATTAATCCTAATTTTCAAGTTATAAGTAATTAGAAAATCCTAATCTAATTACGAAATCTAATTTCTAAATTAGATAGAAACCCTAATTTTTGGGTTGTAAACCCTAATCCACAATTTTGACCCTAATTGCTTAATTAACAATTTTAATTAGGAAATACTAATTAGCAAGATTTAAATTATGATTAGGAAATTTTAATATAATTAGAAAATTCTAATTATAATTTAGAAATATTAATTTTTGATTTTTAAAAACCTAATTTGGAAATTCTAGAATTTATTTTCAAAACCCTAAGGGTTAGGGTAATTGACAAAAATACCATTAAAATTAATTGCTAAATGACTCAATTACCCTTATTGCATTATTTAGTAGATTGCTTGTAGATCTAGCCCTAAAATGAGTTGGTGAACCACCCTAACTCTAGCTTAAGACTTTTATATCCAAAGAATCACCATCATTCGATTGACACCATTATGCATTGCATTGCTAGATATAAAGATTAGAAAGAGAGATAAATGGGCCACTTTATTTCTCATTCTCACCTAAGCTCTTCTCTCACTAAATTCGAAATTTTAGAGTGAGAGAGAGTGTAAAACAAAGCCAAGAATCACCTCTTAGCTTAACAACAACAGATCATCAAGATCAGAATTAAAAAAATCAAAGCTCAAAAGGTATAAAACCCTAAACCTAGAAATCTTTTGATTTAATGTTTAATGTTGTTATTTGTTGGTTAAAGTTATGTTAGAGGGTGTCATTTGATGATCTGGGTTGCCAAAACCTAGATCCATATCATTTAGATACTCGAATTTAAAGATTTCTCAAATCTGGAAAACTGGAGAAATGGTGTCTGACAGTCAAATGTCAGGTCTCCTAGATCTGTCTCTGTTAATTTTTTATGTGTTTTTAGAGTTTCTACTTATTGTATGTTATAAGGTCTTGGATCTGGAACTTGAATCAAGTCCAGATCATGTGTAGATCGAGAGTTATTGTTGGTCAAACAGCGTTGACCGGTCACGAAATTTGGTTTCTGGGCAAACCCAGATTTCCCAAAACTTCCATAACGTCTGACAGCGTTTTTGCAGGCCGTGATCTTGCTTGTGTTTTAGGTTATAGGTCATGTTGTTGGTTTAATGTTATAGAATGCTATATGAACTACAATTTTATGCTACTAGATCGCCAAAATTAACAATAGAATTGAAGATAATTAAGGTCAAACAAGCGTTGACCGACTGCTTTATGAAGAAATCTGGGAAACCCAGATTTCTTATGAACAACTTCTGACCCTACGTTTTAAATTTTGGATCTTGTGTGTAGGCTATGTTGTTATGCTGCTCTGATGCTATATACTTGTACTATGACATCATGACTACATGTAGGGACCATTAGATATCACAAAACAAACCCAGATTCCAAGTTATGAGGCTTGAGGTAGGGTTTAAGAATCGCTGTTCTTCATTTCTAGAAAACCGAAATGAAGAACGACTTTACGACAACGATTCTCGCAAAGATTAATCTCTCATTGTGTTAGATTTTGGTCATGCAACTTGTTTATGGTTGTAGTAATACATCAGTACTACAACATTAACTTAATAACTTTCCCAGAAACCTTATAACCATGAATCAAAGACTGGTCAAAGTACTACCCTCGAACACTGACTATGAACATTATTCTCGCAAAACTCAAGAACACTCAAGAACACCTATAGCGACGAGTCTGTCGCTATAAGGCCTTTTTGTAATTAATATTTTCTGAAAATTATTTATTTTAATAAATAAATCGAATTAAATAGTTTTTAATTATTAAAATACAAAATAAATTCCAAAAATTATTTTAAAGTCCGAAAAATAGTTTTAATTATTTTGAGTATATTTCATAAATATTTAATATTTTGAAATATAAATGGTATTTAATTTATTTAATTATACTATTAAATAATTTATTTAAAATGATTTTAATACATGAAAAATAATATTATGGTAAAAGAAAATATTTGAAGTTATTTTCAAGTGACTTTTAATATTTTTTGATGAATTTCATTAATTAATCAATATTAATGATAATTTGTTTATTTAATAAATATATTAAATAAATTGTGGAAAAATAGAATTAATGATTTATAAATCATATAAAAATGATTTAAGTATTATAAAAATATTTGAAGTTATAAAATATAACTTTTGATATTTTGTCATGAAAATATTAATATTTTAATATTAATAGCAATTATCGGATAATAAATTTAATTATTTAAAAATCATATAAAGGTGATTTTAAAGTATTAAAAATACTTTGTGATATTATAAATATATTATAATATTATGTTATGTATTTTATTAATATTTGATAATAAATAGATATTAATGATAATAGATTATTGTGGTATTTAATTCATTTAAATACTATTTTAATGATTGAAAAATCAAGATAAATAGTAATAATTATTTAAAAATTATTACGAGCTTATGAAAATTATTTTGACTAATATTAAAATTATCTAAGATAATTGTCAAGTATTAGGCAAAGTTTAATTGAACTTAGACTCGATAAAAGTCCGACTAGACCATCGGGATGTTAGAATTGTGTCGGGTTCAATTCAGACTGTAATAGTTTGACTTGATACCGAGTCTTATACGTGTTATAGACTGATATGGTTATGTGTTATGTGTTTAGGTTATTCTATGTATATCTATATATATAATAGTATTATATTGTGATGATATTATTCTAATATTGGAGATCTATATTACTAATATTAGGTCTTCGGATAAAGCGTTATAAATTGTGTAGCGGTAATCAACGGTCCAGGCAAGTTTGTTTTTACTTAACTCTACTAAGAGTTGTTTCATTTTGATATACTTATGGATAATCATTGTTGATTGCCATTGTAGAATTGTACTCTGTACATATTGCATGTATAAGTCAGGTATGAAAGGCTAATCACCTTCATTACCCTTCGGTCCAGATATATTTGTTCATGTTATATACTTGTTCAGTCAAAAGTTTGTTCTTGCTAGTTCACAATTATATTGTTGAATTATAGCTAGCTTATTATTCTGATTCTTTCAATCATGATATATCGTTAAATTATTGAACTTAAACTTGTTGGGCAATCTTATGCTCACCCTTGCTATATCATGATAAACATTACAGATTAAGGCGAATACGTCGGATACAAGGAAAAGTTAAAGATAGTTCCAACTTAAAGTTAATGTGCGCGATTAAATTTGTAACAATATTATATAATAATGTTATATGTTAGATAAGTTATAAATTGTGTATAAGTTAAGGTTATTCGACCTTGGGGAATAGTGTGTAAAGTTTATTGTATAAATAATTTATGTTTATATTTTCCGCAAATAGTAATAGTTGTATAGAATGATCGAATCAGATACGCGGTTGTGACGCCCCCAAAATAGGTATACATCACCTATTCTGAGTCACCAAATACATGGTACAGAACATAAATACAATCTTAATTATACAATAAAAGAGCTGTGAGTTTAAATACAAATACTGTCTTCTAGACAATATCCACTCTCAAAATGAGTCCTCATTACATTTATTGTCACACTATTTAACAGAATAGTGAGGACTACTAGCTAATACCATCATCCGGACCATCACTCCGTTCCCCGACTCATCCCAGCTACGTTCTCATTTTCTGAAGAGAACAGTGAAAGAAAGGGTGAGCTCAACTAGCCCAGTAAGAGATATTATGACAAAGATAATGCAGAATAAATTATCATTAGCCTTCAACAGTGTTAAACTGATAAAATATAACAAACATCAAGTTTAACTGCAGCGGAATAAGCAATCCATTAGAAGAGTCAAGTAGAGAATAAAATCTACTATCTTCTATGATTTAAAAAGTTTTTCATGACTTTTATCACTAAGACTCAGCTTAATAAATAATTCACATCATCGAATCACCCCTGCACTACGACCAAGGATATTCTTTAGTATCACGACCACAATTATCCATGCACTACAGGCCAAGAATATTTGTGTATTCATTAATGGTCATGATCATGCCAACAAGCGTCCATCAATGCACTACTACTGGGCCAATGAAGACTTTTACCACATCATTTGTAACATTACGATTCATGATTACAAGAATAATCCTAGTCATAATCATACCAAGTCCATCTATGCACTACGGGCCATAGATGACTTTCAAAAAAATATAAACATGAGGATGATGACAATGATATAAGAATTCAATAAAACAAGTTCAAGAATTAATTTATCAGGGAACTAATAATGTCCAAATTGTCGACACAATCTTGCTTTGTAGAGTAAAATTCAAGAATGCTCGGAAGAATATTTCCATGAAAGATCTTTGGATGAAGCGCAATTATCGAGGATATTCCACTAATTTCATGGGTATAGAAGTCAAAACTTTAACCAATTGAGTATAATAAAGAATGGAATAACAAAAGAAATAACCATGCATGCGGTGCCGCATAGAGCAGTTATTCAACGAGAATACTTAATAACGGAACGAAGTCGCAAAAATTTTGCAAGCGAGCGGATGTTCCAATTGAATAATAAAGAATGGAATAACAAATGAAAAATCACCATGCATGCGGTACTTCACATAGATAGGTTATTCAACGCAGAATACTAATAAAGGGCGGAATCGGTCGGCGTAAAAGCATGTGAACGAGGATATTCCAACAGATTAATAATAAAAGCGGAACCAGGTCGGCGTAAAATGCATGCATGAGCAGGATATTCAGCGAGAATAATAAAAGGCGTAAATCAGTCCGGCATAAAAGCGCATGACGGGGATATTCAACGAATAATAAAAGGCGGAATAATAGAAGAATGTCACCAAGTATAGGGTAGTCGCGTATCTGAGTTATTCAACAGAATAATAAAGAATGGAATAACATAAGTTCTTTTCATGAATAAAAAAAAGAATAACACCCCTTACGAGTATAATAAATAATATTCCCTACCTTAAGAAGAAGAGTCTTTGGATATATAAGTAGTGAAGTAGCGAGAATACTTTCTTCTTCTCTCTCTATAGTTTATCTCTCTAGAGTTTCAATTGAATTCGTAAGAAAATAATGAAGGAATGAGCTTTATTTATAGAAAAATGGATTTGCATAGTAACTAACTCATGAGCGGTCTAGATTGATTTACTTTAATCTGACGGTCCATATTTAAAGCAAAATCTTTTAAATAAAATATAATATATTCTATTTATAATCTAATAAAATGAATAACTTTATAAAAGATTTTACTATGCAAACACTTATCTGAGCACTTATGCAAACATTATGCATAATAAAATATAATATATTCTAATTATTGTCTAATAAAATAGATAACTTTATAAAAGTATTCTATTTTATATAAAAAGATTTTACTATACAAAACACTTATGCGAGACACTATGCAACACTATGCATAATAGAATATAATATATTCTATTTATAGAATAACTTTATAAAAGTATTACATTTTATATAAAGATTTTTTACGTATTATTACATTAATAATACCAACAAAAGCTGAGTGACTTATCACGTAAGCATCAATAATTAATCTGTGCAGTACTATGCTTATGCGACCTGACAGCGTATTCTTGTACTTTAACAAGGGTGTTTCAACGAGATTAACGGTAAAACTTAGTAGTTATTTTCATAAAGTATTTTTGTATTTTCTCAATCAAACAATAATTCCATTGTAGGGTCCACCAATGATTGTGTTGTTGTATACGAATATTCCTGTTAAAAGCGAATATTCCCACCAATCGAATATTATATAACAACTTGCGTACTTTGCAAAATTTATAAATATTACCCACAACTATAACATTATATCAATTTTACTCCATAATATTCAAAAATAATATTTATAGAAAATTCATTTTTATTTAAAAAGTTGGGGTTTTACAATCTCCCATTCTTATGAAATTTTGCCCTCGAAATTAGGGTACGTACCTGGTATGTCGAAAAGGTAAGGATACCTTGATTTCATTTGATTCTAACTCCAAGTCATTTCCTCAACATCGTGGTTTCTCCATAAAACTTTGACTTGAGGTATAACCTTGGGCGTAGAATATGTTCCTTCTTATCCAAGATTTGAACATGAACCCTCTTCATACGTCAAATCTTCCGCTATTTCATCGGTTCTAACTTCGATAATGTGGTTGGGTCTTCCACATATTTACGTAGCATGGATATGTGAAAAGCGTTATGAACACGAGACATACTTGGCGGTAAAAGCGGGTTTATAGGCCATAGTTCCTACTCGATCGAGGATTAAAAAAAATGGGGCGATGAATCGAGGATTGAGCTTTCCTCTCTTTCCAAATCTCGTAACTCCTTTCCATGGAGCAACACGTAACAACACATGATCTCTATATCGAATTCCACATCCTTTCGATGAAGATCGGCATAACTCTTTTATCGATCTTGTGAGGTTTTTATCGTTGTCGGATCGTTTGAATCTTTTACGTAGTCATACGTACCAACTTCGGTCCCAACAACGTTGCTTCTCCCACCTCATCCCAAAGCATCTTTGGAGAGCGACACTTTCTTCCATACAACGCTGAATGGAGCCATGCCGATACTTGCTTGATAAATGTTGTTGTAAGAAAACTCCACCGATGGTAAGAACTTGTCCCAACTTCCTTGAAGTCAAGGACACGAGTCTTAATAAATCTTCAAGAGTTTGAATAGTCTCTCTCGATTTTCGTCATCGATACGAGGATGATATGCGAACTAAATCGTAAATTCGTGCCCATAGCTTTTTGTAAACTAACCCAAAATCGTGAAGTGAATCTTGGGTCTCGATCGGAAACTATGGATCTTGGCATACCATGCGATCTTACAATCTCGTTTATGTACATACTGAGCAAGGCGTTCAAGTGTATAAGTTTCTCGTATTGGTAAGAAATGAGCAGACTTGGTCGATCTATCAACAATGACCCAAATTGCATCAATGCCTTGAGAAACCTTGGGAAGACCCGATGCTTGAAATCCATGGTAATGTGCTCCCACTTCCATTACGGAATTTCAAGTGGTTGCAATGGACCTTTTGGTACTTGATGCTCCGCCTTGACTCGTTGACAAGTTAGACACCTTAAGACAAACAACGCTATTTCTCTCTTCATATTGCTCCACCAAAATGTATGACGAAGATCACGATACATTTTGGTACTCCCAGGATGGATTGCAAACGGTGTGTTGTGCGCCTCCATCATGATTTTATACTTTAACTCAGGATCGTTAGGAACACAAAGTCTGGAGTTGACTCGAAGTATTCCTTCATCATCGATTCTTGCTTCTGGCATCGCACCTTCTTGCACTTTCTTCCTCATACGCATCAGCTCCGGATCTGTAACTTGAGCAACTTTAATTTTATCAATTAAAGTCGGTTCTACTCGTATATTCGCCATCATCATGTGGGTCCCAAGAGTATTTATCTCTATCTCCATCCATTGCAAGTCATACAAAATGGGCCTTTGTGTTGACAATATTGTACTCGTACCCGCATATGATCTTCTACTCAATGCGTCAGCTACCACGTTCGCTTTTCCAAGATGGTATTGGATGGTATGATCATAATCTTTCAACAGTTCAAGCCAACGTCGTTGTCGCATGTTGAGTTCCTTTTGAGTGAAGAAATATTTGAGGCTTTTATGATCCGTAAAGATCTCCACTTTCTCCCCATACAAGTAATGCCTCCAAATCTTTAGTGCGAAGACAACAACTGCCAACTCTAAATCATGAGTAGGATAATTCCTCTCATATTCTTTGAGTTTTCGTGAGGCATAGGCTATGACTTTCCCATGTTGCATGAGAACACATCCTAACCCTTTACCCGAAGCATCACTGTAGATGACAAATCCCTCCGAACCAGATGGTATTGTCGAGCAGTCTTTGAAATGAGTCTCTCTTGAGTTCTTGAAAACTCTTCTCACATTCCTCGCTCAATAGAACTTTGTATCTTTCCGAGTCATTTGAGTTAGTGGAGTAGCGATTCGAGAAACCCTTCTACGAATCTCGATAATAACCACTAATTAAGCCGAGAAAGCTCGTGCTTGATCAGCGATTTAGGTTGCTCCCGACTTTGAATAGCTTCAATTCTTTGGGTCAGCAGATATTCCATGACTTGATACCACGTGCCCAAGGAATGCTACTTCCTCAAGCGAACTCGCATTTCTTGACTTGGCATAAAGCTTGTATTCACGAAGCTTTTGGAGTATCGACCTCAAGTGTTGCTTTCATGATCTTCACGGCTTTTGGAATAAATAAGGATGTCATCAATAAAAATGACCACAAAGTGATCCAAATATTCCTTGAATACTCGGTTCATCATATCCATGAAGGCGGCGAGGAGCATTAGTCGATCAAAGGACATGACTAGGAATTCATAATGCCCGTCTTAGGAGTCGAAAGCGAAATCTTTGGAATGTCATCGGTTCTAATCTTCAATTGGTGATATCAGGAGCGAAGATCAATCTTTGAAAAGAATTTGGCTCCTTGCAAATTTGGTCAAACGGTCATCAATATGTGGCAATGGGTACCTATTTTTGATGGTGACATGATTTAACTCCAGATAATCAATACAAAGTCGCATACTCCCATCTTTCTTTTTCACGAATAGAGCAGAGAGCACCCCGAGGAGAAGTACTAGGGACGAATGAAACCGATGTCTAACAATTCTCGTAGTTGGGTCTTTAACTCACGAAGTTCAATAGGAGCCATTCGATATGGGGCTTTGGAAATAGGTTTTGTACCGGGTTCAAGGTCGATACAAAATTCAATTTCACGCTCTAGGGGTAGGCGGGAAGTTCTTGAGGAATCGTCGGAAATTCATTAACAATAGAAATATCATTCAAAAGCGGCGTATTTTTGTTTAGATCCGTGACATGAGCTAAAAAAGCTTGACATCTATTTTTTAATAAGCGAATAGCTTTATGGCTTGAGATAGCCAGTGATTGATTTTAATGGTTTGGTTGCTTGAATTAGCATAATAGGTTGATTAGGAATATGAAAGCTAACAACCTTATGAAAACAATCAATTTTTGCATGATGAGTAGTTAACCAATCAATCCCTAGAATTATATCAAATGCAAGTATTTTCAATGAAATAAGATCGACGAGTAATGTGTGGGTACCAATTTGAACCAAACAAGACTTATAAGCGAGTGGATGTAATGAAGGTTTCTCCCAACGGAGTTTCTGAGATAAAGTCAAAGTCTAATTTCTCGAGTCAAATTTAATCGTTGGCGCAAGTAGGAGAAATAAAAGAATGGGTAGAACCGATATCAAATAAGGTATAGACTTCGCTAGAGTTTATGATAAGCTTTACCGTGATGACCTCATTCGGGTTCCTTGCTTTACGGGAGGGTGACAAGCGCTCTCCCTTGCACTTCTGGCTTTGACTTTTACGGGGATGACCTTTGGTGCCTCCATCCTGGCTGAACTTGTCTTGGTGAAAGACAAAATTGGGCTAAGTGACCTTCTCTTCCATAATTATAACATGCTTTGGATGGCATCGCGCATGTTTGGGTGATGTGTCCCTCCCTCGCATTTGAAGCATATGATAGGTGGTCGATCTCCTTCCTTAACAACAGTCTTTGGTCTTGGCGTCCTTCCATCATTGTTGAATCTCCTTTTCTTGAAATGTCCATTTTCTTATCTTGGCCATGATTACCACCGAAGTGGTTACCATTTTCTGGCATATTGATTCCCTCACGTTTGTTGTCATAGTTTGATGATGGTGATACCACTTGGTATTTTCATCTTTGTCATTTGCTTTCTCTAGGTTGCGTTGACTCGTTCTGGCGCTCGATAAGCGAGCCCTATTTACAACATCGAGTACAAACACGGTTTATGAGAAATAAGATATTGGCGTATCTCTCGGTTTTAAACCTCTTAAAAACATTAGCGTCATTCGCTCCTCATTATCGACCAAATGGGATCTGAAACCGGGATAACTCGCAAATTTAGCCTCGTATTGCGACACGGTCATATTGTTTTGTTCAATTTGATAAACTCCACTTCTTTCATGTGATGAATACTCTCGGGAAAGTACTTGTCGTTGAATAGCTCTTGGAACTTCTCCCAAGACATCTTGAGTCGTCAGGTGGATCGTTTTCTGATTCCCACCGATGTCTGCCTCTTCACGCAACATGAAGGTGGAGAAGGGAACCTTTTGCTCCTCGGAGAATCCTAAGACATCAAATATCTTAGTGATCTTCTTTATCCATGCTTCCGCCTTAAGTGGTTTTGGCTCTCGATAAACTCCGGTGGTCCCGGCTCCTTAAAGCTGCATTTAGCGGTGGCCGTCAAGAGTTTCGAGTGTTTCCACCTACATTTTGGAATGAGAGCCGCTCTACTTTGATGTTGCATGAATTGCATAAAGCCTCATAACAATCCATCATTCATCATTTGGTCGGTGTTGTTGTTTGCATGAGGATTGTCGCCTTCCTGATGCACATTCTCCTGATTATTGATATGTGGAGACTCAACGGTCTCTTGTGCTCCATTGCTATTCTAAACATTCTCGGATGTCATTTTGAGAATCTTTGCAACAAAACAAAGGTTAATTAACATATAACATATTATCCCTATACTTTGTGAGCCAATTAAAAACCAAATAAACTTAGGTAGGTCATACTAGCGAAAGAATTCCGTCTCTCCCCTCCTAGTTCTAGTCTCACATTTTAGCGAGGATCATATCCCTAGCTTTGATACCTGTTGTGGCGCCCCCAAAATAGGTATACATCACTTATTCTGAGTCTCCAAATACATGGTACAGAACATAAATACAATCTTAATTATACAACTGAAGAGAGTTTGTGAGTTTAAATATAAATTGTCTTACAGACAATATTCACTCTCGAGAATGAGTCCTCGTTACATTTATTGTCACACTATTTAATAGAGAATAGTGAGGACTACTAGCTAATACTATCATCAGGACCATCACTCTCCTTTCCCAGGCTCATCCCCGACTACGTTCTCATTTCTAAAGAGAATAGTGAAAGAAAGGGTGAGCTCAACTAGCCCGATAAGAAATATTATGACTAAGATAATGCGAGAATAAATTATCATTAGCCTTAAAATGAGTGTTAAAAGCGATAAAATATAACAAACATCAAGTTTAAGCTGCGGTAGAACAAGCAATCCATTAGAAGAGTCAAGTAGAGAATAAAATCTACTATCTTCTATGATTTAAAAGGTTTTTCATGACTTTTATAGCTGAGACTCAGCTTAATAAATAATTCACATCATCGAATCACCCCTACACTACGACCAAAGATATTCTTTAGTATCACGACCACAATTATCCATGCACTATGGGACAAGAATATTTATGTATTCATTAATGGTCATAATCATGCCAACAACTGTCCATCAATGCACTACGGGCTAATGAGGACTTTTACCACATCATTTGTAACATTACGATTAATGATGATTACCAAGAATAATCCCTAGTATAATCATACCAAGTCCATCCATGCACTACTGAGGCCATAGATGACTCAAAAAAAATATAAACATGAGGATGATGACAATGATATAAGAATTCAATAAAAAAAGTTCAAGAATTAATTTATCCATGAACTAATAATGTCAAATTGTCGACATGAATCTTGCTTTGTAGAGTAAAATTCAAGAATGCTCGGAAGAATATTTCCATGAAAAGATCTTTGGATGAACGCAATTATCGAGGATATTCCACTAATTTCATGGGGTATAGAAGCCAAAACTTTAACCAGTGAGTATAATAAAGAATGGAATAACAAAAGAAATCACCATGCATGCGGTACTTGCATGCAAGCGAGTTATTCCAATAGAATACTAAATAACGGAACCGGTCGGTGAAATTATGCAAGCGGGATGTTCAATGAGAATAATAAAGAATGGAATAACAACAAAAATCACCATGCATGCGGTACCGCGCAGAGGCAGGTTATTCAACGAATACTAATAAGGGCGGAATCGGGTTAGGCGTAAAGCATGCAGACATGATATTCCAGCGAATAATAATAAAAGGCGGAACCATTAGGTCGTAAAAAAAGCCTGCACGGGATATTCAGCGAATAATAAAAAGGCGGAATCGGTCCGGCGTAAAGCGCATGACGAGGATATTCCAGCGAGAATAAGTAAAGACAAAATAATAGAAGAATGTCACCAAGTATAGGGTGGCCAGCGTATCTGAGTTATTCAATAGAATAATAAAGAATGGAATAACATAAGTTCTCTTCATGAATACAAAAGAATAACACCCCTTACGAGTACAACAAATAATATTTCCTACCTTAAAAAGAAGAGTACTGGATATATAAGTAGTAAAGTAGCAAAATACTTTCTTCTTTCTCTCTATAGTTTCTCTCTAGAGTTTCAGTGAATTCGTAAGAAAATAATGAAGGAATGAGCTTCTATTTATAGAAAAATGGATTGCATAGTAACTAACTCATGAAAGGTCCATATTGATTTACTTTAATCTGACGGTCCATATTTAAAGCAAAATCTTTTAAATAAAATATAATATATTCTATTTATAATCTAATAAAACGAAAAACTTTATAAAAGATTTTACTATGCAAACACTTATGTAGGCACTTATGCAAACACTATGCATAATAAAATATAATATATTCTAATTATTGTCTAATAAAACAAATAACTTTATAAAAGTATTCTATTTTATATAAAAAGATTTTCTTACTATGCAAAAAACACTTATCTGAACACTATGCAACACTATGCATAATAGAATATAATATATTCTATTTATAGAATAACTTTATAAAAGTATTACATTTTATATAAAAGATTTTTTGTATTATTACATTAATAATACCAACAAAAGCTGAGTGACTTATCACGTAAGCATCAATAATTAATCTGGTGTGCTTCTTATGCGACCACGCGTATTCATTGTACTTTTAATAATAGGGTGTTTCAGCAGTTAACGGTAAAAATTTATAGATTATTTTCATAAAGTATATTTTTGTCGTTTTCTCAATCAAAACAATAATTCCGTTGTGAGGTCCACCAATGATTGTCTTAGTTATGCGAATATTCCTGTTAAAAGCGAATATTCCCAGACCAATCAAATATTATATAACAACTTGCGTACTTTGCAAAATTTATAAATATTACCCACAACTATAACATTATATCAATTTTACTCCATAATATTCAAAAATAATATTTATAGAAAATTCATCTTTATTCAAAAAGTTGGGCTTTTACAGCGGTGATTCGGGACCTCGGATTCGGGGTCCTCACATACTCTATGACATGCTTGTAATCCTGCTTATAGGGTCATAAGACTGAAACGTGGAACGCGTTGTGTATATGTTCTAACTCCGGAGATAAAGCTATCTCATAAGCTACCTCACCCACTCGCCTCAACACTTCGAAGGGTCCTATGAATCTGGGACTAAGTTTTTCGTTCTTCCCAAATCTCATTTTCCCTTTCCAAGGCTACACTTTCAAAAACAGATAAGTGCCGACGTTGAAGTCTCGTTGTTGCCGATGTTGATCTTCATATTTCTTTTGTCGATCATGAGCCATCACTAGCCTTGCTCGTATTATTTTGATCACATCTGCAGTTTGCTGCACCAATTCTGGCACTAATAATTATCGTTCTCCCACTTCATCCCAACACAATGGCGTTCTGCATTTCCTTCTATATAAAGCTTCATAAGGTGGCATACCGATGCTCGCGTGATAACTGTTGTTGTATACAAATTCCACCAACGGTAGGTGGTCATCCCAACTTCCTTTGAAATCCATAACACATGCTCTCAGCATGTCCTCTAACGTTTGAATAATTCTCTTGCTCTGCCCATCTGTTTGAGGATGATACGTCGTGCTCAACCTCAGTTGCGTTCCCATGCATTCTTGAAAACTTCTCCAAAAATTTGCTGTAAACCGCGAATCGCGATCTGACACAATTGATACAGGTACCCTGTGCCTGGAAACAATCTCTTTGATGTAAAGCTTTTCCAACTGATCCAAGGTATATCTGATCTTGATTGGTAAAAAATGCGCTGACTTGGTCAATCGATCAACGATCACCCATACTGCATCGTAACCCTTCTGTGTAGTTGGAAGTCCTACCACCAAGTCCATCGTGATATGCTCCCACTTCCATTCTGGAATTTCTAAAGGTTGAAGTAACCCATTCAGTTTCTGATGTTCTGCCTTGACTCGCTGGCATGCTAAACACTTGCTGACGCACTCTGTGACTTCTCTCTTCATATTAGGCCACCAATAATGTTGGCGAAGATCCTGATACATCTTTGTGCTTCCCAGGTGGATTGAGTAACTTGAGCTATGAGCTTCCTGCAAAATTTCTTCCTTTAATTCAGACACCGCTGGCACCCAAATTCTCTTCTCAAATCTTAATAGTCCATCACCACCCATACTAAATTTAAGCTTTTCTCCATCTGAAATTATTTTCCTCACATTCACACATTCCTCATTGCTACCTTGTGCTTCCTTGATTTTGTCCAATAGAGTCGGATGAGCCTCCATTGCGAATAATTTCCCCTCTGGCTCCCTCAGACTTTTTATCTCGAGTTCCAATCCAGCCAACTCCTTAATTAACTCCTCTTGAGCTGTTAGCATTGCCAACCTAGCACTGCCTTTTCTGTTTAGCGCATCCGCTACCACGTTAGACTTTCCTGGATGATATAAGCTCCAACCATCTTCTCTGTCTCATATTCAACTCCTTCTGCGTGAAGATATACTTCAGACTTTTATGGTCCGTGTATATTTCACACCTTACATCATATAAATAATGCCTCCATATCTTTAGGAAAAATATTATCGCCGCCAATTCCAGGTTATGGGTAGGATATCCCTTCTCGTAATCCTTCAATTGACGCGATGCATACGCAATAACTTTACCATGTTGCATAAGCACACAGCCAAGTCCTTTGTGTGACGCGTCACTGAAAATCACGAAGTCACCTGTATCGTCAGGTAAAGACAACACTGGTGCTTCACTCAGTCTTTTTTTGAGTTTCTTAAAATTCTCTTCACACTTCTCCGTCCAGACAAATTTTACCGACTTCCTCGTTAAATTCGTCAAATTTCTCGCTATCTTTGAAAAATCTTGAATGAATCGTTTGTAATAGCCTGCCAGTCCTAAGAAACTTCTTACTTCAGTCGGTGTCTTTGGTTGTTCCCAATTTTGTACCACATCCACCTTTGATGGATCCACAGAAATTCTGTTTGTATCGATCACGTGACCCAAAAATTAAACTTTCTCCAACCAGAATTCACACTTCGAGAATTTTGCGTATAACTTATCCTTCCTCAACGTCTCCAACACTAACCTTAAGTGTTCAGCAAGATCTTCCTGAGTCTTGGAATAGATCAGGATATCATCTATGAACACAACTACGAATTTATCTAAGTATTGCTTGAATACTCGATTTATCATATCCATAAACACTGCTGGAGCATTTGTTAACCGGAACGACATCACCAGGAACTCGTAGTGACCGTAACGAGTCCTGAATGCTGTCTTAGGTACATCCTCCTCTCTCACCTTTAACTGGTGATATCCCGTCCTCAAATCGATCTTGGAAAAATATTTTTCTCCCTTCAACTGATCAATCAGATCATCTATCCTAGGTAACGGGTACTTGTTCTTAATCGTCACCTTGTTCAACTCTCGATAGTAGATACATAGTCTCATCGATCTGTCTTTCTTTTTCACAAATAAAATTGGTGCTCCCCAAGGAGACACACTCGGTTGAATATACTTCCTATCCAATAACTCCTGCAACTGAACCATCAACTCCTTCATTTCTGCTAGTGCTATTCTGTAAGGGGATTTTGAAATTGGTGTCGTTCCCGGTACTAAATCTATAATGAATTCGACCTCTCGATCCGGTGGAGTCCTGGCAATTACTCCTGAAATACATCCAAAAATTCGTTCACCATTGGTATATGTCCCATCTCTATCCCTACTTTCTGCGTATCGATGATATGGGCCAAATATCCTACACATCCCTTTCTTAGTAACTTCCTCGCTTGCATCATCGTCAGACAACTTGAGTGTCTCGACGACCTACTTCCATAGAACACTACATTTGACTGATCTGGAGTCCTAAGGTTTATACACTTCTTTTGGCAATTTATCATCGCTCCATGGTTAAATAACCAATCCATTCCTAGAATTACATCAAATTCTCCTAATTGAATTGGAATTAAATCCACGGGTAACTTATATACCCTGATGTCTACAACACAATTTCTATAGACATGGCTAACGGAAATTATTTCCTTATTAGCAACTTCTATGTTCATAGGATATTCTAATTCTTCATGGGGTAAGTTTAATCGTTGGGAGAATTCATGCGATATGAAGGAACAAGTAGCACCCGAATCAAATAATATGTAAACATATATATCATTGATCAGAATGATACCTGAAACCACATCCCTGGATGCGACCGCATCCTGAACCGTCATGTTTAAAGTCCTTATTGTTGATCGATTCTGAGTTGGTGGTCCATTAATCGTGAGATTCCCACCGCTTGGTCCCGTTACTCCATTTCCTCCTGTTGTGTTCTTTTTTGGGCAATTCATTGCCTGATGATCCAATGCTCCACAGTTGAAGCATTCATTTCTCTTTAGTGCAGAGCAATTGGGAGAGATGTGCCCCTCATGCCCGTAGTTAAAACAAACATTCTTCCCTTTTAGACATGCCCCCGAATGAATCCTCTCACACTTCTTGCACACCTCAGTTCTCTTCTTTGCTTCTCCTGGTTTTCCCCCAGAGTTTCTCGAATTTAAATTATTGTTGCTACTGTTGTTATTATTCCACTTCCTCTTGTTTGCACCACTACTGCTGTTACCTTCCCCACGATTCCCTCCTTCATTCTTTTTCTTTTTCTCCTTGTTAAATTTCATCAGGGCCTCACTTCCGCCCTCAGCGATTATAGCTTTCTCCAGGAAAGTCATAAAGTTATTAAATGCATAATAACCGAGAGTCTCTGCTATATAGCCATGGTTTGAGACCCTGCTCAAACCTCCTTGTTTTTCTCTCCTCAGTGTCGACCTGGTGAGACGCGAACCTCGCCAGCTCATTGAATTTTGTGGCATATTGAGGTTCCGTCATGTCTTCTTGCTTCAGCTCCAGGAATCACATCTCCATGCGACTCTGCATACTAACCAGAAAATAGTTCTCAAAAAAGATTTTCTTAAACCCTTCCCAAAGTATCACACCTTCTCCCGTACAGTGCGGTTTGCCTCCCACCAGAAGTTAACTTCACCCTTCAGCATGTAAGTGGTGAAGATTGTTTTCTGATCATCACCTACTCGGGCGATAACGAACGCCTTTTCAATTTCCTAGACCCAAGTTTGAGCTTCGATGGGATCAGTCGTTCCTTTGAACTCAGGGGGTCATGCGCTCTTGATGTCCTTAAAGTGTGCCACTTGGGCCACTGGAGGGTTATTGGCATTCAGGGTTCGATTCTGAAGTGCCTCCACTAACATGTCTACAAACTGCTGCATAGGGTTTGGTGGATCCTCGACATTACCGCCTGACCCCTCGGGTGTTTGCCGACGTTTTCCTCTAGCCATCTATCTGTTTAAAATGAACTTAATGTTAATATCTTATAACTTATTCTACATAATATATCATTCATAAGAAGGGAACTTAATCATAACATCACATAAATAAATAAAATCATATTTATTTATAAACATAACACTCAAGGTATTTCATCGTCTTATGGCATTAAGCCATTTACATCACTTTAAACCAACATACTTGGTAAAAACCGAAACCAAGCTTTTTCTTCATAGATAAGCGTTCTATACGCTAGTAGTAAAAGTTCATCATAATAAACTAAAAGCCTCGCTTTAATGGCGTCTTCATACTCCTCATCCCCTATCTCGATTACCGACCCTCGGCTTATAACACGTCTGAGTGGTGCTCCTCACTTGGAAAGTGATGCACCCTATCTTTGGAACCTTCCATGTCTTTGACTTAAATCGTACTTCATCTTGTCTATATTAACCTTCTTATCTCTCACCTCTTCTTCTAACTCTTGATTAGCTTCTCGGCCCGAACACGGTCTCTCCTCTCATCTCCCCAGAATTTAGTAATAATTTTCTTGTCAGTTTGGAGACTCTGAATCCTCGACTCTAAGCCATTAATGGTAAGCCCCAAATGGGTCCTAATAGCTTCTTTCTCATCCTCCAGCCTATCCGCCTTACAGTGCGATGCGATGCATGACTTGTCGGCCGGATCCCGTTCCTAATTATCGGGTGGTGCACTGATGCCTCAAGTAATCTTTGTGACTTCTTTGCTCCCCCAATCTGACTCCTCCAACTCATGGACCTTGTCATCCAACTCCGTAATCCTATCCATCAACTCATCCAACAAAGTATCCTCAGGTGCTTCTTCCGAGTCCTCCTCGGGCTCCTCTCCCTCTTCAAGATACTGCTCTTGGTCTGAGTCAGCTGCTGCCACAACTATAGGCTCAGGTACAGCTGTCACCAACTGCTCATTCACAATGTGGATATCTCTAACCTCCTCTTCTCCTGACATCCTTCAAACCAGACAAAATAACTCTGTTAGTATTTTAAAATAGATGTTTTTGTTTTTAGAGAAAAAAAATAGATTTGACACAACACCTAGAACTCTACATGAGTTCATCTCCTTATTTTCTCCACTAACTTCCCTAAGGTTATAGTCTAAGGTTCCCCACCTAAGGTTTATAACCTATTGCTTTGATACCAACCTGAGACGCCCCCAAATCTGTGTAACATCGATTACAGGACATGGTGTTCACGATACAACACACATCATCATCTATCTAAGTAACTCTAACAATAATAATAATAATATTAACTATTACATACTTATTCAAAATAAAGTCCCAAGTCTTTACAACCTTTAATAAACTGAAACTTAAACTTAGCGTTTATCGCTACATTACATCATATGCGGAAATATACTTATTACATAAATAACTCCCATCATTTCATCTTAGACTTTCCATTGTCCTTGTCAGGAGCCTTGATATTATCATATACTTTAATCGAAAGGTTTAAGCAAGAATGAGCACAAATTGCCCAGCAAGTTTATAAAGTAGTCTGAGAACATACATTAGAAGTAAAAGCATTAGTATGAATATTTCTTAACAGTTGAAATAGATATCAAGAGATAAACTGAATATCAAGATAAGAGTTCTGGAATTCTCAATAGCATACTAAGGGGTGTTAGATACCCTGAACATTAATTTGTTTCATCGAAAACCATCAGACAGTTTAACAATCAAATAGATTGTAAATAGTCTCTGCAAGTACTCTAGGTGATCAGCCTATCGTACCCTACATTTTGCACAAGTATAAAGTTTAAACGCATAAGCGTAAATGGGACTATATGCCCGACATCAGTTACCTTATTATCCAGGTTGTTCATCTTAGTTTCATGAGAGACCGCACCAAAGCAATTTGGATTGGTAGACTTGAATAACTACAATGAATTTGAAATAGTTTAAATAATACAACATTTCGCATCTATAATATCTAACTGAAACAAATGGCCATATCGCATTCTTGAAAGTAGTTCATAAATAATTAAGAACTTTAAAGCATACACAACTGAATTAATAATTGAGTAATCATCAATAGAACTTGCACTATATATAAGTTTGTACAAGTTATAACTTACAATATAAGAGACTTGTACACAATGATAATTTGTACAAGTTAAGGGAACTTACATTCACTATAATAAAGTGAATATAGTTAGGAAACTTGCCTGATACGTCTTCTACAGTTACTGCTATCTACTAGCCCTTCACGTAACCTATTCACATGTGTCACATTAAGCAATTTGGTTCTCGAACACCACTTTGAAGTGTAATGGTTCCCTTTTATTTTAATAAAACGATAAAACTCACACGTATTAAAATACAATTCAATTACATAACATGTTGCTACGTATAGGCCACGTGGTTAAATAAAAGAAACCGGGAAACATAAATTTATGACATTTTTCAGACCAAAACCTCTATCAAAAATCTGCATAAAATATTCTTAAGGGTCTCAAGTCGGAAAATCTCATTTTCCATAATTATGACATCACATATATAATTAAATTCATTTATCCATATAACATCATTTATATGAAAAATACCAAATCAGTCTCAAAACTATTTCTTTTCTGGGATTTTGTAGAATATAATCCCACACTAAACATATATTTTTCTCGTAATTTTTTAAATCCATCTACTATTTTTAAATAGTCCATAATAGCCAAATATTCTCAGATTTTTCATAAATCGAGATTAGCTCCAAAATTTTTGAGATTTTTAGGGTTCACTCCTGTTATATACATGTACTTCTAGTAAACATTTCGTAATTTTTGGACTTATACACAGAGAGTTATACGGGTATCTTTTCAAATAGTGCCCTTGTAGTAAAATCCATAACTCTCTGCATGCGGTGAAAGTTTTACCGTTAAACTGTTGAAATACCTGGTGGTAAAAGTACAGTAATACGCGTGGTTGCATAGTAGCACACAGTATTGATTATTGATGTTTACTTGAGAAGTCACTCTGTTATACTCAATTATTGCTACATAATATCTCTCATATTATTGATTCAATTATTGTCACAATATCATCTGCACAATATTTTATATTATTAAATCAATAATTGAGATGCCAAAGTTATTCATATTATTATTTGCATTATTGATGATGTCTAGAAAGTTATGTCGATGAAAGAGGTTTGGTCACCTAATTCGGCGCTTGATAGGGAGAAATCATTATCGGAAAAGTCCCTCTTTCCAGGAATGATCTGGTTGTTAAATATTGTGAGTTATAATATTAATGATGAATAAGTTAGTTTTGATTAAAGATGTTTGTGCATTTAGTTTTCTTTAACTCTTTCATGACCCAATTACCCTCAAAGGAGGTAATAGTATGATTTGTTGGTTTTGTTATTATTGACCAAATAGGAAATTAATCGGATAAATGAGTAATTAATTACTATTGGTTCACATGCAAATTACTGTTGGTTCACATATATGGAACTATTGGTTCACATGCATGTACTATTAGGGAGGTGGTGCAAGATTGATAATACTTGCAGTACTAAATTAAAAATGAAGGTAAAGATGAAGGTACTATTGTAATATCCGAGATTTTCTATGTAATTTAAGAATTATCAATAAACGATTTTATATGAAACTTTCGGTTGATTTCATTTATTAGATGTATATGTGTTGTACATATATGTGTTATTTCAAGATATGTGATGCGATGTATTTAAATGGTTGGTTTAGTTTTATTTAACTATTTAAAGTGATTAATTAGGGAATTATTTTATTTATTATGTGGGATGTTATTAAATTATGAGCTGGAGTTCGGAGCGGAATTTAGAGACGCAGACTGCGTATTCGAATCCGGAACGTCAAAATTAGTCAGGATAGACTATAATCACGAAAAAGTGTCACGGTTGACTTTTTGGTCAAAGTCAACCAGTTAACTTTTTCGAGGAAAAAGCCAACCATGAATTTCAATGATGATTTTGACGAAACAGATAGTCCCATGACGTTCGGAACGTCGAATTAGTAAGTATCGATATTAGTATCAAAATGTTTGGCTACGGAGGGTAAAATGGTCAAAAAAATGTATTAAACGATTAAATTGATTTTAGTATTATTTTAATAGAAAAGTGTAGCAGCCGTGGTGTAAGACCCCAACTTTTTAATGAATAAAATCAAATTTCCTCTATTTATTATTTTGAATAATAAAGTGTTAATTTGATATAACACTTTGGTTATGGGTGAAATGTGCAAATTTTGCAAAATAAGCAAGTGGTTATAAAGTATTCATTTTGTCGGAGAATATTCGTTTGGTCGTGGAATATTCTTTTTGTCGGGGAATATTCGTACGACGGCGCAGCTATTTGTGGGCCCCATAACGGATAACTATCGGATGAAGAAAATGACAAGTTTGAGTTTTTATAAATAACGGCGTAATGATTACCGTTAACACTGTTGGAATACCCGGTGGTTAAAATACGATGAATACACGTGGTTGTTGCGATGCACGGTATTGCATAGTATTTTTGAAATTATTGATTCTTACGTGAAAGTCACTACTCAATAATTTTTCTGATAATTACTATTCAATATTTTATTTTATTGGTTCAATAAGCTGCGGTGTTGATATTTTATATTATTGTTGTTTGATAATTGTTACGATATCTCCATTATCGGATCAATATTTCATATTATTTGAATAATATTATTAGATAGCATTATTGGCAATGTCTAAGGAAGTTCTGTCTAGGAAAGAGGTTTGGTCACCTAATTGCGCGCCAATAAGGAGAAATCCTTATCGGAAAGCCCCATCTTTCCTGGGAACGACCTGGTTGTCATAATTATGATTCTGTAATATTATTTGTGAATAATTTGTTATTGATTTATATGATAAGGAAATATTTATTTTATGTGGATATAAATGATGGATATATTTATTTTATGTGGTTATAAATGAAGGAACTAATGTTGATGTGTTTTATCAATATTTTATCGGAATGGAGGTTTTGAAAATCGTCCATATGTGAATTTTGGTCATTTTTCGTTTGGAATTTGAAAAAACTTAAACTTACAAAGTTGTAGAGAATTAAATTTTCCATGGAAAGCACATGAGATTCGAATTTTTCTAATAAAAGGGTTATTTATTATGAATTGTTGAAGTTTCGGAAAATAAAATATTTTTATTTAAAATGTAGTGGGCCCAACTTTTGGTTGGTGAGTAATGAAATGTGATGTAATTTATTTTCAAAAGTGGTAGGCTTGAATAGTAGCAGGTAAATCTATCAGGTAGCAGGTTAGTCTGTTATGGCATTCTAAGCATTTCCTATAAATAGGGTGCTTAGTTAGAATTGAAAATCACACCAGAAACAAATTTTCTCTCTTTCTCTCTCTATATTATCGAGCGTATTTTGTGAGTATTTAGATACTTTGTGAGTTGTTATTCATCAGTGCAAGTTTCCTTGACCTTATCTAGATATTAGATCGAAAGTAATGATATTTTGAGGTAAGGGATGTTATTTTCTTTCTAATGATGTTATTCTTCCAATATCATTATACCGAAATATTGGTATGGATTTTATTGTTGAATTTCTACCTTTTTGTGTCGGGGTTACTATTCACGTATACGGCACTATTCACGTATACAACAATATTCACGAATACGACACTATTCACCGAAAAATGAAATTTTCTCCTTTTTGTCCAAGATGTCTATTATGGTTACTATCTTTGATTGTATCCATGTTTTGATCTTTATTTTTGAATTATGCTTCACAATTGGTTATTTTGGAGTATTATTGAACTTGGATAAAATGTAATAAGAATCCCTAATATTTGTCCTTTGTCTCACTGGATTCGTTTTCTTTAAGATATTTTTCATCATCCTCAGTCCTAAATAATGATATTACTTAATATCTTTGGCATGTAGTGCAAAGATGAATGATTACCTAATGAATATCTTTGGCCTGTAGTGCAAAGATGAATGATTACCTAATGAATATCTTTGGCTCGTAGTGCAAAAATGAATAAGTGTTGAGATGAACGTGACCAACTGGTGATACAAATGAATATCTTTGGCCTGTAGTGCAAAGATGAATATTTGATATAAGATGTATATTGATTGATGTTACAGGATAAAATATTGATGATGGTCTTTTAAATCTTAGAAGATAGTAGAATTCTTTCTCTCTTGACTCTTCTAATGGATTGTTGTTTCATTGCGATTGTTGATCTAAAACTTGTTGTCTATTATATTTTATTAGATTTTTCCATTTATAATGATAATTTGTTGTATATTATCTTAGTCATAATATTCTTTCTTTGGGCTAGTTGAGCTCACCCTTTTCCTTTTTGTTCCATTGTTCTTCTCGGGAGGAGAGAATTTAGCAGAGAACTAATAGAGGGTATGGAGTGATGATTCAAAATAGTTGTTTTAGTAGTCCTCACTATTTTGTAAAATAGTGTATCAATAATTATAATGAGGACTCCTTTTGAGTTTGTATACTGTCTATTAGAAAATATTTGTATTCAAACTCACAGTATATGTGTTGTCGTATTTTGCACGAGAATTGTATTACTGAAGTTGTATTTGTTTCTGTACCATGTATTTGGTGACTTAGAATGGGTGATGTATACCTATTTTGGGGGCGTCACAATTGGTATCAGAGCTTAGGGATATGATCCCTGGTGAGATGTGAGACAAGAACTAGGATGGGAGAGACGGGGAATTTCTTCGCTAGTATGACTTGACTAAGTTTATTTGGTATTTATTTGGTTGGTCAGAGTATAGGGATAATATGTGACATCTTAATTAACCCTTGTTTTATGGCAGTAGTTGAGAATGACAGCTGCAGATATTAACAATGAAGTGAATCAGACCGTGGAGACACCTTTAATCACCACCCAGGGGAATGTGCAATAGGAAGGCAATATTCTTCTTGTAAACAACACTACCGAACAAATGATGAATGATGGGATGTTTAGAAGCTTTTTGCAATTCATGCAAAATCAGATGAGGGAGACTCGTACACAAAATACGGGTGGAAATGATAGCAATGAGCAGCTTGTCACAGCCAAGAAATTCAAGGAGTTGGGACCACCAAAATTTATGAAAAAGCCGGATCCGATTAAGGCGGAAACGTGGGTCAAACAAATTACCAAGATATTCGATGTCTTGAGATGCATGGAGGAACAGAAGGTTCCATTCGCCACCTTTATGTTCCGTGGTGAGGCAGATTACTGGTGGGAATCTGTGAAGCATACCCAGCCTGCCGCACTCAACATGTCTTGGGAAACATTTCAGAAACTGTCTAATGACAAGTACTTTCACGAAAGTATTAAATCAAATGAAGGAGGTGGAGTTTATCGATTGGAACAAAACAACAAGGCGGTGTCCCAAAGATGAGGCGAAGTTTGCGAGAGTTATCGAGTTTGCACCTTATTTGGTTGAGAATGAGGAATGAATGCGAGGATGTTTTCGAGAGGTCTAAAATCGAGATTCGAAATATCTTATCTCTCATAAATTTTCTTTATATTTAGAGATGTTGTCAATGTGGCTCAATTATTAGGCGAGATAATGAGTATGCATAACCGAGGGGACCACAATCGTGGTCATATCTGTTGGATGTAGTCATCGAGAGCGATGATAACGTGATGGGAGGAAAGAATCTGAGACAAAAGTGGTAACCACTCGGGTGGTAATCGTGGCGTGATAATAGGAGAGGTGAGTCAGTGGAAATTTCGAAAGAGGAGATTCAACAATGACGGAAGACATCAAAGAAGAAACACCAAAGACCAACAACAAATTCTAGGGGAGGAGAACGTAGCTGGTTAGATCTTATAGATGCGAGAGGAGGACACATAAGTCCAAAGCTGTTCACTGACCTTCAAAGTGTGTTTCGGTTGTGGAAAAAGCGGTCATATAGCTCGGTTTTTTGTTTGGTAGTGAAGTCAAGTCCAGCTGGGACGGCGACACCAATGGCGACTACGGACAAAACAAAGTCGGTGGTTCAAGGGAGAGCGTTTGTCGTGACTGGCCAAAATGCGAGAAACCAGAACGAGGTGATCACGGGTAAGTTAATCATAAACTCTTGCGAAGTTTATACCTTATTAGATATCGGTTCAACCCATTCTTTTATCTCTCCTGCTTGTGCTTAACGTTTAAACTTGACTCTAGAGAAATTAGACCTTGACTTATCTGTTGAGACTCCGTTAGGAGAAACTTTCATTAAATCTACTGTTTATAAATCTTGCTTGATTCAAGTTGGAACCATAACATTACCTGCCGATCTTATTTCGTTGAAAATTTTTGCATTTGATGTGATTTTAGGGATTGATTGGTTAACCATGCATCATGCTAAAATTAATTATTTTCGTAAGGTTGTTAGTTTTCATATTCCTAACCAACCTATTATGTGAATTCAAACAACCAAACCATTAAAGTCAATCACTATCATATCATGCCATAAAGCTATTAGTTTATTGAAAAACTGATGTCAAGCTTTCTTAGCCCATGTCACGGACTTGAACAAAAACACGTCAGATTTGAATAATATTTCTGTTGTTAGTGAATTTCCTGACGTATTTCCTGAAGAACTTCCTGGTCTACCCCCAGAACGTGAAGTTGAATTCTTTATTGATCTTCAACCTGGTACAAAGCCCATTTCTAAAACCCCATATATAATGGCTCCTATTGAACTTCAGGAGTTAAAGATCCAACTACAGGAGTTGTTGGACATCGGTTTAATTCGTCCTAGTACATCTCCTTGGGGTGCTCATGTGTTATTCGTAAAGAAGAAAGACGGGAGTATGCGACTTTGTATTGACTACAGAGAATTGAACCATGTCACCATTAAGAATAGGTATCCGCTACCTCGCATTGATGACTTGTTCGACTAGTTGCAAGGAGCACAATTCTTTTCAAAGATCGATCTTCATTCTGGATATCATCAGCTGAAGATTAAAACTGAGTATATTCCAAAGACTTCCTTCAGAACTCGGTACGGGCATTATGAATTCTTAGTCATATCTTTTGGATTGACTAATGCTCCTGCTGCTTTCATTGATATAATGAACCGTGTGTTCAAAGAATATTTGGATCAGTTCGTTGTTGTCTTTATTGATGACATCCTAATCTATTCCAAAAGTCGTGAAGATCATGAGCACCATTTGAAGATGGTACTGCAAAGGCTTCGTGATAACAAGCTATATGCCAAGCTGAAGAAATGCAAGTCCTGGCTTGAGGAAGTAGCATTCCTTGGGCACGTGGTGTCAAAACATGGAGTATCTGTCGACCCGACTAAAATTGAAGCAATACAAAGTTGGTAACAACTGAAGTCGGTGACCGAAGTACGTAGCTTTCTGGGCTTAGCTGGTTATTATCGGAGATTCGTGGAAGGATTTTCTCGAATCGCTACTCCATTAACTCAGCTGACTCGTAAAGATACAAAATTCGATTGGAGCGAGGATTGTGAGAAGAGTTTTCAAGAGCTCAAGAGGAGACTAATTTCGGCACCTGTTCTGACAATACCATCTGGTTCGGATGGATTTGTTATCTACAGCGATGCTTCATGCAAAGGGTTAGGATGTGTTCTCATGCAACATGGGAAAGTCATAGCCTATGCCTCGCGATAACTCAAAGAATATGAGATGAATTATCCTACTCATGATTTGGAGTTGGCAGCAGTCGTTTTCGCATTAAAGATCTGGAGACACTACATGTACGGAGAGAAAGTGGAGATCTATACAGATCATAAAAGCCTCAAATATTTCTTCACCCAAAAGGAACTCAACATGCAGCAACGACGTTGGCTCGAGCTGTTGAAAAATTACGATCACACCATCCAATATCATCCTGGAAAAGCAAACGTGGTAGCTGACGCATTGAGTAGAAGATCATATGCGGGTACGAGTGCAATGTTGTTATCACAAAGGTCCATTTTGTATGACTTGCAAAGGATGGAGATAGAGGTAAAGGCTCCAAGTACCCACGTGATGATATCAAATATACGAGTAGAATTGACATTAATCGATAAAGTTAAAGCTGCTCAAGCTACGAATATGAAGCTGATGCGTATGAAGAAGAAAGTACAAGAAGTCGCTATTCCAGAAGCAAGAATTGATGAAGAAGGAAAACTTCGAGTGAACTCCAGACTTTGTGCTCCTAACGATTCTGACTTAAAGCATAAAATCATGATGGAGGCACACAACACACTGTTTGCAATCCATCACGGGAGTACCAAAATGTATCATGATCTTCGACATACATTTTGGTGGAACAATATGAAGAGAGAGATCCCGGAGTTTATCTCGAGGTGTTTATCTTGTCGGCGTGTAAAAAGCGAGCATCAAGTGCCAAAGGGTCCATTGCAACCACTTGAGATTACGAAATGGAAGTGGGAACACATTATTATGGATTTTGTTATGGGTCTTCCCAAGGTTTCTCAAGGCATAGATGCGATTTGGGTTATTGTTGATAGATTAACCAAGTCCGCCCATTTCTTGCCTATACGGAGACTTATTCCTTGAGCGTCTTGCTAGTATATACGTAAATGAGATTGTGAGATTGCATGGCATGCCAAGTATCCATAGTTTGGATCGTGACCCAAGATTCACTTCACGATTTTGGGTTAGCTTGCGAAGAAAGCTATGGGCACAAATTTACTGATTGATTTAAGCATACCATCCTCAAATGGATGAGCAATCGAGAAAGGACTATTCAAACTCTTGAAGATCTACTAAGACTTTGTGTCCTAGATTTCAAAGGGAATTGGGATAAGTACCTACCATTGGTAGAATTCTCCTACAACAATAGTTATCAGGCAAGTATAGACATGGCTCCATTTGAAGCATTGTATGGACGAAAGTGTCGCTCTCCAATAAGATCTGGGGGATGAAGGTGGGAGAAGTACGTATAAACGATTCGAAACGATATAAACGGCAGCACATGATCGATAAAAAGAGTTATGCGGATCTTCATCGAAAGGACATATAATTTAATTTGGGGATTATGTATTATTACGTATTGCTCCATGGAAGGAGTTACAAGATTTGGGAAGAGATGAAAGCTCGATCCAAGATTTGTTGGTCCATTTGAGATTCTTGACCGAATAGGAAATTTGGCCTATAGACTCGCATTACCTCTAAGCATATCTCGTGTTCATAATGTTTTTCACATATCTATGCTTCGTAAATATGTGAAAGACCCGAACCACATTATTGAGTTAGAACCAGATGAGATAGCCGAAGATTTAACGTACGAGGAGGTACCTGTTAAGATCTTGGATAGGAAAGAGCATGTTCTACGCACCAAGGTTATACCACAAGTTAAGGTTTTGTGGAGAAATCATGCTATTGAAGAAATGACCTGGGAGTTATAATCAGAAATAAAAGCGAGGTATCCTCACCTTTTTGAAACACCAGGTATGTACGTCAATTTCGAGGATGAAATTTCATAAGAAGGAAAGATTGTAAGACCCCAACTTTTTAATGAATAAAATCAAATTTCCTCTATCTATTATTTTGAATAATAAAGTGTTAATTTGATATAATACTTTGGTTATGGGTGAAATGTGCGAATTTTGCAAAATAAGCAAGTGGTTATAAAGTATTCATTTTGTCGTGGAATATTCGTTTGGTAATGGAATATTCTTTCTGTCGGAGAATATTCGTACGACGGCGCAGCCATTTGTGGGCCCCATAACGGATAACTGTCGGATGAAGAAAATGACAAGTTTGAATTTTTATAAATAATGGCGTAATGATTACCGTTAACACTGTTGGAATATCCGGTGGTTAAAATACAGTAATATGCGTGGTTGCACAGTACCACGCGGTATTACACAATATTTTTGAAATTATTGATTCTTACGTAAGAAGTCACTACTCAATAATTGTTACAGTAATTACTGTTCAATATTTTATTTTATTGGTTCAATAATTGTTGTGTTGATATTTTATATTATTGTTGTTTCAATAATTGTCACTAAGATATCTCCATTATCGGATCTGTTAGTTTCTAGTTAGCCACAATAGTTATCTAGAAGGGTTGAATAGATATTTAAAAATCTTTTCCTTTTAAACTTGTTTGTTGATGATGATTAAAACTTATGAAATTAATGTTTGTTTTAATCTCCTTTTGGAAGTAGTGGAGTTATGAGAGTGATGCGATTATATAGTTATAGCGAGATATAGCAGTTTATCGTATGAAAGTAAAAGACACAGTCGTTTTAAGTGGTTCAGAGCACTTAAAGCTCCTAGTCCACTCTTCTACTCCTCGAGTAAGAAATCCACTAAGGATGTCTTTTATAACTTCTGAATCACATTGATTCCTTCTGCAGGCCGAGAGTTCAGGAACTTCTTGGTTCACTCTTGAACTCTTCAAGTCCAGCAGACTTGGCTCTCTTAAAGTTCACTTAGAACTCTTCAAGTCCAGCAGACTTGGTACTTTTCTTCAGTTGATTGGTAGATGTTGAGTTCTTGATGGTTGCTACTCATTTGCTGTTTAAGCACTTCACTACAAAAAAAATCGGGCTTCAGCAACAACCGATTTTCGTTGCTAAAGGTGCCAAATTTCGTTGCTAAAGGGTTTTGACAACAACTTTCTTTGTCGTTGCATTTTTCGTTCTTGAATGAAGCGTTGCTAATTGTTTCATAGAACGAGCGTATTTTTTCGTTGCCAAAAGTAATACATTTTGCAACGAAATTTGCTTTGTCATGAGAGACATCGATCCTTTAGCAACAAAATGTATTATTGCTTGAGAATAATTAAAATTTCGTTGCTAAAAACCCCATTTCATTGCAAAAGCCTCTAATTGGCAAGCGAAATGAATTCTTTTTTTTTATGCAACTTAATTATTCATTTTCGTTCATAATTGACACCATTTTGCAACGACATTTTTCGTTGCTGTAAATTATGAAAAGTGTTGTCTAAGCTTGCTTTCGTTGCGGAATGTAACCTTTTTAGCAACGATTTTCGTTGCTAATTATATTATTTGGCAACGACATTATGCTGAATCAGCAACGAATATGTTTGTTGCTAGTTATTTTTTAATAACAATGAAAGTCGTCGATTATCAACGACATTATATGTTTCTGTTTCTTTATATATGCAACGAAAGTTGATATGATTTGCAACGATAAAAAATATTGCCTTTTATTTTAGTATTAACAACAATATCCTCTCCGTTGCTATTAGGTTAATTTTTCGTTGCCAAATATTATATTTTTAATGCTATTAGCAACGAAAATTTGTTGCTAAATGTATAAAAAAATGTTGCTATATTAAAACTTGTTCAATACTTTGATAACGAATTATATTGTTGCCAAATCAAAATTTGACATTCTGTTTGTGTACATGGCTAGCTCAATGTCCCCATATCAAATAATGGCAAAAATATAAAAAACTAAAATATTATCAACTTAATAGAATCATTCATTATCTTTACAATTAATCATCTAAAGCTACCACAGTTCTTCAATTCAAGTATATATCTACATATATAGAAAGAGTACACTTCATAATTTCGTCCCTTGTCTTCCGTAAACGTAGCACGAAAATTTGATACCCAGTATTGTAAGGCAGGTCGTAGAAACAGTCTTCCTGCACATATTTAAAAATAATAACAAGTCGGGAAAATGAAGCAAATAAGTCACCAGAGGCACTTAGTGCCAAAATCAAGTTATCAAAATAAACTCCACTAGCTTCCTTCCTTCAAGCTTCAATTCAAATTATAGAGTATATCATATAGTGTGGTAAGGTACAAAAAGGCACCAAAGAATATAAATAGAAATCTTATTTTTCGTAGTGAAACATCAAATAATAATAAGATAATGGACAGAAATAGCTAGCATTTACATATTTCAATAGCTAGCATTTACATATTTCAATAAATTTAACTAATAAATACTGATGCCGTAAATCAGTATAGGTAACTCATCCACTAAAAATTGAACTAATACTTGCTAAACCAAATATCAAGATAATTAATCACATATCAATAATACTAATTTATATATCATTAATATCATCCACGACAGAAATAGAAGAATTGGCAGCACAACGACAGCATGACAGATTGCACTAGCAACCAAATGCATTTACAAGAACCCAAAAATACCCAGAAACCCTGCAACATATGCATTCACAACAGCCCTCCCAAATAGCATGACAGAACCACCCACAACAAAGGTAGAAACACAGAAAAATGGCTGAACAAGCAAGCACGTGAATAAACTAACTTGCCAAAAAATCATGGTTGAACTAGAAAGCAGAAACATTAGTAATGAAATGTAGTGGAACTTAAAAGCAGAAATATCATCATATTAATGTAAAAGAAGTTTACCACAAAGGTTTACCTCAACAACAAAAAGGAATCATGGTTCTTTAGCCAGATCTAAAACGCTCTTTATTAAAAACCTTAATCCTTTTTCAGGAGATATAAGGTAAGGCTGATAACCATCTGCTTCTAGAACAACCTGATATTAACATGACTCGTCATTAAATTAAAAAAGCATAATCATAAGCAAATCTTCAACAAAAATTCATAAAAAAACACACTAAAATTGATAAAAACATACTCTCTTGACATTGTTTATATCAAAATGTTTTTGTCTAAAGGAGCTGCTTCATCCTGTTGGGGAAGTTCCCTCAAAACTAACAACAATTTTCCATCCAATACCCTGCATAAATAAACAATTCAGCAGCTAAAAGAGGAGACAAAATAATTTTAACTTTAAAGAACATAACACGTTCAATATTTTAAATTGCATAATACCCATCAAAACCCCCGTCCCCGGTTGTTATGGTGAATGGCTACAATTCTTTTTTTTTGTAGGATATTAGTTGTTTTTCTCTTGTAGTATCTATTTGGTTGAATGCCTTTATATATATATATATATATATATATATATATATATAGTTATACACATAAATATTTAATACTAAAATATGTGTTTCCCATGCCCGAATCCTATCTTTTAAGACTTGGCGAATCGCTGTATCCCCGTATCCGAAACAATATCCCCGCACCCATAGCCATGTTATGCTAATACATAGTCACTTTTTGACCTTTATACAATCACCATGAAGGGTAGCTAAGTTCCCACTAATGCGAGTGTAGTAACTTAATTCTTACACTGGTATGCTGGATGAATTTACAGATCATGACATTAAAGTTTACAATGAGTTATCCTATAATTTTTTGAATTAGTTAAAGTTTAGAAGAATATGACAAAGAGCATAAGAAACAAACAGGAGAAAAACTGGTGCAACTTTTATGAGGCAATATTCTAGAGTAAGTAGCAATTATAAAACTTCAAAGAATTATTAATTAACTTTCCATGGATCTTATGCAACATAAGATTTCATTTACTAGAAGTTAACCTTTAATTCACCCTTGCCTCAGCTTTTTGTCTCACCCTTTCATCATTTTCTAATAAGCTATCTGCATTCTATTCATTACTAATCAGTTGCTTTTTGGAAACTATAAATCATTAGCAGCCTTCATCTAGAAGAAGATATTTACAATAAAATAAAATAAAATATTGGTTCAAACACAAATTTGAAATTTTACTACTTTGCTTGCGCAAGTACATGCATTTGCAAGGTGTTCATGAGCCTATGCCAAAAGTTCAACATGAATTGCAGAAACAATTAGGAGGAAATGAAATTACCTTGTCCCAGGAGAAATCGTCTGCATGAGAAAGGACAACCATCTGAACTCCACCTCCATGTAAACGTTGTCTGACTGGCCTCCTTGAAATAAAAGGAAAAAATAGGTTTTGTGAACCATCGGTATGTAGCATGAATCCCAAAGTTGAATTATCTCCTTCCTCTGCCTCTCAAACTGTAGGGACCAATCAGAATAGCTGTTTTGAGGACCATGCACTTGTCAATAACATTTTACTATTGGCTTCAGGCTTTGATATATAGGCTTTAGATGTGAAGTAGATGCCAACTTCATTTGTTATAGCATTTTTCTCCGAATTCTCAGGAAAATGAGGCGAGGACATAGTCGTGTCAACTGCTCTACAACTTTTGCTTTCAAGTAAATAGATGCTTTCGGAGTTAGATACATCAGTACCAGAAGAACAAGGAGTTTGTTCTACAGGGTAATGGCTGACATAACCGTCATCATTGGTTGTTTGCATGTCATGAATCTTTTGCTTTGAAGCTTCGTTAGTATCATCAGAATGAGTATGTCCCAAATCTCCATCTCCTTTACTTGGAGATGATGCCAAAGCAGTTTTAATGTTTTTATCCATGCTTGGTTCTATTTCAATACATCGAACTTCCTTACAGTTATCTTCAGAACTCTCATAATTTTTTTGAGTACTTTCTTCCCAACCACGTGATAGATCAGGCCCAAAATATTTATTCATAAACTCACTTGGAGAACTGTCATCAGACAAAAAGTGCTCTTCTGAATTGTCAGGAAGCTGCGGATCATGCCTGCTAGTGTTAGGGCCATGAGATCTGTCAGAAAGGTGTGATATATTGGATGCAACGTCTAAGCGAGGATGCTCAACAGCCTCGGATGAATCTGATACTGAATTTTCATATTGCCATGAACTTCTCTCATGAGTATCTGAAAGCTGATCAGCTTCAACCTAAGTAAGAAAAGAAACAAGTTCAGAATCACAAATCATGTAAATTTAACACCAAACTGCACGGTAAAAATTACTCCACATACCCACGTCCTTGAAACTTGATTATCACTAGTTGATCGTAGCATTTCCTGAACACGAGATTGAGCAAGATCTCGTTGCTGAGTTAAATCTCTTATCTCCGAATCCATCTGGAAAAATCAAATTAAAAGAAGGGTGAGGAGAACAACAAATGGCCATAAACTTTATGTGACTTGAGATGTGACATGTTAGCATACATCTGCGATGTTGTTGAAGTTAAGCTGATAAGAGCGCATGAAATCAGTTCTCATTTCTCAACCACATCAAATCTCAAAATTCTGTAGTCTGCATCGCCCAATATATCCAAGTTGCACGCTTTTCAAATGAGTTGGTGACTACTAATCAATATTTCCTGGGATGAGTTCAACCCCCATGTACTTCAAATTAAAAGTTCATTCATGGTTTCCACTATTCAAACCATACAGTATAGTATCATTATCAATCTCATATTTTTAAGTGGTCAAAAAGTCAACTTCTATGGACAAAGCATTGCTAAGTGCACTAATTCGAGAATCAACGTTTACAACACATTTCTCAACTATCTGATGTTTGCCTATTATGAACCACCTCTGGTTGCCACACATTCAATGCCACTGATGCTTGCCTAATAAAATCAAAGTATCAAACCAATCGTAGGATCTCATCAGCTCACTAAATAGTTCCATATTCTTCTTGAACACAATATTTTTTTTAACAAAAAAATACATAAACTTTTATAAACCACTCAAGTCTAGATGCATTACTAAGAAAATGGCTAGGCAACTAAAAAAATATTTGTGACAATTCATTTATAGTAAATTGCCCCTTCAGTCCAAATAACCAAAAAAAAAGGCAAGAAGAAGAAGAAGGCAAATTGCAAAATTCCCAAAGTGATTCTTCTGAATTTGTTATTATTATTTATTTTTACTTACAGAACCTCCACTCAAGTATTTCTGGGGGTAACATTGAGGTAACTAGACAAAATTTTATTCTTCTAAATCACAAACAGTCTTAAACAACTTAAAATAAACTAAATAGATCCTTGATATAAATTACTATTTTAACACCCATTATATGATTTGAAAACACATAACTAAACTAAACTAATCAGATAATCGAGTCACGTAACTTATTGTAATTATTATTATTACCTGACATTTTGTAAATTTGACAGTTTCAAAATAGTGCTCTTCATTTTCTCAGAATCCGCCGCAAATATATGCTTGATTTCCAAAATCCTCCTCGAATGCTCAACAATTTGACTCTCAATTCTGAGAATAGACCGTCGATGGGCCAAATGCTTCCTAGCTCTATCCCTCTCAAACCTATTTAATTTCATTAAAGATTAGATTTTTATTAGATTTTCCACAAACAACAATTACTCCTTATATTGGACTGATAAAGGGAGAAAATCAAACCAATGAATTGAATTTTTTTTAACACTATTGAATAGACAGTTTGTAGAGGGATTTAGGCGAAAGATCGATTGAAGAAGAAGAAGACGATGATTGAAGTCGAGACAGAGGGAAATCGGAAGAGACAAAAGAGGCCCAGAGAAAATCTTCGTTGGAGAGGCGATTTAGGGTTCTGCAACAGATGGAAAGGCTGTGCAAGTCTTTGTAAAAGACGAGATTAGGGATTTAAGGATATTAGGTATAAAAAATAAAGAAGAACAAGAAAAGATTACTCACAAATCGGGAGGGACGACCGGGCTTGATACAATCCTGATCAGTAAGTTATTCACATGTAGCTAGTATTATGTGGGTCTTTATAATTTTACATAATCAGATTATATGCGAAGAAAAAAGCGAAGTTTCAGCGCCAAGAAAAGATCCTAACGTGGTAAAAGGATTTTGGGATTTTAGGAAAAAGATTTTGTTTCCTAAAATATTAGGCATATTCTATTGGCTTTAATTTTTGGGATTTATTTTCCAGATACTTATCAAATTCTATTATAATTAGGATTTCTTTCCAGGTTTAGATTTACATTCTAAATAAGGTTTCTATTATTTTTATAGAAATAGGAATTTCTTTTCCAAATTGATTTCTACTTAGAAATTAGGGTTATGGTTTGTAATTCTATTAGGATTAGAATAATTTGTTTCTATTGTTATTAGGATTTGGATTGTTTTGAGTAGTATAAATAGAGGTTCAAGTTAATGTAATCAAATACAATTATCATTATTCATTATTCAATATATTTGTGAGGTTATTCTCTACTTTTGGTTCTTTTGAAGAATTCAAGTATTTTCTTAGTTATTTCTTTTGAGATTCAATTTGACTTATCATACAACAATTCATAGTTGTGTGTGGCGTCTTCACCGCATCAATAAATCGATTGTTTGAGATTACCGCTTCAATATAAGCGAGGGGTCGAGGTGTCGTTGGTGTCCATTCAACGCAGAATTCGAACGCTTGACAATTGTATCAAGATTACCGCCTACACATATAGGCGAGGGTTTAAGTGTTTAAAGCAATTCACCCAACAATTTGTCTAGAAAGCGATCGGAAGGACGACCACCTCTCACGCAAGCGTCTTAGTGGAGTCTATCATTTGGTATCAAAGCTAAGCCTTTCTAAAGAAGTTACTTATCTTTAATTTTCGTCGAAATATATATTGTAAAAAAAAAAAAAAAAAGAAACAAAAAAAAGAGCAAAAAAAAAAGAAAAAAGGAAAAAAAAAATTCATATTCTATTGTGCTAACTTGATTTGTAGCACACCATCAAATCATCAAATTCCAACTAAGAGTTCATACTGGTTCCATCATCATCAATTCGAAGCTGAGCTATAATTTACAAATCGATGCGTATAAGAGAGTACAAGACAATCAATCGGTGATTTTGTGATATTCTAATAGTTACACCATCTATAATTTTGTTTCGTGATAAGTAATTTTGAATTGATTAGTAAAACCAAGAATTTTGCTAGGAATTCAATAAGAACCTATTAGAGAGAATATTTGAGGTAAAAGGCAAGAGTGTAAGATTATTAGAGGGTAAAAGCCAAATTTGAAGCGATACACGAGTGATTCATCATTATTTGAGCGAAACACGTGGTGGAGTGTGAGAAATTTTTTATCTACTAACCTTTGTTTTCTGACAAACATGTATAGCTACAATTATGAAAGTTCTTATGGGTCTCAAAGGAATACTTTCAAGGCAATATTGATCTGAGGCATATCTCGAGATGGGAGAGAAAATGGAGCGAGAATTTGACTATCATGATTACTCAGAGAGTAGGAAGGTCAGACGGCAATTCAAGAGTTCTCCGATCATACAATTATATGGTGGCGACTTATCAAACAAAAACATGGGGAGCGTCAGATTCGAGACATGGGCAAATTAATTAAAAAGCAATGATGCGAAGCGGTTTGCACCAAGTCTGACATACGAGGAGGAGGAGTATACATCTCAAAGACAATTAGAGCAACCTTCAAGGCGATTTACATGAGACAATAATAGGAGGTTATTTACAAGTAAACAAGGAAGATTATTGGATGCGCGATTACAATATATACTTAAAGTAAAAAAAACAAGATCAGCGGGGGAGGTGGAAGAAATTATAGAATATGCGGTCGAGGAGAGTTATTGGGTTCGAGTGTTCAAGATGAAATCCATGATCTAAAAGCAAGATGGTGAACATCCGAAAGAAAGTAATCAAGAAGATGAGTTTGTAAAAGGAAATACATGTGAAAAAGATCGACAAAAAGAAATTGTTCAAAAGATTGATAATGTAAAAGAAAAATTAAAAAGAGTGAGAAAGAAAAGAAAAGAGAGATTGAGAAAAAGAGAATGAAAAGAGTGACCTTGATAAGCGAGAGAAAAAACAAGCGAGAGGGTGAGCATAAAGAGAGAGAGAAGAAATATGTGACCATGAAAAAGATAGTGAGTTGAAAAGTGAGTTATATTTTAAAAAGCCAACGATCGTACATTGCATAAGAGGTACGCTTTTGAATACTAACACTAATGATTCTTCTTCGTCTAGTTTTGTTTTGTCTCTTGTGCAGTTGTTGATGAAATACCCGTACTATCATTCCGCACTCATCATCGGTGATAGTATTCGAGGAGACAACGAAGTTACCAAAGGCGGGTTGGAGAGTTGGTGAAAGTGGGTATCGTGAGAGAAGACATAAGTTCATGTGTTGATTATGAGATCATAGTATCTAAGGAGGATGGAACAACGAGTTTGTTAAATCGATTTTGAATTGGTAAACAAGTATCGTTATTCTTTTTCTTGTTTGGATAATATGCTTGATAAATTGCATAGTACTTGTGTTTTATCTACATGTGATAATGATACAATGCCTAATCAATTTAGCACGAGAGATTGTGATAAATGGAAAATTGTTTTAGCATGTGAGTTATATAGGTGGTTAGTTATTTCTATTAGATTAACTAATGCATCTAGTATTTTCATGAGTTATTTAAAACATGTTTTGCATGCTTCTATTGGAAAATTTGTTGTTAGCTATTTTGATGGTAGAATCATTTTATCATAAACTATGGAGGATATTTGATTTATGTTGAGTTAGTTTATGATCATGATATATATTCTCGTTTTCGATGTGTTTACTTGCATGAAATTAATTCTAGGTTTTGTTATCCAAATATTGACTTAGGGTTTCATGCTAGTCAATCTTTACATGAATTGTCGTTAGTTAACAATGGTAGTAATCATGTTGTTTCGTTGGATCAATCTTCATTGCATGATTTGTTATCATATGGTTCTGATTCAAGAAATGTTTGTCATCAAGATGGTTTGAGAGATGAGTTATTTGCATGTAGTTAGTTCACTTAGATTAGCTAAGGCATTGCATACTTCCATGGAATTGTTGAATTATATTTTGCATTTTTCATGGGAAAATTTGTTATTCTCTCTTTTGATGATATTAGATTTTTGTCAACATTTTGGGAAATTCTTTAGCACGTAGAGTTTGTTTGTGATCATCGTCGATATGCTATTGAATTTTCAACTTATGATTGTGACCTTTTTACTCCATTGATAACATTATTTGTTCTTTATTATATTAATGTCAATGGAATGAGGAGGTTGGTTGTGTTTTTGATTCGTGATAGGATCATATTCATCGAGGGAAGCATGGATCTCGTAGTTCATCCGTTCAACGATAAGACATCTACAGGGAAGTGTTTTGAATATTGTTTTAGTAGACTATGCATATGATTTTGGTTTATTTAATTTCTTTGTGATTAGACAAAAGGAACTTATTGATTTGTTTTGTTTTGTGTTTAATCCAGGAATTAAAGAGAGTTTGCGTGAGAAATATGACAAATTTCAAGTATTGATATTTGATCCAGGTGCATTGACGAATGTGTTTCTGCGAAGGATTGAGATCATTATATTGAATTTTGATCCAGGAATTCGTCACTGGGAGAATCTACCACATGAAGAGTTTTGCGTGACGATTTTTGATCCAGGAGGATATAAGACTTTTCATATTCTTTCTTACTTTGCATTCATGATTATTTTAGTAGATAGTAGATTAGTTTATATATATAATTAGTGTTCTGGGATTAACTGGTCTACAAATTGTCAATTCGGGAGAGAAGTCGGGCATTGCTATGTTCTTAGTGGGAGTTGGAGTTTTTGTTGCTTATATATGTCATTTGCGAGTTGAGTTTTGGCATTATGATTGGTTTGATGCTACTAACTTAGTTTGTTTTTATGTAGGAACAATTTTGTGGTTGAATCATTTTTGAGAAGAGGCGATGGGCGATTTGAGGACAAATCCTTTTGAAGAGGAGGGAATGATACAATCTCGATCGACCAAAGTTATTCACATGTAGCTAGTATTATGTGGGTCTTTATAACTTTACATAATCAGATTACATGCAAAAAGAAAGAAGCAAGTTTCACGCAATGAAAAAGATCCTAACGTGGCAAGGATTTTGGGATTTTAGGAAAAAGATTTTGTTTCCTAAAATATTAGGCATATTCTATTGGCCTAATTTTTAGGGATTTATTTTCGAGATACTTATCAAATTCTATTATAATTAGGATTTCTTTCCAGTTTAGATTTACATTCTAAATAAGGTTTCTATTATTTTATAGAAATAGGAATTTCTTTTCCAAATTGATTTCTACTTAGAAATTAGGGTTATGGTTTGTAATTCCTATTAGGATTAGAATAATTTGTTCTATTGTTATTAGGATTTGGATTGTTTTGAGTAGTATAAATAGAGGTCTAAGTTAATGTAATCAAATACAATTATCATTATTCATTATTCAATATATTTGTGAGGTTATTCTCTACTTTTGGTTCTTTGAAGAATTCCTAAGTATTTTTCTTAGTTATTTCTTTGAGATTCAATTTGACTTATCATACAACAATTCATAGTTGTGTGTGGCGTCTTTCACCGCATCAATCGTCGATTGTCTGAGATTACCGCTTCAATATAAGCGAGGGGTCAAGGTGTCGTTGGTGTCCATTCAACCTTGAATTCGAACGCGAGCAATTGTACCAAGATTACCGCTACACATATAGGCGAGGGGTTAAGGTGTTGCAAGCAATTCACCCAACAACCGTGTTAGAAAGCGATCGGCGACGACCACCTCTCCTTAAGCGTCTTAGTGGAGTCTATCATTTGATAAATAGAGGTCTAAGTTAATGTAATCAAATACAATTATCATTATTCATTATTCAATATATTTGTGAGGTTATTCTCTACTTACGGTTCTTTGAAGAATTCCTAAGTATTTTTCTTAGTTATTTCTTTGAGATTCAATTTGACTTATCATACAACAATTCATAGTTGTGTGTGGCGTCTTCTACCGCATCAATCGTCGATCAGACGAGATTATCGCTCAATATAAGCGAGGGTCAAGTGTCGTTGGTGTCCATTCAACGCTTGTAATTCAACGCGAGCAATTGTACCAAGATTACTGAAATCTACATATAGGCGAGGGGTTAAGGTGTTGCAAGCAATTCACCCAACAACCGTCTTAGAAAGCGATCGGGCGACGACCACCTCACGCAAGCGCTTAGTGGAGTCTATCGAATC
This sequence comes from Panax quinquefolius, assembly GCA_020205615.1. Lineage (NCBI taxonomy): Eukaryota > Viridiplantae > Streptophyta > Magnoliopsida > Apiales > Araliaceae > Panax > Panax quinquefolius. Next base: position 71,196,257 of record CM035167.1, on the reverse strand, counting down.
GCTTAAAGATTATCGTTAATTGAAAGGATTAGATCCACCCGAGGCCTTTTCAATTAGCGCAATTATTTTCATCTCGATCGTCCCTAATTTTCCTTTATCCCTAAACTAAGATCCACAAGATGACGATAGTAAATACGGTTGATTGAGAAGCAAAATAGGGAGTTCATGCTTGCAATTGAGAATAGATGGGCTTTGGGATGGGAATTGAGAAGCAAAATCGGGAGTTTGGTTGTAATTCACAAGATGGATCTTTGGGGTTTTTAATCTTACAGAGAAAAGAACAAACATACGGAGACCCTTTTATTTGTTCAAGGCTAATTTAGCCTTATTTTTATTTTGTTTTATTTTTTGAAATTTTAAAGTTTAACGTGATTGTAAGTTATCTCTTTTATAGTCTATTATTATTATTATTATTTACATCAAATATTAAAAATACTAATTAAAACAATACTAATTAAAAAAAGCTAAAATACTAAAAAAAATACTAAAATACTAAAATTCAAATTATTTTGTTAATTAATCAAAACAATAAAATTTAAATTACATCATTAAAATATTAAAATCATAACATATTTACATCATTTACATTATAACATAACATATTTATATATTTACGTATTTACATCATATTTACATCATAACATACAGAAAGAATCAAGAGTTGAATTCTTAAATAGCAGAATGTCTTAAATAATAGAATTTTATCAAAACGACGTAGTTTTGATAAGACGCGGTGGCATTTTTATAAATACGCGGTGGCATGGTATTTACAAAAATGCCACCGTGTCTTATCAAAACTACGTCGTTTTGATAAAATTCTATTATTTAAGAGAGTTCTACTACTTAAGAGGTCTACTCTTGATCCTGTTTGCATAACATATTATATCAATTATACTAAATGATGTAAATATGTAAATATGATAATATGTTATGTTATGATGTAAATGATGTAAATATGTTATGATTTTAGTATTTTAATGATGTAACATATTATCATATTTATTTTGTTGTTTTGATTAATTAACAAAATAATTTAAATTATAGTATTTTAGAATTTTTGAATTTTAGTATTTTTGAATTTGATTTTTTAGTATTTTAGTATTTTTTTAATTAGTATTTTTTTAATTAGTATTTTTAGTAGTTGATGTAAATATGTAATTAGTATTTTAGTGTCGGGAAAAAGTGACTTTTAGTATTTTGATATGTTATCAACTATGATAAAAATTTAGTATTTGAGTAAAATTTTAGTATTTTAGTATTTGAATTTTAGTATTTTGATTAAATGATGTAAATATGTTATGATGTAACTATGATGTAAATATGTAAATATGATAATATGTTATGTTATGATGTAAATGATGTAAATGATGTAAATATGTTATGATTTTAGTATTTTAATGATGTAATTTGAATTTTGTTGTTTTGATTAATTAACAAAATAATTTGAATTTTAGTATTTTTTTTAATTTGATTTTTAGTATTTTAGTATTTTTTTTAATTAGTATTTTTTAATTAGTATTTTAGTAATTGATGTAAATATGTAATTAGTATTTTAGTGTTGGGTAAATGACTTTTTAGTATTTTGATATGTTATACAACTATGATAAAATTTTAGTATTTTGATATGTTATCTAACTATGGTAAAATTTTAGTATTTGAGTAAAATTTTAGTATTTTTGTGGCCCCCAAAAAATAGGTATACATCACCCATTACGAGTTACAAATACATGGTGCGTAAACAACTACAACTTTATTATTACAACAAGAAAGCTGTGAGTTTAAATACAAATATTATCTTCAGACAATATCTATACTCAAATAAATCCTCATCACATTTATTGATACATTATTTTACAAAATGGTGAGGACTACTAAACAATCCTTTCTAAAACCTTCATTCCATACCCCGACTGCATTCTCGCTATATTCTCGCCTCCACGAGAAGAATGGAACAAAAGGAAAAGGGTGAGCTCAACTAGCTCAAGAAAGAATATTATGACTAAGATAATATACAACAAATTATCGTTAGTCTTCAACGAGGAAAAATTTAATAGAATACAATAGACAACAAATTTTAAATCAATATTCGCAATGGAAATAATAATTCATTAGAAGAGTTAAGTAGAGAATGCAAACTACTATCTTCTATGTATGAATTTAAAAGTTCATCGCTCATCTTTTATCCCCGTAACAACAATCCATAAACATCCTGAATCAAATATTCATCTTTGCACTATGAGCCAAAGATATTCATCGATTAGTCATGTTCATTTAAACACTGCTCATCTTTGCACTACTGGCCAAAGATATTAATCGATCGGTCATGTTCATCTCAACACTTGTTCATCTTTGCACTACAGGAGACAAAGATATTCTTCAGAAATCATTCATCTTTGCACTACTGTGCCAAAGATATTCAATAATATCATCATTTAAGACCGAGGATGATGAAAATATTTTAAAGAAGCGAATCCGGTGAAACAAAATGACAAGGATTAAGGATTAAGGATTAGTACTTTTGTTTTATCCATGTTCAAAATACCCCAAAAATAATCTTAGTGGTGTAAAATTCAAGAATGATCAAAACATGGATACAATCAAAGCTAGTATCCGAGAATAGATGTTTTGGACAAAAGAAGAAATTTTATTTTTCGATTGAATAGTGCAGATATCGTGAATAAGTCAGATATCGTGAATAGTCTTAAAGTATACATGAATAGTAAATCCGACACCAAAAGATAGAAATTCCACAAAAACATCTTCACGCTTCATGAATAGTACTCGTGAATAGTAACTCGTGAATAGTAACTCATGAATAGTAACTTGTGAATAGTAACTCATGAATAGTAACCCCGACATGAAAAAGTTCCAAATTTGATAAAAGTTCCAACCAATATTTCCAAGATAATGATATTGAAGAAATAATATCATTTGAGAAGAAAATAACATCCTTACCTCAAAGAATCAAGATTTCCGGAAGAAAGATCGGAAGTGATCTTTGAATGAAACTTGATTGAGCAAAGAACTCTCAAAGTATCTAAATACTCACAAAATACGCTCAATAATAATATAGAGAGAAAGAGAAAACTTTGTTTACGGTGTGATTTTCAATTCTAACTTAGCCCTCTATTTATAGGAAAATGTTAGCCCGCCAAAGCAGACTTGACTGCCACTACGATGGCTTTACTCGCTACTATTGCCACCCACCACATTTGAAATAAAATTCAGACATTTTTCACCAACCACAAGTGAGGCCCACTCAATTCTAGAATTTTCCACCAAAATCAATTATAACCCTACTTTTAGAATCAAACACCTCTTAAAATTTATAACAAATCATTCGTTCATTTTAACGGTTCAAAATTTGTAGACATATACTCAACTTATATATGTATAACATATCCAAAAATCGCATAACGATCCAGCTACGATTAAAAATTATAACTCACATAATATATATCGTAAAAATCTTGATTTGATTTTTAATACCTCCATTCCGACAAAAAATCTTGATAAAACACCTCAACATTAAATCCTTCAATTATAACCACATATAATAACTAAATCCATCATTTATATCCATATCAAATAAATATTTTCTTATCATATAAATTAATAATTAATTATTCCCAAATAATATTACAGAATCACAATTATAATGACAAAAAGCGGTTCAGAAAGAGGGGCTTTCAATAAGGATCTCTCCTCATTGGCGCACAATTAGGTGACCAAACCTCTCCTTAGAGCGTAACTTTCTAGACATTGCCAATAATGTTATCTAATAATATTATTCAAATAATATGAATTATTGATCCGATAATGGGAAATATCGTGCGGTGACAATTATTGAAACAACAATAATATAAAATACCAACGCATGACAATTATTGAATCAATAAAATAAAATAATTGAGCAAGAATTCATCGTGTGATAATTATTGAGTAGTGCCTTCTTACGTAAGGATCGATAATTCAACAAATCTTATCATGCATCACAGTGTGCTCTTATCGCAACCGCGCCAGACATCGTATTTTAACCACCGGGTATTCCAACAGTGTTACAGCGGTAACAACTACGCCTAGTTATTTTTAAACAACTTATATTTATCGTTTTCCTCATCCAATCGCTTTTCAGGTTATGGGGCCCACACATACCATTACTTGGCATGGTAAATACGAATATTCACAGGCGATGAATATTCCACGACCAAATGAATATTCAGACAAAAATGAATATTTTATAACCACTTGCTTATTTTGAAATATTTGCGTATTTAACCCTTAACTATCCACATTAATCAAATCAACCCTTACTATTTCAAAATAATAAATAAAGGAAATTCCTTTTTATTTAAAAAATTTGGGGTCTACAACCTCCCTCCTTATGAAATTTCGTCCTCGAAATTGACGTCACGTACTGTGTGTTTGAAAAGGTGAGGATACCTCGCTTTCATTTCGTTTCCAATTCCCGTGTCATTTCTCTATAGCATGATTCCTCCACAAAACTTTAACTTGTGGTATGACCTTTCTTGGCGTAGGACATGCTCCTTCCTATACAAGATCTTGGCAGGTACCTCCTCATACGTTAAGTCTTCGGCTATCTCGTCCGGTTCTAACTCAATAACGTGGTTCGGGTCTTTCACATATTTACGAAGTACAGATATGTGAAACACATTATGAACACGAGACATACTCGGAGGTAACGCAAGTCTATAGGCTACATTTCCTACTCGGTCAAGAATTTGAAATGGACCAATAAATCGTGGATTGAGCTTTCCTCTCTTCCCAAATCTTGTAACTCCCTTCCATGGAGCAACTCGCAACAATACATGATCCCTTACACTAAATTCCACGTCCTTTCGATGAAGATCCGCATAACTCTTTTGTCGATCTTGTGCCGCTTTGTATCGTTGTCGAATCATTTGGATCTTTTCGGTGAGTCATACGCATTTAACTCGGGTCCCAACAATGTTGCTTCACCCACCTCATCCCAACATATTGGAGAACGACATTTTGTCCATATAATGCTTGAATGGAGCCACACCTATACTTGCACGATAATTGTTGTTGTAGGAGAATTCCACCAATGGTAAATACTTATCCCAAGCGCCTTGAAGTCAGGACACGAGTCTTAATAGATCTTCAAGAGTTTGAATAGTCCTCTCTGATTGTCCGTCCGTTTGGGGATGGTATGCCGAACTAAATCGCAAATCCGTGCCCATAGCTTTTTGTAAGCTAACCCAAAATCTTGAAGTGAATCTTGGGTCACGATCCGAAACTATGGATACTGGCATGCCATGCAACCTCACAATCTCATTCACGTACATACTAGCAAGACGTTCAAGGGAATAAGTCTCCAGATCGGCAAGAAATGAAAGCGATTTGGTTAATCTATCAACAATAACCCAAATAAGCATTGATGCCTTGAGAAACCGTAGGAAGACCCGTGAATGAAATCCATGGTAATGTGTTCCCACTTCCATTAGGAATCTCAAGTGGTTGCAACTGCGGACCCTTAGGTACTAGATGCTCCGCTTTTACACGCGTTGACAAGTTAAACACATTGAGATAAACTTTGCAATCTCTCTCTTCATATTGTTCCACCAAAATGTATGTCGAAGATCACGATACATTTTAGTACTTCGAGGATGGATTGCAAATGGTGTATTGTGTGCCTCCATCATAATCTTGTTCTTCAAATCAGTCGTTAGGAACACAAAGTCTCAGAGTGGACTCAAGTATTCCTTCTTCATCAATTTCGCCCTAATAGCTCCTTCTTGTACTTTCTTCTTCATACGCGATCACTCCGGATTCGGTGGCTTGAGCAACCTTAACTTTTTCTATTAAAGTTGGCTCTGTCAGATACTTGACATCATCGCACTCGTTCCCTCAAGATATGATCTTCTACTCAATGCGTCGGCTACCACTTCGTTTTACCGGGATGGTATTGAATAGTGTGGTCGTAGTCTTTCAATAGTTCGAGCCAACGTCATTGCCGCATGTTGAGTTCTTTTGAGTGAAGAAATATTTAAGGCTTTTATGGTGCGGATATATCTCCACTTTCTCCCCATATAGATAGTGCCTCCATATCTTTAAGCGCGAAACGATTCACGCTTAACTCTAGATCATGAGTAGGATAATTCCTCTCATACTCTTTAAGTTGTCATGAGGCATAGGCTATGACTTTCCCACGTTGCATGAGAACACATCCTAACCCTTTGCTCAAGCATCATTGTAGATAACAAATCCATCCAAGAACCAGATGGTATTGTTAGAACAGTGCCGAAATAAGTCTCTCTTAAGCTCTTGGAAACTCTTCTCGCATTCTTCACTCCAAACGAATTTTGTATCCTTCCGAGTTAGTTTGAGTTAATGGAGTAGCGATTCGAGAAAACCCTTCCACGAATCTCCGATAATAACCAAATTTAAGCCCAAAAGCTACGTGCTTGATCAATCGACTTTGGTTGCTCTAACTTTGTATTGCTTCAATCTTGGCGGATCAACAGATACTCCATGTTTTGACACACATGACCCAAGAAATGCTACTTCCTCAAGCCGAACTCGCATTTCTTTAATTTGGCATATAGTTGGTTTTCACGAAGCCTTTCGAGTACCGGCTTCAAATGGTGCTCATGATCTTCACGACTTTTGGAATATATAAGGATGTCATCAATAAAGACAACAACGAATCGATCCAAATATTCCTGAATACTCGGTTTATCATATCCATGAAAGCCGCATGAGCATTAGTTAGTCCGAAAGACATGACTAAGAATTCATAATGCCCATACCGAAGTTACAAGGCGTCTTTGGAATATCCTCGATTCTAATCTTGGTGATGATATCCGAGCGAAGATCGATTTTTGAAAAGAATTGTGCCCCTTGCAATCTGGTCAAACAAGTCATCAATACGAGGTAGAGGATACCTATTCTTGATGGTGACATGGTTCAATTCACGATAGTCAATACAAAGTCGCATATACCCCGTCTTTCTTCTTTACAAATAAAACAGGAGCACCCCAAGGAGATGTCTTGGGGACGAATGAAACCGATGTCCAACAATTTCGTAGTTGGACCTTTAACTCTGAAGTTCAATAGAGCCATTCGATATGGGGTTTTAGAAATGGGCTTTGTATGTGTTCAAGATCAATAAAGAATTCAACTTCACGTTCGGGGTAGGAAGGGAAGTTTTTTAGAAATACGTCGGAAAGTCAATAACAACGGGAATATTATTCAAATTTGACGTGTCTTTATTCAAATCCATAACATGGGCTAAGAAAGCTTGACATCCGTTTTTTAATAAACGAATAGCTTTATGATTAGATATGATAGTGATTGATTTTAATAGTTTAGTTGCTTGAATTCGTACAACAGATTGGTTAGGAATATGAAAACTAACAACCTTACGAAAACAATCAATTTTGGCATGATGAGTAGTTAACCAATCAATCCCTAAAATCACATCAAAAGCAAGTATCTTTAAAGAGATAAGGTCACAGGTAAGGTAATGGTGCCAACTTGAATCAAAACAAGATTTATAAGCGGTGGATGTGATGAAAGTTTCTCTAACGGAGTTTCCATGAGATAGATCAAAGTCTAATTTCTCCCGAGTCAAGTTTAAACGTTGAGCACATGCGGGAGAGATAAATGAATGGGTAAGCACCGGTATCAAGTAAGGTATAAACTTCGCAAGAATTTATAAATAGCTTACCCGTGATCACCTCGTTTGGGTTCCTCGCATTATGACCGGTCACAACAAACGCTCTTCCGGAATCGTTGACTTTGACTTTTACGGGATAGTCTTTTGAGTCACCGTCCCTCATTGAACTAGGTTTCGCTACCATACAATCTCGGCGATATGTCCTTCCTTTCCACAACTATAGCATACCTTGAACTGTTGTGGGGCGGTTTGACCGATATGTCCCTCTTTTCCGCATTTGTAGTATATTAATGGGGTGGTCGTTCTCCTCCCTTAGAACCGATTCTCACTTAAGACCGCCGTCGTCTTCACATAGTCGTTGTTAAATCTCCTCTTTTAAAATCTCCTCGACTCGCTTCTTACATTTTATGACCATGATTACCACCAGAGTGGTAACCATTTTGTCCGTCTGTTTCTTTCTCCTTTGGTTATTATTATTACATTGATCGCTATCTACAGTACGATCCCGGTTGTGGTCCCTCGGTTGACCGTACTCGTTATCTCGTTCTAATAATTGAGCCACTGTTTACAACATCTCGAATAAAGAGAAAGTTTATGAGAAATGAGATCTTGACGTATCCGGGTTTCAAACCTCTAAGAAACATCCGCGTCATCGTTCCTCATTCTCCACCAAATGAGGTGCAAACACGGATAACTCTCGCAAACTTTGCCTCGTCATTGAGAGACACCGTCATGTTGTTTTGCTCTAATATGATGAACTCCACTTCCTTCATATGACGTGAACACTTTCGTGAAAGTATTTGTCATTAAATAGTCTCAAACGTCTCCCAAGACATCTTTGAGTGCGGTTGGATGGGTACGCTTCACAGACTCCCACCGATAGTCTGCCTTCGCCACGGAACATAAAGGTGGCGAATGGAACCTTCTGCTTCTCCGTGCATCCCAAGACATCGAATATCTTGGTAATTTGCTTGACCCATGTTTCCGCCATGATCGGATCTCGCTTTCCCTTAAATTTCGTGGTCCCAACTCTTTGAAGCTGTTTGGTTGTGACAACCCGTGAATTGCTATCATTTCCTCCTCGTATTTTGAACACGAGTCTCCTCGTGCGATTTTGCATGAAGCGCAAAAAGCTTCTAAACATCCCTCGTTCATCATCTCGCTTTCAATGGTGTTGTTCATGGGAGGAACATTGCCACTGTTAGACGTTCTCCTCGTTGGTGAGTACAGCGTCTCCACGGTCTCATTTCCATTGTTAATATTCTCACGACATTCTCAAATCATCGTCATAAAACAAGGGTTAATTAAGGAAATCAATATATCACATAATATCCCTATATATCTTGACCAACTAACAAATAAGCTTAGGTAGGACACACTAGCGAAGGATTTACTCGTCTCTCCCTCCTAGTTCTATTCCCCCGATCTCGCCGGAGATCATATCCTAAGCTCGATACCAACCGCGACGCCCCCAAAATAGGTATACATCACCCATTACGAGTTGTCAATACATGGCATGTAAACAACTACAACTTTATTATTACAATAAGAAGCTGTGAGTTTGAATACAAATATTATCTTCTAGATAATATCTATACTCAAATAAATCCTCATCATATTTATTGATATATTATTTTACAAAATGGTGAGGACTACTAAACAACTCTCTCTAGAACCTTCATTCCATACCCAGACTCGTACTCGCTATATTCTCGCCTCCCGAGAAGAATGGAACAAAAAGAAAAGGGTGAGCTCAACTAGCTCGATAAAGAATATTATGACTAAGATAATATACAACAAATTATCGTTAGTCTTCAACAGGAAAAATTTAATAGAATACAATAGACAACAAATTTTAAATCAATATTCGCAATGAAATAATAAATCATTAGAAGAGTTAAGTAGAGAATGCAAACTACTATCTTCATGTATGAATTTAAAAGTTCATCGTCTATCTTTTATCCCCCGTAACAAACAATCCATAAACATCTGGAATCAAATATTCATCTTTGCACTACGTGCTAAAGATATTCATCAGTTGGGTCGTATTCATTTAAACACTGTTCATTTTGCACTACGGCCAAAGATATTAATCGATCGGTCGTGTTCATCTCAACACTTGTTCATCTTTGCACTACTGCCGTAGATATTCTTTGAAATCATTTATCTTTGCACTACTGGGCCAAATATATTCAATAATATCATCATTTAAGATTGAGGATGATGAAAAATATTTTAAAGCGAATCCAAAGTGAAACAAAATGACAAGGATTAAGGATTAAGGATTAGTACTTTGTTTTATCCATGTTCAAAAATACCCCAAAAATAATCTTAGTGGTGTAAAATTCAAGAATGATCAAAACATGGATACAATCAAAGCTAGTATCCGAATAGATGTTTTGGACAAAAAGAAGAAATTTTATTTTTCTTGAATAGTCAGATATCGTGAATAGTCTTAGTATACATGAATAGTAAATCCGACACCAAAAGATAGAAATTCCACAAAAACATCTTCACGCTTCATGAATAGTACTCGTGAATAGTAACTCGTGAATAGTAACTCATGAATAGTAACTTGTGAATAGTAACTCATGAATAGTAACTTGATACATGAAAAAGTTCCAAATTTGATAAAAAGTTCCAACCAATATTTCAAAGATAATGATATTGAAGAAATAATATCATTTGAGAAGAAAATAACATCCCTTACCTCAAAGAATCGAAGACTTGGAAGGAAAGATCGGAAGTGATCTTTGAATGAAACTTAGAATCGAATAAAGAACTCTCAAAGTATCTAAATACTCACAAAATACGCTCAATAATATAGAGAGAAAGAGAAAACTTTGTTTTTCGGTGTGATTTTCAATTCTAACTTAGCCCTCTATTTATAGGAAAATGTTAGCCCGCCAAGCGACTTGACTGCCACACGATGGCTTTACTCGCTACTATTGCCACCCACCACATTTGAAATAAAATTCAGCACATTTTTTCACCAACCACAAGTGAGGCCCACTCAATTCTAGAATTTTCCACCAAAATCAATTATAACCCTACTTTAGAATCAAACACCTCTTAAAATTTATAACAAATCATTCGTTCATTTTTAACGATTCAAAATTTGTAGACATATACTCAACTTATATATGTATAACATATCCAAAAATCATAACGATCCAAATTACGATTAAAAATTATAACTCACTTAATATATCGTAAAAATCTTGATTTGATTTTTAATACCTCCATTCCGACAAAAATACTGATAAAACACCTCAACATTAAATCCTTCAATTATAACCACATATAATAACTAAATCCATCATTTATATCCATATCAAATAAATATTTTCTTATCATATAAATTAATAATTAATTATTCCCAAATAATATTACAGAATCACAATTATAACAACCAGGCAGTTCCCAGGAAAGAGGGGGCTTTCCAATAAGGATCTCTCCTTACTGGCGCACAATTAGGTGACCAAACCTCTCCTTAGACAGAACTTTCTAGACATTGCCAATAATGTTATCTAATAATATTATTCAAATAATATGAATTATTGATCCGATAATGGGAAATCTTTGTGCGGTGACAATTATTGAAACAACAATAATATAAAATACCAACGCACAATTATTGAATCAATAAAATAAAATAATCGAATAAAGAATTCACTCGTGATAATTATTGAGTAGTGCCTTCTTACGTAAGGATCAATAATTCAACAATCATGCAATAACACCGTGGTGCATTGCGCAACCACGCCAGACATCAGTATTTTAACCAACGGGTATTCCAGCGATTGTTAACGGTAACAACTACACTACCAGATTATTTTTAAACAACTTATATTTGTCGTTTTCCTCATCCAATCGCTTTCGTTATGGGGCCCACACATGGTCGCTACCAGTCGCATACGAATATTCCCACAAAGATTTAATATTCCACGACCAAACGAATATTCCCAACAAAAATGAATATTTTATAACCACTTGCTTATTTTGAAATATTTGCGTATTTAACCCTTAACTATCCACATTAATCAAATCAACCCTTACTATTTCAAAATAATAAATAAAGGAAATTCCTTTTTATTTAAAAAATTTGAGGGTCTTACAATTTTAGTATTTGAATTTTAGTATTTTGATTAAATGATATAAATATGTTATGATGTAAATATGATGTAAATGATGTAAATAGTTAAATATAATAATATGTTATGTTATGATGTAAATGATGTAAATATGTTATGATTTTAGTATTTTAATAATGCAATTTGAATTTTTGTTGTTTTGATTAATTAACAAAATAATATGAATTTTAGTATTTTAATATTTTTTTTGAATTTTAGTATTTTTTTTTGAATTTGATTTCTTTTAGTATTTTAGTATTTTTTTAATTAGTATTTTTAGTATTTGATGTAAATATGTAATTAGTACTTTTAGTATTTTAGTCTTAAGTAACTAACTTTATAATAAAAAATCTTCATAGCTAGTTGGTTTGAGCATTTGTTTAAGGAGAGTGGAAGGTTTAGAGATCAATTCTCAAGGAGAGCATTATTTATTTATTTTTTTAAAAAGTCCGCGGGCCGGGCCGGGCTTTTTTATTATTAGTACTATTATAATAATTATTATAATTATAATAAAAATAATTAATAATAATAGTAATTATAATAATGATTAATAATAATAATAGTTATAATAATAGTAATAGTAATAGTAATAATAATTATAATTAATAATAACAATTATAATTATAATTATAATTATAATTATAATAATAATTATTACAATAATAGAAACAATAATAATAACAGAACAACAACAACAATAATAATAATAATAATAGAAATTATAATAATAGTAAAAATTATAATTACTATAATTATAAAAATAATAATTATATGATTAGTAATAATTATTCTAATAATAATAATAATAATAATAGTAATAATAATAATAGTAAATATAATAATAATAATTATAATAATAGTAATAGTGATAGTAATAGTAATAGTAATAGTAATAATAATAAAAAAATATTGCATATAGGCATGAAAAATTTAATAATGACTTATAAGTAAAAAAAAGTTAAAATTTAAGTTATTGTCAAACACTAAATAATAACAAATGACTTATAACTTAGTTTAATTAGCTTATAAGTCATTGCCAAACACCCTCTAATTCAAGATATAAAGAGAAATTAATATTTGATTATAAAAAAATTTACAAGTCAAGAAAAAGGAGAATTTGAAAAATGAGAGTTAAAAAAAACTTACACACCATTGGTGCAACTTTATTGTTATTGTTATTGTAATTATTATTATTTTTATTATAATTGTTATTAGTACTATTATTATTATTATTATTATTATTATTATTATTATTATTATTGTAGTATATAACTTCTTGAGATTATATTAATGGTATCTAGTGAATGAGAAGAAAGGAATATATGGGAGAAATCTCATGTTTTGATATAAATTTTAATCCTCGCAAGATATTAACAAATAATTTGTGTTGCTCCAGCGGTCAAATGACCAAAGTTCCAAATGATAGGTCACAGGTTCGAATATGTTTCGCATTTGGACATAATTTTTAAATACTAAATACGAATATTTTTTGATAATTCTTCGAATACCGAATACGGTCTTACAAAAATATGCTTATTGGGATTATCTTAATTTAAGGCAACATTTTAATAGTCGTTGGAAAAAGTTGTATAAGATATGCAACGAAAATAAAAATTATTGCCAATGAATGTGGTCTATATTAGGCAACGAAATATAGCAACAAAAAAACTTTCGTTGCCCACGATGAGGAGAGATCAAGTGGTTAGAAATTTTGCAACGAATTTTGTTTCCAAATTTTGCAACGACTTATGAATTTCGTTGCAAAAAGTGAAAGCCTGACACAATCTGCAATGAATGACAAGTTTCGTTGCTAAACATACACTTTTAGCAACGACTTATAAAGCTGTTGCTTGAAAAATCGTTGCTAAAGCCCCATTTTTAGCAACAAAAAAACTTTCATTGCTCACGATGACGAAAAATCAAGTGGCCTAAAATTTTGCAACGAATTTCTAACGAAATTTTTTCCCGCCAATGAATTAGCAACGAAATTTTGCAACGACTTATGAATTTCGTTGCAAAAAGTGAAAGCCTGACACAATCTACAACGAATGACAAATTTCGTTCAAATTGTTGCTAAAGGCCCATTTTTTTGTAGTGCTTGTTCGAAAGAACTGAGTAGCTGAGCAAGCTTTTCTATTTTTCAGATCGTAGAGTTGAGCTTTGAGAGTACTTTACGTTTTTGTTCAATGCTTGCTTCTCTCTTTCATCTACTTGATTTGCATATATGTGATCTTGAAAACTATCTGTTGGATCCATCCGTTAAAGCAGTAAATGCGTTTGACCTTTCTGTTCTTTGATAGAGACTTTTCTGTACATCTTCTGAATTGCATTCTGGCCCACTGACACAACAGACTGCTTTCTCACCTAACACCTGAAAAGGTGTTTTCCCCATTACCAATGGTACTTTCCTTAGCTTCTTCAATACGCTTCTTTGTTGTATACTAAGGATATTTCTTATGACTTTGGGACTGGTGAGTAATGCAATGTTTAGAATCCATTCCTCATATGTTGGAGTCTATCTCCACATAAATAGTGAGGCTTGATGTTTCTGACATAAGACATATGATACTCTATGATTCAGATCGTGGTACTCTACGATTCAGATCATAGTACTCTACGATTCAGATCGTGGTGACTTATTGCCTTGGTGCTTGGTCTGATGCTATCAGCCGAGAGCACTACGATTTCTCTTAACTAATTGCACACTACGATCTTCGCTTGCTTAAGTTGTAAACTCTACATTTTCGAGAGCACATTACAATCTCTGAGTCGGCTCGGCAAACGTTAGGACCACTCTACGATTTCCGAAGAGGCCCTTCAAGGCAGGCACACTACGATCTTTGAAGCTCTATGTTTCTGCCTTGACTTCTGCAATTTTGATCAGATTTATACACTATGAATTCTTCGGAGCCTATCTATTACATCTCAAGATCAACCTAACAACTTTGATCTTTTTATCTATACATTAATTTATAGAATGATACACGTTAAGAGCTTAGATCAACCTAACAAATTTGATCTATCACTAAGTCCTTGTACATATATTTCTTGAAGGACTTTACGAATAATCATGAGCATATACATTTAAACATCAAATCATAATATGCATTCTCCCAACAATCTCCCCCTATTTGATGTTGACATAACCAAGGATATTTGTTGTCATGATTATTAGTTTCTAGATGCATTTGCAAGAAATTTAAACATGACTTAGTATTTCAGTGAGCAGCTGAAATTTCTAGAGAATAAGCATGAATTTATTGATGATTGAAGAGTATTATAGTTTAGCTTTACATTAATAAGAATTTAAACTTTTACTTATCTCTATTTCTTTGGTCTTTTGCGTGGAGGATTGACATACTCCTCAGCCCTTCTTTTCCTGCTTGCTTCATCCCTTCTGGCTATCTCTTCCAGCTCACTTGGGCTTATCCTTGGGTTATGATCATGCCTATTCATGAATGCAGGATCTCCAATTGGCATTCTTAGGCATGTGGTGGTCACATTTTGTGAGCTGGTAGCTGGCCCTTGACTCCTTATTGGCTGAGCCATCAAGACTTCATGCTGATCAGATCGTTGACTCTGATTGCTTGATCGTGGAGTCTGATGGTGGAATTGTCTTGCAGGATGGCTTTTTGATGCTTGAGTTTGAAATTGTCTTTTGCCTCTTCCCTGGCTTCCTTGAACTCCTCTGCCTCTGCCCTGGCCTCTTTGAGCTCCTTTCCCTTTATTCTCCCCCTTTATGTTAGCATTAAGGGTTCGAATGTCTGCAGAAAGTCGATTTACTCCTTGGACAAGCTCGTTGAGTTGGCTTTGTATTTGAGCAATGTCCTCTCGACTTTCCTTGATCAGGGCTTCAGATCTAGCTTCTTTGTTTCGGAGGGCAGATAGAACAGTGTAAGTTTGTTGTTCCTAGTTTATATAGACTTTCTTAAATTCTTTGACTGAAGCTTTCAGGTTGATGATGTTCTCCATCATAAGGTTATTTTGGGCTTCTTGAGATTTCTGTAATTCAAGAACAGCCTCTCTTTGTTTGGTGCCTATCCGGAAGTGAATTTCATCTCTGTCCTTCATGCTTTGAATCATTTCCTTGATAATTTCCCTCAGCTTCTTTGTAAGCTCTGCATTCAGAGTGCCTGGGAGATTATTTGCAGCGGTGATCATTTGAGTTAGCCTGAGATGAATGACTTCTGAATGAGTTTCCAGGCTCTCGTCGATGTTCTTGACCATGTTTTTGGACACTTCATTTAAGTCATCTTTCGTGGACAGATTTGTGAGTGGATCGCTGGGTTGAGGATCGTTTAAAGGAGGGGATGTTTTCTGGGATTGATCTTGTAGGGAGTAGAGGGAAAGATCGAGACTAAAATATTCATTGGAGGATGAGGATGGAATATCTGATGGAGGGGCCTGGGTTTGGATGTTTGAGTTTGGTGACTCTACGATTTGAGGTGGAGACTCTACAATGAGGCTAGAGTCCGTGATCGTAGAGATGATAGTTTGTGGGAGCATTATGAAGTTGACTGCATTTGGTTCCTCGATTCATGAAATTTTGGGATTCTCTGCAACTGGAAATTGATTTAGTGGATGAAGTATCACTTCCAGCCATCATGGGAATTCATATAATTGGCTAAATGAGGATGATGGCAAGTGATTAACAGTGAAAAGGGTTGGGATAGACAGTACCTCAGGTTTATACTTTGAGGAAGAGTTGTTTGTGAGTAACTTCTTGACAAAGTTGAATCTTCATGGGAATCCATGAGCTAGTACTGAGATGGCCGGATACTCTTTGAAGCTCCAAAACATGTGGTTCCAAGAGTTTAGGATTTGGGCTTGATGATATGGCATCATGGGTAGGTAAGAGAACATCTGATTGTAGAGATAGCTTCTATACCCATCTTTGCCCACACCAGTGATCTCAAGGTCATCATCATCTTCTTCCCCTTCTCTGTTCTCGTTGGAGGATTCCATTATCTCAATGGCCTCTTGATGTTCTTGCACTGATTCTTCTTCATTTCTGGCAGGGACCTCTTCTTCTGCCATGGAGATATCATGAGGCTCCCCCTCAACTTGATCATCTTCTTGTAAGCTCAAAAACTCCCCCTCAGCTAGAGCATTTTCTAGAGCTTCAGGCATCTCCCCCCCAGCTGATGTATTCTCTATCATGAGAATCTCAAGGATCTCCCCCTCAGCTGGAGCATTGTCCTCTTGACTTTCTTTGGACAGTTCCTCTTTGGCAACCATGCTCTTGTCTTCCTTCTTGAGCACTTTTTCATTCTCAAGGATGTATTTCTTGACCAGCTTTCTTCTTGATTTTCTAGGCTGAGCCACAGCCTCAGGACTTTCTTGAACTTCAATTTTATCCTGTTGATCAGCCAAACTTTATGATGCATCTACTTCCTTGCCTGATGTGTTTGGTCTAGTCTCTACGATCAATAGAGACTCTACTATTGAAGAGATGGATGGCTTTTTGGGTTTGTGGCTGATTTTATTCTTCTTCAGCATCTGAGATATGGTGGCTCTATCTTCTACAGCCTCAGCCTGTTGTTGCTTCTTTCTCAGGATCCTTAGAGTCTCAATGTCAGAGGACTCTCCTAGTTTATCAGTTGTGGATCCTTGGGGTTCTTCTACCATTCTAGCCTTAAGCTTCCTCTTGCCCTTGCTTTTTCTGATAAGGACAGAGGGTTCTCCTTTATTTGTTTCTTCTTCTTCGATTTCCTTGATAACAGACATATTTCCTGGAAGGCCTGAATCCTTCAGATCACCAGTTCTTCCACTAGACTCGGTCATCATGTGTACATATTCAGCTGGGTTCCTTTTCCAATTTTCAAACAGTTCCTGAGTCATTCGTCTGTTTGGGTTGATAGCTTCTCCTTCTTCGTACCCAATTTTGTCACCCGGAGCAGACTGTAGAATGATACTTATGAATCGCCCGTAGAGCATCTTTTGAGGGCTTTTTGACTTCTTTGAGTTGGTGATCCACTTTCCAATCCATTCGAGCAATATGGCTCCATAGTTGAGTTGTATTCCATAACACATGGCAGTCATGAGCTTGAGTTGTACTTCATTCACAGAGTCATGACTTGAGCTCTTGCAACATATACATTTTCCAATAATATCAGCTAGAAATTCATACCTCTGTGGGAACTCCTTCTTCTTGTATCCTTTCACATAGGGGAGTTTCTTGTGATGCATTCTTTTAAGTCCCTTTTGGAAGCCCATGCTATCTATGAACGGATGCCCTTCAGATTTGAGACCTAGGGCGAGATTGATGTCTTCGACCTTCAGACTGATTTCCACTTCCTTTACTCTAGTAGTGATGGTGTCGTTTTTAAACATACCATTCCTGTAGAATTCTTTTACTAGCTTGGGATAGATCAATGTGTTTGTGCCCAAAGCTTCTTCGAGATCCGCCTTCTTCAGTAGCGCCAAAGTCTTGTGAAATTTGTGTTCAGCTATTTTGAACTCGTCAAAACAGAGTCTGTAGCCGGAGATAACACTGGAATCCACCATTGATTTTCTTGCTAGAAGTGTGATTTGACTAAACTTTCTTTTGATTTAGGGTTTCTTCTTTGAGAGAGGATGAGAGAGATAATC
Source organism: Panax quinquefolius (assembly GCA_020205615.1). Classification (NCBI taxonomy): domain Eukaryota; kingdom Viridiplantae; phylum Streptophyta; class Magnoliopsida; order Apiales; family Araliaceae; genus Panax; species Panax quinquefolius. Next base: position 71,177,873 of record CM035167.1, on the reverse strand, counting down.
TTTTGAACTTCTGCTTTCAAAAAGACGATTTCAATTTGTACTTGTAACTTCCCTCTCTCCTTTTTGCTTAGTGGGACAGGTGTCGACTTTTGTTTGGCTCTATGAGTTTGGTGATAAGGATTGTCTTGATTTGCCTTGGCACTACTCGATAATTATTACAAAGTAATTCTTTATTCGATATTTTATTTTATTGATTGATAATTGCTACGTTGATATTTTATATTCTTTGTTGTTTCAATAATTGTCACTACAGTATTTTCCATTATCAGACAATAATTCATATTATCTGAATAATATTATTAGATAACATTATTGGCAATGTCTAGAAAGTTACATCTAAAGAGAGGTTTGGTCACCTAATTGTCTTATTTAGTAAGGAGAAATCCTTATTGAAAAGCCCCTCTTTCCAGGAGGGGCTATACATTTATCAAGATTGTGATTCTCGTAATATTATTTGTGAATAATTAATTATTGATTTATATGATGAGGAAAATATTCATTTTATGTGGATATAGATGGAGAAAATTTTTAAAGTGACAATTATTTGAAAATCGATATTTTATATTTTCTGATAAAATAATATTTTTTTATATTATTATAATATAATAATGGTGATATTTTTACAATAAATATGGGATATATGAGTATATGAGGAGAAAGAGTATTTTTGTTGCATTAAATGATTAACACATGTTTTGTGTGTCGGTGGAACCCATTTCTTGACTGAAATTTGATATAGCTTGTAAAATCGTCTATTTATGGATTTTGGTCAATTTCTGTTTGGAATTTGGAAAACTTTTCTTCTGTAAAGTTGTAGAGAATGGAATTTCCTATGGAAAAGACATAAGGTTGAAATTTTTCTGACAAAGGGCTATTTATTATGAATTATTGAAGTTCTGAAGTTCTGAAATAATTGATTTTTGGAAGTTTTAATTATTTTTAATATGAAAAACATTTTTGTCATTAATTGTGGGTCTTGCATGTGATGTAAGTTTCTGAATTCAGATCTAGGAAAGTGGGCGTAAGAAATTTGTATATATATATATATATATATATATATATTTTATTAAATTTTCTGCTTTGGTGTTCTAAGCAATTTTTTATAAATAGGGTGCATAGGTTAGAATTGAAAATCACACCAGAAACTGAAGTTTTCTCTCTCTTTCTCTCTCTATATTATCGAGCGTATTCTTGTGAGTATTTTGAGACTTTGAGTGTTGTTATCTTTGCATAAATTCCTTCAAAGACACTATATCCAAATTATTCCGATCCAATCTTGTCTTTTCGAGGTAAGGGATGTTATTTTTTTCAATATCATTATGCCGAAATATTGGTTTGAACTTTTTATCAAATTTGGAACTTTTTGTGTCGGGTTCTTATTCACGATCTGGCCTTTATTCACGTATCTACGACATTATTCACGAATCTGGCCTTTATTCAATAGAAAAATGAAATTTTCTTCTTTTTGTCCAAAATATCAATTATGGATACTAGCTTTGATTGTATCCATGTTTTGATCATTCTTGAATTTTACTCCACTATGATTACTTATGAGGTATTTTTGGACATGGATAAAACGAAATACGAATCCTTAATATTTGTTATTTTGTTTCACTAGATTCGTTTCCTTTAAAATATTTTTCATCATCCTCAGTCCTAAATGATAATATTACTGAATATCTTTGGCATGTAGTACAAAGATGAATGATTTTCTGATGAATATCTTTGGCCCGTAATGCAAAGATGAACAGGTGTTTAGATGAACAAGACCAACTGATGAATATCTTTGGCCTGTAGTGCAAAGATGAATATTTGATTCCAGATATATATATTGATTGATGTTACAGGGATAAAATATCGACGATGAACTTTTAAACTCATATATAGAAGATAGTAGATTTCTTTCTCTACTTAACTCTTCTAATGAATTATTATTTTCGTTGCGAATATTGATTTAAAACTGGTTGTCTATTGTATTCTATTAGATTTTTCCCTGTTGAGGACTAACGATAATTTGTTCTATGTTATCTTAGTCATAATGTTCTTTACTAGGCTAATTGAGCTCACCCTTTTCTTTTTTGTTCCATTTTTCTTCTCAGGAGGCGAGAATGTAGCAAGTACTAGTCGGGGTGTGGAATGATGGTTCTAGAACTTGTTTTAGTAGTCCTCACTATTTTGTAAAATAGTATACCAATAATTGTAATGAGGACTTATTTGAGTGTGGATATTGTCTAGACGACAATATTTGTATTTAAACTCACAGTTTTTATGTTGTATTAATAAAGTTGTATTTGTTTCTGTACCATGTATTTTGACGACTCAGAATGGGTGTTGTATACCTATTTTGGGGGCGTCACAGTAGTAGTAGTAGTAATATTAGTAGTAGTAATAATAATAATAATAATAATAATAATAATAATAACAACAATAACAGTAATAATAATAGTAGTAGTACTAATAATAATAATAATAATAATAATAATAATAAAAGTACTAATAATAATAATAATAATAATAATAATAACAACAACAACAACAACAACAATAATAATAATAATAATAATAACAATAACACTAATATTAATAATAGTATTAATAATAATAATAATAATAATAATAAAATTCATTATTTTTTAATTACGATTATAGACTTATAGTTATAATAATACAACTTTTATCTTTTGCTATAAAGCCAAAAACGATATCTAGATCTATACATCTTCTTCTTCATTTCTGGTTGGTTGGATATACTCCCAAAGTTTCGATGTGAAATCCCTCCTCCATCATTTCGCATCTACATACATTTTTCAAAATCCCGCCTTGGTCCACCGGTAGCGGCTACAAGTCTGTGAATGGCACCGGTCGGATAAGATATGGTTGGTCGTCTCTCGGTCGCGTGTTGTGTAAAGATCGATCGCGAGATTCGATTTGGAGGATCCCAACTCTGGCGACACATTCACGCTTTCTTCTATCAATCCAGGCGGAGAGAGAGAATGTGGTCGAGTATGTTCTCGATTCGTCGCGGTACTTCGTGATCAAAGATGGGACCGGGAAGAACGCGTTTGTGGGTTTAGGGTTTACGGAGCGAAATGAAGCGTTCGATTTCAACGTGGCATTGTCTTAGTGAGTGAAAAACCTCAATTGCGCCTTCTAATGGTAGTGTCTCTCTCTCCTCTACAACTTCTACCTTCCTCTACTAACCCCTTCACAATGTTTCGCCCCTTCCAACGTATTGCTTTAACACCTCTTATTCAATTCTACCCATAATCGAAATATCATTAGAAGGAGCATAAAAATTTCTACTTCCTCCATTGTTGCGGCCAAAGCTATATCCACCCCTCTCCTTCCTTCATTCCTTCCAGAAAGGTAGAGCTTGAAACTGTCAACATTGCCGAAGACGTTACACATGTTCTGTTTTTACTTTCCATACTAGTAAAATTTAATCTTGTTTATTGTCTAGCTAGTGCAGTTTCAATCTTATTTTAGAGGACTTTTTTCTTTCAATTTTGAAATGGGTTAGGAAAATTTATCTGGTTCAAGTCTACTAATAAGAAGATGCAATTGTTTTGGACTTGAATTTGACATTCTATATTCTTTTGTTGAATTGGGAATTAGTTGTTTTACCCGGACTAAGCGCTTTCTTTGGTTTATTGTTACTTTCAATTTTCTTTGTTACAAATTGATGTAGTTGATTGGGCGAACACCGATGATATATCTGAACAAAGTAACAATGTTGCTGCAAAACTTGAAAGCATGGAACCTTGCCGAAGTGTGAAAGATAGGTTACATTCAACCCAAGTCTATCTTTGATGTGAATATACAATTGGACACACTTTTCACTCACTAAGAAATGCATAACCACATCCTAGCAATATTGCAAGTTCAGTTAGTCATGATTTTAATTGACATTCACTATGATTAACCCGATCCCATATGTAAATTGATGATATTTCGAGATTGGTTATAGTATGATTTATTTGAAGAAAGTGGAGCAATTTCTCCGGGGAAGGTTAGCTTTGTTACTCTATTGGTTTAAATATATGCATTTGAAATGGGAGAACAATATCCGAATATTTATCTAGATATATCATGCATATTTTTCTTTCTATCTTTATGAGTAGTATATTAGTTGAACCAACTAGTGGAAATACAAGACTTCTTATTGCTTTTATAGCGGCAGTTAAGGGATACCACGTTATAGTCGCCATGCCTGCATCCATCAATCTTGAAAGGAGAATCCTCTGCGTGCATTCAGAGCACATATTGTTTTGACGTTAAACTGCTGATATATGTTTGGTATATCTTCATTCTTTGCTAACTTTTTGTTCTCATGTTGTTGATAGTTTGATATGGGTGATGCTATCATTGATGGCAAAGAAACTGGTATGCTCTGTAATAACCCGATATTTTCTATATAAATAAAACCGAAATTTTGCGTATAAATTTTTTTTTATTTTAAGGATGAGGATTTGTACAAGATAACGTGTATATGTATTTATGTGGTAAATAAAAATATATTTATTACATGAATATTTACAAATAATTTTATTTTAGAATTAATGATCATTATAAATTATATTTTTATAATAATTAATTTTATTGTAGAAATGTTTTATTATTTATTTTCAAAGGAAATATGCTATTATATTATTTAAATAATATAAGGAATGGTTATTATAGTTATATATTATAAGTATTATTTATTTATATGAATTTTAGTTTGGATTATTAAGTTAAATAATTTAACTTAATTAATAAAATTTATTTATGCAAGGAAAATGGGATATGGAATCCAAACCCTAATTTTGGTTTTGGAAAAGGAATGGTAATAATAATATAATATTAATTATATTTTGATTTTCGATCTTTATAAATATGTCTTGTATCGTCGTGTAGCCAGATAATGGTTGGTCAATTATGACGTTATATGATAAACCCTAGTATTACTGTGTCAAACCCTAATTTAAAATATAAATTAGAGTTTGAGATATTTTTAGAAAATTGTAGTAATATGATCAATGTCGGATATTTTAAATATAAATGCTAATTAGGTAAATCCTAATGATTGACTCGGAACCCTAATTGTGAAATTAAAACCCTAACCGATATTTAGGAACCCTAACTATCAAATTGGGAAACCCTAATTGCTAATTTAGGATGTTTAATACTCATTAGCGGACTTTAAACCCTAATGATCGTGATTAATGTGATTAGAAACTCTAATTACAAATTTTTAACCCTAATTATTAAATTGTTAATCCTAATTAGTAAATAGTTAACCCTAATTATCAAATGGGTACTCTAATTGATAAATTAGTGATCTTAATTATAATTAACGTTATTAAACCCTAATGTTCCTGTATAATGTAATTAGAAAACTAATTAAGAAAACCCTAATTACAAATTTTAGAAACTAAAATTTTTATTTTATTTTTTTATTTTATTTTTTTTGTACAAACCCTAATTGCTAAATCCTACAAATGCTATGTACTAAACCCTAAGGGTCAAACCCTAAGGGTTTGCCAATTTCCATTTTTGCCATTAATTAGGAAAAATAAATGACCATTTTGCCCCTTTGTATTATTAAAGCTACAAACTAGGTTTTGACAATTGTGGTGAGTGGGTTACTAACCCTAACAACTCCACATGCTCATAATTGACAGCAACAAGCCTCTAGCTCAGCCAATTCATGCACCTTGTTGGTCTATTTATGATTGAAGGAGAGAGAAATTCATTTGTTAGCCATTTTTACCCAACTCTCATCCTTGAGCCTCTCTCTCTAAAACCAACGAAAAACTATAGTATATCAATCATATATTGAAGCCCCGCGTTTATCATAACCAAATCAGAAACATAGAATCAAGAATTGCTCATTTGAAAATCTGTCCTTAAATCTGTTGTTAGATGTTATGTTTGAGTGTTAGAATATGTTGTTAGTAGTGTCTAATGATGATCTGGGTTGCTAGATGTTGAATCCATAACATCTAGAGGCTCGAATTTGAAGATTTGTCAAATCTAGAAAAAGTTCGCACTGTGATTTGACAACCAATGTCAGTGGCCACAAATCTTTGGTCGACTATGATGTTTGTTGTTTTTAAGTTGCTATGTGTAGCTTGTAATGTGGTCTTTAATTTACAAAAGGAATCAGGGTCATTTGATGTCTAGAATGGAAGTTATTTACGGTCAAAAGTAGTTGACCGACCATGATTGGATGTTTCTGGGTAACCCGAAGCTTGACCCGAACCAAACACGACAAGATTTTAAATAAATTTAGATCTTTCGATTGTATTTATGTTTTGAATTTTTGTTGAATCCATGTTATATTATGTTAGTTTACCTCTCGATCCATGCTTTTAGTAACCCGGATATCAAGTATACATGATTTTGTAGGCATTTGGTCAAAGGAGGAGGAAGTTCATGACATCGATTTTACGGGTAACCCGGAAAATGATGAAACATGTAATTGACGACCTTTAACAAACATCTATCTTTATGTTATTTTGTTTTTATGACAATGTTTGGTGATAGCTCTGTAGTACTACGTGTTCTACAACCTAGACCTTTTAAAGCGCTAAAACATCACTTATATCACAAGTTGTGGAAGCTAAAGTAGGCTCGTGAGCTATTCTTCATTTACGGGTAACCCGTAAATGAAGAAACGACCTCTAATGACTTGTTTATGGGCCTAGCTCTCTACTGGTTATGTGTTGTTTGGACATGTTTGTTGTTGGATCTTGTAGTGGGCATTTGTACTACAATATATCGACTAACAACATTCGTAAAGCGTTATGAGATAAGAATTATGCTTGGTCGAACCTAGTGACTCATTAAGCTGTCGAGGTGTTACGGGTTTGTATGAAGAACATGAAGAACACCTATAGCGGCAGTTACATGTAAGCTATAGGTGGTCTTTAGCGACAGAATAGTAATTTATTTTTGGAAATTAATTAATTTAATTAAATAAATAAAAAAATAGTTTTAATTATTAAAAATACAAAATAAATTATTGAAAATTATTTTAAATTTCAAAAATTAGTTTTAATTATTTTAAATATATTTCATAAATATTTAATATTTTTGGAATATTAAAGATATTTAATTTATTTAATTATATTATTAAATAAATTAGTTAAAAATAATTTTAATACTTGAAAAATCCTTTAAAATTATATTATGATATAAGAAAATATTTTAAGTTATTTTAATGACTTTTAATATTTTGTGAAAAATTTCATTAATAAATTAATATTAATGATAATTAAGTTATTTACTAAATGAATTAAATAAATTAATTAAAAATAATTTTATTATATGAAAAGTCATTTTAAATAATAATAAGGTATTTAAAAATATTTTAAGTTATAAAATATAACTTTTAATATTTAAAGATAAATTTCGTTAATTAATTATTATTAATGATATTAAAGTTATTTAATAATTATATTAAATAATTTAGTTTTAAAATAATTTTAATATTATAATAATCATTTTAAATGAAAATTAAGTGTTTAAAGATATTTTAAGTTATAAAATATAACTTTTAATATTTAAAGGATAATTTCAATAATATTAATGATTATTAACTTATTATTAAAGATATTAAATTTATTTAATAATTATATTAAATAAATAGTTTAAAATGGTTTTATTATTTTAAAAATCATTTAAAAGGATATAAATGAATTAAAAATATTTTAAGTAATGATTAAAGACTTTTAATATTTTGATAAATAGAAAATTAATACTTTAATATTAATGGTAATTATTTAAAAATAATTTTAAATGTTTTAAAAATCATTTTAAGGGTAATATTAATACTTTAAAAGTATTTTTAAGTTATTATAAATAACTTTAATATTTTGGAAATGAGTTCATTAATAGTTTAATATTAATTAAATATTAATGATAATAGGATTATTTAATACTTAAATAATTTAATAATGATTAGATGTTTGAAAATTAAGCGATAAATTATAATAAATGTTTTAAAATTATTATAAGTCATTTAAAAATAGTATGGTGATACTAAGTACGGGTGAGTCTTAGACTCGATAATTACCGATAAAAGCTGTCGATTGTGGCGCCCCCAAATTAGGTCCATTCCATCCAACCCATTACGAGTTGCCAAATATATGGTACGAAATAACTACAACTTTATTAATACATTTGTGTAAATGCAAAATACGACAAACATATATCTTTGTGAGTTTAAATACAATTATTGTCTTCTAGACAATATACATACCAAATAAATCCTCATCACAATTATTTATACATTATTTTATAAAATGGTGAGAACTACTAAACAACTCTCTCTATAACCATCATTCCATACCCCGAGGCAGTACTTCGCTACATTCTCGCCTCCAGAGAAAAAAAAATGGAACAAAAAGGAAAAGGGTGAGCTCAACTAGCCCGGTAAAGAATATTATGACTAAGATAATATACAACAAATTATCGTTAGTCTCCAACAGGAAAAATCTAATAGAATACAATAGACTGACCGGTTTTAAATCAACAATCTGCAAGTGAAACAACAATTCATTAGAAGAGTTAAGTAGAGAATGCAAACTACTATCTTCTATATATGAATTTAAAAGTTCATCATCGATATTTTATCCCTGTAACATCAATCAATATATATACGGAATCAAATATTCATCTTTACTCACAGCCAAAGATATTCATCGATTGATCATGTTCATCTAAACACTGTTTCATCTTTGCACTACTGGGCCAAAGATATTAATCGATCGGTCATATTCATCTCAACACTGTTCATCTTTGCACTACTGAGCCAAAGATATTGATAATATCATCATTTAGGGTGAGGATGATGAAAAATATTTTAAAGGAAAGCGAATCCGGTGAAACAAAAGATCAAATATTAAGGATTAAGTATTTTAAACAATCCAAGTTCAAAAATACTTCATAAGTAATCGAGTGGAGTAAAATTCAAGAATGATCAAAACATGGATACAATCAAAGCTAGTATCCATAGTAGATATTTTGGATAAAAAGAAGAAATTTCATTTTTGGTGAATAAGTGTCGTATTCGTGAATAGTCTCAGATATCGTGAATAGTCTTTGTGACACCCCCAAAATAGGTATACATCACCTATTACGAGTTGTCAATACATGGTGCGAAACAACTACAACTTTATTATTACAAATGAGAAAGCTGTGAGTTTGAATACAAATATTATCTTCTAGACAATATCTATACTCAAATAAATCCTCATCACATTTATTGATACATTATTTTACAAAATGGTGAGGACTACTAAACAATCCTTTCTAAAACCTTCATTCCATACCCCGACTACGTACTCATTATATTCTCGCCTCACGAGAAAAATGGAACAAAAAGGAAAAGGGTGAGCTCAACTAGCTCAATAAAGAATATTATGACTAAGATAATATACAACAAATTATCGTTAGTCTTCAATGAGGAAAAATCTAATAGAATCTGATAGACAACAAATTTTAAATCAATATTCATAATGAAATAATAATTCATTAGAAGAGTTAAGTAGAGAATGCAAACTACTATCTTCTATGTATGAATTTAAAAGTTCATCGTCTATCTTTTATCCTGTAACATCAATCAATATACATCGGAATCAAATATTCATCTTTGCACTCTGAAGCCAAAGATATTCATCGATTAGTCATGTTCATTTAAACACTGTTCATCTTTGCACTACTGGGCCAAAGATATTCTTCAGAAATCATTCATCTTTTTTACTCATGCCAAAGATATTCTTAAGAAATCATTCATCTTTGCACTACTGGGCCAAAGATATTCCATAATATCATCATTTAAGACCGAGGATGATGAAAATATATTTTTTTTTTAAAGAAAGCGAATCCGGTGAAACAAAATGACAAGGATTAAGGATTAAGGATTAGTACTTGGTTTTATCCACGTCCAAAAATACCTCAAAAAAATAATCATAGTGGTGTAAAATTCAAGAATGATCAAAAACATGGATACAATCGAGTTAGTATCCGAATAGATGTTTTAGACGAAAAGAAGAAATTTTATTTTTCGATTGAATAGTATGCAAGTATCGTGAATAGTGCAGTATCGTGAATAGTGCCAAGATATCGTGAATAGTAACTCGACACCAAAAGATAGAAATTCCACAAAAACATCTTCACGCTTCATGAATAGTACTTTCGTGAATAGTAACTTCGTGAATAAGTAACTCATGAATAGTAACTTCGTGAATAGTAACTCATGAATAGTAACCCATGAATAGTAACCCCGACATGAAAAAATTCCAAATTTGATAAAAACTTGGATCAACATTTCAAATTATAATGATATTGAAGAAATAATATCATTACGAAAAAAATAATATCCCTTACCTCGAAAGATCGGTACTTTTTTAGCTAGAATCAAGGGTATAGTCTTGAAAGGAACTTGCAAATCTAGCAATACTCAAAGTATACTCAAAATACTCACAAGAATACGCTCGATAATATAGAGAGAAAACTTGATTTTCTGGTGTGATTTTCAATTTAACCTAAGCACACTATTTATAGGAAATTGCTTAGAACACCAAAAAGCAGAAAATTTAATAAATTAATATATATATATATATATCAAATTCATCGCCAACCTTAGAATTCAGATCCTAGCATTTCCCACATGCCACCTTCTAGAAAAGTAAGAAAAAAACGTTTTTCATAAAATAAATAATTAAAACTTTCAAAAAATCAATTATTTGAACTTGAACTTCAATAATTCATAATAAATAGCCCTTTCATCAGAAAATTGAATCTCGCGTGTTTTTATAGGAAATTCAATTCTCTACAACTTTACGGAAGAAAGTTTTTCCAAATTCCAAATGGAAATTGGCCGAAATCCACAAAGCGGGTGATTTTACATGCTATAATCAAATTTCGATCGATAAATGGGGTCCCGCGAGCATGTTTAACATGTTTTAAACATTTATTGCAACAAAAATACTCTTCCTCCTCGTATACTCATATATCCCACATTCGTTGTAAAAATATCACCATTATTATATTATTAAAATATAATAATATATTTAAATGAATTATTTTATCGGAAAAAGATAAAATTTCAATTTTCAACAATTGTCATATTAAACTTTTTCTCCATCTATATCCACATAAAATCAATATTTTCCTCATCATATAAATTAATAATTAATTATTCACAAATAATATTACGAGAATCACAATATTGATGACTGCATACGGTTCAAGGAAAGAGGGGCTTTCAATAAGAATTTCTTCTTCTTTGGTAGCGCAATTAGGTGACCAAACCTCTCCTTATGCAGAACTTTCTAGACATTGCCAATAATGTTATCTAATAATATTATTAGGATAATATGAATTATTGCCCGATAATGAAAAATCTTTGTAATGACAATTATTGAAACAACAAAGAATATAAAATATCAATGACAATTATTGAATCGATAAAATAAAATCTTTGAGCGATAATTACGTAACCATTATTGAGTAGTGCCTTCTTACGTAAGAATCAATAATTGGTGCAATCTGGTGTCTTCTTTGTTCAACAATGGCGTATTAGTGTGTTTTTAACCACGGGTATTCCAACAAGATAATTGTAACAACTACGCCAGTTATTTAAAAACAACTTATATTTGTCGTTTTCTTCATCCAATCGCTTTCAGTTATGGGGCCCACACATGGTCATTTGTGCAGTAAATGCGAATATTCCCAGAAGCGATCTGAATATTCCACGACCAAACGAATATTCCAAACAACAATGAATATTTTATAACCACTTGCTTATTTTGAAATATTTGCAGTATTTAACCCTTAACTATCCACATTAATCAAATCAACCCTTACTATTTCAAAATAATAAATAAAGGAAATTCCTTTTATTTAAAAAATTTAGAGGGTCTTACAAGTCTTAGTATCGTGAATAGTAATCTGACACCAAAAGATAAAATTTCACAAAAAACATAATCACGTTTCGTGAATAGTACTCGTGAATAGTAACTTCGTGAATAGTAACTCATGAATAGTAACTTCGTGAATAGTAACTCATGAATAGTAACCACGACATAAAAAAGTTCCAAATTTGATAAAAATTTTCAACCACTATTTCTAAGATAATGATATTGAAGAAATAATATCATTTTCGAATAAAATAACATCCTTACCTCGAAAAGGCAAAGACTTCTAGTTGAAACACCAGATATAGGCTATGACTTGAACTTGCACCGTATAGCAATACTCAAAATATACTCAAAATACTCATAAGAATAAGCTCGATAATATAAAGAGAGAAAACTTCAGTTTCTGGTGTGTTTTTCAATTCTAACCTAAGCACCCTATTTATAGGAAAATGCTTAGAACACCAAAGTAGAAAATTTAATATAATAATAATATATATATTAATTTGTCTACGCCCACTTAGAATCATCTGAATTCAGCAACTTAGCATGTGTTAAAGATGCCCACCAAACACAAAAAACATTTTTCTTATTTAAATTATTTTAAACTTCCAAAAATCAATTATTTCGTAGCTTCGGAACTTCAATAATTCATAATAAATAGCCCTTTTATCAGAAAATTCGAATCTTGAGAGTTTTTATAGGAAATTCAATTCTCTACAACTTTGCAGAAGAAAGTTTTTCCAAATTCCAAACAAAAATTGACCGAAATCCTAAGCGAGCGATTTTACAAAAATTTATAATCAAATTTGATTCGATAATTGTGTCCACCAACACACAAAATATGTGTTAAACATTTAATGCCACAAAATACTCTTCCTCCTCATATACTCACATATCGCACATTCATTATAAAAATATCACAGTTAATATGTTATTAAAATAATGTATTTAAATGAATTATTTTATCGGAAAAGATAAAATATTAATTTTAATAATTGTCACATTAAAATTTTATCCATCTATATATCACATAAAATCAATATTTTCCTCATTATATAAATTAATAATTAATTATTCACAAATAATATTACGAGAATCAGTATTGGCGGCAAACTGCACTGTTCCTGGGAAGAGGGGCTTTCAATAAGGATCTCTCCTTACTGGTGCGCAATTAGGTGACCAAACCTCTCCTTAGACAGAACTTTCTAGACATTGCCAATAATATTTTCTAATAATATTATTCAGATAATATGAATTATTGCTTCGATAATGAAAAATACTGTGTAATGATAATTTATTGAAACAACAGTAATATAAAATATCAATGCAGCAATTATTGAATCAATAAAATAAAATACTGAATAGTAATTACTGTAACAATTATTGATTAGTGCCTTCTTACATAAGAATCAATAATTGGTGTAATACCGTGCTACTCGCTCAACAACGCGTATTAGTGTGTTTTAACCATTGGGTATTCAACAAGATATATCTGATGAATAACTACTGTAATTATTTATAAACAACTTATATTTGTCGTTTTCTTCATCCAATCGCTTTCCGTTCGGGGCCCACAAAAGCTGCGGCGTCATGCGAATATTCCCGACACAGATCTGAATATTCCACGACCAAACGAATATTCCCAAACAATAATGAATATTTTATAACCACTTGCTTATTCGAAATATTTGCGTATTTTACCCATAACTATCCACATTAATCAAATCAACCCTTACTATTTCAAAATAATAAATAGAGGAAAATAAATTTCATTTATTAATAATTTGGGGTCTTACAACTTTCCCTCCTTATGAAGTTTCGTCCTCAAAATTGACGTACGTACCTGGTGTTTCGAAAAGATTAGAATACCTCACTTTCATTTTCGTTTCCAACTCTCAGGTCATTTCCTCAATAGCATGGTTTCTCCACAAAACCTTAACTTGTGGTATAACCTCGGTACATAGGACATGTTCTTTCCTATCCAAGATCTTGGCAGTACCTCCCTCGTGACGTTAAGTCTTGACTATCTCGTCCGGTTCTAACTTTCGATAGCGTGGTTTGGGTCATCCATATATTTACGTAACATCGATACGTGAAAAAAGCGTTATGAACACGCGTCATACTTGGCGGTAAAAGCGAGTCTATAGGCCACGGTTCCTATTCGATCGAGAATTTCAAATGGATTAATAAATCGAAGGTTTGAGCTTTCCTCACCTCATGGAGATTCTCGCTTTTGAAATAACAACTTCTTGCACCTCCTTCTTCAAATTCATCAGCTTCGGTGTGTAGCTTGAACAGCTTTAACTTTATCGATTAAAGTCGATTATACTCGTATATCATCACATGGGTACCTAGAGTCTTCAACTCTATCATTTGTAAGTCATACAAAATGGGTCTTTGACAATATCGCACTTGTACTCGTATATGATGTTTTACTCAACACTTCAGCTACCACGTTCGCTTTTCCAGGATGGTATGGTCAGAACATGTACCAAAATGAGTCTCCCCTTGAGTTCTTTGAAGCTCTTCCCACATTCCTTGCTCCATTCAAATTTTGTATCTCTATGAGTCAACTGAGTTAATGGAGTAGCGATTGAGAAAATCTTTCCACAAAATCTTGATAATAACAAATTTAAGCATGTAAAGCTACGTATTTGGAGATTCTTGACTTAGGTTGCTCTCAATGTAACTCATATCCCAATCTTGGATATACGTCACAATGACACCTATCGGTTTACTACATCACTTGCGAATATGGCGTCCCCCTATGGAGAGGCGGTGCATTCCACAAAGGAAGTTACCAGATAAAGGCTCGGTACCAAATTCTATAGTTGAATTTTAACTCACGAAGTTCAATAGAGCCATTCAATATGAGATTTTAGAAATGAGTTTTGTCTCTGGGGTTCAAAGTCGATACAAAATTTAATATCGAGCTTTGGGAGTAAGCAAGAAATTCTTCAGAAATACGTCGGGAAAAAATTAATAACAACAGAATATTATTCAAATCGGCGTGTCTTTATTCAAATCCATAACATGGACTAAAAACTTGACATCCGTAATAAATGAATGACTTCATGGCGATATGAAAATGTTTGACTACAATGGTTTGATTGCTTGAATTGAATAACGAGTTGCTTAAGAATATGAAAACTAACAACCTTACGAAAGTAATCAATTTCGGCATGATGAGTAGTTAACCTTAAAATCACATCAAAAGCAAATATCTCTATAGAAATAAGGTTAACAGGTAATGTGATAGTTCCAACTGAATCAAGCAAGATTTCTAAACAACGGATGTAATGAAAGTTTCTCTAACGGAGTCTCCATAAATAGGTCAAAGTCTAATTTCTCCGTAGTCAAGTTCAAAGCGTTGGTAAGCAAGAGAGATAAAAGAATGGGTAGAATCGGGTATCTAGTAAGGTATAAACTGCAAGAATTTATAATTAACTAACCCGTGCTAACCGTTCGGTTCCTCGCATTTTATTGAAGTCACGACAAACGCTCTTCGAGAACCGATTGACTTTGACCTTTACGGGATATCCTTTTGAGTCACCATTCACGCTTGGTGGGTTTCGATCTACGTCACAATCTCGAAGCGTTATGTCCTTCTTTTCCACAATTATAGCATACCTTAAATTGTTGTGGGCGGTTTGAAATGATATGTCCCTCTTTCTCGCATTTGTAACATACGATCGGTGGTCTTTCTCCTCCCTTGGAACCGATTCTTTGTCGGCCTTTATCGTCTTCACATGGTCGTTGTTAAATCTCCTCTTTTAAAATCTTCTCGACTTGCTTCTTCTATTTTCATGGCCATGATTACCACGGAGTGAGTGGTTACCGCCTTTGTCAGTATTCTTCTTTCTCCATTTGGTTATCGTTATTACGATGATTGCTATCTTCTTGGTATGATCCTGGTTATGGTCCCTCGGTTGAACATACTCGTTATCTCGCTCTAACAATTGAGCCACATTGACAACATCCTGAATAGAGAAAATTTATGAGAAATGAGATCTTGGCGTATCCGGATTTCAAACCTCTCGAAACATCCGCGTCATCGTTCCTCATTCTCCACCAAATGAGGTCTGAACTGGATAAGTCCGAACTTCGCCTCGTCTTTGGGACACCGTCATGTTATTCTGCTCCGGTCTAATAAACTCCACTTCCTTCGTATATGACGAATACTTTCGTGGAAGTACTTGTCATTGAATATTTCTGAAATGTCTCCCATGACATCTTTGAGGAAATTTGGATGGGTGCGCTTCATGATTCCCACCGATGTCTGCCTCGTTACGGAACATAAAAATAGCGAATGGAACTTTATGTTCCTCCGTGCATCAATACTTGAATATCTTGGTAATTTGTTTTGACCCACGCGTCTCGCCTTAATCGGATCCGGCTTTCCCCATTCGGTGGTCCCAACTCTTTGAAGCTGTTTGGTCACTGTGACCACCCGTGAATTGCTATCATTTCCTCCTGTATTTTGAACACGAGTCTCCTAAATGCGATTTTGCATGAAGCGCAAAAAGCTTCTAAACATCCCTCGTTCATCATACGCTTTCGGTGGTGTTGTTTACGGGAGGAACATTGCCAAAACTGTTACACGTTCTCCTCGTTGGTAAAAATACGGTATCTCCACGATCTCATTTACTCCACATTAATATTCTCGATTCGACATTCTCAAATCTTTGTCATAAAACAAGGGTTAATTAAGCAAATCAATATATCACATAGTATCCCTATATCTTGACCGAACTAACAAATAAGCTTAGGTAGGACACACTAGCGAAGGATTTACTCATCTCTCCCTCTAGTTCTATTCCCGATCTCATGGGAGATCATATCCCTAAGCTCGATACCAAGCGTGGCGCCCCAAAATAGGTCCATTCCATCCAACCCATTACGAGTGCGCCAAATACATAGTGCGAAATAACTACAACTTTATTAATACATTTGTTGTGTAAAATACGACAACATATATCTTGTGAGTTTAAATACAATTATTGTCTTCTAGGCAATATACATACCCAAATAAATCCTCATCACAATTATTTATACATTATTTTATAAAAATGGTGAGGACTACTAAACAACTCTCTCTATAACCATCATTCCATACCCAGGCTTCGTACTCGCTTTATTCTCGCCTCCACGAGAAGAAAAATGGAACAAAAAGGAAAAGGGTGAGCTCAACTAGCCCGATAAAGAATATTATGACTAAGATAATATACAACAAATTATCGTTAGTCTCAATGAGAAAAAAAATCTAATAGAATACAATAGACAACGGGTTTTAAATCAACAATGCTGCAATGAAACAACAATTCATTAGAAGAGTTAAGTAGAGAATGCAAACTACTATCTTCTATATATGAATTTAAAAGTTCATCATCGATATTTTATCCTGTAACATCAATCGATATATATACGGAATCAAATATTCATCTTTTGCCACTGAGCCAAAGATATTCATCGATTGATCATGTTTATCTAAACACTGTTCATCTTTGTACTACTGGGCCAAAGATATTAATCGATCAAATATATTCATCTCAAACACTGTTCATCTTTTGCACTACTGAGCCAAAGATATTGATAATATCATCATTTAGGGTGAGGATGATGAAAAATATTTTAAAGGAAGCGAATCCGGTGAAACAAAAGAACAAATATTAAGGATTCGTATTTTAAACAATCAAGTTCAAAAATACTTCATAAGTAATCAAAGTGGAGTAAAATTCAAGAATGATCAAAACATGGATACAATCAAAGCTAGTATCCATAGTAGATATTTTGGACAAAAGAAGAAATTTCATTTTTAGTGAATAGTGCAGTATTAAGTGAATAGTCTTGAGTATCGTGAATAGTCCGAGTATCGTGAATAGTAACTCTCGACACCAAAAGATAGAAATTTCACAAAAAACATCATCACGCTTCGTGAATAGTACTCGTGAATAGTAACTTATGAATAGTAACTCGTGAATAATAACTCATGAATAGTAACCTTGAGAGCATGAAAAAGTTCCAAATTTGATAAAATTTCCAACCAATATTTCGGCATAATGATATTGAAGAAATAATATCATTTTCGAATAAAATAACATCCCTTACCTCGAAAGAGCAAGACTTCTAGTTTGAAACAGGATATAGGCTATGACTTGAACTTGCACCGTATAGCAATACTCAAAGTATACTCAAAATACTCACAAGAATACGCTCGATAATATAGAGAGAGAAAACATCAATTTCTGGTGTGTTTTTCAATTCTAACCTAAGCACCCTATTTATAGGAAAATGCTTAGAACACCAAAGTAGAAAATTTAATATAATAATAATATATATATTAATTTGTTTACGCCCACTTAGAATCATCTGAATTCAGCAACTTAGCATGTGTTAAAGATGCCCACCAAACACAAAAAACGTTTTTCTTATTTAAATTATTTTAAACTTCCAAAAATCAATTATTTCGGAGCTTTGGAACTTCAATAATTCATAATAAATATCCCTTTTATCAGAAAATTCGAATCTCGTGTGTTTTTATAGGAAATTTAATTCTCTACAACTTTTCAGAAGAATGTTTTTCCAAATTCCAAAGCGAAATTGGTGAAATCCATAAGCAAGCGATTTTCAAAGTTATAATCAAATTTCGGTCAATAATTGTGTCCACCAACATACAAAATATGTGTTAAACATTTAATGCCACAAAAATAATCTTCCTCCTCATATACTCACATATCGCACATTCATTAGAAAAATATCACCGTTAATATATTATTAAAATAATATATTTAAATGAATTATTTTATCAGAAAAAGATAAAATATTAATTTTTAATAATTGTCACATTAAAATTTTATCCATCTATATCCACATAAAATCAATATTTTCTCATCATATAAATCAATAATTAATTATTCACAAATAATATTCTGAGAATCACGATTATTGGCAACCGGTAGTTCTCAGAAAAGAGGGGCTTTCAATAAGGATCTCTCCTTCTTTGAGGCCTTGATTAGGTGACCAAACCTCTCCTTAGAGCGAGAACTTTCTAGACATTGCCAATAATGTTTTCTAATAATATTATTAGGATAATATGAATTATTGCTTCGATAATGGAAAATCTTTGCGTAATGACAATTTATTGAAACAACGATAATATAAAATATCAATCGCAGCAATTATTGAATCGATAAAATAAAATCTTGAATAGTATTACTGTAACAATTATTGAGTAGTGCCTTCTTACGTAAGAATCAATAATTGGTGCAATATCTGTATCTTCTTGTTCAACAACAGCGTATTAGTGTGTTTTAACCACCGGTATTCCAACGATGATACTTGTAATAACTACTGCCAGATTATTTATAAACAACTTATATTTGTCGTTTTCTTCATCCAATCGCTTCAAGTTATGGGGCTCACAAAAGGCTAGCATGGCGTCGTAACGAATATTCCCCACAAGACGAATATTTCACGACCAAACGAATATTCTCAAACAATAATGAATATTTTATAACCACTTGCTTATTCGAAATATTTTCGTATTTTACCCATAACTATCCACATTAATCAAATCAACCCTTATTATTTCAAAATAATAAATAGAGGAAAATAAATTTCATTTATTAATAATTTGGGGTCTTCGATTGATTTGACCAGACATATTTCAGAAATTGATCTGGACTTAGATAGGTTGACTTGATAAATGTTTATTTGTGATTCAATGGTTGTTAAACTTACATGACAATGTGATTAAGTTATGTGCTGATTGTAAATAGCAGTACAATATGATATCATATGTTGTTCTAATCAAACGAATGATCTATTTAATGATAGAGCTTGATATAAAAGATAAATCTAAGTTGTGTAAGCAGCAGACAAGGCAAGTATCTAACCCTTTGCATTTACTTTATGTAATGGACATGCGTAAGATAATATCTAAAGTATTCTTTTCAATTGTTCAAATATTTCAACCTTTGTAGATACTTATGCAATGATTCTGTATAAGTAAATTATTAAATTATATCCTGTTGTACAAGTTCCTTAATTCTGTTATTGTAGATCAAGAAATATATTCTGTTCGTTAATTTCTAAACATGGTTATACAAGTGTCCTCACTTGGATAATCATTATATTTTATCACATGTTGATACATACTTATTGGTGTCCAGTATGTATAAGTTGAATTAAAAGCCGTCTAAGCTATTTGATCTGGCTAGACACTAACTTAAAATTGTTGTTAAACAAGATAAGAACTTTATTGTTATCCAACTGAATTGTTTTAGTTCGGATTCAAGACTGGTATGAACATCCCAAATATGGGAAATTTTTATGCGCTAAGGCGGACAAAGGATGAACGATAATATCGTTCTAGCAATGTAGTATTGATCGATCTGACAGGCATAGCAAAGGTGATCACCCCCGTGCGTAAGTAAGTAATGACGGTTTCTGAGATGAAGTTCATTTAACCTTTTGAAAATAGAAAAAAAATGTTCATAGTCTTCAAGTGATCATCATTTATAGTCTATAACGTAGTTTCAAAAATTTGAAATCGAAATGATAGTTTGTTTAGTATTGATTCACTTACTTCACAAACTGTTGATTCGTTGTAGAAGTATTGTTCAAAGAAAACATTTAATTCATTCAGCTAAATGTTATTGTTAATATTACTTGCTGGGCACTCAAATGCTCATCCTTGCTTAATTTAAATGTTTTCAGCTAAGTATGAACAACCTGAAGGCTCTGCCAAGAACAAAGGGAAAGGGAAGGTCGATGAATGAAAGATAATGCTATCTTTTGTAATAACTAGACTTTATTAGGATAATGATGATATATATTAGTTATCATGTAATGTAACGAATGTTTGAAGGTTTCGTACTTGGGATTGAAAACTCTGATAATATGTAAATTAAATTTGATAATCTATATTATTGTTATTATTATTAGTATTATTCCGCTCATAGAAATGGTATCGTGAAGCATCGAGTTTGGGTTTCAAGTACCTGAATTTGGGGGCGTCACAGCATGGTATCAGAGCTATAGGGTTAGAAACCTTAGGTGGGATAGACCTTAGGCTATAACCTTAGAACAGAGGGAAACGTTGAAAATACAATTAACTCATATAGAGTTTAAAAAGGAGATGAATTGAACTAGTTCATCGTCAAACAAAATAAAAGATAACTTATATAAAACTATTATTTGTTGTGTGTATATATTCGTTGATAATCAGGATAACTTAGGTGTGTAAATGACAGATAGAAAAAGATTAGGATACCCTCAGGTCGTAAAGTAGGATCAAACCCGTACCCCGAGCCAATATCAAAGTCAATAGCTGAAATAGAGGCTAACATTGAAAGCTACCTCAATGAGGTGGTTATTTTGAAAAGTATAGTACCGGACCCTGAAACGATAGTATGACTGATAGGTAAAATATAGTTAAAGAATATGTGGTCAATGTCGAGTTCTTAAACTCGTATGTTTGTGGTGAGTTCTTAAACTCATAATGCGTGGTAAGTTGGGCGAACTAGGTATAGTAGGTGTGAATGGATTATTGAGGATAATGGGAATAGACAGATTACTAAGCAATTGATCCTTAGTGGAGGCGTAAGAAATAAGTAGTACTACTATTACTTGAATATGTATGATTCTAAGTTATGTATATGATAGGTATGTTTGCATAAGGTAATATTTTTCAAATTTTATATAAGTTGTGGCAAGGATTCCCGAATTTTGAGTCACAAAGGGATAACGAATGTTTAAAGCAATATGTGCTAAGGTATGTCAAGTATTATGAATATGAGTCTATGAAGGATTAATGAAATAAATTGGTATAAAGATAGTAGTTAATTATATGAGTACTGGTTAATGTAGAAAACTAAATTTTCAAAATCTAATATTTTGAGTACATGATTATTCGAATATAATGTTTTGTGTTATATGTTAAGCGTATACGATAAGGTTTAGAATGTAAGTTAATAAGAATAATTTATGATAATGTCGCCAAGACGAAATTAATACTAAAGGGCAAAAGAACCTGTCAACAAAGCTAGAAGACAACCAGACCCGATACAGAATTTTGCGAATATGGACGATCAAGTTATGCAGAACGGAATACCAATCGCAAGAAGATTAGCTAGATAATCGATCGACGAACGTCAAAGACTTCAAGGCAATCAGATCGCCTGGATTTAGAAGATTAACTGACCATGTTGACGCGTTTGTGATAGCTAGGATAATGAAGGGGCAAAAGATAGTTTTGTCACCTATACGATAAAAGAAAAGGAGATAAAGGGCAAGTATGTGTGTTTTAAGTGTGAATCAATGGAGTATAAAGTGGAAGACTGTCCAAGAAGGGGAAGGGAGGCAAGGGATGCGCAAACAAGGAAAAGGCAGCAGGACATTGGCGACAACGGGACCAACATCAACAAACAAACCAACGAAATCAACCGTAAGCGTCTTCAACATGATTGTTCAAGAAACTGTAGCAGCCGGGGATGCAACTCCAGGTATTACTCAAACCAATTTTATTTCTTATATATTATTTTCTTATATATAGTAAATTATTTTATAAATTATTTTGAAGAAGGAAATTGAGTTCTAATAGAAATCAATTTTTTGTATAAACAGATACACTACACCAAAAATGGCCTCTAGCGAAGGAAATTTTGTGAAGGAATTTATTCCTTCACATGTGGAGTTGTTTAATAAAGAACGATGAGGAAAAAAAAATCTTAGACAATATAATTATTAGCGAAAGAAACATCCTTCACAATTTATATTTTTTTTCTCGCAAAATTGGGGCGATAAAAAGATTTTTGGAGCCAATTTATGATAAAAATTTGCGAGAAAAAAATCTATTTAGTGAAGAAATTATTGCTCATTATATATTATTGGTCAGAATTTTTTTGCGAGAGATAAAATTGGTCGCTATTTTATTTTAAATAATTTTTTATAATTAATTATGATGAATATAAATACCTTAAATTTATTACAATAGTTAATTTAATTTTAATAACACTTTTTAATTTAGGAGGCCTTTATGAAAGACTTTTAGATTATTTAATTTTATTTTTAATTAGTTCAAACCAAAAAAAAAATCAAAAAAACATAACTTAACTTTACAATACCAGTACAGTGTGTGCGTCGATCGTGACTCAGAAAACTTAACTTAACTTTACAGTAGCAATTCAGTGTCTGCGTCGATCGTGACTCGTGAGAAACTGAGAAAGGGCGAAGTAACTCGAGCAAGCGAGATGGGGAAGAAAGCTAGCCAGATCGATCAAGGGTTTCGCTCAATCAGCCAAAATTAAAGTTTTGATAGATGCCAAATTCGTTATATAGAAGAACTATTAGGGCTGTGAAATCAACGATTGTGCCTCCTCTTTGCTACGATTTTAGTGCCTCCACCGCCGTAGGTTTCAGTCTCCTATGGTTTCTCCACCATCGTGTGTTTTAATCTCCCTCTCTTCTAATTTCAGGTTCAGGCTGTACAATTTGGTTTTAATTTTGATGCTAATGATTTCGATTAGGTTTTCAATTTGGTTTGATTAATCTTAGATTTGGTTTTAAGATATATATATATATATATATATATATATATATATATCCAACTGATTGTGTATATATATGATCATGTGATTGAAACGAATACTCTGCTTTTATAGTAGTATTTTGATTGAGTCAAATTGTCTTGCTTAGATGTATCAGTTGTATCAATATTCAGTAGTATTGCTTCCATTATCTTAGCTCTCTATGCAGTTATTGATAATATAATACCCATTATTCTCATTGTAGTCTGGCCTAGCTAGCTTTTTGATAGTTTTCAAATGTTAGGCATTGTATTACTGGTTGTGCACGTTCTTGCTCGAGCGCCAAAATATTGCAGATAAATCTGATTATGGTCGATTGGAAATGGATCAACAAAGAATGAAGCAAAATGTTTCTGTTACTAGTTCTGTTTAATTGACTGATGGCATTGCAAGAGCAGCGAGTCAAGGTGGGGTTTCTTTAGCCTCTAATTAAGCTCATCAAGGAAGCCAATCAAATAGTGCTGTTGGATCCCATGGTAATGGATACTTGTAGATTCAAGAATCTGAAAGGTCTTCTGCTACTAGTGTTGTCCTTGAGCGCCTAAAGCCCTACGGGGCTTCTCATGGTATATTTCTTTTATTATATTTTATTTCAATGGTCTCTTTATTACTGAAACTATCTTGCTAGATGCTAAAATTGCTTATTTGGTCCCAGAAACGTATGAATTCACAAGAACCATATCGACCGGGCCTCCATCCAAAGGTAGCTCAAAGATTGGAAAAGCCAATGGTTACACTGGTGTGTCAAAGCATGGAAGCAGAGCTGTATCATCGGTATGTTTATTGGAATCCCAAGGTTTTTGTCTGGATTTTAGATGTATAAAATCATGAAAGAGCACAAGAATCCCAAGGTTCTTAGTGAAGGCCTTCTATGGATGGTTTCGGCAGTTGAGGACTTTGGTGTTTCACTTATAAAATTGAAGGTTTATCCTGATCATTTATCATTGCATTTTATCTTGTGGTTAGCTTATGGTTTTCTCTAGTCCTGTTTGTATACTATGATGATTTGGTTTTTATTATGATTGTTTATACAGGATTTAATTGATTTTTGCAAAGATATTGGTTTGCAATCCAGCGCTGCAGCTACTAGAAATGCCACTATTAAACTTATTGGTGCTTTACACAAGTTTGTTGGTCCAGGTAACTTATTAGCTTTGTAAAACATATGGATTCCTTGAGGTTGATTTTAGGGGCTAAGAAATACCTCTCTTGTAGATATCAAAGGGTTTCTGTCAGATGTCAAGCCTGCTCTTCTTAGTACACTTGATGCCGAGTATGAGAAAAATCCATTTGAGGTGTGATCAGTGCTCAATATTTTCCCTTACTATTGAATTTTCCCTATCCGAGCTTATATTTTTAGTACTGTTTTCTGTAGGGAGCATCTGCAGTTCCAAAGAAAACTGTTAAGGCAGCAGATTCTGCATCAACTGTTTCTGGTGGTGGACTAGATAGCCTGCCACGTGAGGATATTAGTGGAAAAATAACATCTACTCTACTCAAGGGCTTGGAAAGTTCGGATTGGAAAGTCTAGTGATTTTATATATCATGAATTAAAATAAAATTCATCTTCAATGTGTTTCACTTGCTAGCATTGGCTTGACCATGTGTTACTTTGAACTCCAGATTCGTTTGGAATCTATTGAAGCTGTTACTAAAATCCTTGAAGAGGCCAACAAGCGCATTCAACCTACTGGAACAGGTATAAACTTATTACGTGTATTAGGTGCATGATAATTTCTTTTATAGAGTATATACGTATACATTTTGTGCATGTGATTATTAGCCTCTTGATCATTCTTTTCTCTTTGGTTTTTAGTGGAGTTATTCGGGGCACTTCGAGGACGGCTATATGACAGCAACAAAAATTTAATCATTGCTACTTTGTCTACTATTGGTGGCATTGCATCTGCAATGGGACCGGCAGTTGAGAAGGCTAGCAAGGTGTTGGCTTGTGACCTAGTGGCCCCCTCCTCTTTACCTTTTTTTCTTTGATTTAGTTTTTAGATTGTCAACAACACTTATCTGGAATTGTATTTCTTGCAGGGTATTTTGTCAGATGTTTTGAAATGCCTTGGGGACAACAAAAAGCACATGAGAGAGTGCACTTTAACTACCTTAGATTCTTGGCTTGCTGCTGTTCATCTTGACAAAATGGTTAGTATCTGTTTTTCATTTATTTGGTTGTGAATCTGTAATATTTCTACTTTCATGTGTCCTCTTGAAATTTATGGGCAGATGACATGTTTATAGGTTATATTTTAAATATAGTATTTTTCCAGAATTATTCTTTAGGATATAGAGTTGTATTGTTTTGAAGTGGACACGCAAAATGTGATACAGTCCTTGTATTAGTACTATGTCAAACCTGTTTTTCTAGGTACCTTACTTTGCTTCTGCTTTAATGGATGCAAAAATTGGTGCGGGAAGGGCGTAAGGATCTTTTTGATTGGTTGTCAAGATAACTTGCTGGATTAACCGACTTTGCTGATGCCATACTTCTGTTAAAACCAGTTGCCACTGCTATGACGGTAGGTTTATCTTTTATACCCAATTTATAGTGGTAGTTGTTCTTTTTAGTTCAATTGATGCTAGTGTTTGGATTTGTATGTAGGATAAATCAGTAGATGTCCGTAAAGCTGCAGAAATATGCTTTGGTGAAATTCTGAAAGTCTGTGGACACGAGATGGTGCGAGGACTGAAACTTCTCTATGCCTTATTTGGTTTTTTCAATTTGGAATTCTTGTCTTTATTGTGTCAACCCCTGTAGGTGACCAAGAATTCGAGAGATATACAAGGGCCTGCATTGGCTATTGTCCTTGAGCGCCTGAAGCCCTACGGGGATTCTCATGGTATATTTCTTTTATTATATTTTATTTCAATGGTCTCTTTATTACTGAAACTATCTTGCTAGATGCTAAAGTAGCTTATTTGGTCCCAGACACGTATGAATCCGCAAGAACCATATTGACAGGGCCTCCATCCAAAGGTGGCTCAAAGATTGGAAAAGCCAATGGTTACGCTGGTGTGTCAAAGCATGGAAGCAGAGCTGTATCATCAGTATGTTTATTGGCTTGACAATCTTTGGCCCATTTTTGTAAGACAATCTTTGGCCCATTTTTATAAGACACCTATGTCAGTTTTTCTTTATTAACCACTTGGTTACCCTTAGAGCCAAGTTAAATTGTGCTTCAAAATATATAGAAACATATAAGTGTGCTCCTTAATGCAACAACTATTACATCTGCTCCTTTTTATATGCCAATTATTACTTAGCAATCTTTAATATAATAGTTGTTACTTAATTAGGGATTGTTTGGGTGGTTCACCTTCTAGTCTTAATATTTGCAAACTACATCAAATAATTGGATCATGATTGCCAAAACTAAATCATTTCAAATTTTATGACCCTATAAACTGCAGAAATGAGAAAAATGTGATATTTTTCCTCGTGCTTGGAAATCCTTTTACAAATCGTTCTGCAGATCTTCACTGATTTGGTGTTGGTATTATGCATTTTTTTGGGGTCTCTTTATGGATGGGAAAGAGAATCTGAATAGTTTAAATCAGGCTTGCTATATTTCTAGTTTACCATTTGGTTGAAGAAGAGAAGGCTTTTTGTCCCAATTTGGGTTTCTTCCGAGGGTGAGGCAAAAGATTGTACTATATTTCTAGTTTCCCAGGGGACTTGATATTGCCTGAGCAAATAAGTTGTCAGAGCAGTAAAAAAATTGTAGACAAAAGTGCCCCTAAATAGTTACTGCTCTTCTTTTACCTACATTATTTTGGTGGTTCTCTTCAGTTCATTGATTACACATGATTTCAAGAAGTCGGCTACAATGTAGAATAAGCACAACTGCTTATTACTTATCTGTGACTTCATTATTGTGGTTTGGTAGCATGAGCACAGCTGCCATGAATGAAAGATTTAAAAATAGAGCTAAAGGTTCGACTGCCATGAATGAAAGAAGTAGCCGATCACACAGGTTCTTTATTATGAATAATAATATATTGCCTCTGAATTATTTGTCTCATCTGTTTCTCATTGTAGTTATGTGAATGCATGCATGCATGCAGTGTTCTAACAATTCATGCTTGTGGGACGGATCTGAAGACTGGTTCTTTCTTGCGGGACAGTCTTCATTTGGTAGATCTTGCGGGAAGTGAAAGAATAGACCGTTTTGAGGCAACTGGAGACAGACTTAAAGAAGAACAACATATGAACAAATCTTTATCTGCCCTTGGAGATTTCATCCTTGCGTTGGACCTAACATGATGTATACTTCATTCTATCTAGTTGGTTGTTATTTTATCAGTTTTTTTGTGTTAGTTATTAAATATTGTAAGTAATATGATCTTTGGGAGATCAAGACATAATAACAAATTTTGTACTTATCGTGACTTGAGCATTATCTATTTATATATGGAGTATTAGTTTTAATTATTGGCTCTTTATGCATTAGTTTGAAATAGGTATGATATTTATATTAACTTGAAATATTAAATTTAATATTTATTATAGCAATTACTAAAATAATAGTAATAATAATAAATATGAAATCATTGATTTGAAAATTAATTATAATTTTCAATGAATTTTGATTATTTAGCAATTAATTTTTTATTTAAAAATTTATAATTTGTGAAGGAATTTTTCTCTCACTAATTTGAAAAAAGATTCTCAATTTATAATTAGTGAAGGAAAATATTCTCTCGTTAAATAAATGTGTTCTTCACAATATATTATTTGTGAGGGAATCAAGTTATTCACTAATTTCAAATAGTCTTTCTTAAAATATTATTTGTGAAGGAAACCAATCTTTCACTACATAACAATATTCCATGACTAAATACAATTTGTGAAGGAATAAGTTATTCACAATATATCCTTCACAAAAAATATTTAGTTACTACTTAGCGAAGGATACCCAATTGCGAGGAGGTCTAATGCGAGCACTCATGTGAAAGAAATATTTCTTCGCAATAAATCACTTGCGAGAGATATAGGGCCTTTAGTGAAGGATTTGTCCTTCACTAGAGGCCATTTTTGGTGTAGTGATAGATAAGCTTTATGCTGAATAGTTAAAGATCAGTTCAATCAATTATGATCGAGATCTACTTGCAATAACTGTGTATGCTGTGTACTCTTATATGTGTAAGTTTTAAAACGGTAATTCTGGGGACGGAATCTTTATAAGGGAGGGTGAATGTAATAACCCGAAATTTTCTATATAAATAAAACCGAAATTTTGCGTATAATTTTTTTTTACTTTTAAGGATGAGGATTTGTACAAGATAATGTGTATATGTATTTATGTGGTAAATAAAAATATATTTATTACATGAATATTTACAAATAATTTTATTTTAGAATTAATGATCATTATAAATTATATTTTTATAATAATTAATTTTATTGTAGAAATGTTCTATTATTTATTTTCAAAGGAAATATGCTATTATATTATTTAAATAATATAAGGAATGGTTATTGTAGTTATATATTATAATTATTATTTATTTATATGAATTTTAGCTTGGATTATTAAGTTAAATAATTTAACTTAATTAATAAAGTTTATTTATGCAAGGAAAATTAGATATGGAATCCAAACCCTAATTTTGGTTTTGGAACAAGGAATGGTAATAATAATATAATATTAATTATATTTTTGATTTTCAAAGTCTTTATAAATATATATAAGATATCATTGGATGAGATAATGGTTGGTCAATTATAACATTATATGACAAACCCTAGTATTATTGTGTGAAACCCTAATTTAAAATATAAATTAGAGTTCGAGATATTTTTAGGAAATCATAGTAATATGATCAATGTCGGATATTTTAAATATAAATGCTAATTAGGTAAATCCTAATGATTGACTCGGAACCTTAATTGTGAAATTAAAACCCTAACGGATATTTAGGAACCCTAACTATCAAATTGGAAAACCCTAATTGCTAATTTAGGATGTTTAATACTCATTAGGGGACTTTAAACCCTAATGATCGCGATTAATGTGATTAGAAACCCTAATTACAAATTTTTTACCCTAATTATTAAATTGTTAATCCTAATTAGTAAATAGTTAACCCTAATTATCAAATGGGTACTCTAATTGATAAATTAGTGATCTTAATTATAATTAACGTTATTAAACCCTAATGTTCCTGTATAATGTAATTAGAAAACTAATTAAGAAAACCCTAATTACAAATTTTAGAAACTAAAATTTTTATTTTATTTTTTTATTTTATTTTTTTTGTACAAACCCTAATTGCTAAATCCTACAAATGCTATGTACTAAACCCTAAGGGTCAAACCCTAAGGGTTTGCCAATTTCCATTTTTGCCATTAATTAGGAAAAATAAATGACCATTTTGCCCCTTTGTATTATTAAAGCTACAAACTAGGTTTTGACAATTGTGGTGAGTGGGTTACTAACCCTAACAACTCCACATGCTCATAATCGACAAAGAACAAGCCTCTAGCTCAAACCCAATTCATGCACTTGTTGGGTCTATTTATGATCAAGAGAGAGAAATTCATTTGTTAGCCATTTTTACCCAACTCTCATCCTTGAGCCTCTCTCTCTAAAACCAACGAAAAACTATAGTATATCAATCATATATTGAAGCCCCACGTTTATCATAACCAAATCAGAAACATAGAATCAAGAATTGCTCATTTAAAAGTATAAACCCTATTTGAAAATCTGTCCTTAAATCTGTTGTTAGATGTTATGTTTGAGTGTTAGAATATGTTGTTAGTAGTGTCTAATGATGATCTGGGTTGCTAGATGTTGAATCCATAACATCTAGAGGCTCGGATTTGAAGATTTTTCAAATCTGGAAAAAGTTCGTACTGTGATTTGACAACCAATGTCAGTGGCCACAAATCTTTGGTCGACTATGATGTTTGTTGTTTTTAAGTTGCTATGTGTAGCTTATAATGTGGTCTTTAATTTACAAAAGGAATCAGGGTCATTTGATGTCTAGAATGGAAGTTATTTATGGTCAAAAGTAGTTGACCGACCATGATTGGATGTTTCTGGGTAACCTGTAAAAGCTACCTTAACCGAACCCAAACGACAAGATTTTAAACAAAATTTAGATCTTTCGATTGTATTTATGTTTTGAATTTTTTGTTGAATCCATGTTATATTATGTTAGTTTACCTCTCGATCCATGCTTTTAGTAACTTCAGATATCAAGTATACATGATTTTGTGGCTGGTCAAAGGAGGGCAGAAGTTCATGACATCGATTTTCTGGGTAACCCAGAAAACTGATGAACATGACGACTGACAGCCTTTGACCGGCATGTATCTTTATGTTATTTTGTTTTTATGACAATGTTTGGTGATAGCTCTGTAGTACTACCTGTGTTCTACAACCTAGACCTTTTAAAGCGCTAAAACATCACTTATATCACAAGTTGTGGAAGCCTAAAGTAGGCTACATGAACTGTTCTTCATTTCTGGGTAACCCAGAAATGAAGAACAGCCTCTAATAGCTTGTTTATGGGCCTAGCTCTCTCTGGTTATGTGTTGTTTGGACATGTTTGTTGTTGGATCTTGTAGTCGGGCATTTGTACTACAATATCTGACTAACAACATTCCCAGAAACATTATGAGATAAGAATTATGCTTGGTGAAACCTAACAACTCGTTAACTAGCAAGGTGTTCTGGGTTTGTATGAAGAACATGAAGAACACCTATAACGACGGTTCTGTCACTATAGGTGGTCTTTAGCGATAGATAGTAATTTATTTTTTGGAAATTAATTAATTTAATTAAATAAATAGAAAAAAATAGTTTTTAATTATTAAAAATACAAAATAAATTATTGAAAATTATTTTAAATTTCAAAAATTAGTTTTTAATTATTTTAAATATATTTCATAAATATTTAATATTTTTGGAATATTAAAGATATTTAATTTATTTAATTATATTATTAAATAAATTAGTTAAAAATGATGTTAATACTTGAAAAATCCTTTAAAATTATATTATGATATAAGAAAATATTTTAAGTTATTTTTAATGACTTTTAATATTTTGTGAAAAATTTCATTAATAAATTAATATTAATGATAATTAAGTTATTTACTAAATGAATTAAATAAATAAATTAAAAATAATTTTATTATATGAAAAATCATTTTAAATAATAATAAGGTATTTAAAAATATTTTAAGTTATAAAATATAACTTTTAATATTTAAAGATAAATTTTGTTAATTAATTATTATTAATGATATTAAAGTTATTTAATAATTATATTAAATAATTTAGTTTTAAAATGATTTTAATATTATAATAATCATTTTAAATGAAAATTAAGTGTTTAAAGATATTTTAAGTTATAAAATATAACTTTTAATATTTAAAGGATAATTTCAATAATATTAATGATTATTAACTTATTATTAAAGATATTAAATTTATTTAATAATTATATTAAATAAATAGTTTAAAAATACTTTTATTATTTTAAAAATCATTTAAAAGGATATAAATGAATTAAAAATATTTTAAGTAATGATTAAAGACTTTTAATATTTTGATAAATAGAACATTAATACTTTAATATTAATGGTAATTATTTAAAAAGATTTTAAATGTTTTAAAAATCATTTAAGGGTAATATTAATACTTTTAAAGTATTTTTAAGTTATTATAAATAACTTTAATATTTTGAAATGAGTTCATTAATAGTTTAATATTAATTAAATATTAATGATAATAGGATTGTTTAATACTTAAATCATTTAATAATGATTAGATGTTTGAAAATTCATGATAAATTATAAAAAATATTTTAAAATTATTATAAGTCATTTAAAAAAAATAGTATGATCGATACTAAGTTACAGGTGATGAGTCTTAGACTCGATAATTACTCGATAAAGTCGCTTGCATTCCCAAGCATGTTTTTAAATTGATCCGGACTTTGATAGGTTGACTTGATAAATGTTTATTTGTGATTCAATGGTTGTTAAACTTACGTGATGATGTGATTAAGTTATGTGCTGATTGTAAATAGCAGTACAATATGATATCATATGTTGTTCTAATCAAACGAATGATCTATTTAATGATAGAGCTTGATATAAAAGATAAATCTAAGTTGTGTAAGCAAAGCAGACAAGGCAAGTATCTAACCTTTGCATTTACTTTTATGTAATGGACACGCGTAAGATAATATCTAAAGTATTCTTTTCAATTGTTCAAATATTTCAACCTTTGTAGATACTTATGCAATGATTACGTATAAGTAAATTATTAAATTATATCCTATTACAAGTTCCTTAATTACATTATTGTAGATCAAGAAATATATTACGTTTCGTTAATTTCTAAACATGGTTATACAAGTGTCCTCACTTGGATAATCATTATATTTTATCACATGTTGATACATACTTATTGGTGTCCAGTATGTATAAGTTGAATTAAAAGCCGTATAAGCTATTTGATCTGGCTAGACACTAACTTAAAATTGTTGTTGAACAAGATAAGAACTTTATTATTATCCAACTGTATTATTTTGGTTCGGATTCAAGACTGGTATGAACATCCCAAATATGGGAAATTTTTATGCGCCAAGGCGGACAAAGGATGAACAATAATATCGTTCTAGCAATGTAGTATTAATCAATACAGGGCATAACGGGCCGATCACCCCGTGTTCTGTAAGTAATAATGATTTGCTTGATGATGAAGTTACATTTAACCTTTTGAAAATAGAAAAAAATGTTCTTAGTCTGTCAAATGATCATCATTTATAGTCTATACGTAGTTTCAAAAATTTGAAATCGAAATGATAGTTTGTTTAGTATTGATTCAGCTTACTTCACAATTGTTGATTCATTGTAGAAGTATCGTTCAAAGAAAATATTTAATTCATTCAGCTAAATGTTATTGTTAATATTACTTGCTGGGCACTCAAATACTCATCCTTGCTTAATTTAAATATTTTCAGCTAAGTATGAACAACCTGAAGGCTCTGCCAAGAACAAAGGGAAAGGGAAGGTCACTGAATGAAAGATAATGCTATCTTTTGTAATAACTAGACTTTATTAGGATAATGATGATATATATTAGTTATCATGTAATGTAACGAATGTTTGAAGGTTTCGTACTTGGGATTGAAAACTCTGATAATATGTAAATTAAATTTGATAATCTATATTATTGTTATTATTATTAGTATTATTTCGCTCATAGAAATGGTATCGTGAAGCATCGAGTTCGGGTTTCAAGTACCTGAATTTGGGGGCGTCACATGCTCTAACTCGGTTTCTTGTACTACGTAACAGGAAAGAAGTGATTGAAGCTAAAGTAGCAACTTATACACCATAATACTTCCCAAAGAGAAATAAAAAGGAAAAAAAAGAAGAAGAAAAAATGGCTAAATTACCTTCGCTAATTAAGGAAGAGTTTACCCACTGTTTTGGGCAGCTTAGAAACTTCAATTTAAGAGCCTAACATTCTTTTTGTTATTAGGCCGCTATCATATCTAAATCATACTAGAAATTGGGTACACTCAAAGGATAGACTTTACGCATTTGTCTATTAATAACAGGGCCAGAAAGGAAAATCTTGCACGTGCTATCGAGCATAAATCAGGTGGAAATTAATTCACTTTATGAAGTGCTATCAAAAAGGTTGTTGATATCTCACCTTCTATTGCATACTGAACTCATTCGAGGTAGTGAAATGTGTTATCTGAGTTTTAATTTTTTTAAAAGGTATTATTTGAGAGGTTTTATGGTAAATTTACTCTCTAATACTAAATATCTCACTAAGATATATGTTTATTCACGATTGACACCGATTTTTTTTTTTTTTCGTTGCATCCTAACCGATAAAGCGATTTTTGCCCTATTCTTGTTTACCTTTTTTCATGTGGAAGGTCTTAAAGTAGGAGAATGTTTATTACGTTGGGTTCGTATGAGGCGGATGCCTAAATGACCTTTTGGCAATCAAACAAACAAAGTTGATGTTTGTTATAACCGAGGATTCGGACTTGATAACATTTGGTTGTCCTAGAGTATGCTATTGGTTTTATTTATTTATTTAGTTATTTTAATGATTATACTTTTAATTTTCCTTTACACCGCTAATCACCATCTGTTTTTACTGTTGGACCCAATTCTACTTTAGTTATCATGTAAATATGTCTTTTCAAATGGTTACCTATCTTATACAATGAACCTATTAATGTACTGTAACATTCTCTAGATTATCTACAAGATGGAGAAGTTTGGACAAGGCGTTGAGTTCCGTTCCTCTGTTCTACACCAGAACAAAGAGCTAAATTTTACGGGTTTCACTAAGCAGATGTTTCTTGAGATGTGCATTTTAAAAGGCCCATGCGCTCATTAGATTAGTGGTTGTGACTATTTGCAGTCTTTGCCTGGAATGGGCTTGAAAAAGGCCCATGCGCTCATTAAGAAGTTTAAAAGTTATGACAAGGTGAGTGCTACTGACAAAACACTCGATAGTTTATACATTAACTTAATATATTAATGAAGGTTGGTTTATAAATGAGCTGTTGTAGAATTTCGTGCATTTTTCTCCTTATTTTCGTCTTATCCACCACCCCAAGCCCCCAACTTCAGTGGTTTCCTATCAGTTGTTAGTTAATTCGTATAGGATGCTGATAAAACCTGGACTTATTTTAATTGTGTTACCAATTCCAGGTAATTAAGCACTTGAAGTATAGCAATGTTGCAGTTCATCCTCTCTATGAAGAATCTTTCAAGAAAGCAATATTGACTTTCTAGCATCAAAGAGTTTATGATCCCATTACGGAAGATATTGTACATTTGTCTGACTTTCTAGAAACCCTGCACCACCTGATCTAATGGAACCACAGAACACATCCCAAGCTATTGCTAGTTGGGGGTACATAGTCACAACTACTTTATACATTCATATATGTACAAACATGTTCGTCGTGCGCACACACTCACATGTTTCTTACGTATAAGATGC
Source organism: Panax quinquefolius (assembly GCA_020205615.1). NCBI lineage: Eukaryota > Viridiplantae > Streptophyta > Magnoliopsida > Apiales > Araliaceae > Panax > Panax quinquefolius. The sequence continues at coordinate 71,142,365 of CM035167.1, read as the reverse complement.
ATAATACTGAAAACCATATAAAGTATGACATACATTGTTGGACTCAGTTTCTAATAATTTAAGCTTTAAGAATGCTTGGTAACTTGACATAGAGGATTCATGAGACCCCCTTTTTTCTTTGAAACAAAAATAAGCTGAAGGTATTGCATAAAACTACTTATTTATGATTGCCCTAGACCATAAATGGAGTTTGACTGGCAATTAGTATGGAGACATCCTGATTAAGTAATTAATTCTTTATCACATCTTATTTTTACTTGTTTACACCTGAACATTCCTTATTTTGCAACCTCTATGGAAGTAACTAACATGGTACACCTTCAAAAGGAGTCGATAAGATAAAAAGTAAGAAATCTTTCAAGTTTGATGTACAGCGTATTAGCATTAATAACACCATTTGCAGTTGAACCTTTTTACTTGTTTACACCCGAACATTCCTTATTTTGCAACCTCTATGGAAGTAACTAACATGGTACACCTTCAAAAGGAGTCGATAAGATAAAAAGTAAGAAATCTTTTCAAGTTTGATGTACAACAGTATTAGCGTTAATAACACCATTTGAGTTGAACCTTTTTTTTTGCTTCACGTTTGCTCATAAATAAATTGGGCTATGCATTATTGTTTTCGTAATAAATAAACTCTTTGGTTCCTTATCTTGCGGCGTAGATTATATTGTTCTAACCAAAGTGTTGATCGAGATGATATATACGATGGTGGGAGTGGACATTTTGCGTAAACCGTCAAAGCTATGAATGTACTTATAATTCTCGACGAAAGAAATTAACTACTTATTTTTTTGAATTTCCTTTTGCATGCATATTTTGAAGAGAATTAGAGTACAAACAGAGTTCGATATGCACCCTTTAAATGCTCGTGAAGTGAAGCATGATGTCATGGTTGAGTGTTTAACTTCCGATTTCGGGGGTGACCTAAATGCGGTATCAACTCTGGAACACTCGAGATTGGATGTTTTTGCTCACAACATTGAGATCGTTAAACGACTCCAAATGAATCGTTAGAGATCCCCAGGCGAGGTGAGTTGTTGAAAATTCATCTCCCATTTATTTAGTAAAATTAGTAAAAGCTGGCAACCTTGTTTTTTTTTCCATTTCTGGCAAAGTGGTTTCTGGTTTCTAGTTAGATATTCGTAGACTTTTCATTAAGTAGGTGTAGTATACAAGTTTTTAACAAAGCTTCTTGAATCATATCCGGATGACTCGAAAAATCACTACTCTCACCGACAATAATTATCTCGCCGATCCCTTTATTATTCTTGGATGTTTCTTTTACTTTTGTTGACGTCGACTTCTACGCTTTTTAATCGTTAAACCATTTTGTACTTGATAATAAGGTTGCTCGGTATACACCCATTAGATGCAAACCGACCGTCAGATTTAATTTATTGGGTGGTACCAGTCCACAACTTGAGCTCTCTAGGTTATATTAGTAATCCACACAAATAGCAATTGAAAATTTTACTTTTTCACAAATTGGTGCATCTTAAGACAGCTTTGTGGTAGAGAGAAACAATCAGAAATAATTAGTGAAATCCTTAGGATAGGTTGCTAAAGGAATATTAGTTGCTATGACTAGCGATGGGGTGAATGATGCGCCTGCCTTGAAATTGGCTGACATTGGTATCGCAATGGGCATTTCTGGAACTGAGGTATATCTCTAATCTCTTATTCTTAGTTTACTCTAGGTTAATATAGGAGAGTCTGCATTTTGCAGCAATAAAATTACTCGCCCCTGTAATTTGCTTGTAAGGTTATTTAGCGGAGCCCTTTCATCTCCTCATTTTGCATGAGGATATAGGTTTAGGGCCACACATTTTCCCCCCTGTTCCATTTCCTTTTCTTTTGATCCAACTCAGTCTTAAGAGAATGTTAATGTAATATACATGGTCCAGTCTGACCTATTTTCTTTATTTTCCTGATTTTGTTATTATTTTTAAATATGTGCAGGAAGACTGCTTCTACGACCTGCCTTACAATACTGGGTATCAAATTTCTGTGCTATGTTTACGGAAGACAAGGGACGAAATTATGAAGTTTAATATCTCTATATATGTAGATATATACTTTGATTGAAGAACTGTGGTAGCTTTAGATGGTTAATTGTAAAGATAATGAAAGATTATGTAGTGGATGATTTTATTAAGTTAATAATATTTTAGTTTTTTGTATTTTTGCCATTATTGCTATGTGGACATTGAGCCAGCCAAGTACACAAAAAGAATGTCAAATGTTGATGTGGCAACAATATAATTCGTTACTAAAGCATTGAACAAGTTTTAATATAGCAACAAATTTTTATACATTTAGCAACAAATTTTTGTTGCAAATGGCATTAAAAATATAATATTTGGCAACAAAAAATTAACCTAATAACAACGAAGAGGATATTGTTGCTAATACTAACATAAAAGGCAATATTTTTTATCGTTGTAAATCATATCAACTTTCGTTACACATATAAAGAAACGACAACATGTAATATCGTTGCTAATCGATGACTTTCGTTGATATTAAAAAATAACCAGCAACAAACATTTTCGTTGCTGATTCAGCATAATGTTGTTGCCAAATAATATAATTAGCAACGAAAATCGTTGCTAAAAAGTTTACATTCCGCAACAAAAGCAAGCTTAGGCAACAATTTTCATAATTTACTGCAACAAAAAATGTCGTTGCAAAATGGTGTCAATTGCAACGAAAATGCATGGTCGTTGCAAAAAAAAAAAGAGTTCATTTCGATGCCAATTAGCAGGATTTTGCAACGAAATGGGGTTTTTAGCAACGAAATTTTAATTATTCTGCAACAATATATTTTGTTTCTAAAGGATCGATGTCTCTGTACGAAAGTCAAATTTTGTTGCAAAATGTATTACTTTTGGCAATGAAAAAAAACGTTCATTGCGGAAAAATTAACAACGTTCATTGCGCAACGAAAGACGCAACGACATTAAAGTCGTTGCCAAAACCCTTTTGCAACAAAATTTGGCACCTTTAGCAACGAAATCGGTTGTTGCTGAAACCCCATTTTTTTTTAGTGTAAAGCTCAATTTTTTAGCCCATTGAAGAGGGACATTTTGGGCATGTAATCAAGTATATAAAGCATGAAAACTAAATAACCAATGGCCTAGAAGAATAAGAGATGGGCTGCTCAAGAGGAAGAAAAAGGAGGGGCATGTGATTTAATCATTTTCCTTACCAACTCCTACCAACTCCAAGCAAGGTGGCAACATTTTACTTAGCCACACCTTTTAACCAAACTAGCAAGCAAGCTTAAGTCTACAAGAAACATCAAAATGATTAAGAAAGAGAGAGTGAAGGGGAGATGTGTTGGGAATTTTATAAGTGGGTTTTATACCTACTTATTGGATATGAATTCAAGAGAACTATGCCCATCTCAAGTACATTTTAGTATGTTTTTAGTTGAATTTTGTTTATTTTGCATTGCATGTACTTAGAACTCCCTTTGGTACAAAAGTGCAGGATATGGCATAATTTGGTGATGATAGATGGTAATGAGGCTAATGGAGGCATGGCACGAAGAACAAGTGGAGATTAGGAATGGAACTTTGAGGAAGAAACAAGTGACAAGCAGTGGAACAACATGAACCAGCATCAGAGCACAAATTGCAGACTTCAGGAGCCGCGTGGTCGCTTGGTATATAGGTTAAAAAAACTTGTGCATTGCGCCAACACCTCGATGAACTAAATCTTGCTTGCTACGCCGCCATGATAATGAAAGGATCATGGCGGCGTTGGTATATAGCTACGACTTTATTTTAAATTGGAAATTGGAAGCGTAACTGAGGGGGGAGTTCGATTAGGTCTCATATATTAGACTTATTATCAGCAATAAGGGACTCCCACCCCTTTGGGGAAAACAAGGAACAAGGGTTTTCTTTCTCTCTTAAATTTCAACAATAGATTAGTGTAGATTAGAGTAGTGATTTCTAGAGTTAACGAGATTGAAGACTTGAAGCAATTGGGAAGCATTAGAGATTCCATCTTGGAGCAGGAGAATAGATTTGCACTTCAATTCTCTACTTTTATCCTCTATTTGGTTCTTACTTGTAATCTTGTGATGTTTATTCAATATGTGGATGATAGATTTGATTCAACTATGATTTAAACTCTATTCTGAGATTGCAATGGATTCTATGGATTAGTTTATTCTGATATATTTCATTGTTAGCCTTATTGATTGCTATAGGGTTGTCTATTAAGTCATGCTTATTTGCTTAGTTGATTGGCCATCAATTATTGTGATAATCCATATGGACTTGAGAGATGAAGTATGGGTTTGGATCTGATCTTAATAGCTTATGATTGTATATTCTACATTGTGTTGGGATGTATGATTTGTGCTTAGGATAGACATATACCGACGCACCATTCGTAGTCTATTGAGAACTTGGGATTAAACCCTAATTATTTGTAAATCACATAGACATATAGTGGTTTAGGTAATGTGGGTGTTCATGTGTATTCTATCAATTGTGGATTATATGTGATATGGGTATGGTACATTGAGAGATGGATGTACTTTACTTTTGTGTTCTCGACTAACAAACCAGTACAATTAGTTTGGCCTAACGTGAAGTGTATGGTTTTGAATGAGTCAATAAATGAAATTGTGATCTTAGGTCTTCATTGTGACACCCCAAAATTAGGTATACATCACCCATTTTGAGTCACCGGATACATGGTACAAAATTCAAATACAACTTCATTTATACAACGGTTGAGTTGTCGTATAGAATACGACAACAGTTAACTGTGAGTTTTAATACAAATGTATGTAACTCTCGTGGTGCCTCGACCACAACCTTACAATGGTATTTTATATAAAAGTATAGTCAAAAACTGTTTTAGAAATTAAAATATTTGGGAAGTGCTCAAGGAAACCTTCGTACATGGGAGGCCATGCGTCTAGGTTATAATTGATATCATATGGCCACAGAATTATCCTTGGTTGACCCAATAGACCCCAAAGAAAAATGAGAAGATTACTATCATCTTCTTTCCAATTGTGAGTCTTCTCTTGACATATAACTATCTCCACTGTCTCCAAGTGAATATTATATTTCAAATAAACTCTAAGATCATATAGGTGGTGCCCGCAGATATACCCAGCAAGTGGATGCGTACAACCCTGTCTTATGATAACACGAGGTTGTATATCATTAGATATCTTGTATGATAGTGGCAAAACACCCTTCCAAAGTTGGGTTCACCTCATCCTATTTGATTCACCAAATATAACTACTAAATGTTGTATAGAATACAACACACTTTTCTATACTGTTTAGGGAGAACCTCCATAGCTAGAGACTACTATTCTATTCCCCTGTTATCCCCGCTCGACCCGGCAACACTCTTATGGAAACACTCTTATTACCTGAAAGGAATTGTGAAGCAGAAAGGGTGAGCATAACTAGCCCATTAAGAATATCATGACTAAAGATAATTAAATTATCAATAGCTTTCATCAAAAATAAATCAGAGATTTAGAACATATGGTAGATGATAAAACTTTTCAACCATAGTTGCAGCGGAACGAGCAATCCATTAGAAGAGTCAAATAGACCATCAGGTCTATTATCTTCTCCATGTTAAAAGTCCACCAATAATATTTTATCCCTGTAACATCAATCAACAATTCCTGTCCACAATCATATGAATAACTAATAATCATAATTGTGATTCTAAATTCCTCTTCGCACCCAGAACGAAGATAATTTTCATCATCTATCTTCACCTGAAACATCAAAAATCATGGTTATACCAAATCACAATTCCTGCTCATAATCATACTAATAAATTCATCTTTACACTACGGTCAAAGATATTCATTAACAATTCATCTCTGCACTACAAGCCAAAGACATACAACTGTATTTTAGAAGAGTCAAGTAGAGCATGATGTCTACTATCTTCTACAAATTAAAAGTGTATAACCAATATTTTATCGCTGAGACTTAGCTTAATAAATAATCCACATCATTGAATTATCCATGCACTACGGCCAAGGATATTCGTTAGTATCACATCTATGAATTATCCATGCACTACGGCCATATTCATTATTTTCACATCCATGAATTAATATTTCATCGCTGAGACTCAGCTAAATAATTAATCCACATCATCGAATCACCCCTGCACTACGGCCAAGGATATTCATTAGTATCACGACCACAAATTATCCATGCACTACGGGCCAAAGATAATCGTGTTTTCATCAACGGTCCTGATCATGCCATAAAACAATTCATCTTTGCACCCTTGGCCGAAGAGAATCCATAGCCATAATCATACCAAAAACTATCCATCAATGCACTACGGGCCAATGAGGACTTTTTCCACATCATTTGTAACATTACGGTCATGATTATACCGAATAATTCCTGGTCATAATCATACCAAGTCCATCTATGCACTACAGGCCACAGATGACTTACAACATAATATAAACATGAGGATGATGACAATGACATAATAATTCAATAAAACAAGTTCAAGAATTAATTTATCCAGGAACCAATAATGTCCAAATTGTCAACATGATACTTCTTTGTAGAGTAAAATTTAAGAATGCTCAGAAGAATATTTCCATGAAAAGATACTGGATGAAACGCAAATATAAAGGATATTCCACTAATTTCATGGAGTATAGAAGTCAAAACTTTAACCAACTGAGTATAATAAAGAATTGAATAACAAAAGAAATCACCATGCATGCGGCGACCGCAGCAGACAAGTTATTCAATAGAATAATAAATAACGGAACCAGTCGCAAAAAATTTTGCACCGACAAGATGTTCCAATAGAATAATAAAAAAAGCGGAACCAGGTAAGCGTAAACGCGCATGTGAAAGGATATTCCAATAGAATAATAATAATAAAGATGAGAATCGGTCCCCAGAAAAATGCATGAGGATATTCCACATGAATAATAAAGATTGAAATGCGGAATCGATATTCCAACAGCAGGATATTCCAAATAATAATAACGAATGGAATAATGAAGAATTTCACCAAGTATAGGGTAATGGCGTATCTGAGTTATTTCAATAGAATAATAAATAATGGAATAACAAAAGTTCTCTTCATGAATACAAAAGAAATAATACCCCTTACGAGTACAACAAATAATATTCCCTACCTTTGAAAGAAGAGTATTCCGACTGCTAGGGCGATGATATACTCGAAGAAAACTTGTACTACGCTCAAAGCTTTCTTAAACTCTAAAGAAATACACTCAAGATTATAGAAGAACTCTCTCTATAGTTTCTCTCTCTAGATTTTCAGTGAATTCGTAAGAAATAATGAAGGAATGAGCTTCTATTTATAGAAAAATGGACTGCATAGTAACTAACTCATGAACGGTCCATATTGATTTACTTTAATCTGATGGTCCATATTTAAAGCAAAATCTTTTAAATAAAATATAATATATTCTATTTATAATCTAATAAAACGAATAACTTTATAAAAGATTTTACTATGCAAACACTATGCAAACACTATACAAACACTATGCATAATAAAATATAATATATTCTAATTATTGTCTAATAAAAGCAGATAACTTTAAAAAAGTATTATATTTTATATAAAAAAGATTTTACTATTAGCCTAATAAAAGCGAATAACTTTATAAAAGTATTACTGTTTTTTATATAAAAAGCTTTTTTACATTTTATTACATTAATAATACTAATAAAAAAACAAAAGCTGAGTGACTTATTACGTAAACATCAATAATCAATATCGCGTGTGCTACTATACAACCACGCGTAGACATCGTACTTTTAACACCGGTGTTTCAACAGTTAACAGTAAAACTTCCGCCGTTATTTTCATAAAAATATTTTTTGTCGTTTTCTCAATCCGATAATAATTCCGTTGTGGGGTCCACCAATGATTGTACCGTCGTATGAATATTCCCCGACAAAAAGAATATTACCCGACACAACGAATATTTTATATCAACTTGCTTACTTTGCAAAAAAAATAAATAAATCACATATTACCCTTAACTTTAAACTTTTATCAATTTAACTATTTACTAAAATAGAAAAATTGAATACTTTTATTTCATAAAATTCTGAGTCTCACAATCACCCTCCTTATGAAATTTTGCCCTCAAAATTTACGTGACGCATTACTGATATTGAAAGAGATGAGAATACCTTGCTTTCTTTTCGGATTATACCTTCCCGGTTATATCCTCTGTATCATGATTTTTCCATTGCTCATCTCCTGTATTTCAGATATCATTCTAGAATATATCTTCAAAATAAAGGTTAATTGACATATCATAATTTGTCAACTTATCAAGTAAACAATTTCAGCTTAGGTAAGTCACACACTAGCGAAGTATATAACTCTTCTCTCCCCTCCTAGTTCTAGACTCTTATCTCCGCCAGTGACCATATCCCTAAGCTCTGATACCAAATGTGACGCCCCCAAAATTAGGTATACATCACCCATTCTAAGTCGCCAGATACATGGTACAAAATTCAAATACAACTTTATTTATATAACTGTTGAGCTGTCGTATAGAATACGACCACAGTTAACTGTGAGTTTTAATACAAATGTATGTAGCTCTCGTGGTGCCTCGACCACAACCTTACAATGGTATTTTACATAAAAGTATAGTCAAAAACTGTTTTAGAAATTAAAATCTTTGGGAAGTGCTCAAGGAAACCTTCGTACATGGGAGACTATGCGTCTAGGTTATAATAGATATCATATGGCCACAGAATTATCCTTGGTTGACCCAATAGACCCCAAAGAAAAACGAGAAGATTACTATCATCTTCTTTCCAATGGTGAGTCTTCTCTTGACATATAGTTATCTCCACTGTCTCCAAGTGAATATTATATTTCAAATAAACTCCAAGATCATATAGGTAGTGCTAGTAGATATACTCAACAAGTGGATGCACACAAACCACATCTTATGATAACACGAGGTTGTATGTCATTAGACATCTTGTATGATAGTGGCAAAAAACCCTTCCAAAGTTGGGTTCACCTCACCCTATTTGATTCACCAAATATAACTACTAAATGTTGTATAAAATACAACACACTTTTCTATACTGTTTAGGGAGAACCTCCACAGCTAGAGACCACTGTTCTATTCCCCTGTTATCCCCGCCGATTCGAAGAACACTCTTTTGGTAACACTACTCTTATTACCTGAAAGGAATTGTGAAGCAGAAAGGGTGAGCACAACTAGCCCAGTAAAGAATATCATGACAAAAGATAATTAAATTATCAATAGCTTTCATCTATAATAAATCAGAGATTTAGAACATATGGTAGATGATAAAACTTTTCAACCATAGTTGCAGCGGAACGAGCAATCCATTAGAAGAGTCAAATAGACCATCAGGTCTATTATCTTCTCCATGTTAAAAGTCCACCAATAATGTTTTATCCATGTAACATCAATCAACAATTCACATCCCACAATCATATGAATAACTCATAATCATAATTATGATTCTAAATTCCTCTTCGCACCGTAAGCGAAGATAATTTTCACCACCTATCTTCACTGAAACATCAAAAATCATGGTTATACCAAATCACAATTCTCGCTTTCATAATCATACTAATAAATTCATTTTTGCACTACTACCAAAGATATTCATTAACAATTCATCTCGCACTACAAGCCAAAGAAAAACAAGCGTATTTTAGAAGAGTCAAGTAGAGCATGATATCTACTATCTTCTACAAATTAAAAGTGTATAACCAATATTTTATCATTTGAGACTCGACTTAATAAATAATCCACATCATCAAATTATCCATGCACTTTTCTGCCAAGGATATTCATTAGTATCACATCCATGAATTATCCATACTACTACTACCAAAGATATTCATTATTTTCACATCCATGAATTAATATTTCATCGCTGAGACTCAGCTCAATAATTAATCAACATCATCGAATCACCCCTGCATTACGACCAAGGATATTCATTAGTATCATGACCACAAATTATCCATGCACTACAGGCCAAAGATAATCGTGTTTTCATCAACGGTCCTGATCATGCTATAAAACAATTCATCTTTTCACCCTTGGCCGAAGAGAATCCATAGCCATAATCATACCAAAAACTATCCATCAATGCACTACGGGCCAATGAGGACTTTTTCCACATCATTTGTAACATTACGGTCATGATTATACCGAATAATTCCTGGTCATAATCATACCAAGTCCATCTATGCACTATGTGCCATGAGATGACTTTCAACATAATATAAACATGAGGATGATGACAATGACATAATAATTCAATAAAACAAGTTCAAGAATTAATTTATCCTGGAGCCAATAATGTCCAAATTGTCAACATGATACTTCTTTGTAGAGTAAAATTCAAGAATGCTCAGAAGAATATTTCCATGAAAAGATACTGGATGAAGCGCAAATATAAAGGATATTCCACTAATTTCATGGAGTATAGAAGTCAAAACTTTAACCAACTGAGTATAATAAAGAATTGAATAACAAAAGAAATCACCATGCATGCGGCACTTCGCATATAGAAGCAGTTATTCCAAAAATAATAAATAAAATAAGAATAATAAATCGCAAAATTTACGCAAACGGGATGTTCGTGCAAAATAAAGAAGGCGGAACCGGTCACCGACAAGATGATTCCAAATGATAATAATAAAAAAAGCGGAACCAGTCCGGTTAAAGTAAAACGCATGAACGCAGTGATATTCCAAATGAATAATAACGAATGGAATAACATAAGAATTTCACCAAGTATAGGGTAGCAGCGTATCTGAGTTATTTCAACGAATAATAAATAATGGAATAACAAAAGTTCTCTTCATGAATAAAAAAGAAATAATACCCCTTATGAGTACAACAAATAATATTCCCTACCTTTGAAAGAAGAGTATTTCGACTGGTAGGGCGAGGATATACTCGAAGAAAACTTGCACTACACTCAAAGCTTTCTTAAACTCTAAAGAAATACGCTCAAGATTATAGAAGAAGAAATCTCTCTATAGTTTCTCCCTCTAGAGTTTCAGTGAATTCGTAAGAAATAATGAAGGAATGAGCTTCTATTTATAGAAAAATGGACTGCATAGTAACTAACTCATGAACGGTCCAGATTGATTTACTTTAATCTAACGGTCCATATTTAAAGCAAAATCTTTTAAATAAAGTATAATATATTCTATTTATAATCTAATAAAACGAATAACTTTATAATAGATTTTACTATGCAAACACTATGCAGGCACTATGTAAACATTATGCATAATAAAATATAATATATTCTAATTATTGTCTAATAAAAATGTATAACTTTATAAAAGTATTCTGCATTTTATATAAAAAGATTTTACTATTAGCCTAATAAAAGCGAATAACTTTATAAAAGTATTACATTTTTTTATATAAAAAGTTTTTCTGTTTTATTACATTAATAATACTAATAAAACAAAACTGAGTGACTTATTACGTAAGCATCAATAATCAATACCGTGTGCTACTATACAACCACGCGTATTACTGTACTTTTAACACCGGGTGTTTCAACAGTTATCGGTAAAACTTCCGCCGTTATTTTCATAAAAATATTTTTTGTCGTTTTCTCAATCCGATAATAATTATGTTGTGGGGTCCACCAATGATTGTACCGTTGTACGGATATTCCCCGATAAAAAGAATATTCCCTGACTAATCGAATATTCCCCGACACAACAAATATTTTATATCAACTTGCTTACTTTGCAAAAAAAAATAATTCACATATTACCCTTAACTTTAAACTTTTATCAATTTAACTATTTACTAAAATAGAAAAATTAAATACTTTTATTTCATAAAATTCGGGGTCTCACATTCATTATCTAGTCTCATTCTAGGATTAGTTATGTTTATTTAATTTCGTAGTTTAAATATAAAATATAATATCATTCGTTTAAATAAGACTGAGATGGTTATGGGTTAATGCTTGGTGAACTTTATTAGTTAATTCTCCGTGGGAATGATACTTTACTTACTCTTTATTACTTGTTGACCGTGTATACTTGCACACATATATTGATCGGTAAAATGACCAATAAGGACCTTCAACAATTGGGAAGACAGACAAAACTCAAAGATTACAATGAGGGACCTTGACAATGAGCGGCGGAGTTATCAATCTCAAATGAAGTAACTCCCGAGCAACGCGTTCGCTTTATTTGCCCAATCTCGAAGCGATAACCCCGTGAGGGTAACATCATCATCTAGCCAACGCGATGCCATGCCACGTCGTCTCAACGTCTCTACGCAACGATGTCCCACAAGACTAACCAATCCCGAGTGACTATTGTGCAGGGGAACAGATGAAAGTTGAAGCTTGAAGACCGGAGGGCATCGTCCCATGTTCAATGACTTCGTACAAACTCTAATCCCATGCCATCGTATAACTCTCGACAACGGCGGTCTGAAATAGGTCCTGTATACCTCAAACGGATGTCCGGATTGCACTTCTTAAAGTTCAAGTGGACATTATAGTGCCTGAGTGCACGTACTTCGAGACGACTCGACCCAAAAAACCCAGGCCCACCCGAGTTGCCTCTGGTACACTTGCGGCTAAATTGCCTATAAATAGAGGGCTTGGGCAGCCCATTTTAAGAGAAAAAAGGCGAGAAAGCCCTGCCCAATTTGCTCTACACTCACCCCATGTAGTGTACTTTCCCCTTTTAAACACCTGTGAGCTCATATATTGCCCCTTTTGTACCTACAAAAGTCAGTGTTTACCCACTCTAAAGATATAGAAGTCTTCTTTGGCAGTCAGCTGTAAGCCTTCTCACACACTTTAGAGTCTTTCTCTTCATCTCTGCACACACCCTTCTACACGTTGAGAGTCGTGTTGCTTGCTTTTGCGGGACTTGGTCCAGTGGTTTCATTTCATCAGATATATATATATATATATATATATATATATATATATTGACTAACATTATCGAGTTATGCCTCGATTGAGCCTGAACTTGATGCAGTGCGTTTATTGCTTTAATATATATATATATATATATATTTATATATATATAAGCGTGTGTCGAACTTTGTTTGATGAGCCTAAACTTGATGCTCGTGCGTTTATTATTTATATATATATATATATATATATATATATATATATACATTTATATATATTAACTGTGTGTTGAACTTTGTTCGATGAGCCTAGATTTTATATTGATGCGTTTATTTACTTTATATATATATATATATATATATATATATATGTGTCGAACTCTTTTCGATGAGCACGGATTTTATATCCGGTCGTTTATATATATATATATATATATATATATATATATATATTCGTGGTTGAACTCATTCGATGAGCACGGATTTTACATCAGTGCGTTTATTGCTTATATATATATATATATATATTTTCGTCCCACACAGAGTTTACTTCGTGGTGGTTGATCGCTTTTCTGACTTTCTTTACGTTTCATCCTCGCTCGAGTTTACTTCATGGCGGTTGATCGCTTTATACTGACTTTATTTACATTTCATCCCACTTTGGAGTTTCCTTCGTGGCGGTTGATCATATTCTGACTTCATTTACATTTTGTCCCACTTTGGAGTTTCCTCCGTGGCGGTTGATAGCTTTTACATCTTTATTTACTTTTCTGATCCCCCATGGAGGTGCTTCGTGGTTGGTGATCCCATCTCATATATATATATTTACTGACTTTTATATATATACTGCTTATCGCTTTCATACAAATTGCGGTATTCAGGCGCTTTAGGAATCATGTGATCACTGATTGACTTTATTGGATCTAGATTCGGTTCCCGTGATGGACATTTTCAGCTGTAAGTAGCTTGTAAATTATTCTACGGTGTCTGAATTTCCTCAGATGGTTTCCATACCCACGAGGAAGTCGGCATTACTTTTGTACATTATTTTTGTACGGATGCCTCGCATTCGTAAAATAAAATCAATCAAGCCGAACACTTAATAAAATGGGAGTGTAAAAGGTCTCAATTACTATTGAGCATCAGGGTTTGAAAAACCTTTTTAGAAAACATCATTGCTATATCTTGCTAAAAACTGAATTTTTTCATAAATTCAAACCCTGTGTATATAGGTTCGAACGAGGCCTCACACTACTTCCAAATAACAGCACATTGACCCACACACACACACATTCAGATAATAGTTTCTTGAAAAGAGGCAGTTACTGTGGTAACACGGATGTCGGGTGGTGCCTAACACCTTTCCCCCGCATAACCAAGTCCCCGGACCCTAATGAATCTCAGTTTCACCGACCCGTATAGCAGTGTCACATCACTGGGTCAATGTGCAAACTTTTTCTTGGTTGTGTTGGTACAACCATTTAAAAAACCAACTGGCGACTCCTAACAGTCCATCGTCGACATTATACATGTCGGACCTTTTTTACTTGTTTTTTTCAAACAAATCTCACCTAAAATGAGAACACCAAAGAACAAGTAACGGAAAGGGACATAAAAAAAAATCCCGACGTCGACAGGTGGAGACTCTGCTGGGGACTCTAGTAAGAGGACTTAAGCCGCTATTACAATCTTTTCAAAACTGTTATCTGCTTGTGTGTGGATGTTGCATTTATATTTGATGAATGTGTACGAATGCATTTCCTTATTGTACTTAGTGCTTCGCACTATAATTGCTTGTGATATTAGTGCTTCGCACCATATCTGCTTGTGATATTAGTGCTTCGCACATGTCATCATTTTTCATACGGTGAGACGCGATGTATGTGAATGTATGTTGTGTGGTCCCTCCACCAGGAGGCTATCCCGTCGATGTTTGATTCTTTGGACTTGAGAAGACTAATTCTCCGAGGCTCGGAAAGGCACCACCCAAATTCGCTCCGGTTGAAAGACCGGATTAACTTCCGTCAAGTAGATTGCGATGATTTGGGAACCTTCATGCCAAAAAGCCATGAGAGTAACCTAAGATAGGTCGACCACCGATAAACCCAAAATGGAGGAAAGTCTCTTCATGCTCTCATTTCAAATTACTTGTAAACACAATTACTTGTAATTTCATTCCATATCTATCTCCATGTAATGAGAAATATGAAGAAATGTATACACATATATATTAACATGCTACAAACAGCTAACATCCGTTTTGCAGGATAAAATTCCCAAAATGGACACATCACATAGCATGTTATTATATATATTCCTAAAGACTAAACTATGCAAGTCTTTTCGCGAGGAACCAATCGGACTCTACTACGGTTAAAGTCCAAAAAGGCAACAGGCCTATAAATAATCATGTCGTCATCCGACCGGACTAAACTTAATCGATTTCTCACAAAGAATTTGACTTGATTAAGCAAACAAATTACTGATTTGGTTGTTTCTACTCAAAGAATTACACGATCTACACAGGTCGAGAAAATACCCGTCATACATGCTAAATCCTCCACACAAGGAGAGAACCGAAGTCATTACAATACGAACTACGATTGGATACGACCAACAAAACTCATGATGCTGCCCATCCCATTGGAGATCCAGACACTGGTGACATCAAAAAGAAAGTCCTCCAAATGGAAGAGACCCTTCGTGCTATTAAAGGAATTGGAACAAACGGGAGTGTTTCATATGCTGATCTGTGTATTTTTCCGGTGTTCATTATCCAGAAAAATTTAAAACTCCTGACTTTGAAAAATATGACAGGTTAGGAGATCCTTACACACATTTAAAGGTGTTTATTGGGGAACTTGGATCTTATGCAGAGGACAGAAAGCTTAGAATCCAATTGTTCCAAAAGAGTCTAACTGGAGAAGCCCGTTCGTGGTACACAAGATTAGACAACTCTAAGATCCATAGCTGGGAAGAGCTAGCACATGCTTTCCTCACTCAATACAGCTTTCAAACTCTAATGGCTCTTGATCGGTACCAAATTACCAAGATCAAGAAATAGTCTAATGAGTCTTTTAGAGAGTATGCTCAAAGGTGGAGATGCCTGGCTACCCAAGTTAGTCCTTCTATGATAGAATCAGAGATGGTCATGACTTTCATAGACATACAAGAAGCGCCTTTCTAAGAAAGAGTTTTAGCTGGCATCGGCAAAAAATTTTCTGAAATGGTCAAACATGGGGAGATGGCTGAGATGAGATTGATGTCCAGAAAAATTTAAGACCTAGCTGCACTCAAAGCTGTTGCTGATCGTATCTAATCTGGAAATTATGGGAACAACCCCCGGAGGGTCCATAAAAAGAAAGAGGAAGATGTTTCCCTGATTTTACAGGGGCAAAAAGGCAATCAGAACATCCCTATTCAAAGGAGAAACTACATTCCCTTTCAAGCATAGTCTGCGAACCCTCCAATACCAAAAGGTAGAGAAGTCAAACGCCCTCGAGTGTTTACACCCTTAGGGGATACCCTCGAGAACATTCTTAATCTTCTGACAACACAGAAGAAAATTACGCATCTTCTTCCACCAGCTAGCCCTAATGGATGGGGTTTCAATACTGCTCAGAAATGTGCTTATCATGCTGGGGCACCTGGACATGATACTCAGGATTGTTGGGCCTTGAAACATAGGATCCAGGACCTGATAGACAACTGAGAGATCGTGGTCACCAAACCAGATCAGCCTCACGTTCAAGACAACCCTCTTCCTCAGCATAAAGAAGAAGAGGTTAACATGATAAATTAGAGTAATGGACAGAATTCCAATTTTAGCTTTGAATCCTCCCAGACCCTCAAAGACGGTGATGACAAATGGGATTATGCCAAGTTCCAGTTCATAATGGAACGAAAGATGAAAGCTCTATGCAAACAAATTGAACAATTAAGCGAGGCGGTGACTTATCAAACATCAAGTTACACGTCGATTAATCACCAGAGCATATTCAAGTCTCTTACCTCTTGTCATGAATATTCCCTCGTCACTTTCAGAAAATGAAATGCTGAAAGACAAAGTGACAAAGAGAGCAAATGCCAAAGCCCATCGGGATTTCGCCAACAAAAGGGAATTCACCTATCTGGGCCAACCTATGGAGGAAATTCTTCATATATTAATCAATGAAGGAAGGATCAGTTCCCTTCTACCTCCAATCAACCCCCGTTCAGGGCGGTACAACTCTGATGGAGTATGTCAATATCACTCCCAGTCTCGTGGTCACAACACAGAAGAATGCTGGGCACTCCGCCACCTTATCCAAAATCTAATTGACAGTGGTGTCCTGCACTTAGCAGACGACGATACTGTATTACGTGCAAGTGAGAATGCAGGCCCTACTAAGTGGAAAAGTGTGGTAGCAGTCATATCCACTGAAATCGATGGGATTAACACATTACTCACAACGCCAATCAACTTGTCGTGCAGAGCACAATATCCTATTGTTAGCTTGAACACAGTTCCGTGGAATTATGGAGAAGGTGAAGGAGCCACCTCATATACAACTGCTACAGTGTCGAAGGAAAATCCACTGTATCTTCTCCAACGGGTGATGAAGTCTACCATCAAATCAAAGGGGAAAATACCCATGAAGAAAATTGAAAAATTCCTCCGTACTATGGGTCATCACGAAGCCAAAGTGGTTTTAATCTTGAAAGAGGCTCCACAACAGATATCAATTTTGGACTTGGTCCTAACTTTTGAGGATCACCAGAAGGTCTTGTTGAAGGTTTTAGAAGAAGCCTATTTACCGACATCAGTTGATACGGAAAAATTTCAACATCTGGTTGATCACATTTTCAATAACAATGTGATATCCTTCACTGATGATGACATACCGCCCGAAGGGACCGGTCATTGCAAGCCGTTGCACATTGTGGTCTTGTCCTCCAAATATATGGTAGCTGTAGTCTTAATAGATGGAGGTTCCTCTCTGAATATCTGTCCATACGCTACCATGGTGAAGATGAATATCAATCTCAACCGAATTCAGAGTAGCCATACTATCATCAAAGCTTTTAATGGAGCCCGCCGTAATTCGGTCGGAGTAATTGAGCTGCCAATCGAAATTGGTCCTCACACATTCTGCGTATCTTTCTATGTGCTCAAGATAGATTCGGGATACAACCTGCTCTTTGGACAACCATGGATTCATATGGCTGGGGCAGTCCCCTCCAATCTTCACTAACAGTTGAAATACATTATCAACAATAGCTTGGTCACGGTCAACACTGAACCAGAGATTCCTCAGCACGGAGACATACCATTCATCCATGCTAATGCAGATGTGGAATCGGTCAGTTTTCATGCTTTGGAAATAAGCAATACCCAATACCATGCTATTGGAATGCCATTACCCAAACCCAAGATTTCTGCCGAGGTAATGTCGGCTACTCAAGAAATGATGTCATTGGGTCATAAGCCGGGACAAGGGCTGGGTAAAGATTTCCAAGGTATCAAATACCCAATTCAATTAGCTTGAGCAGATGGAACAATTTGGACTAGGCTATTCGCGCGATTCTAGTCATAGGAATCCTCATAAGCATCAGTAGATTCCTTCAGCTTCAACTATGCGGCCTTCATCTTCGCCTTCAAACTCGAGTCCGCATAACCTCTCAGCAAAGGTGCTAGCCAATGTAATGGCTATGTTATTTTCCAGTTTGTACCGGAAAAAAGGAAAAGAAGTCTTTGTTCCAAATCCGCAGTGGAAGAGGAGGAGCGAAGAATCAAGCAAGACGTCATCCGAATGATGTCGGGACATACGCATCATCGTTCGCAGCGAACATACCAACAGATATACCCCGGTAGATGATTGCCCGGACATAATGGCCATCATTCGGGACGAGGGAGGATGATGACAATCCCTCCATCATCTGCGGTCCACCGGACTTTGCTTTTGCCAATTGGAACAACATTCCTTGCATTGGTCGTCGAGGGTAAAAGGGGTAAACTCTTTTCGCCTGTAGATATAATAGCCGCTTACTTTTTTTTGCACAATATTAGCAATTTATTTTGCCCGATATATGCTAACTTGTGTATTATCAACACATTTCATATATACTAAGTGAAAGCATATTTTGTTTCAGGACTCTGAATTTAGATGTGCCTGTACTTGCTGATATAGTGCCTCTTCTCCACAAGGATTGTACCTTTGAGGTAGAGATGAATTCAACCTTGATGGATATACAGGATGACATTGAGGTGCCTCCAGGAATTCAAGAATGGGTCAAAGACAAACCCAAACCCAAACCTAACCTTGATCAAACCACTTCTTTCAATCTCGAAACCTTAGAAAGCCCTAAGTTAATCCAGATTGGTTTAGACCTTACCCCAAACCAACGAAATGACATGGTTACGTTATTAACCCAATTCCAGGATATGCTTGCATGGTCTCATAAAGACATGGTGGGTTTGTCCACTGACATTGTCCTTCATCGCCTTCCCATTAAAGAGGGATTTAAGCCAGTCAAGCAAAAGCTCAGGCGATTGAAACCTGAGTGGAGTTTAAAGGTGAAAGAAGAAATTGTGAAACAATTTCAAGCCGGCATCATCATGGTGTCTACATATATCGAGTGGATATCCAACATCGTGCCGTACCTAAACCTGGAGGGAAGGTACGAGTTTGTGTGGATTCTCGGGACTTGAACAAAGCTTGCTTAAAAGATAGCTTTCCGTGCCATTTATCCACATTCTTATTGACAATCTTTGCCTTAATCGACATGTACTCCTTTGCTGATTGCTTCGTAGGGTACCATCAGATCATGGTTGCTGAGGAAGATCGTGAGAAAACTGCTTTCATCACGCCTTGGGGAACATTTTGTTATAAATGGTTGTCATTCGACCTCATCAATGCCGGAGCCACCTATCAACGAGCTATGATGGCTCTTTTCCATGACTTAATGCACAAAGAGATTGAGATCTACATGGATGACATCATTGTCAAGTCTCAGAAGGAGGATGACCATCTAGACCATCTCAGAAAATTGTTCAACAAGTTGCATAAGTACAACTTGAAGTTGAATCCAGCTAAATGTGCCTTTGGCGTTAAATCGGTCAAGTTGCTAGGATTTCTAGTCAGCCACAAAGGGATTGAGCTGGATCCTGCCAAAATCCAAGCCATCACGGAAATGCCCATTCCTCAGATAGAGAAGGAAATACGGGGATTTTTGGGAAGAATCAACTTCATTATCAGGTTTATCTCCCAACTCACAGCAACCTGTGAGCCAATCTTCAAGCTATTAAGGAAGAACTCCTCCATGAAATGGAATGATGAGTGTCAAAAGGCCTTCCTTACAATCAAAGAACAGCTAGTCAATGCTCCCGCGTTGGTACCACCTAGGGATGATGTTCCCCTATTTATGTACCTGTCCATAAGTGACAATGCCATGGGCTTCATGCTGGGACAGAAGGATGATAGAGGCCAAGAACGAGCTATCTATTACCTCTGCAAAAGGTTCAGCTGCAGTGAACACAAGTACACTCTGATCGAAAAGATGTGTTGTGCTTTAACATGGGCTTCCATGAGGTTACAACATTACCTCCATGGTCACACAACCCATCTCATATCCCGCGTGGATCCTCTCAAGTACGTGTTTAACAAACCTATATTAAATTGCCGGCTGTCCAGATGGCAGTTGATCCTACAACAATTTGACATCATATATGTGACTCAAAAGTCCATCAAAGGTCAAGGAATCGCGGATCAACTGGCCGCCACACCTTCAGGGAATTTCAAACCCTTGGAAACATATTTCCCCGATGAAGGAGTAATGATAGTGCAGCAACACCATCAGTGCGATACGCGCCAATCATGGAAGATGTATTTTGATGGAGCTATTAATATGGAAGGTTCTGGAGCTGGAGCAGTTCTAGTATCTCAATGCGGGGGGAGCGATATCCGTTCTTCGTCAAGTTACAATTTGATAGCACCAATAATACGGTTGAGTATGAAGGCTGTCTCATGGGGCTAAAACTTTCCCGTTCAATGGGCATCAGACGGTTAACTGTCCTTGGAGATTCAAAGTTGGTAATCAGACAATTCACCGAAATCTATCAAACCAAGGAACTACATTTGCTGCCTTACCATCGGCAGGTTTTGAAGATGGCTTTGGAGTTCGAAAAAATCTCATTTCTATATGTTCCTCGTAATAGGAATGACTTTGCAGACGCATTAGCAACTTTGGCCTCCCTGATTCGCATATCAGATAAGGAACATTTGTCGAGCGTCATAATTTCCCTGCACAAGGCCCCAGCTTATGGGAATTACGTTGGAGAAGTATCGGATGAGCTACCTCCCATCCAACATCCTTGGTATCAACATATCAAGGAATATCTGCGAGATGGATCTACACCCGCTGAGGCGAGACCGACTGAAAAAAGTGGATCCATCGACTTGCTATGAAATTCTACCTGAGTGGAGATGCGCTCTACAAAAGAGATGCAGGACTAGGTCTCCTCAGATGTTTAGACAAAGATCAAGCCCAAAGGCTTATGGATGAAATCCATGGCGGAGTCTGTGGCCCCCACATGAGTGGCTCTCTCCTTGTCAAAAAAGTCCTCAGGACGGGACATTATTGGCTATCTCTCAAAGCTGATTGCAATAACCACGTCAAGAGATGCTATCAGTGCCAGATTCATGGGAATGCTATACACGCCCCTCCACGGGAACTCCACAATATGAGTTCACCTTGGCCCTTCTCAATGTAGGGAATGGACGTTATCGGGCCCATCGAGCCTAAAGCCAGTAATGGTCACCGATTTATCTTCACCATGATCGACTATTTCACCAAGTGGGTAAAAACAGCCTCCTTCCCCAGGGTTACTAAAGAAGTCATCATTGTTTTCATCAGAAATAATGTCGTTTGTCGATATGGACAACCAGAGGTGATTATATCAGACAATGCCAAGAACCTCAACAATAAAATGATGGAGGAATTATGCAGTAAATTCTAAGTCAAACATCTCAACTCTGTCATCTATCGTCCAAAGATGAATGGTGCTGTTGAAGCGGCTAACAAAAACATCAAGAAGATTATGCAAAAGATGTCCGCCAACCACAAAGATTGGCCTGACCTATTGCCTCTGACTCTGTTAGCCTACAGAACCTCAATGCATACTTCCACTGGGGCAACCGCCTACGCATTAACCTATGGCATGGAAATAGTACTCCCCAGAGAAGTTGAAATGGAATCCCTCAGAGTGTTGATAGATGCTCTGCTGGATGAATACCAATGGGTACAAGACAGGTATCACCAATTGTCTCTAATAGACGAAAGGTGAACCGCGGCTATCTTCCATGGTCAGTTATATCAACAAAGGATCGCCAGATCCTACATCAAAAAAGTCGGGCTATGGCAGTTTAAACAACATGACTTGGTTTTAAAGAAGATCCTTGACAACCAAGATCAATCTAAGGGAAAATTCGCTCCTAACTGGGAAGGCTAGTTTGTTGTCAAAGAAGTATTGACAGGAGGCGCTCTCAGATTATAAGAAATGGATGGCGATGAATTTCCACAACTCATTAACTCAGACGCCATGAAATGGTATTATGTCTGAAGTAATTCGCAAACACCCTGGTGTCGGACCATCAGATCATCAGTCATTCCGGTTCTTTAACCCTTTACCTACAACTTTCCTACACTTTGCCCCTCAGGGAAACCTACATTTCAAGCTAGCAGCCTGGCTCTCCTTTGCGTTCCTACGACTTAGGTCATCCCACCGCGGATTGAACCTCTTGCACTTGTAGTTTGGCTACCCATACATGGGATCAAACTTCTCATACCTACAGTTTATCCTCAACTTAGGATTAAACTTTCTCCTCCCCGCACTCTGACCTGCACATGGGATCACGCTTTTCATCTCGCCTTGAGGGGCGAACTACGTCGACCTGATATCCTCTTCAATAGGAGTACGTAGGCAACCATTTTAAGACCCCAAATTATTAATAAATGAAATTTAATTTCCTCTATTTATTATTTTGAAATAGTAAGGGTTGATTTGATTAATGTGGTTAGTTATGGGTAAAATGCGCAAATATTTCAAATAAGCAAGTGGTTATAAATATTCATTGTTGTCGGGGAATATTCGTTTGGTTGTGGACTATTCTTCCTGTCGGGCAATATTCGTACGACGACACAGTCTTTTGTGGGCCCCACAACGGAAAGCGATTGGATGAAAAAAACAACAAGTATAAGTTGTTTATAAATAACGACATAGTTATTCTGAATTATCTTGTTAGAATACCCGTGGTTAAAACACGATGTCTGGCGTTGTTGCACAAGATAGCATACAGTATTGCACCAATAATTGATTCTTACATAAGAAGGCACTACTCAATAATTGTTACGGTAATTCTTTATTCGATATTTTATTTTATTGATTCAATAATTGCTACGTTGATATTTTATATTCTTTGTTGTTTCAATAATTATCACTACACGTATTTTCCATTATCAGAGCAATAATTCATATTATCTGAATAATATTATTAGATAACATTATTGGCAATGTCTAGAAAGTTACATCTAAGGAGAGGTTTGGTGACCTAATTGCGGCCAAGAAGGAGAAATCTTTATTGAAAGCCCCTCTTTCTCAGAGAACTGCACAGTTGCCGATATTGTGATTCTCGTAATATTATTTGTGAATAATTAATTATTAATTTATATGATGAGGAAAATATTCATTTTATGTGGATATAGATGGAGAAAAATTTTTAAAGTGACAATTGTTGAAAATCGATATTTTATCTTTTCTGATAAAATAATATTTTATTATATTATTATAATATAATAATGATGATATTTTTACAATGAATGTGGGATATATGAGTATATGAGGAAGAAGAGTATTTTTATTGCAAAAGTTGTTTAAAACATGTTAAACATGTCTGTGGGCCCATTTCTTGACTGAAATTTGATTATAGCCTGTAAAATCGCCCGTTTGTGGATTTCGGTCAATTTCTGTTTGGAATTTGGAAAAACTTTCTTATGCAAAGTTGTAGATAATGGAATTTCCTATGGAAAGGACATGAGGTTTGAATTTTTCTAATAAAAGGGCTATTTATTATGAATTATTGAAGTTCCGAAATAATTGATTTTTGGAAGTTTAAAATATTTTATTTATGAAAAACGTTTTTCTTACTTTTTTGAGTGGGTGGTTGATGTTTGAATTTAGCTGGTGTGCGTAGGAGATTTTAGAAAAATTATAATAATAATTATTAAATTTTCTACTTTGGTGTTCTAAGCATTTTTCTATAAATAGGGTGCTTAGGTTAGAATTGAAAATCACACTAGAAATTAAAGTTTTTTCTCTCTTTCTCTCTCTATATTATCGAGCGTATTCTTGTGAGTATTTTAAGACTTTGAGTGTTGCTATACGGTGCAAGTTCCCTTCAGCACTATATCTAGTATTCCAGTCAGAAGTACTGTCTTTTAGAGGTAAGGGATGTTATTTTCTTCTTAAATGATATTAAATTTCTTCAATATCATTATACCAAAATATTAGTTTGAACTTTTTATCAAATTTGGAACTTTTTGTGTCGGGGGTACTATTCACGTATACGGCACTATTCACGTATACATCACTATTCACGAATACGGCACTATTCACCGAAAAATGAAATTTTCTTCTTTTTGTCCAAAATATCTATTATGGATACTAGCTTTGATTGTATCCATGTTTTGATCATTCTTGAATTTTACTCCACTATGATTACTTATGAGGAATTTTTTGGACATAGATAAATCGAAATACGAATCCTTAATATTTGTTATTTTGTTTCACTGGATTCGTTTCTTTTAAAATATTTTTCATCATCCTCAGTCCTAAATAATGATATTACTGAATATCTTTGGCATGTAGTGCAAAGATGAATGATTTCTGATGATTATCTTTGGCCCGTAGTGCAAAGATGAACAAGTGTTTAGATGAACATGACCAACTGATGAATATCTTTGGCCTATAGTGCAAAGATGAATATTTGATTCTAGATATATGTTGATTGATGTTACAGGGATAAAATATTGACGATGGACTTTTAAATTCATATATAGAAGATAGTAGATTTTATTCTCTATTTAACTCTTCTAATGATTTATTATTTCCGCTGCGAATATAAATTTAAAACTTGTTGTTTATTGTATTCTATTAGATTTTTCCCTGTTGAGGACTAACGATAATTTATTCTATATTATCTTAGTCATAATGTTCTTTACTGGGCTAGTTGAGCTGACCTTTTTCCTTTTTGTTCCATTTTTCTTTTCAGGAGGCGAGAATGTAGCGAGTACTAGTCGGGGTATGGAATGAAGGTTCTAGAAAGTCGTTTTAGTAGTCCTCACCTTTTTTGAAAAATATTGTATCAATAATTGTAATGATGACTTATTTGAGTGTGGATATTGTCTAGATGACAATATTTATATTTAAACTCACATTTTTTATGTTGTATTAATAAAGTTGTAGTTGTTTCTGTACCATGTATTTTGAAGACTCAGAATGGGTGTTGTATACCTATTTTGGGGGCGTCACAGTTGGTATCAGAGCTTAGGGATATGATCTTTGGCGGAGATCGGGGAATAGAACTAGGAGGGGAGAGACCAGTAAATCCTTCGCTAGTGTGTCCTACCTAAGCTTATTTGTTGGTCGGTCATAATATATGGATATTATGTGATTTGTTAATTTGTTAAATTAACCCTTGTTTTTATAATGATTTGAGAATGTCGATTTGAGAATGTTAATGATTGGAGTAAATGAGACCGTGGAGACACCTTTTCTCACCAATGAGGAGAACGTGCAACAGGCTGGCAATGTTCCTCCTGTAAACAACACCACTGAGCAGACGATGAACGATGACATGTTTAAAAGCTTTTTGCGATTCATGCAAAACCAGACGAAGGAGATTCCTGTTCAAAATATAGGAAGAAACAATGGCAACGCACAGCTGGTCACAGCCAAGCAGTTCAAAGAGTTGAGACCACCAAAATTCTGGGGAAAGCCGGATCCGATTAAGGCGGAGACGTGGGTCAAGCAAATTAGTAAGATATTCGATGTCTTGGGATGCACGGAGGAACAGAAAGTTCCATTCGCCACTTTTATGTTCCGTAATGAGGCAGATTACTGGTGGGATTCTGTGAAGCATACCCATCCAGCCGCGCTTAGCATGTCTTGGGAGACATTTCAGAAACTGTTCAATGACAAATACTTTCCTGAAAGTGTTCGTCATATGAAGGAGGTAGAGTTTATTATATTGGGACAAAACAACATGATGGTGTCCCAGTAAGAGGCGAAGTTCGCGAAGTTATCCAGGTTTGCACCTCATTTGGTAGAGAATGAGGAACGTATGACGCGGATGTTTTTGAGAGGTTTGAAACTCGGCATACGTCAATATCTCATTTCTCATAAATTTTCTCTTTATTCAGATGTTGTCAACAGGGCTCAATTATTAGAGCGAGATAACAAGTACGGTCAACCGAGGGACCACAACCAGGATCATACCAGTGACAGCAGTCATCAGAACAACGATAACCAGTGGAGAAAGAAAAATACGGACAAGAGTGACAACCACTCTGGTGGTAGTCATGGCCATGATAATAGAAGAAGCGAGTCGGGAGGAGATTTTAAAAAGAGGAGATTCAACAATGACAATCTGAAGGCGTCAAGACCAAAGAAGAATGGTTCCAAGGGAGGACAACGACCAGCGGTCATATGCTATAAATGCGAAAAAGAAGGACATATCAGCCCAAACTTCCCACAACAGTTTAAGGTATGTTATAATTATGGAAAGGAGGGACATATCACTCGAGATTGCACTGTAGCGAAACCAAGTCCAGCGGGGATGGTGACTCAAAAGGCTGTCCCAGAAAAGTCAAAGTTAAGGGTTCCTGGAAGAGCGTTTGTCGTGACTGGTCAACATGCGAGGAACCCAAACGAGGTGATCACGGGTAAGCTAATCATAAATTCATGCGAAGTTTATACCTTACTAGATACCGGTGCTACCCATTCATTTATTTCTCCTGCTTGTGCTCAACGTTTAAACTTGACTCCGGAGAAATTAGACTTTGATTTATCTGTGGAGACTCCGTTAGGAGAAACTTTCATCACATCCACTGTTTATAAATCTTGTTTGATCCAAGTTGGCACCATCACCTTACCTGTTGACCTTATCTCTTTAAAGATACTTGCATTTGACGTGATTTTAGGGATTGATTGGTTAACTACTCATCATGCCAAAATTGATTATTTTCGTAAGGTTGTTAGTTTTCATATTCCTAATCAACCTGTTGTTCGAATTCAAGCAACTAAACCATTAAAATCAATCACTGTCATATCAAGTCATAAAGCTATTCGTTTATTGAAAAATGGATGTCAAGCTTTCTTAGCCCATGTTATGGATTTGAATAAAGACATGTCATATTTGAATAATATTCCTGTTGTTATTGACTTTCCTGACGTATTTCCTTAAGAACTTCCGATTACACCCCAAAGCGTGAAGTTGAATTCTTTATTGATCTTGAACACGGTATAAAGCCCATTTCTAAAACCCCATATCGAATGGCTCCTATTGAACTTGAGGAGTTAAAGGTCCAACTACGATGAGTTGTTGGACATCGGTTTCATTCGCCCTAGTACATCTCCTTAGGGTGCTCTATTTTATTCGTAGAAGAAGAAGAGCGGGAGTATGCGACTTTGTATCGACTACGGGAATTAAACCATGTCACTATCAAGAATAGGTATCCGCTACCTCGTATTGATGACTGTTTGACCGATTGCAAGAGCACAATTCTTTTCAAAAATTGATCTTCGATTCGGATATCATCAATTTGAAGGTTAAAACTGAGGATATTCCCAAGACTGCCTTCAGAACTCGGTATGGGCATTATGAATTCCTAGTCATGTCTTTTGGATTGACTAATGCTCCTGTGACTTTCATGGATATGATGAACTGAGTATTCAAGGATTATTTGGATCAGTTTGTTGTTGTCTTTATTGATGACATCCTCATATATTCCAAAAGTCGTGAAGATCATGAGCACCATTTGAAGCTGGTACTGCAAAGGCTTCGTGATAACAAGCTATATGCCAAGCTGAAGAAATGAAAATTCTGGCTTGAGGAAGTAGCATTCCTTGGGCACGTGGTGTCAAAACATGGAGTATCTGTTGACCCGGCGAAGATTGAAGCAATACAAAGTTGGGAGCAATTGAAATCGGTGACCGAAGTACGTAGCTTTCTGGGCTTAGCTGGTTATTATCGGAGATTCATGGAAGGGTTTTCTCAAATCGCTACCCCATTAACTTAGCTGACTCGGAAGGATACAAAATTCGTATGGAGCAAGGAATGCGAGAAGAGTTTCAAAGAGCTCAAGAGGAGACTCATTTCGGCACCTGTTCTGACAATACCATCTGGTTCGGATGGATTTGTTATCTACAGCGATACTTCAGGCAAAGGGTTAGGATGTGTTCTCATACAACGTGGGAAAGATAATCGTTAGGACTTTGCGTTCCTAACGATTCTGATTTGAAGTACAAGATCATGATGGAGGCACATAATACACCGTTTGCAATCCATCCTGGAAGTACCAAAATGTATCGTGATCTTAGACATACATTTTGGTGGAACAATATAAAGAGAGAGATTGCAAAGTTTATCTCGAGGTGTTTAACTTGTCAACGTGTAAAGGCGAAGCATCAAGTGCCAAAGGGTCCATTGCAACCACTTGAGATTCCGAAATAGAAGTGGGAACACATTACCATGGATTTCGTTATGGGTCTTCCCACGGTTTCTCAAGGCATAAATGCTATTTGGGTTATTGTTGATAGATTAACCAAGTCTGCTCATTTCTTGTCGATCACGGAGACTTATTCCTTGAGCGTCTTGCTAGTATATACGTGAATGAGATTGTGAGGTTGCATGGCATGCCGGTATCCATAGTTTGGATCGTGACCCAAGATTCACTTCAAGATTTTGGGTTAGCTTGCAAAAAGTCATGGAACGGATTTCTGATTTGATTCAAAGATACCATCCTTAAAGCAGACGGACAATCGAGAGAGAACTATTTAAACTCTTGAAGATCTATTAAGACTCTGTGTCCTAGACTTCAAAGGGAGTTGGGATAAGTATTTATCGTTGGTGGAATTCTCTTACAACAACAGTTATCAGGCAAGTATAGGTGTGGCAATATTTGAAGCATTATATGGACGAAAGTGTCGCTCTCCAATATGTTGGGATGAGCTGGGTGAAGCAACATTGTTGGGACCCGAGTTGGTACGTATGACTACAGAAAAGATCCAAATGATTTGACAACGTATACAAACGGCACAGGATCGACAAAAGAGTTATGTGGATCTTCATCGAAAGGACGTGGAATTTAGTATTGGGGATCAAGTATTATTGTGTGTTGCTCCATGGAAGGGAGTTACAAGATTTGGGAAGAGAGGAAAGCTCAATCCACAATT
Organism: Panax quinquefolius; assembly: GCA_020205615.1. Classification (NCBI taxonomy): domain Eukaryota; kingdom Viridiplantae; phylum Streptophyta; class Magnoliopsida; order Apiales; family Araliaceae; genus Panax; species Panax quinquefolius. The sequence continues at coordinate 71,112,930 of CM035167.1, read as the reverse complement.
TATTGGTCCATTTCAGATTCTTGACCGAGTAGGAAATGTGGCCTATAGACTCGTGTTACCTCCAAGTATGTCTCGTGTTCATAATATTTTTCATATATCTGTGCTACATAAATATGTGAAAGACCCAAACCACGTTATTAAGTTAGAACCGGATGAGATAGCCGAAGACTTAACGTACGAAGAGGTACCTGTCAAGATCTTGGATAGGAAAGAGCATGTCCTACGCACAAAGGTCATACCACAAGTTAAAGTTTTGTGGAGGAACCATGCTATTGAGGAAATGACCTTGGAGTTAGAAACGGAAATGAAAGCGAGGTATCCTCATCTTTTTGAAACACCAGGTACGTACGTCAATTTCGAGGACGAAATTTCATAAGGAGGGGAGGTTGTAAGACCCCAAATTATTAATAAATGAAATTTAATTTCCTCTATTTATTATTTTGAAATAGTAAGGGTTGATTTGATTAATGTGGTTAGTTATGGGTAAAATGCGCAAATATTTCAAATAAGCAAGTGGTTATAAAATATTCATTGTTGTCGGGGAATATTTGTTTGGTCGTGGAATATTCTTCCTGTCGAGGAATATTCGTACGACGTCGCAGTCTTTTGTGGGCCCCATAACGGAAAGCGATTGGATGAAGAAAATGACAAGTATAAGTTGTTTATAAATAATGGCGTAGTTGTTATCGTTAATACTGTTGGAATACCCGGTGGTTAAAAACACGATGTCTGGCGTTGTTGCACAAGAAGATTGCGGTATTGCACCAATTATTGATTCTTACATAAGAAGGCACTACTCAATAATTATTACAGTAATTATTGTTCAATATTTTATTTTATTGATTCAATAATTGCTACGTTGATATTTTATATTACTGTTGTTTCAATAATTGTCACTACACGGTATTTTCCATTATCAGAGCAATAATTCATATTATTTGAATAATATTATTAGATAACATTATTGGCAATGTCTAGAAAGTTCTGTCTAAGGAGAGGTTTGGTCACCTAATTGCACGCCAAGAAGTGAGAAATCCTTATTGGAAAGCCCCTCTTTCTGGGAAGGGCACGGTTGCCCGATGATTGTGATTACGTAATATTATTTGTGAATAATTAATTATTGATTTATATGATGAGGAAAATATTCATTTTATGTGGATATAGATGGAGAAAATTTTTAAAGTGACAATTGTTGAAAATTGATATTTTATCTTTTCTGATAAAATAATATTTTATTATATTATTATAATATAATAATGATGATATTTTTACAATGAATGTGGGATATAAGAGTATATGAGGAGGAAGAGTATTTTTGTTGCAAAAGTTGTTTAAAACATGTTAAACATGTCTGTGGGCCCATTTCTTGACTGAAATTTGATTATAGCCTGTAGAATCGCCCGTTTGTGGATTTCGGTCAATTTCTGTTTGGAATTTGGAAAAACTTTCTTCTGCAAAGTTGTAGATAATGGAATTTCCTATAGAAAGGACATGAGGTTTGAATTTTTCTAATAAAAGGGCTATTTATTATGAATTATTGAAGTTCCGAAGTTCCGAAATAATTGATTTTTGGAAATTTTAAATATTTTATTTATGAAAAACATTTTTCTTACTTTTTGAGTGGGTGGTTGATGTTTGAATTCAGCTGGTGTGCGTAGGAGATTTTAGAAAAATAATAATAATTATTATTAAATTTCCTGCTTTGGTGTTCTAAGCATTATCCTATAAATAGGGTGCTTAGGTTAGAATTGAAAATCACACCAGAAACTAAAGTTTTTTCTCTCTTTCTCTCTCTATATTATCGAGCGTATTCTTGTTAGTATTTTAAAACTTTGAGTGTTGCTATACGGTGCAAGTTCCATTCAGCACTATATCCAGTATTCTAGTCAGAAGTACTGTCTTTTCGAGGTAAGGGATGTTATTTTCTTCTTAAATGATATTAAATTTCTTCAATATCATTAAACCGAAATATTGGTTTGAACTTTTTATCAAATTTGGAACTTTTTGTGTTGGGGGTACTATTCACGTATACGGCACTATTCACCAAAAAATGAAATTTTCTTCTTTTTGTCCAAAATATCTATTATGGATACTAGCTTTGATTGTATCCATGTTTTGATCATTCTTAAATTTTACTCCACTATGATTACTTATGAGGTATTTTTTGGACATGGATAAACCGAAATATGAATCCTTAATATTTGTTATTTTGTTTCACTGGATTCGTTTCTTTTTAAAATATTTTCATCATCCTCGGTCCTAAATGATGATATTCTTTGAATATCTTTGGCTTTGTAGTGCAAAGATGAATGATTTTGATGAATATTTTTGCCCGTAGTGCAAAGATGAGCAGTGTTTAGATGAACATGACCGGTGATGAATATCTTTGGCACTGTAGTGCAAAGATGAATATTTGATTCGGATATATGTTGATTGATGTTCTGAGGATAAAATATTGACGATGGACTTTTAAATTCATATATAGAAGATAGTAGATTTTATTCTCTATTTAACTCTTCTAATGAATTATTATTTCCTCTGCGAATATTAATTTAAAACTTGTTATTTATTGTATTCTATTATGTTTTTCCCTGTTGAGGACTAACGATAATTTTTTCTATATTATCTTAGTCATAATGTTCTTTACTGGGCTAGTTGAGCTCACCCTTTTCCTTTTTGTTCCATTTTTCTTCTCAGGAGGCGAGAATGTAGCGAGTACTAGTCGGGGTATAGAATGAAGGTTCTAGAAAGTCGTTTTAGTAGTCCTCACCATTTTTGGAAAATATTGTATCAATAATTGTAATGAGGACTTATTTGAGTGTGGATATTGTCTAGATGACAATATTTGTATTTAAACTCACAGTTTTTATGTTGTATTAATAAAGTTGTAGTTGTTTCTATACCATGTATTTTGACGACTCAGAATGGGTGTTGTATACCTATTTTGGGGGCGTCACAACCATGTTACATGGCCCGGTCGCAATAAAACAAAAACAACAAAAACATTTCTACCCTTACAAAAACAAAAACAACCAAAAACATTCCTACACCATTTATGCCATATACAGCGTTAAACCTCTTACACCAGGTTCGAACTATGCAGACTTGATCTCCTCTTCAATAGGAGTACGTAGGCAGCCATTCATGGTGCGGTCTCACCCCCTACCAAAACACAAACCCTTGTCAGTTGGTACTTGGATCAAACTTCAATCCAGTACATCTCATTCGGCTTCTGATCAAAGGGATGGAATTACTTGAACTCCTCCCAAATAGGAGATTCGACGACCATCTAAGCTGTGGTCATACCTTGAAGAGTAACACCAATCCATAAGAGATGGAATTAACTAGGCTTCTCCTAAATAGAAGTACTAGCGACCATCTGTGGTGCGGTCAATCTCAGAGAGGAAAGCCACACTCCTCTCCACATTTTCATCCAGAAACCAGTCCCAAGACACCAAAGATGGTAGGTATACACATAGATCGATGATCCATTCTGAACTATCCAGAGACAACTCAATGTCCATCCACCTAGGAGGAATTCAGAATACATCAAGATCACAAGCCCTGAAGCAGCAGGCAAAATATCAAGCAAATAGCAAGGCATATCTAAAAGGGAAGTGATCCAAAAATATATTTCCCTGTCGTATATATAATGCTGTTTGATATATACAATGTAAACTGTACATGACAAAATGGCTAAGCTAGTCTGTGTAGGAAAATACAAGCTCATCTACAAGTCAGGGTATATGCGAGCTAACAAGCCCAACATGGCGTCCCTCTCAGAGGATGGAGGTGAAGCTGTGGTCTCCTGTACGAGAATATCCACACGACCCAATAGATCTGTAGCCATCTACATGGTGACCATATGATCATCAATTTATGCGCTCATCTCTGCGATCATGCCAGTGGTAAGGGATCTCACTGTAGTACTATCTATGACAGCTACATCCCGGGCAGATATGGCACTATCCCGCTCAACTATCACTACGTCTCTGGTTGATCTAGCCTCATCTCGCTCAACAACAGCGATATCTCTGCGAGCTAATGCCTCGTCTCTCTCTAATAGAGCTGTGTCCCTCCCATCAAGGGCAGTCAACATCAAAGATCGAGCATGATCTCTCTCAAAGGTCATCAGATGAAGACTATTCTCTAAATCTTGTCGAAAAGTCTTTGAATCACTCTGAAGACTAGTACTAGGAGAATCCGGAAGAAATGCGGGCAACCTAGCAGCGGGCTCCTCCTCGATGTAGGAATCGATGTCCTCCATGGGCTCTACATCATCTGACTCACTATCCGGTACTGTGGACACTACCGCAGCCGACAAAATCTCTATCTCCATCCATGCGGAATACTCTGCAGAACAACCTGGATGACTGACAGAAAAAGAAGCTATCTCAAGCTGATCCCAACAAGCATACACACGAGATCAGTCCTCTGCTGAGAGATATCGAGAAGCTGAACGCTGACCTATCGCCCCCTCAAAAGGATGGAAATCCTGGAACTGGTCGAATTGCGACATCACGACCAGTGGGTGATAAGTAGTCACACCCCTCAAGCCAGCCAGAGGGAGGAAGTTCATGCCCGGAGTGTGAGTAATGAAGTTGTATGGTGAGCAAAGCCCCGAGCATGACAATATGCTAAATGGATCTCTGATATCTGCCAAAAATGCGGACCAAGACAGAGCATCTATACACGCCGATGGCTGAAAGGAGTATGACATGGCTACATCATGGGTGAACCAATACCCATGCCGTCTAAGGGTACCATTCGGTCTCAAGTGTGACATAAACCGCACATACAGCATGACCGAACTCCTAGTGAACACTCTTGTAGGATAAGTGCAACAATAGGATGTTGACCACAAGGTCTCTGCTACAATCATAGGTACAATGGTACGACCCACTCTAAGAATTCTCACAGCCATGATGACACCAATGTCTATCTCGTCCATATATCGTGGCATATAGACATACGACAGTACGCACAACAACAGTACATCGACCCTGGCCAAACGCCAATGGTCCTTCGGTGTGGTGAAATCCCTGGAATATCGTGAATAGCTATCCTCCGAGCTAAATCTGTCGTACAGAAAATGTTGGGATATCACGTGGCTAAATGTCAGCTCATCCTGTACTACTCAGCGCCGCAATCCTATGAGAGTCATGAACCGTCTACTCATGTCTCCCAAAGCCAGATGCACGCAAGGTCTGTCTAAAGGCAGCATCATCAATCGTGCATACTCCTCCAGAGTAGGAGTCAACTCGTGGGTCCCGAATTTGAAAACCTGCCTATCCGGTATCCAATGCTCTAGCATCCCGTCTACAAACCCTTTGGGAACCTGAAACATCAATAAGGTCATGGTATGCTGCAGCAAATGATCTACAGTCACCCTGTCTTGTGGTGACATACTATCGTACCACGATCGCAAACCCAATACCACCACTGACGGTGGGGTATGATTTATACGGCTAATTGTCGAAGAAGACATCTGAGAGAGCCGTGCCATAAGACCATCCAGGGGTCAATGCCGAATATCTCTGGACATACATACATATGCATAACATGATACATGCATAGCAGATAATAGATGGAAATATGATATAGGGAATAGAAAAACTGTGCATACATTCCTAAGTATATCATAATCTAATACATCATCTCTATACAGCAAAAAATACAGGGAAATGGAGCACAGATGCCCTAGTACTAACAGAGGCCTATCAAAAGATATAGCGAGAATGGGGTACAGCCACCCAATATCTAACAGAGGCCTATCAAAAGATATAAAGAGAATACACATCAGAAGAAGACCAAGGTGTCGATGTCCACATCATCAATCCTGTCCACCTGATGTAACTCCTCCTGAGTCACTGGATCTCTATCAACAGGGATGTCAGGCCTATAAAGAGGAGGATCTGCGCCGGCAAAACTGAATGGGTCATCTGAGGGGACAGCGCCTGAGTTGGAAGGAATGAATGACTCCGCCTCTGCTGGATCTCTGCCCAAATGCCAGATAAATATATGTGCCTGATCCAACTGCCGGGTCAAGCTATCAATCTGGGTCATATAAGTCGGATCTCAGACACAAGCTATCCAATTCGTCATCATCAAGGATCTTGGAACCATATCCCCCATAAACTGAGTGGCGCGGGACTGGGCTCCAATAGTGCGAGGGGACCACCACCGCTGGAACATCTCCTGAGTACATGGACCCTCTGACAATGTAAAACCGTCAACCCCCTAACAATGGGATATTAGTGACGAGTGACTGTGATTCGGGCCAATGACACTTGACAGGAGGTAAGATCGGTATACGGATCTCCCCTGTGGTTCTCCTAATAGTACGCTCTCCTAAATAGAGCTCCCAGCCTCCATCTGTGAAGAGAGGAAATCTCCTGGTGGAAATCAATTACTCAACTCCAGTCCGGTGTCCATCCTCAAAGCCAATGGTCAAGTGTTCCCCTAAATAGGGAGTCTATATGATGGTATCAGCTGTCAGTAACTCCAGCTGCATGCGACAGTGAGTGAATCCCTCAGCTACAGGGACCTCCGACAAAATAGAATGGTGCCATCGTCATCCTCGTGGATAGGTATCTAAATGTAACACACTCACAGGACGCAAGCATGGGAGCCTCTCATAGACCCAAAACTGCCAACACAATGGCAAAACATCTGCTATCAGTAAACACTCTTCACTTATGAATGGGAAAAGATAAAAGAAATACTAACCAGGACAAATGGGTAAAATTCTAGCCAAGCCTCGGTCAAACCCTGTAAGCGCATACGCATGCCCCGGAGGAAATAGGCAAAGGTGTAAGAGCCCCAATCATACTCTCCAATACGGTCCACATCACGTGTGGCGCTAATCAAAGCGAAAGATACTGTAGAAGAGTTATCTGCTATAAAGCAGCCTCGAATGATCATCATGAACAATCGCCACAGAACGCGATCCCTGATTCTGACATCATCAGGCATGGGCTCACTCAAAAGCCCGCTCATAGCTTCTACGCTCAAAGGACCTGAACGTACAGTCCTGCCCTTGAGCGCCTCCGCCGAAACTCCTAACAAGGATCTGATGGCGGTAGGGGTAATATTCGCCATGCAAGGCACTGGCTCCCCTCCAAACTGCATACCTGTGATAAATTGCCAATCCATAGACGTCATCATCACCTCGCAATCTAGTAGATGGAGTGAGTGAGTCTGATGAAACCATCGCTCAGACAATGCCCTGAGGTAACCCCAAGGACAACGACGGGGAAGGATGGAGAAGAATGCCCTGAATCCCCACTCATGCACTACCGCTCTATAGTCAGGATGAAGTGCCTGGTACATGGAGTGAATCCTGAACCAATTCCTTCGAGGCTGTGTAAAACCAGGAACCTGCATGAAATTTAGATCAACATCAGAACCCTTTAATCCTCATCAATAGGAAAGAAAAAAGATCAAAGTCTAACGCCATACCTCGTTAGCATGCAAATACATCGAGGGATGTCTGCTCAAATCACCCAGCAGCTCTGGGTTTGCCACTTGAATACTCGGGAGCTCCCTACGAGGAACATGTGCAGCATGAGCGAGATCCTCAATCGGAATATCTGCCTCCTCGTCCTCAACGTCTGGCACATCTACCCTGACAGGATGAATCACGGCCTCCACTAACCGACGAGGCTGTCTGACAGAACAGGGACGAGGCACTTCGGAAGCCCTCCGCCGTATGACAGAAGTGGTCTTGTGAGAACTGCTCGGCTAATCCAGATCCATGATATCTGGACAACAAGTCTCCAAATCACCTCAGAAAGGGTGTGGTATTTCCTTACCTGGACCTTTCTAAAATTCATTTATGACTATATGCATGCATGCATTTACTTTAACATATAATAGAGTTAAAATGCATGACTACCCAATGCCTACATTTGGAAATTTTTTGCCATAGTCCCCTTTGAAAATAGAACTATCCACATGCACATAGGCATGTCTAGGTGGCCATTCAGTAGCACACCTGCCCCAAAGTCATATACATAATATATGCATTCAAAATCAAAATCATACATGCATAAGGTTAACCTCAACATCAGGAGTACTTTACCTTGCTACCTTTTGCTCATTGGACCTCAAATAAGACAAAAAAATAGCAGAAAAAGGTACCAATTTGACTGTCTCAAAAGTTAAATTTTTTTATATCATTATATTCAGCATGGTTTAATACTAATATTTACTAAGTTGAATATTTTTTATCAAGTCATTTGTGCATACATAATCACTACTATGTGTTTAGATGCATTTCATGCGATAACTCACAATCCAACGGATAAAACCTGGAAAAAATACATGCATACGTTACCAGGATAGTGTAGAACACTTGTACGGTGACAGAATTTGCGGAAAATAGCCCGAACTCAGCAGATATGAAAGAGTCTCATGAATTTTCCTTCGCGCGACAAGTTGAAAATGACTTGTGAGACCAATCTGCTGGAATTTATCATCCGCGATTGGCCGCAGGCTCACCTGCGGCTGCAGCAGGTGCACCTGCGGCACCCCTATATGGGTCCCACCCCTCCGGCTCGGTCCAGTTCGAGTTGCAAAGGAGTTCTTGCGGACTAGAAAAGTCAAATCCAGAATAAAAATGCCACGTGATTGAGCAAAAAAGCATGCAATCCTGGTCTTCTCAAATGAAATTTTGAGTCAGTACATCGCTCATTGGTAGTCACCCGAACAAGAGGTATACCCTGCCGATGATCTCAGTTGTCACAAATCACATACGGCGATACCTTGTACAGGTCCGATGCCTCCAACTCTGGGTCGTTTCCCTAAGTGAGTCCCCGACGGGGGTTACAACGTGAGTCCCCGACGGGGGTTACAACGTATGTTCCCGGCGGGGGTTACAATGCATGCTCATCTGTTGACACACAAATCAGCGAAGGTCAAGCAGCCTTGACATCATGATAACATGGGGAAGAAAACCCAACAGAGCATCGAAAGCCATCCGATGACCAGTCGCTGCTACACACATTAGCGATGGTTACAACGTATGTCCCCGGTGGGGGTTACAATGCATGATCATCTGTTGACACACATATCAATGAAGGTCAAGCAACCTTGACGTTATTTCAGCCGATAGCGATTAAGCTATTGGAGGATTTCATGCTCGATTGCTCTTATTCCCCAGCGGTACCCCGGCGGGGATTACAATGCATGCTCAGCCATTGATTCACACGTCAGCGAAGGTCAAGCAACCTTGACAGTATATCCCATAGGAGTTTTTTTTCAGCCGTTGATTCACAAGTCACCGAAGGTCAAGCAACCTTGACAATCTACCCACAGAGTATCGGCCGTTGTTTCACACGTCAATAAAGGTCAAACAGCCTTGACAGTGTATCCCACAGGATTTTTTCAGCCGTTGATTCACTTGTCGGTGAAGTACACGTCAACGAAGGTCAGGCATCCCTGACAGCATTTCCTGTTGGCAGTAAATCCAACAGAATCTTGACATATCCTGGCGATACTAACCAGGAGAGGTCAACATTATCAAAGAGGATAGATGATGGAATATGTTATACACATCCTCAAACAGATCAAGCTTTATCCCCAGAGATCTCTTACACATAAGAGGTACATCTTCAGGATCAAGTCATAATCGAAGACACAAGGATTTGGTGATAACTCCAACATCAACATCCTAACAGATTTGGCTTACACATTGAATCTGGTCAGCATTGCCAATCCCTAGTTGAAGCAACAGGGATCCAGCAATCATCCCCAGCATGTTGGGCTACAACCCCGTACACATGCATCATACATTTGCATCATTTTTCTACCCATAGTACCATGTTTGTCTTGTTGCGTTTCAAGTGTCTAGGATTCTTTATCCTACCCATGCATCTCCATGTATGAGTATGATAAAGAGGGGCATCTATAGACACTCAAAATTTTATGTACTATTGTTACTAACATTGCAGGAGGACAGATTCGTCTTTTAAGAGGGAACCCTGAAAGACAATCGGTATCCATACCGGATACTACCGGAAGCTCAGCATCAACCCCTGAGCCCACTCTGGGAGTAACAATTCCAACCTCGGAGATAACCCCGAGGCGTGCAGATCCAATACCGGAACACACATCGGAGAAGACCGATTAATCTCGGAGATAACCCCGAGGTATCCAGTCTCAGTCCCAACCATGGGAATAGCCATCAACCTTGGTGATAACCCCAAGGAATGCAGTTTCGGCGATAACCCCGGAAATGCTTGTTTTAAATGCAACCAGCTTTAATCTCGGTGCTCACAACAAGATACACTATACCAACCCGACAATAACATCGGGAAGACATGCACAACTCAAAGATGACAATGAGGACCTTCAACAATTGCACCAGTCCAATCTCAGCGAAGTCTGAGCAACGTCTGCTTTATCAGCCCAATCCGGCGATAACACTGGTGAGGGGCAACATTGTCATCTAGCCAACCCGATGCCACGCCACGTCGTCTCAACGTCTCTATGCAACAATGTCCCACAAGACTAACCAATTCTGAGTGACTATTGTGCGGGGTAACGGATGAAAGTTGAAGCTTGAAGACCGGAGGGCATCGTCCCATCTTCAATGATTTCGTACAAACTCTAATCCCATGCCATCGTACAAATCTCGACAACGGTGGTCCGAAATAGGTCCTGTATACCTCAAACGGATGCCTGGATTGCACTTCTTAAAGTTCGAGTGGACATTATAGTGCTTGAGTGCACGTACTTCGAGACAACCCGACCTGAAAAACTCGGGCCCACCCGAGTTGCCTCTGGTACACCTGCGGCTCAGCCACAGGTACACTTGCGGCTAAATTGCCTATAAATAGAGGGCTTGGACAGCCCATTTTGAAGAGAAAAAAGGCGAGGAAGCCCTGCCCAATTTGCTCTGCACTCACCCCATGAAGTGTACTTTCCCCTTTTAAACACCTGTGAGCTCATATATAGCCCCTTTTGTACCTACAAATGTCAGTGTTTACCCACTCTAAAGATATAGAAGTCTTCTTTGGCAGTCAGCTGTAAGCCTTCTCACACACTTTAGAGTCTTTCTCTTCATCTCTACACACACCCTTCTACACGTTGAGAGTCGTGTTGCTTGCTTTTGCCCGGACTTTGGTCCGTGGTTTCATTTCAGTCTGTATATATATATATATATTATATATATATATATATATATATATATATTTATATGTATATTGACTAACATTAACGAGTTATGCCTCGATTGAGCCTAGACTTCGGTCTGGTGCGTTTATTGCTTTAATATATATATACCTTTATTTATATTAACTGTGTGTCGAACTTTGTTCGATGAGCCTAGATTTTGGTCTGGTGCGTTTACTGCCTTTAATATATATATATATATATACATATATATATATATATATATATTAACCGTGTCGGACTCGCTCGATGAGCACGGATTTTATATCCGGTGCGTTTATTAAATATTATATATATATATATATACTTATATATATGAACTGTGGTCGAACTCTGTTCGATGAGCCTGGATTTTACATCCGGTGCGTTTATTTCTTTTATATATATATATATATATCATCCCACCTGGAGTTTACTTCGTGGTGGTTGATCGCTTTTACTGCTTTCTTTACGTTTCATCCTGCCCGGAGTTTACTTCGTGGCAGTTGATCGCTTTGTACAGCTTTATTTACATTTCGTCCCTCCTGGAGTTTCCTTCGTGGCGGTTGATCGTATTTACAGCTTCATTTACGTTTTATCCCGCCTGGAGTTTCCTCCGTGACGGTTGATAGCTTTTACAGCTTTATTTACTTTTCTGATCCCCCATGGAGGTGCTTTCGTGGTTGGTGATCTGCTCAGATATATATATATATATATATATATACTGACTTTTATATATATACCGCTTATCGCTTTCATACAAATTGCATTATCTTGTGCGCCTAGGAATCATGTGATCACAGATTCAACCTATTGGATCTAGATTCGGTTCCCGTGATGGACATTTTCACCGTAGTTACTTTGTAAATTATTCTGCGGTTCGAATTTCCTCGGATGATTTCCATACCCACGAGGAAGTCGGCATTACTTTTGTACATTATTTTTTATACGGATGCCTCGCATTTGTAAAATAAAATCAATCAATAGAACACTTAATAAAATGGGAGTGTAAAAGGTCTCAATTACTATTGAGCATCGTGGTTTGAAAAACCTTTTATAAAACATCATTGCTATATCTTGCTAAAACTGAATTTTACATAAATTCAAACCTGTGTATATATAGGTTCGAACGAGGCCTCACACTACTTCTAAATAACAAAGACACATTGACCCACACACACACACATTCGATAATAGTTTCTTGAAAAGAGGCGGTCACCGTGGTAACATGGATGTCGGGGGGTGCCTAACACCTTCCCCTCGCATAACCAAGTCCCCGGACCCTAATGAATCTCGGTTTCACCGACCAGATAGCATGATGTCACATCATCGGGTCAATGTGCAAACCTTTTCTCGGTTGTGTTGGTACAACCATTTAAAAACCAATGGCGACTCTTAATAAATCCATCGTCGACATTATACGTGTCGGACCTTTTTCACTTGTTTTTTCAAACAAATTTCACCTAAAATGAGAACACCAAAGAACAAGTAACGGAAAGGGACATCAAAAAAAATCCCGACGTCGACACTATGACATGGACGATGAAACTGATGGAGAGCCAGAGGTGTTCATGCCACTGAATGAACTGAAAGGAGTGGACATTGAGGAGACAACTGGGGGTATAGAAAATGAAGATCATGAGCTGACTTGTATAATACCCCAAGTGCCTTCTCAGTTATAGTTGAAAAATTCAGTGAAATTTGCACACAAATGTCCTATTGGTAGTCACAGCCAAAGCAAGAATTTCTGCGATTATGAGGCCTCTTACAAACCATGGTGGGCTTAGGAAGAGATAATAGAATAAGAAAATCATGTTGTATCTGTCATTCATCAATGCAAAAATCTATTCATAGACACAACGGAAGGGCACCTGGCCATGCAATAGAACTGGGGGCATCATGTACAGGAAATATCCTAGGTTGTTTCAATTCACATACACGCAAGATGGGGAACCTACCTATGCACATTGCAGTTCTAATGGATGGAGGGTTCCTAGCTTATCGTAGAGGAATTGGATAACGATGTCAAGAAAAGAGTCCAACTAACGAACTTTAAACCGAGCGCTCGATGGGAGGCACCGCATCCAATCTTTCTCCCTCCTTGTTTAATTCTTATTTACATTTCATTATTTAGTAGATGTTAGATAGTGGTAAGTCTTAATAATAATTTTATTGTTTCTCCTCTCAGGTTCAATCCAATTGCTATAAGCATTCAGGATCAAACAGAAGTCAAACAAAAATTGAAGCTGTTAGAGTACATGGTCGCGCGACCGCACCCAACTACAAGCCCAACACCGCGCGGCCACGCCATAGCTCAGTTACAGTAAAAAATTGCTAATTTTTTAGAATTTTGGACTCAAGCATTCGGACAGTTAGAAGCCCACACTCAGTTTCCAACTTTAGAAAATCTCAAACTTAGCCATCGCCTGATATCCCATCGGATCATGAGGAGGCGAACGAAGATGACATTGCCACTTAGGGGAGTATTCTTTCACTTTTAATTACAATGAGGGCATTGTTTATTTTAAGTTTGGGGGTATTGGGTTGTAGTGAGTAGTTGTTGCATATAGTTAGTTGCATATAGTTTGATTGCATGTTTAAGTTTCATAGTAGGGGTATTTTAGTATAAAATTTTGTTTTTAGTTTTCTTCTGTCTTGTTTACTTAGTATGTGCTTAGTTGCATAACATTGCATAATCCCAGGCTTTTAGTTAGTTGAATTCTAATTTGGCCAATGATGACATAGAAATTTGATAGATTTTTGAATTTAGTGGATATCTTGAGCTTAGTTATAATTTTATACAGGATATAATTCATGCTTGCTGTTTAGATGTTACCAGTGTACGATTAATTGTTCCTATTTGTTTGTTGGTTAAGATTAGCATGCTTGTCTGCTGAGAGGAAAATGTTTTTTTTAATGATAAAATTGTGTAGGAAGTGAGTAATGATTATGAAGACACTGAAACTCAAGTTTTGGGAACACATGGGTATGCTTGCTTTATAAAAAAAAGAAAAAAGAAAAAGATAAGAGCAGAAAAGAAAAAAAAAGAGAAAAATAAAATAAAAAAAATGAATAATTACCGTGGCTAGTCTTATTTTGGGGCCTTTGTTACTTGAGTAAGTACGCCCGAGGGGATTGTCTCTACACCTAGCGCCCTAAGGTCTTAATGGTCTGGGAGTTGTTGGTTGAAAGCTCGCTAAGGGGTAGCACTGTTAGCCTAATGGAATGAGAGATTGCACAGTCATGAGAAATATATATAAAAAAAATAAATCAATAAACACCGTGGGAAAGTGCAAAAATCACCCTCGTGAGTAAAAATAAAGCAGAATAAACCCATTGTTGAACCTTAATTTGTATTGATGTGTTGGAGTAGTTGATGTCTCATTAGTATATGTAGTTCTTGATCTAAACTTCAATTTTCAGTCTTAAGCAATGTAGCATGTGGTATCTTCATCTTTGACAAGCTTATCTGTGAACACATCACACACACACAACATCTTTATAGCAGGTTAGGATTATCTGATTGTATATCATTATGCCTTGAGCTCAGTTTGATGCTTTGTTCTTGGATCTTGATATTTCTCTAAGGTATATCTTATTGGAATTTATATTTTGCTAAGAATGTGGGATTCATTTGCATAGTAGTGTAGCTTGCATAGCATGTAGATTGCATTATATTGCATTGCATGAGGGCAAGCAATAGTTCAAGTTTGGGGGTATTTGATAAGTGGGTTTTATACCTACTTATTGGATATCAATTCATGAGAACTATGCCCATCTCAAGTACATTTCAGTATGTTTTTAGTTGAATTTTGTTTATTTTGCATTTCATGTACTTAGAACTCCCTTTGGTGAAAAAGTGCAGGATATGACATAATTTGGTGATGATAGATGGCAATGAGGCTAATGGAGGCATGGCACAAAGAACAAGTGGAGATCAGGAATGGAACTTTGAGGAAGAAATAAGTGACAAGCAGTGGAACAACATGAAGTAGTAGCAGAGCATAAATTGCAGACTGCAGGAGCCGCGCGGCTGTATAGGCTAAAACTCACGCGCCCGCGCAAACACCCGGACATAACTAATCTTGCTTACGCGCGCCCGCGCCATGATAATGAAGGGAGCGCACACGACGTTGACTGCATCTACTGACTTTATTTTAAATTGGAAATTGGAAGAGTAACTGAGGGGGGAGTTCGATTAGGTCTCATATATTAGACTTATTATCAGCAATAAGGGACTCCCACCCCTTTGGGGAAAACAAGGAACAAGGGTTTTCTTTCTCTCTTAAATTTCAACAATAGATTAGTGTAGATTAGAGTAATGATTTCTAGAGTTGACGAGATTGAAGACTTGAAG
The DNA here is from genome assembly GCA_020205615.1 of Panax quinquefolius. Classification (NCBI taxonomy): domain Eukaryota; kingdom Viridiplantae; phylum Streptophyta; class Magnoliopsida; order Apiales; family Araliaceae; genus Panax; species Panax quinquefolius. The sequence continues at coordinate 71,097,419 of CM035167.1, read as the reverse complement.
CGATTGGGAAGCATCAGAGATTCCATCTTGGAGCAGGAGAATAGATTTGCACTTCAATTCTCTACTTTTATCCTCTCTTTGGTTCTTATTTGTAATCTTGTGACGTTTATTCAATATGTGGATGATAGATTTGATTCAACTATGATTTAAACTCTATTCTAAGATTGCAATGGATTCTATGGATTAGTTTATTCTTATATATTTCATTGTTAGCCTTATTGATTGCTATAGGGTTGTCTATTAAGATTCATGCTTATTTGCTTAGTTGATTGGCTATCAATTATTGTGATAATACATATGAACTTAAGAGATGAAGTATGGGTTTGGATCTGATCTTAATAGCTTATAATTGTATATTCTACATTGTGTTAGGATGTATGATTTGTGCTTAGGATAGACATATACCGACGCACCATTCGTAGTCTATTAAGAACTTGGGATTAAACCCTAATTATTTGTAAATCACATAGACATATAGTGGTTTAGGTAATGTGGGTGTTCATGTGTATTCTATCAATTGTGGATTATATGTGATATGGGTATGGTACATTGAGAGATGGTTGTACCTTACTTTTGTGTTCTCAACTAACAAACCGGTAAAATTAGTTTGGCCTAACGTGAAGTGTATGGTTTTGAATGAGTCAATAAATGAAATTGTGATCTCAGGTCTTCATTATCTAGTCTCACTCTAGGATTAGTTAGGTTTATTTAATTTCGTAGTTTAAATATAAAATATAATATTATTCGTTTAAATAAGACTGAGATGGTTATGGGTTAATTCTTGGTGAACTTTATTAGTTAATTCTCCGTGGGAACGATACTTTACTTACTCTTTATTACTTGTTGACCGTGTATACTTGCACACATATATTGCTCGGTAAAACGACCAACAGAATTTCTATAGATACATATAATATATCTATATACATTTACCAAACAAATAAAACCTATTTCATTTCTCTTTCATCTATCTCTTCCAAAAAGTTTAACAAAACAAAACCAACAAGGGAGAGAGAAGAGGAGGTTTTGAGCAGCATAGAGAAGTTGAAGGGAGGGAGTTTTGATCTTTATTTCAACACACTTCATCTCTTATTTAGAAGACGGAAGGAAATCAAGCAAATGTATAAACTCTATCTAGTTTATATAATTTTATTTTGATTATTCTCAATCAAAACTTGGATCTATGGTTCCAAACTTTAAAATTCTAGATTTACATGTTAATAAGTGTTTTATGTTTAGATTTAACCCTTTTATGTATCAAAAGTTAGATCTAAAGTAAGGAAATGAAAGCTATGTTTTGAAAATTAAAACACTCTAAATTGTTTCTACTTTGAGGGGTTATAACTTGAGATCTACAACTTTGTTTTGCAATCCGTCAAAAGGGGGTACTACATATATAACTAAACTACTAAACCCAAGTGGTATCACTCAAAAATGTTGAGTTCACAAGCCGTAGTGGCTGTTTTAGTAAAAATAGTTTCGTTGTTAGAAAGAAAAACAAGACTATTTTGGGTCAGTTTATGCTAGGGGTAGTTTTATCATTTTTCTAATATTCAAAAAATTCTGGAAAACTTTGGGATGATAAGATGATGAGTTTTTAACATTTCCAAGTGGAATCACTGAAAGAGGAGTTGTAGATTTTCATATGGACTATTTTTAGCAAACTACAAAAAAGCGAAAATTTTCAAAAATCTACTGCCCCAGATTTTGCAAGGGCAGTTTCGGTCACTTAATTTTTTAAATAAATTCCTTACTATTGGGACATGAAAATATATGTTATAAAGTAGCACATGTCCAAAAATGAGATCATTCCAACTTAAATTGACCAAGTTATGGACATTTCAATTTTTTGGATTTTTCGACGAAAATGGCTGTAATCAGAGTTCTATAACTTTGATGGCCACGAAATTTAAACAGGAGGTTCATGTTAACACGCGTACGATTATGTCATGAGATGGGAATTTCTGGAGTTGAGCATGATAGGGATAATTTCTTAAGCTACGAACTAAAAATGATATTTGAAAAATACTAAAGGGAGTTAAAAAATTATAGAAAAATTCTTTTTGTGTATGAAATATATGTATATATGTTTGGACAAAGGATAGAAAAATAATACTTTGATTTGGTATTTTCGTTAAAAGATTTAATGAATCCAGCTAGCTAGATTGAAAAAAAATGAATCCAGGCTTGCTGGATTTGATGTTAGTCAAATCCAGGCTTGCTGGATAAGCCTTCTGGTTGCTGAAATTGGAATCTAGTTTGCTGGATTGTAATTTGGTTTGCTGGATTGGTCATCTAGTTGTTGGATTTGGAATCCAGTTTGCTGGATTGCAATTTGATTTATTGGATTGCAATATGGGTTGCTGGATTAATATTTGACTTATTAGATTTTAAAGAATAACTTATAATATTGGCACATGTACTTCATTAATATTTAAAACTAATTAAATATTAATGATAATGGAATTATGTGGTATTTAAATCATTTAAAAATGATTTTAATGATTGAAAAATCATTATAAATGATAATAATTATTTGAAAAATATTATGAGCTTCCGAAAAATGTTATTACTAATAATTGAATTATCTAAATTAATATTGAAGTAGTTAAGTAATGTTTTATTTATAATAAACTCGATAATTATCTGATAAGGCAATCGGGACGTCGAAAGAGTACCGAACTCAAATCAGACTGAAATAGTTTGACTTGATATCAGGTCTTATGTGTTTTAGTAACTGTTAGGGATACGTGCTTATGTTTTTAAGATATTTTAAGTTGCATTGTACAGTAGTATATGCTATGATATTATTCTAATTGAGAGATCGATATTATCGATAATAGGTCTTTCAATTGAAGCTAAAATAGATTGCGTAACAGTAATCGACGGTACAGGCAAGTTCTCGAACTATACTTTTAATTAAGCAAGTTCTCTAACTCAAATTCGAGTTATTGTTTTTCAAGCACAGTAGTGGTTAATCATTGTTGATTATATCACATCTATGATTTATTGATTCGCACGTTGTGCATGTTGTATATGTTCATCAGGTATGAAACGCTGATCATCTTCATTACCATTTGGTTCAGTTAAATTTGTTCATTTTTATTGTTGGTCATTCATCATTATTGTCTCGGTCATTCGGTTATGGAAAGTTATTCATGTTCTTTCAGAATTATTATATTGTTGAAATTTGTCATCTTTTATTCTTTTCAATCATGATATATCTTTCTTTGAACTTAAACTTGATGGGAAAACTTGTTGCTCACCCTTGTTATATCATGATAAATATTTCAGATTAAGATGAAAATTTCGGATGCAGGCTAATGCAAAGATAAGTTCTAGGAATGGATTATTGTACATTTAAAATTGTAATAGTTGTGACGCCCACAAAACAGGTATATATCACCCATCTTGAGTCGCCAAATACATGGTACAAAATTCAAATACAACTTAATTATGCAATAGTCATGTAAAATATGACAAAACATAATCTAAGAGTTTTAATAAGAATATTGTCATCTAGACAATATCCACACTCAATGGAGTCCTCATTACATTTATTGTCATACTATTTAACAGAATAGTGAGGACTACTAATGCTATCATCTGGACCTTCACTCCGTTCCCCGACTAGTCTCGGCTACGTTCTCATTTCCTGAAGAGAACAATGAAAGAAAGGGTGAGCTCAACTAGCCCAGTAAGAAATATTATGACAAAGATAATGCAGAATAAATTATCATTAGCCTTCAACAATGTTAAACTGATAGAATATAATAGACAACAAGTTTAACTGTAGTGGAACAAACAATCCATTAGAAGAGTTAAGTAGAGCATAAAATCTACTATCTTCTATGATTTAAAAAGTTTTTCATCAACTTTATCGCTGACTCAACTTAATAAATAAAATCGAATCATCCCTGCATCAAGGCCAATGATATTCATGTAATCATCAATGGTCATGATTATACCGAATAATCCCTGGTTATAATCATACCAACAACTGTCCATCAATGAACTATAGGGCAATGAAGACTTTTACCACATCATTCGTCACATTACGGTCATGATTATACCGAATAATCTCTGGTCATAATCATACCAAGTCCATATATGCACGTAAGCCAAAGATGACTTTAATCACAATATAAGTATGAGGATGATGACAATGACATAATAATTCAATAAAACAAGTTCAAGGATAAATTTTAAAGATTTATAATTTTAATTTATCCAGAAATCAATAATGTCCAAATTGTCAACATGATACTTATTTGTGGAGTAAAATTCAAGAATGCTCAGAAGAATATTTCCATGAAAAGATACTGGATGAAGCGCAAATATCAAGGATATTCCACTAATTTCACGGAGTATAGAAGCCAAAACTTTAACCAACTGAGTATAACAAAATATATGAAACCGTAAATGGATTTTTGCCGGCCATGCAGTAATCCACGTAGACAGATCATTTCCACAATTTAATAAGGAATGAATACGAAGGATCATTCACCTTGCATGCAGTAATCCACATGATAAAAGTTATTCCAATGTAATAATAAAGAATGGAATAATGTAAGAATTCACCGTGTGCGAATCCGAATGCAGATGTGTTATTCCAGCAGAATAATAAAGAATGGAACCAGTCAGTATGTAACCCGCATGCATGTGATATTCTAAAAGAATAATAAAGAATGGAACCAGGTCGCGTAATCCGCATGCACACATGATATTCCAAATGTAATAATAAAGAATGGAATAACAATAGAATTCACCGTGCATGCGATAGACCTCACAGATGAGTTATTCCAATGTAATAATAAAGAATGGAATAATGTAGAATTTCACCATGTATGCGGTATTGCAGCAGACAAAGTTATTCCACATAATAATAAAGAATGGAATAACAACCCTTACAGTATTGAAAGAAAATAACTCTCTTCATGAATACGTAAAGAATAATACCCCTTACCTTAGAAGAAGACCGGATCTTTGGAATAGTGAGGTAGCAGACTTCTTCTTCTTCTTTCTCTATAATTTCTCTCTATAATAATTCTTTGTATAGCTTTAGTGAATTGGTGAGAAATAAAGGAAGAATGAGCTTCTATTTATAGGAAAATATAGTTTCGATAATTGCACATTTTGGGGCTCAAAATATTACAAGATAATACCTTCCTCTTTTCTTCATTTTAATTTAGTCCTCGCAAGTATTATCAAACTTGCACCCCTCCCCTAATAGTAAATAATGTGAATTAATAGTTCATTCATGTGACTTAATAGTATAATCATGTGAAAAAACTAATTACAAGATAGTACCTTCAACTATACCTCCATTTTAACTTAGTCATGCAAGTATTATCAATCTTGCACCACCTCCCCTAATAGTAAAAGAATGTGAATCAATAGTACACACATGTGAACAAATAGTTATAATCATGTGAATTAATAGAAATTAATTGCTCATTTATCCGGTTAATTACCCGATTGGTCAACATAACCTCCAGACATCAATTATTATCGAAATAAATGTCGATTTTCACTAACACTAATAATTCCAACACAATGGAACTATCCATTTCATCTTTAATCAACACGAACTTATTCATCATTAATATTATAATTCACAATATTTAACAACCAGGTCGTTCCCAGGAAAGAGGGGGCTTTCCAAAAAGGATTTCTCCTTATTGGAGCGCAATTAGGTGACCAAACCTCTCCTTGACAGAACTTCTAGACATTATCAATATTGCAAATAATAATATGAATAACTTTGTCGTCTCAATTATTGATTTAATAATAATAAATATTATGCAGATGATACTATGACAATAATTGAATCAATAATATGAGAGATATGATGCAACAATTACTGTAGTAATAATTGAGTATAATTGAGTGACTTCTCGCGTAAGTATCAATAATCAATATTGTGTGCTACTATATATGCAACCACGCGTATTACTGTACTTTTACTACCGGGTAGTTCAACAATTTAACGGTAACACTTTCGCCGTTATTTTTATAAAAAGATAATTCTGTCGTTTTCTAACTACGACAAAACTTTCGTTGTGGGGTCCACCAATGATTGTGCGTCGTTGCATTTAATATTCCTATTAAAACGAATATTCCCCGACCAATCGAATATTATATAACAACTTGCTTACTTTCCAAAATTTGTAAATATTACCCACAACTATAACATTATATCAAATCCATACCATAATATTCAAAAATATATTTCGAGAAAATTATTCTTTATTCATAAAGTTGGGGTCTTACAATAGTATTGAAGGCAAATAACATTGTAAGTCCTGTAAGTATAAGAATGTGTGTATTAAGTAAAGGTTACCGACCTTGGGAGTTATGTGTAAAGGTTATTGTATAAACAATTTATGTTTATATCTTCCGCAATAGTTATAGAATTGATGTACCAGGTTCGTGGTGATTAGTACTCGGATTTGGGCACATTACAATTGGTATCAAAAGTTGTAGGTTATAAACCTTAGGTAGGGTACTAAGGGCTGATCCCCCTATGTGACGCCCCTAAATCCGGGTATCTTCCAACCCGACAGATGGTGCTACACGGTGCTACAGTTCACATATACATTAAATTGAAATGCCTCAAAAGAAAGGGTATGTCTTATATATATATCAAAAGAATATTTACAAACCCCAGGTTCTTTACAAGCAATACATTGTCTTTGTCATAATATCAATATTATTCCTTACAAAATATATACTATTACATAAGCAATCTACGGGTTCGCCTTTGCCTTCCCTTTATCCTCTTAGGATCCATCTGGTCCGGTTTTGTCTTAAATTTGCATTCATATAGTTCAAGCAAGAATGAGCCTAACTAGCTCAGCAAGTACAACAATTCTAGTAAAATAGCATGCTTGAAACTTAGGAATCGTATATCTTCAATAACTGGACAATAGTTACAAAGTACGAGTGAGAATTCAAAATAGCACTTCTTTTCATTCAAAACTTTTTACAGCTACAATATTCAATAAAACATCAATTTCGGTTAAAGATCGTAAGCATTTCATAAGTACTTTGAAAAGGACATCCCGGCACTAAGTCCGTAAGTCCGGTATAGCTTACGAGCACGTCTAGGTTATCAGCTTATAGTACTCTATGTTGATCAACACTACATTCATTAAACGTGTATACGTTTAAGTTCTTGCAACCTCACAAGCCTGTCGTTTGATGACAAAACAATTTGAGCATACACAATCTACCTTTGAAAACCACAACAATATTAGTTCGGCAAATCCTTATGAACACTTGATAGAATAACATAGCATACGTCTAGCCGAAAGGATTGGCTTTAACATTACTCAAATACTAACTCATGTGAAGAATACATGAATCACAAATACATGCCCAGATCGAACTGGAACAAGGGTTAGAGTACTTGCCTTTAGCGTCTGCTACAATTTATAACACGTGCACTTTACGTCTTTAAGGTCTCTACATTAGATGATAGCATAACATAGAACATTAGGTCATGAATGATCATACATGGTTCTTAAAGAATCTTACCCTACTTCTCAATCTAATTATGTATTAGATTTGTTATTATCGGTTTCGGCTTTCCGTAAGATCATTCTTTCATTCATTTACAATTGATTTAACTAAACCCTAAGTGTTCATACTTAAGGCTTAATTATATCTTAACAATGTTTCATTATAATCCTTGTCCAATTGGTTATCAACTACTAACCATGTTCTATATATAAACCTTCATTATTGTCTTGGTCTTGAAATTTGGCCATAGCTTACGTACGACGACGCCCCCCAAAATAGGTATACACAACACCCATTACGAAGTCGCCAAATACATGGTACAAGAAGCAAACTACAACTTCAATAATACAAATGTCGTGTGAAATACGACAATATATCTTAATGAGTTTAAATATAATATTGTCTTACAGACAATATCCACACGCATAAATAAATCCCCATCATAATTATTGATTCATTATTTTACAAAAATGGTGAGGACTACTAAACAACTCTCTTTAGAACCTTCATTCCATACCAGAAGACTAGTACTCGCTACATTCTCGCCTCACGAGAAGAAAAAATAGAACAACAAGGAAAAGGGTGAGCTCAACTAGCCCGGTAAAGAATATTATGACTAAGATAATATACAACAAATTATCGTTAGTCTTCAACGAGGAAAAATCGATAGAATACAATAGACAACAAGTTTGGATCAATATTCGCATGGTGAAATAATAATTCATAGAAGAGTTACGTAGAGAATGAAATCTACTATAATCTATGAATTTAACGAGTCCATCATCAATATTTTATCCACAGTAACATCAATCAATATGCATCGGAATCAAATATTCATCTTTGCACTACTGGCCAAAGATATTCATCGATTAAGTCGTATTCATTTAAACACTGTTCATCTTTGCTTTCTACAGCCAAAGATATTAATCAATCGATCATGTTCATCTCAACTTTTTGTTCATCTTTGCACTCTGAGGCCAAAGATATTCTTGAGAAATCATTCATCTTTGCACTACTGAGTCAAAGATATTCAATAATATCATCATTTAAGGCGAGGATGATGAAAATATTTTTAAGAAAGCGAATCCGGTGAAACAAAATGACAAGGATTAAGGATTAAGGATTAGTACTTGGTTTTATCCACGCCCAAAAATACCTCAAAAATAATCATAGTGGTGTAAAATTCAAGAATGATCAAAACATGGATCTGATCGAGTTAGTATCCGAATAGATGTTTTAGACGAAAAGAAGAAATTTTATTTTTTGGTGAATAGTCTGGTATCGTGAATAGTCTTGAGTATCGTGAATAGTCTTAGATATCGTGAATAGTAACTCAGACACCAAAAGATAGAAATTCCACAAAAACATCTTCACGCTTCATGAATAGTACTCGTGAATAGTAACTCGTGAATAGTAACTCATGAATAGTAACTTCGTGAATAGTAACTCATGAATAGTAACCCATGAATAGTAACCCAGACATGAAAAAGTTCCAAATTTGATAAAACTTCGGATCAACATTTGATTATAATGATATTGAAGAAATAATATCATTCTGAAAAAAATAATATCACTTACCTCGAAAGATCAAGATTTTAAATTAAAAACAGGATATAGGCTATGACTTGGACTTGCACCAGTATAGCAATACTCAAAGTATACTCAAAATACTCACAAGAATACGCTCGATAATATATAGAGAAAACTTGATTTCGGTGTGATTTTCAATTAACTAACCTAAGCACCTATTTATAGGAAATTGCTTAGAACACAAGCGAAAATTTAATAAATTAATAATATAATTATATTATTTTCTACACATGTCTAGAATCTGATTTCAGCCATCAAACACATGCCACCTTCTAGAAAAAATAAGAAAAAACGTTTTTCTAATTTTAAATATTTTAAACTTTCAAAAATCAATTATTTTGAACTTGAACTTCAATAATTCATAATAAATAGCCCTTTCATCAGAAAATTCGAATCACGCGTGAGTTTTATAGGAAATTCAATTCTCTACAACTTTGCGGAAGAAAGTTTTTCCAAATTCCAATCAGAAATTGACCGAAATCCACAAGCGGGCAATTTTACGAAATTTATAATCAAATTTGGTCGATAAATGGGGTCCCGCAGAGCATGTTTAACATGTTTTAAACATTTATTGCAAAAAAAATACTCTTCCTCCTCGTATACTCATATATCCCACATTCGTTGTAAAAATATCATAGTTAATATATTATTAAAATAATATATTTAAATGAATTATTTTATCGGAAAAAGATAAAATATTAATTTTCAACAATTGTCATTTTAAAATTTTCTCCATCTATATCCACATAAAATCAATATTTTCCTCATCATATAAATCAATAATTAATTATTCACAAATAATATTACGAGAATCACAATATTGACAACCGAGGCGGTTCAGGAAAGGGGCTTTCAATAAGAATTTCTTCTTCTTTGGCAAGCAATTAGGTGACCAAACCTCTCCTGAAGCGAACTTTCTAGACATTGCCAATAATGTTATCTAATAATATTATTAGGATAATATGAATTATTGCTTCGATAATGAAAGATCTTGTGTAATGACAATTATTGAAACAACAATAATATAAAATATCAACGCGCAAACAATTATTAACTCGATAAAATCTTGAGCGATAATTATCGTAACCATTATTGAGTAGTGCCTTCTTCTACGTAAGAATCAATAATTGGTGCAATCTGGTGTATCTTCTTGTTCAACAACGTGTATTAGTGTGTTTTAACCACCGCGTATTCAGAAGAGATACTTGGTAACAACTACGTGAGTTATTTAAAAACAACTTATATTTGTCGTTTTCTTCATCCAATCGCTTTCCGTTATGGGGCCCACACATGGTTGCTTGCCGTAAATGCGAATATTCCGACCGCATCGAATATTCCACGACCAAACGAATATTCCCAAACAACAATGAATATTTTATAACCACTTGCTTATTTTGAAATATTTGCATATTTAACCCTTAACTATCCACATTAATCAAATCAACCCTTACTATTTCAAAATAATAAATAAAGGAAATTCCTTTTTATTTAAAAAAATTTGAGGGTCTTACAACCTCCCTCCTTATGAAATTTCGTCCTCGAAATTGACGACGACGACTGTGTTTTGAAAAGGTGAGGATACCTCGCTTTCATTTCCGTTTCCAATTCCCGGGTCATTTCCTCTATAGCATGATTCCTCCACAAAACTTTAACTTGTGGTATGACCTTTCTTAGCGTAGGACATGCTCCTTCCTATCCAAAATCTTGCGGTACCTCCTCATCGTTAAGTAAGTCTTGCTATCTCGTCCGGTTCTAACTCAATAACGTGGTTCGGGTCTTTCACATATTCTGAAATGCTGGATATGTGAAACACATTATGAACACGAGACATACTCGAGAGGTAACGCAAGTCTATAGGCTACATTTCCTACTCGGTCAAGAATTTGAAATGGACCAATAAATCATGGATTGAGCTTTCCTCTCTTCCCAAATCTTGTAACACCCTTCCATGGAGCAACTCGCATGACAATCATGATCCCCTACATTAAATTCCACGTCCTTTCAATGAAGATCCGCATAACTCTTTTTGTCGATCTTGTGCCATTTGTATCGTTGTCGAATCATTAGTCATACGTATCTAACTAACTCGGGTCCCAACAATGTTGCTTCACCCACCTCATCCCAACATATGGAGAAGCGACATTTTTGTCCATATAATGCTTGAATGGAACCATGCCTATATTTGTTTAATAACTATTGTTGTATGAGAATTCCTGATGGCAAGTACTTATCCAACTTCCTTTGAAATCTAGGACACGAGTTTTAATATATCTTCAAGAGTTTGAGTAGTCCTTTACGATTGCCCATCCGTTTGAGGATGGGTATGCCAAATAAATCGTAATCCGTGCCATAGCTTTTTGCAAGCTAACCCAAAATCTTGAAGTGAATCTTGGGTCACGATCCGAAACTATGGATCTGGGAATGCCATGCAACCTCACAATCTCATTCACACGTACATACTAGCAAGATGTTCAAGGAATAAGTCTCCGTATCGGCAAGAAATGAGCGGACTTGGTTAATCTATCAATAATAACCCAAATAGCATTGATGCCTTGAAAGAAACCGTAGGAAGACCCGTACTTGAAATCCATAGTAATGTGTTCCCACTTCCATTAGGAATCTCAAGTGGTTGCAACGAACCCTTAGGTACAAGATGCTCGCGCCTTTACGTTAGCAAGTTAAACACATCGAGATAAACTTTGCAATCTCTCTCTTCATATTGTTCCACCAAAATGTATGTGAAGATCACGATACATTTTAGTACTTCGAGGATGGATTGCAAATGGCGTATTGTGTGCCTCCATCATAATCTTGTACTTCAAATCAGTCGTTAGGAACACAAAGTCTAGAGTGGACTCAAGTATTCCTTCTTCATCAATTCTCGCTTTAGGAATAGCTCCTTCTTGTACTTTCTTCTTCTTACATACGCATCACTCCAGAAGTCGGTGGCGAAAGCAATCTTAACTTTTCTATTAAAGTTGGCTCTGTCGTATATACTTGACATCATCGCACTTTTCGTTCGCATATGATCTTCTACTCATCGCGTCGGCTACCACGTTCGCTTTTCCGGGATGGCATGATCGAGAACATGTCTTTGAAATGAGTCTCCTCTTGAGTTCTTGAAGCTCTTCCCACATTCCTTGCTCCATTCGAATTTTGTATCTCTACGAGTCATTTGCGTTAATGGAATAGCGATTCGAGAATATCCTTCAACGAATCTCGATAATAACCAACTAAGCCTAAAGCTACGTATTTCGATTCTTCGACTTAGGTTGCTCTCAAGCGTGACTCATATCCCAATCTTGGATACCACGTCACAATGACACCTATCGATTTACTATCGCATGCGAATATGGCGTCCCCCCTACAGAGAGTGCGGCAGGTGAATTCCACAAAGGAAGTCACAAGATAAAGGCTCGGTACCAAATTCTATAGTTGAATTTTTAACTCACGAAGTTCAATAGGAGCCATTCGATATGAGATTTTAGAAATGAGTTTTGTCTAGGGTTCAAAGTCGATACAAAATTTAATATCGAGCTTTGGGAGTAAGCCAAGAAATTCTTGAAATCGTCGGGAAAATCAATAACAACGGGAATATTATTCAAATCGGCGTGTCTTTATTCAAATCCATAACATGGACTAAGAAAATTTGACATCCGTAATAAACAAATGACTTCATGGCTTGATATGAAAATGTTTGACTACAATGGTTTGATTGCTTGAATTGAATAACAAAGTTGCTTAGGAATATGAAAACTAACAACCTTACGAAAATAATCAATTTCGGCATGATGAGTAGTTAACCTTAAAATCACATCAAAAACAAATATCTCTATAGAAATAAGGTTAACGGGTAATGTGATAGTGCCAACCTAAATCAAGCAAGATTTATAAGCGATTGGATGTGATGAAAGTTTCTCCTAACGAAGTTTCCACAGATAGGTCAAAGTCTAATTTCTCCTGAGTCAAGTTTAAGCGTTGGCGCAAGTAAGAGAGATAAAAGAATGGGTAGAACCGATATCTAGTAAGGTATATACTTCGCAAGAATTTATAATTAACTAACCTGCGTAACTTCGTTCGGGTTCCTTGCATTTTGACCGGTCACGACAAACGCTCTTCCAAGAACCGTTGACTTTGACTTTTACGGGACATCCTTTTGAGTCACCATTCCCATTTGGATCTGGGTTTCGATATCGTCATAATCTCGGCGATATGTCCTTCTTTTCCACAATTATAGCATACCTTAAGCTGTTGTGGGCGGTTTGGGGTGATATGTCCCTCTTTCCCGCATTTGTGTAACATCTGACCGGTGGTCGTTCTCCTCCTTAAAACTAGTTACTCTTGGGCCGGCGTCTTCACATGGTCGTTGTTGAATCTCCTCTTTTTAAAATCTCCTCCAGGACTCGCTTCTTCTATTTTCATGGCCACGATTACCACGAGTGGTTACCGCTTTTGTACGTATTCTTCTTTCTCCATTTGGTTATCGTTATTTCGATGGCTGCTATATCTTGAGATGATGATCGATTATGGTCCCTCGGTTGAACGTACTCGTTATCTCGCTCTAACATTTGAGCCCATTGACAACATCCGAATAGAGAGAAAATTTATGAGAAATGAGATCTTGGCGTATGTCGGGTTTCAAACCTCTCGAAACATCCGCGTCATCGTTCCTCATTATCCACCAAATGAGGTGCAAACTTGGATAACTCATGAACTTCGCCTCGTCTTTGGGACCGTCATGTTATTCTCGCTCTAGTCTAATAAACTCCACTTCCTTCATATAGCCGAATACTTTTCGGGAAGTACTTGTCATTGAAGCATTTCAAAGCGTCTCCCATGACATCTCGAGTGCAATTTGGATGGGTACGCTTCCTGATTCCCACCGAGAATCGCCTTCGCCACGGAACATAAAGGCGGCGAATGGAACTTTCTGTTTCTCCGTGCATCCCAAGACATCGAATATCTTGGTAATTTGTTTTGACCCACGTCTCGCCTTTAATCGGATCCGGCTTTCCCCGAATTCGGTGGTCCCGACTCTTTGAAGCTGCTTGGTTTGTGACCACCCGTGTAATTGCTATCATTTCCTCTGTATTTTGAACACGAGTCTCCTAAATCGATTTTGCATGAAGCGCAAAAAGCTTCTAAACATCCCCTCGTTCATCATCGCTTTCAGTGGTGTTGTTCACGGGAGGAACATTACTAGCTTTGTTGCACGTTCTCTCTCGTTGGTGAGTCGAGAGCATCTCCACGGTCTCATTTGCTCCATTGTTAATATTCTCGATCGACATTCTCAAAATTGTCATAAAATAAGGGTTAATTAAGGAAATCAATATATCACATAATATCCCTATATCTTGACCAACTAACAAATAAGCTTAGGTAGGACACCTTTAGCGAAGGATTTACTCGTCTCTCCCCTCTTAGTTTTATTCCCCGATCTCTCATGGAGATCATATCCTAAGCTCGATACTAACTGTGATGCCCCCAAAATAGGTATACACAACACCCATTCGAAGTCGCCAAATACATGGTACAAGAAGCAAACTACAACTTCAATAATACAAATGTCGTGTGAAATACGACAATATATCTGTGAGTTTAAATATAATATTGTCTTCTAGACAATATCCACATATAAATAAATCCCCATCATAATTATTGATTCATTATTTTACAAAATGGTGAGGACTACTAAACAACTCTCTCTAGAACCTTCATTCCATACCCCGACTAGTACTCGCTACATTCTCGCCTCACGAGAAGAAAAATGGAACAACAAGGAAAAGGGTGAGCTCAACTAGCCCGATAAAGAATATTATGACTAAGATAATATACAACAAATTATCGTTAGTCTTCAACAGGAAAAATCGATAGAATACAATAGACAACAAGTTTGAGATCAATATTCGCATGGTGAAATAATAATTCATAGAAGAGTTACGTAGAGAATGAAATCTACTATAATCTATGAATTTAACGGTCCATCATCAATATTTTATCCTGTAACATCAATCAATATGCATACGGAATCAAATATTCATCTTTGCACTACTACTGCCAAAGATATTCATCAGTTAATTAGTCATGTTCATTTAAACACTGTTCATCTTTGCACTCTGAAGCCAAAGATATTAATCAATCGGTCATGTTCATCTCAACACTGTTCATCTTTGCACTATAGGCCAAAGATATTCTTCAGAAATCATTCATCTTTGCACTCTGAGCCAAAGATATTCAATAATATCATCATTTAAGACCGAGGATGATGAAAATATTTTTTAAGAAGCGAATCCGATTGAAACAAAATGACAAGGATTAAGGATTAAGGATTCGTACTTGGTTTTATCCACGCCCAAAAAATACCTCAAAAATAATCATAGTGGTGTAAATTCAAGAATGATCAAAACATGGATACAATCGAGTTAGTATCCGAATAGATGTTTTAGACGAAAAGAAGAAATTTTATTTTTAATTGAATAGTACCAAGATATCGTGAATAGTCAGATATCGTGAATAGTCCGATATCGTGAATAGTAACTCAGAGACACCAAAAGATAGAAATTCCACAAAAACATCTTCACGCTCATGAATAGTACTCGTGAATAAGTAACTCATGAATAGTAACTCGTGAATAGTAACTCATGAATAGTAACCCATGAATAGTAACCCCGACATGAAAAAGTTCCAAATTTGATAAAAGTTCCAACCAATATTTCAAAGATAATGATATTGAAGAAATAATATCATTTGAGAAGAAAATAACATCCCTTACCTCGAAAGATCAAGACTTTAATTTGAAACAGGATATAGGCTATGACTTGGACTTGCAATCAGTATAGCAATACTCAAAGTATACTCAAAATACTCACAAGAATACGCTCGATAATATAGAGAGAAAACTTGATTTAAGGTGTGATTTTCAATTCTAACCTAAGCACCCTATTTATAGGAAATTGCTTAGAACACCAAAGCAGAAAATTTAATAAATTAATAATATAATTATATTATTTTCTACACATGTCTAGAATCTGATTTCAGCCATCAAACACATGCCACCTTCTAGAAAAAAATAAGAAAAAACGTTTTTCTAATTTTAAATATTTTAAACTTTCAAAAATCAATTATTTCGGAGCTTCGGAACTTCAATAATTCATAATAAATAGCCCTTTCATCAGAAAATTCGAATCACGCGTGTTTTATAGGAAATTCAATTCTCTACAACTTTGCGAAGAAAGTTTTTCCAAATTCCAATCGAAATTGGCCGAAATCCACAAACGGGCAATTTTACAGGGCTATAATCAAATTTCATCAATAAATGGGGTCCACCGACATGTTTAACATGTTTTAAACATTTATTGCAACAAAAATACTATTCCTCCTCGTATACTCATATATCCCACATTCGTTGTAAAAATATCACCAATTAATATATTATTAAAATAATATATTTAAATGAATTATTTTATCGTAAAAAGATAAAATATTAATTTTCAACAATTGTCATTTTAAAAATTTTCTCCATCTATATCCACATAAAATCAATATTTTCCTCATCATATAAATCAATAATTAATTATTCACAAATAATATTACAGAATCACAATATTGACAACCAGGCAGTCCCAGGAAAGAGGGCTTTCCAATAAGAATTTCTTCTTCGGCGTAGCAATTAGGTGACCAAACCTCTCCTTAGGAGAACTTTCTAGACATTGCCAATAATGTTATCTAATAATATTATTAGATAATATGAATTATTGCTTCAATAATGAAAGATACCGTAATGACAATTATTGAAACAACAATAATATAAAATATCAACGCAAGCAATTATTAACTCAATAAAATATTGAGCAAGAATTATCGTAACCATTATTGAGTAGTGCCTTCTCACGTAAGAATCAATAATTGGTGCAATACCTGGTGCTCTCTTGTTCAACAACGCGTATTAGTGTGTTTTAACCCACCGCGTATTCCAACAAAAGATACTTCTAACAAATAACGTTATTTAAAAACAACTTATATTTGTCGTTTTCTTCATCCAATCGCTTTCAGTTATGACTTTGAACTCTCCCGAAGGTTTTTTTGACATTTTTTCAAAAGTTGAAATTCCGGACTCGTAACTTCTTCGTTATAAGTCCGAATTGCTCGTTCAAGAGCCTACGGGTCACAATTTATATACTCTATGCGTTCATTCAAGAATTTTATCTATTCAACTTTGTTTGCTAAAATTTCACCTATTAATCCATTTTTAACAAAAACGATAAACGTCGTGAACGTTCAACGCTCGTTTCTTCGTTCTAAGTCAGAATCTGGCCATTTTCGAGTCCGCAACTCTACAATGCCAAATATGACTTGTCTCCATCGAAAACCAATGTTTCCAATGTCAAACACAAAATATGACTTCCATTCCAAGAATTTTTCATTTAATTCGACGACTATAAATCAATCGTAAAAATTAAAAGTGAAACCTCAATACTAATCATTCTAAGTGGATTTTAATCAACATGTAGATATTACAAGTTACTTATTACACTAACTTATTTTAAGATAGGTTTTGACTTATTCACACAAGTCAATGACTTGTTTAACTCATTAACTACAATTCTCATGCTTATGACAACATATGGAAATTCTTCATAAGTTCATCAACTTATTTAAGTTCAAGTTGCTTATTCAACTTATTTGGCTTAAGTCCATTTCTTATCAACTTCCCTTATGTTCTTAGTATCTAAATTCATTAGATTACACTTCTCTTATCAACCTACCATGATAGAGACAGAAGAGACAAGATCAATTACCTTTGATGATTACTTCAATTGCTTTGGAAATCTACTAAGGAAATGTTAATCTCAAAGTGCTTATTGACTCTAACAAATAAGTTGTTTGAGAGAGAATTGTTGGATGAAATAACAAAATCCAAATGAATGAAAAGGCTTGTTATTTATAGAGCTTTCAAGGTTAGGGTAATTAGGTCATTAAATCATCCCACCTCCTTAAACTAACCTCCTTACTATTCATTGCTTGTTGCCCACAACTCTTATCCATTCCTTGGTCATTACTTAAAGTTCTTGTCCAACACATAACTTGTTTGCCCATCAAGCTTACTCATGGGTTGCCCCATGGATCCTTCTTAGCTAATGGATCATGGTTTGGGCTTAATAATCAATCTAGCAAATTCTTTGTTGGGCTTGCACTATAATAGTTTGGGCTTCACCTTATTAATCACTTGGGCTTAGTATAAATCCTACATAGGTTTACACCTTATAGCTTATGGACTTGTATTTTATGCAAAGTTACATTAATTCTTTTCATTAGGTTTTAATACCTATATTCCCAAATTAAGTCCGCATGCAAATTATTGCATTTTCCATACTTAGATTATTATTACATAATCCATCTCGCCTTGAAATTCTAACGTTACGTATTTCTCGGAAGTTCAAAAATAATTCCCGAGCGATAATTGGTGAATAGTGTTTTTCGTAAACGTTCTCGGAAAATACTTATTTTCGTCTTGGAAATTCAAACACTTTAATTTATTCACATGGTTCAAATACTACGATCTTCCGATATTTCTAGGTTATAGAACAACATACATCTTATTAACACATATAATAACAAATAATATTATTCTATTCATTATTTAATTCTTTCAAATATTTTTACAAAAGATTCGAATTTCTCGGGCGTTACATTCTTCCCCCCTTATAAAGATTCTTTCCCCAGAATCTCGCCCTATATCACTCAAACAAAAGAGGATAATTCTTTCTCATCCTTTCTTCAAGTTCCCACGTTGTTTCTTCCACATCGTGGTTCTTCCATAACACATTTACTGATTATATTACCTTATTTCGCAGAACTTGCTCTTTTCTATCGATGATTTGAATCGGCATCTCTTCATAAGTTAAATCTTTCTCGATTTGAATAGGTTCAAATTCTATCACGTGCTTGTAATCCGGTTTGTAAGGACGTAGCACTGAAACGTGGAATACATTATGTATTCGCTCTAGGTCTGGAGGTAACGCTACCCTATAAGCTATCTCACCTACCCGTTCTAATACCTCAAAAGGTCCTATAAATCTTGGGCTTAGTTTTCCCTTCTTTCCAAAGCGTATCTTTCCTTTCAGGAGATACCTTTAGAAATACGACGAGCCTACCTCAAACTCCCTATTCTCTCGATGTAAGTCTCAGATATTTCTTTCCATCATCTTTGAGTTGTGACAAGACGCATACGTATCAACTTCACCACTTCTCATTTTTCATTGCACTAATTTCGGTCCTAGCATTTGGCGATTCTCCCACTTCATCCCAATACAATGGCGTTTCTACATTTCCTTCCATACAAAGCTTCATACGGCAGCATACCTATACTTGCATGATAAACTATTGTTATACGTAAATTCTACTAATGGTAGATGATCATCCCAACTACCCTTGAAATCCATGACGCAAGATCTCAACATATCTTCTAACGCCTGAATTGTCCTCTCTCGCTCGTCCATCTGTTTTGTGGATGATATGTCGACTCAACTTCAATCTGCGTCCCCAACTATTCTTGAAGACTTCTCCAAAAGTTCGACGTGAATCGTGGATCACGATCGACACTATCGAAACAGTGCTCCATGTGTCCGAAATAATTTCCTTAACATAGAGTGTAGCTAATCGATCTAAGTTATACTTAATTGAATTGGCAAAAAAGTGAGCCGACTTCGTCAACCGATCCACTATTACCCAAATCACATCATACCCCTTCGAAGTCGCTCGGAAGTCCCACCACAAAGTCCATCGTGATATGCTCCCACTTCCACTTCGGAAATCTCCAATGACCGTAATAAGCCACTTGGTCGTTGATGTTTCGGCTTTAACTCTTTGACAAGTCAAACATTTACTCACATACTCGGCTATTTTTCATTTCATGTTCGCCACCAAAAAATTCATCACAGGTCTTGATACATCTTAGTGCTACCGGGATGAATCGAGTACCTCGAACTATGAGCCTCTTGTAAAACTTGCTCCTTTAATTTCGTCTCCTTGAAACCCAAATTCTTCCTCAAATCTTAATAATCCCTCATTATCAAGAGTAAACCTAATATCTTTTTCAAGTGGTTAACCGGCTCCTTCATCCGATCACACTCATCGGTTTTTTTTTGCACCTCTCTCGACTCTCTCTATGATAGTAGATTGAATCTCTGCCGCAAAAAGTCTCTGCTCCGTCTCACTTGGAAACATTACCTCCAACTCCATCCTAGCCATCTCTATTATTAACTCAGTTTGAGTTGTTAGCAAAGACAACTTCTCCCTACCCTTTCTACTCAAGGCGTCGGCCACTATATTGGCTTTTCCAAGGTGATACAGGATTTCACAGTCATAATCCTTTATCAACTCCAGCCATCTCCTCATCTCATATTCAACTCCTTCGTGTGAAAGATATATTTTAGACTTTTTGTGGTCCGTGTATATCTCACACTTTTCCCCATAAAGATAATGTCGCCATATCTTTAAGGCAAACACCACCATATGGCCGAGCCTCGGATCATCATGAGTAGGGTAAACTTTTTCATAATCCTTCAACTGCCTAGATGCATACGCAATGACTTTGCCATGCTGCATGAGCACGCAACCCAGTCCTTTATGCAAAGTATCGCTATAAACTATGAAATCTCTTGTGTCATCGGGTAATGACAAAACAGGCGCTTCACTCAACTTCTTCTTAAGTTCTTGAAAACTATTTTTGCATTTCTCAGTCCATACGTTCTTCACCGTCTTCCTCGTCAAATTAGTCAGCGGAGTAGCTATCTTTGAAAAGTCCTGTATGAACCTCCGATAGTAACCCACTAACCCTAAGAAACTCCGCACCTCATCGGCGATTTTTTGGTTGTTCCCAATTCATCACGGCTTCCACCTTCGTTGGATCTATCGAATCCCCTCACGGTCAATACATGACCTAAAAACTGTACTCGCTCTAACCAAAATTCACACTTAGTGAACTTCAGATATAACTTCTCCTTTCTTAATGTCTCCAACACCATTCTTAGGTGTTGAAGATGATCTTCTCGGCATCTTAGAGTAGACTAGAATATCATCAATAAACACCACGCATTTAACTTGTCCAAATATTGTTTGAACACCCCTGTTCATCATGTCCATAAATGCAAGAAGTGCATTAGTCAACCCAAATGACATCACCGTAAACTCAGAATGACCATAACGAGTCCCGAATGATGTCTTTGGCACATCTTCATTCCTAACCTTCATTGATGATACCCATCCTTAAATCTATTTTGAAAAAATATTTTCCCCCTTCAATCGATCAAAAGATCATCGATCTCGGGCAACGGATACTTATTCTTTATTGTTAACTTGTTCATCTCTCGGTAGTCGATACAAAGTCTCAATGATCCGTCCTTCTTCTTGACAAATAATACCGATGCTCCCCACGGCAAAACGCTCGGTTGAATGTACTTTCTGTCCAACAATTCTTGCAACTATACCATCAACTCCTTCATCTCCACCGGCGCCATGCGATACGGTGCCCTGGAAACTGGTGCCGCTCCTGGCACAATGTCTATTACGAACTCGGTCTCCCTATCTGGTGGAAGACCCGGTAACTCGCTTGGAAATACATCCATGAACTCACTCACTATAGGTATTTGTTCCATGGTCGCTCCCACTCTCTGGGTATCAACCACATGACACAAATAGCCTACACACCCCTTCCTCAATAATTTCCTAGTTTGTGTCATGGTAAGACAACACGAACGTCCCGACGATTTATTCTCGTAAAATATTACATGAGATTGAATTGATGTTTTAATACTAATGCATTTCTTTTGACAATCTATAATTGCCCCATGATTTATCAACCAATCCATTCTGAGAATTACATCAAATTCTCCTAACCTTATCGGTATCAGATCTACCGATAATTTACAACCTCTAATATTTACGCAACAACTCCTATGAATATCTTCAACAGGAATTATCTCTTCATTTGCTACCTTAATGTTCAAAGGTATAAGCAACTTTTCGGGAAGTAATCCTAGTCGTTTAGCAAAATCACATGCGATAAACGAACAAGTAGCACCCGAGTCAAACAGCACGTATGCATTTAAGTTGTTGATCGGAATAATACCTGCGACTACGTCCCCCGAGGCCATCGCGTCTTGGACGGTCATATTAAAGGTACGGGCCATCGGCCTACCCGGCTGCGCTGGACCCCCAATAGTTAACTTACCACTATTGGCGCCCTTATTCCCATCCGTCCCCTTCTTGGGGGGTTTTTTGCCATGTGGTCCGTAGACCCACATACAAAGCACCCATGATTCTTCTTCTGCTTGGACGGTTTAGTGCAATATGCCCCCCTCCCGTCTGCGATTATATAACACGGCCTTACCCTTGAGACAGACTCCTAGGTGAGTCTTCCCGCAGGTCTTGCAGGCCTCCATCCTCCTCTTAGGGTCTCCTTGTTTCACTCCGGTATTCCCCGAGCTGACTACCTTCCTTTTATACCCTTCGCCACTCCCGCTGGCACCTTCAATCTTCACTCCTCCATCCACCTTCCCCTTGCTTTTCTTATCCTTGTGGTATTGGCTCAACGCCTCGCTACCACCTTCGGCAATTATTGCCTTCTCTAACACAACCCCAAAAGAAGTACTCTGGAATACAGAGATACGATTATAGAGCCAGGGTTTCAAGCCCTGCTCGAATCGTCGAGCTTTCCTCACTTCGGTATCCACTTGATGTGGAGCGAACCTTGCCAGTTCATTAAACTTGGCGGCATACTGGGGAACCGTCATGTCCCCTTGTTTCAAATCTAAAAACCGTATCTCCATCCTTCCCTGCATACTCGTGGGAAAGTAGTTCTCGTAGAATATTTCCTTGAACCTCACCCACGTTATCACATCTATTCCGGCCCTCGCCTGATTGGCTTCCCACCAAAAGTTGGCCTCTCCCTTCATCATGTAGGTTGCAAAAGCAACCTTTTGGGCCTCGTTGACATTTGCTATCACAAATGCCTTCTCTATCTCCCTCACCCACGTTTGAGCTTCAATAGGGTCCGTAGTTCCTTTGAACTCCGGCGGACCCACACTCTTAAAGTCCTTAAATGTAGTAGCTCGTACTACACCAGGATTCACAGGGTTATTAGCCCTAGTTTGGTTAAAAGTTGCGGTTAAAAGGTTCAAAATTTCTTGTATGGGGTTAACTAGACCTCCCTCCGGTTGATTCGTGTTCGCACCTTGGGTACTCTTCTTGGCGGCATTTTGCTGTTACAATAACCACATATTTCGATATTATGCATTTCTTGTCAGTTAGTTATCATTCAATGCTAAACAATAACTTAAACATTCATTATTCAACATTTTTCGAAAATGAAAACTTATATTTATTCATTGTAGTATAATACTACATCGGTTACAGAACACAGCCTAAGTTGGATACATTACTCTCCCGCTATTGCTTTCCAAAAATTGGGAATTTATAAAAGACTACCCTTGATTATACAAAAGAGGGCTTTACGTCACTACTACATACACAAATATATACATACTTAACTACTCTAACAACTACTCGATCATATCTCGCCTTTAAGGCATTCTCAAAATGCCTTGGCAAGACCCCAGTAATAATATCACTACCGATAGTATGTCGTCATTCCGCCTGCTCTCTACAGGATACCCACCACCACCGTGAACTGGAAATCCTCATGAGAACTCCTATGAATATAGGACATTCTCCCTATCTTCTATTTCTTGGTCTTTAGCTCGCTCCTAAGCTCAAAGACCTCTCGCTTCAAATTTCATGGACCTTGTCCTTAGCCAAAACTCTCTCGTCATGTTTCTGTTCCCACATGGACTCCACGTCCGCTCTTGTCCTCTATAACCGCTTGAGCTCCGCCTTCAGCCTCCTTGACCTCCCGACAGATGAATGTACGTTCCTATCTATCATCGACATGAATAGTGACATCATCGACTCTCCGGAGTTATCTCTCGCTGCTATTGCTATCTTTGGGTTAAAGGACACCGCTTCAACTTCTTCTTCTATCATGCCACAAATATGTACATGAGGTCTAAGCTTTGAGTCTCAGACTCCACCACAACAACTATCTCAGGATCTCCGCTATGGGGTTCTAGTATGATTTCTATCCGGGTTTATCAAACCTTCACGACTACTGTACATCTCTATTTTCACCTGACATCTACAATAACACAAAAGTTGATTAGTAAACGTCAGTATAATAAAACACATAACATATATGATGCATTTTTATAAGGTTAACTTCCATCTTTTATTCTTTGACTTTTCTTAAGGTTATGAATTAAGGTTTTATTTTTCCCACTTAAGTTTTATAACCTATTGCTTTGATACCAACCTGTGACGCCCCCAAATCTGGGTATCTTCCAACCCGACAGATGGTGCTACTGGTCTTGCTATGATCACACATATACATTCAATTGAAATGCCTCAAAAAGAATGGATATGTATATATATATATATATCAAAAGAATATTTACATACCCTGTGTTCTTTACAACCAATACATTGTCTTTTGTCATAATATCAATATTATTCCTTACAAAACCTATACTATTACATAAGCAATCTACGGGTTCGCCTTTTGCTTTCCCTTTATCCTCCTTCGGATCCATCATCCATTCTATCTTAGCTGCATTCATATAGTTCAAGCAAGAATGAGCCTAACTAGCTCAGCAAGTACAACAATTCTAGTAAAATAGCATGCTTGAAACTTAGGAATCGTATATCTTCAATAACTGGACAATAGTTACGAAGTACTATTGAGAATTCAAAATAGCACTTCTTTTCATTCAAAACGTTTTACAGCTACAATATTCAATAAAACATCAATTCCGGTTCAAGACCGTAAGCATTTCATAAGTACTTTGAAAAGGACATCCCGACACTAAGTCCGTAAGTCCGGTATAGCTTACGAGCACGTCTAGGTGATCAGCCTATAGTACTCTATGTTGATCAACACTACATTCATTAAACGTGTATACGTTTAAGTTGTGGCAACCTCACGTGCCTGTTGTTTGACGACAAAACAATTTGAGCATACACAATCTACCTTTGAAAACCACAACAATATTAGTTCGGTAAATCCTTATCAACACTTGATAGAATAACATAGCATACGTCTAGCCGAAAGGATTGGCTTTAACATTACTCAAATACTAACTCATGTGAAGAATACATGAATCACAAAGACTTTCCCAGATCGAACTGGAACAAGGGTTAGAGTACTTGCCTTTAGCGTCTGCTACAATTTATAACACGTGCACTTTACGTCTTTAAGGTCTCTACATTAGATGATAGCATAACATAGAACATTAGGTCATGAATGATCATACATGGTTCTTAAAGAATCTTACCCTACTTCTCAATCTAATTACGTATTAGATTTGTTATTATCGGTTCTGGCTTTTCGTAAGATCATTTTTTCATTCATTTACAATTGATTTAACTAAACCCTAAGTGTTCATACTTAAGGCTTAATTATGTCTTAACAATGTTTCATTATAATCCTTGTCCAATTGGTTATCAACTACTAACCATGTTCTATATATAAACCTTCATTATTGTCTTGGTCTTGAGGGCACATGCGGCTTGGCTTTTACACTTGGTGCTTGCACTACATGGGTCACCTAATGATGCCTAGAACCCGGACTCACATTTGCAGTGAGTCTTAGTGTTAATGGTGGTCGTCGCTGTGCCGACTCTCCAGAAGGTTATGGTCACTTTGGCGCTATGGCACGAGTTATTTGCCTTGAAATTTGGCGTGCGGCAGCATGGCACTGCTCTGCACCGTAAACTTTGAACAGATTTTTCAAAAGTTGAAATTCCCGGACTCGTAACTTCTTCGTTATAAGTCCGAATTGGCTCGTTCAAGAGCCTACGGGTCACAATTTACGTATTCTATGTGTTCATTCAAGAATTTTATCTATTCAACTTTGTTTGCTAAAATTTCACCTATTAATCCATTTTTAACGAAAACGATAAACGTTCGTGAACGTTCAACGCTCGTTTCTTCGTTCTAAGTCGAAATCCGGCCATTTTCGAGTCCGCAACTCTACAATGCAAAATATGACTTGTCTCCATCGAAAACCAATGTTTCCAATGTCAAACACAAAATACGATTTCCATTCCAAGAATTTCACGAATTCGACGACTATCATCCAATGTGTAAATTCCAGCGAAACCTCAATACTAATCATTCTAAGTGGATTTTAATCAACATGTAGATATTACAAGTTACTTATTACACTAACTTATTTTAAGATAGGTTTTGACTTATTCACACAAGTCAATGACTTGTTTAACTCATTAACTACAATTCTCATGCTTATGACAACATATGGAAATTCTTCATAAGTTCATCAACTTATTTAAGTTCAAGTTGCTTATTCAACTTATTCGGCTTAAGTCCATTGCTTATCAACTTCCCTTATGTTCTTAGTATCTAAATTCATTAGATTACACTTCTCTTATCAACCTACCATGATAGAGATAGAAGAGACAAGATCAATTACCTTTGATGATTACTTCAATTGCTTTGGAAATCTACTAAGGAAATGTTAATCTCAAAGTGCTTATTGACTCTAACAAATAAGTTGTTTGAGAGAGAATTGTTGGATGAAATAACAAAATCCAAATGAATGAAAAGGCTTGCTATTTATAGAGCTTTCAAGGTTAGGGTAATTAGGTCATTAAATCATCCCACCTCCTTAAACTAACCTCCTTACTATTCATTGCTTGTTGCCCACAACTCTTATCCATTCCTTGGTCATTACTTAAAGTTCTTGTCCAACACATAACTTGTTTGCCCATCAAGCTTACTCATGGGTTGCCCCATGGATCCTTCTTAGCTAATGGATCATGGTTTGGGCTTAATAATCAATCTAGCAAAATTCTTTGTGGGGCTTGCACTATAATAGTTTGGGCTTCACCTTATTAATCACTTGGGCTTAGTATAAATCCTACATAGGTTTACACCTTATAGCTTATGGACTTGTATTTTATGCAAAGTTACATTAATTCTTTTTTTCATTAGGTTTTAATACCTATATTCCCAAATTAAGTCCGCATGTGAATTATTGCATTTTCCATACTTAGATTATTATTACATAATCCATCTCGCCTTGAAATTCTAACGTTACATATTTCTCGGAAGTTCAAAAATAATTCCCAAGCGATAATTGGTGAATAGTGTTTTCAGAACGTTCTCTAAAAAATACTTATTTTCGTCTTGGAAATTCAAACACTTTAATTTATTCACATGGTTCAAATACTACGATCTTCCGATATTTCTAGGTTATAGAACGACATACATCTTATTAACACATATAATAACAAATAATATTATTCTATTCATTATTTAATTCTTTCAAATATTTTTACAAAGGATCCGAATTTTGGGTTTAAGTTGTGTAAGACTTAGAGTCCATATTTGTTAATAGTTCAAGGTCTTTTCGAGTTCATTCTTTGAGTTTTCTTATTTTAAGTCTTTGATTAATTATGTTATTATTTTATTGTTATATTATTATACTTGTGGGCAATTGATGTATTAATAACATTTTAGCTTAAGATTAAAGCTCCGATATTGTAAGCCAAGGGAAAAGTTAAAAAGTGATGAAGACTTGTTGTTTATTTGATGTATTTATGTTTTAGATTTAGGTTTAAGTTGTGTAAGACTTATTATTTGTTAATGTTTTCGCATTTGAGATTTAAGGTTAGTATGACCTGGGATTGATGAATTTACTTTCAGATATTGTAACTCCTTAAGGAGAGGATTTATTTCTATCTATTTTATGGTTTGATTTATTATGGGTAGATAGATACATGATGTTTGTATAGTGAACACCAAATCCCATGGGAATTGAAGTACCCGGATTTGGGGGTGTCACAGGTTGGTATCAATGCCATAGGTTATGAACCTTAGGTGGGGTAACAACCTTAGGTAGTAGCCTTATAGGAGAACATAGTGGTGATAAACTCTTATCGAGTTCTAAGAAATGAATTCCTTAATTCATTGAAGAAAATAAATGACTTTATGTGTTTATGTGATAAACTTATGTGCTCGCGAGTATCGATTAGTAACTAAAACTAAAAACTGTGTTGTCAGGATGTCGGATGTTGGAAGATCTAGTCGAGCTGGGGAGGAGGAACCCAGAGTACCTACAAAGGAGGAGCCCCGAGACATTCATGTCATCAGGGAGCAGTTGGTACAGAGAGAGCCATCTCTGTTGATCACTATTGTTGGTCAGGAGCATGAGCCTGAGTCTGATCTAGAGGAGGATCCTAAGGAAACAGAGGAAGGAGATTGGTTCCCACCGAACTCTATCAGTGCTGAGATGTACGACGAGCTATATGATCGTAACATAGAGTTAAGAGATATTATTCAGGAGCTGAATGAGTGGGCGATTATTCAACAGATTACCATCAAGCAGAGGGATAGGGAGGTTGTGACTCTTCACACACGTCTAGGAAACATAGAGTGGGATTTGGTTCACGAGAAGGGTCAAACCGAGGAGAAGTCCGAGGAAATAGAGAAGTTGAAGAATGAACTGAAAGAGAACTCAGCAAGGCTGACCATAGCAGAGGAGGCATGGGTAAGGGAATCAAGTCGTGCTGATCTTGCAGAAGAGAATTATTAGGCGAAGAAGGCTAAGCTTGAGGAGACGTACTCTACGCTTCATAATGCAATGGATGAGGCCAAGGATCGAGTTATGAGATACCCAATTCAATTCGAGGGACTACCATCGTACATGCTAGATCGCAGGACGATGTCCCGCATTATGGAAAAAGAGCATAGCAAGGCTATTCAACGCCTTAGCAGGCAATGATAGGAATAATTTAATTATGTGAAAACCTATCTGGTAGTTAAAAATGTAAATTCCGATGTGTTTATAAACAAAGGAATATTTTAATATTTTAAATCCTGTAGATTCTTTATCTCGGGATAGTTGATGTAAATAGCAGTGATGCTATTGTAGTTTGTTAAAACTTTTGATTAAATAAATATATCAAGTTGTTTGAGAAAATGTGTTAAGTGATTATGTTAAATTGTTTGTGTTAAGCCTTAAATATTTAGAGAATTCGATAAAGATATAATAAGCATATATTTTAACAGAAATATGCCACCGAGAAGAAGACCAAACCATCAACCAGCTCAAGAAGAATCAACGAACAACAACAACAATGCCAATGCTAACCCCGTTCAGCAATTGGTGAACTTATTAGCTAGAGCGATTAATAATCAATCTCAAGCTCCACCCAATACAATGTTCAGGGACTTCAAGGCGGTAGGACCGCCAGAGTTTAAAGGCTCCATGAACCCAATTAATGCTCAAACTTGGGTTATGAAGATGGAGAAAGTTTCTAATGCCGCCAGAGTCAGAGAGGACCAGAAAACTGCCTACGCAATATTCATGTTGAAGTCAGAGGCCAGTTATTGGTGGCAAGCAAATAAGGTCCGTGGAGGAGAAGGTATGAATACTTGGGGAGAGATTCAAGGAGATGTTTTTTGAGATATATTTTCTGACCAACTCGCAGAACCAAATGGAGGTCCAGTTTCTAGAGTTAAAACATGGGAATTTGTCCGTGCCAGATTATGCAGCAAGATTCAATGAGTTGGCTAGGTTCGCCACATATCTAGTGCACACAGATGAGAGAAAAGTAAGAAGGTTTGAACAAGGTCTTAAGCCCTGGTTGTATAGTAAAGTGTCGATGTTTCAGTTGAAGATGTTTGCTAGAGTACTGGAGAAGGCCATACTCGCTGAAGGTGGAAGTGATGCGGTGACTAAGTATAATCAGGATCAGAAGAAGAAGAATAGTGAAAATGAGGGAATAAATAAAGTCAGTGGAAGTAACACGGGAGGAAGTAACAATCAGAAGAGAAGGTGGTCTGACAACTCATCAAGTGGAAATCAGCAAGGAGGTCAGAAGAAGAGGATTGAAGCATGCCTGACTTGCAGAAAAGCTCATCTGGGAGTTTGCATGAAGGGAAAACGAGTGTGCTACAATTGTGGTCAGGAAGGCCATATAGCACCTAACTGTCCTAACCCAAAGAAGGGCGCATGCTTCACTTGCGGTTCAAAAGAACATCTGGCAAGAGACTGTCCTAAGAAGGGATCTAGAGGAGTATGATTAGGAGGAAATAGGGGAAACAGCGGTGGAAGAGCTCTGACTATCACGGGACCAACCGCAACCAACAAACCAACCGCCAGGACTTTCAACATAATAGTGCAGGATGTTGTGCAGTCTCGCGTTGTGGTGTCAGGTATCATTCTGATCAATAAAGTTAATGATTATGTATTATTTGATTCGGGTGCTACTTGTTTATTTATATCTGATGACTTCGCTAAGAACTTAGAATTGCCTAAAGATGAGTTAGAATACCCCATGAACATAGAAATTGCAAATAGAGAAGTGATCCATGTTAAATACGTACACAAGAACTGTAGGGTGGATATTAAGGGTAATATTATGAATGTAGATCTTAGCCCTTTCAGACTTGGGGAATTTGATTTTATTATGGGAATGGATTGGTTATTCAATTACGGGGCTGTAATTGATTGTCAGAAGAAGCGTATTAATCTTATGAATCCGTCAAAGGTTATATTTTATGGTAGCAAGTTGCCTAGACAAGAGAGTTGTCTGACAATGATGCAAGCCAGGAAGTTGTTAAGACAAGGCTGTGTTAGATATCTAGATTACATAGTTGACAGTCGTAAAGAGAATCCAAAAATAGAGGAGATACCAGTAATGAGAGACTTCGCAGACATATTTCCAGACGATTTTCCATGACTTCCGCCAGACAGAGAGGTTGAGTTCGTGATCGATTTGGCGCCAAGAACAGCTCCAATATCGAAGGCACTGTACCGAATGGCACCGGTAGAGATGAAAGAATTGATGGTACAACTACAAGAATTACTGGACATGAAGTACATTCAACCGAGCGTATCACCGTGGGGAAAAAGAAGGATGGGACGATGCGATTCTGCATCGACTATATAGAACTGAATAAAGTCATGATTACGAATAGATATCCATTACCGTGGATCGAAGACCTATTTGATCAATTGAAGGTAGCGAGATACTTTTTAAAGCTAGGCTTGAGGAGTGGTTATCATCAAGTGAAGGTGAGACTAGAGGATGTACCAAAGACAGCATTCACAACGCGATATGGTCATTACGAATTTTTAGTGATGTCATTTGGTCTAACGAATGCTCCTGCAACATTCATGGGCTTAATGAATGGAGTGTTCAAGCTGTTTTTGGATAAATTCGTGGTTCTGTTCATCGATGACATTTTGGTATACTCGAAAACCAAGGAAGAACATGAAGAGCATTTGAAGGTAACGTTAGAAGCGTCGCGAAGGGAAAAGTTGTATGCCAAGTTTTTGAAATGTAAATTTTGGATTGAGCGATTATAATTTCTCGGACATGTGATTAATAAGGATAGAATTTCGATAGATCCATCCAAAGTCGAAGCCGTGATTAACTGAGATCAGCCAAGAACGCCGTCGAAAGTACGAAGTTTTCTTGGATTGACAGGATATTACAGAAGATTCATTCAGGACTTTTCCTAGATCGTAACTCCGTTGATGAATTTGACTAGGAAAGCTGTAAAATTAGTTTGGACGGAGAAGTGTGAGGAAAGCTTTCAAGAACTTAAGAAGAGGTTGACTACAGCACCAGTGTTATCTCTCCTTAATGACACATGAAATTTTGTAGTTTATAGTGATGCGTTGCATAAAGGACTGGGTTGTGTGCTTATGCAAATTGGCAGGGCCATTGTGTATGCGTCACAAAAATTGAGGGACTATGAAAAGGGGTTTCCGACCCACGACTTGGAGTTAGCTGCGGTGGTATTTGCTTTGAAGATCTGGAGACACTATCTTTATGGGGAGAGGTGTGAAAAATATACAGACCACAAGAGTCAGAAATATATTTTTACACAGAAAGACTTGAATATGCGCCAAAGAAGGTGGTTGGATTTAATTAAGGACTATGATTGTGAGATTTTATACCATTCGGGTAAGGCAAATGTGGTTGCCGACGCCTTAAGTAGAAAGGGTCGGGAGAAATTGATGACGTTGATCGCTCAAGAGGAGCTAATTTCAGCAATGGAGAAATTGGAGTTAGAAGTGAAGTATCATATGGAGATTGACGAGAAGTTATTCCAGATATAATCTGGTATAACCTTACTGGATAAAGTTAAGGAGGCTCAACTTCAAGACGAAGAATGTGAGAAGGTGAAAAAGAAGATATTCGAAGGAACCGAACCGAGATTCAAGATGGATAATGATGGAATACTAAGATTTGAAAGAAGAATTTGGGTACCGTCAGTGCCAGAGATTAAGGAAGACATTTTGAGCGAGACTCATAGCTCACGATATTCGATTCACCCTGGTAGTACCAAGATGTACCAAGATCTTTGACAATATTTCTGGTGGCCAAATTTGAAACGAGATGTTACAGAATGTATTGTCAAATGTCTTACATGTCAGAAAGTGAAAGCAGAGCATCAGAGGCCAAGTGGGTTGCTACAACCGTTAGAAATCCTAGAATGGAAATGGGAACACATTACGATGGATTTCGTGGTTGGCCTTCCGACAACTCAGAAAGGCTATAACGCAATATGAGTTATTGTTGACCGACTGACAAAATCCACACATTTCCTTCTGATCAGGATCAATTTTAACTTAGACCAGTTGGCAAAATTATATATCAAAGAGATTGTTTCGAGACACGGAGTTCCGGTGTCAATTGTTTCCGATAGGGATTCGCGTTTTACATCAAACTTCTGGAAACGACTATAGGAATGAATGGGTACGCAATTGAGAATGAGTACGGCTTATCACCCTCAGACAGACGGGCAGAGTGAAAGAATGATTCAGACATTAGAAGATATATTAAGAGCTTGTATAATGGACTTTAAAGGAAATTGGGATGATCATCTACCGCTCGTAGAGTTTGGCTACAACAACAGTTACCACGCTAGTATTGGCATGCCGCCTTATGAAGCGTTATACGGTAGAAAGTGCAGAACTCCACTATATTGGATGAAGTTGGTGAAAGACAATTACTAGGTCTAGAACTGGTACAACAGACAACAGAGATAGTCAAACTGATCCGAACAAGACTGATAGCAGCTCAAGATAGGCGGAAGAAATACGTCGATCCACACCGTAAAAATATTGAGTTTGAATCGGGTAGTTATGTGTTTTTTGAAAGTCTCTCCCTGGAAAGGAAAGATCAGGTTCGGAAAGAAAGGAAAATTAAGCCCAAGATTCATTGGACCCTTTTAGGTACTGCGAAGGATATGAGAGGTTGCGTATGAGGTAGCCTTACCTCCGGCGCTCGAGAATGTCCATAACATTTTCCATGTTTCAGTTTTACGACCCTACAAACCCGATTACAAGCATGTGATTGAATATGAACCCCTACAATTTGAAAAAGATTTATCTTATGAAGAAATTCCTGTTCAGATTGTTGACAGGAAAGAGAAAGTTCTCAGAAATAAAGTAATACCTTCCGTTAAGGTAATTTGGAGGAACCACAACGCTGAAAAAGCTACGTGGGAACTCAAAGAGCATATGATGAAGAATTATCTTCATTTATTTTCTTAATTATGTGTAAACGATTCTGGGGATAGAATCTTTGTAAGGGGGAGAATGTAACAGGACGAATCGATTGAGTCGTGATTCTGGGGACAGGATCCTTTTAAGGTGGGAAAGATGTGACAAATGAGATTTTTTAATCTAATTTGAATATTTATTGAATTAAATAAATATTTTTTGATGATTTAATTATTGGATAAAATAATTAATTGATGAAATTGTGGTAGATTAATTTAATTATGTGTTATACTGATTAAATTAATGTGGGAAATTTTGTTATTCAAGGTACGTATTTAATTAAGCTTATTAAATTAAAGGAATTATTTAATAAGCATAATGTTATTTTAATTAATTTTATAATTAATTAGAGATTTATTGATTTGACATAATTAATAAATGAGAGAATTAAATATGTGACTATGCTGAATTAATGAGAAATTATTATAAATAATTAGAATTAAATTAAATAAGATATTTGATTTATTGTTTAATTGGGTGTGACATGATTAAACTAAATTATAAGAGATTTATTTGAAAGTAGTATGCACACAAGCCAATCATGTTTGATGATAAAGCATATACTTTGTAACAATCTTATTCATTTATTAATAAAAAGTATTAATTTATTAAAGGCTTTTAATTATCTACATGATGCTGTTTTATAATATGTGATAAACCCATAGTTTTAAGCAATGCTTTTAGAATAATGATGATGATCATTCTAATGAGATCTAAATTCTTAGAAAGCTTAAAACTAAAATAGTTCCCAATCATTGGATTACTAAATTGGGGATTAGTGAATCCGGATAGATTGGTATACATCGTTGCTTGCTCATTGGATGAGGATGATTGATCTCATGATCATTTGTGTGGAGACACTAAAGCAAGTATGTAGGTGCTTATTAGAGAATAAGTTCATCGAAGCGTGGCTCGCTAAGGAATACCTAATGGAGTTTTATTTGTGCATCAATAGGAATTCTCAGTAGTGATAGTAGTATAAGTGATCCTTGGACTTGAGATCATCATAGTATCTTGTGTATGATGAGTTATACTTTGACTTATTCCTTAAGACCCTTAGGGTATATCAAAGGGTATGCTTGGGTATAATAAGTTGTATATGGAGATAATGTATGATCAATAAAGAATCTACCACTTCTAAAAAAAAGAAGAGAAATGTCCTATGTGATTCGATAAATGACAACCCAAGAGTCCTTGGTTAAGGCGTAATGAAATTAGAAAGGAGTTTCTAATTTGCATTATTTGGAGTTCATGCATTTAAGGATCGAAATACATATAATTAAATAAAATAAGACTTGACAAGTAATTCCATGTCTTATATTTAATTGGGACATTATATGGTGGAAGGATTGAATTATGCAGTAACTATTTACTCAAAGGTTCTTTTATGATTAATGTTGAAATCTATATTATTTGGAAAGTCGTTGATCGCTAGGGAGGCTTTATCCCTATGTAGAATAAATATTATTTATTTAAATAAATTAATTGTTTAATTTATTTATTTAAATAAGATTAGAATTGTTCTAATTGATTTATTCACAAGGTTTAATATGGAGAACCTAAAGGGTCACACCATAAAAGGAAGAATAATTATTTAAGAAGTTAATGGCATAATCGTAATAATATGTTATGTATATTTAATTTAATCTATGGTGATAGAATAAATTAAATAACTTAATATTTATTATTTAATATTTTAGAAATATTAAATATAAATTAATAAGAGGAGTCTTATTAATATTATTACAATTATTATTATTTTAATTTCTAAAAGATTAATTTAATATAAGTACTCTCATTTATTCCTAATTGGATTAGGAAGGAAAATTAGTTAAAGGAGTTTAATTAATTATCCCTAATAAGATTAGGGAGCTTAATTAATTAAAAGAATTTAATTAATTAAATAAAATCCAATTCCTTAATTGTTAAGATGGGTTGCCCACATCTATAAATAAGAGGAGTCTTATTATGGGTGATGGGGGTTGTTGACTTTTACAACATACGACATAATTCCAATTTGTTGAAGAGTACGTTCTTTTCTATACAGATAGGAAAAACTAGGATTTGAGCCAATACCCCTTCTTCTTGAAAAATCTTCTTCCTTGGTGGATCACCTCTAGAGGCCAAACGTTTGGGTGGCTGACGTTGATCTAAGGAAGGAACCAAACCCGGTGGATTCAAGTTGAACGCGAAAAGGATTGGAGGTGAACTTGTACCTGAGGAAGCTCGATCTTCAAGGGTATGATTCTTATTCATCTTTTTCGTTTAATTAATAATTGTGCATAAAGGGTGATCTGGGTATATGGTTTGTAAAATTTTTAAACTCTGATTTATCTCGCTTCCGCTTATTTTTGCAATTTGATTGCGTTCTTGAATATTACAAACCTAACAAGTGGCATCGAGCCAAACCTTTATGCAAATTATTAATTATTTTGATTTGATATGTATATTGATATGTGTTTAGAACAATTTAATTGGGCATAATTTTATTGTATAAAATTTATTTAAAAAAAAACTAACAAAAAATAAAAAAACCGTGTATCCACTTGATTAAAAACCGTTGGACATGCTTGATGCTCCTGTTATTTATTAATTCTCGGATTCTGCAGTATGATTCTTTTAAAGGCAACAAGATATCACGGAAAGCAATAATAATCTGGGCACGGAAATCAAGGAGCATCCGTGTATGTGGTAATCAAGGGATGTCTCAGGATTTTTTTTTTATTTGGCCGAATGAAATCTTAGTCAATTTTTTTTTAAAAGCCACGGATAGCTTATTATGCAAGGAAATTTTAGTTGCATGGATTTCAAGGAAACTTGCCACGTTTTTTTGAAAAAGGAGATAACAGGATATTTGTAAAAAGTAATCTTATGATTACTTATATATTATATATATAATATATAGTTCGTTTCATATATATATATATATTATATATAATATATATTCTTAATAATTTTATTATTAAAATAAAAAGTTTATTTTAATTTTAAAATAAAATTTTATTTTAATATTAAAATATAAAATTTATTTTAATTTTAAAATTAGAATTTTATGCTAACTAATTAGAGTTGGAATTGGATTTCATGATAACTAATTGGAGTTAAAATAGGATTCTATTTTTCCTTAAATAAAGGAGTTTATTTTGATATGAAATTAGATTTCATATTATTCAAAAATAAAAGAGTTTATTTGTGAATAGGAAAGAGAATCCTAATTTTCTTAAATAAAGGAGTTTATTTAGATATGAAATAAGATTTCATATTATTCAAAATAAAGGAGTTTATTTGTGAATAGAAAAAAATTAGTGTTTCCTTTAATAAAAGTTTTTTTATATGGAATTGGATTCCATAATTAATTAAAATAAAGGAGTTTATTTTGATTAAAATAAAATAGTTTATTTTATTCAAAATTGGATAAATTAAAATAAAATAGTTTTATTTTGATTTAAATTTGTATTAAAATAAAGGAGTTTATTTTGATTCAAAAATAGATTTTATACTAACTAAATTTGCCCATTAAATGATATCAATATATATATTAAATGTTTATTATTCATAAGATGAATGTTATTTATTGATGTATATGATGATGTGTATGATAATAAATGGGATTGATTATGGACTATTGACCAATATGATTGGATTTTATTTTAGTTGGATGCATGAATGTATGGGTTTTATTAAATGGGGTCTGCAAGACTGCGTCTTTTCTAATTTTTCTTAATGTAAATTCTAACTCCTCCTATGTACTTCCCTCGATCACGATCAAGGTTTCTATTTATTTTAAATAGTTTTGTAATAGGAATAGTTAGAATTAATTTTGAAAAATTGGAGATCAAGGAGCAAGGAGCGCTTGAAGACCCGTTTGTAATGGAGCCCGGGTTTAAATGTAATAGTTATATTTAAATATTATTTCTTGTACCCCTAGGGTTTGACCTTTTGGTTCACTTGGTGGCTCTAGTGAACCAAACTAGAATAAAAGTCCATAATCAATTCGGGTAGAATATAGTATTCTATATGTGCATGCTTATACTATATATATTATATATTATGCAAACATGCTTCGCATGTTCATTAATATGACGCGTATTTTATATATATATATATATATATATATATATATATATATATGTGCATGCGCGCTAAACAAGATGAGACAAATTAATAACAAACCCCTCAATTTTTTATATTAAGTCCTAAGCGTTCAAAGATATTTGGAATATCGAACGTCGCTTTCTCTAGCATGATAAAATTAATAGAGTATTAAATATTTAATATGAGTTTGTTGTGTCACCACAAGGCAAGTATTAAGTATTTAAGATGTTAATTTATCACATTTGATGCTTATAAAGAAAATTGAACAATATTATTTTGTTGTGTTACCACAAGGATGATATTTTTCTTTTTTGAATATATGGAGTGCTAGGTCGGACTTAACTTGGATAATTTTGATTCGGATGTGCCACCACTTGATCAAAATAATCTAAGAGGCAAAAGAAAAGGAGTTGCATAGTTGATGTAATTGACAAAAGTTGTATACCTATTTATTTATATATAGTTTGTTGTGTCACCACAAGGCTATATACATTTGAAATGGGATCCTTATTCTCACTAGCAAATCTTTAATTAGATTTTGCCGAACTATATAAGTGAGGGTAATATAGTTTGAAGAAAATAGTGGGAGATACCAATTTAAAACAAGTCCTAATTTATTTTGGTAATTAATAAAAGAATGTATGTTAAAATATTGTTAATTACAAATTCATTTACAGAATTTTACAATGTCTAAATTACTATCACTGCAAAGCATATTAGATGCTATTTAATCGGACCGAATTAAATGGATTGGTTAAGGAATTTGAGAATAGTTCTCATAGCTGAAAAGCTATCTTATGTCCTTAATACGCCTATCCTCGCAATGGTTGCGCATAATGCCTCGAGGAAGAGATTGCTACTTTTAGAAAGTGGCAAAATGATGCACTGATTGGCTCAATGCATTATGCTCAAGCATCCACGTGTGTAACGAGCTTCAACACAAGATGAAACTATGGATGCTTCTACTATATTCCTGCACATCAAGTAGTTGTTGGTGAGGAAAGTAGGATTGATAGATATCAAATATCTAAGGAGCTCTTCCGATCTAGAATGACCGATGACACTACAGTACAGATAAAAGTCCTTAACATTATCAATTTGATTGATCAATTAGGACAATGGATTTTATCATGGATGGAGAGTTGAGCCAAGATTTGATCTTGCACTCACTCCCGGACTCCTTTCATAATTGTTGTGAATTTTTCATATGAACAAGCTAGATATCAGCCTCGCTGATTTGCTTAACATATTGAAAAATGTTGAGAGTCACTTTCCAACCAAGAAAGACCATGTCTTACTGGTAGGGGCCAAAGGATCTTCTGAAAAGAAGAACGATTCAAAGAAGGTATATAAAAAGGCAAAAACAAAGGATAATAAGAACAAAACTGATACGGATAACAAAGGAGTTTGTTTCCACTGCAATAAGCCTGGACACTGGAAAGAAACTGCGAGAAGCGTCTTGCAGAGGCTAACCAAAGAAGCTTAGTGAAGTTTCGGTTATAAATACAAATTTGTTTATAATTTAAAATAATTTTTCTTTAAGTCAAGGTTCTACTTGGGTATTGGATACCGACTTTGGTTATCATAAATATAGATTTATGAAGGGACCAAGCAGAAGTAGAAAGTTAAACAAAGATAAGTAATCCTATGTGTGGAAAATGAAGCAAAGGTTGTTGCATTAGCTATAGAAACTTATAGTTTAAGATCGCCTTACTGAAGGCAAATCTATTAAGTCAATAAGTTGTTATTGTATTCCAATTCTTGTTAGAAACATTATTTCCATTTTATTGTTGGACAATAAAATTTTTGGTATTATAATTAAGAACAATTGTTGTTCTATTTATAATAATAATGTTTCGTATAGAACTGAAAGATTACTTAATAGATTTTGTATACTTGACTTACGTGAAAAATTAGTTTGTAAATTGAACAAACTAGTATAAGAAAAGGAGATGATCATTCAAAGAGTTGAATGTATGTATTTGTTGAATACAAGTGTGAATTATTTGAAAGGTTCAAAGAATTCGAAGTGAAACAAATTGGCAAAGTATTAAGATTCTTTGATTAGATCAAGGAATAAATACTTGTGCAATAAGTTTCTAGATCATCTCAAATGGTTTTCTCATAATGGACATCATCGATACGCAATAATTGATTGATGTATCCGAATGAAAAATCATACCTTGTTGAACATGGTACGGTCCAAAATGATTTTACCGACATTCCAAAGATCCTTCAGGATCATGTCCTAGAAATGGTTTTGCATATCTACGAAAAGGTAACCTCAAAATCCATTTCAAGACTCCATAAAAGTTATGGATGTGGAGGATTCCTAATCTTAAGAATGTTAAGATAAGGGGTTGTCCAACTTATGTGAAAAGGTTTCAAAAGGATAAGCTTGGGACAAGATTTGACAAGTGTCGATTTGTGGGACATCCTAAAGTAAGTTTAGGGCATATGTTCTATAATCCTACATAGCAAAAGGTGTTTATTGAGAAACACCCTGCCTTCTAAGATAAAGGTGTTTATCATTAAAGGGGCTAGTGGGAGGATAATAGATCTTGAAGAGTTCAAGAACCACAAAACACTATAAGTCAAATAAGAGGAACCTATAGATAAACCTATTGTACCACAACCGAATCGTAAATCTGGAATAGTACTGAAGATACCTAGGAGGTATGGATTCATCATGGATGATGATGATGAGGTACGCATCATAGAAGATGATGATCCAGAGTTACATACGATGAGGTAAGAGTTCTAGTGTGTACAAAGGGGGACGTTGGGAGCAACCGTGACATTCCTAATATTATATGTTGATATACTACGGATAAGGAATGACATACTAATGCTACAATCAGTAATGATAAAATTATCTAAACATTCCTCCATGAATGGTTTGGGAAGAGTATCTTAATTGGGGATAAAATCTATATAGATTGATACAACAGGATGCTCGACTTAACCCAAGGAACGATATATTCATTTGATGCTAAAGTCGTTTAGCATGACAAACTCAAGAGATGTCTCATGTCGATGAGCTATGGAGTGTATCTCTCTTAATAGTCCCCACGGACTCACGAAAAGAGAGGTCGCATGAGTGACAATCATGTATGCAATGAAATGTACAAGACACGATGTTGATCACGGTCATATTATGGAGAAGTTCACTATGAGTCGGTGAAAAACATCTTAAAGTGCTTAACCAAGCACTAAGGATGTGATCATATTCATGGTGGGTCTAAATTAAAACTAGAGGGCTTAACAGACTCAAGTTTTCGAGACAGCACCAAGATGACAGAAAATCCACTTTAAGGTAAAGCGTTATCTTGAGAATAGGTGGTGCGTTGAATGGAAAGGTTCCAAACAAAGAAAGATTCTTTGGTTTAGTGATAAAGACAAAGTATATAGCTATAAATGAAGTCGCAAGTTGATTGTTTGGATTAAAAGTTTATTACAGAACTAGGAATAGTTCCTAAGTCTCATCTTGGATCTAAACATGTGTTGTGGCACTTTCATTTGATTATTAGAATCATTGAAAGATGGAAAATCACTATAGAGATAGTGGACTCTCAAGAACAACATTACATATCCATTAACTAAAGCTTATCCAACAGCAGGATAATCGTTACTTAGAGAAGAAGATTATAAGATACCATGACGATTGGCTTTAGTGCAAGTGGGAGATTGAAAGTAGTATGCACACAAGCCAATCATGTTTGATGATAAAGCATATACTTTGTAATAATCTTAATCATTTATTAATAAAAAGTATTAATTTATTAAAGGCTTTTAATTATCTACATGATGCTGTTTTATAATATGTGATAAACCCATAGTTTTAAGCAATGCTTTTAGAATAATGATGATGATCATTCTAATGAGATCTAAATTCCTAGAAAGCTTAAAACTAAAATAGTTCCCAATCATTGGATTACTAAATTGGGGATTAGTGAATCCGGATAGATTGGTACATACGTTGCTTGCTCATTGGATGAGGATGATTGATCTCATGATCATTTGTGTGGAGACACTAAAGCAAGTATGTAGGTGCTTATTAGAGAATAAGTTCACTGAACGTGGCTCGCTAAGGAATACCTAATGGAGTTTTATTTGCCTGTCAATAGGAATTTTTGTAGTGATAGTAGTATAAGTGATCCTTGGACTTGAGATCATCATAGTATCTTGTGTATGATGAGTTATACTTTGACTTATTCCTTAAGACCCTTAGGGTATATCAAAGGGTATGCTTGGGTATAATAAGTTGTACATGGAGATAATGTATGATCAATAAAGAATCTACCACTTCTAATAAAAGAAGAGAAATGTCCTATGTGATTCGATAAATGACAACCCAGTAGTCATTGGCCAAGGCAGAATGAAATTTGAAAGGAGTTTCTAATTTTTATTATTTGGAGTTGTGCATTTAAGGATCGAAATATATATAATTAAATAAAATAAGACTTGACAGTAATTCCATGTCTTATATTTAATTGGGACATTGTATGGTGGAAGGATTGAATTGTACGGTAACTATTTACTCAAAGGTTCTTTTATGATTAATATTGAAATCTATATTATCTGGAAAGTCGTTGATCGCTAGGGAGGCTTATCCCTATTGTAGAATAAATATTATTTATTTAAATAAATTAATTGTTTAATTTATTTATTTAAATAAGATTAGAATTTTCTAATTGATTTATTCACAACCCGGTTTAATATGGAGAATCTAAAGGGTCACACCATAAAAGGAATAATAATTATTTAAGAAGTTAATGGCATAATCGTAATAATATGTTATGTATATTTAATTTAATCTATGGTGATAGAATAAATTAAATAACTTAATATTTATTATTTAATATTTTAGAAATATTAAATATAAATTAATAAGAGGAGTCTTATTAATATTATTACAATTATTATTATTTTAATTTCTAAAGAGTTTAGGAATTAATTTAATATAAGTACTCTCATTTATTCCTAATTGGATTAGTAAGGAAAATTAGTTAAAGGAGTTTAATTAATTATCCCTAATAAGATTAGGGAGCTTAATTAATTAAAAGAATTTAATTAATTAAATAAAACTCAATTCCTTAATTGTTAAGATGGGTTGCCCACATCTATAAATAAGAGGAGTCTTATTATGGGTGGTGGGGGTTGTTGACTTTTACAACATACGACATAATTCCAATTTGTTGGAGAGTACGTTCTTTTCTATACAGATAGGAAAAACTAAGGTTTGAGCCAATACCCCTTCTTCTTGAAAAATCTTTTTCCTTGGTGGATCACCTCTAGAGGCCAAACGTTTGGGTGGCTGACGTTGATCTAAGGAAGGAACCAAACCCGGTGGATTCAAGTTGAACACGAAAAGGATTGGAGGTGAACTTGTACCTGAGGAAGCTCGATCTTCAAGGGTATGATTCTTATTCATCTTTTTCGTTTAATTAATAATTGTGCATAAAGGGTGATCCGGGTATATGGCTTGTAAAATTTTTAAACTCTAATTTATCTCGCTTCCGCTTATTTTTGCAATTTGATTGCGTTCTTGAATATTACAAACCTAACATTATTAAATTAAATGGAAAGAACCTTCTAAGTGATAGCCAAACAAGGCCGTATGAGAATTTGGGAGCAGTTAAATCACGTATGGATTAACTGCCAACAACGTTGCTGGTTATACGCGTGCCTTCTTCAGTCTTCTCTTTTACGTAATTCATTCATTAGTCTTAACTAAGAGAAATTTAGAGAAAATTTAGAGAGAAGTTATGAGATTGAAGAATCAGAGTAATCTGCTTAAGGGTAATATCTTCAACCCAGCTTCAAATTTACGTTGTTTATACTTTCCATGAAAAGTTACTGTAAGTCTCGGTAATTGAAAAGAGTATTGATTATGTGTATATAGGTGATAATATATTATCATAATATGTTTGTTACCATATACTTATGCTTTCATAACATTAAATCCATATAAATATGTAGTAATTGGATATTTTTAAATTACAGAGTATAAAAGTTGTATATATGGCCCTTACGTACAAACTAAATGCTTTAAATCATATGTTGTATCAAAAATTTACACTCGTATATGCTTATATATGTTGAAACGAACAAAACAAAATTTAAATGGATGGAATCGGTGAATTAACGAATCTGTAATGTTAAAATTCATGTTTTTCTTCAAAACTTTACAAAATATGAAAAATAGTGAAATTTAATGTTGTAAATTGCGTACTTACGTGGATTAAAGTGTTAGAATCATGCTAAAGACTTTATGTGATGTTTTTGTGAAGTCTATAATTCATGGGT
The DNA here is from genome assembly GCA_020205615.1 of Panax quinquefolius. Classification (NCBI taxonomy): domain Eukaryota; kingdom Viridiplantae; phylum Streptophyta; class Magnoliopsida; order Apiales; family Araliaceae; genus Panax; species Panax quinquefolius. Next base: position 71,053,245 of record CM035167.1, on the reverse strand, counting down.
AGCATTAAAATTCATCGTGTTAGCTTAATTTGAGATTTATTAGGCTTTTCTGTGTGTTCTTCGCAAATTGCAGAATCTGGGTCTGCGTCGTAGCGAGGCCGCGCCGCTCCAAAGAACGAATGGAGCGCGTCCGTGCCTTTTTAAAGAATAAATGGAGCACGTCCATCTCACTTCAGAGAACAAATTTAGCGCGCCCGCGCTCTACCTGTAGAACTTCAGAAATTTTTCTAAGTGTTCAAGTTTTGAAATTGTGTTTGTAAAACCTAATGTAACAAACATGAAGACATGTCAAGCATATAATAATATGTTAATTAACTTACGTTATGTATTAATTAATAAGACTTAAAAGTCCAATAACATATTCAAAGACCAATGTTGGGATTCGATAGGTATATCGAACTATTGATTAATGAGTATTGTGAATGTATTGATATGTAGGGTTTAATAAAGAACGTGAATTAATCGTAGCTTGTGCAAGAGGCAAGTTTCTAAACCTTAATTTTATATTGACCAAATATTTTATTTCTAAATTATTGTTGTTAAGCCAGTTCCTTAAATTCTAAATTACTCACTGATCAAGTCTTCGAATTGTATTTTATATCGAGTAAGCTTTTGTTCTTAATTGCTCAAGTTCAAGACTTCATATTAGATGTTATAATTGTTTTAAAGCATGAATTCAGTCATACAAAACTTATTTCGAGTGTATACCTTTTTAGAATTTTTATTCAATTGAATATCATTTATTATTGAACCATGTAAGACTAGCGAACCCTTATTAATTTGACTAGTCCATAGTTGATGAACGTTCTAAATTTTAGAACCCTTGTTGAGTTTATCCAAACCAAACTTCCTTTGGTGCGAACTCTAATGTCAAACTGAGATGAACAACCCTGTAATAGGGGATTACTTATGCTTTAGCGTTGAGATATTGTGCAAAGTATGGTACTAAGGGATGATCCCCCTAAGTACGAGAAGAAGAGTCCATAGTCTTATGACCGTTAAAGGTTTCAATTATAAACACTTGACAACCTAGGACGTAGTTCAAGGTATTATGGCCCTCAAGAGTTCTTTTGATTCTTGTTATTCATTCTTGATTCAAAATCCGAGTTTTCTTATTTCACAAGTCTTTAATTCATTCGCATGTTATTATGTTATTGTTATATTATTACACTTGTGGGCAATCGTGCTCACTCTTGCGTAATAATAACATTGTAGTTAAGAACGAAAGGTCCGACGAGCCTTCTACTAGCAAAGGCAAGGGCAAAGTTAACAAGTGATGAAGACTTGATGTTTATTTGATGTATTAATGTTTTAGATTTAGGTTTAAGTTATGTAAGACTTATTATTTGTTTATGTTTCTGTATTTGAGATTTAAGGTTAGTATGACATGGGATTGATGTATTTACTTCCAGATATTGTATCTCCTTAAGGAGAAGATTTATTTCTATCTATTTTATGGTTCGATTTATTATGGGTAGATAGATACACGATGTTTGTATAGTGAAAACCAAATCTCGTGGGAATTAAAGTACCCGAATTTAGGGGTGTCACATTATGTAGGATTTCAATTGAGGACTAATGTCAGCAACTAAGTTATATGATTCCTTGTATGGGCGGGGAAATTTTTACTTGGTTTGAAAACCACTTAGCTTCCTATATTGATATAGTGGTTAAGTTGAACAATTCTTTGTATGGACGGGAAATTCTCCTTGGTGTAACAACCGCTTAGCTTCCTATATTGATTAAGTGACCGAGTTGACCAATTCCTTGCATGGGAAAGGGATTGTGTTTGGTTCGACAACCACTTAGTTTCCTGTATGGATAATCATTGAAATATTTATGTCGCGCTATCTACAATATATATGTTGAGAAGGTGATTCTTTTCTTATGTGTATAATAGATAGGTATAGAATAGGTATAGAATATAAGGTTAGGTGCGAGTTCTTAAAACTCATACTTATGGTAAGTTTGTGATTCATAATCGTATGGTATGTTTTTGAACCCGTAAGCGTGTGGACAGTTCCTGATTGGTTCTTGAACTACGTATTGCTAGGATAACTTCCTAAACTCATATTAATGTGGAAAGTTCATGAACTTATAACGTGTGATAAGTTTGATGAACTGGGGTGTGACGCCCCCAAAATAGGTATACATCACCCATTCTGAGTTGTCAATACATGGTACAGAAACAACTACAACTTTATTAATACATTTGTCGTGCAAAATACGACAACATATATACTGTGAGTTTAAATACAATTATTGTCTTCTAGACAATATACATACCCAAATAAATCCTCATCATAATTATTTATACATTATTTTATAAAAATGGTGAGGACTACTAAACAACTCTCTCTATAACCATCATTCCATACCTCGACTCGTACTCGTTACATTCTCGCCTCCTGAGAAGAAAAATGGAACAAAAAGGAAAAGGGTGAGCTCAACTAGCCCAGTAAAGAATATTATGACTAAGATAATATACAACAAATTATCGTTAGTCTCCAACAGGGAAAAATCTAATAGAATACAATAGACAACCAGTTTTAAATCAACAACTGCAGCGAAAACAACAATTCATTAGAAGAGTTAAGTAGAGAATGCAAACTACTATCTTCTATATATGAATTTTAAAGTTCATCGTCGATATTTTATCCCTGTAATATCAATCAATATATATCTGGAATCAAATATTCATCTTTGCACTACAGGCCAAAGATATTCATCAGTTGGTCATTTTCATCTAAACACCTGTTCATCTTTGCACTACGGGCTAAAGATATTAATCAGTCGGTCATGTTCATCTCAACACCTGTTCATCATTCATCTTTGCACTACAGGCCAAAGATATTCAGTAATATCATCATTTAGGATTGAGGATGATGAAAAATATTTTAAAGGAAACGAATCCAGTGAAACAAAAGAACAAATATCAAGGATTCGTATTTTAAACAATCCAAGTTCAAAAATACTTCATAAGTAATCAGATTGGAGTAAAATTCAAGAATGATCAAAACATGGATACAATCAAAGCTAGTATCCAGAATAGATATTTTGGACAAAAAGAAGAAATTTCATTTTCAAATTGAATAGTCAGATATCGTGAATAGTGTCGATACGTGAATAGTAACTCGACACCAAAAGATAGAAATTTCACAACAAAACATCTTCACGCTTCGTGAATAGTACTCGTGAATAGTAACTCGTGAATAGTAACTCATGAATAGTAACTCGTGAATAGTAACTCATGAATAGTAACCCCGACATGAAAAAGTTCCAAATTTGATAAAAATTTCCAACCAATATTTTAAAGATAATGATATTGAAGAAATAATATCATTTTCGAATAAAATAACATCCTTACCTCGAAAAAGACAAGACTTTAGTTGAAACACCGGATATAGGCTATGACTTGAACTTTGCCAGTATAGCAATACTCAAAGTATACTCAAAATACTCACAAGAATATGCTCGATAATATAGAGAGAGAAAACTTCAATTTCTGGTGTGATTTTCAATTCTAACCTAAGCACCCTATTTATAGGAAAATGCTTAGAACACCAAAGTAGAAAATTTATTAAATATTATTATATTTTTTCCAAAACTTCATACGCATGCTTTTACCATCTAAACTCAGCCCCTATCACATGTTAAATGAGGGAAACAAAATGAAAAACACGTTTTTGTAAATAAAAATAATTAAAACTTTCAAAATCAATTATTTCGGAACTTCAGAACTTCAATAATTCATAATAAATAGCCCTTTTATCCGAAAATTTGAATCTCACGACTTTGTATAGGAAATTCAATTCTCTACAACTTTGCAGAAGAAAGTTTTTCCAAATTCCAAACAAAAATTGACGAAGAAATCCATAAGCAGGCGATTTTTTAAATTTATAATCAAATTTCAGTCAAGAAATGGGGTCCACCGACACACAAAACATGTGTTAATCATTTAATGCCACAAAATACTCTTCCTCCTCATATACTCACATATCGCACATTCATTATAAAAATATCATCGTTAATATATTATTAAAATAATATATTTAAATGAATTATTTTATCGAGAAAAAGATAAAATATTAATTTTCAACAATTGTCACATTAAAATTTTCTCCATCTATAACCACATAAAATCAATATTTTCCTCATCATATAAATCAATAATTAATTATTCACAAATAATATTACATAATCACAAGATCGGGCAACCGGTAGCTTCCGTGAAAGAGGGGTTTTCAATAAGGATCTCTTATCGGGCTTGGCGCAATTAGGTGACCAAACCTCTCCTTAGGCGTAACTTTCTAGACATTGCCAATAATATTATTAGGATAATATGAATTATTGTTAGATAATGGAAAATACTATGTAATGACAATTTATTGAAACAACGGTAATATAAAATATCAATGCAAAGCAATTATTGAATCAATAAAATAAAATCTTTGAGCATTAATTATTTGTAACAATTATTGAGTAGTGCCTTCTTACGTAAGAATCAATAATTGGTGCAATACTGCAGTGATACTCTTTGTGTGTTAACCACCGAGTATTCCAACAAGATTACTTCTGTAACAACTACTGTTATTTATAAACAACTTATATTTGTCGTTTTCTTTATCCAATCGCTTCCGTTATGGGGCCCACAAAAGACTGCTGGCAGCAGTCGTCGCACGAATATTCCCCAAAGCGATCTGAATATTCCATGACCAAACGAATATTCCCCGACAATAATGAATATTTTATAACCATTTGCTTATTCGAAATATTTGCGTATTTTACCCATAACTATCCACATTAATCAAATCATCCCTTACTATTTTAAAATAATAAATAGAGGAAAATAAATTTCATTTATTAATAATTTGGGGTCTTACAACCTCCCCTCCTTATGAAATTTCGTCCTCGAAATTGGACGACGATACACAGTGTTTGAAAAGATGAGAATACCTCGCTTTCATTTCCGTTTCCAACTCCCAGGTCATTTCCTCAATAGCATGGTTTTTCCACAAAACCTTAACTTGTGGTATAACCTTGGTACATAGGACATGTTCTTTCCCATCTAAGATCTTGACAGGTACCTCCTCGTACGTTAAGTCTTCGGCTATCTCGTCCGGTTCTAACTCAATGATGTGGTTCGGGTAGTCCACATATTTACGTAACATCGATACGTGAAAAACGTTATGAACACGCGTCATACTTGGTGGTAAAACGAGTCTATAGGCCACAGTTCCTATTCGATCGAGAATTTCAAATGGATTAATAAATCGAAGGTTTGTGTGACGCCCCCAAAATAGGTATACACAACACCCATTCTGAGTCGCCAAATACATGGTACAAGAAGCAAACTACAACTTTATTATTACAATAGTAAAACTGTGAGTTTAAATACAGATATTATCTTCTAGACAATATCTATACTCAAATAAATCCTCATCACATTTATTGATACATTATTTTACAAAAATGGTGAGGACTACTAAACAATCCTTTCTAAAACCTTCATTCCATACCCGACTAGTACTCGCTACATTCTCGCCTCACGAGAAGAAAAATGGAACAACAAGGAAAAGGGTGAGCTCAACTAGCCCGGTAAAGAATATTATGACTAAGATAATATACAACAAATTATCGTTAGTCTTCAACAGGAAAAATCGATAGAATACAATAGACAACAAGTTTCGGATCAATATTCGCAATGAAATAATAATTCATAGAAGAGTTACGTAGAGAATGAAATCTACTATAATCTATGAATTTAACGGTCCATCATCAATATTTTATCCTGTAACATCAATCAATATGCATCCGGAATCAAATATTCATCTTTGCACTACAAAGCTAAAGATATTCTTCAGAAATCATTCATTTTTACTCTGGGCCAAAGATATTCAATAATATCATCATTTAAGACCGAGGATGATGAAAATATTTTTTTAAGAAAGCGAATCCGGTGAAACAAAATGACAAGGATTAAGGATTAAGGATTCGTACTTGGTTTTATCCACGCCCAAAAATACCTCAAAAATAATCATAGTGGTGTAAAATTCAAGAATGATCAAAACATGGATACAATCGAGTTAGTATCCGAATAGATATTTTGGACAAAAAGAAGAAAATTTATTTTTTAATTGAATAGTGCCAGTATCGTGAATAGTGCCGTATAACGTGAATAGTAACTCAGACACCAAAAGATAGAAATTCCACAAAAATATCTTCACGCTTTCATGAATAGTACTCGTGAATAGTAACTCGTGAATAGTAACTCATGAATAGTAACTCGTGAATAGTAACTCATGAATAGTAACTCGTGAATAGTAACTCATGAATAGTAACCCTGACATGAAAAAGTTCCAAATTTGATAAAAAGTTCCAACCAATATTTCAGCATAATGATATTGAAGAAATAATATCATTTGAGAAGAAAATAACATCCCTTACCTCGAAAGATCTATTCTTAAATAAACACCGGATATAGGCTATGACTTGGACTTGCACCGTATAGCAATACTCAAAGTATACTCAAAATACTCACAAGAATACGCTCGATAATATAGAGAGAAAACTTCAGTTTCTGGTGTGATTTTCAATTCTAACCTAAGCACCCTATTTATAGGAAATTGCTTAGAACACCAAAGCAGAAAATTTAATATAATATATTATAATTTTTCCACAACTTCATACACACACTAACAATCTGAATTCAGCCTCCTAACCACATGTTAAATGAGTTTCAAAAATGAAAAAAATGTTTTTGTAATTAAAAATATTTTAAACTTCCAAAAATTAATTATTTCGGAACTTCAGAACTTCAATAATTCATAATAAATAGTCCTTTCATCAGAAAATTCGAATCTCGCGAGTTTTTATAGGAAATTCAATTCTCTACAACTTTGCAGAAGAAAGTTTTTCCAAATTCCAATCAAAAATCGACAAGAAATCCACAAACGGGCAATTTTTACAGTTATAATCAAATTTCAAATAATAAATGGGGTCCACCGACATGTTTAACATGTTTTAAACATTTATTGCAACAAAAATACTCTTCCTCCTCAGATACTCATATATCCCACATTCGTTGTAAAAATATCACCGTTAATATATTATTAAAATAATATATTTAAATGAATTATTTTATCGAAAAAGATAAAATATTAATTTTCAACAATTGTCATTTTAAAAATTTTCTCCATCTATATCCACATAAAATCAATATTTTCCTCATCATATAAATCAATAATTAATTATTCACAAATAATATTACGTAATCACAATATTGACAACGTGGCGGTTTCAGGAAGAGGGGGCTTTCAATAAGAATTTCTTCTTCTTGGCGGCGCAATTAGGTGACCAAACCTCTCCTTATGCAGAACTTTCTAGACATTGCCAATAATGTTATCTAATAATATTATTGAGATAATATGAATTATTGCTTCGATAATGAAAGATCTTGTGTAATGACAATTATTGAAACAACAAAGAATATAAAATATCAACGCAAACAATTATTAACTCAATAAAATATTTGAGCATTAATTATCGTAACCATTATTGAGTAGTGCCTTCTTCACGTAAGAATCAATAATTGGTGCAATACTGGTGTACTCTTGTTCAACAACGCGTATTAGTGTGTTTTAACCACCGGGTATTCCAACAAAGATAATCTTGGTAATAACTACGCCTGATTATTTAAAAACAACTTATATTTGTCGTTTTCTTCATCCAATTGCTTTCCGTTATGGGGCCACACACATGGTCTTGTAGTCATACGAATATTCCCCAACGATCTGAATATTCCACGACCAAACGAATATTCCCGACGATAATGAATATTTTATAACCACTTGCTTAATTTGAAATATTTGCATATTTAACCCTTAACTATCCACATTAATCAAATCAACCCTTACTATTTCAAAATAATAAATAAAGGAAATTCCTTTTTATTTAAAAATTTTGGGGTCTTACAGTTTGAGCTTTCCTCACCTCACCGATTCTCGCTTTTGAAATAACAACTTCTTGCACCTCCTTCTTCAAATTCATCAGCTCCGGTGTGTAGCTTGAACAACTTTAACTTTATCGATTAAAAGTCGATTATACTAAGTATATCATCACGTGGGTACCTAGAGTTTTCATCTCCATCTCTATTATTTGTAAATTATACGAAATTAGTCTTTGACAATATCGTACTCGTACTTGTATACGATCTTCTACTCAACACGTCAGCTACCACGTTCGTTTTTCCAGGATGGCATGGTCAGAACATGTGCTGAAATGGGTCTCCTCTTGAGTTCTTCGAAGCTCTTCCCACATTCCTTGCTCCATTCGAATTTTGTATCTCTACAAGTCAGCTGCGTTAATGGAATAGCGATTCGAGAATATCCTTCAACGAATCTCTGATAATAACCAACTAAGCCTAGAAAGCTACGTATTTCGAGATTCGACTTAGGTTGTTCTCAAGCTGTGACTCATATCCCAACCTTGGATAGACGTTACAATGACACCTATCGGTTTACTATCGCATACGAATATGGTGTCCCCTACGGAGAGTCGGCTTGGTGCATTCCACAAAGGAAGTCACCGGATAAAGGCTCGTGTACCAAATTCTATAGTTGAATTTTTAACTCACGAAGTTCAATAGAGCCATTCGATATGAGATTTTAGAAATGAGTTTTGTATCGGGTTCAAAGTCGATACAAAATTTAATATCAGGCTTTGGGAGTAAGCCAAGAAATTCTTCAGGAAATACGTCAGGAAAAATTAATAACAACAGGAATATTATTCAAATCTGATGTGTCTTTATTCAAATCCATAACATGGACTAAGAAAACTTGACATCCGTAATAAACGAATGACTTCATGGCTTGATATGAAAATGTTTGACTACAATGGTTTGATTGCTTGAATTCGAATAACAGTTTGCTTAAGAATATGAAAACTAACAACCTTACGAAAGTAATCAATTTCGGCATGATGAGTAGTTAACCTTAAAATCACATCAAAAGCAAATATCTCTATAGAAATAAGGTTAACGGTGTAATGTGATAGTGCCAAACTGAATCAAGCAAGATTTCTAAACAACGGATGTAATGAAAGTTTCTCTAACTGAGTCTCCATAAATAGGTCAAAGTCTAATTTCTCGGTAGTCAAGTTCAAACGTTGGCGCAAGCAAGAGAGATAAAAGAATGGGTAGAACCGGTATCTAGTAAGGTATAAACTTTGCAAGAATTTATAATTAACTAACCCGTGATAACTTCGTTCGGGTTCCTCGCATTTTAACTTGGCCACGACAAACGCGCTCTTCCGAGAACCGATTGACTCGACTTTTTACGGGACATCACGGTTATGGTCCCTCGGTTGAACGTACTCGTTATCTCGCTCTAACAATCGAGCCACATTGACAACATCTCGAATAGAGAGAAAATTTATGAGAAATGAGAGATCTTGACGTATCTTGGGGTTTCAAACCTCTCGAAACATCCGTCATATCGTTCCTCATTCTCCACCAAATGAGGTGCAAAACCGGATAACTCGCAAACTTCGCCATCTTTGGGACCGTCATGTTATTCTCGCTCGGTCTAATAAACTCCACTTCCTTCATATGACGAATACTTTCGAGGAAGTACTTGTCATTGAAGCTATCTTTGAAACATCTCCCATGACATCTTTGCAAATTGGATGGGTACGCTTCACTGATTCCCACCGATGAATCGCCTCATTCTGAAACATAAAAGTAGCGAATGGAACTTCTTTCCTCCGTGCATCCCAAGACATAGAATATATTGGTAATTTGTTTGACCCACGTCTCGCCTTAATCGGATTCGGCTTTCCCCTGCATGCGTGGTCCCAACTCTTTGAACTACTTGGTTGTGACCACCCGTGAATTGCTATCATTTCCTCCTCATTTTGAACACGAGTCTCCTAAATGCGATTTTGCATGAAGCGCAAAAGCTTCTAAACATCCCTCGTTCATCATACGCTTTCAAGTGGTATTGTTCACAGGAGGTACATTGCCACTGTTGCACGTTCTCCTCGTTGGTAAGTAATACATGCATCTCCACGGTCTCATTTACTCCAATTGTTAATATTCTCGATCGACATTCTCAAATACTTTCATAAAACAAGGGTTAATTAAGGAAATCAATATATCACATAATATCCCTATATCTTGACCAACTAACAAATAAGCTTAGGTAGGACACACTAGCGAAGGATTTACTCGTCTCTCCCTCCTAGTTCTATTCCCGATCTCATGGAGATCATATCCCTAAGCTTTGATACCAACTGTGGACGCCCCCAAAATAGGTATACATCACCCATTACGAGTTGTCAATACATGGTATGCGAAACAACTAAAACTTTATTAATACATTTGTCGTGCAAAATAATGACAATATATATCTTGTGAGTTTAAATACAATTATTGTCTTCTAGACAATATACATACCCAAATAAATTCTCATCACAATTATTTATACATTATTTTATAAAATGGTGAGGACTACTAAACAACTCTCTCTATAACCATCATTCCATACCCAGACTGTATTTCGCTACATTCTCGCCTCCCGAGAAGAAAAATGGAACAAAAAGGAAAAGGGTGAGCTCAACTAGCCCGATAAAGAATATTATGACTAAGATAATATACAACAAATTATCGTTAGTCTCCAACAGGAAAAATCTAATAGAATACAATAGACAACCAGGTTTTAAATCAACAAGCTGCAATGAAACAACAATTCATTAGAAGAGTTAAGTAGAGAATGCAAACTACTATCTTCTATATATGAATTTTAAAGTTCATCGTCGAAATTTTATCCCTGTAACATCAATCAATATATATCTGGAATCAAATATTCATCTTTACACTACAGGCCAAAGATATTCATCAGTTGGTCATTTTCATCTAAACACCTGTTCATCTTTGCACTACGGGCTAAAGATATTAATCAGTCGGTCATGTTCATCTCAACACCTGTTCATCTTTTCACTACGGGCCAAAGATATTCATCAAGAAATCATTCATCTTTGCACTACAGGCCAAAGATATTCAGTAATATCATCATTTAGGACTGAGGATGATGAAAAATATTTTAAAGGAAACTAATCCAGTGAAACAAAAGAACAAATATTAAGGATTCGTATTTTAAAAAATCCAAGTTCAAAAATACTTCATAAGTAATCAGATTGGAGTAAAATTCAAGAATGATCAAAACATGGATACAATCAAAGCTAGTATCCAGAATAGATATTTTGGACAAAAAGAAGAAATTTTATTTTTAAATTGAATAGTGCCGATATCGTGAATAGTAACTAACTCACACCAAAAGATAGAAATTTCACAAAAAAACATCTTCACGCTTCGTGAATAGTACTCATAAATAGTAACTCGTGAATAGTAACTCATGAATAGTAACTCGTGAATAGTAACTCATGAATAGTAACTCGTGAATAGTAACTCATGAATAGTAACCCCGACATGAAAAAGTTCTAAATTTGATAAAAATTTCCAACCAATATTTTGGCATAATGATATTGAAGAAATAATATCATTTTCGAATAAAATAACATCCCTTACCTCGAAAGACAATATTTCTAGTTGAAACACCGGATATAGGCTATGACTTGAAATTGCACTGTATAGCGATACTCAAAGTATACTCAAAATACTCACAAGAATACGCTCGATAATATAGAGAGAGAAAACTTCATTTTCTGGTGTGATTTTCAATTCTAACCTAAACACCCTATTTATAGGAAAATGCTTAGAACACCAAAGTAGAAAATTTATTAAATATTATTATATTTTTTCCAAAACTTTATACGCATGCTTTTACCATCTGAACTTAGCCCCTATCACATGTTAAATGAGGGAAACAAAATGAAAAACACGTTTTTGTAATTAAAAATAATTAAAACTTTCAAAATCAATTATTTTGGAACTTCGGAACTTCAATAATTCATAATAAATAGCCCTTTTATCCGAAAATTCGAATCTCGCGATTTTTTATAGGAAATTCAATTCTCTACAACTTTGCAGAAGAAAGTATTTCCAAATTCCAAAGAGAAATTGACCGAAATCCATAAACGGGCGATTTTACAGGATATAATCAAATTTCAGTCAAGAAATGGGGTCCACCGACACACAAAACATGTGTTAATCATTTAATGCCACAAAATACTCTTCCTCCTCATATACTCACATATCGCACATTCATTATAAAAATATCACCGTTAATATATATTAAAATAATATATTTAAATGAATTATTTTATCAGAAAAAGATAAAATATTAATTTTCAACAATTGTCACATTAAAAATTTTCTCCATCTATATCCACATAAAATCAATATTTTCCTCATCATATAAATCAATAATTAATTATTCACAAATAATATTACAGAATCACAAGATCTTTGGCAACTGTGTCGTTCACAGGAAGAGGGGTTTTCAATAAGGATCTCTCTCATCTTTGGTGGCGCAATTAGGTGACCAAACCTCTCCTTAGACAAAACTTTCTAGACATTGTCAATAATGTTATCCAATAATATTATTAGGATAATATGAATTATTGCTCAGATAATGGAAAAAATACGGTGTAATGATAATTTATTGAAACAACAAGTAATATAAAATATCAATGCAAAGAATTATTGAATCAATAAAATAAAATTGAGCGAAGAATTATTGTAACAATTATTGAGTAGTGGCTTCTTACGTAAGAATCAATAATTGGTGCAATACTGGTAATCTTCTTGTGTGTTAACCAATAGAAAGTATTCCAACAAAGATTAATCGTAATAACTACGCCAGTTATTTATAAACAACTTATATTTGTCGTTTTCTTCATCCAATCGCTTTCAGATTCTGGGGCCCATTAAAGAGGCTCGGCAGGTAAATGCACGAATATTCCCCGACAGTACGAATATTCCACGACCAAACGAATATTCCCCGACAATAATGAATATTTTATAACCACTTGCTTATTCGAAATATTTGTGTATTTTACCCATAACTATCCACATTAATCAAATCAACCCTTACTATTTCAAAATAATAAATAGAGGAAAATAAATTTCATTTATTAATAATTTGGGGTCTTACATGGGGTATAACTAAGTTGTGAATGGAGAATTGAGGATGATAGGAATAGATGGAATTATTAAGCAATGGATCATTATAGAAAGTGGAGTTGATGGTGGAAGCATAGGTATTCCAAATCTTCTAGCTATCCTAGACTTCGAAATTTTTGACACCAAGCTAAATACGTACTGATGTGCCTTTTAAAAATGAATTTTATTCTCAACACATGGTGAAAATTGTGTATGTGTGGACTTCAAGACACTGACACATCGTTACCTGTTGAGGCAAGATAACACTAAAATGATTTGCAAGGTTTTTGAACTGTTTTAAAGAAAAGTCTATGCTAATTATTTCAGCTAAGAGAAAATAATTTGAAATATCAAAATGTATTTTTATAGCATTAATGCATCATGTCACCTGGTGCAAAGATGATAAAAAAATGATAGTTATATATGCAGAATTACTTAGTGTTGGATGTTATCTAAATATCGTCAGCCTACTATAGAATGATGTAATATGACAAAGTCACACAATGACGGAATCCTCAAATGGGTTGTAAATACAGTGGGGTATTATGATGTCATAAAATTATTTTGAGAATTTCAAAGATAAATTATTGCCAACTGGGTTTGGCCATACATGTTTCAATTGAAATTTAAATTATTGGTATGCGTCTAAGCTATTAATTTGATTCAGTTAGACCAACGTTTATGAAAATTCAAAGTATTCTTTGAGAATTTATCCCCAACCAAATTGTTTTGGTGCGGAATCCTATGATAAGACTGAGGTCAACTATGTCAATTGGATAAAATAATCCAATCTATTTGTAGCGAAAATAGATTAATTGAAAGACTGAGATCAACTATGTCAACCAACCTTCTTCGTGATTGTTAACCTTTTAAGAGGTAGAGAACCTTTTTCTTAATTGAAAGAGGTAGCAGGTATTAATACCTTTAAACCTCAATAGTTCATGGTTTATATGACCCCTCAGCATGATATGAAATTTTTTACTCTTAAGAGTGATGTTTTGGGTAGTAAGTAATGATGGGTATGAAATAATATGAACTTGTTGCATACGGGTAGAATCTGATATGATTGGATAAAGTTATTATGAAAACCTTGTTTTGGTGAATGAAAGGAGTAGGGTGTAGTAGGCTAAAAATTCAAGGATGAAATTCCCATAAGAAGAGATTAAAAGTAAGTACTTTTGTTGCAATAGTGATTCCGAGCACGGAATCCTTATAAGGGGGAAGAATGTGACATCCTGAAAATTCATAAGATCTTGAATGATTAAATTAAAGGTTAAAGAATTAAAACCTAGAGTGGAAATAGAGGAATAATTTATAAATTTTAAAGAAGAACCTATATGGTTTACCATTTTAATAGAATTGAGAAAATAAGGGTTACAAAATTTGAAACCTAGAATGATATTATATTTGGAAGTATGTTAAGAATAAGGTATTATGTTACCTTTAATTTTATGAAAGAAATTATGAGAATGATTGAAAATGTTGAAATGAAATAAATAAATTATGAATGTGGGAAATTTATTAAGGAAATAAAATTCAAGTGAAGAGATATTATAAGGATAAAGTGAGTGTGTATATGTATATATATATATATGTGTGTGTGTGTGTGTGTGTGTATATATATATATATATATTTAGCGATGTGCTATATATTTTAGCAAGAGGAATGATAATGATATATGCTTTTTGACTTATGTGATGTATGTATGTGATTAAATAAATAAATATATTAAGAATATATATTTATTTATTATATAAAGAAAAATTAAATAGAAAGTTACATAACCTAATTATAAATTAGGTATTAGAATTAAATAACCTAAATGGTTATCTTTATTTAGTGGTCCTAGTATTTAATTATATACTAGTGACCTAATCTAATAGATTTGTGGATCATGTCTCCACCTAGTAAACTAATTTGTGTGAATATGTGAGTAAATGAATATGAATATTATGTGTTTGATTTTAATTGTTTATTATGTAAACAAATAAAAGAAACTAAGGTAACCTAATTATATATTAGGCATGAAAAAATTGAATAACTTAAGGGTTATGGAATGGGAGAATAATAGTATTTAAAATATATACTAATTCTAAGGGATTTATTTTATACATTTCAATTAATTAATTTTATAACCTAATTATAGCAAGTCTAATTGGGTTAATAAATTAAATGTGCATGAGTAAGGATTTAAATTATAATTGAGGAAATGAAAACCCTAAATAAATTATTGGGGTTGGATAAGAATTTAAAAGTATTGGACTATGTAAATTTCATGGCCCAAGAAATTAATTTAGAAGCCCAAAAGAATTTAATTAAAGCCCAATCTTTTAGCCAATTGAAGAGGGACATTTTGGACATGTAATTAAGTAAATAAAGTATGAAAAATAAATAACCAATGGCCTAGAAGAAGAGAAGATGGGCGGCTCATGAGGAACGAAAAAGGAGGGGCATGTGATTTAATCATTTTCCTTACCAACTCATATCAACTCCAAGCAAGGTGGCAACACTTTACTTAGCCACACCTTTTAACCAAACTAGCAAGCAAGCTTAAGTCTACAAGAAACATCAAAATGATCAAGGAAGAGAGAGTGAAGGGAATACGTGTTGGGAATTTCTATAGATACATATAATATATCTATATACATTTACCAAACAAATAAAACCTATTTTCATTTCTCTTTCATCTATCTCTTCTAAAAAGCTTAACAAAACACAACCAAAAAGGGAGAGAGAAGAGAAGGTTTCAGGCAGCCTAGAGAAGTTGAAGGGAGGGAGTTTTGATCTTTATATCAACACACTTCATCTCTTATTTAGAAGAAGGAAGGATATCAAGCAAATGTATAAACTTTATCTAATTTATATAATTTTATTTTGATTATTCTCAATCAAAACTTGAATCTATGGTTCCAAACTTTAAAACTCTAGATTTACATGTTAATAAGTGTTTTATGTTTAGATCTAACCCTTTTGTGTATCAAAAGTTAGATCTAAAGTAAGGAAATGAAAGCTATGTTTTGAAAATTAGAACACCCTAAATTGTTTCAAAAGGGGGTACTAGATATATAACTAAACTACTAAAACCATGTGGTATCACTCAAAAATGTTGAGTTCACAAGCCGTAGTGGCTGTTTTAGCAAAAATAGTTTCGTTGTTAGACAGAAAAACAAAACTGTTTTTGGTCAGTTTATGCTAGGGGTAGTTTCGTCATTTTTCTAACTTTCAAAAATTCTGGAAAACTTTGGGATAATAATATGATGAGTTTTCTAACATTTCCAAGTCGAATCACTAAAAAAGGAGTTGTAGATTCCAAAAACCTACTACCCCAGATTTTTCAAGGGCAGTTTCGACCACTTAATTTTTGAAATAAATTCCGACCTTTTCGGACATGAAAATATATGTTATAAAGTTGCTCCTGTCAAAAAATGAGCTTATTCCGACTTAAATTGACTAAGTTATGGTCATTTCAATGTTTGGGATTTTTCGACGAAAACGGCTATAACCGGAGGTTCACGTTAACACGTGTAAGATTATGTCAAGAGATGGGAATTTCTAGAGTTGAGCATGATAGGGCTAATTTCTTAAGCTACGAACTAAAAATGATTTTTTAAAAATACTAAAGGGAGTTGATAAATTATTAAAAAATTCGTTTTGTGTATGAAATATATGTATATATGTTTGGACAAGGGATAGAAAAATAATACGTTGATTTGGTATTTTCATGAAAAGAGTTAATGAATCCAGCTTGCTGGATTGGAAAAAAATGAATCTAGGCTTGCTTGATTTGATGTCAATCGAATTCAGGCTTGCTGGATTGGCCATTTGGTTGCTGGAATTGGAATTCAGATTGTTGGATTGGCCATCTAGTTGCTGGATTTGGAATCCAGTTTGCTGGATTGCAACTTGGTTTGTTGGATTGGTAATCTGGTTTGCTGGATTGCAATCTAGGTTGTTGGATTGGTATGTTTGGATAATCCAGGTTGCTAGATTAGTATTTGACTTATTAGATTTTAAAGAAAAACTTATAATATTGGGACATGTACTTCATTAATATTTGAAACTAATTAAATATTAATGATAATGAAATTATGTGGTATTTAAATCATTTAAAATGATATTAATGATTGAAAAATCATTATAAATGATAATAATTATTTAAAAATTATTATGAGCTTCCGAAAAATGTTATTACTGATAATTGAATTATCTAAAATAATATTGAAGTAGTTAAGTAGAGTTTTATTTACAATAAACTCAATAATTATACGATAAGGCAATCGGGACGTCGAAAGAGTATCAAACTTAAATCAGACTGAAATAGTTTGACTTGATATCGTGTTTTATGTGTTTTAGTGACTGTTAGGGATATGTTTTTATGTGTTTAAGATAGTTTAAGCTGTATTTAACAGTAGTATATGTTATGATATTATTCTAATTGAGAGATCGATATTATCAATAATAGGTCTTTCAATTGAAGCTAAAATAGATTGCGTAACAAAAATCGATGGTACAGGCAAGTTCTCGAACTATACTTTTAATTAAGCAAGTTCTCTAACTAAAATTCGAGTTATTGTTTTTCAAGCACAATAGTGGTTAATCGTTGTTGATTATATCACATCTATGATTTATTGATTCGCACGTTGTGCATTTGTATATCTTCAACAGGTATGAAAGGCTGATCACCTTCATTACCATTTGGTTCAGTTAAATTTGTTCATGTTTATTGTTGGTCATTCATCATTATTGTCTCGGTCATTCGGTTATGGAAAGTGATTCTTGTTCTTTCACAATTATTATATTATTGAAAGTTTGTCAGCTTTAATTTTTTTCAATCATGATATATCTTTCTTTAAAATTAAACTTGCTGGGAAAACTTGTTGCACACCCTTTCTATATCATGATAAATATTTTAGATTAAGACGAAAACTTCGGATACAGGCAAAGGTAAAGATAAGTTCCAGGAATGGATTATTGTACAATTAAAATTGTAATAGTATTGAAGGAAAATAACATTGTAAGTCATGTAAGTATATGAATGTGTGTATTAAGTTAAGGTTACCGACCTTGGGAGTTATGTGTAAAGGTTATTGTATAAATAATTTATGTTTATATCTTCCGCAATAGTTATAGAATTGATGTACCAGGTTCGTGGTGATTAGTACCCGGATTTGGGGACATTACAGTTGGTATCAAAGTTTTAGGTTATAAACCTTAGGTAGAATTACCTTAGGTTATAATTGCAGGGATAAGGATAAGGACAAACTCAAATAGAGTTTAAATTCTAAGCGATGAATTCGGGCAAGTGATGAGTGGGAGAGGATTCCATTAAATTAGATTAGAGTAAAATAGGACATAACCCTAGTTCTTATTCATTTTGGAGATTGAAGCGACTTGGAGACCATTGAAGATCAAGAGTAGGAGCTTGAGGAAGATGGAGATTTGCTGACAACGGATTTATTCTTCACTCTACTCTTATTTTTGTCTTTCAATGTTTATTCAATTGTGGATTCTTGGTTTTAATTCATTAATTATGAACTAAATCTTTTTGTTTAAGATTATAATGGAGCTTATTGCATAGTTTATTTTAATATGCTTCTCTATTAATTATTGTGATTATTCTTGGATTGTCTATTATGGTTTGTGATGAATTGCATGATTGCCTAGCTAACAATTACCGTGATAATTTATATGAACTCGAGAAATGAAGTATAGATTTAGATCTGATCATAATAGCATATGATTGTGTTTTCTAATGGCGTTGGAATTCATAATTTATGTATAGGATAGATATATATCTATACATCGCATGTAATCTGATAGAGAACTTGTGCTTAAAATCCTTTTTAATTGTAATTCTCATAGAGATATAGTGAATTAGTTAATTAGGGTTTTCTTCTTAATTCTATCATCTGTGGATTTAAGTTGATTTGATTATGATGCATTGAGAGATGATCATATTTACTTGTGTGCTCTTGATTAACAATTTAGAATAGTGAGCTTATTTGATAAGAAGTGTATTAAGTTAAATGAAGCAATAAATGAAGTTGTGATCTTAAATCTCCACAATCTGATTTTTAATTAGTGGTAATTAGAATTAGTTTAGTTAAATAATTTACTTTATAACATTAAATTGATTGTTTAAAAAAAATTAGTTTGGTTAAGAGTTAGTATTTGGTAATTTGTATTAACAATTCATCATGGGAACGATACTCTACTTTCACTTTATTACTTGTTGACCACGTATACTTGCGTGTTATGCGTAACTAGATTTTACCCAATAATTTTTTGGTGTTGTTGTTAAGGAATTTGTTTAATATATTTTTTTCCAATATTAGCTTCAATCAAATTAGTCTTAATTTAAACATTTTTTTCTTTTTCACTTTTTATTTTATTCTCTTCCTATTTTTCTTTCTTTTCAGGTACCATGGATGGATGCAATTATCAATGGCCATATATAAATATCACTCCACCAAGGGACACAGGAATTGATGGACTCAATGCATTTTTTGCATTGTCAGTACAAATTGAAACACTTTCGAAGAGATTGGATGTTATTGCAGCCCAACGTATTCGAAAGATCGCAGTAGATTGTAATTATTGTGATGCTAATCATCCAAGTCATCAATGCATCGTCAGATTTGGATCAGTACAATATGGGAGTGATTACCTCAACAACTATTCTTATCCCAGTTATCATCAAGTTTGGGGGTATCACCCAGATGCACCATGGAGCTATAACTATCAAGACCAATACTCTGCTCTAAATCCAACATACACTTCGGAATTCTCATGTCAACTTCCATTGCAAGAAGAAAAATCAAATTTTGAGGAATTCATGTCGAAGCTCATAGCAAACCATGAGGAGAGGATGATGAGTCAAGAAATATCGAGCCATAATTTTCAGCACCAGATGGAACAACTCATCACCACTTCAACCCATGGTCCTCAATACATGGATTCCAAAACTGAGACATATAATTCAGGGGTGGTGGAATTGTTGTCCAAGTTCGTAGCATCAAATGAGGAGAGGACGATTAATCAAAAGCGGTCAATTCAGAATCTTCAGAATAAGATAGATCAAATGTTCAAAGCCTTGAACAACTTTCCTCAATATATTTGGTGTTATGGCATGGATTCCGAGATTGACAAAGTGCTCGAACAAAATCTACAACTGGATGAGACACGAGATGTTAAAAAAAAGGAGACAAAGGGGGATAATGAAAACAAGGTCGGCGAAAAACTAACTGTGGGTACCAATGATGATGAGCCGATGTTATTTATGCTTCAAATGCCTTCTCCACCAAAGTTC
The DNA here is from genome assembly GCA_020205615.1 of Panax quinquefolius. Lineage (NCBI taxonomy): Eukaryota > Viridiplantae > Streptophyta > Magnoliopsida > Apiales > Araliaceae > Panax > Panax quinquefolius. Next base: position 71,032,815 of record CM035167.1, on the reverse strand, counting down.
AAGGATCCGGTTAGATTTGCAAAACCTTGTCCGATTGGTAGTCATGTCGTCGGCAAAGCTCCTGGTGATGTAACAGAGAGTATAACTTTGAAGGCATGGTACGAAGAGTGGGATGAGAAAGCTGAAGAACCAGTTGCGTTGGAAAAGCCTCAATGCCAGAATCTATTCGCAGACACAATGGAGAAAACACCTAGCTGTGGGACGTTCTTGATTGAGATCATACCAAATCATAGCATACTAGGTGACTTTGATGCATTGGCCATTGCCTGTGGGAACCTCCAAAAAGACAATTTTTTACCGATGGATGGAGGGTTCCTCAACTATCGAAGAGGAATTGGATAGCGTTAACCAAACAAAGTCATACTGAAAGACTGTAATTCAAGCGCTAATTGGGAGGCAACCCATAAATTTTTATATGTATATGCTTTACTAGTTTATTTTGTAGATAGGAATTAATTTACTTATTAAGTTCTCTTATAAATCCAAAGTGCTATTCTAATCCATGTTATCTCTCTTCATTGCAGGTATTGGTGGCTCAATAAATAAGCAAATGATTATGGAAAGGGAAGCCACCAACCTGAGTCCATGCCACAATATCCTCCTTTAGATCCCGATGTGGAGGAGTTTTCAGTCTTTGTTCCACAACCACCACCACCACAAGCTTAACAAATTAGGGAAGTCCTTAACTCTTCAATTCTTTTTATTTAAACAATGAGGACATTGTTCACTTTGAGTTTGGGGGTGGATCATATTGTATTACATAATTATTTAGTTCAAAGACATTGCATCGGTTAGTATGTTTATTTTTGCCTATTGTAGGCATGTTTTTATTAAAAAAAATTATATTTTCTTTTGTATTGAGTGTTTGCATATAGAATGTTTGCATGAATCTAGGTAATGGATTGGTTTGAATCTAGGTAATGGATTGGTTTTGTTTGTTAACTTAAACAGTGTTGATAATTGACGATTAGTTCTAATTTTAATCATAATGATAATTTGAGCCTGTCTAAAACTTATGTAACCGGTTAGCACTTAAAGTTTAAATGTTTTAATCCATTTGGTTCAAGGGTTTCATAATTTTGTTTCTGGGGGAAAATCTTGGTTAAAATTTAAGGAAATTAGTGAACTGGCAGTAAAGGTTAGAATGAAATAAAAGCTTGAGTTTGGGGGAATCTATGGGGTATATATATTACAAAAGAAAAAAAAAGAGAAAAATGATGAAAAAAATAAAATAAATAAATAAATAATAGAAAATTCAGAAAAAAAAATGAATAAACACTGTGGCATGCTTGTCTAGTTTTGTGAACTTTGTTCTTGAGTAAGTAAGCCCGAGGGAATTGTCTTTACACCTAGCGCCCTAAGGTCTTAATGGCTTGGGAGTCGTTGGTCGAAAGCTCATTAAGGTAGCATTGAAAAGCCTAAGCGAATAAGACATTGCATAGCCATGAGAAAAATAAAAAATGAATAAAACACGAGAAAGAGCAAAAATGCCCTCGTGATTGAATAAAAGTAGAAATAAATCATATATTTACCCTTAGACTTGGTAATTGCTTAGTTTTAATCGGAGTTGTCATGTTCACAAAAGTAATTGAATTGGAACTGAAATTTTCCTTCTAAGAAGTTTGTTATGTGATTTTCTTGAACTGTGGTTGGTTAGAATGGTTAACAAGCACACACACACACAACATGGGTGATGACAGGTTTGGATTGACAAACTGGTTAGAGTTATGGACTTTGACTTGATTGGATATTTTTTTGAGTATCATTGATATCTTTGAGGCTTGTTGCTATATATCATACTAATTTATTACTGGGTTCGTAGGTATATTAGGAAGTAGATCATGCATATGCATTCATGTAGTTAAGTTAGGTTGTTTATTTATAGTTCTTTTGTATTTTTGCTTGAGGACAAGCAAAGGTTTAAGTTTGGGGTATTTGATAAGTGGATTTTATACCCATTAATCGAGTGCATTTGAGCTTAATCTTTGGGAAGTTTTTAAGTGTTTGTGTCTATTCATGCATGTTTTATGTTTTTTATAGGAATTGGGACAAAAGTTACTTGGATCAACGTTTGGGGTTGCTAGATTCGCATTTTCGGCTTGCCATTTACATAGTAGCCACTTCAGATCCAACTTCAGCATTGCTCTGGCCCTTATTTCGAAATACTTAAAGAATTAAAGTTATAGATCTATGTCTCCTCTTTCCGGAACATCTTGAATCATCAAAATCAGAGTTCAGACGAAGACGTTATGGCCATTTTTCTAAAGGATGTCAGAGTAGAAAATTTCCAAAAAAGGACCCCTGCGGAGGCGGACATTATACACACAAAAACCCCGCCGAGGCGGAGGTACTAAGGCAAAAATAGAAGCACCCCTGCCAGGGCGGGCATAACCAGTTCAAAACCCCCGCCGAGGCGTGGGTACGAGCATAAAAAGTAGTTTTTTTCAGAATTTGAGTTCAAGAAGGATTGGTTCAAGGACTTCCAAGAGGACTTAAAGGCATATGAAGAGGCATATAAAAGGAGATGAATTACCAAGGATTAGTTGGAGAGCATTCCATTAAATTAGATTAGAGTAGAATAGGACATAACCTTAGTTATTAGTTTTAGAGATTGAAGCGACTTGGACACCATTAAAGATCAAGAGCAGGAGCTTGAGGAAGATGGAGATTTATTGACAACGGATTTATTCTTCACTCTACTCTTATTTTTGTCTTTCAATGTTTATTCAATTGTGGATTCTTGGTTTTAATTCATTAATTATGAACTAAATCTTTTTGTTTAAGATTACAATGGAGCTTATTGCATAGTTTATTTTAGTATGCTTCTCTATTAATTATTGTGATTATTCTTAGATTATCTATTATGGTTTGTGATGAATTGCTTGATTGCCTAGCTAACAATTACCGTGATAATTTATATGAACTCGAGAGATGAAGTATAGATTTAGATATGATCATAATAGCATGTGATTGTGTTTTCTGCATGGCGTTGGAATTCATAATTTATGTATAGGATAGATATATACCTATACATCGCATGTAATCTGATAGAGAACTTGTGCTTAAAATCCTTTTTAATTGTAATTCACATAGAGATATAGTGAATTAGTTAATTAGGGTTTTCTTCTTAATTCTATTATCTGTGGATTTAAGTTGATTTGAGTATGATGCATTAAGAGATGCTCATATTTACTTATGTGTTCTTGATTAACAATTTAGAATAGTAAGCTTAATTGATAAGAAGTGTATTAATTTAAATGAAGCAATAAGTGAAGTTGTGATCTTAAATCTCCATAATCTGATTTTTAATTAGTGGTAATTAGAATTAGTTTAGTTAAATAATTTACTTTATAACATTAAATTGATTGTTTAAATAAAATTAGTTTGGTTAAGAGTTAGTATTCGGTAATTTGTATTAACAATTCCTCGTGGGAACGATACTCTACTTTCACTTTATTACTTGTTGATCATGTATATTTACGTGATGTGCGTAACTATGTTTTACCCAACAACAAGGTATTAATAAGTCAATATGATTCAAAGAAGAATCTCGACATGTTATAAAGATCCAGAGTTACCTAACTCTTATAATAAAGATGAACATTAATAATGAATAGATAGAGTCTAAAAGACTAAAAATATACAGGGAAAGGTGATCGTAAAACAAAACGGTCATAAAATAGAAAAGAATCGTAATATAATAAGATTATAATATGAGATCACCACTTGATCTGATAAGGTCTTGACAGGGAGGAGGTTCAATCGAAAGATTGAAAATTTTATAGCAAAATTGTTGTACGTAAGTTGTATTATGAAATAGTACTATGCACACTCAGAAAAGAGTTGTGGATGATGAGGTATGGATTTAATAAAATTTGTATTGAGTATGGAGCTAGGGTTATGTGGGATTTCAATTGAGGACTCATGTCAGCAACTAAGCTGTATGATTCCTTGTATGGGCAGGGAAATTGTGGTTGGTTTAAAAACCACTTAGCTTCCTATATTGATATAGTGGTTAAGTTGAACAATTCTTTGTGTGGGCGGGGAATTATCCTTGGTGTAACAACCACTTAGCTTCCTATATTGATTAAGTGGTCGAGTTGACCAATTCATTGTATAAGAAAGGGATTGTGTTTGGTTCGACAACCACTTACTTTCTTATATGGATAATCATTGAAATATTTGTGTCGCGTTATCTGTAATATACATATTGAGAATGTGATTTTTTTCTCATGTGTATAACAGATAGGTCGAGAATAGGTAGAGAATATAAGGTTAGGTGTGAGTTCTTAAAACTCATACTTATGGTAAGTTTGTGACTCATAATCGTATGGTATATTTTTAAACCCCTAAGCATATGGACAGTTCCTGATTGGTTCTTGAACTATGTATTGCTAGGATAACTTCCTAAACTCATATTATTATGGAAAGTTCCTGAACTCATAACGTGTGGTAAGTTTGATGAATTAGGGTATAACTAAGTTGTGAATGGAGAATTGAGGTTGATAGGAATATATAGAATTATTAAGTAATGGATTATTATAGAAAGTGGAGTTGATGGTGGAAGCATAGGTATTTCAAATCTTCTAGCTATGCTAGACTTCAAAATTTTTGACATCAAGCTAAATACGCACTGATGTGCCTTTTAAAAATGAATTTTATTCTCAACACATGGTGACAATTATGTATGTGTGTACTTCGGGACACTGACACGTCGTTACCTGTTGAGACATGATAATACTAAAATGATTTGCAAGGTTTTTGAACTGTTTTAAAGAAATGTCTATGCTAATTGTTTTGGCTAGGCGAAAATAATTTGAAATATCAAAATATATTTTTATATCATTAATACATCATGTCACCTGGTGCAAAGATGATAAAAAATGATGGAGTTATATATGCAGAATTACTTAGTGTTGGATATGATTTAAAGATAGTCAGCCCACTATGGAATGATGTAATATGACAAAGTCACACAATGACGGAATCCTCAAACGGGTTGTAAATACAGTGGGGTATTATGACGTTATAAAATTATTTTTAGATTTTCAAAGATAAACTATTGCCAACCGAGTTTGGCCATACATGTTTCAATTAAAATTTGAACTATTGGTATGAGTCTAAGCTATTTGATTCAGCTACACCAACGTTTATGAAAATTCAAAGTATTCTTTTATAATTTTTCCTGAACCAAATTATTTTGGTGCAAAATCCTATGATAAGACTGAGGTGAACTATGTCAATTGGATACAATAATGCAATCTATTTGTAGAAAAAATATTTGTGAGATATGATTAAAGTACTAGCACCAGTAGTTTACCTTCTTCGTGATTGTAAACAAATTGTTAACCTTTTAAGAGGTAGAGTACCTTTTTCTTAATTAAAAGAGGTAGCAGGTATTAATACCTTTAAACCTCAATAGGTCATGGTCTATATGACCCCTCAGCAAGATATGAAATTTTTTACTCTTTAGAGTGATGTTTTGGGTAGTATGTAATGATGGGTATGAAATATAATGAACTCGTTGCGTATGGGTAGAATCTGATATGACTGGATAAAGGTTCTTATAAAAACCTAGTTTTGGTGAATGAAAGGAGTAGGGTGTGGTAGGCTGAAATTTCAAGGATGAAATTCTCAGAGAAAAGGTTAAAAGTATGTACTTTTGTTGCAATAGTGATTTCGGGGACGGAATCCTTATAAGAGGGGAAGAATGTGACATCCTGAAAATTTATAAGATCTTAAATGATTAAATTAAAGGTTAAAGAATAAAAACCTAGAGTGGAAATAGATGATTGATTTAAAAATTTTAAAGAAGAACCTATATGGTTTACCATTTGAATAGAATTGAGAAAATAAGGGTTACAAAATTCAAAACCTAGAATGAAATTATATTTGGAAGTATGTTAAGAATAAGGTATTATGTTACCTTTAACTTTATGTGAATTAATGAAAGAAATTATGAGAATGATTGAAAATTTAAAAAAAAAGAAGAAATAGATTATGAATGTGGGAAATTTATTAAAGAAATAAAATTCAAGTGAATAGATATTATAAGGATAAAGTGAATGTGTATGTGTATATGTGTGTGTGTGTGTGTATATATATATATATATATATATATATATATATATATATATATTTAGTGATGTGCTATATATTTTAGCAAGAGGAATGATAAGGATAAATGCTTTTTGACTTATGTGATGTGTAGATGTGGTTAAATAAATACATATATTAAGTATATATATTTATTTATTATATAAAAAAATTAAATAGAAAGTTACATATCCTAATTATAAATTAGGTATTAGAATTAAATAACCTAAATGGTTATCTTTATTTAGTGGTCCTAGTATTTAATTATATACTAGTGATCACCTAATCTATGAGATTTGTGGATCATGTCTCCACATACTAAATTAATTTGTGTAAATATGTGAGTAAATGATTATATAAATATTATGTGACGACCCCAAAATAGGTCCATTCCATCCAACCCATTCTCGAGTCGCCAAATACATGGTACGTAAAACAACTACAACTTTATTACAACAATTGTCATGCAAAATACAACAACACATATTTTTTGTGAGTTTTGATACCAATATATACCAAATGTAACTACGGACACCAACTTGGATAACACGTCACCATGACACCTTACATAAAGGTACAATCAAAAGCTGTTTTAGAAATTAGAATCTTTGGGAAGTGCTCGAGAAACCTTCGTACATGGGAGGCCATGCTTTTAGGTTATAGTAGATATCATATGGCCACGTAATTATCCTTGGTTGACCTAATAGACCCCAAAGAAAAACGAGAAGATTACTATCATATTCTTCCCAATGGCGAGTCTTCTCTTGATTTATCATTATCCTCCATTGTCTCAAATTGAGAATTATACTTCAAACAAACACCAAGATTATATAGGTAGTGCTTGTAAATATACTCAGCAAGTGGATGAGCACAACCATGTCTTATGATAACACGAGGTTGTATGTCATTAGACATCTTGTATGATAGTGACAAAACACCTTCCAAGTTAAATTCACCTCACCCTCAACATCTATAGACCACCACTCTATTCCTCGCTATCCCAGCTCGACCCCGACTACACTTTTATTACACCGAAAGGAATTGTGAAACAAAAGGGTGAGCACAACTAGCTCGATAAAGAATATTATGACTAAAGATAAATAAATTATCAATAGTCTTCATCAAGAATGAATCGTAGATTTAGAACATATGGTAGATGATAAAACTTTTCAACCATAGTCAAAGCAGAATGAGCAATCCATTAGAAGAGTCAAATAGACTATAAAGTCTATTGTCTTCTCCATGTTAAAAATCCACCAACAATGTTTTATCCCCGTAACATCAATCAACAATTCATCCACAATCACGTGTATAACTCATAATCGTAATTATAGTTCTAAATTCCTTTCCTCATCCAAGACAAAGATAATTTTCATCACTTGTCTTTTACCGAAACATCAAAGATCATGGTTATACCAAATCACGGTTCTGCTCATAATCATACTAATAAATTCATCTTTGCACCACGGCCAAAGAAATTCATCAACAGTTCATCTTTACACTACAGGCTAAAGATATTCAACAACGGGTCATCTTTGCATTACAAGCCAAAGATATTCATCAATAATTCATCTTTGCACTACAGGCTAAAGATATTCAACAACGGGTCATCTTTGCATTACAAGCCAAAGATATTCATCAATAATTCATCTTTGCACTACAGGCTAAAGATATTCAACAACGGGTCATCTTTGCATTACGAGCAAAAGATATTCATCAATAATTCATCTTTGCACTACCGGCTAAAGATATTCAACAACAGGTCATCTTTGCATTACGAGCAAAAGATATTTATCAATAATTCATCTTTGCACTACTGGCTAAAGATATTCATCAGTTGGTCATGTTCATTTAAACACTGCTCATCTTTGCACTACTGAGCCAAAGATATTCTTGTAAATCATTCATCTTTGCATTGGTTTTATCCACGTCCAAAATACCTCAAAAATAATCATAGTGGTGTAAAATTCAAGAATGATCAAAACATGGATACAATCAAAGCCCGATTATCCGAATAGATATTTTAGATTTAAAAGAAAAATTTTCATTTTTAATTGAATAGTGTCAGATTCGTGAATAGTCTGAGTATCGTGAATAAGTAACTCTCGACACCAAAAGATAGAAATTCCAAAAAAACATCTTCACGCTTCATGAATAGTACTTCGTGAATAGTAACTCGTGAATAGTAACTCATGAATAGTAACTCGTGAATAGTAACTCATGAATAGTAACCCCGAGCATGAAAAAGTTCCAAATTTGATAAAACTTCAGATCAACATTTCAAAGATAATGATATTGAAGAAATAATATCATTACGAAAAAAATAATATCCCTTACCTCAAAGAATCGAAGCCGGAAGGAAAGGTCGGAAGTGATCTTTGAATGAAACTTGTACTTTGAACAAAGAACTCTCAAAGTATCTAAATACTCACAAAATACGCTCAATAATATAGAGAGAGAGAGAGAAAACTTTGTTTCGTGTGATTTTCAATTCTAACTTAGCCTCTATTTATAGGAAAATGTTAGCCTACCAAGCGGACTTGACCTGCTACACGATGGCTTTTTACCGCTACTATTGCCACCCACCACATTTGAAATAAAATTCAGCACATTTCTTCACCAACCACAAGTGGGGCCCACTCAATTCTAGAATTTTCCACCAAAATCAATTATAAACCTAATTTAGAATCCGACACTTCTTAAAATTCACAACAAATCATTCGTGCATTTTTAACGGTTCAAAATTTGTGGACATATACTCAACTTATATATGTATAACATATCCAAAAATTACCACAATCCAACGGTCGGATTAAAAATTATAACCCCATGATATATCTCAAAACCCCGATTTGATTTATAACACCTCCAATCCGATAAAATCCGATAAAACACCTCAACATTAATTCCTTCATTAATAACCACATAAATAAATCCATCATTTATATTCATATAAAATAAATATTTCCTTATCATATGAATCAATAATTAATTATTCACAAATAATATTACGTAATCACATTTATGACAACCAGTTGTTCCCGAGAGAAAGAAGGGCTTTCAATAAGGATCTCTCCTCATCGGGCGCCGCAATTAGGTGACCAAACCTCTCCTTAGAGCCGAGAACTTTCTAGACATTGCCAATAATGTTATCTAATAATATTATTCAAATAATATGAATTATTTATCCGATAATGGGAAATAATTAATGCGATGACAATTATTGAAACAACAATAATATAAAATATCAACGCAAAGCAATTATTGAATCAATAAAATAAAATATTGAACAATAACTCACCGTGAAAATTATTGAGTAGTGCCTTTCACGTAAGGATCAATAATTCAACAATCTCTGCAATACCGTGCATCTTTGTGCAACCACGCCAGACATCGTATTTTAACCAACCGGTATTCCAACGGTCTTAATTCAGAATAACTACGCAAGTTATTTTTAACCAACTTATATTTGTCATTTTCCTCATCCAATCGCTTTCAGTTATGGGCCCCATACATGGTCTGCTTACCGTCGCATACGAATATTCTCCGACAAAGATTTAATATTCCACGACCAAACGAATATTCCCCAAACAAAATGAATATTTTATAACCACTTGCTTATTTTGAAATATTTATGATTTAACCCTTAACTATCCACATTAATCAAATCAACCCTTACTATTTCAAAATAATAAATAAAGGAAATTCCTTTTTATTTAAAAAATTTTGGGGTCTTACAACCTCCCTCCTTATGAAATTTCGTCCTCGAAATTCGACGACGCACTGGTGTTTCGAAAAGGTAAAGATACCTCGCTTTCATTTTCGTTTCCAACTCCCAGGTCATTTCCTCTATAGCATGATTCCTCCACAAAACTTTAACTTGTGGTATGACCTTTGCGCGTAGGACATGCTCCTTCCTATCCAAAATTTTGACAGGTACCTCCTCATACGTTAAGTCTTCGGCTATCTCGTCCGGTTCTAACTCAATGACGTAGTTCGGGTCGTCCACATATTTACGTAACATCGATACGTGAAAAACGTTATGAACACGCGTCATACTTGGTGGTAAAACGAGTCTATAGGCCACAGTTCCTATTCGATCGAGAATTTTAAATAAATCGAAGGTTTGAGCTTTCCTCACTTCACCGATTCTCGCTTTTGAAATAACAACTTCTTGCACCTCCTTCTTCAAATTCATCAGCTCCGGTGTGTAGCTTGAACAGCTTTAACTTTATCGATTAAAGTCGATTATACTCAGTATATCATCACGTGCATCAGTATATCATCACGTGGGTACCTAGAGTTTTCATCTCCATCTCTATTATTTGTATATTATAACGAAATGAGTCTTTGACAATATCGTACTCGACTTGTAGATACGATCTTCTACTCAACACGTCACTACCACGTTCGCTTTTCGAGGATGGCATGGTCGTAACATATATTTGAAATGAGTCTCCTCTTGAGTTCTTCAAGCTCTTCCCACATTCCTTGCTCCATTTGAATTTTGTATCTCTACGAGTCATTTGCGATAATGGAATAGCGATTCGAGAATATCCTTCAACGAATCTCCGATAATAACCAACTAAGCCTGAAAGCTACGTATTTCGACATCGACTTAGGTTGCTCTCAAGCGTGACTCATATCCCAATCTTGGATAAGACGTCACAATGACACCCTATCGATTTACTATCGCATCTAATATGACGCCCCTACAGAGAGTTAAAGCTTAGGTGAATTCCACAAAGGAAGTCACAAAATAAAGGCTCAGTACCAAATTCTACTGATTGAATTTTTAACTCCCGAAGTTCAATAAGAGCCATTCGATATGAGATTTTAGAAATGAGTTTTGTAAGGGTTCAAAGTCGATACAAAATTTAATATCGATCTTTGGGAGTAAGCCAATAAATTCTTCAGAAATACGTCGGGAAAAATCAATAACAACAAGAATATTATTCAAATCGACGTGTCTTTATTCAAATCCATAACATGGACTAAGAAAACTTGACATCCGTAATAAACGAATGACTTCATGGCTTGATATGAAAATGTTTGACTACAATGGTTTGATTGCTTGAATTGAATAACAGTTGCTTAGGAATATGAAAACTAACAACCTTACAAAAGCAATCAATTTGGCATGATGAGTAGTTAACCTTAAAATCACATCAAAAGCAAATATCTCTATAGAAATAAGGTTAACGGTGTAATGTGATAGTGCCAACTTGAATCAAGCAAGATTTTTAAACAACGGATGTAATGAAAGTTTTCCTAACAGAGTCTCCATAAATAGGTCAAAGTCTAATTTCTCCGTAGTCAAGTTCAAACGTTGAGCGCAAGCAAAGAGAGATAAAAGAATGGGTAGAACCAGTATCTAGTAAGGTATAAACTTCGCAAGAATTTATAATTAACTAACCCGTGCTAACTTCGTTCGGGTTCCTCGCATTTTGACCGGTCACGACAAACGCTCTTCCAAGAACCGTTGACTTTGACTTTTCTGGGACATCCTTTTGAGTCACCATTCCCATTGGATGGTTTCGATATTGTACAATCTCGAGCGATATGTCCTTCTTTTCCACAATTATAGCATACCTTAAACTGTTGTGGGCAGTTTGGGCTGATATGTCCCTCTTTCCCGCATTTGTAACATACGACCGGTGGTCGTTCTCCTCCCTTAAAACTAGTTGCTACTGGCGCTGACGTCTTCAAATGGTCGTTGTTGAATCTCCTCTTTTTAAAATCTCCTCCCAACTCGCTTCTTCTATTTTCATGACGACGATTACCACCAGAGTGGTTACCGCCTTTGTCCGTATTCTTCTTTCTCCACTGGTTATCGTTATTCTGATGACTGCTATCTTCGGTATAATCCTGGTTATGGTCCCTCGGTTGAACGTACTCGTTATCTCGCTTCTAACAACCGAGCCCCATTGACAACATCTCGAATAGAGAGAAAATTTATGAGAAATGAGATCTCGACGACGCTTGGGTTTCAAACCTCTCGTAAACATCGCGTCATACACGTTCCTCATTCTCCACCAAATGAGGTGTAAACTCGATAACTCCGCGAACTTCGCCTCGTCATGGGATACCGTCATGTTATTCGCTCCCGCCTAATAAACTCCACTTCCTTCATACGACGAATACTTTCGTGGAAGTACTTGTCATTGAACTGCTTTCAAACGTCTCCCATGACATGCCGAGTGCAAATGGATGGGTACGCTTCATGAGACTCCACCAAAGATGTCGCTTCGCCACACGGAACATAAAGGTGGCGAATGGAACCTTCGTTTCTTCGTGCATCCCAAGACATTGAATATCTTGGTAATTTGCTTGACCCATGTTTCCGCCATGATCGGATCGCTTTCCTGCATTCGTGGTCCCAACTCTTTGAACTGCTTGCCGCTGTGACCACCCGTGAATTGCTATCATCTCCTCCTCGTATTTTGAACACGAGTCTCCTAAATCGATTTTGCATGAAGCGCAAAAAACTTCTAAACATCCCTCGCTCATCATCGCTCGGTGGTGTTATTCACGGGAGGTACATTGCCACTGTTGCACGTTCTCCTCGTTGTTAAGTACTGAGGCATCTCCACGGTCTCATTTACACCACTATTAATATTCTCGACGACATTCTCAATCATCATAAAACAAGGGTTAATTAAGGAAATCAATCACATAATATCCCTATATCTTGACAACTAACAAATAAGCTTAGGTAGGACACACTAGCGAAGGATTTACTCTCTCTCCCCTCCTAGTTCTATTCCCCGATCTCCGCCAGAGATCATATCCCTAAGCTCGATACCAACCTGTGACGACCCCAAAATAGGTCCATTCCATCCAACCCATTCGAGTCGCCAAATACATGGTACGAAGAAAACAACTACAACTTTATTACAACAATTGTCGTGCAAAATACAACAACACATATTTTGTGAGTTTTGATACCAATATATACCAAATGTAACTCGGACACCAACTTGGATAACACGTCACCATGACACCTTATATAAAGGTACAAACAAAAAGCTGTTTTAGAAATTAGAATCTTTGGGAAGTGCTCAAGGAAACCTTCGTATATGGGAGGCCATGCTTTTAGGTTATGGTAGATATCATATGGCCGAAATTATCCTTGGTTGACCTAATAGACCCCAAAGAAAAACAAGAAGATTACTATCATATTCTTCCCAATGGCGAGTCTTCTCTTGATTTATCATTATCTCCACTGTCTCAAATTGAGAATTATACTTCAAACAAACACCAAGATTATATAGGTAGTGCTTGTAAATATACTCAGCAAGTGGATGAGCACAACCATGTCTTATGATAACACTAGGTTGTATGTCATTAGACATCTTGTATGATAGTGACAAAACACCCTTCCAAGTTAAATTCACCTCACCTCAACATCTATAGACCACCACTCTATTCCTCGCTATCCCCGCTCGACCCAGCCTACACTTTTATTACACGAAAAGGAATTGTGAAACAAAAGGGTGAGCACAACTAGCTCAGTAAAGAATATTATGACTAAAGATAAATAAATTATCAATAGTCTTCATCAGTAATGAATCAGAGATTTAGAACATATGGTAGATGATAAAACTTTTCAACCATAGTTGCAGCGGAATGAGCAATCCATTAGAAGAGTCAAATAGACTATAAAGTCTATTGTCTTCTCCATGTTAAAAATCCACCAACAATGTTTTATCCCTGTAACATCAATCAACAATTCCTGTCCACAATCACGTATATAACTCATAATCGTAATTATAGTTCTAAATTCCTTTCCTCATCCAAGACAAAGATAATTTTCATCACTTGTCTTTACCTGAAACATCAAAGATCATGGTTATACCAAATCACAGCCTCGCTCATAATCATACTAATAAATTCATCTTTGCACCACGGCCAAAGAAATTCATCAACAGTTCATCTTTACACTACAGGCTAAAGATATTCAACAACGGGTCATCTTTGCATTACAAGCCAAAGATATTCATCAATAATTCATCTTTTGCACTACAAAGCTAAAGATATTCAACAACGGGTCATCTTTGCATTACAAGCCAAAGATATTCATCAATAATTCATCTTTGCACTACTGCTAAAGATATTCAACAACGGGTCATCTTTGCATTACGAGCAAAAAGATATTCATCAATAATTCATCTTTGCACTAACCGGCCTAAAGATATTCAACAACAGTCATCTTTGCATTACGAGCAAAAGATATTTATCAATAATTCATCTTTGCACCATTGGCTAAAGATATTCATCAGGTTGGTCATGTTCATTTAAACACTGCTCATCTTTGCACTCTGTGCCAAAGATATTCTTCGTAAATCATTCATCTTTGCATTGGTTTTATCCACGCCCAAAAATACCTCAAAAATAATCATAGTGGTGTAAAATTCAAGAATGATCAAAACATGGATACAATCAAAGCCAAGATCCGTAATAGATATTTTAGACTTAAAAGAAAAATTTTCATTTTTCGGTGAATAGTGCCGTATTCGTGAATAGTGCCATATACGTGAATAGAATCTCGACACCAAAAGATAGAAATTCCACAAAAAACATCTTCACGCTTCATGAATAGTACTCGTGAATAGTAACTCGTGAATAGTAACTCATGAATAGTAACTCGTGAATAGTAACTCATGAATAGTAACCCCGACATGAAAAAGTTCCAAATTTGATAAAAACTTCAGATCAACATTTCAAAGATAATGATATGAAGAAATAATATCATTACAAAAAAAAATAATATCCCTTACCTCAAAGAATCAAGATTGCTAAGGAAGGAAAGGTCAAGTGATGTTGAATGAAACTTTATCTTGAATAAAGAACTCTCAAAGTATCTAAATACTCACAAAATACGCTCAATAATATAGAGAGAGAAAGAGAGAAAACTTTGTTTCTGGTGTGATTTTCAATTCTAACTTAGCCCTCTATTTATAGGAAAATGTTAGCCCGCCGAAGCAGACTTGACCTGCTACCTGATGGCTTTACCTGCTACTATTGCCACCCACCACATTTGAAATAAAATTCAGCACATTTCTTCACCAACCACAAGTGGGGCCCACTCAATTCTAGAATTTTCCACCAAAATCAATTATAAACCTAATTTTAGAATCCGACACTTCTTAAAATTCACAACAAATCATTCGTGCATTTTAACGGTTCAAAATTTGTGGACATATACTCAACTTATATATGTATAACATATCCAAAAATTACCACAATCCAACGGTCGGATTAAAAATTATAACCCCATAATATATCAAAACCCCGATTTGATTTATAACACCTCCAATCCGATAAAATACTGATAAAACACCTCAACATTAATTCCTTCATTAATAACCACATAAATAAATCCATCATTTATATTCATATAAAATAAATATTTCCTTATCATATGAATCAATAATTAATTATTCACAAATAATATTACGTAATCACATTTATGACAACCAAAGTCGCTCCTCAGGAAGAGGGGCTTTCAATAAGGATCTCTCTCATCTTGCGCCGCAATTAGGTGACCAAACCTCTCCTTAGATGTAACTTTCTAGACATTGCCAATAATGTTATCTAATAATATTATTCAAATAATATGAATTATTGATCCGATAATGGGAAATCTTGTGCGTTGACAATTATTGAAACAACAATAATATAAAATATCAACGCCGCAATTATTGAATCAATAAAATAAAATATTGAGCAAGAACTCTTTGTGAAAATTATTGAAAGTAGTGCCTTCACGTAAGGATCAATAATTCAACAATCATGCAATACTGGTGTCATTTTGGCAACCACGCGTAGACATCGTATTTTAACCACCGGGTATTCCAAAGTCTTAACTTGATAATAACTACTAGTTATTTTTAACCAACTTATATTTGTCATTTTCCTCATCCAATCGCTTTTTAAGTTATGGGCCCACACACGGTCACTACTGTCGCATTTAATATTCCCCAAAGCATCGAATATTCCACGACCAAACGAATATTCCCGACAAAAATGAATATTTTATAACCACTTGCTTATTTTGAAATATTTATGTATTTAACCCTTAACTATCCACATTAATCAAATCAACCCTTACTATTTCAAAATAATAAATAAAGGAAATCCCTTTTATTTAAAAAAATTTTGTGGTCTTACATATTATGTGTTTGATTTTATTTGTTTATTATGTAAAACAAATAAAAGAAACTAAGGTAACCAAATTATATATTAGGAAAGAAAAAAATTGAATAACATAAAGGTTATGGTATGGGAGAATAATAGTATTTAAAATATATATTATTTCTAAGGGATTTATTTTATACATCTCAATTAATTAATTTTATAACCTAATTATAGCAAGTCTAATTGGGTTAAGAAATTAAATGTGTATGAGTAAGGATTTAAATTATAATTGGGGAAATGAAAATCCTAAATAAATGATTAGGGTTGGATAAGAATTTAAAAGTATTGGACTATGTAAATTTCATGACCCAAGAAATTAATTTAGAAGCCCAAAAGAATTTAATTAAAGCCGAATCTTTTGGCCAATTGAAGTGGGACATTTTGGACATGTAATTAAGTAAATAAAGCATGAAAAATAAATAACCAATGGCCTGGAAGAAGAGGAGATGGGCGGATCATGAGGAAGGAAAAAGGAGGGGCATGTGATTTAATCATTTTCCTTACCAACTCCTACCAACTCCAAGCAAGGTGGCAACATTTTACTTAGCCACACCTTTTAACCAAACTAGCAAGCAAGCTTAAGTCTACAAGAAACATCGAAATGATTAAGAAAGAGAGAGTGAAGGGGAGATGTGTTGGGAATTTCTATAGATACATATAATATATCTATATACATTTACCAAACAAATAAAACATATTTTTATTTCTCTTTCATCTATCTCTTCCAAAAAGCTTAACAAAACAAAACCAAAAGGGGAGAGAGAAGAGGAGGTTTCGGGCAGCCTAGAGAAGTTGAAGGGAGGGAGTTTTGATCTTTATATCAACACACTTCATCTCTTATTTAGAAGAAGGAAGGAAATCAAGAAAAAGTATAAACTCTATCTAGTTTATATAATTTTATTTTGACTATTCTCAATTAAAACTTGGATCTATGGTTCCAAACTTTAAAACTCTAGATTTACATGTTAATAAGTGTTTTATGTTTAGATCTAACCCTTTTGTGTATCAAAAGTTAGATCTAAAGTAAGGAAATGAAAGCTATGTTTTGAAAATTAGAACAGCCTAAATATTTTCTACTTTGAGGGGTTATAACTTGGGATATACATGTGAGACCCCAGATTTTATCAATAAAGATTTAAATTTTGTCGAAATAATTTTTTAATATTATGGTGTGAATTTGAGATAATATTATAGTTGTAAGTAGTATTTATAAATTTTGCAAAGTATGCAAGTGGTTATATTATATTCGATTGGTCGGGGAATATTCGATTTAGCAAGGAATATTCGTACAACGGCTCAATCATTGGTGGACCCATAATGCAAATTATTGTCGGATTGAGAAAAGCGACAAAAATATTTTATTGAAATAACGGCGGAAGTTTTACCAGTGGATCTTGTTGAACTACTCGGTAGTAAAAGTACAAAGAATACGTGTGGTTGCATAGTAGTTTACGGTATTGATTATTGATGCTTATGTGAGAAGTCACTCGGTTTGATTCCATTATTGTCGATTAATAATATGAATTATTATAGCGATAATGACGCGTTTTGTTTTATTCAGTATTATTAACGTAATAAAATGAAACATCTTTTATATAAAATGTAATACTTTATTAAAGTTATTCTATAAATAGAATATATTATATTTTATTATGCATAGTGTTGCATAGTGTTTTTTGCATAGTGTTTTGCATAGTAAAATGTTTTTATATAAATAGAATATATGATATTTTATTTAAAAGATTTTGCTTTAAATATGGACCGTCGATTAAAGTAAATCAATCAGACCGAATTCATGGATTAATTACTATGCATTCTATTTTCCTATAAATAAGCTCATTCCTTCATTATTTTCTTACGAATTCTTTGAAACTCTAGAGAGAGAAATTATAGTGAGAAGCTATAGAGAGAAAATCTATAGAGAGAAAGAAGAAGAGTATTCGTACTTCACTACTTTGATATCCAAAGTGTCTTTTTACTAGTAAGGGATATTATTTGTTGTATTCGTAAAGGGTGTTATTCTTTCTTATTCATGAAGAGAACTTCGTTATTCCATTCATTATTATTACATTGAATAACTCGTAAAAGTGGCATACCCTATACATAACTTTGTATACGCAAGATACCCTATACTTGGTGAAATCCTTATATTATTCCATTCTTATTTATTCGTTGGAATAAATCGATCACGCTTGGAATCCCCTATACTTGGTGATCTTTCTTCGTTATTCCATTCTTTATTATTCATTGGAATATCCACATCGTGTGTTTACAAGGACTGGTTCCATTGTTTATTATTCCACATTTATTATTACATTGGAATATCACGTGCGTGTGTTTTACACCGGACACGGTTCCATTGTTTATTATTCAGCATTTATTATTCGTTGGATCATCCGCTTGGTGTGAATTTCACCGATTCGGTTCCGTTATTATTATTCTCATTTGAATAACTCGTCTATGCAAGTACCGCATGCACGGTGGTGATTTCTTTTGTTATTCCATTCTTTATTATACCCGGTTGGTTAAAACTTTGACTTCTATACTCCATGAAATTAATAGAATATCCTTGATATTTGCGTTTCATCCAAAGATATCTTTTCATGGAAATATTCTTTCGATCATTCTTGAATTTTACTCTACAAAACAAGTATCTTGTTGACAATTTGGACGTTACTAATTCTCGGATAAAATAATTCTTGAACTTGTTTTATTGAATTATTATGTCATTGTCATCATCCTCATGATATATTATGTTATCTTTCGCTTACGTGCATAGATGAACTTAGTATGATTATGACCGAGGATCATTTCGGTATAATCATGGCTTGTTATAAATGATGTGATAAAAGTCCTCGGGTTCTGTAATGCGTTGATGGATAGTTTTTGGTATGATTATGACCACGGTGATTCTAAGATAGTCGCTGACCATTGATAATTTGATGAAAATCCTTGACCGTAGTGGCACAGGATGATTAGATATTGTGGTTTACTCATTAAACCGAGTCTTAGTGATAAAAATTGATGAAAACCTTTTAAAACCTAAAAGATAGTAGACTTTATTTTCTACTTGACTCTTTTAATGGATCAGATATTCATTGCAGATTAAACCGGTTGTCTATTGTATTTTATCGTTTAACATTGTTGAAGACTATTGATAATTTATTCTGCATTATCTTAGTCATAATATTTCTTACTGGGCTAGTTGAGCTCACCCTTTCTTTCACTGTTCTCTTAAGGAAATGAGAATATAGCTGGGACGAGTTGGGAAAAAGAGTGATGGTCCCGAAGATAGCATTAATAGTCCTCACTATTCTGTTAAATAGTGTCACAATAAATGTAATGAGGACTCCTTGAGTATGGATATTGTCTAAATGACAATATTCCTATTAGAACTCTCAGTTTATGTATTGTCGTATATTACACGACAGATGTATAATTAAGTTTGTATTTGAATTTATGTACCATGTAAGTGGCGACCCAAGATGGGTGACGTATACCTAATTTTGGGGGCGTCACAATACAACTTTGTTTTGTGATCCGTCAAAAGGGGGTACTAGATATATAAGTAAACTACTAAACTCAAGTGGGAGCACTCAAAAATGTTGAGTTCACAAGTCTTAATGGCTGTTTTAGTAAATATAGTTTCGTTGTTAGAAAGAAAAATAAGATTATTTTGGGTCAGTTTATGCTAGGGGTAGTTTCGTTATTTTTCTAACATTCAAAAATTCTGGAAAACTTTGGGATGATAATATGATGAGTTTTCTAACATTTTCAAGTGGAATCACTAAAAAAGAGTTGTAGATTTCTGTATGGACTATTTTTAGCAAAGTACGAAAAAGTAAAAAATTCCTAAAATCTACTGCCCCAGATTTTTTAAGGGTAGTTTTGACTAATTAATTTTTTAAATAAATTCTGGCATTTTCAGAAATGAAAATATATGTTATAAATTAGCTCCTGTCCAAAAATGAGCTCATTCCGACTTAAATTGACCACGTTATGGTCATTTCAATTTTTGGGATTTTTCAACAACTATAACCGCAGTTCTATAACTCCGATGGAAACCAAATTTAAACTGGAGGTTCACATTAACACGTGTAAGATTATGTCAAGAGACGGGAATTTCTGGAGTTGTGCATGATAGGGCTAATTTCTTAAGCTACGAACTAAAAATAATTTTTAAAAAATACTAAAGGGTGTTGAAATATTATAGAAAATTTCTTTTTGTGTATGACATATGTGTATATATGTTTGGGAAAGGGATAGAAAAATAATACGTTGATTTGGTATTTTCTTGAAAAGAGTTAATGAATCCAGCTTGTTGGATTCAAAAAAATGAATCTAGGCTTACTGGATTGGATGTCAGTCGAATCCAGGCTTGCTGGATTGGCCATTTGGTTCCTGGAATTGGAATCCAGTTTGCGGGATTGGCCATCTGGTTGTTGGATTTACAATCTAGTTTGCTGGATTGCAATGTAGTTTGCTGGATTGGTAATCTAGTTTGCTGGATTGCAATCTAGATTACTGGATTGGTATGTTTGGATAATCCAGGTTGTCAGATTAGTATTTAACTTATTAGATTTTAAAGAAAAACTTATAATATTGGGACATGTAATTCATTAATATTTGAAACTAATTAAATATTAATGATAATGGAATTATGTGGTATTTAAATCATTTAAAAATGATATTAATGATTGAAAAATCATTATAAATGATAATAATTATTTGAAAATTATTATGAGGTTCTGAAAAATGTTATTACAGATAATTGAATTATCTAAAATAATATTGAAGTATTTAAGTAGAGTTTTATTTATAATAAATTCAATAATTATCCGATAAGGCAATCGGGACGTCGAAAGAGTACCGAACTCAAATTAGACTAAAATAGTTTGACTTGATATCGGGTTTTATATATTTTAGTGACTGTTACGGATATGTGCTTATGTCTTTAAGATAGTTTAAGTTGTATTTAACAGTAGTATGTGTTATGATATTATTCTAATTGAGAGATCGATATTATCAATAATAGGTCTTTCAATTGAAGATAAAATAGATTGTGTAACAGAAATCGACAGTACAGGCAAGTTCTCGAACTATACTTTTAATTAAGAAAGTTCTCTAACTCAAATTCGAGTTAATATTTTTCAAGAACAGTATTGGTTAATCATTGTTGATTATATCACATTTATGATTTATTGATTCACATGTTGTGCATGTTGTATATTTTCATCAGGTATGAAAGGTTGATCACCTTCATTACCATTTGGTTCAGTTAAATTTGTTAATATTTATTGTTAGTCATTCATCATTATTGTCTCGGTCATTCGGTTACGGAAAGTGATTCATGTTCTTTCACAATTATTATATTGTTGAAAGTTTGTCATCTTTTATTCTTTTCAATCATGATATATCTTTCTTTGAACTTAAATATGCTGGGAAAACTTGTTGTTCACCCTTGCTATATCATGATAAATATTTTAGATTAAGACGAAAACTTCTGATACAGGCAAAGGCAAAGACAAGTTCCAAGAATGGATTATTGTACAGTTAAAATTGTAATAGTATTGAAGGAAAATAACATTGTAAGTCCTGTAAGTATATGAATGTGTATTATGTTAAGGTTACCAAACTTGGGAGTTATGTGTAAAGGTTATTGTATAAATAATTTATGTTTATATCTTCCACAATAGTTAAAGAATTAATGTATCAGGTTTGTGGTGATTAGTACTCGGATTTGGGGACGTTACCCAAGAGGAATCAACTTTAGCCTAAGATCTGCTTGACATGTGTATATGATATGTATCAATATCCCTGTATGCTAGAAATTAATCTAGAAAATAGGAAATTCAAACTCAACTCTGGACTTGACAAAGAGAAGCGCGGCTGCACCACATTGCAGTGTTGACAAATTATTGTAAATGTGGTCTAAAGCTTGAAGTGTGACACCCCAAAATTCGGGTATCTTTCAACCCGACATATTGTGCTACACGGTGCTACAGTTCACAAATTCATTCAATTGAAATACCTCAAAAGAGTGAAAATGTCTTATATATATATTCCAAAATAATATTACCATCCCCAAGTTCTGTATAACCATTACATGCGTTATTGTCATAATATCAAATAATTACAATGTTCATATTAAACTATTACAAATGAAATCTACTAGTTTGCCTTAGCCTTCCCTTTATCTTTATTAGATGCTTCGGTCCGTTCCTTCTTAGCTGCATTCATATGGTTCAACCAAGAATGAGCATAACTAGCTCAGCAAGTATGACAATTTCAATTAAACAATAGGCTTGAATAATATAAATCATATATCTTCAATAACTGAACAATAGTTACGAAGTACTATCGATAATCCAAAATAGCACTTCACTTTTCTTTAAAACGTTACACAATGAACAACATTCATTAAACATTAATATTGGTCCAAGACCTTGAGCATTTCATTCTTTCTTTAAAAAGGACAACACGACACCAAGTCCGTAAGTCCGGAATATCTTACGAGCACGTCTTGGTGATCAGCCTATAGTACTCTATGTTGTACAACAATACTTTCTTTAAATGTATGTACGTTTAAGGTTTGACAACCTCATGTTCCTGTCATTTGACGACAAAACATTTGTTTATGCATACTCAGTCTTTCTTTGAAATCAATACCAAAATAGTTTGGCAAAAGATAACAACTTTGACAATGGTTTGATAGACTATAAGAAATCCATAAAACATCTTAAGTCTAGCCGAAGGAATTGCCTTCGACTTCATCATACATCAATTCATGCGTAAGGTACATGAATTACAAAGCTTGTCCAAAGAATTTAGACAAGTGTCAGAATACTTACCTTCAGCGTATTCTACTGTAATTATAATTTTCCTTTGATTCTTTAAGGATTCTACAATACATGATCACATAATATACCCCATTAGGTCATATATAATGAATTAAGGTCATTACTATATCTTACCCTTCTTCTCAATCTAATCATGCTTTAGATTGTTTATCATTGTTACGATTAATCATCTTACATTGTTTCTTACATTCAATTAATATTTCATCAACCTTTAGTTGTTAACTTAAGGTTATAAACATCCTTTGATGATGTTACTTTAGGTTTATTAAGTGTTCAATTCATTACTACTCAACTTTTTCCTTCTTTATACACTTAAGCATTCTTTATTGGTCTTGATCCAATGCTGGCAGCCCTGTGCCTCAGATAACTTTTACATAAAATTTTTATGTGAGATTCTCGGGCTCATAACTTCTTCGTTATAAGTCTGAATTGGCTGATTCAAAACCCATTAGCTTACAAATCACATGCTCTATGATTCAATTAGAAAACATTTCATTTCCAAATCTTTTAAATCAAAATTCACCGATTAGTTCATTATTACGAAAATGTTAAACGTTCATGAATGTTCAAAGTTCGTTTCTTCGTTCTAAGTCAGAATTTGGTCATTTTCGAGTCTACAACTCTAGAATGCCAATTGAGACTAATCTTCATCGAAAACCAACATTTTTGAGGTAAATGATAACTTTTGACTTTCATTCCAAGAATTTAATGATTTCGATGATTATCGTTTAATCTCATAAATTTCGACATAACTTCGTTATTTGAGATTTATACATCGTTCAAAATGGATTCATTCCATCATTCTGACATCTTAACCAAACATATTTCATTAAATCATTTACATGACCAATTCTTACAAGTTCTTCATTAGCCCATTATTTATAAAAGTATAATTTACTTGAACATGGCTTATTAATGTTTAAGTCCATTGATTTTCCATCTTTACCACTTCTTATTATACATGCTCCACAAATCCACACTTCTCTATCAAACTAATATTGAAGAGATAGAAGATTAATGGTCTAGGATTCTTACCCTTGATGATCAAGCTTCCTACTTCTTCTTCTTGAATTATAAAAAGACTAGTTCTAGCTTTCTCACTTTGGTCTCAAATGTATAAGCTCTAGGTTTGTTGGTGAAAATGAACTAGCAAATGATCTAGTAACTCTTCTATTTATAGAAATTGCTAGGTGAGGGTATAATAGTCATTTAGGCCCTCCACCTCCTTACTCACCTCCTTACTATTCATTACTTGGGCAACATAAATCATATCTTTTGTTTGCTCACCAAGATGGCCAGCCATGAGTCACCTATGGGCCCCACATGGGTTTCCCCATGGATTTTTCATACCCGTTTACCCGTCGGTTCGATCCACAGATCCGATTCTAAGTTTGGGCTTTAGGTTTAATTAACTTTTGGCCTAACGTTGGGCTAGCATTTCATTTCATTGGGCCTTAACATCATACCACTTGGGCTTGTAAAGATTCCTACACAAATCTTACAAATTCAAAGTAATAGGATTAAAACGTTTAACGTAAAATCCTCGTATCCTTTACGTATACTAGTTCATATAATCTTTCGTCATACACGTTATACTAACTTTCATATATACTCGTATAATACTACGTATCGTACTCATATTCATTACCTAGTATAATACTCGATATTATACAATCATCATTTATTTCAATCCATACGTTCCTTAACATTCTCAATTTAAGTACGCAGGCGAAAAACAGTGTTTGCCATACTTGAATTATTATTACATAATCCATCCTCCCTTATTATTCTATCATTACGTATTTCTCGGAAGTTCAAAAATAATTCCCGAGCAGAAATCCGTGAATAGTGTTTTTCAGAAAATTTCTCGGAAAGCTTTTATTTTCGTCTTGGAAATTCAAACACTATTATTCCTTCACGTAACCAGAATACTACGACATTCCTACACATTTAGGTTATAGAACGATTTTCATCATACTAACACATAATAATAACCTATAATATAATTTTATTCATTCTTTAATTAAATAAAATTATTTTATAATAAATTCGAATTTCTCGGTCGTTACATCCTTCCCCCCTTATAAGGATTCTGTCCCCAGAATCTCGTTTTACAATTAAACAAATAGTTGAGGGTAATTCTTCCATATCTTTTCTTCAAGTTCCTACATTGCTTCATTGGCATCGTGGTTCATCCATAACACCTTTACCGAAGGTATAACTTTGTTCCTCAAAATTTGTTCTTTTCTATCAAGGATTTGAATAGGCACTTCTTTGTATGTCAAGTCCTTCTCGATATGAATAGGTTCATATTATATCACGTGCTTATAATCTGGTTTATAAGGACGTAACACTGATACATGGAACACATTATGTATCCTTTCTAAGTATGGAGGTAACGCTACTATATAAGCTACCTCTCCTACCCTTTTTAATATTTCAAAAGGTCCTATAAACCTTGGACTTAACTTTCCTTTCTTTCCAAAGTGTATCTTTCCTTTCCAGGGAGATACCTTTAGAAACACGTATGAGTCTACTTGTCTGTCTTGAGCTGCTACTAGACGCATTCGTATGAGCTTCACTATATCCGCTGTCTGCTGCACCAATTTAGGTCTTAGCATTCGGCGTTCTCCCACTTCATCCCAACACAATGGTGTTCTGCATTTCCTTCCGTATAGAGCTTCGTAAGGCGGCATGCCTATTCTTGCATGATAACCGTTGTTATACACAAACTCTACTAACGGTAGATGATCATCCCAACTACCCTTGAAATCCATAACGCAAGATCTCAGCATATCTTCCAGCGTCTGAATTGTCCTCTCTCTTTGCCCATCAATTTATGGATGATAAGCCGTACTCAACTTCAGCTGCGTTCCCATCTGTTCTTGCAAACTCCTCCAAAAGCTCGACGTGAATCCTGGTTCACGATCTGACACAATCAAAACTGGTACTCCATGTTTGGAAATAACTTCCTTAACATGAAGTTTAACTAACTAGTCTAAGTTATACTTAACCCTTATTGGCAAAAAGTGAGCCGACTTCGTCAACCGGTCCACTATTACCCAAATCGCATCATACCCCTTCTGAGTAATTGGAAGTCCCACCATAAAATCCATGGTGATATACTCCCACTTCCATTTCAGAATCTCCAATGACTGTAATAAGCCACTTGGTCGCTGATGTTCGGCCTTAACTTTTTGATAAGTCAAACACCTACTCACGTATTCTGTTATCTCCCTCTTAATATTCGGCCACCAAAAACTCTGTCAAAGGTCTTGATACATCTTAGTACTACCAGGATGAATCGAGTACATCGAACTATGAGCTTCGTGTAACACTTGCTCCTTTAATTTTGTCTCATTTGGAACCCAAATTCTTTCTTCAAATCTTAATAATCCTTTATTATCAAGATTATACTTTAAATCTTTTTCCACGGTTAACCGCTTCTTCATCTGGTCACAATCATCATTTCTGAGTTGTACCTCCTTAACTTTCTCTACAATGGTAGATTGAATCTCAGTTGTAAACAATCTCTGACCCGACTCACTCGGTAACTTCACCTCTATCTCCATCCTAGCCATCTCTGTTATTAACTCAGTTTGAGCTGTTAACATAGACAACTTTTCCCGACCCTTCCTATTTAAGGCATCGGCCACTACAGTGGCTTTTCCTTGGTGATACAGGATTTCACAATCGTAATCCTTTATCAACTCCATCCATCTCCTTTGTCTCGTATTCAACTCCTTCTATGTGAAGATATATTTTAGACTCTTATGATCTGTGTATATCTCACATTTCTCTCCATATAAGTAATGCCTCCATATCTTCAAGAAAAACACTACTGCGGCCAGTTCCAGATCATGAGTAGAATAAACTTTCTCATAATCTTTCAACTGTCGTGATGCATACGCAATGACCTTGTCATGCTGCATGAGCACGCAACCAAGTCCTCTATGCGAAGCATCACAATAAACTATAAAATTTCATGTATCATCGGGTAAAGACAATACAGGGGCTTCACTCAACCTTTTTTTTAGTTCTTGAAAACTGTCTTCACACTTCTCTATTCATACGTAATTCACCGCCTTCCTCGTTAAGTTTGTCAACGGAGTTGCTATCTTCGAAAAATATTGGATAAATCTTCGATAGTATCTTGCTAACCCTAGAAAACTCCGCACCTCAGTCGGCATTTTTGGTTGTTCCCAATTTATCACTACTTCTACCTTCGCTGGATCCACTGAAATTCCTTCTCGATCAATAATATGACCCAAAAACTATACTCTTTCTAGCCAAAATTCACACTTCGTGAATTTCACATATAACTTATCCTTCCTTAGTGTTTCCAATAATATCCTTAAGTGTTCAGCATGATCTTCTGGCGTCTTAGAATAGACTAGAATATCATCGATAAACACTACTATGAACTTGTCCAAATACTGTGTGAACACTCTGTTCATCATATCCATAAATGCAGCTGGTGCATTATTAAACCCAAATGACATCACCAGAAACTCGTAATGGCCGTAACGAGTCCTGAATGCCGTCTTAGGTACATCCTCACTTCTAACCTTCAACTGATGATACCTCATTCGCAAATCTATCTTAGAAAAATACTTTGCCCACTTCAACTGATTAAAGAGATCATCGATCCTAGTCAATGGGTATTTATTCTTTATTGTTAACTTGTTCAACTCTTGGTAGTCGATACAAAGTCTTAAACGATCCATCCCTCTTTTTCACAAATAGTACTAGTGCTCCCCACGGTGAAACACTCGGTTGAATGTACTTTTTGTCCAACAGTTCTTGTAACTGAACCATCAACTCCTTTATTTCCACTGGCGACATATGATACGGTGCCCTAGAAACTGGTGCCGCTCCTGGCATGATATCTATCACGAATTCGGTCTCCCTATCCGGTGGAAGACCTGGTAATTCACATGGAAATACATTCATGAATTCTTTAAGTATAGGTATTTGTTCCATCGTTGCCCCCAATCTCTGGGTATCAACAACATGGCACAAATAGCCTACACATCCCTTCTTCAACAATTTCCTCATTTGTGTAATAGCCAGACAACACGAACGTCCCGGCGATTTATTATCGTAAAACACTCTATGAGGCTGACTCAACGTTCTAATGTCTACACATTTCTTTTGGCAATCTATTATTGCACCATGGTTAAACAACCAATCCATCTCGAGAATTACATCAAATTCTCCTAACTTTATCTGTATCAAATAAACTGATAATTTACAACCTCGTATATCTACGCAACAACTCCTATGAACATCTTCGACAAGAATTATTTCTTCGTTTGCTACCTTGATATTCAAAGGTATAGGCAATCTTTCAGGAAGTAATCATAAGCGTCTAGCAAAATCACATGTTATGAAAGAACAAGTAACACCCGAGTAAAATAACACGTAAGCATTTATATTGTTGATTGGGATAATACCTGCAACTACATCTCCGGATGTAACTGCATCTTGGACCGTCATGTTAAAGGTGCGGGCCATCGGCCTACCCATCTGCGATGGACCACTAATAGCTAACTTACCGCTATTAGCGCCCTTATTCCCATCTGTTCCCTTCTTCGGGCAGTTCTTCGCCATGTGGTCAGTCGATCCACACACGAAGCATCCATGATTTTTCTTTGGACTTGGACAGTTAGGAAAAATACACCCCCTATCCACAGTTGTAACATACGGCCTTCCCCTTGAGACAGACTCCTAAGTGAGTCTTCCCACAGTTCTTGCATGCCTCCATCCTTCTCTTAGGATCTCCTTGCTTCACTCCGATATTCCTAGAGTTAAATCCCTTCCTCTTCTGGCCTTCGCCACTACCACTGTCTCCCTTGAGCTTTACTCCCCCGTCTACCTTTCCCTTGTTCTTCTTCTCCTTGTGGTATTGGCTTAAAGCCTCGTTACCACCTTCGGTAATTATTGCCTTCTCCAGTATGGTCCCAAAACAGTTACTTTGGAACACAGATATTCAGCTATAGAGCCAGGGTTTCAAGCCCTACTCAAACCTCATATCCTTCCTCACATCAGTGTCCACCTGATGTGGAGCAAACCGCACCAATTCATTGAATTTGGCAGCATATTGGGGAACCTTCATCTCCCCTTGTTTCAACTCCAGAAACCGCATCTCCATCCTTCCTTGCATACTAGTGGGAAAGTAGTTCTCAAGAAAATCTCCTTGAACCGCAACCACGTTATGTTTTCTATATCGGCCCTAGCCTAGTTAGCCTCCCACCAGAAATTGGCCTCTCCTTTCATCATATAAGTGGAAAAAGCAACCTTTTGCCCTTCATCGACATTTGCAATAACAAATGCCTTCTTTATTTCTTTCACCCACGTTTGGGCTTCTATGGGGTCCGTAGTTCCATTGAACTCCATATGGAGATGACACTCTTTTAAAATCCTTAAAAGTAGTAGCTAGATTCATCATCTGCGAGATTTTCTGAGGATATTATCCCCATTCTTATTAAATGCAGTCGTTAAAAGGTTAACGAACTCTTGCATCAGATTAACCGGACATCCCTCCAGTTGATTTACATTAGCATCTTGATTTCTTTGTCTCCTTGGAGGCATTTTGTTGTTAAGATAAACAACACGTCATTATTACTTCCTTCTTGTTAGTTAGTTATTATTCATTATTAAACAATAACTTCAACTCATTACACAATATGTTCCATAAAAAGGTTTATATTGATTTACTTTCTTATAGTATAATACTACAACATTCATCATTACACAACCTTAGCTGATTACATTTCTATCCCGTAATATCTTTCCAAAAATTGGGATTTACAAAAGACTACCCTTTGATATACAAAAGAAGATTTTCATCACTACTAGATACATCATATATACATATTTAACTCTAGTCTAGCTACTACTAGGTTATATCTGCCTTATGGCATTCTCAAAATCTGTGTTGGCCAAACCGACAATAATATCTCGGCTGATAGTATGCCGAGTCTGCCCTGCCTCTATCGGATACCCAGCTACCTACTGCTGGAAATCCGCATAAGAACTCCTATGTATATAGGACATCCTCCATATCTTTTGCTTCTTGACCTTTAGCTTTTGCCTGAGCTCAAAGGTCTCATGTTTCAGCTCATGGACCTTGTCCTTCGCCAAAACACGTTCATCATGTTCCTCTTCCCACATTGAGTCCATACTTGTCTTGTTCTCCAGGATTTCCTGGACCTCCTCCTTCAGTTCTCTGACCTCCTTCCTTAGCTGGATATTTCTATCCAATAAGGCCATGAACAGTGCCTTCAGTGACTCCCCCGGAGTCATCTCTTCTACATGTGCTATGGTGTTAAAAGACACCACCTCCACCTCCTCCTCTAACATGCTATTAAACATGGACATGAGATCTAAGTCTTCTGAGTCTCCTGACTCGATTACCACCACTTCCGGCTCTGCTGCTATAGGGTTAACTTCATCTTTTACTTCTTTAACTTTCTTAAGGTTATGACTTACGGTTATTTTCCCCCCTTAAGTTTTATAACCTAATGCTTTAATACCAACTTGTGACGCCCCAAAATCTGGGTATCTTTCAACCTGACATATGGTGCTACACGGTGTTACAGTTCAAAAATTCATTCAATTGAAATACCTCAAAAGAGTGAAAATGTCTTCTATATATATTCCAAAATAATATTACCATCCCCAGGTTCTGTATAACCATTACATGTGTTCTTGTCATAATATCAAATAATTACAATGATCATACTAAACTATTACAAAGGCAATCTACTGGTTCGCCTTAGCCTTCCCTTTATCTTTATTAGATGCCTCGGTATGTTCGGTCTTAGCTGCATTCATATGGTTCAAGTAAGAATGAGCATAACTAGCTCAGCAAGTATGACAATTTCAATTAAACAATAGGCTTGAATCATATAAATCGTATATCTTCAATAACTGAACAATAGTTATGAAGTACTATAGATAATTCAAAATAGCACTTCACTTTTCTTTAAAACGTTACACAGTGAACAACATTCATTAAACATTAATATTGGTCCAAGACCTTGATCATTTCATTCTTTCTTTAAAAAGGACAACCCAACACCAAGTTCGTAAGTCCGGTATATCTTACGAGCATATCTAGGTGATCAGCATATAGTACTCTATGTTGTACAACACTACTTTCTTTAAACGTATGTATGTTTAAGGTTTGGCAACCTCACGTGCCTGTCGTTTGACGACAAAACATTTGTTTATGCATACTCAGTCTTTCTTTGAAATCAATACCAAAACAGTTTGGCAAAAGATAGTAACTTTGACGATGGTTTGATAGACTATAAGAAATCCATAAAACATCTTAAGTCTAGCCGCAGGAATTGGCTTTGACTTCATCATACATCAATTCATATGTAAGGTACATGAATTACAAAGCTTGTTCAAAGAATTTAGAAAAGGGTCAGAATACTTGCCTTCAGCGTCTTCTACCGTAATTATACTTTTCCTTTGATTCTATAAGGATTCTATAATACATGATCACATAATATACCACATTAGGTCATATATAATCAAGTAAGGTCATTACTATATCTTAACCTTCTTCTCAATCTAATCATGCTTTAGATTATTTATCATTGTTACGGTTAATCGTCTTACATTATTTCTTACGTTCAATTAATATTTCACCAACCTTTAGATGTTAACTTAAGGGTATAAACATCCTTTGATGATGTTACTTTAGGTTTATTAAGTGTTCAATTCATTACTACTCAACTTTTTCCTTCTTTATACACTTAAGCATTCTTTATTGGTCTTGATCCAGTGTTGGCAGCCCTGTGCCTCAGACAACTTTGACATAAAATTTTTATGTGAGATTCTCGGGCTCATAACTTCTTCGTTATAAGTCTGAATTGGCTGATTCAAAAGCCATTAGCTTACAAATCACATGCTCTATGATTCAATTAGAAAACATTTCATTTCCAAATCTTTTAACTCAAAATTCACCGATTAGTTTATTATTACAAAAATGTTAAACGTTCATGAATGTTCAAAGTTCGTTTCTTCGTTCTAAGTCAGAATATGGTCATTTTTGAGTCTGCAACTCTAGAATGCCAATTTAGAACAATCTTCATCGAAAACCAATGTTTCCAAGGTAAATTCTAACTTTAGACTTTCATTCCAAGAATTTAACGATTTCGACGATTATCGTTTAGTCTCGAAAATTTTCCCATAACTTCGTTACTTGAGATTTTTACATCGTTCAAAATGGATTCATTCCATTATTCTAACATCCTAACCAAACATATTTCATTAAATCATTTACATGATCAATTCTTACAAGTTCTTCATTAGCCCATTACTTATAAAAGTATAATTTACATGAACATGGCTTATTAATGTTTAAGTCCATTTATTTGCCATCTTTACCACTTCTTATTATACTGCTCCACAAATCCACACTTCTCTATCAAACTAATATTGAAGAGATGGAAGATTAATGGTCTAGGATTCTTACCCTTGATGATCAAGCTTCCTACTTCTTCTTCTTGAATTATCAAAAGACTAGCCCTAGCTTTCTCACTTTGCTCTCAAATGTATAAGCTCTAGGTTTATTGGTGAAAATGAACTAGAAAATGTTCTAGCAACTCTTCTATTTATAGAAATTGCTAGGTGAGGGTATAATAGTCATTTAGGCCCTCCACCTCCTTACTCACCTCCTTACTATTCATTACTTGGGCAACACAAATCATATCCTTTTCTTGCTCACCAAGATTGCCAGCCATGAGTTACCTATGGGGCCCACATGGGTTGCCCCGTGGGTTTTTCTTACCCGTTTACCCGTCGGTGCGATCCACGGATTCGGTTCTAAGTTTGGGCTTTAGGTTGAATTACCTTTGGGCCTAACGTTGGGCTTGCATTTCATTTCATTGGGCCTTAACATCATACCACTTTGGCTTGCAAAGATTCCTACACAAATCTTACAATCCAAAGTAATAGGATTATAGCGTTTAATGTAAAATCCTCGTATCCTTTACGTATACTAGTTTATATAATCTTTCGTCATACACGTTACACTAACTTTCATATATACTCGAATAATATTATGTATCATACTCGTATTCATTACCTCATATAATACTCGCTATTATACGATCATCATTTATTCCAATCCTTACGTTCCTTAACATTCTCAATTTAAGTACGCAGGCAAAAAACTGTGTTTGCCATACTTGAATTATTATTACATAATTCATCCTCCCTTATTATTCTATCATTACGTATTTCTCGGAAGTTCATAAATAATTCCTGAGCAGAAATCCGTGAATAGTGTTTTCGGAAAATTTATCAGAAAGCTTTTATTTCTGTCTTGGAAATTCAAACACTATTATTCCTTCACGTAGCCAGAATACTACGACATTCCTATACAATTAGGTTATAGAACGATCTTCATCATACTAACACATAATAATAACCTATAATATAATTTTATTCATTATTTAATTAAATAAAATTATTTTACAATAAATCTTAATTTCTCGGTCGTTACATGAAGCATGTGTACATTAATATCTTATGCTATAATACATGATTAAAGTGATGTTTAAGAATTTAAACATGTAATGGCTATATAGAATCAAGACTTCAAAAGTTTCTACAAGGTTTCTAAATAAAGCTTTCAAAGATAAAAACAAAATTGAATATGCAAATATGTGGTTTGAATGTGTATCGAATTTATGACTGAATGTATGTAAATAACGTACATGGCTAAACATGTGTATAATAGATGTGTAAATGTGATAATGTAGGACATTGAAATGACGTTAAGCTATAGAACTGTAATATACGCAAAAGGCAAGTTCCCTAACTTACACAACTTTGAATATTGTGCAAGTTTCAAATTGGTGTTATATCAACTGTAAGGATCGAGAATTTCATATGATTATATATGTAAAAAAATTTACGAATAATTTTTTTTTTTAGAAAGTACTTGAACCATATACGTAAATGTGTGAATTAAGCAAGATAGTTAATTTATTTATTTTAAGTTAACTAAGATTAATACTTAAACAATTTGATTAAGAAAGAGTAAGATAAGTTCTCGTTAAAAATTAACATAGCTTGCATGTTAACCTTAAATGGTAAATTAAAAAGAGTTACAAATCTTTAAGTGATTAATTATTTATATGAATTATATAAAGTGATTATATGAATGTGTAATAACTTATCAAGCCAATTAGGGCTAATTAATTTAATGAATTATTGGAACAAAAAGGAAATCTAAGTAATAAGTATTTATCAATTATGATAAATGTGTTATGGATTATGTGGATTATGTAAGTGAGTGAATAAATATATATTATTTAATGTGTATATATTTGTTTAGCATATAAAGATAGTTAAGAATAAAATTTTGTAACCTAATATTTATTTTAGGTACGCGAATTAAATAACCTAAGGATTAAAATATGGAATAATGTTAGTATTTAAAATATGTACTAACCCTAAGAGATTTATTTTATACATCTCACTTAATTAATTTTACCACTTAATTAAAGTAAATCTAAGTGGGTTATAAAATTAAATGTACATGACTAATTATTTAAATTCAAAATGAGTGAAATAGAAGCCCTGATTTAATAATTAGAGTAAGATAAAAATTTAGGTATTGGACCATGCTATTTCACATGGCCCAAACAAATTAATAAGAAACCCCAAACAATTTAGGATGAATTACATATTATATTACATTTTTAAAAATAATTACAATAATAGTGCACTCATAAAATATCTACACAACTAATATACTTCCATATTTATTTACAATAGTAGTGCAATTAGGATTCCTTAATTTAGGGAATTAGCATTCAATTAGAATTCCTTAATTTAGGGATTAGTTATACACATGACTTCTTCTCTCTCTCCTCATCTATAACAACTGCATTTAGTCATCACCATTCTTCTTCATTCAATCGTATTCTTTCTCTATATATATATATATATATATATATATATATATCAAAGAGATATTGAAGAGAGAGAAATTGCAAGAAGATCTATTTGGGAATAAAGCGATCATCAGTAAATCGTCTTGAAGGAAGGAGAAGGTGGTACCCTAGAGAGAATATTTATTGATGGGGTTGTTTCGACGGAGAGAAAGGAGGTTTTGATGACATTGTTGGAGGAAAATTCGGTGAAATGGGGATTGGAACCTATATATATATATATATATATATATATATATATATATATATATATATATATATATAGGTTCAATTATATTAATATTATTATTACCCCCTAGAATCTACGCCATAAGGAGTGGCTCGGTCTCACGTGAATTCTCTTCAAGGTCACGTATTCTTTTTTCTTTCTTTATATATATATATATATATATATATATATATATATATATGAGTCAACCAACAGTATATCTCCAGTAGCTTCTCAAAGTGAAGGGTCAAAATGGAGGTGGGTATGAAGATTCAGGCGGTGGTAGCGGTGGATATGAATACTGGATGATGGTAACCAAATCTTCATACCAAGGTAATCAAACTGTCATATCAAAGTAACCGATCAACCTCCACACTTTAAATTTTTTTTTAGTACAGTTGGTTACCAAATCTTCAAATCAAGGTAAGTAAACCTTCGTACCAAGGTAACAAAATATTCATACCAAAGTAACTAATTCACATCCACATCTGCAGTTTTTTCATAGTGCAGTTGGTAGCCAAACCTTCAGACCAAGGTAACCAATTCAATTTTATTAAGTTACCAATTTCGTTTGAATGTGATGCAGTTGGTAGCCAACCATGCATACAAAGGTAACCATTTTATTATTTATGAGTAACAAAATAGTTATAAAAAAAATTCAGAACATTAAAAGTTACATCTATTTATTTTTAATTTTTTTGTAGGGGGAATCTTCTTCTTATTCTCATTGGCGTTTTGGACAACGGAGATTCGCGGCAGTGTAGCGATGGACTATTATTTCAAAGTGTATGTGAGGGAGATGAAGATTTGAATTTGAATATTTAAATTTGAATTATTATTTTGAATTTGTTTTTGTTGTTAGATCCAAATATTTGAATTTGAATTATTAATTATGGCAGTTATTTGTCCTTGATTTTAGGTTTCCTTATTAATGTGAATTGTACTATTTTTTGTGATATGGGTCCTAATTACACTCTTTTTGTAATTATTTGGTTGATGCACTTTTCTTGTAATTACTTTCTATTTGTTGTATACTTATGTAAAGAACCCAACAATTTATTTAGGAGTCCCAAAACAAATTAATTTGAAAGCCCAAATGAATTGTGGAACATGGCCCAACTTTTGGCCCAAACAAATTGGACTTTCTAGAGATTTGGCAAATTAAGCATTTAAAAGAAGTCAAAATGGAAGAAAAGAAAGGGTATGGATGAATTTTGGAGGAAGATTTTAGCACATAGGATTATTTCATTTTCAAAGATTTAGCCAGATATGAAGGATTTTTAAAGATTTGCAAGATTTAAGAAAGAGAAAGAGAAGATATGAAAAGATTGCAAGAGATTAGAAAGAGAAAAGGAAAGATATTGGAAGAGATTTTGGAAGATATTAGGAGATTTTATATACATATATATGTTATATGTATAGATTTTCCTAGCCTATAAATAGAACCCCTTTTTAAGCATTAGAAAAGTTTACTTCTCATTTTATTTCCTAAGTTCCAAGAGAGCTATAGAGAGAAAATATTTGAGAGCAAGATAGAGCAAGAGGGCTGCCAATTTTTAAAGGGGAAAAATGAGAGTTTGTTGGTGTGTCTTTGAGCTTCATATCATACCTTGGAAGTAGAAAGAGACCTCCAAATCTAGGTATAAATCTCCTAACTCAAAACCCTAACAAGGTTACTATATATTTTCTTTTGATTGTTTTTGATAAAATCATGAGTTCATGATCTTGAACCCTAGAACACTAGATCCATATGTTATGTGGTTTTTCATGTTTAGATCTTGCTAGTTTATGTGTAGAATAGCTTGGAAAACAAAAATGAACCAAAAGAGTTTTTCTAGCCAAAAAGTCTAAAATTTCAGCCCACTTTGAGTCTCTACCATTTGAAATCTACAAATTATTTTTGAGATTCGTAAAAGAGGTGAGATAGATACATGATTTATCTAATGAACCCAAGTGCTATTACTCAAAAATGGTAAACCAATCAACCGTAGTGTCATTTTTCCCAAAACTGTCCGAACAGCCAAAAATCTAGAAAACCCATTCAGTTCCGTGGCCACTTTTTGGCACGGGCTGTTTCAGACACTTTAAGAGATTTAAAAAATTCTAGAAGAGTTTGGAAAGATAATATGATGAGTTATGTAGATCCTGTACAATGATGGTTATTTTTGGATATGTAGAATGAAAGTTATGGATTTTACAAGAAAGTGCTATTTTAAAAGTGAACTTGAATAGCTTGGTGTAGTTAACTTCAAAAATTGTAAAATTTGTACAGAAATTACATATATGTGATAAGAACATACCCTGAAAGTTTCAGAATTGTTGGACAAAATTTCGATGTATTAAAAATGTTGCACGATCTGGTTGTTTTAGGCTAATTAAAAATAGTAAATGACTTATAAAAATTCTATGAAAATATATATGTTCATAAGGGAGTTATACTCTATCAAATCCCAGACAAGAAACAATTTTGGATATGTTTTGGTATTTTTCATGTAAATGGTTGATTTATGTGTAAATATGTTTAAAATGTAATGTAGTGTTAAAAGGGTAAAAATGTAATTTTCTATCCAAAGACACTTCATATGAAGACATCAGATTTTTAAGGGATAATTTGGTATTTTTTGATGAAATGTTATATTTATGACATTTTAGGTTTATTAAATAAAGGAATTATTAAAGGGTAAACAATTAAAATAATTTTTTTTGTTTAATAAATGAATAAAATATTATTATGAGATTAATAATATTATATTAAGTAATTAATAATATTTAGATTAAAAGTTGAATTAAAAACATTATTAAATGATTAATAATGTTAGATTAAAGCATTAATAAATGATTAAAATATTATTAAATAACTAATAATATTAAATTAAATATTATTAATATAATTAATAATATTAGATTAAAATATTATTAAAAGGTTAATAATATTAGACTAAGATATTATTAGCTAATTAAAATATTATTAAATGATTACTAATATTCAAAATTAAATAAAATATTATTAAATAATTAATAATATTAATTGAAGATTAAAATATTATTAAATGGTTCATAATATTAGTAAAGGGATCAAATATTATTAAATAATTAATAATATTAGATAATAATTAAAATATTATTAAATAATTAATAATATTAGATAATAATTAAAATATTATTAAATAATTAATAATATTAGCAATGATTTAAAATATTATTAAATAATTAATAATATTAAATTAAATTAAAATTAAAATATTATTAAATGATCAACTGTAATTAATATATGATAAACTATAAAGAATGTGATTTTATAATTAATTAAAATATTTATTTGAGTTAGATAAATATTTTAGTTGATTTATTTATTGAATAATAAATATTTGATGTTGGTTGTTATGGCTTAATTTAATTAAGCGTTATAATTTGATAGATAATTTTATGATTAATGTGCATTTTATTATTAAAGTTTAATTGATTTTACTAATAAAATAACATTAAATTATTTAAGTGTGATTTTATTAATTAAGGGTATGTTAAATAATTCTTCAATTGATGTGTATTTTATTACTTTAATGTTATGGAAATATTCTAATTTAATTAAATAATTAAATTAGAAGGTTCATAATGAGTTAAATAAAATTGCAATTATTTTGGTTAAATAGGAATTATTAGTAGTAAGGTTTAATTGAGTTTATTACTAAAATAAGTAATTATTTAAGTGTGACATTAGAAATATGTTATATGTCATATATAGTAAAGTAATAATAGTATATAATGAATAGCCTAACCATTGGATTGCTTAACTAATGATGGAAAAGTGAGGTTATGCTACTAAGATGGCTTAATGTGATATTGGTCATGCATGTAAGAGTTTTGTAACATAAGTCTTATGTTATTAGTGGGGGTTACTATTATATTAATTATTAACATAACTATTACCCAAATGAGGAGTTACACAAGAAAAAATCCTAGAGTTTTTTATATAGCAAGAGTCTTGGTGGAAGAGAGAAATAGCGATATTGAGAGAGATAGAGAGAAATAGAGGAATTAAGATGAGTTAGAAGAAGAAGAAGAAGAAGAAGAAGAAGAAGAAGAAGAAGAAGAAGAAGAAGAAGAAGAAGAAAAAGCTAGAAGAAGGTAACTTCTGAACTCTTATTTAATCTCTGATTTTTTAGGGTAGATTTATGTTCTAGGGTAGTAGATCATGCTTAATCTTGTTTGTATTGGTTTAATCTTGGATTATCAAGAATCAAACAAGAGGATTCAAGAAAGAAAATGAAATGAAAAGAAAATTTGAAGAACAAAATTCGTAGGTTGTTAGTAATTGTGGACAGATCTTGTGAAATTTATACCTCTTTGGGTATAATGAGTTAGAAAGTGAGCTTTATATCAAATTGAAGATATGGAAGTAAGCTATATTCTGAAAGTGGAATCACATGAAAACTCTTTGTAGATTTCTTGAAATGTCTGTTTTAGTAAGGCTGGTCCGAAGGGAAAATAATATGCCCAGAAAATTAAAACTGTTACGGTTTCTGACTTTGAACAATTCGTATAAATTCGTGTGTTTTGAATCTGAAGAAACTTTAAACAAAAAAGTTGTAGATATGGAAGTTTACTAGCCAGACTCACGTGATTGAGCCATTTTATGGACCAGAGCATGTCCGAAATAAATTTTTAGTAAGGATGTCCAGAAAATGAAATTTTCTAGACTAGTTGATGAATTGCAGAATCTAGTTTAGATGGATAAGGGTCTGACTTTAAGGCCTAGATGAGGTTGTAGTACACTGAGTAAGGGTTAATTCTATATAAGAAGGAACAAAAATGGACATGTAACGAAGGAGTTACGTTAAAAACGAAAACAACGTTTTGTTAAAGAAATTGTGAAGATGAGTTTTATAATTCTGTTTGAATTAAGATTTTGGGTGATGGTATATTTTGATGATTAAAAATATGTTTTGACATATGTAATGAGTATAGATATGTGTTATCATATTTTATGCATAATTAACCATTTAAGATCAAGAGTTGAGATAAGTTAATGTGTGCACATAACGTGCTCGATAAAATGCCTAAGAGTAATATTGTTTCTAAACTTTGGTATACAAAGTGTCTAACTAATGGCTAATATTGGATATCTGAGTATGAAAAGATGATAATAGAAGAATAATAATGGAAAGAAATCGAAAAGGATAATTTTTGATTTTTGAAGGAAAATTAAACATGTAAACAATGTATTGAATATGCATTTTTGAAACCAAAGTGGTATAATAAAATGGTGTGATAATTTGACCATGAGATCAAGTATTGATTTTGTTTTATATCAATCTCACATACAATGTAGGTTGTGCAAGGACGCGAAGTATTAGCGTGTTGGTAAAACGCCGGTAAAGGCAAGTCTTTCAGTTCCTATTTGCTATGTGAACTTGGTGATTAGCTGTTTTAAATCTTTATTTCAAAGTGTATGATGTGTTATATGTATGTTGAATGTATGAAATGTTAAAGTCAACTTATGACTACGTTGATTGAGTAAAGCATGCTGATTGAGTAAGGAACTCAATCTTTATACTTGTTATATGAACTGTAGCATTATGTTATGTTAGTTCAATGTTTATGAGATATATGTTGAGCATGTTATTATGTGCTATGTGATGCATGAAAACTGTTAGATTTTGCTGGGCTGTCGAGCTCAACCTTGCAAATAACCATTTTTGCAAGTTAAGGATTGAAGGTAACACTATGTCCTACTTGAATGACGTTGATCAGAAATAATACACGTAGATTAATATTTTAACTAAAGTTGTTATTTCTTTATACCATGATTAAGATTCAGGAGATGTACTAAATGTTTTATGATGTATAGTTTTATGTTGAGTTGTAAAGCTAAAGTTAGAGTTATCTGAAATGTAAAGGTTATCGGATTAAAATGTAAAATTTTATATAATAACAGTGATAAAGTGAATCATAAAATAAGATTGATTCAAAGACATGTAGATGATAAAGGTTTTGATTCAGGGAATTAAAGTAAGAAGACATAAAAGTTTTAATTATTCCGTATTTTATAATGTTTAGCATCGAATAATGATATAAAATCAGAAGGTAGATGTGTTATTAACGACCAAAGTTGAGAATTAAATTGTATGAATTTTGGGGTCGTTAAATCAACTATTTGTTTTGGTAATACTAATAATTAATGAATCGTTCTATTATTTGAACTAAGTTGTTATTGAAAAATTTATGTCATTTATTTCAGCTAGATCAATATTGATATTATATGTTGAAATTATAATATTCTTTGAAAGCAATCCAAACCATATTGTTGTGGTACGGACTCATGATGTAAGACTGAGATGAACAACCCTTATAAAAGGGGACACTTTATTGTCGAACATCCAACCCTTGTGCTATTTTTTAGTATTATGCATAATATAGGGTACAATGGGGTTGATCACCTCATGTACTCGCAGAAAAGTCTGATTTAATCTTTATGGTTAACTTATACTCTTGATGTAATTTAGTATTAATTAATTGATAATTCATCTATTAGTTCTTGATCCATTTGTGATCACTCAGCATGAAATCTGGGAATATCCCACTTTATTGAATATTGTTGCAGTATCGCTAACTTTTCTTAATCAATTGAATATTATTGAACCTTCGAAAGAATTTTACTCTTTCATTATCTATATGTTATTCAACTTGGAATTTAAGAAAATTCTTGTTTTTGAAAATGATTTATTGTTCATCTATTTCATAATCTTTTGAATATTATTAAAATTCTAGAAAGTTAGACTCTTCCATATCTTTTATTGAACACTTTAACTTGTGGAGCAAACTAGTTGTTCACCATTACTTTAGATAAAACATTTCAGCTAAAGTCGAGGTAGCCGAAGGTTCTAAGAAGGATAAAGGCAAAGCGAAGGCGGCCTAGTAGAATCAATTGTGTAATGATGAATATTATGTTATATTTTGGTTTAAGCCTTTTGTATTTTAGGGCATGTAATGTTAAGGTTAGTTAAACTGGGATGATGTTACAATTATGTATTTAAGGTATATTTTTATTAAGGAAATGTAATGAATTATGTAATTTATAACAAATGGGTAGTTAGATGTGATATGTATGATGTATCGTGAGCACCGAATTCGAGGTTTGAGGAACCCGGATTTGGGGGCGTCACATCAACCATATATATTGAGTAAATATCTTAACTTGTACACTTATTGATCGTATAAGCAAATTGTTCTATAGAATGATTCTTGAAATTATTATTCATACTCTGGAGCTTGATTTAAATCATAATTACATTCTTTGAATCATGTTACACTCATTGAACTTATAAATTGTTCCTAAATGCATGGAGAATGTGATGCCCCCAAATTCAGGTGCTTGAAACCTGAATTCAGTGCTTCATGATACTATTTCTTTGAGCGGAATAATAATAATAATGTCATAAATATCAAACTCAATTTACATATCAGAGTAGTCTAAATCGCAGGTATGCGACCTTTAAAATATTTCATTACATGGTATATAATAAATATTATCATCTTATTTAAGTCTAGCTATTACATAAGATAACACAAACTTATTCTGTCAGTTTTCCTTTCTCTTTGTCCTTAGCAGAGCCTTCTGATTGATCATACTTAACTGAAAATATTTAAATTAAGCAAGAATGAGCATTTGAGTGCCCAGCAAGTAATAGCAAACAATAAAACAATAGCTAAAAGTATTAAATATTTTCTTTGAATAGCACTTCTACAACGAAGCAATAGTTGTGAAGTAAACTGCAGCAACACTAAACAACATAACAATTCTATTTCAAATTTTGAAACTACATACTGACTATAAATGGAGAGCAGTCGACAGACTATGAACTTTGTTTTCAATTTTTGAAAAGGTTTAACAGAACTTCATCTGTAAACCATCATAACTTACAGGCACGGGGGTGATCA
Organism: Panax quinquefolius; assembly: GCA_020205615.1. Classification (NCBI taxonomy): domain Eukaryota; kingdom Viridiplantae; phylum Streptophyta; class Magnoliopsida; order Apiales; family Araliaceae; genus Panax; species Panax quinquefolius. Next base: position 70,989,532 of record CM035167.1, on the reverse strand, counting down.
GCCCGTTATGCCCTGTATTGATCAATACTACATACAAGAATAATATTTCGTTCATCTTATCCGCCTTAGGCGCACAAAAGTTTTCCCATGTTCGGGATGTTCAAACTTAGTCGGGAATCTGAACAAAAACAATTTGATTGGATACAATCAAGTTCAATCATGTTCAACGATATTTCAAAATATGTGTCTAGCTGGGTTAAATAGCTTAGACGGGTTTTAATTAATGTATACATACTGGAAATCAATAGGTATGTATCGAAATGTGATTAAATACAATAATTATCCAAGTGAGGCCACTTGTATAACCATGCTTAGAAATTAACGAACAGAATATATATCTTGATCTATAATAACAAAACTAAAGAACTTGTACAACAGATTATAATTTAATAACATACTTATACAGAATCATTGCATAAGTGTATACAAGGTTAAGATATTTGAACAATGAAAAAGAATAGTTTCGTTACTATCTTACACATGTCCATTACATAAAGTAAATGCAAAGTTAGGATACTTGCACAATGAAAAAGGATGGTTCAGATACTTGCTTACGATATTCGTTAACTAAAGTAATGCAAAGGTTTAGGATACTTGCCTTAAGCGTAGTTTATCCATGTTAGTAAATCAACACTTTCGAATCCTATTTATAGCGTATTATAAGCACAAGATGCTCATTAGCTAACACATTCTTTATTCAAGTTTGACATGATTCAAATATGCACATATGGTACAAAATTAGCTCATAGGTTTATCATGAAATCAAGTATCTAGTTACTTTATAAGCAAATTTATAATGCTCAAGGTTAAGACCTTTTTACCCATGGACTTTCATTATACAAGGCAAACACCATCATATTACGTAATCATCACATATATACATGTATCAGTAGGGTTTAAACCACTTTTAGCAATATAGGCATCATACAAGTTAACTATCCAAAATCAGATTGCATGATCTCAGATTCCAGATTGGTGCGAAATGAAAGGCTTAAGCTAAGTTTAGGGTCAGCCAAGAATTGCTGCAACCCTACCGCCAAGCCAAGACTCAGTTGTTGCCTTGTGGTTTCTGTCTGGCATGAACACAACATTCACACATAATATATTTTGTCATGTTAAAGGTATTTTCATACTTCTCAAGTCAATCTAGTTTCCTTCTTTCATAACAGGGTCTAAGTTGAACATTTCAACAATTTAAAGTCATTCAAGGTCATGTAATCACAAAGTCTAACATGTTTGCCTTCTAAACATACAAGGTAGTCATATAACTCATATTAGGCATGCTTGTGAGTTTTCATAACACATATGTGTAATTAACATCATTTTGGTTTAAAATATGCTTTGCTTATGCTTTCTTTGAATTACAATACTTAAGTATGATATATATATTATTTATGATACATGAGTGAGTCTAAGAGCATCATCAAACATGTTCACAATATCAGATTCTAACTCTCAAGGTAGTATGTTAACATTAATATTCAAAGTTTGTATTTTCATTTGTAAGGCTTACTAATAAGTCCAACATGTTCATGCTTCCTTACGAATCACATAAACACAAGTTAATGGTTTATTCATGCATTTCTAAACCATACCTACATGCTTGCAAAGTCAGTATATAATTATGGCATACATACATATCAAGTTCATTTCTAAAATCCTAATTTCCAATCTAAACTATATGATTTTGATCATCATGTATGCTAATCTAAACATGCTCACATTAGGTTAATATATTTGTGTATACACATTACACATTATTGCATGCTTGTTTAAGTCATAGTACTTTACCAACACTTAGTAGATTTTAAAATAGAAGGCTCAAATGAACTCAGAGGCCAGCGCAGCTGCGCTGCACCCTAGTTCAATTAGTACGCAGCTGCGTCATGTATGGTTCAGGAGCAGAAGCAGACTCTATTTTTACAAGGTAGCAACCAACTTGATTCCTATCATTTTGAACATGTTCTAAACCATCATTAAAGAGTCCATACGTATAAGTAAACTTCTTAAACATCTTATAGTATGCTAATTTATCTTGATTAACATAGAAATTCAAGTAATTCCAAGAATCAAACAAGACCCATCTGAAGAACATAATTAGAAATTATACCTTCTTAAGCTTAAATTGGACTCCTCACGTACTGAATAGGCTTCTACAATGCTCAGCAACTTAGGACTCTCTGATTAAGACTTCTAAGATAACTCTTAGCAACACAAAACTAAAAATCAAGCTTTTATTTATAAAGGAAATATGGACTGAACATTTGCATTACACAATGTTGGAATCCATGGTGTAATAGAAGGGAACAAAGGTTATTAAGGAGTTGTTTAACAACCCAATACCAGCCATCTTGCTAGCCATGATCACCTATGATTTAGCAGCTTGAAAGTTACGTAACTTAGTTTTTAGACCACTGTTCATGTACTATTGTGACACTTAATTTGGGACAAGAGAAAAATCTCAATAATTTGATCAACTAAGGCTTGGTTTGGTTCTTGTAATTCCCATAATGTAATATTAATGTACAATTGTTACCATATTAGGAAATTAGGGGTTATTTATATACTCATATCATATAGTACATGTACATTAAATACACGTAATAAAACAATGCAGTCAGGTATTATTGTCCTAGTAGTTCCATAATTATTTTTACTACTCACCTAACCACCTTATATCATTAGTTAATATTAATTTTATTTAAACATTTAATTCCTTTCTCAGTTTCTAGAATACACAGATATTTATTTATGCATTACAATTACATATGATATCATTGAACTACTTGATACCTCATGTCATTAAAACATACTCCTATCATATGATTTTTATTAATGTTACACATATAATATTAATGTTCCATTTCATTTCTACAGAAGAAAATTAATTTTTTTCTCCAATTCAACCATTGGGCAATTGCCAATTTGTATCTTCCGGGAGGGCTTAATTGCGTTGTACCTGGCAAAGGCTAAACTACCTTAGCTTCAAGCCAGTTTCAACCTCCATCGCCATACTCGTTTTACACGACATGAATTAATGTCCACTTGAGTGATATTACTAGTTTAAGAGTGTATCCCTTACTTATATGAGATCACATGATCATGCACGATTAATCTTCCTAATTCCCTTTTTAACTCACTTAGTGAATTTCCTCACTTCACATTATGCCACACAAGGCATTTCACAATTCTCATTTTCATTTCCACACTTCTCAATACGTATTGTAATAAACCGATATTTTCTATATAAATAAAACCAAAATTTTTCGTATAAATTTTTTTTTAGGATGAGAATTTGTACAAGATAATGTGTATATGTATTTATATGGTAAATAAAAATATATTTATTACATGAATATTTACAAATATTTTTATTTTAGAATTAATGATCATTATAAATTATATTTTTACAATAATTAATTTTATTGTAGAAATGTTTTTATTATTTATTTTCAAAGGAAATATGATATTATATTATTTAAATAATATAAGGAATGGTTATTGTAGTTATTATAATTATTATTTATTTATATGAATTTTAGCTTGGATTATTAAGTTAAATATTTTAACTTAATTAATAAAAGCATTTATGCAAGGTAAATCGATATGGAATCCAAATCCTAATTTTGGTTTTGGAACAAGGAATGGTAATAATAATATAATATTAATTATATTTTTGATTTTTCAGTGCTATTAATATGTACTGTATACGTGGACCGATAATGGCTGGTCAATTATGACGTTATATGACAAACTCTAGTATTACTGTGTGAAACCCTAATTTAAAATACAAATTAGAGTTCAAGATATTTTAGGAAATCATAGTAATATGATCAATGTCGAATATTATAAATATAAGTGCTAATTAGGTAAACCCTAATTATTGACTCGAAACCCTAATTGTGAAATTAAAACCGTAACCGATATTTAGGAACCCTAACTATCAAATTGGGAAACCCTAATTGCTAATTTAGGATGTTTAATACTCATTAGCTTAATGATCATGATTAAAGTAATTAGAAACCCTAATTACAAATTTTAAACCCTAATTATTAAATTGTTAATCATAATTAGTAAATAGTTAAGCCTAATTATCAAATGGGTGCTCTAATTGATAAATCAGTGATTTTAATTATAATTAACGTAATAAAACCCTAATGTTCCTGTATAATGTAATTAGAAAACTAATTTAATTAAGAAAACCCTAATTACAAATTTTAGAAACTAAAATTTTTATTTTTTTTGTGCAAACCCTAATTGCTAAATCCTACAAATGCTATGTACTAAACCTTAGGGTTAAACCCTAAGGGTCAAACCCTAAGGGTTTGCCAAATGACAAGAATACCATTAAATTAGAAATACAAATGACCAAATTGCCCCTCTATGCATTATTGAAGTCTAATATGTAGGTTTTGACAATAGGATGGGTTGGTGACCTAATGTAACAACCATCTTGACTTAAAACTCCAGCAAATCAGTCTCTATATCAGCATTACATGTATCTAGCCCTTGTATTTATAGCATTGGAGAGAGAGAAAATCATTTGCAAGCTCATTTCTTTCCAAACACTCAAACCTTTTCTCTCAACTCAAACCAACGAAAATTCTAAGGCATTTCAGTCACAAAAACCGAGCCCCACTATCATCCCTAACCAAATCAAAAGCCAGATTCAGAAATTAATCATAGAAGGTATAAAACCCTAGCTTGAATTCTATCCAAATTTCGGTTGTTTGATGTTTGAAATTTTTGCTAAAACACGTTATATATAAGGTGTCTAATGATGATCTAGGTTGCTAGATGTTGAATCCATAACATCTAGAGGCTCGGATTTGAAGTTTTTCATAATCTAGAAAATTTTTAAAAAGTGGTCTGACAATGAATGTCAGACCCCATAGATTTCATTATGTGTATTGTTTTCGTCGTTTGAAAGTTTGTACTTATAGCATGTAGTATGGTCTTTCATCTGAAGTTAAAATCATGCCTAGATCTAACCTAAGTTGTAAGATAACCGTGGCCAAACCACGTTCACCGGCCATGATTGGGCTTTTCTGGGTAACCCAGAAACTGCCCAGAAAGGGCCTGACAACATATTCAAGCTCTCGGATCTTTCTTGTGTTGGTTGATCTGTGTATGTTGTTGTATCTAGTTTATAGTTTAGTATTTTGACTGCATATTTATGCCTTAAAATCTCCTTAACATCAAATTAATGGAAGTCAGTGGATGGTCAAAGTAGGTCAGATAATCACGAACTGAGTTTCTAGGTAACCCAGAAAACTCAAGAACGTGATCTCTGACAGGGTTTGACCAGCATGGATCATGTGGTTCTATTGTGTTTTGTTTATGTTTTGTGATGGATCTCTTCCTTGACATGTTATCTAGACACTGGAACATTTAAAACACAAAAGAATTACAAGATTATCAAGTTGTGGAAGCCCAAAACTAGCCAGTCGAACTGTTCTTCATTTCTGGGTAACCCAGAAAATGAAGAACAGCTCTGACAGCTTGTTCAAGGCTTCAGATCTCGTTGGTTATGCATGTTATAATCATGTTTGTTGCTGGGTCATGTAGTCCTACATAAAAGCTACATGGTCTGACCAAAACCGAGGCCAAAAACATCATGATCAGTGTGACGCCCCCAAAATAGGTCCAATCCATCCAACCCATTCTGAGTCGCCAAATACATGGTACCGAAATAACTACAACTTTATTATTACAACATATAAACTGTGAGTTTAAATACAGATATTGCCATCTAGACATTATCCACACGAAAATAAATCCCCATCATAATTATTGATACATTATTTTACAAAAATGGTGAGGACTACTAAACAACTCTCTCTAGAACCTTCATTCCATACCCCGACTAGTACTCGCTACATTCTCGCCTCCTGAGAAGAAAAATGGAACAAAAAGGAAAAGGGTGAGCTCAACTAGCCGAAAGAAGAATATTTTATGACTAAGATAATATACAACAAATTATCGTTAGTCTCCAACAGGAAAAATCTAATAGAATACAATAGACAACCTGGGTTTTAAATCAACAACTGCAATGAAACAACAATTCATTAGAAGAGTTAAGTAGAGAATGCAAACTACTATCTTCTATATATGAATTTTAAAGTTCATCGTCGATATTTTATCCCCGTAACATCAATCAATATATATCTCGAATCAAATATTCATCTTTGCACTACAAAGCCAAAGATATTCATCATTGGTCATGTTCATCTAAACACTGTTCATCTTTTTGACCACTGGCCAAAGATATTCATCAAGAAATCATTCATCTTTGCACTACAAGCCAAAGATATTCAGTAATATCATCATTTAGGACTGAGGATGATGAAAAATATTTCAAAGAAAACGAATCCAGTGAAACAAAAGAACAATTATTAAGGATTCGTATTTTAAATAATCCAAGTTCAAAAATAGTTCATAAGTAATCAGAGTGGAGTAGAATTCAAGAATGATCAAAACTTGGATACAATCAAAGCTAGTATCCATAATAGATATTTTGGACAAAAAGAAGAAATTTTATTTTTCGGTGAATAGTGTCGATTCGTGAATAGTGTCAGATATCGTGAATAAAGGCCGATACGTGAATAATAACTCAGACACCAAAAGATAGAAATTTCACAAAAAACATCTTCACGCTTCATGAATAGTACTCGTGAATAGTAACTCGTGAATAGTAACTCATGAATAGTAACTCGTGAATAAGTAACTCATGAATAGTAACTCGTGAATAGTAACTCATGAATAAAGTAACCCCGACATGAAAAAGTTCCAAATTTGATAAAAAGTTCCAACTAATATTTCAAAGAAATGATATTGAAGAAATAATATCATTTGAGAAGAAAATAACATCCCTTACCTCGAAGACAAGACTTCTAGTTGAAACACTGGGATATAGGCTATGACTTGAACTTGCAGACGTAGATAGCAATACTCAAAGTATACTCAAAATACTCACAAGAATACGCTCGATAATATAGAGAGAAAACTTTGATTTTCGGTGTGATTTTCAATTCTAACCTAAGCACCTATTTATAGGAAAATGCTTAGAACGCGCCAAAGCAGAAAATTTAATATAATAATATATTTATAAAAATTAGTCTACGCCAACCTTTGAGAATCTGAAATTAGCAACCTAACACATGTAAAATGAGGCTCATACATCTAAAAAATGTTTTTGTTAATTAAAACAATTAAAACTTCCAAAAATCAATTATTTCGGAACTTTGGAACTTTAATAATTCATAATAAATAGCTCTTTTATCAGAAAAATTCGAAACCCGCAACTTTCCATAGGAAATTCCATTATCTACAACTTTGCAGAAGGAAGTTTTTCCAAATTCCAAATGTAAATTAACCGAAATCCACAAAGCAGGCGATTTTATAAAGTTATAATCAAATTTCGATTCAATAATTGTGTCCACCAACACACAAAATATGTGTTAAACATTTAATGCCACAAAAATACTCTTCCTCCTCATATACTCATATATCCCACATTCATTATAAAAATATCACCGTTAATATATTATTAAAATAATATATTTAAATGAATTATTTTATCAGAAAAAGATAAAATATTAATTTTCAACAATTGTCACATTAAAAATTTATTCCATCTATATCCACATAAAGTCAATATTTTCCTCATCATATAAATCAATAATTAATTATTCACAAATAATATTACAGAATCACAAGATCTTGTGACGTGCCGTAGTTCCGTGAAAGAGGGCTTTTAATAAAGATTTCTCTCTTCTTGGCCTTGATTAGGTGACCAAACCTCTCCTTGTATGTAACTTTCTAGACATTGCCAATAATGTTTTCTAATAATATTATTCAGGATAATATGAATTATTGCTTCTATAATAGAAAATACCGTGTAATGACAATTTATCAAACAACAAGTAATATAAAATATCAATGCAGCAATTATTGAATCAATAAAATAAAATCTTGAATAGTAATGAGTAGTGTGCTTCTTACGTAAGAATCAATAATTGGTGCAATACTTGGTAGCTATCTGCTCAACAACGCGTATTAGTGTGTTTTAACCAATTAAGATTCCAACAAGATAATCTGTGAATAACTACGCCAAGTTATTTATAAACAACTTATATTTGTCGTTTTCTTCATCCAATCTTTTTAGTTATGGGGCCCACAAAAGATCGCTGGCAATTGCATTTAATATTCCCGACGAAGACGAATATTCCACGACCAAACGAATATTCCCAAACAATAATGAATATTTTATAACCACTTGCTTATTCGAAATATTTGCGTATTTTACCCATAACTATCCACATTAATCAAATCAACCCTTACTATTTCAAAATAATAAATAGAGGAAAATAAATTTTATTTATTAATAATTTGGGGTCTTACAATCAGCTCAGAAATCGTGGTCAAAGTAGGGTACTTAAACGCTGGCTATGAATGTTCTTGAAGGCTCAAGAACACCATAGACTACACTATCTCTCGCTAAAGGCCTATAGCGACAGTTTTAGTAATTTTAATTAATTAAAATTTCAAAAATCATTTAAAAATAGATATTTAATTCCGAAAATTACAAAAAATATTTTTAAAATTATTTTAAGTTATAAAAATTTAACTTTTAATAATTTGAAATATTTTTCATAAATATTAGTATTTATTTAAATATTATTGGTAATTAATTTATTTATTAAATGCATTAAATAAATTAATTAAAAATGATTTTATTATATTAAAATTATTTTAAATGATAATAAGTTATTTAAAATATTTTAAGTTATAAAATATAACTTTTAATATTTTAAAGTAAATTTCATTTATTATTTAATATTAATGATATTAGATTTATTTAACAATTAAATTAAATTAATTAATTAAAATGATTTTAATATTATAAAAATCATTTTAAATGAAAATAAATAGTTTAAAAATATTTTAAGTTATAAAATATAACTTTTAATATTTAAAGGTTAATTTCATTAATTAATTATTATTAATCATATTAAAGTTATTTAATAATTATATTAAATAATTTAATTTAAAAATGATTTTATTATTATAAAATCATTTTAAATGAAAATAAAGTGTTTAAAGATATTTTAAGTTATAAAACATAACTTTTAATATTTAAAGGATAATTTCAATAATAATAATTTACTATTAATGATTATTAATTTATTATTATTAATATTAAATTTATTTAATAATTATATTAAATAAATAGTTTTAAAATGGTTTTATTAATCATTTAAAAAGAATATAAATGAATTAAAAATATTTTAAGTTATAATTAATGACTTTTAATATTTGGATAAATGAAACATTAATACTTTAATATTAATGATAATTATATAAAAATGATTTTAAATATTTTAAAAATCATTTAAGGGTAAAATAAATACTTTAAAAGTATTTTAAGTTATTACAAATAAATTTAATATTTTGGCAATGGTTTCATTAATAGTTTAATATTAATTAAATGTTAATGATAATAAAATAATTTAATATTTAAATCATTTAATAATGATTTCGATGTTTAAAAATTCATGATAAATTATAATAAATGTTTTAAAATTATATTAAGTCATTTAAAAATAATATGACTAATACTAAGTTACAGGACAGAGTCTTAGACTCGATAATTACTTGATAAAACTGTCGGTACACCGACATTTTTCAGAAATTGATCTGGACTTAGATAATATTATTAGATAAGTGATTATTTGTGATTCAATGGTTGTTAAACTTACATGACAATGTGTTTAGGTTATGCGTTGACTGCAAATAGAAGTACAATATGATATCATATGTTGTTCTAATCGAACGAATCATCTATTTAATGATAGGGCTTGATATAAAAGATAAATCTAAGTTGTATAAGCAGCAGACAAGGCAAGTATCTAACCCTTTGCATTTACTTTATGCAATGGACATGCGTAAGATAATATCTAAAGTATTCTTTTCAATTGTTCAAATATTTCAACCTTTGTATATACTTATGCAATGATTCTGTATAAGTAAATTATTAAATTATATCCTGTTGTGCAAGTTCCTTAATTCTGTTATTGTAGATCAAGAAATATATTACATTTTTAATTTCTAAACATGGTTATACAAGTGTCCTCACTTGGATAATCATTATATTTTATCACATGTTAATACATACTTATTGGTGTCCAAGATGTATAAGTTGAATTAAAAGCCGCCTAAGCTATTTGATCCGCTGATACTAACTTAAAATTGTTGTTGAACAAGATAAGAACTTTATTGTTATCCATTTGAATTATTTTGGTTCGGATTCAAGATCGGTATGAACATCCCAAATATGGGAAATTTTTATGCGCTAAAAGGATAAAGGATGAACGATAATATCGTTCTATAATGTAGTATTGATCAATACAGGCATAATCTGGCCGATCACCCCCCCACCCCAAGTAAGTAATGAAGTAATGACGGTTTGCAGATGAAGTTCTGTTTAACCTTTTCGAAAATAGAAAACAATGTTCATAGTCTGTCAAATGATCATCATTTATAGTCTATACGTAGTTTCAAAAATTTGAAATTGAAATGATAGTTTGTTTAGTATTGATTCAGCTTACTTCACAACTATTGATTCGTTGTAGAAGTATCGTTCAAAGAAAATATTTAATTCGTTCAGCTAAATGTTATTGTTGCTATTACTTGCTGGGCACTCAAATGCTCATCCTTGCTTAAATTTAAATGTTTTCAGCTAAGTATGAACAACCTGAAGGCTCTGCCAAGAACAAAGGGAAAGGGAAGGTCGCTGAATGAAAGATAATGTTATCTTTTGTAATAACTAGACTTTATTAGGATAATGATGATATATTAATTATCATGTAATGTAACGAATGTTTGAAGGTTTCGTACTTGGGATTGAAAACTCTGATAATATGTAAATTAAATTTGATAATCTATATTATTGTTATTATTATTAGTATTATTCTGCTCATAGAAATGGTATTGTGAAGCACTGAGTTTGGGTTTCAAGTACCTGAATTCGGGGGTGTCACAGCATGGTATCAGAGCTATAGGGTTAGAAACCTTAGGTGGGATAGACCTTAGGGTATAACCTTAGAACAGAGGGAAACATTGAAAGTATAAACAACTCATATAGAGTTTAAAAAGAGATGAATCGGATAAATTCATCGTCAACCCAAATAAAAGATAACCTATACAAAATTATTGTTTGTTATGTGTATATATTATATGCTAATCAGGATAATTTATGTGTGTAGATGTCAGGTGAAAAAGGATTAGGATACCCTCGGATCGTAAAGAAGGAGTCAATATCAAAGCCAATAGCTGAAATAAAGGCTCAAAGTGAAAGCAACCTCGATGAGGTGGTTATTGTGGAAAATGTCGTACCAGATCCGGAAATGGTAGAACTAACCAATAGTGATTCAGACACTGAAATTGGAGCTGATCAAGCATCAACTGAAGTGCAGAATCTGCAGGACCAGGTTTCCTCTTTGGAACAGTTGTGGGAAATAGAAAAGATGCTAAATAGTCAATTACGGAAAGCATTAATTTAAATAATGGAAGAACATGATAAGCTTAAAATCCAAATTGACCAAATTGGAGCTAAAAGAAACAAAGCATGTGCAGCTCCGAACATGAAGGGGAAAAGAAAGATGAAAGACCGTGATATAAGAAATCCTGATAACAACCAAGGAAAAATTAATCGAATAGAAAAGTGTACAAATTGTGACAAGAAACATGAAGGTGTATGCAGAAAGGGGGAATATGTTTGCTATAATTGCGGACAGAAGGGACATTTCTCTCCTCATTGTTCCAATCCAACGCAATGTGTCTGTTTTAATTGTGGAATAAGAGGTCATCAGCTGAAAAATTGTCCAAGGAAAAGGTGTAACAAATAGATAGTATAGGTTATGTGGTGTAAGTGTGTTTAATGTAATATGTGCTTAGTATGTCCGTGTAAGGTTATGTTCCCAACTTTTGTAATGATCAAGTTTGTAAATCCCGACTTTTGTAGTCACAAAGGGATATCAGTATGTGCTATGTTATGTAAATTACTACGACTGAATGAAAATGAACTTATGTTTGAGTAATGAAACAAGTTTAATATATTAAACTTATATGATAAGGTTTAGAATGTAAGTTAAATTATGTTTTATTTAATCAGATAATGTCGCCAAGACGTCAAACTAGAAATCAAAGGGCAGAAGAATCTGTCAATAACGTTGGGGGACAACAACCAGATCTAATGTAGCAATTTGCAAACATGATAGCTCAGGCAATGTAACAAGGAATTCCAGTCGCAGGGAACCAGCCAGACAACCGCTTGGCAAACTTCAAGGACTTCAAGGCTGCAGGACCGCCCGAATTTAGAGGTACAACTGACCTTGTAGAAGCCCAAACTTAGGTTAAAGAAATCAAAAAAGCGTTCGTTATAGCTAGGGTAGCTGAGGGGAAAAGACCGCTTTTGCCACCTACATGATGAAGGGTGAGGCAAATTTTTGGTGGGAAGCGAATCAGGCGAGGGCAGGAGCAGGTTTAGTTGCTTGGGAAGGGTTTAAAACTCTATTTTTCAAAAACTATTTTTCATCTAATATGCAGGCTAGGATGGATGTAAGATTTCTGGAATTAAAACAGAAAAATATGACGGTGTCAAAATACGCCGCTAAGTTTAATGAGTTGGCTAGGTTTGCCCCGCATCAAGTTCATACGGAGGCTAGGAAAGCTAGAAGGTTTGAGCTGGGATTAAAACCCTGGCTCTACAACAAGGTGGCAGTGTTGCAAATCCCTACATTTGCAGCACTCATGGAGAAAGCTATTATTGCTGAGGAAGGAAGTGAGGCCATGAGCCTCTACAACAAAGAAAGAAGGAACAAGGGTAAGGTTGAAGAAGCTGGGAAGGTGGAGACAAACAGTGGAAATAGGAGTGAAAAGAGGAAGGGAAACAACTTTAGGGGTATGCAGGTGAAGCAGGAAGGTACAAAGAAGAAGTAGCTGGTACAATGTGGGAACTGTGGAAAGAACCATTTAGGGGAATGTCTGAAAGGTAAATTTGTATGTTTTAAGTGTGGGCAGGAGGGCCATATCTCTCCCAACTGCCCAAATCCTAGAACTGTTAATGGGTGTTTTCTGTGTGGATCAAAGGAGCTTAGGGTGAAGGAATGTCCGAAAAGGAGGACGGAGGCAGAAAGTGTGAACATGGGGAAAAGCGGCGGAACCTTGGCGATCGCAGGACCAACATCATCTAGCAATCCGACGAAATCTATTGCAAGGGTCTTCAACATGACAGTTCGGGATACGGCGGCAACTGGCAATAGAACTCCAGGTATTATTCGTATAACTTTTATTTTCTTCTATATGATTTTTCTTTATATAATAAATTATTTTATAAAGAAATTTTGAGGAAGGAATTTGAGTTCTTTAAAAAAAATCAAATTTTTATTTAATCAGAAAGACAAGCTTTATGTAAAAAAAAAGGTAAAGATCAGTTCGATCAAATTATGATCGAGATCTACTTGAAATGACTGTGTATGCTATGTACTCTTATATTTGTAAGTTTTAAAACGGTGATTCCGGGGACGGAATCTTTATGAGGGAGGGTGAATGTAATAAACCGATATTTTCTATATAAATAAAACCAAAATTTTTCGTATAAATTTTTTTTTAGGATGAGGATTTGTACAAGATAATGTGTATATGTATTTATGTGGTAAATAAAAATATATTTATTACATGAATATTTACAAATATTTTTATTTTAGAATTAATGATCATTATAAATTATATTTTTACAATAATTAATTTTATTGTAGAAATGTTTTTATTATTTATTTTTCAAAGGAAATATGATATTATATTATTTAAATAATATAAGGAATGGTTATTGTAGTTATTATAATTATTTTTTATTTATATGAATTTTAGCTTGGATTATTAAGTTAAATATTTTAACTTAATTAATAAAGCTGTTTATGCAAGGTAAATCAGATATGGAATCCAAATCCTAATTTTGGTTTTGGAACAAGGAATGGTAATAATAATATAATATAAATTATATTTTTGATTTTTCAGTGCTATAAATATGTACTGTATACATGGACCGATAATGGCTGGTCAATTATGACGTTAAATGACAAACCCTAGTATTACTGTGTGAAACCCTAATTTAAAATACAAATTAGAGTTCAAGATATTTTTAGGAAATCGTAGTAATATGATCAATGTCGGATATTATAAATATAGTGCTAATTAGGTAAACCCTAATTATTACCTCGAAACCCTAATTGTGAAATTAAAACCCTAATCGATATTTAGGAACCCTAACTATCAAATTGGGAAACCCTAATTGCTAATTTAGGATGTTTAATACTTATTAGTGGACTTTAAACCCTAATGATCATGATTAAAGTAATTAAAAACCCTAATTACAAATTTTTAACCCTAATTATTAAATTGTTAATCATAATTGGTAAATAGTTAACCCTAATTATCAAATGGGTGCTCTAATTGATAAATCAGTTATTTTAATTATAATTAACATAATTAAACCCTAATGTTCCTGTATAATGTAATTAAAAAACTAATTTAATTAAGACAACCCTAATTACAAATTCTAGAAACTAAATTTTTTTTTGTGCAAACCCTAATTGCTAAATCGTACAAATACTATGTACTAAACCTTAGGGTCAAACCCTAAGGGTTTGCCAAATGACAAGAATACCATTAAATTAGAAATATAAATGACCAAATTGCCCCTTATGCATTATTGAAGTCTAATATGTAGGTTTTGACAATAGGATGGGTTGGTGGCCTAATGTAACAACCATCTTGACTTAAAACTCCAGCAAATCAGTCTCTATATCAGCATTACATGTATCTAGCCCTTGTATTTATAGCATTGGAGAGAGAGAAAATCATTTGCAAGCTCATTTCTTTCCAAACACTCAAACCTTTTCTCTCAACTCAAACCAACAAAAATTCTAAGGCATTTCAGTCACAAAAATCGAGCCCCGCTATCATCCCTAACCAAATCAAAAGCCAGAATCAGAAATTAATCATAGAAGGTATAAAACCCTAGCTTGAATTCTGTCCGAATTTCGGTTGTTTGATGTTTGAAATTTTTGTTAAAACATGTTATATAAGGTGTCTAATGATGATCTGGGCTGCTAGATGTTGAATCCATAACATCTAGAGGCTCGGATTTGAAGTTTTTCATAATCTGGAAAATTTTTAAAAAGTGGTCTGACAATGAATGTCAGACCCCATAGATTTCATTATGTGTACTCTTTTCGTCGTTTGAAAGTTTGTACTTATAGCATGTAGTATGGTCTTTCATCTGAAGTTAAAATCATGCCTAGATCTGACCTAAGTTGTAAGATAACCGTGGTCAAACCACGTTGACCGGCCATGACTGGGCATTTCTGGGTAACCCAGAAACTGCCCAGAAAGGGCCTGACAACATATTCAAGCTATCGGATCTTTCTTGTATTGGTTGATCTGTGTATGTTGTTGTATCTAGTTTATAGTTTAGTATTTTGACTGCATATTTATGCCTTAAAATCTCCTAAACATCAAATTAATGGAAGTCGATTGGGTTGGTAAAGCAGGGTCGATAATCCGAATCGAGTTTTGGGTAACCCAGAAAACTTAAGAACGTGATCTCTGACAGGGTTTGACCAGCATGGATCATGTGGTTCTATTGTATTTTTGTTTATGTTTTGTGATGGATCTCTTCCTTGACATGTTATCTGTGACGCCCCCAAAATTAGGTATACATCACCAATCTTGGGTCGACACTTACATGGTACAGAATTTAAATACAACTTATTAACATAACTGTCGTGTACAATACGACATAAACTGTGAGTTTAAATACAAATATCGTCTACTAGATATTATACAAACTCAAACAAAAAGTCCTCATTATAGATTATTATCACACTATTTTACTGAGAATAGTGAGGACTACTAATGCTATCTTTCGGGACCATCACTCGTTTTCCAGACTCGTCCCGGCTATATTATCATTTCAAGAAACGGTGAAGAAAGGGTGAGCTCAACTAGCCCGAAGAAATATTATGACTAAGATAATGCGAGAATAAATTATCAATAGTCTTCAATAATGTTAAAGCGATAAAATACAATAGACAACCGGTTTAAGCTGCTTTGCGGAATATCTGATCCATTAAAAGAGTCAAGTAGAAAATAAAGTCTACTATATTTTGGTTTTAAAAGGTTTTTCATCATCAATTATAGCCGAGACTGAAACTTTAATAAATATTCCACATCATCGAATCACCCCGCACTACGGCCGAGGATATTCTTTAGTATCACGACCACAATTATTCATGCACTACGTGCAAGAATATTTGTGTATTCATTAATGGTCATGATCATGCCAACAATTTGTCCATCAATGCACTACTACATACTTTGGATTTTTACCACATCATTTGTAACATTACTACCATGATTACACCGAATAGTCTCTGGTCATAATCATACCAAGTCCATCTATGCACTACTGTGCCACGGATGACTTTAAAAAAATATAAACATGAGGATGATGACAATGATATAAGAATTCAATAAAACAAGTTCAAGAATTATTTTATCCGGGAATTATTAACGTCCAAATTAGTAAAATTCAAGAATGATCGGAAGAATATTTCCATGAAAAGATCTTTGGATGAAACGCAAATATCAAGGATATTCTACTAATTTCATGGAGTATAGAAGTCAAAGTTTTAATCAATGGGTATAATAAAGGATGGAATAACAAAAGAAATCACCATGCATGCGATAATCGCATTGCAGACGAGTTATTCCAATGAATAATAAATAACGGAACGAGATCGGTGAAATTCACCAAGCGGGATGTTCCAAGCAGAATAATAAAGATGGAACTGGATCCGGTGTAAAACACACAGATAGGATATTCCAACAGAATAATAAAAAGGCGGAACCGGTTAAGGTGTAAAACACATGTGATGGATGTTCCAACAAAATAATAATAAAGAGCGGAACCGTCAAGGTGTAAAAACATGCACAGGATGTTCCAATGAATAATAGAATAATGTCACCAAGTATAGGGTAAACCGCGTATCTGAGTTATTTCAATGAGAATAATAAGCAATGGAATAACAACAGTTCTCTTCATGAATAGGAAAGAATAACACCCCTTACATTTGGTAGGAGATTGAATCTTTAAGAGTAGGTGTAGTAACAAAATACTCTTCTTCTTTTCTCTTATTCTCTCTATACTTTTCTCTCTATAACTTGAATGAATTCGTGAAAAATAATGAAGCCCTAGGCCTCTATTTATAGAAGATTTCTAGCTTAACACCGCCGTGGTGAAAAGGAAAGTGGCTCAGCGACTAGTTTGGCCTTTTGTAATGTGAAACGACAAGTGGTTCGACGCTTTAATAATGTGAAACGACAAGTGGTTCGACGTCCGGTAAAGGTAATTACTATTAACGAAGTTAAATACTATTAGCGAAGGTAAATACTATTCACAAGGGTAATTACTATTGACGAAGGTAATTACTATTAACGAAGGTAAATACTATTCACAAGGGTAATTACTATTGACGAAGGTAATTACTATTGACGAAGGTAAATACTATTATTGATTTAAGAGACTCTTAGATGATGACATATGAGCCCCCATAAAATAATCAAACTTACCACAAATCATTTTTTTTCATCAACACATATTTAATCTTTCAACAATTATTAATCATTTATAACTTGTCGTCTCAATTATTGATTTAATACTATAACATATTATACGAGATGATGTGACAATAATTGAATCAATAATATAAGAGATATGATGCAAAGCAATTATCGTAGCAATAATTGAGCATGGTGAGTGACTTCTCACGTAAGCATCAATAATCAATCTCGTAGTGTCTTACTATAGAACTACGCCAGACATTCAGATTACTTTACCACCTAGAGTTCAGCAGCTTTTAACGGTAACACCTCCGCCGTTATTTTTATAAAATATTTTTGTCGTTTTCTCAATCCGGATAATAATTACATTGTGGGGTCCACCAATGATTGAGCCATTATACGAATATTCCCTAACAAAAAGAATATTCCACATTGTAAGACCTCAAAATTTTAAATAAAAGGAATTTCCTTTATTTATTATTTTGAAATAGTAAGGGTTGATTTGATTAATGTGGATAGTTAAGGGTTAAATATGTAAATATTTCAAATTAAGCAAGTGGTTATAAAATATTCATTATCGCTTGGGAATATTCGTTTGGTCGTGGAATATTAAATCTGTCGGGGAATATTAAATGACTGACAAGTAGCGACCATGTGTGGGCCCCATAACGGAAAGTGATTGGATGAAGAAAGCGATAAATATAAGTTGTTTTTAAATAGCTACAGTAGTTGTTACCAAGTATTATCTTGTTGGAATACCCGATGGTTAAAACACACTAATACGGCGTTGTTGAGCAAGAAGACTTGGTATCGCACCAATTATTGATTCTTACGTGTAAAGAAGGCACTACTCAATAATGGTTCTGAAATAATTCTGCATTCGATATTTTATTGAGTTAATAATTCTTTGCGTTGATATTTTATATTCTTTGTTGTTTCAATAATTGTCATTTACATTATCTTTCATTATCGAAAGCAATAATTCATATTATCTGAATAATATTATTAGATAACATTATTGGCAATGTCTAGAAAGTTTACATAAGGAGAGGTTTGGTCACCTAATTGCTTGGCCAAGAAGAAGAAATTCTTATTCGAAAGCCCCCTTTTCTGAGGCGCCACGGTTGTCGATATTGTGATTTCGTAATATTATTTGTGAATAATTAATTATTGATTTATATGATGAGGAAAATATTGATTTTATGTGGATATAGATGGAGAAAATTTTTAAAATGACAATTGTTGAAAATTAATATTTTATCTTTTTCGATAAAATAATTCATTTAAATATATTATTTTAATAATATATTAATCGGTGATATTTTTACAACGAATGTGGGATATATGAGTATCTGAGGAGGAAGAGTATTTTTGTTGCAATAAATGTTTAAAACATGTTAAACATGTCGGTGGACCCCATTTATCGGTGAAATTTGATTATAGCTGTAAAATTGCCCGTTTGTGGATTTGATTGATTTTCGATTGAATTTGGAAAAACTTTCTTCCACAAAGTTGTAGAGAATTGAATTTCCTATAAAACTAACGAGATTTGAATTTTTGATGAAAGGGCTATTTATTATGAATTATTGAAGTTCAAGCTTCAAATAATTGATTTTTGGAAGTTTTAAATATTTATATTCACAAAAACGTTTTTTGTGTTTGGTGGGCATCTTTAACACATGTCATGTTTTGAATTCAGATGTTTGATGCGTAGGAGGATGTAGAAAAAATTATAATATTAATTTATTAAATTTTCTGCTTTGGTGTTCTAAGCAATTTCCTATAAATAGGGTGCTTAGGTTAGAATTGAAAATCACACCAGAAACTGAAGTTTTCTCTCTCTATATTATCGAGTGTATTCTTGTGAGTATTTTGAGTATAGTTTGAGTATTGCTATACGGTGCAAGTCCAAGTCATAGCCTATATCCGGTGTTTCAGCTAGAAGTACTGATCTTTCGATGTAAGGGATATTATTTTTTTCGTAATGATATTATTTCTTCAATATCATTATACTGAAATGTTGATCTGAAGTTTTTATCAAATTTAGAACTTTTTCATGTCGGGGTTACTATTCATGGGTTACTATTCATGAGTTACTATTCACGAGTTACTATTCATGAGTTACTATTCACGAGTTACTATTCACGAGTACTATTCATGAAGCGTGAAGATGTTTTTGTGGAATTTCTATCTTTTGGTGTCTGAGTTACTATTCACGATCTGGCACTATTCACGATATCTGAGACTATTCACGATACGGTATTATTCATAGAAAAATAAAATTTCTTCTTTTCGTCTAAAACATCTATTCGGATACTAACTCGATTGTATCCATGTTTTGATCATTCTTGAATTTTACACCACTATGATTATTTTGAGGTATTTTTGGGCGTGGATAAAACCAAGTACTTAATCCTTAATCCTTAATCCTTGTCATTTTGTTTCACTTTGGATTCGTTTCTTAAAAATATTTTCATCATCCTCGATCTTAAATGATGATATTATTGAATATCTTTGCTCAGAAAGAAAAAGATGAATGATTTCAAGAATATCTTTGGCCCGTAGTGAAAAGATGAGCAGTGTTGAGATGAACATGACCAGATTGATTAATATCTTTGGCCCTGTAGTAAAAGATGAACAGTGTTTAAATGAACATGACCAATCGGATGAATATCTTTGGCTCATGTAGTGAAAAGATGAATATTTGATTCCGGATGTATATTGATTGATGTTACAGGATAAAATATTGATGATGGACCGTTAAATTCATAGATTATAGTAGATTTCATTCTCACGTAACTCTTTCTATGAATTATTATTTCATTGCTAATATTGATCCAAACTTTGTTGCCTATTGTATTCTATCGATTTTTCCTGTTGAAGACTAACGATAATTTGTTGTATATTATCTTAGTCATAATATTCTTTTCTTGGGCTAGTTGAGCTCACCCTTTTCCTTGTTGTTCCATTTTTTCTTCTCGGGAGGCGAGAATGTAGCGAGTACTAGTCGGGTATGGAATGAAGGTTTAGAGAGAGTTGTTTAGTAGTCCTCACCATTTTGTAAAATAATGAATCAATAATTATGATGGGGATTTATTTGCATGTGGATATTGTCTAGAAGACAATATTATATTTAAACTCATTAAGATATATATTGTCGTATTTCACACGACATTTGTATTATTGAAGTTGTAGTTTGCTTTTTTGTACCATGTATTTGGCGACTCGAGAATGGGTGTGTGTATACCTATTTGGGGGCGCCACACGACTCAAACGAAAATTTTATAACAACTTCATATATTTTGCAAAATTTATAAATATTACCCACAACTATAACATTATATCAAATTTATTCCATAATATTCAAAAATAATATTTATAGAAAAATTCATCTTTATTTATAAAAGCTGGGGTCTTACATTATCTAGACACTGGAACTTTTAAAGCACAAAAGAATTACAAGATTATCAAGTTGTGGAAGCCCAAAACTAGCCAGTCGAACTGTTCTTCATTTCTGGGTAACCCAGAAAATGAAGAACAGCTCTGACAGCTTGTTCAAGGCTTCAGATCTCGTTGGTTATGCATGTTATAATCATGTTTGTTGCTGGGTCATGTAGTCCTACATAAAAGCTACATGATCTGACAAAAACAGAGGCCAGAAACATTATGATCAGCTCAGAAATCGTGGTCAAAGTAGGGTACTTAAACGCTGGCTATGAATGTTCTTGAAGGCTCAAGAACACCATAGACTACACTGCATGTCGCTAAAGGCCTATAGCGACAGTTTTAGTAATTTTAATTAATTAAAATTTCACAAATCATTTAAAAATAGATATTTAATTCCGAAAATTACAAAAATTATTTTAAAATTATTTTAAAATTTATTTTAAGTTATAAAAATTTAACTTTTAATAATTTGAAATATTTTTCATAAATATTAGTATTTATTTAAATATTATTGGTAATTAATTTATTTATTAAATATATTAAATAAATTAATTAAAATGATTTTATTATATTAAAATTATTTTAAATGATAATAAGTTATTTAAAATATTTGAAGTTATAAAATATAACTTTTAATATTTTAAATTAAATTTTATTAATTATTTAATATTAATGATATTAGATTTATTTAACAATTAAATTAAATAAATTAATTAAAATGATTTTAATATTATAAAAAATCATTTTAAATAAAATAAATAGTTTAAAAATATTTTAAGTTATAAAATATAACTTCTAATATTTAAAAGTAAATTTCATTAATTAATTATTATTAATCATATTAAAGTTATTTAATAATTATATTAAATAATTTAATTTAAAAATGATTTTATTATTATAAAAATCATTTTAAATGAAAATAAAGTGTTTCTGAGATATTTTAAGTTATAAAACATAACTTTTAATATTTAAAGGATAATTTCAATATAATAATTTAATATTAATGATTATTAATTTATTATTATTAATATTAAATTTATTTAATAATTATATTAAATAAATAGTTTAAAATGGTTTTATTAATCATTTAAAAAGGATATAAATGAATTAAAAATATTTTAAGTTATAATTAATGACTTTTAATATTTGGATAAATAAAACATTAATACTTTAATATTAATGATAATTATATAAAAACGATTTTAAATATTTTAAAAATCATTTAAGGGTAAAATAAATACTTTAAAAGTATTTTAAGTTATTATAAATAAATTTAATATTTTGGCAATGGTTTCATTAATAGTTTAATATTAATTAAATGTTAATGATAATAAAATAATTTAATATTTAAATCATTTAATAATGATTTCGATGTTTGAAAATTCATGATAAATTATAATAAATGTTTTAAAATTATATTAAGTCATTTAAAAATAATATGACTAATACTAAGTTATAGGACAGAGTCTTAGACTCGATAATTACTTGATAAAACTGTCGGTACACCGACATGTTTCAGAAATTGATCTGGACTTAGATAATGTTATTAGATAAGTGATTATTTGTGATTCAATGGTTGTTAAACTTACATGACAATGTGTTTAGGTTATGTGCTAACTGCAAATAGCAATACAATATGATATCATATGTGGTTCTAATCGAACGAATCATCTATTTAATGATAGGGCTTGATATAAAAGATAAATCTAAGTTGTGTAAGTCGCAT
Organism: Panax quinquefolius; assembly: GCA_020205615.1. Classification (NCBI taxonomy): domain Eukaryota; kingdom Viridiplantae; phylum Streptophyta; class Magnoliopsida; order Apiales; family Araliaceae; genus Panax; species Panax quinquefolius. The sequence continues at coordinate 70,966,674 of CM035167.1, read as the reverse complement.
GAATGAAAATGATATCTAACCCTTTGCATTTACTTTATGCAATGGACATGCGTATGATAATATCTAAAGTATTCTTTTCAATTGTTCAAATATTTCAACCTTTATATATACTTATGCAATGATTCTGTATAAGTAAATTATTAAATTATATCCTGTTGTACAAGTTCCTTAATTCTGTTATTGTAGATCAAGAAATATATTCTGTTCGTTAATTTCTAAACATGGTTATACAAGTGTCCTCACTTGGATAATCATTATATTTTATCACATGTTGATACATACTTATTGATGTCCAGTATGTATAAGTTGAATTAAAAGCCGTCTAAGCTATTTGATCTGGCTAGACACTAACTTAAAATTGTTGTTGAACAAGATAAGAACTTTATTGTTATCCAACTGAATTATTTTGGTTCGGATTCAAGACTGGTATGAACATCCCAAATATGGAAAATTTTTATGCTCCAAAGCGGACAAAGGATGAACTATAATATCATTCTAGCAATGTAGTATTGATCAATACAGGGCATAACGGGCTGATCACCCCCCCCCCCCTGTGCCCGTAAATAATGACGGTTTATAGATGAAGTTCTATTTAACCTTTTCGAAAATAGAAAATAATGTTCATAGTCTGTCAAATGATCATCATTTATAGTCTATACGTAGTTTCAAAAATTTGAAATCGAAATGATAGTTTGTTTAGTATTGATTCAGCTTACTTCAAAACTGTTGATTCATTGTACAAGTATCGTTTAAAGAAAATATTTAATTCGTTCAGCTAAATGTTATTGTTGTTATTACTTGTTGGGCACTCAAATGCTCATCCTTGCTTAAATTTAAAATGTTTTCGATTTAAGTATGAACAACCCAAGGCTCGCCAAGAACAAAGGGAAAGGAAGGTGTTGAATGAAAGATAATGTTATCTTTTGTAATAACTAGACTTTATTAGGATAATGATGATATATATTAATTATCATGTAATGTAACGAATGTTTGAAGGTTTCGTACTTGGGATTGAAAACTTTGATAATATGTAAATTAAATTTGATAATCTATATTATTGTTATTATTATTAGTATTATTTCGCTCATAGAAATGGTATCGTGAAGCACTGAGTTTGGGTTTCAAGTACCTGAATTCTGGGGCGTCACACGTATTAATCTAATACGAATCAATTTGAATTATTCAACTTACAAAACATTAACACTTATATTCACATAAATATTTATTTCTATTAATATATTCATTTAATAAGACGTGGAAATTCTCGAGTATTACATCACTTATCATAATAATCCTAATAATCATATCATATATACAATAATCATATTTTCATGGAAAAATAAATAATAAATATTTTTATTACAAAATTAATTTATTATAAGAATATAATCTATAATGATCAATAATTCTTAAAAATAAATCATTTTCAATTATTCATGTAATAAATAAATTTTATTTATCACATATGTGTATATACTTTACTTTGTACATATTTCCACCTTTATATATAAAAAAATTATATGCAAAATTTCTTATTTAATTATATTGAAAATATTGGATTATTACAGAGAAAGGTGTTTGAGCCATTTGATTCGGCTATACCAATATCTATGAGTTAGAAAGCTATCCAAACCAATTGCTTTGGTGCGGACTCTTATAATCTGCTGAGATGAATAACCCTCGTAGAAGGGGAAAATATATTATATTGGGAAACCAACGCATGCGTGAACAACATGTTTAAATGTTATGCATAACGTAGGGTACTTTGGGTTGATCACTTATTTTACTTATTTATATTGGGTTATCAGTGAAATATTATTAATTCTAGCAGGACTTCTTGGTCCATAGTGACCGTTCAGTATTAAAATTTAATCCATTTAGAAATGGTGAGACCTTTGAATTCTTTTAATAATCATTCGGTCTATAATGACTCATTATTCAAATTCAAAGGATAAGATTTGGAACTATTGAGATTTCCTTGTTCACAACATTCATCTTTAAATTCCTGAGCTATCAGTTATCGCTATACCCTTTGAAATTATGAGATTTACATATACTTTTTCACGTTTATTGTTATATTACTTGATGGGTAAATTTGTTCCTCATTCTTGCTTTCCTTAAATATTTCTGTTAAGGCAGAACAGTGTGGGACATCTGGCAAGGATAAGGGAAAAGGCAAGGCTATGGAGTAGCTTTGGTCTTCTATGTTAGGATTTAATTCTTATGTTGTATTAAGTCTTAATTATGGTTATGTATTAAGTTATGCTATAGATTAAGTTATGTAACGTGTTAGTAATGGTTGCGAGACTAATTGGGATGAGAATATTTATATTATATCATTGTAAATTATTCTATTATTTTGTTGTATGTGTTATTAGTATGTTGTATAAGTTAGATCGTTGAGCACCAGATTCTGTAACGACCGAGAAATTCGGATCCTTTGTAAAATACATGAAAAATTAAATATTGAATAAAATAGTATTATTTGTTATTATTATGTGTCAATAAGACGTATGTCGTTCTTTAGCCTAGAAAAGTCAGAACATCGTAGTATTTTAACTACGTGAGGGAATTAAAGTGTTTGAATTTCCAAGACGGAAATAAAAGCTTTTCGAGAAATTTTCTGAAAAATACTATTCATCGTTTATCGCTCGGGAATTATTTTTTAACTTCCGAGAAATACATAACGTTATAATATCGAGGTGAGATAGATTATGTAATAATAATCCAAGTATGGAAAACGCAATATTTCGCATGCGGACTTAATTCAAAAACGTTAAGGATTTAGAATCAGAATGAATTAAACATGTGGACTATTGTATGAAGAGCAAGTCCAATATGAATAAAGGTGTAAACCTATATGGGATTAATATTAAGCCCAAGTGATTAATAATATGAAGCCCAGGCTAAATTAATTACAAACAAGCCCAAGTTATGATCCATTAGCTAAATTGGATCCATGGGGAAACCCATGGGTGAATTGATGGGCAAGAACTTTGTGTGATGGGCGAGATTACTTAATGAGCAAGTAATGAATAGTAAGGAGGTGGAATAAATTAATGACCCTTTTACCCTCACTTTAGAAATCCTATAAATAGATGAGGAGATGGCTCATTATTTGGTTGTTATTTCATCCAAGATAAATAACTTATTTGGTAGAGAGATTAAGCACTTATAAGCCCAACCTTCCATTGTTAGATTTTCCAAAGAAGAAGAAGTTAGTCTTCAAAGGTAATGATCTTATATCCTCCATCTCTATCTTAGAAGGGTAATAAGAGAAGTGTAAATTAATGATCATGTATGTTAATAACTTATCAAGATGGTTAATCAATGGACTTAAGCCGAATGAGTAAGGAATAAGTAACTTAAACCTAAATAAGTTATGAACTTATGGAGTACATATATGGAGTTGTCATATGATAAACTTAAGAAGTTTGTATGATTGATAGGATGCAAGAATGTAGCTTAAATGACTTAATTCAAGAATAAGTCATAAGGACATGAAAATCTTATATTGAAGAAATTGTGAAGTGATGAACTTATAAGAAAATAAGTCATAACCTATTTTGAATATAAGTCATTGTAATTTATAGGTTGAGATGTATAGTTATTGAAATGAATCCATTTAGAATGATGAACTGATTGTTAGTAATGAAGTTTTGTCAGAATTCACACGATTGGACGATAATCGTCGAATTCGTGAAATTCTCGGAATGGAAGTCGGATTTTGTGTTTGAACTCGGAAACGTTGGTTTTCGATGGAGACAAGTCGTATTTGGCATTATAAAGTTGTGGACTCAAAAAGGATCAAATTCTGACTAAGAATGAAGAAACGAGCGTTGAACGTTCACGAACGTTTATCGTTTTCGTTAAAAATGAATTAATAGGTGAATTTTTAGCAAACGAAGTCTAATAGAAAAAATTCTTGCATGAACACGTAGAGTATGTGATTTGTGAACCGTAGGCTCTTGAACAAGCCAATTCAGACTTATAACGAAGAAGTTACGAGTCCGGGAATCTCACAAGTTAAAAAATCTGTCAAAGATTTCTGGTGCATAGAGCTGGCGTCGTGGCGCCAGCCCAAGGCCAAAAAGCCCACGCCGCAACGCCGAGCTTGGCCGAGCAAAGCCATAACCTATTGAGAGTGAAATAGCAATCACGACCTTAATAAAGGAGACTCAAGGCCGCAAAGACCGAAAGTCCGGTCTTCAAGCCCTAATGAGTGACGCCAGAAGCCACGGATAACAAAGAAACATCTTGGCGCCAGCAGATTTGCGGACTTAACACCTAGATAGTAAAGAATCGATACAAGTAGAGCATGATTGGTAATTGTTTAAGCAATTAACTAAGGTTTGTAATGTAACATTGTCAAGACATAATTAAACCTTAAGTATGATCACTTAGAGTTAAAGAAAGTCAGTTCCATGAGTACGTAAGAATGACGTAATGGAAAGTCAAAACCAATAAATAAAAAATCTAATACGTAATTAGATTGAGAATAAGGGTAAGATTCTTTAGGAACAATGTATGATTATTCATGACCTAATGTGTTATGTGATGTATCATTTACTGTAGAGACCTTAAAGACTTAAAGTGCACGTGTTATAAACTGTAGCAGACGCTAAAGGCAAGTACTCTAACCCTTGTTCCAGTTCAATCTGGACAAGCTTTGTGATTCATGTATTCTTCGCATGAGTTATTGTATGATGGAGTCAACGCCAATTCCTTCGGCTAGACTTATGTTATGCTGAATTTCTTTTAATCTTTCAAGTATGGACAATGATTTACCAAACAAATATTGTTGTGGTTTTTCAAAAGGAGACTGAGTATGCCAAATTGTTTTGTTGTCAAACGAAAGGCACGTGAGGTTGCCATAACTTAAACGTATACACGTTTAATGAATATAGTGTTGATCAACATAAAGTACTATAGGCTTATCACCTAGACATGCTCGTAAGCTATTCCGAACTTACGGACTTCGTGCCGGGATGTCCTTTTCAAAGTACTTATGAAATGCTCATGGTCTTGAACCAGGAATTGATGTTTTACTGAATATTGTTGTTGTAAAACGTTTTGAATGAAAAGAAGTGCTATTTTGAATTATCGATAGTACTTCAGTAACTATTGTGTAATGATAATATTTTATATTATGACAAGAACAGATGTGACGATTATAAAGAACACGGGAGGATGTTAATATTATTTTGAATATATATAAGATATATCACGTTCTTTGAGGTAGATGAATGACCTAGCATCGTGTAACACCACATCAACTTTTAACCACCAGAGATAGCAGTATACGGAGATCCAACATCATTCAAAGTCCTGTTAGCATAGTACCATGGGAATAGAAACTTTCGAATTTCCCTCTATTATCGACTATGCAGGAAGACAAAAGTCTTTTTCACCTGGAGATAACCCCAGAGAGGGATCAAGATCAAAGTTTCCCCGAGATAGCCCCCAGAGGTCAAGGAGAAGCCCCGGGATCAAGATAACCCCGAGGTAGCCCCAGAGGTCAACATCAAGTCAACCTCGAGGAGATCAAATCAACCTCGAGAGATAATCCTTAGAAAATCTCGCTACAATCGCAATGAAAACCGGAGATAACCCCGGGAGGGGTAAAATGGTCATTTTGCAAACTCAACTTTAACTCACATCAAATCAACTCATGTCAACTCAAAATACTTCAATAGAAGTCCCACAAGAACCATATCTTAACTTTCGAGTGCAAACTACGCAAAACGGCTCAACGGACTACCTGACGAAAACCTGGGAATGCCATTTTGGTCATGGACCCATCTTCCTAGAATCAAAAAAGGGCAAATCCTATGTCATTGTGTAGCTCTTGGAAAGAGCTTTCCGGAATGATATGGCACTCTTCCATCGGACTCCCGGATTGAAAGTTATGAACAATCGAGCTTAACAAGCAAGGTTGTCCGAACGTACGCATTTCGACACTGGGGGACCCACATCGCCCTGGGCACCCCGGCAGCCGTCAGCAGTACACACTGCTAATAGGTGCCACAGTAGACTCATGGGCTCCCCTCTATAAATAGAGGGCTTGGGGTAACCATTTTTCAAGAGAAAAAGGCGAGAAAGCCCTGCCCAATTTGATCTCAAGACTCACCCCACGCAGTTGTACTTTTTTCCCTTTTAAACACCTGTGAGCTAATATATAGCCCTTTTGTACCTACAAAATTCAAGTGTTTACCCACTCTCTAAAGATATAGAGTCTTTTTTTTGGCAAGTCACCGTGTAAGCCTTCTCACACACTTTAGAGTCTTTTTTCTTCATCTCTCGCACACACCCTTCTACACGCTGAGAGTCGTGGTGTTGCTTTGCTTTGCCTTAATTGCTAGGTCGTGGTTTCATTTGCATGGTTATATATATATATATATATATATATATATATATATATATATTGACTAACATTATCGAAGTTATGCCTCGATTGAGTTTAGACTAGATTTTGATTGCGAGCGCTTATATATATTATATATTTATATATATATATATATATATATATATATATATATATATATATATATATATATATATATATATGTGTGTATTAATCGTGGACTTTCATTCGATGAGCCTAGATTTTACATCTATATGCGTGCGCTTATATATATATATATATATATATATATATATATATATATATATATATGAACTGTGGTCGAACTCGCTCGATGAGCCCGGATTTTACATCCATGCATTATATATGCGTTATATATATATATATATATATATATATATATATATATATATTCGCCCCACCGGAGTTTACTTCGTGGTGGTTGATCGCTTTTATGCCTTTCTTTACGCTTTTTGTCTCGCTCGAGTTTACTTCGTGGCGCTTGATCGCTTTGTACAACTTTTTATTTACATTTTGTCCCCGCTTGGAGTTTCCTTCGGTGGTGGTTGATAGCTTTTACATCTTTATTTACGTTTTCGTCCCGCCTCGAGTTTCCTCCGTGGCGGTTGATAGCTTTTTACAGCCTTTATTTACATTTCGATCCCCATGGAGGTGCTTCGTGGTTGGTGATCATGTCTCATATATATATATTTATAGCTTTTATATATATATACTTACCATCGCTTTCATATAAATTGCAGATTCATGGCGCTTAGGAATCATGTGATCACAGATTCATCCCATTGATCTAGATTCGGTTCCGTGATGGACATTTTCATTGTAAGCAGCTTTGTAAATTATTTCATGATGTCTCGAATTTCCTCGATGGTTTCCATACCCATGAGGAAGTCGGCATTATTTTGTACATTATTTTCATATGTAATGCCTCAGATTCGTAAAAATAAAATCAATCAAGTTCGAACACTTAATAAAATGGGAGTGTAAAAGGTCTCAATTACTATTGAGCATCGTGGTTTGAAAAACCTTTTATAAAACATCATTGTTATATCTTGCTAAAAACTGAATTTTACATAAATTCAAACCAGGTATATAGGTTCTGAACGAGGCCTCAGACTACTTCCAAATAACAAACACATCGACCCACACACACACACATTCATTCAGATAATAGTTTCTTGAAAAGAGGCGGCCACCGTGGTAACATGGATGCTGGGGTGCCTAACACCTTCCCCCAGATAACCAAGTCCCCTGACCCTAATGAATCTCTTGGTTTCACCAACCCGCTTAGCAAAGGTCACATCATCGGGTCAATGTGCAAAACCTTTTCTCATTGTGTTGGTACAACCATTTAAAAACCAACTGGCGACTCTTAACAGTCCATCGTCGACATTATACATGTCAGACCTTTTTCGCTTGTTTTTTCAAACAAATCTCACCTAAAATGAGAACACCAAAGAACAAGTAGTGGAAAGGGACATCTAAAAATCCCGACGCCGATGTGTGGCGCTACTCTCACTGGGGACTCCAAAGAAGAGGACTTAAGTCGCTATTACAATCTTTTCAAAACTATTATCCTTGTGTGTGGATGTTGCATTTACATTTGATGAATGTGTACGAATGCATTTCCTTATTGCACTTAGTGCTTCGCACCATAATCGCCAGGATATTAGTGCTTCGCACCATATCTCTGCCAGTGATATTAGTGCTTTCACCATATCTCGCCAGGATATTTAGTGCTTCGCACATGTCATCATTTTCATATGGTGAGACGCGATGTATGTGAATGTATGTTGTGTGGTCCCTCCACCAGAGGCTATCCGTTTGTTTGATTATCGGACTCGTGAGAAGACTAATTCTCCGAGGCTCAGGAAAGGCACCACCCAAATTCACTCCAATTGAAAGACCGGATTAACTCCCCGTCAAGTAGATTGCGATGATTTGGGAACCTTCATGCCAAAAAGTCGTGAGAGTAACCTAAGATAGGTCAACCTCTGATAAACCCAAAACGGAGGAAAGTCACTTCATGCTCTCTCATTTCAATTACTTGTAAACACAATTACTTGTAATTTCATTCCATATCTATCTCCATGTAATGAGAAATATGAAGAAATGTGTACATACAAATTCGACATGCTACAAACAAATGACATCCGCTTTTGCAGAGATAAAATTCCTAAAATGGACACATCACATAGCATGTTTTTTATACATTCCCTAAAGACTAAACTATGCAAGTCTTTCGCAGGAACCAATCGGAACCTACTACCCGGCCAAAATCCAAAAAGGTGGCAGCTTACAAACAATTATGTCTTCATCCGACCAGATCGATCTTAATCAGCAGCTCGCAAAGAATTCGATGAATTACATAAACAAATCACAGATTTGGCTGTTCTGCTTAAAGAACTACACCAATCTACTCAGGTTACAAGGATATCCGTACATGCTGAATCCTCCGCACAAGGAGGAACCCAAGGTCAAGATACTGCTAGTACCAGTCGCATGAATCATCATAAGCACAAATAGATTCCTTTAGCCACACAGCGATTGTCTCCACCTACAACTCCCGAGTCCGCACAACCTCCTCAGAAGGTGCCACCAACAGAATGGCTATGTTATTTCCCAAGCCGACACCGAATAAAGGAGAAAGAAGTCTTTGTTCCGCACCTGCAGTGGAAGAAGAGGAACGAAGAATTAAACAAGACATTGTCATAATGATGTCGTCGCATACGCATCATTGTCCATGATGAACATACAAACAGATACACCCCAGACGATGATTGCCCAGACGTAATGGTCATCATTCGGGAGAAGGAGGATGATGACAACCCCTCCATCACCGCAGTCCATCAGATTTTGCCCTCGATAAATGGAGCAAAGACTCTCTTGCATCGGGTCGACGAGGAGGTAAAGCGGCGTAAACTCATTTCGCCTCAGAGATAACAATAATCGCTTACTTTTTTCAGACAAGATTAGCGCTTACTTTTGTCATTACATGCTAACACTTTGTGTGATTGAACAGCTTCATATATCGTGAGAGCATGTTGGTTCAGACTCTAAAATTAGATGTGCCTCAGATTTGTCGATGAGGTGTTTATTCTCCACAAGGATCAGAACTTTGATGTAAAGTTGGACTCAGACTTGATGGAAATACAAGAGGACTATGAGATACCTCAGGAGATCAAAGAATGGGTCAAAGAAAAACCCAAGAGAAATCTTGATCAAACCACCTCTTTTAAACCTCGGAACCTTAGAAAACCCCAAACAAATCCAAATTGGTACTGATCTCACTCAAAACCAAAAGAATGACATGGTTACTCTATTGACCCTATTCCAAGATGTGTTTCCATGGTCTCACGAAGACATGGTTGGTTTATACACGGACATTATCATTCATCGCCTTCCCATTAAAGGGGGATTCAAGCCACTCAGGCAGAAGCTCAGGCGAATAAAACCTGAGTGGAAGTTAAAAGTTAAAGAAGAAATTATGAAACAATTTCTAGTCGGCATCATCATGGTGTCAACATTACCTGAATGGCTATCCAACATAGTCCCCGTGCCAAAACCGGGAAGGGAGGTGCGAGTTTATGTGGATTACAGAGATTTGGATAAAGCTTGCCTCAAAGATAGCTTTCACGTGCCATTCATCCACATACTCATTGGCAATACAGCTCGATACGACATATACTCCTTTGTTGATTGCTCCACGGGGTACCATCAAATCATGGTTGCTGAAGATGATCATGAGAAAACTTCATTCATCACGCCTTGGGGAACCTTTCACATGACGACGATTGTCATTCGGCCTCATCAATGCCGTGAGTTACCTATCGCTGAGCCATATGGCTCTTTTTCCACGATCTAATAGAAAAAAAAAAAAAAAAAAAAAAAAAAAAAAAAAAAAAAAAAAAAAAAAAAAAAAAAAAAAAAAAAGAAAAAGAAAAATCTCTTCAACAAAGTTCTATTGTTGTCTTTTTTACCATCGGCAAGTTCTATAGATGGGCTTGAAGTTTGAAGAAAAATCCTTCCTCCACATTCCTCGTAATAGGAATGATTTTATGGATGCTCTAGCAAGAACTCGGGCCTCCTTCGATCAACATACATGACAAGGAAGACATGCCAACCCTCACATTTGCCCAACAAAAGGCTCCAAATTTTTATGGGAATTACATTGAGAAGTATCGATGAGCTACCTCCCATCCAACACCCTTGATATCAATATATCAATGAAAGCACTCACAAGATAGATCTACACCCGCCGAGGCAAGCCCGACCGAGAAAAGGCGGATCCATCGACTTGCTATGAAATTCCCACCGAAGCTGAGATGCACTCTACAAAAGAGATGCAGACTAGGTCTCCTCAGATGTCCGGACCAAGACCAAGCTCATAGACTCATGGATGAGATCCATGGTGGAAGTATGGCCTACATACATGAGTAACCCTCTACTTGTAAAGAAGATCCTACAATGTAAAAAGTGTAACTACGGTAGCTCAAACAACACGACTTGGTTTTGAAGAAGATCATCGACAACCAAGATAAGTCTAAAGGAAAATTCGCCCAAACCTGGAAGGCCCGCTTATTGTCAAGGAGGTATCGACAGGAGGCTTTCAGATTATGTGAAATGGACTATGATGAATTTTCGCAACTAATCAATTCGGACACCGTGAAATGGTACTATGTCCGAGGTTACCATCAAGCTTAACATCCCGGTTTTGGATCATCGATCACCGCCATTTCGTGTTCTTTAACCCTCACTACATACAACCTTTCCTTTTTACCCATCCGCCTCGTGGAAAAACACACTTTTCAAAAACCAAACAACTGATTTCACTTCATTTCACACTTTCGCTTTTATCCCACCAGTGGATTAAACCTTTCACACCTTCAATTTATCCTGTACATGGATTAAACTTTTTCACCGCAATCCGCCTTCTATACTACGGGCGAACTACGCTTAACACGACCGATCTCCCCAATACACGGAGTACGTAAAAAACCATGTTATATGGTCCTGGCCTCACCACAAAAAACAAAAAAAACACACTCCTATCCATAGCCACATACAGAAACAAGTCCCAAGACACCAAAGATGGTATGGAATACACACAGATCAACGATCCATTCTGAAAATCCTGAGACATCTCATTGTCCATCCATCAAGGAGGAGTTCAGAATACATCCAGATCACACAGTCCTTGAGAAACAAGTGAATATCAAGCAAGTAGCAAGGCACAACTAAAAGGGAAGTGAATCAACATATATTTCCCTGCCATATATAATGTTGTTTGATAAATACAATGTGTACTATACATGACAAAATGGCTAAGCTAGTCTGTGCAGGAAAGTACAAGCCCATCTACAAATCAGTGTATATGCGGGCTATAAAGTCCAACATGGATTCCCTCTGATAAGAGGGAGGTAACACTGTGATCTCCTACCCAAGGGTTTCTACATGAGCCAACAGATCCACTGCCAACTACATGCGATATATCTCTGCAGATATAACGTCATCCGCCAAAGAACAACAATGATATCCCCATGAAAGTTAGAGCATCATCTCTAACAAAGCGACATCTTTACCGTAAAGAGTTCACAACATCAAAGCCCACATCCACTACTACTGCTCACCGGATGGTATACAGATGTAAAAGCCTCATGCGATCTCTCAAGGCCTTATCACTCATCTATCAAAGCAACTATCCCGCATAACAAGTTTAGTCGGGGTAATTTAAAAATTGGCGACAACCGGATATTGGATCCCTTACAACAAGATTGGGGCAATCTCTTGAAGCAAATGATAAACTCAACACCTGGGCATTTATCAATCATCCTAAAATGGAAAATGCACCGCCAAGCGCCATCAAGACGGGTCCATCATCATCTCAATGGCGATTCAGATATTATTCACTCACGACTTCATCAAAAAAGAGAGTTTCTCATATGAACCCTCAGCATCAACATGCGAAAATACTGGGGCATTTTTCCAATTCCAAGAAATGGAAGGAGTTTAAGGCGGGATAGAGCTTCTCATCAAAAAGAAAGGGGTGAACTCTTGAAAGAAATCATAATGACATAAGTGTGCCCCTACGAAAGAAGGGGAAACTTCTCAAAAAAGTTCTCAACTCAGAAGCAGAAGGTCAACAATGAAAGGCCTAGTGAATGAAATCTACACCATCAACATGCGTTAAGTCCTCACAAGCTGAGGCTTCTACACCGACGTTCAAATCTGGGCAGCGAAAGAATGAATTACACCCTCCAGGGATTTCAGCGACATTCAAGTCATTAGTTCAGCCGGGTTGTGAATCAAACGCTTAAGGAAATGGGGCACAAGCACCCAACAGTGAAAGGAAACTCCAAATCACCTCAAAAAGGGTGAGACATCTAGTGGTTGTCATCAATCTAGCATAACATCAGGTGAAGTCTAGTGACATAATTCGTGGAATACTTCAGCAAAGGTATCAGAAGATCCGGTATTCTTAAACCATTGGCATCAATTCAGCGCGACATCAAGACAGTTCAAATGATGAAAGCTTCAGATACCATCGCTCGAGTGGGAACCAAAAAGTTTGGTGATCAACAGGATAGTAGCACCATTGCTAACTACCAGCAAATACATCAGAAGGGTCTGGTGATTTCAGAACATCATCCCCATCAGAGATATGGAAAGCATCTCCACTTATCTTCATCAAACAATCATCAGCAATTAAATGCCAAACCATTGAGTCAACACCAAAGACAGATAGCATCAAAGAATGATAGGTAAAGGTAAAGCGATTTGCAAAAACATTTTAACATTCATCATAACATTCATTACATTGCGATTTGCGATATGCGATTTGCGATGCAATATGCGATGTGCGAATTGTGATTTGCGATATGCGATATGCGACGTGCGAATTGCTATGTGCGAGTTGTGAAATGCGATTTGGCCAAATACGAAAAGCAAAGTACGAAGTGCAAAATACGATGTGCGATTTGAGAACTTCGGTTTGCGAAAACATTTTGACATTCATCATAAACATTCATTACATTGCGATTTGCATCATTAGAAATACCGTGTCATATTTTTAAGTGTATACTAATCTTTATCATGTCTATTCTATTGTATGGCATGAACATGATAAAGAGGGGCATCTGTAGACACTCGAAATTTCGTTTTCCTGTTACTGAGTATGTAGGAAGACAAAAGCATCTTTTTCACACTCTGAAGATAACCCCGGAGAACTACAACATCAATTTTATCCCCGAAGATAGCCACGGGAGATCCAGTTTCCAACCCCGGAGATAACCCCGGGAAAATCAGTTTCAACCCCGGAGATAGCCCCGGGGGATCAAGATCAAAGCAACCCCGGAGGTAGCCCCGGGGGAAGATCAAAGCCTGGAGAACCTCGGAGTCAATAACCGAGATAACCCCAGGATAGTCAAAGTCAACAAGTCAACCTCAGAGATAATCCTGAGAAAATACTGCTACAACTGTGCAAAAATCGGAGATAACCACGGGAGGGGCAAAATGGTTATTTTGCTAACTCAACTTTAACTCACATCAAATCAACTCATGTCAACTCAAAATACTTTAATAGAAGTCCCACAAGAACCATATCTTAACTTTCGAGTGCAAACTACACAAAACGGCTCAACGGACTACCTGACGAAAACCCAGGAATGCCATTTCGGTCATGGACCCATCTTCCTGGAATCAAAAAAGGGCAAATCCTATGCCATTATGTAGCTCTCGAAAAGAGATTTCTGGAATGATATGGAACTCTTCCATCGAACTCCCGGATTGAAAGTTATGAACGACCGAGCTTAACAAACAAGCGTTGTTTAAATATGACGTTTCGACACACGGGACTCCACATCGCCGGGGCACCCTGCCAGCCACCACAGTACACTGCTACTAGGTCAAGCAGGTAGACCTGCGGCTCCCCCCTCTATAAATAGAGGGCTTGGGGTGGCCATTTTGCAAGAGAAAAAAGCGAGGAAGCCCTCGCCTAATTTGTTCTCGCAGACTCACCCCCGCAGTTGTACTTTCCCTTTTAAACACACTGTGAGCTCATATATAGCCCTTTGTACCTACAAAAGTCAAGTTGTTTACCCACTCTAAAGATATAGAAGTCTTTTTTGGCGCCAACTGTAAGCCTTCTCACACACTTTAGAGCCTTTTCTTCATCTCTGCACACACCCTTCTACACGCTGAGAGTCGTGTTGCTTACTTTTGCCCGGATTTTTGGTCCGTGGTTTTATTTTCATCAGATATATATATATATATATATATATATATATTACATATATATTGACTAACATTATCAAGTTATATCTCGATTGAGCCTGCATTTTGGCCCGAGCGTTTATTGCTTTTATATATATATATATATATATATATATATATTAATCGTGTGTCGAACTTTGTTCGATGAGCCTGTACTTGGCCCGAGCGTTTATTTGCTTTTATATATATATATATATATATATATATATATATATATATATATATATATATATATATATACATATATATATATTAAGCGTGTGTGAACTTTGTTTGATGAGCTTTAGGATTTGATCCAAATGCGTTTATCGCTTTTTATATATATATATATATATATATATATATATATATATATATATATATATATATATATATTAACTGTGTGTTTGGACTTTTTCGATGAGCCTCGGATTTTTACATCATGTGCCTTTTATTCGCTATATATATATATATATATATATATATATATATAAGCTTAATAAATATATACGACCCGGATGTAAAATCGTGCTCATATCTATTCTCTATATATATATATATATATATATACCCACCAGAGTTTACTTCGTGGTGGTTAATCGCTTTTTATGCCTTTTTTACGTTTCGCCCCGCCTGGAGTTTACTTTCGTGGCGCTTGATTGCTTGCATATGACTTTATTTACATTTTATCCCCTCGAGTTTCCTTTCATGGCGGTTGATCAGTATTTACATGTGTTTATTTACATTTCGTCTCCGCTTTAGAGTTTCCTCCGTATATGGTTGTTGATAGCTTTTTTTTAACTTTATTTACATTTTTCGATCCCCATGGAGGTGCTTCGTGGTTGGTGATCATGTGTCATGTATATATTATTTATAGCTTTTATATATATACCGCTATTACTTTCATATAAATTGCATTATTATGTGCGCCTTAAGAATCATGTGATCACAGATTCATCCCATGAATCTAGATTCGATTCGTGATGGACATTTTCATTGTAAGCGACTTGTAAATTATTCTCTGCGGTCTCGAATTTCCTCGATGGTTTCCATACCCATGAGGAAGTCGGCATTATTTTGTACATTATTTTCATACGGATGCCTCAGATTCGTAAAAAAAAAAATCAATCAAGCCGAGCACTTAATAAAATGGGAGTGTAAAAGGTCTTAATTACTATTGAGCATCAGGGTTTGAAAAACCTTTTTATAAAACATCATTGCTATACCTTGCTAAAAACTGAATTTTTACATAAATCTAAACCATGTGTATATAGGTTCGAACGAGGCCTCGCACTACTTCCAAATAACAGCACATTGACCCACACACACACACATTCATATAATAGTTTCTTGAAAAGAGGCGGTCACCGTGGTAACACGGATGTCTGGGGTGCCTAACACCTTCCCCAAGATAACCAAGTCCCCGGACCCTAATGAATCTCTCGGTTTCACCGAACCGCTTAGCGTTGTCACATCACCGGGTCAATGTGTAAACCTTTTTTTCTCGGTTGTGTTGGTACAACCATTAAAAACCAACTGGCGACTCTTAACAAGCCCATCATCGACATTATACATGTCGGACCTTTTTCACTTGTTTTTTCAAACAAATCTCACCTAAAATGAGAACACCAAAGAACAAGTAACGGAAAGGGACATCTAAAAATTTCGATGTTGACAGGAATCTTGTTAATTCTTTGGCCTAGAAAAGCACCAACTACATAGTCAAATGCATCACACATTAACTCAAATGGTTGACTCCAATCAAGTGATTTGATGATAGGAGCTGAAATCAACTCCTTTTTTAGTTGTTCAAAGGATTGAATACATTTTTCATTAAATTTAAACTATACATTTTTACCTAGAAGATTGGTCAAGGGTCTTGCTTTCTTACTGAAATCTTTAATGAATCGCCTATAAAAGCCTGCATGTCCTAGGAACTAATGAATTTATTTGACTATCCTAATATGACAAGAATTTGACCCTTGGGATTGGCAACAAGCTGGGTTTCAAGGACAACAAAGTCAACAGGGAACACAAAATTGCCAACCATAATGAGTACATCTTCAACTATTCGTTTTGGCACTTTAACGAAAGGGTCAGCTAGTTGGAGTGTGACACTTGTCTTTTTCAACTCCCCTAAACCTAAGGTTTGGCACACAAAAAATGGTAACAGGTTTACACTAGCTCCTAAATCAAGCAAAGCTTCTTCAATTAATGTGTCACCTATGATGCATGAAATAGTAGGACAATCGGGGTCCTTATACTTCATAAGAACTTGACATGCCAAAATAGAACTAACATGAGTTGTTATAAAAGTTTCCTTAGGAACAGGAGTTATCTTTTGTGTGTGCACAAATATTTTAGACATTTAGCATATGAGGGAACTTCTTGAATGGCATTTAGAAGAGGAATGTTAATTTTTACTTGTTTGAACACTTCTAGAATTTTTTCTGACTAGACTAACTACTTATTTGAAATAAGTCTTTGAGGGAATGGGGCTTTTGGTTTAAAGACTTTTCCATTTGACTTAGAAGATGTGATTTGATCATTTTTTGATATAAGCTTAGTGGATGGACCTACTGACTCAAAGTTTGTGGGCTTTTCAAGTTAGGTTGACTTTAAAGATGGATTGTTAGATTTAACATTTAAATTTTTCTCTTCTTCATTGTAATGTCAGCATGATTGTTAAAATAATTTCCATACCTTAAAGAGATTATAGAATTCACATGATTGACTTGGTTGTTTTCAAGTGAATTAGCATGATAAGGTTTTTTATTAGGGACTGGAAATTTCGGATTGGTTTCGGGTTGACTAGAAAACTTACCCTTCTCTTGTTAACTAACTGTATTGGCCAATTGACTAATTTGGATCTCTAAACGAGATAAGTCTTGGTTAGTGTTTTTCATTAACGTTTCCATGTTCTTCTCTAAAGTGCTAAGTCTCTTCTCACTTTCATTAGAAAAACCTGATGGATATTGAGGTGCTAAATTTGAATTTTGGTATGGACCTGGATTTGGCTTTTGGTAAGGTTGAAAAGTTTGATTTAGAGATTGATTGACCTGATTTGAAGAGTTATTTTGGTAGGGTCCTTTGTTCCATGCAAAATTAAGATGATTTCTCCAAACTGGATTATAAGTTAGTGCAAATGGGTCATTCCTAGGTCTTTAAAACATTGTATTTCCCTGTTCATATTCTTTAGATTGGGATATAACTATAGGACATTCCTCAATCACATGACTTGGTGAATTACACCTTAGACACAAAGGTTTTGGTGTTGAGACTTGGTTCACATGTGACTGTCCCCTGGTTTCTAAAACTTTGAGTCTTTTAAGTACACTAGCCAACTTAGCTTCAGTAGCAATTAAATTGTCAATTCTATGAACACCCCTAGATGAACTAGGTATATCGGACTCTCGGGTGGTTTCTTATTGCATAGTTTTTTCTGCTAAGTCTTCTAAAAACTCCCAAGCCTTTTCCTCATCATTATTCAGAAAATCCCCATGACACATTTATTGTGACGCCCCCAAAATAGGTATACATCACCCATTTTGAGTCACCAAATACATGGTACAAAATTCAAATACAACTTAATTAATACAACTGTCGTGTAATACGACAAAACATATGCTGAGAATTTTAACATAAATATTATCTTCTAGACAATATCCAAACTCAAATTCAATCTTATTACAATTATTATAACACTATTTCATAAAATAGTGAGGACTACTAAAACAACCATCTGGACCATCACTCCGTTCCCCGACTAGTCCCAGCTATATTCTCATTTCCTAAAGAGAACAATGAAAGCAAAGGGTGAGCTCAACTAGCCCAGTAAAGAATATTATGACTAAGATAATGCAGAATAAATTATCGTTAGCCTTCAACAATGTTAAACTTATAGAATATAATAGATAACAAGTTTAACTATAGCGGAACAAATAATCCATTAGAAGGGTCAAGTAGAGCATGATATCTACAATCTTCTATAATTTAAAAGTTTATCATCAATTTTATCGCTGAGACTCAGCTTAACAATAATCCACATCACTGAATTATCCATGCACTACGGGCCAAGGATATTCATTATTATCACCAATGGTCATGATCATGCCAACAACTGTCCATCAATGCACTACGGGCCAATGAGGACTTTTACCACATCATTTGTAACATTACGGGTCATGATTATACCGATCGATTCCTGGTCATAATCATACCAATCAACAGTCCATCTTTGCACTACATGCCAAAGATGACTTTCATAACAATATAAACATGAGGATGATGCCAATGATATAAGAATTCAATTAAATGCAAGCAAAGGAAAAATTATAAAGATTTATAATTTAATTTATCCAAAATTCAATAATGTCCAAATTATCAATATGATATTGCTTTGTGGAGTAAAATTCAAGAATAATATTGTATCAAAAATGATTTGGACCGAAAAGAAATCAATTTTTGTCATGAATAGTACCCCGGGTGAATAGTACCTGAGTGAATAGTACCCCATGAATAGTACTCCAGCATGAAAATGTTAAAACTTATCAAGAATGCTCAGAATAATATTTTCATGAAAAGATACTGGATGAAGCACAAATATCAAGGATATTCTACTAATTTCACGAATTATAGAAGCAATACTTACCATAGTTAGTTTAAATTTAAGAATGTGAAAAGAAATAATATCTCTTTCATACTATGGAGTATGAAAGAAAATAATATTTCTTACGAGTATTGAAATAAAATAATATCCTTTACCTTAGTAGAAATTGGATTTGATTGGAATATCGGCTATTATTCTGAGAAAATCTTGCAGAAAAAACTACCCTCAAAATATCCTTATACTCAAGAAAATACTCACAATACTATAGAATAAGAATTTCTGATTTTGAAGGTGTGATTTAGGAAGGAGGGTTATCCCTCTATTTATAGTGAGATTTCGGAGGAAAAACAAACAGGCTGCCTAACTCAGCCAAACATTTTTTACACCTAACTAATGCCTAATTTTCTCTTCCTTTTAATTGGCTAAAGGCCCACACATTGGAAAACATAATATTAAAGGCAAACTCTCCATCAACCAAGTGTTCCCATGGGAGGAATTATGTTACCAGCACATGGTGGAACCAAAGAATGCATGCACCGATTTTTGAAAAACAAGGGAAAGTAAAGGCAAGCTTCTCATTTTTGAATGCCTAACATATCAATTCACAATTGGTGAGGCCCACCATTTGGAACAAGTTTTGCAAGCAACATTTTCCACCCACCATAACTTTTATCACATGTATATATATATAATACTATTATTTAAATAATTATAATATATTTAAATGAATATTTTATCGGAGAAGATAATCATCAAACTTTCAACAAATAATTCATACAAAATTCCTTTATTTATAACAAAATTG
Source organism: Panax quinquefolius (assembly GCA_020205615.1). Taxonomy (NCBI): domain Eukaryota; kingdom Viridiplantae; phylum Streptophyta; class Magnoliopsida; order Apiales; family Araliaceae; genus Panax; species Panax quinquefolius. The sequence continues at coordinate 70,946,628 of CM035167.1, read as the reverse complement.
AACCAATATCCACCACATAATTATTAATATTATAAGCTCACAATATCAACAACCAGATCATTTCCAGGAATGAGGGGCCTTTCTGATATGGATTTATCCTTACTGGCGTGCAATTAGATGACCAAACCCCTTTCCTCGACAGAATTTTCTAGACATTGTCAATAATGCTAACTAATAATATGAATAATTGTGTTGCGTCAATTATTGATTTAATAATGTACAATATTGTGCAGATGATACTATGACAATAATTGAATCAATACTATAAGAAACTGTGCAACAATTACTGTGGAAATTATTGAATAAAACTGAGTGACTTCTCACGTAAGAATCAATAATCAAAGATATTGTACAATACCGTGTGCTACTATGCAACCACGCGTATTACTATACTTTTATCACTGGGTATTTCAACAGTTAACGGTAAAACTTTTGCCGTTATTTTTATAAAAAGATATTTTTGTCGTATTTTAACTCCAACAATAATTCTTTTGTGGGGTTCACCAATGATTGTGCAATCGTACGAATATTCCCTGATAAAATGAATATTCCCTGACCAATCCAATATTTTATAACAACTTGCTTACTTTACAAAATTTATAAATATTACCCACAACTATAACATTATATCAAAATCACACCTTAGTATTCAAAAATAATATTTAGAGAAAAATTAATCTTTATTTATGAAAGTTGTGGTCTTACAACCTCCCCTTCTTATGAAATTTTATCCTCGAAATTATGGTACATACCTGGTATGTCAAAGAGGTGAGGATACCTTGATTTCATTTCAGATTCTAACTCACATGTCATTTCCTCAACATCGTGGTTTCTCCACAAAACTTTGACTTAAGGTATAACCTTGGAGCATAGAATATGTTCCTTCTTATCCAAGATTTTAACAGGTACCTCTTCATAAGTTAAATCTTCAGCTATCTCGTCTGGTTCTAACTCAATAATGTGGTTTGGGTCTTCCACATATTTACATAACATAAATATGTGAAAAATGTTTTGAACACGAGACATACTTGACTGTAAGGCGAGTCTATAGGCCACAGTTCCTACTCGATCGAGAATTTCAAATGGGCCAATGAATCGAGGATTGAGCTTTCCTCTCTTTCCAAATCTTGTAACTCCTTTCCATGGAGCAACATGTAACAACACATGTTCTCCAACATTGAATTCCACGTCCTTTCGATGAAGATCAACATAACTCTTTTGTCGATCTTGTGGGGTCTTCATACGTTGTCAGATCATTTGTATCTTTTCTGTTGTCATGCGTACCAATTCTGGTCCCAATAACGTTGCTTCACTCACCTCATCCCAGCATAATGGAGAATGACACTTGCATCCATATAACGCCTCGAATGGAGCCATGTCGATACTTGCTTGATAACTGTTGTTGTAGGAAAATTCCAACAATGGCAAGAACTTATCCCAACTTCCTTTGAAGTCAAGGACATAGAGTCTTAATAGATCTTCCAGAGTTTAAATAGTCCTCTCCGAATGCCCGTCCGTTGGAGGATGATATGCCGAACAAAATCATAAATCAGTGCCCATAGCCTTTTGTAAACTAACCCAAAACCTTGAAGTGAATCTTGGGTCTCAATCAGAAACTATGGATACTGGCATACCATGAAGTCTTACAATCTTATTTATGTACATATGAGCGGACGTTCAAGTGTATAAGTTTCTCGTATAGGTAAGAAATGAGCAGACTTGGTCAATCTATCAACAATGACCCAAATTGCATCTATGCCTTGAGAAACCTTGGGAAGACCAGTAACGAAATCCATGGCAATGTGCTCCCACTTATATTCTGGAATTTCAAGTGGTTGCAATGGACCTTTTAGCACTTGATGCTCCGCCTTGACTCATTGACAAGTTAGACACCTTGAGATAAACTCCGCGATCTCTCTTTTCATATTGCTCCACGAAAATGTATGTTGAAGATCACGATACATTTTGGTACTCCCAGGATGGATTGCAAATGGTGTGTTGTGCGCCTCCATCATGATTTTATATTTTAAATTAGGGTCGTTAGGAACACAAAGTCTGGAGTTGACTCTAAGTATTCCTTCTTCATCGATTCTTGCTTCCGGAATAGCACCTTCTTGCAATTTCTTCTTCAAACACATCAGCTCCAGGTCTGTAGTTTGAGCAACTTTAACTTTATCGATTAATGTTGGTTCTACTCGTATATTTGCCATCATCATGTGGGTTCCTGGAGTCTTTATCTCTATCTCCATCCTTTGCAAGTCATACAAAATGGGCCTTTGCATTGACAATATCATACTCGTACCCGCATATGATCTTCTACTCAATGCATCAGCTACCACGTTCGCTTTTCCAGGATGGTATTGAATAGTATGATCATAATCTTTCAACAGTTCAAGCCAACGTCGTTGCTGTATGTTGAGTTCCTTTTGAGTGAAGAAATATTTGAGGCTTTTATGATCCGTAAAGATCTCCACCTTCTCCCCATACAGGTAATGCCTCCAGATTTTAAGTGCGAAAATAACAGCTACCAACTCTAGATCATGAGTAGGATAATTCTTCTCATATTCTTTGAGTTATCGTGAGGCATAGGCTATGACTTTCCTATGTTGCATGAGAACAAATCCTAAACCTTTGCCTGAAGCATCACTGTAGATGACAAATCCCTCCGAACCAGATGGTATTGTCAGAACAGGTGGTGAAATGAGTCTCCTCTTGAGTTCTTGAAAACTCTTCTCACGTTCCTCGCTCCAACCAAATTTTGTATCTTTTTGAGTCAGCTGAGTTAATGGAGGAATGATTCAAGAAAATTCTTCCACGAATCTCCGATAATAACCAGCTAATCCTAGAAAGCTACGTACTTCGGTTTCTAACTTCGATTGTTCCCAGCTTTGTATTGCTTCAATCTTCATCGGGTCAACAAATATTTTATGATTTGACATCACGTGCCCAAGGAATGTTACTTCCTCAAACTAGAACTCACATTTCTTCAACTTGGCATATAGCTTGTTTTCACGAAGCTTTTGAAGTATCAGTCTTAAGTGTTGTTCATGATCTTCACGGCTTTTGGAGTAAATGAAGATGTCATCAATAAAGACAACCACAAAATGATCTAAATATTCCTTGAATACTCAGTTCATCATATCCATGAAGGCAGCATGAGCATTAGTCAATCCAAAGAACATGACTAGGAATTCGTAATGCCCGTACCAAGTTCTGAAAGTAGTCTTTGGAATGTCATCATTTTTAATCTTCAATTGGTGATATTCGAAACGAAGATCAATCTTTGAAAAGAACTTGGCACCTTGCAACTGGTCAAACAGGTCATCAATACGAGCTAACAGGTACCTATTTTTGATGGTGACATAATTCAACTCCTGATAGTCAATGCAAAGTCGGATACTCCCATCTTTCTTCTTCACGAATAGAACAGGAGCACCCAAAGGAGACGTACTAGGATGAATGAAACCAATGTCTAACAACTCCTGCAGTTAGATTTTTAACTCCTGAAGTTCAATAGGAGCCATTCGATATGGGGCTTTAGAAATGGGTTCTGTACCAGGTTCAAGGTCAATACCAAACTCGATTTCACGCTCCGGGGGTAGGCCAGGAATTTCTTCGGGGAATACGTCAGGAAATTTATTAACAATAGAAATATCATTCAAATCTGACGTATTTTTGTTTAAATCCGTGACATGGGCTAAGAAAGCTTGACATCTGTTTTTCAATAAATGAATAGCTTTATGGCTTTATATGACAGTGATTGACTTTAGTGGTTTGGTCGTTTGAATTCACAGTATAGGTTGGTTAGGAATATAAAAGCTAACAACCTTACGAAAATAATTAATTTTTGTATTATGAGTAGTTAACCAATCAATCCCTAAAATCACATCAAATGCAAGTATTTTTAAGGAAATAAGATCGACAGGTAATGTGAGGGTACCGATTTGAACCAAACAAGACTTATAAACAGTAGATGTAATGAAGGTTTCTCCCAACGAAGTTTCAACAGATAAGTCAAAGTCTAATTTCTCCGGAGTTAAATTTAAATGTTGAGCGCAAGTAGGAGAAATAAAAGAATGGGTAGAACCTGTATCAAATAAGGTATAGACTTCGCTAGAGTTTATGATTAGCTTACCCGTGATGACCTCGTTTAGATTCCTCACATTTTGGGAGGTTACAACAAACGCTCTCTCTTGAACTATCAGTTTTGTCTTGTCTGGGACGGCCTTTGATACCTACATCCCAGCTGGACTTGACTTTGGTGCACAACAAAATCAGGCTAGGTGACCTTCTCTTCCACAATTATAACATGTTTTGGACTGCTGCATATAGTTTGGACTGATGTGTCCCTCCCCTCCGCATTTGTAATATACGACCGACGGTCGTTCTCCTTCCTTAACAACAGGTGATGGTGTTGACGTCTTTCCATAATTATTGAATTTCCTCTTCTTAAAATTTCCACTTCTATTATCTTGGCCATGATTATCATCGAAGTGGTTACCATTTCTGGCATGTTGATTCCCTCCACGTTTGTTGTCACCGCTTCGATGGCTGCTACCACTTGTATTATCGATTTGATGGCTGCTCTCTCTCGGTTGGGTTGACTCAATATCACGTTCCAATAACTAAGCCATATTTACAACATCTGAATACAAACACAGTTTGTGAGAAATTAGGTATTGACGTATCTCAGGTTTTAAACCTCTTAGAAACATCCGCGTCATTCTCTCCTCATTATCAACCAAGTGGGACGCAAATCGGGACAACTCGGCAAACTTAGCTTTGTAGTGTGACAAAGTCATATTATTTTGCTCTAGCTTGATGAACTCCACCTCTTTCATGTGACGAATACTTTCGAGAAAGTACTTGTCGTTGAATAGTTCTTGGAACTTTTCTCAAGACATCTTCAGTGTGACAGGCTGAGTATGCTTTACAGATTCCCACCAATAATCTGCCTCTCCTCGCAACATGAAGGTTACAAAGGGAACCTTTTGCTCTTCAGAGCATCCCAAGACATCAAATATCTTGGTGATCTGCTTTATCCACGCCTCCGCCTTAAGTGGTTTTGGCTCTCCCAGGAACTCCTTGAACTGCTTAGCGGTTACCATCCGAGAGTTGACAGTGTTTCCACCTGCATTTAGAACTGAAGTCGCTCTCGCCTGATGTTGCATGAATTGCATAAAGCCTCTAAACATCCCATCGTTCATTGTTTGGTCGGTGTTTTTGTTTTCCTGAGGATTATTGCCATCCTGATGCACATTATCCTGGGTATTGATCGTTGGTGATTCAACGGTCTCATGTGCTTCATTGCTTATCTAAACATTTTCGGTTGCCATTATCAAATGTTGCCACAAAACAAGGGTTAATTAACATGTCACATATTATCCCTATACTCTGACCAACCAAATAAATACCAAATAAACTTAGGTAGGTCATACAAGCGAAAAAATTTCTCGTCTCTCCCCTCCTAGTTCTAGTCTCACATCTCAGCCAGGGATCATATCCCTAAGTTTTGATACCAACTGTGATGCCCCCAAAATAGGTATACATCACCCATTATGAGTCGCCAAATACATGGTACAAAATTCAAATACAACTTATCTAATACAACTATCGTGTAATACGACAAAACATATGCTGAGAGTTTTAACACGAATATTATCTTCTAGACAATATCCAAACTCAAATTAAATTTTATTACAATTATTATAACACTATTTCATAGAATAGTGAGGACTACTAAAACAACCATCTGGACCGTCACTCCGTTCCCCGACTAGTCTTAGCTATATTCTCATTTCCTAAAGAGAACAATGAAAGCAAAGGGTGAGCTCAACTAGCCCAGTAAAGAATATTATGACTAAGATAATGCAGAATAAATTATTGTTAGCCTTCAACAGTGTTAAACTGATAGAATATAATAGATAACAAGTTTAACTGCAACGAAACAAATAATCCATTAGAAGAGTCAAGTACAGCATGATATCTACAATCTTCTATGATTTAAAAGTTTATCATCAATTTTATCGCTGAGACTCAACTTAACAATAATACACATCACTGAATTATCCATGCACTACAGGCAAAGGATATTCATTATTATCACCAATAGTCATGATCATGCCAACAACTGTCCATCAATGCACTACGGGTCAACGAGGACTTTTACCACATCATTTGTAACATTACGGGTCATGATTATACTGAACGATCCCTGGTCATAATCATACCAATAAACAGTCCATCTATGCACTACGTGCCAAAGATGACTTTCATAACAATATAAACATGAGGATGATGACAATAATATAAGAATTCAATTAAATGCAAGGAAATGATAAATTCTAAAGATTTATAATTTAATTTATCCAGAATTCAATAATGTCCAAATTATCAACATGATACTGCTTTGTGGAGTAAAATTAAAGAATAATATTGTATCAAAAATGATTTGAACCGAAAATAAATCAAGTTTTTGTCATGAATAGTACCCCGGGTGAATAGTACCCGAGTGAATAGTATCCCATGAATAGTAATTTGAGAATAGTACCCCGTGAATAGTACTCCGGCATGAAAATGTTAAAACTTATCAAGAATGCTCAAAATAATATTTTCATGAAAAGATACTGGATGAAGCGCAAATATCAAGGATATTCTACTAATTTCAAGAATTATAGAAGCAATACTTACCATAGTAAGTTTAAATTTAAGAATACGAAATGAAATAATATCTCTTCCATACTATGGAGTATGAAAGAAAATAATATTTCTTATGAGTATTGAAATAAAATAATATCCTTTACCTTAGTAGAAACTGGATTTGACTGGAATATCGGATATTATTCTGAGAAAATCTTGCAGAAAAAACTACCCTCAAAATATCCTTATACTCAAGAAAATACTCACAATACTATAGAATAAGAATTTCTGGTTTTGAAGGTGTGATTTAGGAAGGAGGGTTATCCCTCTATTTATAGTGAGATTTCGAAGGAAAAACAAATAGGCTGCCTAACTCAGCCAAACATTTTTTACGCCTAACTAATGCCTAACTTTCCCTTATTTTTAATTGGCTAAAGGCCCACACATTGGAAAACATAATATATTGAAGGCAATTTCTCCACCAACCAAGTGTTCCCATGGGAGGAATTATGTTACCAGCACATGGTGGAACCAAAGAATGCATGCACCGGTTTTTGAAAAACAAGGGAAAGTAAAGGCAAGCTTCTCATTTTTCAATGCCTAACATATCAATTCACAATTGGTGAGGCCCACCATTTGGAATAAGTTTTGCAGGCAACATTTTCCACCCACCATAACTTTTATCACATATATATATATATATAATACTATTATTTAAATAATTATAATATATTTAAATGAATATTTTATCGGAGAAGATAATTATCAAACTTTCAACAAATAATTAATACAAAATTCCTTTATTTATAACAAAATTGAACCAATATCCACCACATAATAATTAATATTATAAGCTCACAATATCAACAACCAGATCATTCTCATGAAAGAGGGGATTTCCGATAAGGATTTATCCTTACTGGCGCGCAATTAGATGACCAAACCCCTTTCCTCGACATAATTTTCTAGACATTGTCAATAATGCTAACTAATAACATGAATAATTGTGTTGCGTCAATTATTGATTTAATAATGTAAAATAATGTGAAGATGATACTGTGACAATAATTGAATCAATAATATAAGAAATTGTGCAACAATTACTGTGGCAATTATTGAATAAAACTGAGTGACTTCTCACGTAAGCATCAATAATCAAAGATATTGTACAAAAACGTGTGCTACTATGCAACCACGCGTATTACTGTACTTGTATCACCGGGTATTTCAACAGTTAACGGTAGAACTTTTGTCGTTATTTTTATAAAAAGATATTTCTGTCGTTTTCTAACTCCGACAATTTTGTGGGGTCCACCAATGATTGTGTCATCGTACGAATATTCCCTAATAAAACGAATATTCTCCGACCAATCGAATATTTTATAACAATTTGTTTACTTTGCAAAATTTATAAATATTACCCACAACTATAACATTATATCGAAATCACACCTTAGTATTCAAAAATAATATTTAGAGTAAAATTAATCTTTATTTATGAAAATTGGAGTCTTACATTTATTCTAACATTATTTTAGTGGGATAGTCTAAACCTTCGTAAGCAATTTGACACAATCTCCATTTTCCAAATCCATGGTGTGGGCACTGGGATAGCTAATTTTTAAATCTATTGAGATACTTCCAAAATGACCATTTTTCAAGTTGGCAAAATTGATGAATTGCATTCCTAATTTTAGAAGTTTTATGATTTGGAAATATTTTTTTAGAAATGTAACAACAAATCCCTCCTATGTTGATATGGAATTATTTGGTAGGTTATATAACCACTTTTAAGCATTATCTCTTAAAGCAAATGTGAAAAATCTTAGCCTAATTGAGTCATCAGACAATTGCTGAATTTTCATTAAAGCACAAACTTCCTCAAATTCCTGAATAAATAAATATGCATATTCTATCCCCGTGAACCTAGGTAACATATTTATAAAATGCAGTTTAAGTTCAAAATTATTACCAGTTACCGGTGGTAGACTAATACATGAAGGTTGGGCAAAGCGGAAAGGATAACATCAATCCCTTAAAGAAACAGTTTGTGCGCTCTCCATTTTTCTTAAAGTGGGATCTTTTAAAGTGAAATTTGAAAAATCAAGTTTTCTCACTAATCAAGATGTTTTGACCCTAATCCACACGTTTTGCATACACTACTTAGCAAATAAATAGATAAGCACACAAAAAAACAAATAAGAGAAAATAGTAATAAATTAAAAAAAATACTTGGCCAACCTAAATAAAATCTATACAGCTCCTAAATGTTCCAAGTTACACCACAAGGTCCACCAAACTCAAAATTGTCACACCACTAGTCAGGTAAGTGTAAGAAATGTGGGAGTCTCTCCGTAGGTACGGTGACTAATTGAATAACCACACGTTCTTTAGGCGTTTGCCTTTTGAACCACTTGCCTAAACACCAATAATTTGATCAATTTAAAATTTAGTCTAATCTTGGAGTTTCTTGTCCTAATTGAGCTCGAGAGTCCTAGGGATCAACGTCTACTTGATTTAATTAGGTCAAGGTTATGCAAAATGTAAGTTAGGTTGTTTGTGGGCAAAGGAAGGGTGATGAAATCCCCACCTTATCTTATTACAAGTTTTTGCCCTTAATGTTAGATTAAAGATGAAAATGCACAAATAAAATAAAAAAATTGTAAACAAATAAAGTGTCTTAAAACTATGTGAATTGGGAAAAAAAATGAGAAATTTTGATGTACCTCAATCTTCCAGTAATCACACAAGTTATATTTGACAAAAAAACAAAAACCTAAACAGAATGTGCTCTACATGAGTAAATCCATAAATGCTGCAATTAAAAAAATAAACTACTAATTTTTTATTTATTTTTAAAATATGGAGATACGAAGTACCAAAGAAAAAGCAACAACAAAATCTTTATCTTTTCACTCCTTCGATCCGCTTCGATAATCCTGAAAAAAAAATATTAGAGTTAAAAACTAATTCAAATAAATAAAAATTAAGAAATAGAAAATTTAATTCTAGTCCCCGACAACGCCGCCAAAAACTTGATGTAATAAAATTTAGTAACTGTAAGTGCACGGTATCTATTGTAGATTTGGCAAGTGCGCAGGTCGAACCACGGAGATTAGATCAATTCTTTAATATATCTTTAATTAATATTTCAGACAAATTAGAAATAAATATGGTGGAGATAATTTATTAACTAAATTATGCAAACTAATAATCAATAACTAAAACTATAGAAAAGATACCTAGGAATGTGAATCCACTAGTTATTGACATAATAATCAATTTCTTATTTTCCAAATTAATTCCCAAATTATTTTTCCTTCCCTTTAAAAATAATGATTCATATAATCAATATGGAAAAGCATAAGATATGAAAAATTCACAGATTAACTATAACTTATCAAAACCTCGCAATCAATATAAAAATCATGTAATTTGTGCGAAAGAAAATATGAAGACAAAAATAATTATGCACTAATTTCAAAACGGAAAAAAATATTATTATGAAATACCTAGTTTCATCACCATCCTAAGTATTAGAATTAGTTAGTCATGCAATTTAAAGTTAATAAAAACAAATAAAATTGGTACTAATAATAACTGCATCAGATTAATAATAATAAAAGAAAACGTAACCAACTTGTTTAACCTAACAGGAAAGCATTAAAGTAATTAACTAATAGAATACCAAATAAAGAAAAGACGTTGAATAGAAAACACTTTTATAAAACTAAATAACTGTTACAACTCAAACCCGTTGTACTCTTAGAGCCGAATAAGGACAGAGGAAAAAAAACAAAGAAACAAAACTCTCAAGCTGCTTCTAGTCCCAGCCGGATGTGAAGGAAAAGAAAAAGAAATAAAAAGTGGTCTCGTTGTCTCTAAAACAAGAGACTTATTTATAGGAAAAAATAAATTGTAACTTAATATTAATACATTAAATTTGGTTTTTTTTTCTCTTATTTCCAAATTGACTTCAACTTCTTCATGATAATCCTGGAAGAGTCTAATGTTATCTTTAAAATTGGATAGTTATACAAGACAAATCCTACAAAATCAAATAAAATGTATTAGTTAAATAAAATAAACATATGAAATAATATATATGGGAATATTAAAGTATATAAATTATGTGTCTATCAGCCCCATGGAGGGTCCGACCCATTTGGTTTATGAGTTAGTTTGTGATATTGACTAAGCTAATTAGGTAAGTGAGAGTTTGAGAGATTGTAGGAAAGTGGTTCTACTACTTCGGCTTATAAGACTCACGTCTCCTCTCCTAAGAAGTATGATTAGTTCAGTTGGCCCAAACTAGAAAGTTTTTATCAGTAACCTCTCCCAACACAGACCAAACCCTTACGAATCGTGAATTTGAGCTCCATTATCATATCGTAGTTCGGAGACACCGTTTTACAGAGGACGGTCAATTGCAGAAAGATTTTTGCACCAAACGTTCTATTACGCTTCAGAGTTATGAATTTATTATTTCGTTTTTTGTGTAAATAGGTCATGACATTGATCATATTATTCCTTCAGCTAAATATGTATAAGCTTGATCGTAGGGCTTATTGACTATAGAATGAGGGAGTGATGTGTAGAGTTGTCGCAATCGATATAGATTGATGTGCTTGGCAAATAGATATATGTTGCTCTTCATCTATGGTGTGAGAGCAAAAGAATGCATGGCAGTAGAGGTTGATAGAGCACCTTCAAGTATAATGGTTTGTCTTTTATCCTCTTTAGGCTTGAAGAGAGAATATTGTGAGCTTTAATCACCTTCATTGAGATCTCTTTGCACTATTTCTTCAGTTTGTTCCTCTGCTAGAGGAGGAATATTCTTGAGGTTTTTGAGGACATGAAGACTTATTTGAGGTTTAATTTAGAGATTGATCTTCTGGAAGAGAATGATGAGTTTCGAGAGTTGTGATAGCTCCACGTTTTGATTTGATGATAACTCTACGACGGGTTTTGTAGGCCTGCTCTACAATTTGTTCTTGTGTTGACTTTACGACCCTCTCAGACATGTTTATATGTTTTGCTCGATTGTTGATTATGCATTTGGCTGATGAGAAATATTCAACTCCAAGTTCTCCTTGATCTACTCCAACATACTTTTTTCAGTAGAATCTTCTTGTATTTCATAAAGAATAGAAGTTTCACGCATTGTCAGTGAATACATTAATCATGGCATTTCATAATGAAATACTTATGTTGAATATTATTGTCCTTATTTTAATGACATATCCTGACATCGAATGTGTATACACTATCAATGTATCAAATTTTAACTCTTACCTAAATAAGTTACTCTAATACTTGCAACACTACATCCTTGGTAATTTCATCATACACATATTCTTCTACTATATGTATTTATTGTACTCCCTCCGTCCTTAAAATGATCGCGTAAGTGGAAAAAAAAATGTTATCCACACAAACATGTCTAAAGTACTCATATTACATCTTATCCAAATAGTAAATCAATCACATCACAAATGAATGGCTCAAATTATTTTACTCTCGATCGCCACAAACAAAGTGTCAATTAAAATAATTAACACACATACCAATACAAGGGCAAAATGAAAAATAAATTTATATTCTCTACCTTTTTTAACTACCTTAATTTGAATAAAATATGTCCTTAAGTCATCCTTTCGAGAACACGAGGAATATATGTTTGTACAAATGTACGTTTACCTTGTATACCTTGTTTATATCTGGCTCTATCCTTTTAGGTCAAGCTCTGTATGCATTGAATTTTGTCACTTCTCTAAGCATGAGGTTTGGCTCGTCCAAGAGTAATGTTAAAAGTTAACTAGGCACATTTAGAAGGGGTTGAATAAGTGTAGGAGAAATCTATGACAAATTTTTAAACTTTAAATTAAGCTATTAAATTCAAGCTACTATATTGATTAATTCAGTTTGCTGAATTAAGATAGTCTATTGAATTGACTAAATATCCTGCTGAATTTATAACTTAACTAAAATACTTGGTGTTAAAGAATTATCTTAATATAATGCAAATATTCAAATTTTAATTATTAAGATAATTAAATGGCTTACGTGAGTAATTAAAGTAAAGCAAGCAGTTATATCAACATCAAGATTTTTTACGTGGTTCAGCTATTACCCTCTATAATAATAGCCTAGTCCACGTCCAATACCAACTAGTATTGAAGACTCACTTTATTTATCTTTATAAATAAACACGGATTACAAAACAGATTCTTACAAAAATTAATTAACAATTAATTTCTCTTGAGCACTCTTGCTTCGTGTGCACATATGAACTCTTCAAGCACATTTGCTTCCTTGAACCTGTTTGTAAACTTTTTCTCTAATCCACTAGGATTAAAATCTTTAGACTACACTTAGTCTAAAATAGAAATTCAATACAAATATAGATGTCTATGATCAATGCAAGAATAATCAATTTAACAATTAAAGGCTCAATTATATGCAATGATCAATTAGCACACAAAGATAAATAATTAATTTCTTACCAAATACCAGCTCAAAGATATCATAAATAAATTACTTAGATGCTCAACGGTTTGCACCAATAGAATAATGTTTGCTTGATATATCAGTAATTAGTGCAATATTAATTCGTGAGTTCTATATTTCCATGCTTGAGAATACTGATTTTATAGCCCACAAAATATTACCATTTAATTAAAGATAAGACTTTGTTTGTTCAAGTCAATCGGTAAGAAGTTGTCAAAGAGTACAACAGTAATAGAGTCAATATTTATCCAGCAAAACAAATTCTTGTTAGTTACTTAGTTTGAATATAACACCCCCTTCCCGAAAAGGAAAGGGAGGTCACGTGCAAAGCACAATAAACCTCAAAATAAATAAACAGAGCACTAACAACCTCAAAATATTAATAGTGGTGATCCAATAATAAAGTAATAAGTACAATTCTCCAAACTAAGTCAAAATAATCAAAACTTAAAATTCGAATCAACCTAAATGGTCAAAGGCAAAACTCTCATCACACTAGCCTTGAATCACCCCTACAAACCTGCCGGAAGAAAAAACACGAAGATGAGCCAATTGCTTCAAAGACGGATACTGAGATATACAAAAGATATACAATCGATATAATGAAAACAATCGAGACAAATTACTGAACAAGCCTCAAGTGCAAATACGAACGAAAATATAATATCCAAAGATCTGAATGGAATATAGCTGAATCAACATAATTGACGAAACCAATAAAAGAATAAAGAAATAACGAACTGAAATGACTAACTCAATGACTTGAACTGAACAGAAACCAACAAAACTAATCCAATAAAATAATAGGCTGAAACAAATGGCTGGAGTTATTTCATACTGAATAAGCTCATAAATATATCTTGCCACACAGGCAAGTCAAACTAATGCCACACAGGTAAATCAATTATGCCACACAGGCAAGTCAAATGATGCTACACAGGCAACCAAAATAATGCCACACAGGCATATAACACATTGGACCGCGAATCCAAATGTATGCAAATCGGATAGGTGTGTTTGGCACAACATCTCAAATTCGCAGAACAAAAAACTAGGGTTAACCCATACGCCTCCCACAATAAAACACCAAATGGCCCACTTCCTCTGGAGCCCAAAACGGAGACGCCGTGGACTAATCACACTGCCACGGAAAGTGTAATGCCTCTCGTGTTAAGACGACATGCTCGTGGTACCCCCACGGTGGTTATAGCTCGGTATACCCTACTAAGATATTCTAACAAAAATACTATGTCACAACGCATGCGACATATAATACCACAAAAAGGGTTCTATGTGTACATGTTGAACCAAATCAAATTATAGTCACAAGGTCTCAAAAAGAAGGTAAAGAATATGTAGCGCTTACAATTATCAAAAATAAATACTAAACAAGATATCCTAATTCAAAGAGTACAAATACGAAAGTCATGTGTATCAACTCCAAAATAAAAATAATATATTTATTTCACAAGAAATAATTATGTGAAATCATAACAAAATTTGAAATAAGGAAACAAACGAACAAATCAAATTTAACAAGAGTATCGCTGAAAGAGTACGGAATTCGTACCTGAAGCAAGCAATGTCATACCCAAAATTTATATTCCAAATTATAACTCCTTAAATTCTCTCCGTCTAAGCTAATTAAACAAAAAAAAAAAGCAAATTAATAATTTATGAGCTAAATTACTAATTACTAACTTCTTTTTTTATTATTATTATTAAGACTCATACATTCCATGGATTTTATAATACCAAAATAATTTACCGAACCCAAATATCACTCCGCCAAATCTCCTCAATCCTATCTATATAATTATCAAATTAATACAATACTATTAATTAAATTACTAACTTATTAAATTTATTCTTTTATTTTATTTTATACATTTAACAATTATAAAATAGAAGACATATTATATATATTCTGTAGTATGTTTTGTTTATAATTATATTATTATTATTTTTAAAAATATCAATTATGACACTACATGCAAAATCACATTAATTGATTACACGGATAGAAAATAGTGTGTTAGACTAACCTCATATCTTTCCTTTCATCTATGAGTGAATCGACTTCATCCATTAGTGTACTAACTAATCCTTTTAAGCTTGCATTCTTTTCTCTTAATTTCTTATTTTCTTGCTCTAAAGAGTTAAGTTCATTAAGAGATACCTGATGTGACGCCCTCAAAATTAGGTATACATCACCCATCCTGGGTCGCCAGATACATGGTACAGAATTCAAATACAACTTAATTATACAATAGTCATGTAAAGTATGACAAAACATATGCTGGGAGTTTCAACACGAATACTGTCTTCTAGACAATATCCACACTCAATGGAGTTCTCATTACATTTATTATTACACTATTTTACATAATAGTGAGGACTACTAAAGTCATTTATCCTGGACCATCACTCCAATCCCCGACTCGTCCCAGCTACGTTCTCATTTCCTGAAGAGAACAGTGAAAGAAAGGGTGAGCTCAACTAGCCCAGTAAGAAATATTATGACTAAGATATTGCAGAATAAATTATCGTTAGCCTTCAACAGTTTAACAACTGATATAATATAATAGACAACAAGTTTAACTGCAGCAGAATAAGCAATCCATTAGAAGAGTCGAGTAGAACATAATATCTACTATCTCTTCTAGATTAAAAGTTCATCATTGATATTTTATTCCTGTACTACTCATCAACAGTTCTTGTTTATACTCAAGACAAATAGAACTTTCATCACTTGTCTTCACCTGAACCGCCAAAGATGTTAGTTAAATTCACAATTCATATTTATAATAATGTGAATTAACAGTTCTGTCTTGCCACAAAGGCTTAATAAAATTTTTACTCAATATCCTTACCCCAAAGGCTGAAGATATTCAAATGTAATAACAATGATCATACCAATCAGTTGTCTATCTTTGCACTACGAACCAAAGATATTCAACTATAAAACCAATGGTCATGATCATACCAATCAATTGCCTATCAATGCACTACGGCCAAAGACATTCAACTGTTAACTAATGGTCATGATCCTGCCAATCACATCATTGAATTATCCATGCACTACGGCCAAGGATATTCGTTAGTATCACTAGTGGTCATGATCATGTCATACACCTGTCCATCTTCGCACTATGGGTCAAAGCTATCAAACAACAGATCATCTTTGCACTACAGGCCAAAGATATTCAACAACATATCATCTTTGCACTACAAAAGCCAAAGACATACAAATCGTAAAACCAATAACCAACAAAGATAATAAAGAATGGAATAATAAAAGAATTTCACCACGTATGTATAAAGATTTGATGCATGACAAAGTTATTCCAACATAATAATAAAGATGGAATAATAAAAGAATTTCACCATGTATGCAAGATTTGCATGACAAAGTTATTCCAACATAATAATAAAGAATGGAATAATGTAAGAAATTACCACGCGCATGTAATCCGCACATGCATACAGAGTTATTCAAAACAGTAATAATAAATAATGGAACCAGTCGTGCAGAATAAGCATATGCATGTGATATTCCAAATGTAATAATAAAGAATGGAATAACAATGTAAAATCACCATGCAAGCGATAGACCACACGCATAAAAGTTATTCCAAGAATAATAAATAATGGAACTGTCAAGTCAGCGTAATCGACCCGACCGATGTGATATTCAAACAGTAATAATAAAGAATGGAATAATGTAAGAATTTCACCATGTATGCGGAGATCAGACAGACAAGTTATTCCAACATAATGATAAAGAATGGAATAACAGAAGTTCTCTTCATGAATAAGAAAGAAAGAATACCCCTTACGAGTACAACAAATAATATCCCTTACGAGTACAATAAATAATATCCCTTATGAGTACAACAAATAATATCCCTTACGAGTACAACAAATAATATCCCTTACCTTTGAAAGAAGAGTATTCCGACTAGTAGAGCGAGGATATACTCGAAGAAACTTGCACTATGCTCAAAGCTTTCTTAAACTCTAAAGAAATACGCTCAAGATTATAAAAGAAGAACTCTCTCTATAGTTTCAGTGAATTCGTAAGAAATAATGAAGGAATGAGCTTCTATTTATAGAAAAATGGACTGCATAGTAACTAATTCATGAACGATCCAGATTGATTTACTTTTAATCGGACGGCCCATATTTAAAGCAAAATCTTTTAAATAAAATATAATATATTCTATTTATAATCTAATAAAAACGAATAACTTTATAAAAGTATTTTGTTTTATATAAAAAGATTTTACTATGCAAAACACTATGCAGGCACTATGCAACACTATGCATAATAAAATATAATATATTCTATTTATAGAATAACTTTATAAAAGTATTATATTTTATATAAAAAGATTTTACTATGCAAAATACTATGCATAATAGAATATAATATATTCTATTTATAGAATAACTTTATAAAAGTATTCTGTTTTATATAAAAAGATTTTACTATTAAAACTTTAAACCAACGATCCATATTGATTTACTATTATAATTTCAACCAACAATCTGAAAAATTAGCACATCTCCTCATGGAATAATATTGTACCCAAAAATGATTTAGACCGAAAAGAAATATATTTTTTTGGGTGAATAGTACCCCATGAATAGTGCTTCGAGAATTGTACTCTATGAATAGTATCCCGACACAAAAAGTGTCACAAATACCCGAGTGAACAATACTAGAGTGAATAGTAATCGGGTGAATAGTAACCTATGAATAGTAACTCGTGAATAGTACTCCAACACGAAAAATACCCCAAATACCCGAGTGAATAATATTCAGGTGAATAGTAATTTAGGTGAATAGTAACCCATGAATAGTAACTCATGAATAGTACTCTGACACAAAAAGTGCCCCAAATACTCGAGTGAACAATACTAGAGTAAATAGTAACTGGGTATTTTATAACAACTTGTCAACTTTGAAAAATTTTCACATATCACCCTTAAATTTAAACTTTTATCAATTTAACTATTTACCAAAATAGAAAAATTGAATACTTTTATTTCATAAAATTCGGGGTCTCACACCTGATTAGATTCACCTTCAATTCCCATGAAGCATACTCGTGCTATCTCATCTTTCGCATCGATCTCTACTTCGGATTCTTCATCACTCCAAGTAATAAAGGCTTTGTTCTTCTTGTTATCTTTGAAGTTTGTCTTCCCTTTATTCTTTAATTGAAAACAATCTTTCTTGAAGTGACCAGGACGTCCACATTTGAAGCACGTCTCTTCAGTTATCTTTCCTTTGAATTTATTTGAATTGAAAGTGTTTCTCCTCTTGTTTTTCCTTTGTAGTAACCCCTTGAGTTTCCTTGACATCATAGCTATTTCTTCATCGGAGTTATCATCAAGTTCCTCCTCATTATCTGCAGTAAGAGCTAAGACCTTTCTTCGAGGAGTTTCCTCCTCATCGTCATATCTCTTTAACTGATGTTCATATTCTTCTAGTTCACCAAACAAGGTTAAAGTATCCATGGAAGAAATAGTAGCAGAATCTTGAAGAGTAGTGAATTTAGAAGCAAACCTTTTGGGCATAGCCCAAAGCAACTTACAGTTGATCTCACTTTGAGGAATAGTCTTGTCCAGCAATTTCAAGGAGTTTATAAGGACTAGAAATCTTGCTTGAGCTAGCTTGATGGTTTCATCTTTTTTGAGCTTGAACATTTCATAATCGTGCATAAGCATGCTTAGCTTGACTTCTCGTACTTTTGAAGTACCTTCATGACTTACCACTAAAGTATCCCACATCTCTTTAGCAGTATTGCATGAAGAGACTCTATCTATCTCGGATTGTACCATGCCGCTGAGAAGTGTGTTCATAGCCTTTGAATCATATGAGACCATGTAGATTTCGGTTGAATCAATTTCTAGCAGATTCTTTGGTGTCCCATCATCTCTTCGTGGAACAACTGGTCCGTTCTCCACAACCCACCATTCCCAAGGATCTCTTTTAAGATAGATCCTCATTCGGAATTTCCAGAAGTTGTAATTTTCTGTGCCAAACAGCAAAGGAGGTCTATTGATTGATTGACCTTCTTGATTGTTGTTCCCGAACTGTGTCATGTCAGAATCTTTCCTTACAAGTCACCTTTAAGACCAAGATAAGTAGAGCCAAGCTTTGATACCAAATGAAATTTAACTAGGCACACTTAGAAGGGGGGTTGAATAAGTGTAGGAGCAATCTATGACAAATTTTTAAACTTTAAATCAAGCTATTAAATTTAAGCTACTATATTGATTAATTCAGTTCGCTGAATTAAGATAGTCTACTGAATTGACTAAATATCCTACTGAATTTATAACTTAACTAAAATACTTGGTGTTAAAGAATTATCTTAATATAATGCAAATATTCAAATTTTAATTATTAAGATAATTAAATGGCTTACGTGAGTAATTAAAGTAAAGCAACCAGTAATATCAACACCAAAAAATTTTACATGGTTCAACTATTACCCTCTATAATAATAGCCTAGTCCACGTCCAATACCAACTTGTATTGGAGACTCACTTTATTTATCTTTATAAATAAACACCGATTACAAAACGGATTCTTACAAAAATTAATTAACAATTAATTTCTCTTGAGCACTCTTGCTCCTTGTGCACCTATGCACTCTTCAAGCACCTTTGTTTCCTTGAACCTGTTTGTAAACTTTTTCTCTAATCCACTAGGATTAAAACCTTTAGACTACACTTAGTCTAAAATAGAAATTCAATACAAATATAGAGGTCTATGATCAATGCAAGAATAATCAATTTAACAATTAAAGGCTCAACTATATGCAATGATCAATTAGCACACAAAGATAAACAATTAATTTATTACCAAATATCAGCTCAAAGATATCAGAAATAAATTACTTAGTTGCTCAAAGGTTTGCACCAATAGAATAACGTTTGCTTGATATATCAATAATTAGTGCAATATTAATTCGTGAATTCTATAGCATGTGATTTTGCTAGATGACTAGAATTATTTCCCAAAAAATTGCCTATACCTTTGAACATTAAGGTAGCAAACGAAGAGATAATTCCTGTTGAAGATATTCATAGGAGTTGTTGCGTAGATGTACGTGGTCGTAAGTTATCGGTAGATTTAATACCGATAAGGTTAGGAGAATTCGACGTAATTCTCGGAATGGATTGGTTGATTAACCATGGAGCAATTATAGATTGCCAAAAGAAATGTGTGAGTATCAGGACGTTGAAGCAACCTCCTGTAATATTTTACGGTAGTAAATTATCGGGATGTCCGTGTTGCCTTACGATGACACAAACTAGAAAACTTTTAAGGAAGGGTTGTGTAGGTTACCAATGCCATGTTGTTGATACCCAGAGAGTGGGAGCAACCAAGGAACAAATACCTATAGTAAACGAGTTCATGGATGTATTTCCAAGTGAGTTACTGGTCTCATCACGGATAGGGAGATCGAATTTGTGATAGACATTGTGCTGTGAGCGGCACCGGTCTCAAGAGCACCGCATCAGTATGGCGCTGTGGAAATGAAAGAACTAATGGTTCATTCTGTGAACTATTGGATGAAAGTACATTCAACCAAGTGTTTCTCCGTGGGGGCACCGGTGTTGTTTTGTCAAGAAGAAAGAGCGGATCGTTAAGGCTTTGTATCGACTATCGGGAGTTGAACAAGTTAACGATAAAGAATAAATACCCATTGCCCAGGATCGATGATCTCTTTGATCAATTAAAAGGAGCAAAGTATTTTTCTAAAATAGATTTATGGATGGGGTATCATCAGTTGAAAGTTAGGAAGGAAGATGTACCAAAGACTGCATTCAGGACTCGTTATGGTCATTACGAGTTTCTGGTGATGTCATTTGGGTTAACGAATGCACTCTTTGTGATTTATGAATATGATGAACAGAGTGTTCAAACTATATTTGGACAAGTTCGTCGTGGTGTTTATCGATGATATTCTAGTCTATTCTAAGATTCCATAAGATCATGCTGAACACTTAAGATTAGTGTTAGAGACACTAAGGAAGGAGAAGTTATATGTGAAATTCACCAAATATGAATTTTGGATGGAAAAGGTGCAGTTTTTAGGTCATGCCATTGACCAAGAGGGGATTTCAGTGGATCCAGCGAAGGTGGAAGCAGTAATGAATTGGAAACAACCAAAAACGCCGACTGAGGTACGGAGTTTCTTAGGGTTAGCAGGTACTATCAAGATTTATCCAATATTTTTCAAGATAGCTACCTCGTTGACTAATTTAACAAGGAAGACGGTGAAATACGTATGGACGGATAAATGTGAAGACGATTTTCAAGAACGAAGAAAAGATTAAGTGAAGCGTCTGTTTTGTCATTGCCAGATGACACAGAAATTTGTAGTGTATAGTGATGCTTCAGATAGAGGACTTAGTTGTGCTTATGCAACATGGCAAAGTCATTGCGTATGCATCTCGGCGATTGAAGGATTATGAGAAAGTTTATCCTACTCATGATCCGAACCGGCAAAGATAGGTGTTTGCCCTAAAGATATGGAGACATTATCTTTATGGGGGAAAATGTGAGATATATACGGACCATAAAAGTCTAACGTATATCTTCACTTAGAAGGAGTTAAATATGAGACAGAGAAGACGGCTAGAGTTGATAAAGGATTATGATTGTGAAATCCTGTATCACCTTGGAAAGGCCAATGTAGTTGCCGACGCCTTAAGTAGGAAGGGTGGGGAAAAGTTGTCTATGTTAACGGCTCAAAAGGAGTTAAAAACAGAGATGGCTAGGATGGAAATAGAAGTGAAGATGCCGAGTGATACAAGACAGATACTCTTTACTACAGAGATGCAATCTACTATCGTAGAAAGAGTAGAGGAGGTACAATTCAAGACTGACGAGTGTAACCAAATGAAGAAGCGGTTATCCGAGAAGGAAGATGCTAAGTAAAGTCTTGATAATGAGGGATTATTAAGATTTGAAGGAAGAATTTGGGTTCCGAATGAAACGGAATTAAAGGAGCAAGTGTCACAAGAAGCTCATAGTTCAAGGTACTCGATACATCCTGGTAGTACTAAGATGTATCAAGACCTTCGACAGAGTTTTTGGTGGCCAAACATGAATAGAGAAATAGCAGAGTATGTGAGTAGGTGCTTAACTTGTCAAAAAGTTAAGGCCGAACATCAACGACCCTGTGGCTTATTACAGTCATTGGAGATCCCAGAATGGAAGTGGGAGCATATCATGATGGACTTCGTGGTGGGACTTTCGACGACGCATAAAGGGTACGATTCGATTTGGGTAATAGTGGACCGGCTGACGAAGTCGGCTCACTTTTTGCCAATTAGGGTGAAGTATAACTTAGACCAGTTAGCAAAACTCTATGTTAAGGAAATTATTTCCAGACATGGAGTACCAGTATCGATTGTGTCAGATCATGATCCGTGATTCACATCAAACTTTTGGAGGAGTTTGTAAGAACAGTTAGGAACACAGCTGAGGTTAAGCACAGCCTATCATCCACAAACCGATGGGCAGAGCTAGAGAACAATTCAGACGCTTAAAGACATGTTGAGGTCGTGCGTCATGGATTTCAAGGGTAGTTGGGATGATCATCTTCCACTAGTAGAGTTTGCGTATAACAACAGTTATCATGCAAGCATAGGCATGCCATCATATGAAGCTTTGTATGGAAGGAAATGTAGAACACCATTGTGTTGGGATGAGGTGGGAGAACGTCGGATGCTAGGAACAGAATTGGTGCAGCAGACAGCGGATGTGGTAAAGTTAATACGGATGCGTCTCGTCACAGCTCAGGACAGACAGAAGAAGTATGCAGACTCACATAGACTAAGTCGAGAGTTTGAAGTGGGTTCATATGTGTTTCTAAAGGTATCTCCCTGGAAAGGAAAGATACACTTTGGAAAGAAAGGAAAGTTAAGTTCAAGGTTTATAGGACCTTTTGAAGTATTAAAACGGGTGGGAGAGGTAGCTTATGTTATAGCATTACCTCCAGACCTAGAACGAATACATAACGTGTTTCACGTATCTTTATTATGTCCATATAAGCTGGACTATAAGCATGTAATCGAGTATGAGCCAATTCATATCGAGAAAGACTTAACATATGAAGAATCGCCGATGCAGATCATTGATCGAAAGGAACAAGTTCTGAGCAACAAGATAATACCATCAGTAAAGGTAGTATGGAAGAACCACGATGCTGAGGAAGCAACGTGGGAATTGGAAGAAAAGATGAAGAAAAATTTTTCTCATCTATTTGATTAAACGTAAGACGAGATTCTGGGGACAGAATCTTTATAAAGGGGGGAGAAAGTAACAATCGAGAAATTCGGATCTTATTATAAAATGATTTTATTAAATTAAATAATAATAAAATCATATTCTATTTGTTATCAAGATGGTTGTCATTGTATAACCTATTGATGTTAGAATGTCGTAGTATTTGAGCTACATGGATGAATTAAAGTGTTTGAATTTCCAAGACGAAAATAAAAGTTTTTCGAGAAATTTTTTGAAAAACACTATTTATCGGTATTTGCTCAGGATATAATTTTGAGTTTTCAAGAAATACGTAATGATGAAATAACAAGGTAAGATGGATTGTGCAATAAAAATCTAGTTATGGAAAATGTAATATTTCGCTTGCAGACTTAATTTATAAACGTTAAGGAAGGCGAGGTAGTAATGAATAAGTAATAATGGTATGATACTTGGGTATTGTACAAAGTAATGAAAACAAGTATAATACGAAGTATTATACGAGTTTGTATGAAGGATGAAAAATCATATATAAATTATGTGAGACCCCAGATTTTATCAATAAAGATTTAAATTTTGTCGAAATAATTTTTTAATATTATGGTGTGAATTTGAGATAATATTATAGTTGTGGGTAGTATTTATAAATTTTGCAAAGTATGCAAGTGGTTATATTATATTCGATTGGTCGGGAAATATTGGTTTAGCAGGGAATATTCGTACAACTACTCAATCATTGGTGGACCCCTAATGGAAATTTTTGTCGGATTGAAAACGACAAAAATATTTTATTGAAATAACGGCGGAAGTTTTACCGTTGATAATGTTGAACTACTCGGTAGTAAAAATGCGATGTCGTGTGGTTGCATAAGTAGACACCGGTATTGATTATCGATGCTTATGTGAGAAGTCACCGGTTTGATTCCATTATTGTCGATTAATAATATGAATTATTATAAGCGATAATGACGTTTTGTTTTATTCAGTATTATTAACGTAATAAAAGCGAAACATCTTTTATATAAAATGTAATACTTTATTAAAGTTATTCTATAAATAGAATATATTATATTTTATTACGCATAGTGTTTTGCATAGTAAAATGTTTTTATATAAATAGAATATATTATATTTTATTTAAAAGATTTTGCTTTAAATATGGACCGTCGATTAAAGTAAATCAATCCGGACCGTTTCATGGATTAATTACTATGCATTCTATTTTCTTATAAATAGAAGCTCATTCCTTCATTATTTTCTTACTTAATTCAATTGAAACTCAGAGAGAGAAATTATAGAGAGTTATATAGAGAAAATCTATAGAGAGAAAGAAGAAGAGTATTACGGTACTTCACTACTTTGATATCCGGTGTCTTTTACGGTAAGGGATATTATTTGTTGTGCATCTGTAAGGGGTGTTATTCTTTCTTATTTATGAAGAGAACTTACGTTATTCCATGCTTTATTATTCTATTCGAATAACTCAGATACGCATGGCATACCCTATACATAATCTGACACGTGGTTTACCCTATACTTGGTGACATTCTTCTATTATTCATTGGAACATCCCATCTGTGTGTTTTACAGGACCGGTTTAAATCTTTATTATTATTCATTGGAACATCCCGTGCATGTGTTTTACAGGACCTAGTTCCGCCTCTTTATCATTCTGTTGGAACATCCACATCTGTGTGTTTTACAGGACCGGTTCCGCTCTTTATCATTCTCGCTGAATATCCTATTCATGTGTTTTACAGGATCCGGGTTCCATCTTTATTATTATGTTGGAACATCCTATCGGTGTGAATTTCACCGACTGGTTCCGTTATTATTATTACATTGGAATAACAATGCATCTGGCAAGCACCGCATGCATGGTGAATTCCTTTCTTATTCCATTCTTTATTATACCCAGTTGGTTAAAACTTTGACTTCTATACTCCATGAAATTAGTAGAATATCCTCGATATTTGCGTTTCATCCAAAGATCTTTTCATGGAAATATTCTTCCGATCATTCTTGAATTTTACTCTACAAAAGCAAGATCTTGTTGACAATTTGGACATTACTAATTCTCGGATAAAATAATTCTTGAACTTGTTTTATTGAATTATTATGTCATTGTCATCATCCTCATGTTATATTATGTTATCTTTGGCTTACGTGCATAGATGAACTTAGTATGATTATGACCAGGGATCATTCGGTATAATCATGGCTTGTTATAAATGATGTGACAAAAGTCCTCAGTGGCCTGTAATGCAGTGATGGATAGTTTTTGGTATGATTATGACCAGGGGTGATTCGGTATAGTCATAACCATTGATAATTTGATGAAAATCCTTGGTGGTATGCGTGGATGATTAGATATTGTGGTTTATTCATTAAACTGAGTCTTAGTGATAAAAATTGATGAAAACCTTTTAAAACCTAAAAGATAGTAGACTTTATTTTCTACTTGACTCTTTTAATGGATTGCATGTTCCACTATGATTAAACCGGTTGTCAATTGTATTTTATCGTTTAACATCGTTGAAGGCTAATGATAATTTATTCGCATTATCTTAGTCATAATATTTCTTCTTGGGCTAGTTGAGCTCACCCTTTCTTTTCTTTATTCTCTTCGTGAAATGAGAACATACCGAGACAGTCAGCCTGGGAACGGAGTCATGGTCCAGAGGATAGCATTAGTAGTCCTCACTATTCTGTGAAATAGTGTGATAATAGTTGTAATGAGGACTCCTTTTGAGTTTGTATAATATCTAGTAGACAATATTTGTATTCAAACTCACAGTTTATGTCGTATTGTACACGATAATTATATTAGTAAGTTGTATTTGAATTTATGTACCATGTAAGTGGCGACCCGAGATGGGTGACGTATACCAAATTTTGGGGGCGTCACAAATTATATATGAATTAGATACGAAAATGATACATAAACTATATATATATATATGTATTAAGAAATGTTAATGGACTTGAAAGATTGGTTAACAATTATTATAAGTCCAAGTGAATTAAAGAGTGAAGCCCAATTATTGATTAATAAACAAGTTAAGGTTTATTAATGCAAAAGCTCAAAGATTTAGTTGGTCCAAGCCCAAGCTAGAGACCAAGGAATTAATTGACCCATGGGGCAAACCATGTTAATATGGTTTAACTTGGTAATCAAATTAAATGTGTAATGATCAAGTTAATGTGGTGACCAAGACTTTGAAGTAATGGCCAAGCATAGGATAAGTGTTGTGATTAACAAGTAATGAATAGTAAGGAGGTGGCTTAAAGGAGGTGGGGAGATTTAATGACTAAACTACCCAAGCTTTGCAACTTCTATAAATATAAGAGGCTTACAAGCCATTTAACACTTGTTCAAATAATCCAACATATTGCAAAGTGCTTAAGTGTTAGAGAGAATAAGTTACAAATAAGTCATTTCATTTGTAAGAAGAAGAAGAAAGCTATCTTACCAAGAATTCAAAAGTAAGACTTCTTCTCTAAATTATCTTCTATCTCTACGATGATAGGTTGATAAGAAAAGATGGATTAAGAAACATGAATGATAAGAAGCAAGAAGAATGTGTAAGTCATGAACTTAAGCCACATAAGTTGGCAATAAGTCATTTGAACTTATAAAAGTTATAAACTTATTATAAGTTAACTTTGAATGTTAGTATGAAAATTATGAACTTGTAATGAGTTTATTAAGAGAAGTGAATTAAGAACTTATATGATCATATGTATCATGTATGCATAAGTAAAGTTATATGTGAAGAACATGTAAAGTATGATGATTAAGAAACTTTAATTGTCATAAGTCATGAATAATAAAATCTTGAGTAGTTTATAATTTGACAAGTTATAAGCTCATGAAGAATAAGTCAAAAACATCCAACAATGAATATAGGTTGTTGTAATAAGTATGTTGAGATGTTCACATGATGAATGAAATTCATTTGTAATGTTGAACAAATCATAAGAATGAAGAATTGCCGGAATTTGCACGATTGAACGATAATCGTCGAATTCGTAAAATTCTCGGAATAGAAGTCAAATTTTTTGTTTGAACACGGAACCATTGTTTTCCAATGGAGACAAGTCATATTTGGTATTTAAGAGTTGCGGACTCGAAAATGACCGGATTTCGACTTAGAACGAAGAAACGAGCGTTGAACATTCACGAACGTTTATCGTTTTCGTTAAAAATGAACCAATAGGTGAATTTTTAGAAAACGAAGTCAAATAGATAAAATTCTTGTATGAACGCATAGATTACATAATTTGTGAACCGTAGGCTTTTGAACGAGCCGATTCGGACTTATAACGAAGAAGTTATGTGTTCGGGAAATTCACAAAATTCAAAAACTGAAATTATTTTCTGGTGCACAGAGTTGGCACCGTGGCGCCAACCCTAGGCTAAATGAGTCACGCCGCAGCGCGTAACAGTGTCCGAGCACACTGTAAGAGTTCGCCGCAGCACGAACCATAGAACAATTTATGGCACCGCGCAGCATATGTATAAAGATCTGAAAATCTCTCGAGGTGAAATAAGCATATTACATTGATAAAGTAAGGACTCATGTGCTGGGTCTCGAGAACAAGGATAGTAATGAAGGTTTTTAAGTACAAAGAAAAGAAAGCTAATTGATTTAAAAGTAAACACAACTTAAAGAATGTAATGTAACATTGTTTAAACTTTGTTAAACCTTAAGGATGTTGTACAAAGGTTGAGATAACCTAGTCGAATATAAATGCAAGGATAATGAGAAATCGGAACAGATAATAACTGAATCTAATACACAATTAGATTGAGATGAGGGTATGATATAGTCATATACATACTTGATTATATGTGACCTAATGTAAGGCATTATGTGATCATGTATTGTAGAGACTTGAAAGACTTGAACATAAAGTTAATATACCGTAGCAGACGCTAAAGGCAAGTATTCTAACTCTTGTCTCAGTTCAATCTGAACAAGTTTTTGAAGTTCATGTATTCTTTCGCATGAATTAAGGTATGTTGAAGTTAAAGCCAATTCCTTTGGCTAGACTTGATGTATTGATAATCTATTCATTTATTATAAAATGTTACTATCTTTTGTCAACTATTTGATATGGTTTTCAAAAGAAGACTGAAATGTTAAACAAATGTTTTGTCGGTAAAACGACAAGGACATGAGGTTGCCAAATGCTTAAACGTGCATACGTTTAATGAATGTAGTGTTGATCAACATAGAGTACAATAGGCTGATCACCTAGAAGTGCTCATAAGTAATATCGGGCTTACGGACTTGCTTCCGGGTTGTCCTTTTCCAATAAAGAATGAATACTCGAGGTCTTAGACCGGAGTGAATGTTTTACTAAATATTGTTAATATTGTAAAGCATTTTAAAAGAAAAGATGAAGTGCTATTTTGAATTATCAATAGTACTTCATAACTATTGTTCAGGTATTGAAGATATACGATTCAAATGTGTCAAGCATGTTGTTATTAAATTGTTATACTTGCTGAGCTAGTTATGCTCACTCTTGCTTGAACCATATGAATGCAGCTAAGACTGAACGTCCCGAAGGATCGAAAAAGGATAAGGGAAAAGCTAAGGCAGATTTCTAAGCTATCTTGTAATAGTATAGGTCTATTGTTGTAATGTAACTGATATTATGACAAAGAACCTTTGTAATGGGAATAGAACCTGGGAAATATAAATATTACTTTAAATATATAGAAGTTATGCTCGTTCTTTGAAACTTTTCAATTGAATGAATGTATGAATGATTGTACAGTATAGCACCATCTGTCGGGTTGGAAGATACCCGGATTTGGGGGCGCTACAAGTTGGTATCAAGGCCTAAGTTATAAAACTTAAGGGGGAAATTAGAACCTTAAGTCATAACCTTAAGAAAGAATAAAGAAGTAAAAGATGGAAAGTAACCCTATAAAAATGCATTATATTATGTTATGTATTTCTATTATTTTACTGACGTGTACTAATCAAACTATATTGTTTTATTGTAGATGTCAAGAGAAAATGATATGTATAGAAATATACATGTAGTGAGCGAGGATTCAGTTAATCGGGTAGAGATACTACCAAATCTCGTAGCAGTAGAACCAGAGTTGGTGACAATCGAGTTTGGAGACTCGGATGATTTAGACTACATGTCTATATTTGATGGCATGCTAGAGGAGGAGGTGGACGTGATGTCCTTTGACTAGGTTCCACCTACAGAGGAGTTGTCTACGGGGGAATCAATGAAGGCACTATTTATGTCGGTATTGGATAGGAATGTCCATTACTGCCAAGAGGTTAAGGAGTTGAAAGAGGAACTCCAAGCTATCCGTGAGGACAAGGCTAGCATGGAGGAAATGTGGGAAGAGGAGCATGATGATAGAATTCTAGCTAAGGACAAGGTTCGAGAGCTGAAATGTGAAGTCTTTGAGCTCGGCGAGAGCTAAAGACTAAACAATGGAAGTTGGAGAGGATGTCCTATATACATAGGAGTTCTCATGTAGATTTCAAAGGTGACAGGTAGTGGGTATCGAGATAGAAAATTTGGACGGATTCGGACACTTATCGGTAGAGATGTTATCACGGTCTTGCAAGCAAAGATTTTGAGAATGCCCTACGTCAGATGTAATCTAGCAATAGCTAGAGTAGATTAGATATGTAAATATTATGTATCTAGTAGTGACGTAAAACCCTCTTTTGTATAACAAAGGGTAGTCTTTTGTAAATCCCAATTTTGGAAAGTAATTGCGGGATGGTAATGTAATCGACTAAAATTTGAGTAATGTAAACAATGTAGTGTTATACTACAAGTTATGAATCAATATAAGTCTTTTTATGGAATATATTGAGTAATGAGTATGAGTTGTTGTTTTAATTACAAATAATAACAAACCAACAAGAATAAAGTAATAATGATGTGTTGTTTTCTTAACAGCAAAATGCCGCCAAGAAGGAGACAACGAAATCAAGGCACTAATATTAACCAACCGGAGGGTGGTCCGGTTAATCCAATGCAGGAGTTAGTTAATCTTTTAACTATTTGCATTCAATAGAAACGAGGGGCTAATGTACGTGATTCACGGAGTAAGCTGAGTTACTACTTTTAAGGATATTAAAAGTGTAGGTCCCTTGAGTTCAAAGGAACTACGGACCCTATAGAAGCCCAAACTTGGGTAAAAGAAATCGAGAAAGCATTTGTAATAGCAAATGTTGAGGAGGGTTAAAAGGCTGCCTTTGAAACCTATTTGATGAAAGGAGAGGCCAACTTCTGGTGGGAGGCGAACCAGGCTAGGGCAGATATAGGAAACCTAACGTGGGAGAGGTTCGAGGAGATTTTCTTCGAGAACTATTTTCCCACAAGTATGCAAGGGTGGATGGAAATGAGGTTTCTTGAATTGAAACAAAGGGAGATAACAGTTCCCCAGTATGCTGCCAAGTTTAATGAACTAGCACGATTCGCTCCACACCATGTGGACACTGAAGTGAGAAAGGCTAGAAGATTCGAGCAGGGCTTGAAACCCTGGCTCTATAGCCGAATCTCTGTATTCCAAAGTACTTCCTTTGGAACCATACTAGAAAAGGAAATAATTCTTAGAAGGTGGGAATGAGGCTCTCAGCCAGTACCACAAGGATAAGAAAAACAAGGGCAAGGTTGATGGAGGAACCAAGACCGAGGGAGCCAGTGGAAGTGGCAACGGTCAAAAGAGGAAGGGCTTTAACTCTAGGAATACCAGAGTAAAACAAGGGGACTCTAAGAGGAGGATGGAGGCCTATAAAACCAGCGGGAAGACTCACTTAAGAGTCTATCTCAAAGGAAAGGAAGTATGTTATAATTGTGGACAGGAAGGGCACATTTCGCCTAACTGTCCAAATCCAAAGAAAAATCACGGATGCTTTGTATGTGGATCAACTGACCACATAGCAAAGAACTGCCCGAAGAATGGGACAGAAGGAAATAAGGGAACTAATAGCGGTAAGTTAGCTATTAGTGATCCAGCTCAGCCGGGGAAATCAATGGCCCGCACTTTTAATATGACAGTCCAAGATGCGGTGGCATTAGGGGATGTAGTTGCAGGTATTATTCCGATCAACAATATAAATGCATACGTGCTATTTGATTCGGGTGCTACTTGTTCGTTTATAGCATGTGATTTTGCTAGACGACTAGAATTATTTCCCAAAAAATTGCCTATACCTTTGAACATTAAGGTAGCAAACGAAGAGATAATTCCTATTAAAGATATTCATAGGAGTTGTTGCGTAGATGTACGTGGTCGTAAGTTATCGGTAGATTTAATACCGATAAGGTTAGGAGAATTCGACGTAATTCTTGAAATGGATTGGTTGATTAACCATGGAGCAATTATAGATTGCCAAAAGAAATGTGTGAGTATCAGGACGTTGAAGCAACCTCCTGTAATATTTTACGGTAGTAAATTGCCGAGACGTCCGTGTTGCCTTACGATGACACAAACTAGAAAACTTTTAAGGAAGGGTTGTGTAGGTTACCTATGCCATGTTGTTGATACCCAGAGAATGGGAGCAACCATGGAACAAATACCTATAGTAAATGAGTTCATGGATGTATTTCCAAGTGAGTTACCAAGTTCACCGCACGGATAGGGAGATCGAATTTGTGATAGACATTGTGCAAGAAAGCGGCACCGATCTCAAAGGCACCGTGCCCTATGGCGCTGTGGAAATGAAAGAACTAATGGTTCAAATTCTGAGGGAACTATTGGATGAAAGTACATTCAACCAAGTATTTCTCAAGTGAGGGGGCTTGGGTGTTGTTTGTCAAGAAGAATGACGGATCGTTAAGGTTTTGTATCGACTATCGGGAGTTGAACAAGTTAACGATAAAGAATAAATACCCATTGCCCAGGATCGATGATCTCTTTGATCAATTAAAAGGAGCAAAGTATTTTTCTAAAATAGATTTGTAGACGGGGTATCATCAGTTGAAAGTTAGGAAGGAAGATGTACCAAAGACTGCATTCAGGACTCGTTATGGTCATTACGAGTTTCTGGTGATGTCATTTGGGTTAACGAATGCACCTGCTGCATTTATGAATATGATGAACAGAGTGTTCAAACTATATTTGGACAAGTTCGTCGTGGTGTTTATCGATGATATTCTAGTCTATTCTAAGACGCCATAAGATCATGCTGAACACTTAAGATTAGTGTTAGAGACACTATGGAAGGAGAAGTTATATGTGAAATTCACCAAATGTGAATTTTGGCTGGAAAAGGTGCAGTTTTTAGGTCATGTCATTGACCAAGAGGGGATTTCAGTGGATCCAGCGAAGGTGGAAGCAGTAATGAATTGGAAACAACCAAAAACGCCGACTGAGGTACGGAGTTTCTTAGGGTTAGCAGGGTACTATCGAAGATTTATCCAATATTTTTCGAAGATAGCTACCTCGTTGACTAATTTAACAAGGAAGACGGTGAAATACGTATGGACGGATAAATGTGAAGACAGTTTTCAAGAACTGAAGAAAAGATTAAGTGAAGCGTCTGTTTTGTCATTGCCAGATGACACAGGAAATTTTGTAGTGTATAGTGATGCTTCGCATAGAGGACTTAGTTGTGTGCTTATGCAACATGGCAAAGTCATTGCATATGCATCTCGGCAGTTGAAGGATTATGAGAAAGTTTATCCTACTCATGATCTGGAACTGGCAGCAGTAGTGTTTGCCCTAAAGATATGAGACATTATCTTTATGGGGAAAAATGTGAGATATATACGGACCATAAAAGTCTAAAGTATATCTTCACTCAGAAGGAGTTAAATATGAGACAGAGAAGATGGCTAGAGTTGATAAAGGATTATGATTGTGAAATCTCATATCACTGGAAAGGCGATGTAGTTGTCGACGCCTTAAGTAGGAAGGGTCGGGAAAAGTTGTCTATGTTAACGGCTCAAAAGGAGTTAATAACAGTGATGGCTAGGATGGAAATAGAAGTGAAGATGTTGAGTGATACAAGACAGATACTCTTTACGCTAGAGATGTAATCTACTATCGTAGAAAGAGTCAAGGAGGTACAACTCAAGACTGACGAGTGTAACCAAATGAAGAAGCGGTTATCCGAGAAAGAAAATGCTAAGTATAGTCTTGATAATGAGGGATTATTAAGATTTGAAGGAAGAATTTGGGTTCCGAATGAGACAAAATTAAAGGAGCAAGTGTTACAAGAAGCTCATAGTTCGAGGTACTCGATACATCCTGGTAGTACTAAGATGTGTCAAGACCTTCGACAGAGTTTTTGGTGGCCAAACATGAAGAGAGAAATAGCAGAGTATGTGAGTAGGTGCTTAACTTGTCAAAAAGTTAAGGCCGAACATCAACGACCCAGTGGCTTATTACAGTCATTGGAGATCCCACAATGGAAGTGGGAGCATATCACGATGGACTTCGTGGTGGGACTTCCGACGACGCATAAAGGGTAAGATTCGATTTGGGTAATAGTGGACCGGCTGACGAAGTCGGCTCACTTTTTGCCAATTAGGGTCAAGTATAACTTAGACCAGTTAGCTAAACTTTAACTTAAGGAAATCATTTCCAGACATAGAGTACCAGTATCGATTGTGTCAGATCGTGATCCGCGATTCACATCAAACTTTTGGAGGAGTTTGCAAGAACAGTTGGGAACACAGCTGAGGTTAAGCATAGCCTATCATCCACAAACCGATGGGCAGAGCTAGAGAACAATTCAGATGCTTGAAGACATGTTGAGGTCGTGCGTCATGGATTTCAAGGGTAGTTGGGATGATCATCTACCACTAGTAAAGTTTGCGTATAAAAACAGTTATCATGCAAGCATAGGCATGCCGCCGTATGAAGCTTTGTATGGAAGGAAATGCAGAACACCATTGTGGTGGGATGAGGTGGGAGAACGTCAGATGCAAGGACCAGATTTGGTGCAGCAGACAGCGGATGTGGTAAAGTTAATACGGATGCGTCTCGTGGCGATGTTCGGTGAGAGCATGAAGAAGTATGCAGACTCACGTAGACTAAGTCGAGAGTTTGAAGTGGGTTCATATGTGTTTCTAAAGGTATCTCCCTGGAAAGGAAAGATACGCTTTGGAAAGAAAAGAAAGTTAAGTCCAAGGTTTATAGCACCTTTTGAAGTATTAAAACGGGTGGGAGAGGTAGCTTATGTGATAGCATTACCTCCAGACCTATAACGAATACATAACGTATTTCACGTATATGTATTACGTCCATATAAGCCGGACTATAAGCATGTAATCGAGTATGAGCCAATTCATATCAATAAAGACATAACATATGAATAATCGTCGATGCAGATCATTGATAGAAAGGAACAAGTTCTGAGGAACAAGATAATACCATCAGTAAAGGTAGTATGGAAGAACCACGATGCTGAGGAAGCAACGTGGGAATTAGAAGAAAAGATGAAGAAAACTTGTCCCCATCTATTTGATTAAACGTAAGACGAGATTCTGGGGACAGAATCTTTATAAGGGGGGAAGAATGTAACGACCGAGAAATTCTGATCTTATTGTAAAATGATTTTATTAAATTAAATAATAATAAAATCATATTCTATGTGTTATCAAGATGGTTGTCATTGTATAACATATTGATGTTAGAATGTCATAGTATTTGAGCTACGTGGATGAATTAAAGTGTTTGAATTTCCAAGACGAAAATAAAAGTTTTTCGAAAAATTTTCCAAAAAATACTATTCATCGATATTTGCTCGGGATATAATTTTGAGTTTCCAAGAAATACGTAATGATGAAATAACAAGGTAAGATGGATTATGCAAAAAAAATCTAGTTATGGAAATTGTAATATTTCGCTTGCGGACTTAATTTATAAACGTTAAGGAAGGCGAAGTAGTAATGAATAAGTAATAATGGTGTACAAAGTAATGAAAACAAGTATAATACGAAGTATTATACGAGTTTGTATGAAGGATGAAAAATCATATATAAATTATATATGAATTAGAATACGAAAATGATACATAAACTATATATATATATGTATTAAGAAATGTTAATGGACTTGGAAGATTGGTTAACAATTATTATAAGTCCAAGTGAATTAAAGAGTGAGGCCCAATTATTGATTAATAAACAAGTTAAGGTTTATTAATGCAAAAGCCCAAAGATTTAGTTGGTCCAAGCCCAAGCTAGAGTCCAAGGAATTAATTGACCCATGGGTCAAACCATGTTAATATGGTTTAACTTGGTAATCAAATTAAATGTGTAATGATCAAGTTAATGTGGTGACCAAGACTTTGAAGTAATGGCCAAGCATAGGATAAGTGTTGTGATTAACAAGTAATGAATAGTAAGGAGGTGGCTTAAAGGAGGTGGGGAGATTTAATGACTAAACTGCCCTAGCTTTGCAACTTCTATAAATATAGGAGGCTTACAAGCCATTTAACACTTGTTCAAATAATCCAACATATTGCAAAGTGCTTAAGTGTTAGAGAGAATAAGCTACAAATAAGTCATTTCATTTGTAAGAAGAAGAAGAAAGCTACCTTACCAAGAATTCAAAAGTAAAACTTCTTCTCTAAATTATCTTCTATCTCTACCATGATAGGTTGATAAGAAAAGATGGATTAAGAAACATGAATGATAAGAAGCAAGAAGAATGTGTAAGTCATGAACTTAAGCCACATAAGTTGGCAATAAGTCATTTGAACTTATAAAAGTTATAAACTTATTATAAGTTAACTTTGAATGTTAGTATGAAAATTATGAACTTGTAATGAGTTTATTAAGAGAAGTGAATTAAGAACTTATATGATCATATGTATCATGTATACATAAGTAAAGTTATATGTGAAGAACATGTAAAATATGATGATTAAGAAACTTTAATTGTCATAAGTCATGAATAATAAAATCTTGAGTAGTTTATAATTTGACAAGTTATAAGCTCATGAAGAATAAGTCAAAAAAATCCAACAATGAATATAGGTTGTTGTAATAAGTATGTTGAGATGTTCACATGATGAATGGAATTCATTTGTAATGTTAAACAAATCATAAGAATGAAGAATTGCTTGCGAATTGCACGATTGGGACGATAATCGTCGAATTAAAAATTTCGGAATAGAAGTCAAATTTTGTGTTTGAACACGGAACCATTGTTTTCCAATGGAGACAAGTCATAATTGGTATTTAAGAGTTGCAGACTTGAAAATGTCCGGATTCCGACTAAGAACGAAGAAACGAGCGTTGAACGTTCACGAACGTTTATCGTTTTCGTTAAAAATGAACCAATAGGTGAATTTTTAGCAAACGAAGTTAAATAGATAAAATTCTTGCATGAGCACGCATAGATTATGTAACTTGTGAACCGTAGGATTTTGAGCGAGCCAATTCGGACTTATACTTGAAGAAGTTATGCGTCAGGAAGTTCACAAAATTCAAAAAGCGAAATTGTTTTCGGTGCCTGAGTTGGCGCTGCTTGGCTAACCCTAAGCTAAATGAAGTAGTGGCATGTAGTACCGTAATAGTGTCGAAGCACACTGCAAGAGTTCGCAGCAGAAATGCGAACCATAGTCTAATTTGTGGTATGCTTTATTTCGTATATCTGATCTGAAAATCCCTCAGGTGTGGCGTGTGGCATATATTGATAAGTAAGGACTAAGACTGACAGCATGGCAGGTCTTAGAACAAGGATAGTAATGAAGGTTTTTAAGTACAAAGAAAAGAAAGCTAATTGATTTAAAAGTAAACACAACTTAAAAAATGTAATGTAACATTGTTTAACCTTAAGGATGTTGTATAAAGGTTGAGATAACCTAGTCGAATATAAATGCAAGGATAATGAGAAACCGGAACAGATAATAACTGAATCTAATACACAATTAGATTGAGATGAGGGTATGATATAGTCATATACATACTTGATTATATGTGACCTAATGTAAGGCATTATGTGATCATGTATTGTAGAGACTTGAAAGACTTGAACATAAAGTTAATATACCGTAGCAGACGCTAAAGGCAAGTATTCTAGCTCTTGTCTCAGTTCAATCTGAACAAGTTTTTGAAGTTCATGTATTCTTTCGCATGAATTAAGGTATGTTGAAGTTAAAGTCAATTCCTTTGGCTAAACATGATGTATTGATAATCTATTCATTTATTATAAAATGTTACTATCTTTTGTCAACTACTTGATATGGTTTTCAAAAGAAGGCTGAAATGTTAAACAAATGTTTTGTCGGTAAAACGACAGGCACGTGAGGTTGCCAAATGCTTAAATGTGCATACGTTTAATGAATGTAGTGTTGATCAACATAGAGTACAATAGGCTGATCACCTAGAAGTGCTCATAAGTAATATCGGGCTTACGGACTTGCTTCCGGGTTGTCCTTTTCCAATAAAGAATGAATACTCGAGGTCTTTGACCGGGGTGAATGTTTTACTAAATATTGTTATTATTGTAAAGCATTTTGAAAGAAAAGATAAAGTGCTATTTTGAATTATCAATAGTACTTCATAACTATTGTTCAGGTATTGAAGATATACGATTCATATGTGTCAAGCATGTTGTTATTAAATTGCTA
Organism: Panax quinquefolius; assembly: GCA_020205615.1. Taxonomy (NCBI): domain Eukaryota; kingdom Viridiplantae; phylum Streptophyta; class Magnoliopsida; order Apiales; family Araliaceae; genus Panax; species Panax quinquefolius. The sequence goes on along the minus strand of CM035167.1, from coordinate 70,908,597 downwards.
TACTTGCTGAGCTAGTTATGCTCACTCTTGCTTGAACCATATGAATGCAGTTAAGACTGAACATCCCGAAGGATCGAAAAAGGATAAGGGAAAAGCTAAGGCAGATTTCTAAGCTGTCTTGTAATAGTATAGGTCTATTGTTGTAATGTAACTGATATTATGACAAAGAACCTTTGTAATGGAAATAGAACCTGGGAAATGTAAATATTACTTTAAATATATAGAAGTTATGTTCGTTCTTTGAGACTTTTCAATTGAATGAATGTATGAATGATTGTATAGTATAGCACCATCTGTCGGGTTGGAAGATACCCGAATTTGGGGGCGCTACAGTAATAGAGTCAATATTTATCCAGCAAAACAAATTCTCGTTAGTTACTTAGTTTGAATAAATCAAAAGACTCTTTAAGAGATAATACTCGTCCACTCCATAAAAGTGGCGTGGAGCAACTAAAGTGGAACAATTAAACTGACGTATGACATCATACTCCTTTTTCCAATGAACAAAGTCTTCATAGTCCTAAGAAATTCATAATTACTTTTCTAGAAAACCACACTTAACATGTCAGTATTTAAACTCAAAAGGCTACCTTTTTTTTAGCTTTTACTAGACATGCTCATATAACCACGTGTAACTAAATCCAGTATATAATACAAATATATATACCATGCAACATATATCAAATATATACATGTAACATATATCAAGTAATAAAATATTAATTCTTTTTGTACTTGACGATATATATTAATCTTAATTCCCATCTAATATTAATTTAATATTAGAAAAACATTTTTCATTTAGATTTTAAAAACATTTTTCATTTAAGACATATAACAAAATGCAAATGATATGTCCTAGAACCGTTAAATGAAAAATCAATTATTATGCAATTGACCTTACACTTTTGTTTCCTAGTAAAGAGAAATTCTTCACCCACTTGAATATTCTTTATCATCAGATACCTGAAATGTCATAAAACAATTTAGCATACGAACAATTCATCACCAAAACTTGAGGATAAACTATGACTAGGTCAACAAATGTCTATTGTACAGTTATATTTGTGTAATACTTCATGGCCATTCCTATGTTGCTGGAAAAGTTAACAAGGCTCCTCACAGCTAGATTGGACTTTGTGAAGCTGAGAGAAGCCCTTGATTTTCTACAAAATGCTCCAACTATTTCAAGTTTTGTTTCTTCCTCTGAAAGTGCAGCATCATTATTTGTTGATTCTTCATCCACATTACTTGAGACGACTACTTCAAGTTTTGTTTCTTCCTCTGAAAGAGCAACATCATTATTTGTTGATTCTTCATCCACAAGATTTGAGACTACTACTTCAAGTTTTGTTACTTGCTTTGAAAGAGCAACATCATTATTTGCTGATTCTTTATCCACAATAACAACTCCAGATTAAAATGTACTCGGCATCTACAATTGAAATTGACAACTACTTCAAGTTTTGTTACTTCCTCTGAAAGAGCAACATTATTATTTGCTAATTCTTCATCCACGATAGCAACTCCGAATTAAAATGTACTCAGCATCTACAACTGAAATTGACTGTGAGTTTTGCCTCTTATTAAACCATGCAATTACTTTCCTAGTTACTTGTTTTGTGACTATTGAAAGGAAATATGAATTTAAAATAGTATTTCATTATTTTTTACTCATTATATTACTTTCTATAATCACTATAAGGATATTTTTATCTGCTGCTATCAGCTACGACTCATCATGAATTGTAAACAATGAAAGCCTGTAAATATATAATCTCAAAATTTGCCATTGACAATGTGCTGCTCGAAAATACATGAATTGAATCCTCTTGTTCATATCTTACACTTCAGCGTACATGATACAAGAATTTTGATCCACTTTAATCAGAATCTGGTTCCTCGTCGACAATATCAGGAATTGATTCCTCGGATGATTCTGCATCTAGTTCAAACATAATCCCTTTACCTTTCTCAAAAATTGATGTTGTGACTGAGGGTTTTTCATCAGTTGTCACGAATCCATCTATGGTTGCCAGGACATCCTCTCCCATTGTGATGCTGTTGTCCATGGTTTCTATTGTGTTACTGTCTGAGATAACTTTGCCAAATTGAGCGCTCATGGAACCAGCAGAAACAGCACGAATTGTTTGATCTTCACGAGCAATAGCTTCTTCAGAATACTGAATGGTTTCTTGAAGTTCCCGTGTCGCGGTCATGATCTCATCGTCCCCACTTTCTCTAACCCCTTTCATAACAGCAGCTGGCACCTCCCTTCCTCCACTTTCTTGTGGAACAATTGAGACGGATGAACCATCCAAAGAAAAGAGTTTATCTGCCAAATGGTCTTTCAAAGCAACTGAAGGTCTTTCAGTAACATTAGTGGCATTGTTTTCTGGGTGGGGGGAAACAGTAACATCAACCTCATCATCATTCCCCAACCAGCTCTTGTAAAGATCATCCTCATCCGACTCGGGATCAAATGGTCCGTCTCCTAATATCCCACCTGAAAATGAGGTGTTAAATTTTGGACCACCTGAGTAAATGTTTTCTCGGAACCTGTGCTTTAGTCCATCAGAGACGATGGAGTCAGATGCAAAATCAATCAACGGAAGGGCCCTGGGATGTATGAGCACTTCCAAGGCCAAAAGAGCATGCGAACAAAATTCAGAAAGTTTTGTTCCTGTTTCTTGAATGCCTGCATTTACCAATTTTCATGAAATGTGGGTTAGAGAAAGCAGTGAAATAAGAACTTGATGGGGAAAACAAAAGAACAAAGTGTCAAACTGATTTCTGCTCGTGTTGACCCCATTTGGATAGTCACGTGCCCATTGGACAACAATAGAAAATGACAATATTTGAAAGGACAAAAAAAAAGAGAAAAGAAGTTGATGTGACGCCCCCAAAATTAGGTATACATCACCCATCTTGGGTCGCCACTTACATGGTACAGAATTTAAATACAACTTACTAACATAACTGTCGTGTACAATACGACATAAACTGTGAGTTTAAATACAAATATCGTCTACTAGATATTATACAAACTCAAAAAGGAGTCCTCATTACAATTATTATCACACTATTTCACAGAATAGTGAGGACTACTAATGCTATCTTCAAGACCATCACTCGTTTCCCCGACTCGTCCCAGCTATATTCTCATTTCCTGAAGAGAACAGTGAAAGAAAATATCCACATAGCTGTAATTTCATAGGTGCATTCTTACATGGAGTTTTACATATTAATTAATATGGCTACTGATTGTGTACCATGATTATTTTTCTTGCAAACAGAGATTCCAAAGAGACTGAGATGAACAATAGAAATACTGATAATTACCATAATTTATAACTACCATAATAAACAAGTTCAAATTCAAATTCATAACTACCATAATTTTTGTTAGATTTTTCATGTCCAAATTCATAAAAGATTAATTTCTTGTCACCCATGCATGTTCAACAAGAAAAATCATAATGACTTGCACTATCATGCATGTGTGAAGGTGAGTATCTATTCTCCCACAAATAAAAAATAAAAATAAATAAAATAAAATATAAACCCAAGTATCTGGCAATATATTCTCCACACAACTGCAAAATCTCTGTATAAAAATGTCTCTGTTTGTCGTCCATCAAATGCAAGTGTCAGTTTTGTTGTGCACATTTGCATCTGATTAGCCTTTCCAGCATTATTTCTGTGTCATTAAGTTATATCTAGAGTAAATCTCCACCAAGAATTGCATCTTTTATCTCCAGCACCATTCACTGCTTAGGACTATTTCAACAGTTTCAACATTGATTCTGTACCAAGTCTGTGGCCATTGCTGGTGTATGTCTACAACTTCTCAAGAAAACAAAGACTAATACAACAGCCACAATCAGTCACGTTTGTGTTATTTTATCTGATACATGTTTTTCTACATCATATCTCAAGACCCTCACAAGTGACCTGCTCTTAAAATCACAGAACTATAGACATCTAATATGTTTAGCTATTTCTGCATGTGTACTACATGTATAGTAGCAAGCATTACATAAGCATGATGCTGAGAAACATAGATTTCAGACAGTGCTCTATAAAACCCCCACCTAGGCCTGCTTAAACCTCTGCCTAGATAATAGGCGGTGCTCTGCCACCTCGATTTGGCTGGGAGTCCAGGCCCTGCCTAGGCAGAATCAGTCCTTAAACACGTCAACGTAATGAAGGCTTTCGAACTCTACATGCTTGAAAATTGAAATGAAGTTGTAAGCCTTATAAGATTTTAATTTATTTTTTGGTAATTTTACATGTAAAATTTAGAATCTTTACATCTAATATATCCCTTATATAGTAAATACAAATATGTATAATATAAAGATAAATAAATGAGACCGCCTCGGTAAACGCCTAGGTGCTGCCTAATCAGCTTAGGCGCCCCCTCTGCCACCTTGCAATTTTTAGAACAATGGTTTCAGAAACTGTAACAGGAATTGCCTCTATGAAAGACTTGTCAAAAAGCAAGTACCTCTACGAAAGAGCTCAAGGCCCTGAGCAAGAAATGGGGGGCGAACACGGCCAGGGGAAAGAAGAGATGCCAAAAGTGCTTTTAAGGCTGCCAGTTGAAACTCTGCCCAAGTATTGGTAGGTCCATAGGGAAGGAAAACATTATTTTCCTCTTTGGCCCAACCCCCTTTACCAGCATCTGTAGCAATGGTTATAAGAAGTCGATCGACATCTGGTCGCCAGCTCTCAGATCTTATGGCACCACCCTGCAAAAGGTAAAGATAATTAACATAAAATCTAGATCAAAGTATCTAACAAGTGTAAAAGTTGCATACAGAATGTTAGATCAAGAACACACATGACTAATTTAAATTGCATAAAGACGTGGAAAAGAAATGTTCTGATGTTACCAGATGAGGCTGTAGGTCACAGGAAGGTATATTAATTTATTTTTTTAAAAGTATCACAAGTTCACAAGAAGGTATATTATCAAGCTAAACTATTTAAAAAACTGAATTAACTGAGATGTATGTTCTTCCAATGGCTTAAAAACTGAAAGATAAGATTCTCACAAACAACTTGAGAAGACATAAAACATAAAATGCAGCAACATTCCACATGGATGCATATGCCATTCACAAACAGAGACGAGAATAGGTATAAGACAATGGGATTTTTCTACCCTAACAAATACACAGATAACTACAGGGTGAAAAGGTATAGAGTTTCAATATCATGTCAAAAGTTTTATATCAAGTAATATTCACAATTAATATTTATGTCATCATATATACATGGAAAAAGGTACAATCAGCTGCTAAGAGGATTAGAAGAACCAGTTAACCATGATTGTTCAAGTCAATAACGTCAATATACCGGACAATCAAATGTATACACTCTTCATGTCAAATAAATACAGCACAACCTTGTTAACTTATTCATGTCTACTATATGTTAAATTGTTATGTTACCAAAAACTCGAGTTAAAGCTGTTAGAGAGAGGGTCCAATGCTATACATCATGCTTTAAAACTCACCTTCTCTAGCCCGTTGCACATGAAGAGATAACCAAAGTGCATCATAATGTGAAACCAATAGATTGCAACTGTACCAAAAACATAAAGAGCCACAAAGAGAGGGAGGGGGTTGCAAGAAATCATGCTTTAACACAATACAGTTGCTCATTTGTCCACCCAATCAATTGAAAGAGTGTACTTGTTGAATACGACGGCAAGATATATGTAATCAAGCACCATGCAAATATAAGGCATAAGAATTTAGTCATTGAGCCACGTGTTGGCTAAGGCTCCTTGAACCTTTACATTTAGCTACGATTAAGCATTTGGAGCAAGAAATTTAAAATAGGAGTGTGGATGCACAAGGCTAATAGTACTATCTCCGGATCATATAAATATTAGATATATCTTAGTTACTTAGCCTTAGGGTGGTATTTTTTTTAATACGTAATACAAGAAGATTTATTAGAATTACAACAAGAAAAGAGGATGAGAAATCCTCCAAATCTAGAAAAGTGAAAAATTACAAAACCCATAGAAAAGGGCAGCCCTCCATTCCATTTGTAAATCTGAACATTAAATCCCACCAATATTACCATTGTTGAAGACCACGAAAAAGTCAAAAACATGACCCTGTCCCAAAGGAGATGAAAGGACATATATCAGTTACTAAAACCCGAGCATTCCTCTCTGTTCACATAGAAAACAAAACAATCACATCACGATTGAACTTTACCATCAAACAAAACAACCACTTCACGATTGAACTTTACCATGTCTTCTTACCAAATCCCGGAAACCTAGTAAGAAGAAAATTTTTCCAACACTCACTGGACAAATCCAGCATTCCCCAAGTACACCAAATAACAAATACCACAGTTTCCACACCACGGTGCAATGCAGAAACAAATGAGAGCTAACCTAACAAGCCGGCAAACACATTACACAAACATCAGGGGACAAAGATTTGAAGTGCATGCATACCTAAAGCATTTCATTGCTGTTGAGCCTATAAAAGACCAAATACCAGAAAAAACCTTTCATCTTATAGAGAGCTTTCGCCGTCCAAATATAATTGGCCAAAAGAAATTTGTTCGCTGAATTAAGACCAAAAAAGTATGAAAAACATAATTTGCAAGAGAAACCCCAAACATGTCAATAGTCCAAAGTCACTTATTAGACGAAGTGCACGAATAACATGAATCAAGAACAAGGAAGGAAATCATGGCAATACCTTCAAAATCATTCAAAATATGAAATAAATGAAAGTCCAAACTCACTTCATCAACGGAGGTCAAAACAAGTCTAAGGGAAGATAATAATTGATGAAAAATAACTAGAAAATCCCTCAACCAAAAATCCTCCTAAAAATGAATAGATTTTCCATCTCCAACGCATAGTTGTCACGGCGCCATGGCGAGATGTGGTGGTAGTTGACCGTCAAGACACCTAAGCGATAAGGCGCCCGTCATGGCATCCGTATGGCGACAAGTCGTTAACAATGTGCAATTTATACATTTGTTTATTTTACTTCAAAAGTATATTGAACAATAAAATTTTATATACATTAAACCTCAAAACATCATAACTACCACTATGGAATCCAATTAAAAACATAACTATATGAATACTTCACAAATTCAAAAATAAAACAATTGACATTAAAAACTAGTAGAACAAGCCAACAAACACTACTTAGAAAATAAAGAATCAACCAAGTCAACACCCATCACACATTACAAGTCTAACACGTAATATAATTACACCACATAACAAGTCCATGGGCTATGATGAGTTATAAGTACAAAATGACTTAATCACTTATAACTTGGGCCAACTACCAAGGTGTGATCCATGGCAGCTCGGCGGCCTCCAAGGACACCTAATCGTCACCTAGGCGACGCTATGACAACTATGCTCCAACATTATTCAAAACCAACTGGAGAAAAGATGCATAACCCAGACAAATAAACTTCCCAAGGACTTGAGTAACATAAAAGTTTATTTGTCTGGGTTATGCATCTTTTCTCCAGTTGGTTTTGAATAATGTTGGAGCATAGTTGTCATAGCGTCGCCTAGGTGACGATTAGGTGTCCTTGGAGGCCGCCGAGCTGCCATGGATCACACCTTGGTAGTTGGCCCAAGTTTATTTGTTTTTATACAAATAAACTTCCCAAGGACTTGAGTAACATAAAAGGGACACGGATTAACATCTCACACATTGTAAAGGAGAGCGAACTTAAATTTCAACACTTCATGATATAAAGATATAAAGAAGTATGTTCTAAAGGAAGCTACCATAACCACGTACCTACTAAGAATAAGTTCTTAAAGAACACATCTTCAAAGGACTAAAGGCCATAAACCCCCTTCTCCCTTGGCGAAACACCTCATAATTAACCAAATGGTCCTTCCAATCCTCCATGCCCCGCCCTCGCCCCCGCCCTTGCCCCCGCCCGCCCTTGCAAGCTCGAGGCCGACAAAAGAAAACAGCACATAATTTGCTCCAGGGAGTTCTCAAACCCCATTTGGGAGCATAAATAGAGAAAGGAAATCAAGGGCTGGAAAGACAAATGTGAAACAAAGTAATCCTACCCCCAAGTGAGGGGAAATAGAAAACCCTTCCAACAATCTAAAGTTTTAGGCATGCATTTAACATTTGTAAGTTTGTAAATAATCTCCATTTTATTTATAATCTCTATTGCATGTTAATATACAGAGGGTTATCAAGTAATGTTTGCAATACCTTATTGACATTCTCGTATCAATTTCCAATGTTATGTCACAAAAACGTTTGGTTGCTGCTAACCTTGTTATAGACTTGCAGTGTAGTGAGTGAAAACTCATGCCAGTTGGTGTTGCAACAGCTTACTAAGGCAATGATCTGTGGCTATAAAGATTTATGATCTGAATGGATAGTATCATGTAGAGTGGATATCATGCAAGTCATGTGCTAAGCCATTATAATGATTAATGAGATAAATATGCAAAGGGCAAAAGCAATGGGAAACTGGTCAAATTGAGAAAGGATCAAATGTAAACTATATATGTCGAAAGGACAGCTTCGTAATAACTGAAAAAGTACACACCAACTCAAATGCTCCTTAATAATAACATAATCGTCTAATGTCCTCACTGACCCATGCTGACCTTTTATCCCAATGCATTTACAGCCTAAGAGATCTGAGTAAATGGAGCATACTAAAAGACTATATAGGTATCTCATATCTGATCCAGAAGAAAACAAGGATCTCATGTACAGAATGGGACATGAACCATGCCCGATACAACCACAACCACCTCCAAAAAAACGTCCTCTCACTCTTCACAGGAATACCAAACAAGATTTAACGGTGATCTACAAGTGTATGACTTTGCTTCTCAATCAATCAGTAATATTGTACATTTTATAAAGCATACCATGGTTAGAAGAGCTTCCAGTGTGTTTAATGCAGCTATCTTCACAGACATTGGAGTACGGGTTTTGGGCACCATCACTTCCAAACCAACTTTGTCAGGCTGCTCAAGAGACCCAGTTGTACTCACATGCTTCCGTTTCTTCTGGACAGGCTGCGGCAGTGCCTCATAAGAGATCTTTGAGTCCAAATTAGAACTAGAATCACCAGTTGTATAACCAATAAAATCCAAATCAATAAAAGTGTTGCTGATAACATCCTGGGTGAGGTACAATGCCATACCTGCTTAATGAGAACTTGCATCAATTAGTAAAAAACGTCTTTAAGAAAGAGACTGTTCTCAAAAAAATTGAATCATTGAGTTATATGCTCAAAGCAAAGGTATCTAACATGAGCAGCTACTAAAGATCCGCAAAAATAAACAATTACAAGAACCAAGTAGATCCCCGCCAAAAAAAAATGGTTACACAAAATGAACACAATAAGGTGGTTTCCCTAATTGTTCTTTGGAATATAAGAGTGCCTTTTTGATCCCCTATGCTTTGTATACAGTGTGTGTACTTGGGTTTGGCCACTTTGTGGCGCTTCTAGTTGGATTAAATACCTAAGGAAATCAGTGTTTTCCCAAACCAAAGGCATGATACATAGAACGGAATGAGATTGATGAACATTATAGCTTTTGGGGATAAGAGATACATGGATATTTTGTTAGACAGAGAAAGAAAGGAGCCCAAATCAAGAGCAAGTGATCTCGTAGGAGCGAGCACGACGAGACTATCTCTCTATACATAAAAATTTATTTCAAAGCAAAGTTCCATTTGTGGAAATTTGATGATTTATAAACCGTTCCTAACGAACAATCGGCTCATGTTAAGGAGACCCTTATGCCTTAAGCGTTTATAGTTTGCACTAGCAGAGCATCGAGTCCGACACCAACCTAGTAAGATGCCTAAATAAATTTATACTATAAGTTCTGAGAAGAACTAACCTGGGTTTTTAATTTCATAAAAAAATTACAAATCCTTTGGAGTTTGCATGAGAGGATCCCATACTCTTCACTTTAACGTTTTTAGCTTCATAGTATTTATATTTATGTGTATATATACTTAAATATATATATATATATATATATATATATATATATAGGGGAGTGACTCATAGCCACCGCTGTAAGATTAAGATTATCAATACAACAAATCATGACCGTCTAATTCTAGATCTAACTGGGAAATTGATCCCCCGTTTGCACTTTAGTTTAGGGACGACCACACAATTGAAGTGCGGATGCAAAAATGTCCAGAATACCCTCAAGAAATCTGATGGCATTTTTGCAATATTTCTCGTCCGCACTTTAGTTGTACGGATGGTAAATCCGCTTAATAACTTCAGTCCGCTCATTAGGAGAGGAGGAATAAGAAGACAATACGTCCATGAGCTTGTTTTTGAGAGATTCCAAGGCTTTTAGAATGGGGCGGGTATGTCCATGAGCTTGTTTTCCTTCAACCCCATGAGAATTGGAGCAAGTTTTTTAATCAAAATTGAGAATTGGAGCTTAGATGAACCAGTCTTCACTCCACAACCAGTTCTTCCACTTCTTGTAGAACCACGAGCCTAGTTCCCATCTTGGGGCAACTTCCTCATACCCACGGCAATACCGCAAGAACTATGAAAGTTTGTTGCAATAAGCCTTCATGGATTTCATATATTTCCCAGATTTTTAATTCATCCTTTTCCTATCTCCTCATCCTCTGCCATCAAACTCCCCAAATTCTCTCTTTTTACCAACAAGCATAAGTAATACTTGCCGTAAGCAAAGTTTTCTCGGTATAAAAGAAAAAGCGATTCTCCTAATCCGCACTTTAGTTGTGCAGACCGTATAGATTTGGGATGGGGGGTTTCGGTAATTTGTCTCGTCCGCACTTTGCAGAATGGTGTAATTTTTTACCATTGGATCAGAAATTGGACTATCTAATTTGTTGTAAAGATAATACTATTTTTACTACTATGGCTATGGATCACTCCTCGTATATATAATATATAAATATATATATATATATATGTATATATGTTTGTCTGTGCGGGTGCGGGTGTATATTAGATGATGATGATAACTAGTGACATGGGAACAAATACAGGTAACTTACAGTCTTATATAAATCCGCTATAATTTATGATGTAATTGCACAACTTCTAATACTGTCTATGGAAATATAGATTTCTGGCGGGGAACTTATCACTTGCACCTACGCAAGCATCAACAATCAACATAATCAAAAACAGAAGAAGCCATCAATGAAGAATCAAATGCATACCAACCCCCATGGACATCAGCAAAATTCTTATAATTGAATAAACCTTTGTCCTTAATTCTGGTAATGCACATTTCCTGAAATACTCTGTTAGGAGTCGTGCTATATCTGCAACATGTGGTAACAGTTGACTGCAAAAAAAATAACATTAATTTTATGATCCACATCCTTTGGTGAGATGACTACAGGAACAGGAATGAATAATTTCAATCATTAACATGCGTACAAATACAGAAATCCAAACAACTTTACATAACCCAAGAAATATCTCATAAAAGAAATAGAACAAGAAAATCTAATACATGCATTTGATCCTCAGTTTTGAGAGAATATATGCAAACAATATTTCCAGTCATACAACTTCTATCGAAATTAGAATCTAGATATTACACGTGTAAAACTTTTCATACATAAAATTTCAAGAATTGACTAGCAGAAGTTTTCCCAATATCTGACAATTAATGTTAACCATCCCCCTCAAAGATCTCAAACAACAGATTAGGGTGGCCACATAGGGCACAAGGCAAAGTGCCCTGTGCTCTCATTTTAATTAAGAACAACAAGAACAAGCACAAAATATCAAGCAAAATGACCAAACATAACAACAAAGGATACATTTGTTGACAACAAAAGAAAGGTTTTGGCATTTAAATTTTGACACATGCCCTAGAATGAAATCTGCAGTCGAGGACTTGTGATTGAAGAAATGAACTTTAAAGTCTGCATGAAAGGGAGCTTGTAAAAGCTCATGATTGTAAGAAAGAAAAAGATCTTCAGAAATGTGAGAGTCCGTGATGATAGATCTTGGCCAGTTGAAAAGGCCCACTCTTTTCTTCTTAATTCTCAACAAGAATGCATCAACAAAACTTCCGTGTGGGCTCAAAGCCACATGGATAGTTCAATGTGCTCATCGGCGGTCATCTGATCACAGTCAGAAGATTATACTCAACGGACGCACAACCATCGAGTAAGGGAAACATAAATTTGAAGTGAAAGCAAGAACAAGAAGACTCATGTCCCAATAGTGGAGATAAGTTTAAAATGTGGGAGCCTCTATAAAAGGAAGACTCATGTCCCAAGAGAGAGGGAAAAATCTTCACCCTTTGCCACAAGCCTACTGGCCACAACACCTTCACGAGACATCCTTTCTATAATCCTTTTCCTCTCCTTACCAACTTCTCCAGAAAATGGAAACTGGAAGGTGCCAGTCTTAAAAGAAAGCATTACAGTGTACAACTCGGGATTAAATCCCTTATCAACGAAATCAAAATATATTTATCTGTCCTTATTTCTATTTCTTTTTACAAGATTGAAGGAATTCGATCTTTTATACATTTTGAATACTAAGAAGTATCAGATCAGGGACAGGAACTTGCATTTTAACAAAAAACGATATTGACAATAAAACAAAAGGAAAGCTGGTTATTGTTGAACACCTGCGCACTCCTTTTACAATTGCAGTTAGAAGTTCCAAACTATGCAAATGCAGAACTGGAAGTTCAGAACAAATGAATTCTTGTTGCATGGTGGTCATGAAGGGATACAAGGTTTGTGACACAGAGCCATCCACCATCAGCACTCTCCCAGCAAGCATCAATAACGGCTGAACAGGAACAGTTATCTACAAGCCAAAGAAAATGAAATGCATAAAAAACAAAAGAAATCCATATAAAGCATATCAATTTTACGCTAATCAAGAAAAATGAAGATGAATTATATGGCCTCTACCTGAACAGGATATGAACTTGTAAGCATTGTACAACAGCAACGCAACAAGGTAGATACACTGCACATCAGCAATAGCTCAGGCCTCTTTGTTGCCTTGTATGAGGTTCCTGACATTGTCGGACCTCCAAGTGGAGTTGGGGGGTCTTTCCCTGGGGGAACCAACACCCTCATAACTTCATCATTTTTGGTTTCTGCAATTTTGAAAATTTGTAATTCCTACTTGAGGCAAGCAATAGCGTCACTAAAGTCATAAATTGTTAGAATGTAAAAGAATATTCTCAGGATAATTATATTAAATAGGTAACAACAATTCCTATTACAATCCCTACAATCAAGCTATTACAAATATACAATCAATCCCTATAATTTAGCTACTATTATCGTGAGAATATTCTATTTACATTCTAACAAAATATTCTATTTGCATTCTAACATAAAGTTTACCTTCTTCCAGGCCTTGGAATGCATCTTTCAGGCGAAAATTTATTGAGATTAGGATTTTATGCATCATCAACAACCAGCTATCCTCGTCTCCTTTTGATTTAGGAAGTAATGCTAAGCAGTGACCAAGTTTCTGAAGATATGCAAAACAAGTTTTCACATGCTCTCAACAATTTTCAAAAGATTGCCGTAGCAAACACACAGAGATGATCTCACCTTTAAAATATTAGCGCTGCATTTCCCTGACATAATCTTAAAAACAATTGCAGCTTCAACCTGTCATTATTTCAAACTCCAGTTCTTCATTCAGAATGTAAGACGGTGAACAACAGATGTGCTGATAAGAATTTATATACTTAGCATAGTTGTCATGGTGTCGCCATGGCGTTGTCTAGATGATGACTAGGCGTCTTGGCGTTGGAGAAGGGTAAGGAAACGCTCGCCAAGGCTCACGCATTGGTAGCAGGCCCAAGTTAAGTGATTAAGTCATTTTTTTACCATGACTCATCATAACCCATGGACTTTTCCAATTACCCAAGTGACTCGACCCATGATCATAACCTAATTCATGACCTTACTACTTTGAATGAGAGGAATGCTCGTGTGGGAGACGGAAATGACTTCATAGTTGATTACTTTGTTTGAGCTATGACTAGAAACAGAGTAGAGACTCTGTTAATTAATATGTTTTGGGTTTTAGAGTATATAAAATTTTATTGTATAATATACTTTTGAAATAAAACAAATAATATATAAATTGCACATTGTTAACGACTTGTCGCCATACGGACGCCATAGCGGGCGCCTTATCGCCTAGGCGTATTGGCAGTCAACTACCGCCACGTCCCGCCTTGGCGCCATGACAACTATGATACTTAGTGACCCCCAAAAGTAAAGTTGGTTACTAACTTATTCTATGGCAAACCACTGTTACAAGGAAGTAAGTTTAACCATTACTAAATTTATGCATATATCAATGTGTGCTACTAAACAACAGTGTTCTAAAAATCCATGCCTAGATCCGTCTAGGCCCCACCTAGGCGCTAGGCGCCCCCTTGGCCCCCCGCCTAGGCGCTAGGCTCCTTTGTCTCCTAGCCTAGGCGCTAGGCCCCCCTGGCGCCTCACCTAGGCCCAAGCGGCAAAAAAATTCCTCCAGAAAATTAGGCGAGGTCTAGGCGGAGGTTTTTTTATTTTAATAACCACTCAAACCAAATCTTGATATATTAATTTTTCTAATGATTTATCATTTCATAATGCAGGTTGTAGCATATCAAATCACAACAAGAAATGAACAATATCAAGTCAAAATGAATAATTTTATTATAATTTTAATTTTTTGAACTTGTACCAACTTCACATTATATAAATGATGATACATTTGTAATATTTAGTTTAATTCAATATAATTCTTAAATTTATGTTTAGTTTCTTAAATTCTTGAAATTTTAAATTTTATTATTTAATAGCAATCTTGTTTATGAATAAAACTAATACGTTAAAAATATGTTTGAATTTTGAACAATTGCATGTTTGTGTTTGAACCACATTAGCAATATGAATATGTGTTTGAACTTTAAGCAAAGGCCTTTATTATCTTTATTATAGATTGTTTTGCTTTATATTATTGTTTTGTTTAAATAAATGTAAGATAAAATATTAAAATTAGCTTAAAATAAAAAATCATACCTAAACTCCGCCCAGGCCCTGCCTAGTCCCCCAAGGCGCTTGGCGCCCTTCCCGCCTAGCGCCTTTTAGATCATTGTTAAACAGTATATATCTTATAAAAATAACTGCTAGCCATCATTGAATTCCAATCTCGGGATATGTTCCCATTTAAGCTCTTTCTTTTTTCTGTTTTTTTTATTTTTTTTGAGCCAAGGTACCTACAGCCACCACGCTTCAAGTATGCACTGGCTAAACCCCATTAGAGTTTTGAACCCATGACATGTACCAAGTAGTGGCGCTTATCAATAGGTTCACTATCAATTGAGGTAACCCTCGAGCTTCCCATTTTACCTTCTAGATGCACTAAGCTACTATTTGAAGTATTTTGGACCATACATGTATTACCTAACCTAACGTAATGAGACGCGTAATATCATGAGATTAAACACTATTAGTAATACAGTTACAGTTCATACATGACGAATGCTCTCAATTTCTTTGCTTTAAATGTCAATTTCTTTGCTTTAAATGTAAGCTTGTCAGGATCTACTAAGCTACGAGTGGAAGATATGATATTAATTTGTTTTAGAGGATTTGGAAGTAAGAGGGATACCAAAATTTTATAAAAATGTGCCTTCTTTTCTTATTATCTTGTGGGGAATTTGTGTCAGGACCAGCTAGGATCCTAACCATAAATAGAGATATAAACAGAGATAGATAAAGAGAATTAGATAGAATTTTGGGAGGAAGAAGGATAGAAAACTCAGTGATTCCTACTGAGTTCGTGAGAGAGAGAGAGAGGGAGAGAAAAAATAAGGAGAATGCTTAAACAAGCTCCTCTTCATTTCATTAATTCACTTGATTCATAATGCTTGGAGAATAATTCTTAGATACAACTATTTATAGAGAGAAAATGTTGAAAAGTAAATAGAGATATAAACAGAGCTAGATAGAGAGAATTAGATAGAATTTTGGGAGGAAGGATAGAAAACTCAGTGATTCCTACTGAGTTCGTGAGACAGAGAGAGAGGGAGAGAAAAAATAAGGTGAATGCTTAAACAAGCTCCTCATCATTTCATTAATTCACTTGATTCATAATGCTTGGAGAATAATTCTTAGATACAACTATTTATAGAGAGAAAATGCTGAAAAGTAAAGCTACTAACCTACACTACTTTTCTTATCCTTCACTCAAATATAACAAACTACCCCATGTGCTCACATGGTCACTCAAAATGTACTACCTGTTAGAATATACTAATTATTCCTTTGTTGCCCAAAATACGCTTTGTCTGACAATCCCTCCTCCTCAAAAGCATCCATGTCCTCATAGACATTGCTGATTTTCTGTTTTTCAATCTTGGCAGCTGTCACCACCATTCCAGCGTCAAAAACAAAACTCAGGAACTTGTTTAGTTGAATCTTACCATAGCAATTCTTTGAAACTTCTGCCTTCTCATATTCCCCAATATCAAAAGTTAACACCAACTTCATATTTTGATTCAGTGTAACTTCTCCATGTCTTGAATTTCTTTTTTGAAATTCTTTTCCTGTAAAGAATATATCTATTGTTATTGTTGCAACTATCACATCTCCAAAGTGATCCAATCTTTCTCGAGCTATGAAGTAGGACAAACAACCCTTTATTATATTTATGTTGAGCATCAATGCACACAAATAAACATATGTTAATTCAAAAGCAAAATTAATGCTCTTGGCAACTGCAGCCAAATCACAGATTGGTCCTATGACCATTTGATACACCGATAAACATATGTTAATTCAAAAGAAAGATTAATGCTCTTGGCAACTGCAACCCAATCACAGATTGGTCCTATGACCATTTGATAAAACAATTGAAACCTCATCCTTGTAGTTTCTTCATTCACCAAGGGATCCACTTCTACTATAGCGCTTAGTTGCTTGAGTACAATCAGATTATTCATTAAGATCCAAACAACACCATGGTCAGTGGGGCTTAGAAATTTCACATAAAACAAGATTGTTGTCCACTCCTCGGATTTGGATTTGTTAGCTTTAGAGAATCTCCAGGGAAGAAAGTTGAAATTAGCTTTTGTACCACAACTTTATTTTTCATACAGATTTCTCTTGTAACTAAACTCTCAAACTAAAAGTCCACAAGGAGTATTCTCAGTTTGTCTCTCAAAGGAACAAGCTTAACAAACCACTTCTCCTTGATTATAGATAACTTGCCTCCAACATCAATTATTCCCAATAGTGTATTTTTACTTTTCTTGAAAATTAAACAGGCCTCAAGTCTAAGATTACCTTGAACCTTGACTGCCTATTGCCATGTATCTTTCTTAGAAACTAGTGCATTCAATGGTTGTAACTCTCCACTTACTACAAAAAATCTTTGCCTCGTTCCTTGAAGTTTATATGCAACAATAATTGGTAAAAGTTTATTGTCAAAACCATAATCAATGGCCTTATCTTGGTTAACACTCTCGCAAACCTCTTCACCATTGAAGTAATCCTGCTGAAGTAGCTATCCATTTTCGTCAACCTCAAAGCATTGAAGGTGGATACCCAATATAGGCTTTTTAAGGGTATTGGGAGAGGTTTGTTGTGTAGTTTGGTGAAACTAATGTTGGTTGTGGAGGGGGCAATATTTGGGGTTTGTTTCCGAAGTAAACTACAGGATAGTGGTTTGGTGTATGGATTGAAGTATGGGTTGTTGATCATGGGGTCAAGTTGTTCATAAGATTTTTCTTGCTTGTAGGTTTGGAACAATGCCCTGGGTATAAGTAGCTTTCTCCTCCTTTTGGTGTCATTTTTAAGGCCCCCAATAAGTTGAGGAGTCTCACAAATGATCAGCCCTCTTGATTTCTCAAACTCATCAAAGATTGGGGTTCTTTCATATTGTGATGATTCATCATAGGTAGGTGGATCATTATAATCTGGAGCTTCCTCATGCTCAACATAATCATTGTATATAGCAGTCTACCACTCATTACTTGGAACATCATCAAATATTGGAGTCTCCTTGTCTTCATCATACTCATCATATATAGGAGCTCCTTCACGATTTGCTTCATATTCTTTGATCCAGTTGCTAGCATTATCACCTTCAGCGAATGATGGGAACACAAGCTAGTGATCCTTAGTTCCTTTCCCTTATTTTCTTCAACAAAGTTTTTCCTCCTCTTCCATTGGACATCATCTTTTTCATTTATTTTATACCTTAATTTCTCAACATGATTTGGATTTCTAAAAAATCCATTATCTTCTCTATGCCCCATGTGAACTGGCATCTTGCCCTTCCTTTTATCTCCAATTTTTTCATCAATAAGCTGCAACTTCTCATGGGTACAATCTCTATAACTCAAAAAATCGTGTTTAAGCATTTGGTTGAACACTTGGTGTGCAGGTCCAGCCATGTTTCTCAGAGTTCTAGAATGAAATGAATCACAAGACAATTGTGATATCGAGTTTGAAAATTAATCCCATGCAGTAGCAATATTATTTGAGTGAGAGCAAGTGAGGTTGAGTAGCTAGTTAAGTGAGAAGTGGACTTCCTTAATGAAACCCTGGCCAAACAAGTTTAGTATTGGAAGGTTCTACGAACATAGACTGGAACAACTTATAGGACTATACGATCGTAGACTGAAACAACTTATAAGACTCCACGATCATAGACTGGAACAACTTGTAAGACTCTGCGATCGTAAACTGGAACAACTTGTAAGACTCTACGATTGAAACATCTTGCAAGTATCTACGATTGAAACGTGCTAGACTCTACGACTGAAACTTGTTAAGACTCTACGATTGAAACAACTTGTAAGACTCCAACGATTAAAACAACTTGTAAGACTCCACGATTGAAACAACTTGTAAGAATCTACGATTGAAACAACTTGTTACTCTACGACTGAAACAACTTGTAAGACTACTATTGAAACAATTTGTAAGACTATACAACTGAAACAACTTAATATGAATCACCTAACACAAACCAAAATAGATCAAACAAAACTAATTCATAGAATTTGGAAAAAATTTACTGACAGAGAAGATCATGCAAAATATGGATTAAAATGTATGGGTGACGTTGGTAAATGAGTTTTATGGAATGAGTTATCTGTATGTGATAGGAACGAGTGACTGAGTGAGATGGAAGTGTTTAATACCTGAAACAAGTGAATTAACACTTGAATTTGTTGTGTTGAGGTACGCTGGAAAACAGATCCTCCAAGGCCATTTTCTGCTCCCTTGTGTCTGGAATATGAAGTTGTTGATGTTTGTTAGTAGTAATGAACCACCCAAAGCGTTTTGATGATAGAAACTAGGAAAATTGACTGAATTTTTTTTGGGTTTACTGAGTTTATGAACAGTGGCGAAATGGTAAAATAAGATAGGAGGTTGAAGAAGATAAATCTCATAGGTCTAGGATGTTTCTGGGTAGTGTTTAAAGAATAGAAGAGACTAGGAGAAATAGATTTCGGTTTAGGTATATGAGAAAAATCGGAACTTGAAGATAGAGAAGAAAGAGAGGATTAGAGGAAGAAGAAGATGAATTTGGATAGAACTTGAGCTCTAATACCAATTTGTTAGGCCTAGCTAGGATCCTAACCAGAAATAGAGATAGATAGAGAGATTTTGATAGAACTTTTGGAGGAAGAATGATAGAAAACCAGTGTTCTAAAAATCCCGCCTTAGGTTACGCTAGGCCCGCTTTAGCGCTTAAGCCCCCACGGTGCCTCACCTAGCCCAAGGTGGCAAAAATACCTCCGGAAAATTAAAGTGGGGTAAAGCGAAGAGGTTTTTTTATTTTAATAATTATCCAAACCAAATCTTAATATATTTATTTTTCTAATGATTTACCATATTCATAATACAAATGTAGCATATCAAATCACAACAAGTGAACAATATCAAATCAAAATGGATAATTTTATTATAGTTGTAATTTTTGAACTTGTACCAACTTTAAATTATATAAATGATTATACATTTGTAATATTTAGTTTAATTGATATAATTCTTAAATTTATGTTTAGTTTCTTAAGTTTTAATATTGAATTAAATTTTTGAAATTTTAAATTTTATTATTTAATAGCAATCTTGTTTATGAATAAAACTAATACGTTAAAAATATGTTTGAACTTTGAAAAATTGCATGTTTGTGTTTGAACTTTGACATTAACAATATGGATATGTGTTTGACCTTTAAGTAAAAGCCTTTGTTATCTTAATTATAGATTGTTTTGCTTTATATTATTGTTTTGTTTGAATAAATATAAGATAAAATATTAAAATTGACTTATAATAAAAAATCTCGCATAGGCCCCCAGCTGCCCGCCGCCCGCCTCTCACCTTTTAGAACATTGTAGAAAACTCAATTCCTACTGAGTTTGTGAGAGGAGAGAAAAAATAAGGAAAAAGCTTAAACTTCTCTTCATTTCATTAATTCACTTAATTCATAATGCTTGGAGAATAATTCTCAAATACAATTATTTATAGAGAGAGTGCTGAAAAGTAAAGCTACTAACCTACCCTACTTTTCTTCAATGTTCTAAATGGCGCTAGGAGGGAGGGAGGCGGTCAGGGGAGCCTAGGCGGGGCCTGGACGGGGACTAGGCGAGATTTTTATTTTAAGCCAATTTTAATATTTTATCTTAAATTTATCTAAACAAAACAATAATATAAAGCAAAACAATCTATAATAAAAATAATAAATGCATTTTCTTAAAGTTCAAACACATTCATATTGCTAATGTGGTTCAAACACAAACATGCAATTGTTCAAAGTTCAAACATATTTGTAACGTATTAGTTTTATTCCTAAACAAGATTACTATTAAATAATAAAATTTAAAATTTCAAGAATTTAATTCAATATTAAAACTTCAGAAACTGAACATAAATTTAAGAATTATATTGAATTAAACTAAATATTACAAATGTATCATCATTTATATAATTTGAAGTACAAGTTCAAAAAAATACAACTATAATAAAATTATCTATTTTAACTTGATATTGTTCATTTCTTGTTGTGATTTGATATGCTACAGCCTGTATTATGAATATGGTAAATCATTAGAAAAATAAATATATCAAGATCTGATTTGGGTAGTTATTGAAATAAATAAAAAACCTCTCCGCCTAGACCTCGTCTAATTTCCTAGAGGAATTTTTTTGTCGCCTTAGACCTAGGTGAGTCACCAGCCGGGGCCTAGCGCTAAAGTGAGAGAGCAAGGTGGGCCTAGCACCTAAAGTGGGCTCAAAGGACCTAGGCGGGGATTTTTAAAACACTACTTTTCTTCAATTTGGAATGAGTGTAATGCGAAGTTGTTTAAAGAAAGTTATTTGTCCTTAAAGTTATTGAATGATAGAGTTATTTTTCTTGCATCTCTTTGAGCTTCTACTATGGGGGCTCTGTTACTGATTTATGTAGAGATTGGAGGGCTGCACTTTTTAAGTGCTTTCTTGTTTTTGATCTTTTAGTCTACTGAGAGTGGACTTCTTGTCCCCCATTTATTGCATCATTTATTCTCTATTAATAAAATTTCTTCTTTCATCAAAAAACAAAAAAAAACATCATCTTTTAAGAATCCGTATAATGTTTTCCTTGTCTTCTACAAAAATAGCTGAGATCAAATGATTACAATATTGTTGTTAATCTTACAATGAAATAAACGAACTTACACTATCATAATGTTTATGGACGGCAGATGGAAAGAAAGTTGTAACAGTGTATAGCAAGCAAATGGCACCCTCCTGGACAAGCAATCACAACAATACTATAGCTTATTGAACTGGAAAATATGAATTAGATGGCAGACAGCATAAATAAATCAGGATATGCAAAACAAGTATACGGGCTAATGTACAGGTTTTTTTTAAATGGATATCCTAAATAGGGTGGAAGAAGATATAGAAGGTGAAGTAGTATATTACATCTCACCTCCACCAAATTAGAAATAGCCATCTATTACTCCTTTTGTTCCAGAAAAAGAGTCTCATTTGTCATTTATTTTTTTCTAAAAAACAGTCCTCTCATACGACACGGACACGATACGCAAAACAGTACACAACATTTTTCCAAAAAAACAGGATACGATAGTTTTGACGGATATGTTGAATTTTATATATTTTTAATAAATATAAATGTACATCTAAAATAAATAAGTTTAATTACTAATAAAGCAGAATAAATATCAAACAAAATAGTGAAAAACGCTAGCATGTTATATAATAAACATATCTAAATCTAGCATATGCATTTATAACTTCGATAAAAACAAGTGTCCAGAATGTTGTCCACGGTGTCCAAAAATATTGCCCGTGGTGTCCAAAAAATTTATTTTGGTGCATGAGTTCCTTTGCTTATTCTAGTCTAGATATATTTTTCGAATAGATGAGAGAATGATGGGGACCACAAGTTCAAGCCAAGAAAAAATGCTTATATTTAATATATGATTGTTTATTAAATTTTAATTGGGAGAAATTGATGTAATTATTTATTAGTGGGAGTTTAAGATATTTAATAGTGATTAGGTTATTTTATTATTTAACAACTGTACTTTAGTCCTTTATTTCTTTTCTTATTTTCGAATTAAATTTAGGGTTTGCTTTACATACATATTATCATTATTGACATTGATACCACTGATTGCAATCAATTTCTACTCTTCTGTTGTAAATGATCCTAGGGTGATGGATACTGATTGCGATCAATTTCTACTCCTGTTTTTAATGATCTTAGGGTGATGGATACAGTTAATAGACTTCACCCTAGTTTTGTTTTTTCAGTTTTCCTTATTTCCTACCAATTCATCCTAAAAATCTTGTCCTACATCACAATGCAATTTTCATACCATAAGTTAATTTTACTATTCTCAAGATCAGTTGGTATTTGATGAACCATGCAGCACATAAACAGAAAATTATAGTATTTCACAACCAAATACCTAGTTAACTCATGATTATTGTCAGTTTAATATTAGATTGTACATTCTCCATGAGCAAATATGAACGCATGTGTGTATATAATTTTGTGTGTATATGATTGTGCCTTGAGTATCTTTCTGACAACAGATGAACATGAAATGAAATACAAGGAAACTGCATAAAAGAAAGGATGGGAGAAAAACCAATAGATATTTGCATCTGTTTTGGTGCCTGATGCATGGATTAGAACTTTCTAATGACAAAGACAAGTACTAGAACTTTTCAGGAATTGGCAGCATGTACAATTTCCAGGCTAAAGCTAAAGCAAAAGCAAAGTCTCTAAAACAAATTATACGAACCCTTGAAGCATCTGAGTTATCCTCATTTAGCAGCTTCAAAATTGGTTGAATAACTTTTACAGCATGTGAGGTTGCATCTTTCTTTACATTTGGAAATCCACTCAACCTATTTAGGAAAGAAAAACAGTTAAAAATGCTACAGATAGATTACATAATGCAGCACGCATGCAACCAAAGCGATTGTATTATGATTTTTGAGATGATTAGAGTACAAAGTTGTAGGAATATAATTGCATGTGTTGGTAGTAATTAATTAATAAAGTAATAACAACTGTCTAAAATAATGACTAAAATTTGTTTGGTGTATAAGCTGGTAGTTAAAGGCCTCAATGTTTTAATGTTGAGGTCTAGGGTTCAAGGCTGTCAATATATGAAGAATCTTTAACTTCTTCATACTTGCGATAAAAGAGAATGGACAAATTAGATACCACCCGGATTGCACCAAATTAACTGGGGCAAATGGATTTGCCAAGAACAAGCTAGTTCAAAAAGACAAATCATTGCTTAAATAGCTAAATGACCCCAAGCTCCACCAGGTCAAATAAGTAATCCAGTCATCTGTTCACTGTTTTAACTAGCCCAGTTGGCTTGGTTCGATAATATTGCTTTGTATCACAAATATGTATATGCATGAATTAATATTAGTTCAAGAAGCTGTCTAAGTGACTCAACCCTCAGCTAATTTAAGAAATGGACGTCAAACCCTACTCAGTTCACTGTAACTGGTCCAGCTGGCTTGGTTTGATAAGGTAGCTGTAGCTTTATATCAAAACATGTATATATTATTAAAAACTGTGAAATAGTGACAAAAGGCGAGTAATAAAACATGTCGAACTGGAGCCAACCATCAGCAAGTTTAAGATATTAACTTCAAAAAATAGCAAAAACATAAAGTAATGCAAAGGTACCAAAGAGGTCATCTTGCAAACCACATAAGTCGAACATAATCCCGTAATTATGTTGATGTGATTAGTGCTCCTTCAGTTTTCTATTGGCTTGAGTAATTACATAGTACATGCAACAAAGCCCTTCTAGATCCATTCTCCATTGCAATATATTGTGACCAAGGGTCTAAAATAAGTATAATGGTAGGAAAACAATATCATTCTTGAGAATAAAAATGAGAAGGAAAGTTAACCTTGTGAACAGATCTGACACTGAAGCACAAGAAGCAACCTTCACAAAATGAGATTCTCCCGAAGACTGCTAAGAGATCAAACAAAATATGCACTGTTAGTTTTTTAAATAAAAATCCGTATGTTTGCCATGTATATTGAAAGTTAAAACAATTTGAAACAGAAAAACTTCAACTATTTCATTAAAACTAGAGTTATCAACATATTCTCAGTTACAAAAGTCACATTCTTTAAATGTAAACCAAATGTTTCTAAAAGAAAATGGTGGAACTCAAGGGACTATAAGTTACAAGATGAAATTGTGTTGCAGTATATCTCATGGAGATTACTTTTTCCAGTTGGCATGACTTCACGAAAATGAACATGGAATGTGCATTACATTGGGATGATAAATGACGAACAATGTGATACACATCAGTTACAATGTGTATCTGCAAGATACAACAGCTTACTTTAAAAAAATATTGGATAAAATAAGAATCTTTATTAGAGAAGAAAGTGGAGAAGGTGGAGCTACAATGCACATGGAAGACAAGAAATCCACCCAATGAAAACATGAGGAAACAAGAAAACAAATGAACACTCCTCATCCCAAAATGCTTGACCTTAATGTAAATATGAGAAAGAGGTTCCTCGAAAATATCCCATGAAAAAGTCAAAAAGCCAAAGAGATGTGATATACACATTTTTTATACATTTTAATATTCCCATATTTATTATTTTATATGTTTATTTTATTTAACTAATACATTTTATTTTGTTTTGTAGGAAATAACATTTATTTTTCTTGGGAAGCAAATAAAGGATTTATATCCAACTTTTAAATATGAAAAAGGACTTTTGAAGGATTACCATATAAAGATGGAAGTCAAGAAGGAAAGAAGAGGAAAAAAGAGAACAAAACTATCCAAGTTCAATGAAACTAAATTATGGCACAAATATATTCTCTCCCTATAAATAGGCCTCTTGTTTTAGAGAGAAAGACACCACTTGTTATTTTCTTTTCTTTTAGTTTTTCACTGGTGTAGAAAGGAGTAAGATATTTAGACTTTGTCTTTTCTCTTATTTCAACCACGTGTGATACTACTGTCAGGGAGTATTTGTAACTTTCTTTTATTGATTTAATAAAAATTCTCTTTTAATTATTGTTCTTATTTCATGCAAATAGTAGTACTAATATTATTTGTTTTTGTTTTTAATTTCATAGCTAGCTAAATTTCTAATACCTAAAATGATGATGAAACTAAGTTTCATAATAATATTTTCTTTTCGTTCCAAAACTAATGCCTAATTATTTTCGCCTTCATATTTTTCTCCGCATAAATTGCATATGACTCTTATATTGATTGCGAGGTTTTGATAAGTTATAGTTAATCTGTGAATTTTTCATAACTTGTGTTTCCCCATATTAATTATATGAATCATTATTTTTAAAGGAAGAGAAAATAATTTGGGAATTAATTTAGGAAATAAAAAATTATTTATTATGTTAATATTTGGTGGATTCTGATTCCTATGTATCTTTTCTCATTAATAGTTTCCGTTATTAATTAATAGTTTGCATGATTTAGTTAATAAATCTTCTCCGCCATTTTTGTTTCTAATTTGCCTAAAATATTAATTAAGGATATATTAAAGAATTGATTTAGTCTCTGTGGTTCGACCTGCACTTGCCAAATCTACAATAGACGTTGTGCACTTGCAGTACATTATTTTATCACATCAATTTTTTGGCATCGTTGCAGGAAACTAGAATTAATTTTTATTTATTCGAATTAGTTTAAACTCTAATTTTATTTTTTTCTAGGATTATTGATGCGGATCGAAGGAGCGAAAAGATAAAGATTTTGTTGCTGCACTTTCTTCGGTAGTTCGTATCTCCATGTTTTTTTTAAAAAATAAAAAAAAATTGTAGATTAGTTTTTTATTATTAATATTTTTTTTATTTGCCGCATTCATGCATTCACGTAGAGCACATCCTGTTAGGCTTTTATGTTTTATTTTTTGTCAAATATTAAATGATGTGATTGCTGGAGGATTGAGGTACGTCAAAATTTCTCCTTTCGTAATTCACATAGTTTTAGGACCCTTTATTTGTTTATAGTTTTTTTTATTTGTGCATTTTCATCTTTTAATCTAACATTAAGGGCATAGCCTGTAACAAGATAAGGAGGGGATTTCATCACCCTTCCTTGGCCCACAAACAACCCAATTTGCATTTTGCATAACCATGAGTCCATGACCTAATAAAATCAAGTAGACATTGGCCCCTAGGACTTTCGAGCTCAATTAGGACAAGAAACTCCAAGAGGAGGCTGAATTTTAAATTAATCAAACTATTGGTGTCTAGGCAAGTGGTTCAAAAGATAAATGCCTAAAGAATGTGTGGTTATTCAATTAGTCACCGTATTTACGGAGAGATTCTCACCTTTCTTACACTTACCTGGTTAGTGGTGTGATTAATTTCGAATTTGGTGGACCTTGCGGTGTAACTTGGAACAGTTGGGAGCTGTCTAGATTTTATTTAGGTTGACCTTAGAAGTAAATTTTATTTTATTTTATTACTTTTTTTTCCTTATTTATTTATTTTTTGTGCTTATCTGCCAAGTAGTGTATGCAAAAAGTGTGGACTAAGGACGAAACATCCCGATTAGTGAGAAAACTTGATTTTTCGAATTTCACTGTAAAAGATCTCACTTTTAGAAAAATGGAAGGCGCACAAACTGTTTCTTTAAGGGATCGATGTTATCCTTTCCGCTCTGCCCAACCTTCATGCACAAGTCTACCACCGGTAATTGGTAATAATTTTGAACTTAAACCGCATTTCATAAATATGTTACCAAGGTTCACTGGTATAGAAATTCATACTTAATCATTCAGAAATTTGAGGAAGTTTGTGCTTTAATGAAAATTCAACAATTATCAGATGATTCAATTAGGCTAAGATTTATCACATTTGCTTTAAAAGATAATGCTAAAAAGTAGTTATATAGCCTACCAAATAATTCCATATCAATCTGAGAGGGATTTGTTGTTACATTTCTAAAAAAATATTTTTCTTATCATAAAACTGCTAAAATTAGGACTGCAATTCATTAATTTTGCCAATTTGAAAAAGAGTCCTTTTGGAAATATTTTGATAGATTTAAAAATTTGTTATCCCAGTGCCCATACCATGGAATTGAGAAATGGAGATTGTGTCAAATTGCCTACGAAGGTTTAGAATATCCCAATAAAACAATGTTAGAGTCAATGTGTCATAAAGGGATTTTCTGAATAATGATGACGAAAAGACTTGGGAGTTTTTAGAGGACTTAGTGGAAAAAACTATGCAATGGGAAACCACCCGAGAGACCGATAAACCTAGTTCATCTAGGGGTGTTCATACAATTGACAATTCAATTGCTACCGAAGCTAAGTTGGTTGGTGTACTTAAAAGACCTGAAGCTTTAGAAACTAGGGGACAATCACACGTGAACCAAGTCTAAACACCAGCACCTTTGTGTCTAAGGTGTAATTCACCAAGTCATGTGACTGAGGAATGTCCTAGAGTCATGCCCCACCTGAAGAATATGAACAAGTCAATGCAATGTTTCAAAGACCTGGGAATGACCCATTTGCACCCACTTATAATCCAGGTTGGAGAAATCATCCTAATTTTGCATGGAACCAAGGACCCTACCCAAATAATTCTTTAAATCAGGTCAATCAATCTTTTCAACCTTTCCAAAAGCCGAATCCTGGTTCGTACCAAAATGCAAATTCAACAACCCAATATCCACCAGGTTTTTCTAATGAAAGTGAGAAGAGACTTAACACTTTAGAGAAGAGCATAGAAACTTTAATGAAATCTCATAATAATTTCATGCAAAACACTAACCAAGCCTTATCTCGTCTAGAGATCCAAATGAGTCAATTGGCCACTATAGTTGGTGAAAGAGAGAAGAGTAAGCTTCCTAGTCAACCCGAGACAAATCCAAAATTTCCAGTCTCTAATCAAAAACCTTATCATGCTAATTCACTTGAAAACAACCAAGTCAATCATGTGAATTATATAATCTCTTTAAGGTCTGGAAATTATTTTAACAATCATGCTGGCATTGATAATGAAAAAGAGAAAAATTTAAATGTTAATCTAACAATCCATCTTCAAAGTCAGCCCAGCCTGAAAAGCCCACAAACTCTGAGTCAGTAGGTCCATCTACTAAGCTTGTGTCAAAAAAGATCAAACCACATCTTCTGAATCAAATGAAAGTCTTTAAATCAAAAGCCCCATTCCCTCAAAGACTTATTTCAAACAAGCAGTCATCCCAATTGGACAAAATTCTAGAAGTGTTCAAACAAGTAAAAATTTATATTCCCCTTCTAGATGACATTCAACAAGTTCCCTCGTATGCTAAATGTCTAAAAGATTTGTGCACACATAAAAGAACCACTCATGTTCCTAAGAAAGCTTTTCTAACAGCCCATGTTAGTTCTATCTTGTCATGCTAAGTCCCTGTGAAATATAAGGACCCCGGTTGTCCTACTATTTCATGCATCATAGGAGCACCTTAATTGAAAAAGTTTTTACTTGATTAAGGAGCTAGTGTGAACCTTTTACCATTTTCTGTACCAAACATTGGGCTTAGGGGAGCTGAAAATGACAAGTGTCATACTCCAACTAGCTGACCGTTCTGTTAAAGTGCCAAAGGAAATAGTTGAGGATGTACTCATTAAGATTGGCAATTTTGTATTCCCTATTGACTTTGTTGTTCTTGAAACCCAGCATGTTGTCAATCTCAAGGGTCAAATTCCTGTCATTTTAGGTAGACCATTTCTAGGAACCTCTAATGCGTTAATTAATTTTAGAAATGGACTAATGAAATTGATATTTGGAAACATGACAATTGACTTGGGGGATGTTTGTTTAGAGCTGAATGGAGCTGAATCTGAATGGCTGAATCGGTCAATGCGTTTGTTTTGGTCTGAATGGCTGAATCGGTAAGATGGACGAGCTGAATGGCTAAGTCAGATTTTTTTAGCTGAATGAAATAAAAAAAATAAAAAAAATTAAAAATTAAAAAAAATATTAACTATTATATTAAATAAATTTACAACAATTTTGAATTTTTTCAGAGGGGTAAAATAATAAAGTTTTGTCATTCAGATGTTTCAGACATGTCAACTATCAAACAACTTTTTTTATTCAGATTCAGATTCAACTCATTCAGATTCATTCAGTTTTTATCAAACACCCCCTTAAATGTGTTTAATATGGGAGAGCAACCTAGTGATTTGTTTGACCAGTCCGTTGAAGTGAATATGATTCAGCAAATGTCGGGAAATGAACTTACAGGGAAAGATGAAATTATTAACTTTTGTCAAACTGAATACTTGAATGAGGTCAATGAGATGTTGGACTCCACAACCCAAAAATCTTACTCTAGATTGGAACCTATAATTGAATCAAGTTTGACACATTTTGAGCATTTTCAAGAGAATCAAATTGACCTTGAATATAAATCCTCTTATGATCATTTTAAGTCTACCTTGGGTCCATCCGAAGCGCCTTCCAGAAACACTAAATGTGATTTAACAAATGAACCAAAGGTTGTGGACAATGATAATCTTCCATGTTTAGATAATGAGAGCATATCTCCCATTTCAGATAATGCATGTGTTAATCCAGTGGAGCCTAAAAATCTTGGTATAACAGTTATTCAAAATGATGAAAATGTTTTAGTGGTAACGAATATGGATGGCAAGTTTGGATAGATTTTATGAAGTTAGAATTTTTCAAAAGGAACTATCATTTTTCGTTGTCATTCCCGGACTCAATTTTAAAAGAATCAATCGGGTATGCTCATAATTTTTCTTCTGTTGCAAATTCTAACTATTTCCAATTACCCAGATCTCCTGAAAATCATACGAAATCCACTCTAGGTTGTCTGTTTGTATCACTGATCATTTACAGTCGCATAGTTTTTAGGATGCATAAAAATTGTAGTTATGTACATTTGTTTTCCTTCTCACCACATTCTCTTGTAGACCAAATGTTCCACCATACAAGGTACAATTCTTTCACATTTTTGTCCTATTTTCTTCATTTGCATACATTGAGGACAATGCATGATTTAGGTATGGGAGAGTTTTGCATTTTTATTTTGTTTTCTTTTCTTTTTAGGAAATTAATTTTTTTTATAAAAAAATTTGGAAAAAATGAAAAATTTTGTTTGACTTTTTATGAATTGAATTTATTCTAATGAAAAATTTTGTTTGACTTTTTATGGATTGAATTTATTCTAAAAATGTTCGTGGAGTTAAAACTCATGAGTAAGATTGAAAGATTTAGAACTCTTGAACCTTTGATAAGATACAAAATCTTAGTTTGAAACACCATCTTAAATAAAATAAAGTTCTTATGCATTTCTGCACTTCACGTTCGCACTAACTCTTAGTTGTGGGGTATAAACTATGATTCGTGAAATTTCAACAAGAAAATTTGGAGAGAAAAAAATTTGAAAAAAATAAATAATTAACTGCTTCAATATCCATTGAACGAAATAACTGGATATCCAAGCCTTAGGGAGCATCGATATTCACGCGGAAAAGTGTGATGGATAAAAGCAGCTTGACTAGTCTTGTTTTATGGCCTTTGTTACTCGAGTTAGTAAGTCATTAGGAGTGTCTCTACACCTAGTGCCCTAAAGCCAACTGGTTTGGGAGTCATTGGCTCAACGCTCGCTACATGAGTAACTCTGAAAAGCCTAAGAAAATGAGACATTGCACAAGTCAAGACAAAAAATGAAAAAAATAAATAAAATGAGTTTGCATGATTTTCATGGTAAAAATTCCTACTAAGAGTTACATCATATACACAATGCATGCATTACATGGAATTAATTTAATGAAGGATGGTGTCTAGAATGAAGATTGAATATTTTTGATAAGGTGAAAGTGTGTTTTTGAATTTAATCTTGCTTATGTATAATGCTCATGGATATTTAGAAGTTTATTTCAAATTCATGACTTGTTGAACCAAAAAAATTTATTTATGAATTTTGTGGGTATATTCACTCACCGCAAACCCTCACGAGACACAAATCGTCCACTTGGGGTAACCTTGGGGTTTAAAGGCTTATTGCACATACCAAGTGCAATCGTGTTTTCTACGAAAATGGGGTAATATAATTTTTATTTTTTTTATTTTACTCGAGGACGAGCAAAAGATAAATTTGGGGGTATTTGATATACACCTTTTTTATACATTTTAATATTTCCATATTTATTATTTTATATGCTTATTTTATTTAACTAATACATTTTATTTTGTTTTGTAGGAAATAACATTTATTTTTCTTGGGAAGCAAATAAAGGATTTATATCCAACTTTTAAATATGAAAAAGGATTCTTGGAGTATTACATATAGAGATGGAAGTCAAGAAGGAAAGAGGAAAAAAGGGAACAAAATTGTCCAAGTTCAATGGACCTAAATTAGGGCACAAATGTATTCTCCCTATAAATAGGCCTCTTGTTTTAGAGAGAATGGCACCACTTGTTATTTTCTTTTCCTTAGTTTTTCACTGGTGTAGAAAGGAGTAAGATATTTAGAGTGTCTTTTCTCTTATTTCAATCACGTGTGGTACTACTGTCAGGGAGTATTTGTAACTTTCTTTTATTGATATAATAGAAATTCTCTTTTAATTATTGTTCTTATTTCATGCAAATAGTAGTACTAATATTATTTGTTTTTGTATTTAATTCCATGGCTAGCTAAATTTCTAATACCTAGGATGATGATGAAACTAAGTATTTCATAATAATATTTTCTTTCCGTTCCAAAATTAATGCCTAATTATTTTTGCTTTTATATTTTCCTCCGCATAAATTGCATACGATTCTTACATTGATTGCGAAGTTTTGATAAGTTATAGTTAATCTTGTGAATTTTTCATAACTTGTGCTTGCCCATATTAATTAAATGAATCATTATTTTTAAAGGGAATGGAAAATAATTTGGGAATTAATTTAGGAAATAAGAAATTATTTATTATGTTAATATTTGGTAGATTCTGATTCCTATGTATCTTTTCTCATTAATAGTTTTCGTTATTAATTAATAGTTTGCATAATTTAGTTAATAAATCTTCTCCACCATTTTTGTTTCTAATTTGCCTAAAATATTTATTAAGGATATATTAAAGAATTGATCTAGTCTGTGGTTCGGCCTGCACTTACCAAATCTACAATAGACGTTGTGCACTTGCAGTACATAATTTTATCACATCAAGTTGCATAGAAGAACAGTCTAGCCCCAAGTAAGCCAACAATAATTGACCGCCCACAAAAGTTCTTGCATTTCTCTTCATTCTAACACCCAGAAAAAGGCGAAACAAGCGCATCTCTATAAAATCCTCCTATCATTTCCTCCTACTACACTTTTTGATTGAAACTGCAGAGAAGAAGGCCCTTGATGAGGACACGGAGTCCAAAGCCAAGAAGAAATAACTATTTATTTATGAAACTTCTGATATATTTTTGGGAAAAATGATGTATTTGTTTATTTATTAATTATTGGGAATTCAGAAATTTAATAGTGATTATGCTCTTAATTTTTAGTAAGGGTATTTTAGTCGTTTAGTTATTTTTCTATTCCCGAAGTAATATCAGAGTTTTGAGTCTCTAAAAATATTAATGTAATCCCCCACAAGTTAATTACACTAAAAATAATATATTATTGATTATTGATATTTAGCTATGAACTATTTTTCTCTTTTCTGTGGTTGAGAAACCTTTGGAGTAGTGGTGTGTGGAGCATCACCCAAGTATAAAATACTTGGGGTAGCGAGGAGCAGAGTCTCCCGAGTTATTTTTTCGTTGTTTTCTTCAATTATCTTTCTTCTTCAAATCTTGTCTTTATATCAGCCCTTAACCCTAAAAGGATAAACCTAACATTCACTCGGAGCATCAAACAAAAAACACCACAGTCGCCAAAATATCAAACAAAGAAGAAACAAATGAGAACGCCTCTCAAGTTCATGCATACAGACATCACACTATAAGGCCTACGCAATACATTTCATTAATGTTAAAAAATAGCTCTGAAATTAAAGATAAATGTTTGCCTCTTACCTTCAGAAACTAAATAAAACCAAATAACTACCCTTCCTTGATACGCATGAATTTCCTATCATCTTTTGGAACGGTGAACTTTGTCCTATTTAGATCCACCATTCCACCTTCAAGAATTCTAGGGGTCTCAGGCAAGGTGACCCCATATCCCCTTGCCTTTTTAATGTTCCAACTATTTAGGGGTTAAGCTAGGCATTAACATCATTTAAGGAAGTTTTCAGTTTCTTTTACCCTTTAACAAATTAAATATTTGCATCTTTTTAGCTTTATAATTTAAAAGAAAGGTTAACAAAAATTATAATATTTAGTATTGTGCTTGTTTAAATGCTACATTATTTGGGACTCCAAACACTGGAATGAAATTTAAACTTGGGATGGTGAAATTTAAGTAAGGAGTAAATTATACAGAGCATATAAATGTTAACATTGACTCCAGCCTTGCACAAATCTGACTCCTTTTGCAAGTCTTGTCGAACCCATCTCAATTTTACAATTTGCATGGACAGGAAAATAGAAAAAAAAATAAAGAGAAAATAAAGAGATAGTGCCTTTCTAAGAAAAATAGTGGGAACTTTTGGGGATACCATATCTTTTAATTTGTTATGAATGTATATTTGTATACCCTATTATAGAGTAATGTAAGACAAGGATGGAGGAAAGAATAAAGGGGATTCAAAGAAGCTAATAGACTAAAACGCCAAAAGCACAAGACTTAAAATTCAACAATATCAATGATTCAATAATAATAATGATGGATTACAAATGTTTATATAGGAATAGGAAAACCCAAATACTTGGAAGCTAAGCAAAATTTTAAGTAACCTAATTAAATAAGGAAATAAAATCCTAGTAATTATCTAATACCTTAAATGATTAATATTCTAGAGGATTCTATTAATATAATTAAATATAGCCTAATATTATCTACTAAATAAACTAATTACATTGAAATCATCCATAAATAATAATAACCCAATAATATTAAATTTCTTTTGCTTCCATCCGCATCACAGAGCATACAACCTAATACTCACTTATGTACTTCTCCCTCCACCCCACAAAAGACGTCTTAAGTAAAACTTTGCACACAAATTAAATGAGAGTTTGAGTAAGTTATCATTTCCCCAATGGACTCCACATAAGTACACTAAAGATTTATTCTTTTACCTAAACATAGTGGATCCTACTTTAGTACTTCTTGAGGGTAAAAATATTTTAAATTTGAATTGTGTACTTTAGACCTCTTTTATGAGACAAATGTTGTGTACTTCAGCCATCTTTTGTAGGACAAAGGGAGTTAAATTACTGGTTCATATCTCGGAACTTTGATGCAACAACCAAAATTTGTCAATTACATGTAGATAAATTTCAAAAAAGAAAACAAGATTGTCATTGGAGAAGCTACAAGATGCAAAATGCCGCTAAGCAAAAAACTGGTATAGTTCCATACTAAGCAAAATAATGGAAGCTTTTCAAGATACCACATCTTGTAATTTGTTGTGAATGTGCAACATGCCATAGATCATACAACCTACCATTCAAGTAGGTACCACCATTCAAAATTTGTTGGTTCATACCTCAGAAAACTTTGACGCAACAACCAAAATATCTCAATCACGTGCAAATAAATTTCAGAAAAGGAAAAAAGATTGCATTTGGAGAAGCTATAAGATGCAGATTTCGGATACTGTCTGTTGCCTAAAATATTTCAATGGTATGGAACTCAATAATTTTAGACAAGGTCAGACTATCAACTTCGATGCAATAAACGCAAAGTACTACTTTTCATCAGAAAAAGAAACTGAAACTCTTGTCCTTGGATATAATCTTACTGTTTCAAGATGATCTAGCAGAGTGTGGATGGACTGTGGATGGAGTCTTGCAAATCAGAGCCATGAGCACATAACATGCTTGCAAGAATTAGCAGTTAACTGTTAACATAAGCATGTGTTCTCTTCTTTGAACAGTTTTTCTGTAGGCAATATTCACAATAATAGTTTGAAATTTTTACATCACTAACTATGGTTTCAGAAGTTTCTGTATAATTTATGTAGTGGGAGTGTGGGACTATTAGAAGCAATCTCCTAACAAAGTTCTTTTATCAACATGTGCTTTTTCTGGTATTTACTTTTCTATGTGCACAATAGATTAAACTTAGATCAGCATATACATTTGTAGAGTTTCAATCTTGCTTCACAATTTGCATCTTCGAACGGGCATTCAACAGCTGTAGATCCTCAAAAGTTTCTGCATTAAGGATGGTACCTCCCAGGCAAGTTGAAACAAGAAGATATACAATAAAATTGTAAAGTGAATCTCTGAATGTCTCACATGAGTCTGCCAAGGAAAATGAATTCATGGCTCAAACTATCAAGTATTTTGTCCTATTTTTTCCATTTTAATATATATTCCATTGAAGTGGAGAGGGTGATAATATCAATTGATTGCTTCAGTGCTTGGCCTAACCTAACCTAATTGCTTTGTCTACACTCCCTATACCTGAACAAAGATCCCGTGCAATGCACAAGTTTGAGGCACGTATCTATATTTATCTATATAATAACGCCAAAAATAATTATGTACAAAAAAGAAGAGAAAAAAATCTATTTAAATACCTGAATATGTGACAAGAGCTTGTTAAACCAAACAGAGTAAGAAGACAAGAATCGTTCAGGACTGCATTCTTCACAAGTCACCCCAAGCAAACAGACTCCAGCCCAACATTTATCTGGCTACACCATACACACATAAATCAAATCTCTAATTACATAGAATAAATTAAAAAAATGCACTTTACGTATGAAAGGAAAGTTTCACATCAATTATAAAACCTAAGCTAAGAAAACTTCATTCAATCGGGATTAAAATAAAAACAATGAAAAATTTACCGTGTTGGAAGAGACAAGTATGAGCAATCGATTAACCCATGAATCAACGACAGACTTCCAATTCTCCATCAGTTTTTGATCAGTGGATTGTGAAGCAGATTCCGATAACAGCCGATGACTTCTGACAGTAGAGGCGGCGTGCAAGAGCTCTGAACTATCTCGAAAAGGGTGTTTTTCATCTGGTAGTTTTTCTTTAATCAGTGAACGGAGAAGTCGAGGCTTCAGAGAAATGCCGTACATTCCTCCTTGAATGTGGTCGAAAGCCGCCATTGAAATCAGAGCTCCAATTTCTCAGTTCTGACTCGAGAGAGATTTGATAGAGGTTAGGGTTTAAGTCGATAAACCCATGTGTCCGAGTTGGGGAATAAAATATAAAAAAGGGTAAGCTTACACACACATATACTCTGCTGACCTCAAGGCGGGACCCACAATATACCTCTGAATCTTTTTTATGTGATACTAATAGAGTCCTTGTCGGGGGTATTTTTTAGTGACATTTTTTTATTTTATTTTATTTTTGGGTTTTGTTTTTGTAGTATCTTCTAAAAAATATATAGTATTTATTCTAATTGGAATTTTTATAAAAATCAGTATTTTAGGTGTAATTTAGATACATACAAAAAACATGGCATATACAGTCTGTACAACCATGTTTCTTGTATGTATTCAAATTACACCTAAAACACTGTTTTTTTACAAAAAAAATCAGTTGAAATAAATACTAAACATTTTTTAGGAGGTATTACCAAAAAAAAATGTCACTAAAAATGTCACTAAAAAATGTCCTCCTAAACTTATTGATACTAATACCAATAGAGTACTTACAGGGGATAGGGCTTTTCGTAGGCCAAAGGTAGTGACAGTAGAATTTTTTATTTTTTTATTTTTTTTGGCTTTTGACTACAAAATAATTAATGTGATTTATCAAAACTAAAATTTTTATAAAATACAGTGATTTAAGTGTCATTTGGATACACGTAAAAAATAGGGTTGTACAGACTGTATAACCCTGTTTATTGTGTGTATCCAAAAGACACCTAAATCACTGTATTTTATAAAAATTTCAGTTCTAATTAATCACATTAATTATTTTGTAGTCAAAAGCAAAAAAAAAAAAAAAATCCTACCAATACTACCCCTGGCCGTAAAAATCCCTATCCCCCCAGATTTCTCGAATATCAATAAGTCTAGGCTGACATTGATGAGCTAACATTTTCTTGCGACATTTTTTTTTTTGGTTTTTTTTGTAAGAACTCTCAAAAAATGTATAGTATTTATTTCAACTAAAATTTTTGTAAAAAAATAGTGTTTTAGGTGTAATTTGGATACATGCATGAAAGAGGGACCATGTTTCTTGCATGTATCCAAATTACACCTAAAACACTATTTTTTACAAAAATTTCAGTTAAAATAAATACTATACATTTTTTGGGATGTACTACAAAAAAAAATATCACTAAAAATGTCCCCCTAGAAGGACTCTACTAATATTGTTGTAGAGAATTTCATAAAGAGAGGTTAAATAAACGAGAGCT
Source organism: Panax quinquefolius (assembly GCA_020205615.1). Taxonomy (NCBI): domain Eukaryota; kingdom Viridiplantae; phylum Streptophyta; class Magnoliopsida; order Apiales; family Araliaceae; genus Panax; species Panax quinquefolius. Next base: position 70,870,582 of record CM035167.1, on the reverse strand, counting down.
TCTGGGGCGACAGGCCTCTGGCGACCAGGTTGGCGACCGACCAATTTTTTATTTTTATTTTTTAACTCCCAAATAATTTATAAGATTTATTAAAACTGAAATTTTTATAGAATCCAGTGATTTGGATTTCATTTGGATACATGTAAAAAACAGAGCTGTACAGATTGTCCAGCTCTATTTTTTACATGTATCCAAATGACATTCAAATCAATGAATTCTGTAAAAATTCCAGTTCTAATAAATTTTATAAATTATTTGAGAGTTTTAATATATATATATATATATATATATTGGTCGGTCGCTAGAAATCGGTCCCCCTAGCATTTCTATAAATAAACTTAGGGACAATTACATTTTCTATTACATTTTAAAAAATAATTACATAAAAAGTCTACAAATAAAATAATTACAAAAAAAGTGCATATGCAATATTTAATTACAAAAAAGAGTGCAATCTTATCCCTTTTATTTAGTTGAGTGATTTAATGAGTGATTGATAATGGCCATGTTTGTAGGGATTTAATTTTTATCTCTCTCTCATCAACCTCCATTTTATCTCCACACCCACTCCTTCCCTTCCTCCGCCTCCCTTCTCCTCCCCGCCCACGCCCACCACCTCCATCCGCCTCCCACCGCCATCCCCTCCTCCCGCCCCTTTCTCCACCCCCCCACCCCCCCCCTCCCCCTTGCCCTTCTCCTCCCCGCCCACGCCCCACCACCTCCATCCGCCTCCCACCGTCATCCCCTCCTCCCGCCTCGCCGCCCTGCAGCTCCGCTCCACCCTCTCCTTCCCTTCCTCCTCCTCCCTTCTCCTCCACCGCCCACGCCCCACCACCTCCATCCGCCTCCCACCGCCATCCCCCTCCTCCCGCCTCCCTTTCTACCCCACCCCCCCCCTCCCTCCCTCCCTCCCTCCCTCCTCCGCGCCCCTTTCTCCTCCTCCCCAGATCGATCCAAGATGGTAGTGGGGTGGAGACCCGTCACTAGCCCGCGATGGAGGCCCTCCACCACCCTTTGTTTCCCTCTACCACCGATCCGCTTCTCCAACTCTACAGGTAATCAAACCTTCATATGTTGGTAACAAATAGGCATACTAAGGTAACCAAACCTTAGCTCCTTCAGATAAGGTAACCAAATTTTATGCGATTGGTTACTAAACCTTCCGATAAGGTAACCAATTTAGTTTATTAGGTTACTAATTTATTTTGGATGTGATGCGGTTGGTAACCAAATTTTATATAGTTGGTTACCAAACCATTTGATAAGGTAACCAATTCAGGTTTATTTGATTACCAATTTTATTTTAAATGTGATGCGATTCATTAGTCAAAATTCAGTATAAAGGTAACCATTTCAATTTTTGTGGGTAACCAAATCAAAAAGAAATTAGAATAAGAAACTCGTGCATGGCATGGTGATGCAAAGCATACATGCATGTATATGTAGAGAGGAGGATGATGAACATTAGCTCCTTCATAATTTTTATTTTAATTTTCTTTTGATTTGAATTTTGAAACATGGATTTGAAATTGTTGTTAGAGACAAGATTTGAATTTGAATTTGAATTTGAATTATTAGTTATCCTTGATTTTAGGTTTCCTTATTAATGTGAATTGTACTATTTTTGTAATAATTACATTCTTTTTGTAATTATTTAGTTGATGCACTTTTCTTGTAATTACTTTCTATTTGTTGTATACTTATGTAAAGGACCCATAAACTTATTACCCGTGTAAAAAAAAATTCAGTGGTAATAAGTGATGGACCCTATTCCCGTCTAATTGAACTGACCTATAGAACTGTTAACCCTCATCCATAGCAAGTGATAAAGTAGGAAGTAGCATCAATGTTTGGATTGAAGTAATGAAATTAAGAATAAAATGACTCATTCATATGAAATAAAAAAAATTATATTTGGTTGCGATTGGAATAAAAAAAAATGTGTTTAGTTCCTTGAGAGAGGGAAAACACATGAAATAAGTCTTTCCAACTAGAATGAAATGAATTATTCTACTCTTCATTCCATTCATTCAATTCAAATGTAGCATTATTGTTTAGGATAAAGATAAACATCATAAGGGAGGTTTTTATTTGAATTAATTACCGAAAATAAACCAAGTGTGTTTATATGTGTTTGCTATATATAATAGAGTTATGTTTACAAAAATTTTAATTCAATTATGATTGTCACTTATGTGCATAACTAAGAATTAAGAAATGTCTCAACTTTAATTTATTTTATCTTATCGCATACACACTTGCACGTTGGTCGTAATCTAATTTCGTTAAATATTTTATCAACAAGTATATAATTTTTCTACATAATATATTAGTCTAATTCTCGTTCAAGCCATGAGCTATTTTATATATATATTTATATAAAAAATTAATTATTAATAAATAATGATAATAACATTAATATCTTAAAACAAAATAAATTTTCATTATTTATACAACTTTTTTTTTTTACCTCAAATTGATTTAAAATACATGATATTTATATAAGAATAGAAGTAAATTTAACTTCAATATTTAAGTAAATTACATTATCTCGCTTTCGATCTGACGTTTTAATATTTTGAATCTTGTGAGACCCCAATTTTATAAATAAAGATTTAATTTTCTCAAAATATTTTTTGAATATTAAGGAGTAAATTTGATATAATGTTATAGTTGTGGGTAATATTTATAAATTTTGCAAAATAAGCGAAGTGGTTATAAAATATTCATGTTGTTCGAGAATATTCGTTTGGTCGTGGAATATTCTTTACGTCGAGGAATATTAAATGCGACGACATGGTCATTTGTGGGCCCCATATAACGGAAAGCTGGTGGGATGAAGAAAGCGACAAGTTTGAGTTTTTATAAATAACGGCGTAATTATTACGAATTAACAATCGTTAGAATACCCCGTGGTTTAAAACACAATAAGACTGTGATTGCATAAAGAAGACATTTGCAGTATTGCACCAATTATTGATTCTTACGTAAGAAGGCACTACTCAATAATTGTTATAGTAATTCTTATTCGATATTTTATTTTATTGATTGATAATTATTGCGTTGATATTTTATATTATTGTTGTTTCAATAATTGTCATTGCACTGCAGTATTTCCATTATCGGATCAATAATTCATATTATTTGAATAATATTATTAGATATCATTATTCGCGATGTCTAGAAAAGTTGCTTCAAGGAGAGGTTTGGTCACCTAATTACGCCTCTAATAAAGAGAAATCCTTATCGCAAAGCCCCCTCTTTCACCAGAGGAATGTTCTCTGGTTGTCGATATTATAATTACGTAATATTATTTGTGAATAATTAATTATTGATTTATATGATAAGAAAAATATTCATTTTATGTGGATATAGATGGAGAAAAATTTTAATGTGACAATTGTTGAAAATTGATATTTTATCTTTTTCGATAAAATAATTCATTTAAATATATTATTATATTATAATAATATAATAATGGTGATATTTTTATAATGAATGTGTGATATATGAGTAAATGAGGAGGAAGTGTATTTTTGTTACAAAAAATATTTAACACATGTTTTGTGTGTTGGTGGACCCTATTTTTGACTGAAATTTGATTATAGCCTGCAAAATCGTCCGTATGTGGATTTCGGTCAATTTCTGTTTGGAATTTAGAAAAACTTAAACTTACAAAGTTGTACAGAATTGAATTTCCTATGGAATTGACATCAGAATTGAATTTTTCTGATAAAAGGACTATTTATTATGAATTATTGAAGTTCCGGAATAATTGATTTTTGAAGTTTTAATTATTTTTTTAATAAAAACATTTTTTGCAATTGGGTGGGCCCTACAGGTGTTGTAAACATGCTGAAATCAGTTTGTCTAAGGTGGGCGTGAAATTTTTTAATTATATTAATATTTTATTAAATTTTCTGCTTTGGTGTTCTAAGCATTTTCCTATAAATATGGTGCTTAGGTTAGAATTGAAAATCACACCAGAAACTGATATCTTTTCTCTCTATATTATCGAGCGTATCCTTGTGAGTATTTTGATACTTTGAGTGTTGCTATACGGTGCAAGTTTCTTTCAGCGTTATATCCAATATTCAGCCAGAAGTACTATTTTTTTGAGGTAAGAGATGTTATTTTTGTTCAATATTCGCTTGAAATAATATTTTCTTCCATACTCTGTAGTATGTAAGTAATATTATTTCGTTTCAAATTTCGAATTCTATACTCATTTTGTTAAAGTTTCGACTTCTATACTCCATGAAATTAGTAGAATATCCTTGATATTTGCGCTTTATCCAGTATCTTTTCATGAAAATATTATTCTGAGCATTCTTGATAAGTTTTAACTTTTTTATATCGGGGTACTATTCACGGGGTTACTATTCCCAAAGTTACTATTCACGGGTACTATTCACCCGGATACTATTCATGATAAAAATTGAATCATTTTCGGTCCAAATTATTTTTGGTACAATATTATTCTTGAATTTTATTCCACAAAACAGTATCATGTTGACAATTTGGACGTTATTGATTTTTGGATAAATTAAATTATAAATATTTAAAAATTTATCATTGAACTTGTTTTATTGAATTCTTATCATCCTCATGTTTATATTATGTTCAAAGTCATCTGTGCCCTGTAGTGCATAGATGGACTTGGTATGATTATGACCATGGATTATTCGGTATAATCATGACTGTAATGTTACAAATGATGTGGTAAAAGTGCTCATTGGCCCGTAGTACATTGATGGACAGTTGTTGGCATGATCACGACCATTGATGAATACACGAATATCTTTGGCCCGTAGTGCATGGATAATTTGTGGTCGTGATATTAAAGAATGTCCTTGGTCGTAGTGCAGGGGTGATTCGATGATGTGGATTATTTATTAAGCTTAGTCTCAGCGACAAAAGTGATGAAAAACCTTTTTAAATCATAGAAGATAGTAGATTTTATGCTCTACTTGACTCTTTTAATGGATTGCTTGTTCCGCTGCAGTTAAACTTGATGTTTGTTATATTTTATCTGTTTAACACTGTTGAAGGCTAACGATAAATTATTTTGCATTATCTTAGTCATAATATTTATTACTGGGCTAGTTGAGCTCACCCTTTTGTTTTCATTGTTCTCTTGGGAAATGAGAAGCGTGGCATGGACTAGTCGGGAAGCGAGTGGCGGTCCAGATGATAGCATTAGTAGTCCTCACTATTCTATGAAATAGTGTGATAATAAATGTATTGAGGACTCCATTTGAGTTGAATATTGTCTAGAAGACAATATTCGTATTAAAACTCTCAGTTTATGTTTTGTCGTATTTTACACTACAGTTGTATTATTAAGTTGTATTTGAATTTTGTACCATATATTTGGCGACTCAAGATGGGTGATGTATACCTATTTTGGGGGCGTCACAGTTGGTATCAAAGCTTAGGGATATGATCCTTAACTAAGATGTGAGACTAGAACTAGGAGGGGAGAGACGGGGAATTCCTTCGCTAGTATGACCTACCTAAGTTTATTTGGTATTTAATTGGTCGGTCAGAGTATAGGGTTATTATGTTGCATGTCAATTTCTTTAATTAAACCTTGTTTTGTGGCAGTATATGAGAATGTCAGTTGAAAATGTTAACAATGGAGTGAATGAGACCGTGGAGACACCTCTAATCGCAAACCAGGATAATGTGATGTTAGGTGAAGAAGGAATTAGAGATATCCATGTGATGAGTGAAGAATTAACAGTTGCACCCGAGATAGTCGCAGAGGTAGCAGCTGAGAGTGAGGAAGAAGAGGAACCTGAGGAGAATTTATTAGAAGAATTTATGATTGAAATTTAGAATTACAAAATCGTATTCATGAGTTAGAAGAGCGAAAGTCAAGAACGAGGCGATCGTGGAGCAAAGAGATGCAACAATTCAAAATTGTGTTACCCGATGTGCGATGCTTGAACAGAAGCACTCTTTGGTAGAGTATAAGATATTAGAGCTGGAATCTGAGAATGCTATGATCAAAGTTCTGATGAAAGAAGAAGCAACCGAACGAATGAGAATGATTGATGCATGGGTAAAAGCCGCACGACGCGTTGATATTGTAGAAAAAGACGTCCGATCCAATAAGGCCAAAATAGTTAAAATGGATTTTGCTTTTTGGACAACAATTGGGAGAATCCAACATCGAGTTCTGTGCAGAGCGGTCAACCCCAATTCGATATTGATCGGAGAGTACTGATTCAAATCATGGATCAGGAATGCAACGAAGCAATTGAGGGTGGAATGTACACTATAGCAAAGTTAAGTCCAGTTGGGACGATGATACCAAAGGCTATCCGCATAAGTCAAAATCGGCGATTCGAGGAGAGCGTTCACGTGACTTCCCAAAATACGAGGAACCCAAACGAAGTTATCACGGGTTAGTTAATTATAAACTCTTAAGAAGTTTATACCTTATTAGATACCGGTTCTACCCATTCTTTTATTTCTCTTACTTGCGCTCAACGTTAAAATTTGACCCTAGTACAAAACCCATTTCTAAAACCCTCAAATATTTCTTCACCCAAAATAAACGTAACATGCGCCAAAGACGTTGGCTCGAACTGTTGAAGATTGCGACCATACCATTCAATATCATCATAGAAGAGTGAACGTGGTAGCTGACGCGTTGAGTAGAAGATCGTATGCAGTTACGAGTGCGACGTTGTTAACATAAAGACCCATTTCGTACGACTTACTCTAGAGACCCACGTGATGATGTTAAATATACGATTAGAACCAACTTTAATCGATAAAGTTAAAGCCGCTTAGGCTACAAACTCAAAGCTGATGAATGTGAAGAAGAAGGTTCAAGAGGGCGTTATTCTAGAAGCAAGAATTGACGAAGAGAGGAAATCTCAACCCTTGATTTAATTGTTCTATTTGAAATCCTCGATCGAGTAGGAACTGTGGCCTATAGACTCGTTTTAACGCCAAGTATGTCGCGTGTTCATAACATTTTTCACGTATCGATGTTATGTAAATATGTGGACGACCCGAACCATAATATTGATTTAAAATCAGACGAGATGACGGAAGATTTAACGTATGAAGAGGTACCTGTTAAAATCTTAGATAAGAAGAAACATATTCTACGCTGAAAGGTTATACCTCAAGAGTTAGAATCTGAAGAGGTATTCTCACCTCTTCGGTATACCAGGTACGTACGTAAATTTCGAGGGCGAAATTTCATAAGGAGGGGAGATTGTGAGACCCCGAATTTTATGAATAAAGATTTTATTTTCTCGAAATGTTTTTTTGAATATTAAGGAGTAAATTTGATATAATGTTATAGTTGTAGGTAATATTTATAAATTTTGCAAAATAAGCAAGTGGTTATAAAATATTCATGTTGTCGGGGAATATTCATTTGGTTGTGGAATATTCTTTCTGTCGGTGAATATTAAATACTGACAGTAGCGTAGCCATTTGTGGGCCCCATAGCTTAAAGCGGTCGGATGAAGAAAAGCGACAAGTTTGAGTTTTTATAAATAACGGCGTAATTATTACAGATTAACCTTTGTTAGAATACCCGGTGGTTAAAAACATGTGAGATGCGCGGTGTTGGAAAGTAGCACACGGTATTGCACAAATTATTGATTCTTACGTAAGAAGGCACTACTTAATAATTGTTACAGTAATTATTGTTCAATATTTTATTTTATTAATTCAATAATTGTTGCGTTGATATTTTATATTATTGTTGTTTCAATAATTGTCACTACACAATATTTTTCATTATCAGATCAATAATTCATATTATTTAAATAATATTATTAGATAGCTTTTTTGGCAATGTCTAGAAAGTTTTGTCTAAGGAGAGGTTTGGTCACCTAATTGCGCGCCAATAATAAGAAATCCTTATCGCAAAGCCCCCTCTTTCCTGGGAACAGTCTGGTTGTCAATATTGTAATTCTGTAATATTATTTGTGAATAATTAATTATTGATTTATATAATAAGAAAAATATTCATTTTATGTGGATATAGATGGAGAAAAGTTTTAATGTGACAATTGTTGAAAATTGATATTTTATCTTTTCTGATAAAATAATTCATTTAAATATATTATTATATAATAATATTATAATAATGGTGATATTTTTATAATGAATGTGTGATATATGAGTGAATGAGGAGGAAGAGTATTTTTGTTACAAAAAATGTTTAACACATGTTTTGTGTATTGGTGGACCCTATTTTTGACTGAAATTTGATTATAGCCTGCAAAATCGTCCGTATGTGGATTTCGGTCAATTTCTGTTTGAAATTTGGAAAAACTTAAACTTACAAAGTTTTAGAAAATTGAATTTCCTACGGAATGTGTGACGCCCCCAAAATAGGTATACATCACCCATCTTGAGTCGCCAAATACATGGTACAAAATTCAAATACAACTTAATATTACAACTGTCGTGTAAAATACGAAAAAACATAAACTAAGAGTTTTAATACGAATTGTGACACCCCCAAAATAGGTATACATCACCCATCTTTGGTCGCCAAATACATGGTACAGAATACTAATACAAACTTAATTATACAACAAGAGCTGAGAGTTTTTACACGAATATTGTCTCATAGACAGTATCCAAACTCAAATTCAATCCTCATTACATTTATTATCACACTAAATTGTGAGGATTTCTAAAACAGCCATCTCGGATCATCACTCCGTTCCCCGACTAGTTCCGACTACGTTCTCATTTCCTGAAGAGAACAATGGAAGTAAAAGGGTGAGCTCAACTAGCCCAGTAAGAAATATTATGACTAAGATAATGCAGAATAAGTTATCATTAGCCTTCAACAATGTTAAACTGATAGAATATAATCGATAACAAGTTTAATTGCAGCGGAATAAGTAATCCATTAGAAGAGTCAAGTAGTGCATGATATCTACTATCTTCTATGATTTAAAAAGGTTTTTCATCAACTTTATCGCTGAGACTCAGCTTAATAAATAAACCACATCATCGAATCATTCCTGCACTAGGGGCCAAGGATATTCATGTAATCATCAATGGTCATGATTATATCGAATAATCCTTGGTCATAATCATACCAATCAACAGTCCATCTATGTACATAAGCCAAAGATGACTATCATCACAATATAAGCATGAGGATGATGACAATGATATAAGCATTCAGTTAAATGAAAGCAAATGATAAATTTTAAAGATTCATAATTTAATTTATCCAGTATTCAAAAATGTCAAAATTGTAAACATGATACTGCTTTGTGGAGTAAAATTCAAGAATAATATCCATGTATCAAAAATATTTTGGAATCAATTTTTTGGGGTGAATAAAGAAATAAATTTTTGAGTGAATAATAATGGCGGGTGAATAGTAATCGTGAATAGTCGTGAATAGTACCCCGACATGAAAAGTGTCCCGAATACCTGAGTGAATAATATTATAATGAATAGTAACCGGGTGAATAGTAACCTGTGAATAGTACCCCAGGTGAGAATATTGATATTTAATAGGAAAGTTCAGATCAATATTCCAATGAAACGATATTAGATGAAGCGCAAAACTTCAAGGATATCCCACTAATTTTAGGGATTATAGAAGCAATACTTACCATAGTAAGTTTAGATTTAAGAATATGAAAAGAAATAACATACAAAACTGCAAGTATATTTTCACCACATATACATAAAGACGTAATCGCGTAGTAGAAAAAGTTATTCCGACATATTAAAGGATGAATACGAAAAGTAGTATTCCTTATGAATACAAAAGAAATAATATCCCTTACCTTAGTAGAAGGCTGGATACTATAATAGTGAAGTAGCTGAATACTTTTCTTCTTGCTCTCTATAATTTCTCTCTCTATAGTGTCTCTTTGTGAATCTTAGTGAATTGGTGAGAATGAAAGAAGAATTAAGCTTCTATTTATAGGAGAATGGACTAAATAGTAACTTATTCATGAACGGTCCAGATTGATTTACTATTAGAACAGACGATCCATATTGATTACTATTAAAACCACAACCGACGGTCCAGATTGATTTACTTTTAAAACCACCACCGACGGTCCAAATTGATTACTTTTAAAACCACCATCAACGGTCCAGATTGATTTACTATTAAAACCACCATCAATGGTCCAAATTGATTTACTATTAAAACCACCATCAATGGTCCAGATTGATTTACTATTAAAACCACCATCAATGGTCCAAATTGATTTACTATTAAAACCACCACCGACGGTCCAGATTGATTTACTATTAAAATCACCATCAATGGTCCAGATTGATTTACTATTAAAATCACCACTAATGGTCCAGATTGATTTAACTTATTACACTTTGGTACCCCTAAAGTTTTCCAAGTTTGCATTATTCCCCTCTAACTTTTGTAATTCACTTATCTTCAATAAACACATTCTTAATACTTCAACAATTATTCATCACTAATATTATAACTCACAATATTTAACAACCAGATCATTCGCAGGAAAGAGGGGGCTTTCCAATAAGGATTTCTCCTTATTGGCGCGCAATTAGGTGACTAAACCTCTCCTCGACAGAACTTTCTAGACATTGTCGATATTGCAAATAATAATATGAATAACTTTGTTGTCTCAATTATTGATTTAATAATATAAAATATTATGCAGATGATACTGTGACAATAATTGAATCAAATAATGTGAGATACTATGCAACAATTACTGTAGCAATAGTTGAGTAAACTGAGTGGCTTCTCACGTAAGCATCAATAATCAATACCGTGTGCTACTATGCAACCACGCGTATTACTGTACTTTTACCACCGGATAGTTCAACAGTTAACGGTAAAACTTTCGCCGTTATTTTTATAAAAAGATATTTATGTTATTTTCTAACTACGAAAATACTTCCGTTGTGGGGTCCACCAATGATTGTACCGTCATACGAATATTCCCAGTTAAAACAAATATTCCCCGACCAATCGAATATTCCCCGACACAACGAATATTTTATATGAACTTGCTTACTTTGCAAAATTTTCAAATATCACCCTTAACTTTAACCTTTTATCAATTTAACCATTTATTAAATAGAATAATAATTATAAGAAAATTAGATACTTAATTTCATATAATTCGGGGTCTTACAACTTCCCCTCCTTATGAAATTTTGTCCTCGAAATTGGTGTACGTACCTGGTATGACGAAGAGGTGAGGATACTTTGATTTTATTTCAGATTCTAACTCCCAGGTCATTTCCTCAACATCGTGGTTTCTCCGCAAAACTTTGACTTGAGGTATAATCATGGAGCGTAGAATATGTTCATTCTTATCCAAGATTTTAATAGGTACCTCTTCATACGTTAAATCTTCTGCTATTTCATCCGGTTCTAACTCAATAATGTGGTTCGGGTCTTCCACATATTTACGTAACATAGATATGTGAAAAACATTATGAACACGAGACATACTTGGCGGTAACGCAAGTCTATAAGCCACAGTTCCTACTCGATCGAGGATTTTGAATGGCCCAATGAATCGAGGATTGAGCTTTCATCTCTTTTCAAATCTTGTAACTCCTTTCCATGGAGCAACACGTAACAACACATGATCTCCATCATTGAACTCCACGTCTTTTCGATGAAGATCAACATAACTCTTTTGTCAATCTTGTGAGATTTTTATACGTTGTCGGATCATTTGAATCTTTTCCGTAGTCATACGTACCAACTCTGGTCCCAACAACGTTGCTTCACCGACCTCGTCCCAACATACTTGAGAACAACACTTGCGTCCGTATAACGCCTAAAATGGAGCCATGCCAATACTTGCTTGATAACTGTTGTTGTAGGAGAATTCCACTAATGACAAGAACTTGTCCCAACTTCTTTTGAAGTCAAGGACAGAGAGTCTTAATAAATCCTCAAGAGTTTGAATAGTCCTCTCCGACTGCCCGTCCGTTTGAGGATGATATGCCAAACTAAATCGTAAATCCGTGCCCATAGCTTTTTGCAAACTAACCCAAAATCGTGAAGTGAATCTTGGGTCTCAATTAGAAACTATGGATACTGGCATGCCATGCAGTCTTACAATCTCATTTATGTGCATACGAGCAAGACGTTCAAGTGAATATGTTTATCTTATAGGTAAGAAATGAGCAGACTTGGTCAATCTATTAACAATGACCCAAATCGCATCTATGCCTTGAGAAACCTTGGGAAGCCCAGTAACGAAATCCATGGTAATGTGCTCCCACTTCTATTCTGGAATTTCAAATGGTTGCAATGGACCTTTTGGCACTTGATGCTCCGCCCTGACTCGTCGACAAGTTAGACACCTTGAGATAAACTATGTTACCTCTCTCTTCATATTTCTCCACCAAAATGTATGTCGAAGATCACGATACATTTTGGTACTCCCAAGATGGATTGAAAATGGTGTGTTATGCGCCTCCATCATGATCTTATACTTTAAATCAGGGTCATTTGGAACAGAAAGTCTGGAGTTGACTCGAAGTATTCCTTCCTCATCAATTCTTGCTTCTGGAACTTCACCTTCTTGTACTTTCTTCTTCATATCCATCAGCTCCAGGTCCGTAGCTTGAGCAGCTTTAACTTTATCAATTAAAGTCGGTTCTACTCGTATATTTGCCATCATCATGTGGGTCCAAGGAGTCTTTAACTCTATCTCCATCCTTTGCATGTTATACAAAATGGGCCTTTGCGTTGACAATATCGCACTCGTACCCGCATATGATCTTCTACTTAATGCGTCAGCTACCACGTTCGCTTTTCCAGGATGGTATTGAATGGTATGATCATAATCTTTCAACCAACGTCTGTGCCGCATATTGAGTTCCTTTTGAGTGAAGAAATATTTGAGGCTTTTATGATCCTTATAGATCTCCACTTTCTCCCCATACAGGTAATGCCTCTAGATTTTAAGTGCGGAGACGACAACTTTCAACTCTAGATCATGAGTAGGGTAATTCCTCTCATATTCTTTGAGTTGTCGTGAGGCATAGGCTATGACTTTCCCATGTTGCATGAGAACACATCCTAACCCTCTGCCTGAAGCATCGCTGTAGATGACTAATCCCTCCGAACCAGATGGTATTGTTAGAACAAGTGCTGAAATGAGTCTCCTTTTGAGTTCTTGAAAACTTTTGTCACATTCTTCGCTCCAACCAAATTTCGTATCTTTTCTAGTCAGCTGAGTTAATGGAGTAGCGATTCGAGAAAATCCTTCCACGAATCTCCGATAATAACCAGCTAAGCCCGGAAAGCTAAGTACTTCGGTCACTGACTTAGGTTGCTCCCAGCTTTGAATTGCTTCAATCTTTACCGGCTCAACAGATATTCCATGATTTGATATCACGTGCCCAAGGAATGCTACTTCCTCAAGCCAGAACTCACATTTCTTCAACTTGGCATATAATTTGTTCTCACGAAGCTTTTGTAGTATCAGTCTCAAGTGTTTCTCATGATCTTCACAACTTTTGGAGTAAATGAGAATGTCATCAATAAAGACAACCACAAAATGAACTAAATATTCCTTGAATACTCGGTTCATCATATCCATGAAGGTAGCAGGAGCATTATTCAATCCAAAAGACATGACTAGGAATTCATAATGCCCGTACCGAGTTCTGAAAGCAGTCTTTGTAATGTCATCAGTTTTAATCTTTAACTGATGATATCTGGAACGAAGATCGATCTTTGAAAAAAATTGGCACCTTGCAACTGGTCAAATAGGTCATCAATGCGAGGTAACGGGTACCTATTTTTGATGGTGACATGATTCAACTCCCGATAATCAATACAAAGTCGCATACTCCCATCTTTCTTCTTTACGAATAAAATAGGAGCACCCCAAGGAGACGTACTAGGACAAATGAAACCGATGTCTAACAATTCCTGCAGTTGGGTCTTTAACTCCTGAAGTTCAATAGGAGCCATTCGATATGGGGCTTTGGAAATGGGTTTTGTACCGGGTTCAAGGTCGATACAAAATTCAATTTCACGCTTTGGGGATAGGCCAAGAAGTTCTTCAGGGAATACGTCAGGAAATTTATTAACAATAGAAATATCATTCAAGACTGGCTTATTTTTGTTTAAATTCGTGACATGAGCTAAGAAAGCTTGACATTCGTTTTTCAATAAACGAATAGCTTTATGGCTTGAAAGGACAGTGATTGACTTTAATGGTTTGGTTGCTTGAATTCGCATAATAGGTTGGTTAGGAACATGAAAGCTAACAACCTTACGAAAATAATCAATTTTAGCATGATGAGTAGTCAACCAATCAATTCCTAAAAAAACATCGAATACTAGTATTTTTAAAGAGATACGATCGACAGGTAACGTGCGATTACCGATTTGAATCAAACAAGACTTATAAACAGTGGATATAATAAAGGTTTCCCCCAACGCAGTTTCAACCGATAAGTCAAAGTCTAATTTCTCCGGAGTCAAATTTAAACATTGAGCGTAAGTAGGAGAAATAAAAGAATGGGTAGAACAGGTATCAAATAAGGTATAAGCTTCGCAAGAGTTTATAATTAGCTTACTCGTGATCACCTCGTTCGGATTCCTTGCTTTTTGGGAGGTTGCGACAAACGCTCTCCCTTGAACTACCGGTTTTGTCTTGTCTGGGACGGCTTTTGATGCCTCCATCCCTGCTGGACTTGACTTTGGTGCCCGACAAAATCGGGCAAGGTGACCTTCTCTTCCACAATTATAACATGCTTTGATTTGCTGCGTGCAGTTTTGGTGATGTGTCCCTCCTCTCGCATTTGTAACATCTGACCGGTGGTTGTTCTCCTTCCTTAACAACAAGTCTTTGGTCTTTGACGTCTTTCCATCATTATTGAATCTCCTCTTCTTGAAATTTCCACTTCTATTATCTTGGCCATGATTACCACCGGAGTGGTTACCATTTCTGGCATGTTGATTCCCTCCATGTTTGTTGTCATTGCTTCTATGACTTCTACCATTGGTATTATCGACTTGTCGGCTGCTCTCTCTAGGTTGGGTTGACTCATTATCGCACTCCAATAACTGAGCCCTATTTACAACATCTGAATACAAACTCAGTTTGTGAGAAATTAAGTATTGACGTATCTCGAGTTTCAAACCTCTTAGAAACATCCACGTCATTCTCTCCTCATTATCAACCAAGTGGGGGCACAAACCGAGACAATTCATCAAACTTAGCTTCGTACTGTGACACGGTCATATTGTCTTGCTCCAACTTGATAAACTCCACCTCCTTCATGTGACGAATACTTTCGGGAAAGTACTTGTCGTTGAAAAGCTCTTGGAACTTCTCCCAAGACATTTTCAGTGCGACAGGTTGAGTACGCTTTACAGATTCCCACCAGTAATCTTCCTCTCCTCGCAACATGAAGGTGGCAAAGGGAACCTTTTGCTCCTCAGAGCATCCCAAGACATCAAATATCTTGGTGATATGCTTTATCCACGTCTCCACCTTAAGTGGTTTTGGCTCTCCAATAAACTCTGCTGGTCTCAGCTCCTTGAACTGCTTAGCGGTGACCGTCCGAGAGTTACCAGTGTTTCCACCTGCATTTTGGACAGGAGCCGCTCTCACCTGATGTTGCATGAATTGCATAAAGCTTCTGAATATCCCATGATTCATCATTTGATCGGTGTTGTTGTTTACCTGAGAATTATTGTCTTCCTGTTGCACATTATCCTGGGTATTGATCGTTGGTGACTTAACGGTCTCATGTGCTTCATTGTTGATCTCAACATTTTTAGATGCCATTTTCAAACACTGCCAAAAAACAAGGGTTAATTGACATATCCCATATTATCCCTATACTCTAACCGACCAATTAAATACCAAATAATCTTAGGTAGGTCATACTAGCGAAGAAATTTCCCGTCTCTCCCCTCCTAGTTCTTGTCTCACATCTCAGGCATGGATCATATCCATAAGCTTTGATACCAACTGTGACGCCCCCAAAATAGGTATACATCACCCATCTTGGGTCGCCAAATACATGGTACAGAATACTAATACAAACTTAATTATACAACAAGAGCTGAGAGTTTTTTACGAATATTGTCTCATACAAGATGTATCAAACTCAAATTCAATCCTCATTACATTTATTATCACACTAAATAGTGAGGATTTCTAAAATAGCCATCTCGGACCATCACTCCATTCCCCGACTAGTTCCGGCTACGTTCTCATTTCCTGAAGAGAACAATGGAAGTAAAAGGGTGAGCTCAACTAGCACAGTAAGAAATATTATGACTAAGATAATGCAGAATAAGTTATCATTAGCCTTCAACAAAGTTAAACTGATAGAATATAATCGACAACAAGTTTAATTGCAACGGAATAAGCAATCCATTAGAAGAGTCAAGTAGAACATGATATCTACTATCTTCTATGATTTAAAAAGGTTTTCATCAACTTTATTTGAGACTCGACAATAAATAAACCACATCATCGAATCATCCCTGCACTATGGGCCAAGGATATTCATGTAATCATCAATGGTGATAATTATACCGAATAATCCCTGGTCATAATCATACCAATCAACAGTCCATCTATGCAGATAAGCCAAATATGACTTTCATCACAATATAAGCATGAGGATGATGACAATGATATAAGCATTCAATTAAATGAAAGCAAATGATAAATTTTAAATATTCATAATTTAATTTATCCAGTATTTATAAATGTCAAAATTGTCAACATGATACAGCTTTGTGGAGTAAAATTCAAGAATAATATCCATGTATCAAAAATATTTTTGACAGAAAAGAAATCAATTTTTTGGGTGAATAGTAACCGGGTGAATAGTACCCCGTGAATAGTACTTTGTGAATAGTAACCCGACATAAAAAGTACCCCAAATACCCGAGTGAATAATATTTGAGTGAATAGTAATTGGGTGAATAGTAACCCGTGAATAGTAATTTGTGAATAGTACCCCAGCATGGAAAGTGTCCCGAATACCCGAGTGAATAATATTATAGTGAATAGTAACCGGGTGAATAGTAACCCGTGAATAGTACCCTGGGTGAAAATATTGATATTTAATAGGAAAGTTCAGATCAATATTCCAATGAAACGATACTGGATGAAGCACAAAACTTCAAGGATATCCCACTAATTTCAGGGATTATAGAAGCAATACTTACCATAGTAAGTTTAGATTTAAGAATATGAAAAGAAATAACATACGAAACTGTAAATGGATTTTCACCCGTCATACGGTACGTAATCCGCGTAGACATGTTATTCCGACATATTAAAGGATGAATACGAAAAGTAGTATTCCTTATGAATACGAAAGAAATAATATCCATTACCTTAGTAGAAGGATGGATACTACAATAGTGAATTAGTAGAATACTCTTATTCTTGCTCTCTATAGTTTCTCTCTCTATAGCGTCTCTTATGAATCTCAGTGAATTGGTGAGAATGAAAGAAGAATTAAGCTTCTATTTATAGGAGAATGGACTAAATAGTAACTTATTCATGAACGGTCCAGATTGATTTACTATTAGAACAGACGATCCATATTGAATTCTATTAAAACCACAACCGATGGTCCAAATTAATTTACTTTTAAAACCACCACCGACGGTCCATATTGATTACTTTTAAAACCACCATCAACGGTCCAGATTGATTTACTATTAAAACCACCATCAATGGTCCAGATTGATTTACTATTAAAACTACCACCGACAGTCCAGATTGATTTACTATTAAAACCACCATCAATGGTCCAGAAATATTTACTATTAAAACTACCATCAATGGTCTAGATTGATTTACTATTAAAACCACCACCGACGGTCCAAATTGATTTACTATTAAAACCACCATCAATGGTCCAGATTGATTTACTATTAAAACCACCACCAATGGTCCAGATTGATTTAACCTTTTACACTTTGGTACCCCTAAAGTTTTCCAAGTTTGCATTATTCCCCTCTAACTTTTGTAATTCACTTATCTTCAATAAACACATTCTTAATACTTCAACAATTATTCATCACTAATATTATAACTCACAATATTTAACAACCAGATCATTCGCAGGAAAGAGGGGGCTTTCCAATAAGGATTTCTCCTTATTGGCACGCAATTAGGTGACTAAACCTCTCATCGACAGAACTTTCTAGACATTGTCAATATTGCAAATAATAATATGAATATTTTGTTGTCTCAATTATTGATTTAATAATATAAAATATTATGCAGATGATACTGTGACAATAATTGAATCAAATAACGTGATATACTATGCAACAATTACTGTAGCAATAATTGAGTAAACTGAGTGGCTTCTTACGTAAGCATCAATAATCAATACTGCGTGCTACTATGCAACCACGCGTATTACTGTACTTTTACCACCGGATAGTTCAACAGTTAACGGTAAAACATTCGCCGTTATTTTTATAAAAAGATATTTCTATCGTTTTCTAACTACGAAAATACTTCCGTTGTGGGGTCCACCAATGATTGTACCATCGTACGAATATTCCCTATTAAAACGAATATTCCCCGACACAACAAATATTTTATATCAACTTGCTTACTTTGCAAAATTTTCAAATATCACCCTTAACTTTAACCTTTTATCAATTTAACCATTTATTAAATAGAATAATAATTATAAGAAAGTTAGATACTTTCATTTCATATAATTCGGGGTTTTACAAATAGTACTTCGAGAATAGTACTTTATGAATAGTACTTTTGTGAATAGTATTGTATAAATGAATAGTACTCATGGGAAGATTCTCACATGAAAAACTTAAAATTTAACAAGAATGTGCGAGTAAAATATCATTGTGAAGTTTTAGATGAAACGCGAACTTTCAAGGATATTCTACTAATTTCACGGAATAGAAGAAGCAATACTTTAGCAAGAATGATGGTATAATCAGGAATACGAGACGAAATAATATTACTCACATACTACAGAGTATAGAAGAAAATATTATTCCTATGAATACTGAACAAAATAATATCTCTTACCTCAGAAGAACACTAAATACTGGAATAGTGAGGTAGCAGACTTCTCTTCTACTTTCTCTCTAAAACTTCTCTCTCTATAAATGCTTTTGTGAGTCTTAGTGAATTGGTGAGAATGAAAGAAGAATGAGCTTCTATTTATAGGAAAATATAGTTTCAATAATTGCACGTTTTGGGCCTCAAAATATTATAGTATAATACCTTTATCTTTTTCTTCATTTTTAATTTAGTCTTGCAAGTATTATCAAACTTGCAACACCTCCCCTAATATTACATCTTGTGAATCAATAGTACAATCACGTGAATCAATAGTATAATCATGTGAAAAAATAATTACAGTATAGTACCTTCATCTATACCTTCATTTTTAATTTAGTCATGCAAGTATTATCAATCTTGCACCACCTCCCCTAATAGTACATGCATGTGAATCAATAGTACACATATGTGAACAAATAGTTATAAGCATGTGAATTAATAGCAATTAATTGCTCATTTATCCGATTAATTATCCGATTGGTCAATATAGCCTCCAGACATCCATTACTATCGAAATAGATGTCAATTTACACTAACACTAATAATCCCAACATAATGGAAATATCAATTTCATCTTTAATCAACACGAACTTATTCATCATTAATATTATAACTCACAATATTTAACAACCAGATCATTCCCGTGAAGAGGGGCTTTCGATAAGAATTTCTCCCTATTATGCCGCAATTAGGTGACCAAACCTCTCATTGACAGAACTTTCTAGACATTGTCAATATTGTAAATAATAATATGAATAACTTTGTCGTCTCAATTATTGATTTAATAATATAAAATATTATGTAGATGATACTGTGGCAATTATTGAATCAATAATATAAAAGATATTATGCAGCAATTACTGTAGTAATAATTGAGTATAACCGAGTGACTTCTCATGTAAGCGTCAATAATCAATATCGTGTGCTACTATGCAACCACGCCAGCATTATTCTTGTACTTTTACCTTTGGGTAGTTCAAGCGGTTTAACGATAAACTTTTTCGCCGTTATTTTTATAAAAAATAATTCGTCTGTTTTCTAACTATGACAATACTTTTGTTATGGGGTCCACTAATGATTGTCTTCGCCGCATTTAATATTCCCTATTAAAACGAATATTCCCCACCAATCGAATATTATATAACCACCACTTACTTTGCAAAATTTGTAAATAATACCCACAACTATAACATTATATCAAATCCACACCAGAATATTCAAAAATATATTTCGAGAAAAATTAATCTTTATTCATAAAAGTTGGGGTCTTACATAATGGACATAAGATTCGAATTTTTCTGATAAAAGGGCTATTTATTATGAATTATTGAAGTTCCGGAATAATTTATTTTTAAAGTTTTAATTATTTTTTTTAATAAAAACATTTTTTGCAATTGGGTGGTCCCCACATGTGTTGTAAACATACTGAAATTAGTTTGTCTAAGGTGGGCGTGAAATTTTTTAATTATATTAATATTTTATTAAATTTTCTATTTTGGTGTTCTAAGCATTTTCCTATAAATATGGTGCTTAGGTTAGAATTGAAAATCACACTAGAAACTGAAATCTTCTCTCTCTATATTATCGAGCGTATCTTGGTGAGTATTTTGATACTTGAGTATTGCTATACGGTGCAAGTTCCTTTCAGCGTTATATCCAATATTCAGCCAGAAGTACTATTCTTTTGAGGTAAGGGATGTTATTTTTGGTCAATATTCGCTTGAAATAATATTTTCTTTCATACTCTGTAGTATGTAAGTAATATTATTTCGTTTCAGATTTTGAATTCTATACTCGTTTTGTTAAAGTTTTGACTTCTATACTCCATGAAATTAGTAGAATATCCTTGATATTTGCGTTTTATCCATTATCTTTTCATGGAAATATTATTCTGAGCGTTCTTGATAAGTTTTAACTTTTTCATGCTGGGGTACTATTCACGGGGTTACTATTCCTGAAGTTACTATTCACGGGTACTATTCACTCGAGTACTATTCACCCGGGGTACTATTCATGATAAAAATTGATTCGTTTTCGGTCCAAATTATTTTTGGTACAATATTATTCTTGAATTTTATTCCACAAAACAATATTATGTTGACAATTTGGACGTTATTGATTTCTGGATAAATTAAATTATAAATCTTTAAAAATTTATCCTTGAACTTGTTTTTTTAAATTCTTATCATCCTCATGTTTATATTATGTTGAAAATCATCTGTGGCCTGTAGTGCATAGATGGACTTGGTATGATTATGACCAGGGATTATTCGGTACAATCATGACCGTAATGTTACAAATGATGTGGTAAAAGTCCTCATTGGCCCGTAGTGCATTGATGGACAGTTGTTGGCATGATCATGACCATTGATGAATACACGAATATCCTTGGCCCGTAGTGCATGGATAATTTGTGGTCGTGATACTAAAGAATATCCTTGGCCGTAGTGCATGGGTGATTCGATGATGTGGATTATTTATTAAGCTGAGTCTCAGCGACAAAAGTGATGAAAAACCTTTTTAAATCATAGAAGATAGTAGATTTTATGCTCACTTGACTCTTCTAATGAATTGCTTGTTCCACTGTAGTTAAACTTGATGTCTATTATATTTTATCAGTTTAACATTGTTGGAGACTAATTATAATTTATTCTGCATTATCTTTGTCATAATATTTCTTACTGGGCTAGTTGAGCTCACCCTTTTACTTTCATTGTTCTCTTCAGGAAATGAGAATGTAGCCGGGACTAGTCGGGGAATGGTGTGACGGTCCAGATGATAGCATTAGTAGTCCTTACTATTCTATGAAATAGTGTGATAATAAATGTATTGAGGACTCCATTTGAGTTGAATACTGTCTAGAAGACAATATTCGTATTAAAATTCTCAGTTTATGTTTTGTCGTATTTTATACGATAGTTGTATTATTAAGTTGTATTTGAATTTTACACCATGTATTTGGCGACTCAAGATGGGTGATGTATACTTATTTTGGGGGCGTCACAAATACAATATTTCATTGATGTTAAAATTATTATTATTAATAATATTTACTTAAAATTTTGGAAAACTTATGAAAGTTTTTGAAAAATAAAAATTTGAAATTATTTGTGCACACTTCTTACTATATTATATATATAGTATAAAAAATAGAATCTAAGGCATGCCTCAACCAATTTAGCTAAGAATATATAATAATTTCGATGATGACGTAGTTTTGCATAAAATTTATACTTAATTTTTCTTTTTTAAAAACTCTAAAATGAATAACTTAACCCTAAAATATAAACTACATCGTTTTAATTAAGTCGTCTTAACCAAACTTAGCTCAAGCATAACATTAAATTCTTTTTTTGCATATATTATAATTAACTATCAATGTATAATATTTTATTTTTATTGTAGAATATCAAATGTATCTGCAAAGTTGTCAATAAATACTTATTACTGTTAGGTTTGTATATAGCGCGATCATGCAATCAAGTTACATAAAAGATGCGAAAACGTAATAAAATATGAATTTAAAATTTTTATACAAACTCATCACTATGGCCATACTTTGTGCATAATTATCAATCAGTAGAAAAGAGATGGAGATCATATTCATACCCTTAG
Source organism: Panax quinquefolius (assembly GCA_020205615.1). Classification (NCBI taxonomy): domain Eukaryota; kingdom Viridiplantae; phylum Streptophyta; class Magnoliopsida; order Apiales; family Araliaceae; genus Panax; species Panax quinquefolius. Next base: position 70,847,894 of record CM035167.1, on the reverse strand, counting down.
CTTCCTCAGGTACGAGTTCACCTTCAATTCCTTTTCACGTTCAACTTGAATTCACCAGGTTTGATTCATTTCTTTGATCAACGTTAGCCACCAAAATATTTAGCCTCTGGAGGTGATCCACCAAGGAAGAACAAATATTCAAAAAAATGTGTTTGACAAAACCCTAATTCTATCTCTATAGAATAATGTGTACTCTCCCAACTCTTGGAATGAAGTGTGTAACCTTTTTTCATAATAAGACTCCTCTTATTTATACATGTAGGGAACCTCCTTAACTATTAAGGAATGTGATTTTATTTTAATTAATTATATTCTTTTAATTAATTAGGCTTCTAGTCTTATTAGGAATAATTAATTAAACTCTTTTAATTAATTAGGCTTCTAATCTTATTAAGAATAATTAATTAAACTCTTTTAATTAATTAGCCTCCTAATCTTATTAGGAATATACGAGAGTACTTTTTTATTAATTAATTCTTAAACTCCTTTAAGAATTAAATAATAAAAATAAAATTAATAATAATAATAATAAGACTCCTCTTATTAATTTATATTAATATTTTCAAAATATTAAATAATAAATATTAACCTATTTAATTTATTCTATCCCCGTAAATTAAATATAGAATAAATTAAATACACTTAACTTATTACGATTATGCCATTTACTTCTTAAATAAATATTCTTCGGTGACCCTTTAGGTTCTCCATATTAAACCGGTTGTGAATAAATAAAGTAGAACAATTTAATCTTATTTAAATAAATAAATTAAACTATTAATTTATTTAAATAAATAACATTTATTTTATAATAAGGATAAGCCTCCTTAGTGATCAACGACTTTCCAGATAATATAGATTTCAACATTAATCATAAAAAAGAACCTTTGAGTCAATAGTTACCGTACAATTCAATCCTTCCTCTATACAATGTCCCAATTAAATATAAGATATGGAATTACTGTCAAGTCTTATTTTATTTAATTATATGTTGTAAGACCCCAACTTTTTGAATAAAGATGAATTTTCTATAATTATCATTTTTGAATATTATGATATAATGTTATAGTTGTGGGTAATAATTATAAATTTTGCAAATGACGCAAGTTGTTATATAATATTCGATTGGCCGGGGAATATTCGTTTTAAACAGGAAATACCCGAGATTTTTATAAATTAGAAATAAAAGTGTTTGAATATTTATTTTGAACACATATATTTTGGTGTGTCATGAACGGTGAAAACGAAAATTTAATTGAATCATGTTTGAAAGGATTAAGAAATTTATTGATAATGTTGATAAGCTTGGTTATGATTGATTAAGCTTAAGTGTTAAGCCTTTTGTGGTATAATTAATTTCTTAATGAGATTAATTGATGGATAACTTAATGAAGTGTTGGGTCTAGGATAAATCCAAGCCCAACATTATTAATGTAACATACTTGCATAGTTGGGAGTTTAGCCCAAGAATTTGAATTGGTAGACTAATGTTTAACCCAATGTGTATAAGTGTTTGTACCTAGCCCAATTCAAATATTAATTTGGACAAACCCAATGTACATGGATTATATGAATACATATATAATATAAGTATACTTATATATATAGGAATATATACATATATAAGTATATAGATGTATGTGTAAAGGTAACAATAAGCTAGCATATTGTACAAATGATAAAATGAAAGTGCAACATGTTGATGATACCCCTTATGGCCGAAATTTGGCCCTATTAAGCCTAAGTGCTGATTTTTGTTGCACAAAAATGCTTACAAGTAATCCCATGTGGGCTCATGATGAAGAAGGACATAGTTGGTGAAGTAGTTGGTAATTTCTTTTTACCTAATCACCTTTTACCAATGGTTAATACCTAGTTGGGTGTACAATACAAGTATTATACCATGTATTAGTACATGTATTGTATACATAGACCTTGCCTATAAATATAACTCATCCTAGTTCATTTCCTCATTTACTTGAAATTTCATAAGTGTTAGTAGTATAGTAAGAGCTAGAGAGAAATTGAGGGAAGTAGAAGAAACCTAGAGGAACTCTTGCACTTTGGTGGTTCAAGAGGAGTTCAAGAAGAAGAAGCAAAGGTGGAGAACTACTTAAGGTTCCTAGATAAGAGGAAGAAAGCCTTCAAGAAGTAAGTTCATAATCTAGCTTTATTTTTGTCAAGCTAAGTTAGTATGTGTAGATATTAGTACGAATGCATGCTTGATTGTGGGAAGTTTATGTGTTGTGTGATCATGATGGATCTAAAAGTATAATGATGAGTATTGGAAGGAGAATATGTGATTTATATGTCTTGGTATGTGATCTAAGTTAAAATGAATCATGTAAAAGCATGTGAGCATGAAACCTAGCTTAGTTTGCTTGAAAGTTTGATAATTGTGATTACAATGTGTAAGAGATATGTGTAATTATAAAATGTTATATTAAGCATATATGAAATACGATCATAACCCAAGTTGAATCATCGGATTCGGGCATAAAACGAACTCGTAGCAAAATAATTGGTAAGACAAGCTAACATGAGAACCTTTGCTTGGAAAGGTAAATAATTTGATTAAATAAATATTTTGGAAGATTGTTCAAGATATCAAATATTGAAGATATGTAATTTTATGAGATAATGGAAGTGGTTTGAACTCATTTGGATATGAAATGAGCAAGTTATGAAAGATTGAATCAAAAAGGGTCAAAACTCAAAATGTTAAAAAAATCGGATTAAGCTTCGTAGGGAGGCGCCTAGCGCTCAACCCAGGCTTATTTCAAGTGCCTAGGCGCTTGGCCATTTTCAGTGTTGAGTCAATCCGGTTCGAGTCGGGTCAAACGGGTTAAGACTTGTTTTTTTTAGATAAAATGAGATAAAATAGGATTAATAACAAGATAAAATATAATAATAATACTAAGTAAAGTAAGGATACTCTATTTATGTAATGAGACATGGATAGATAAAATAAAGTGAACAATTGACTAAACAAGTAAAATGATAGAAGGTTATTTTATTTGTAGTAAATAAAGTATTGACTGAAGTTGTTTTTGAAGTCTTCAGATTCGGAGATGATGTCTTCGACTTCGGAAGATGTCTTCGGGTTCGGACGTGACAAGATGTCTTCGGGTTCGGAGATGGTGTCTTCAACTTCGTAAGATGTCTTCGGGTTCGGATTCGGGCATAAAACGAACTCGTAGAAAAATAATTGGTAAGACAAGCTAACATGAGAACCTTTGCTTGGAAAGGTAAATAATTTGATTAAATAAATATTTTGGAAGATTGTTCAAGATATCAAATATTGAAGATATGTAAGTTTATGAGATAATGGAAGTGGTTTGAACTCATTTGGATATGAAATGAGCAAGTTATGAAAGATTGAATCAAAAAGGGTCAAAACTCAAAATGATGGAAAAAAATCGGATTTTTAAGTCTCATAGGAGAGGCGCTAGCGCCAACCTGAAGCTTATTTCAAGTGCCTAGGCGCTTGGCCATTTTCAGTGTTGAGTCAGTCCGGTTCGGGTCAGGTCAAACGGGTCAAGACTTGTTTTTTTTTTAGATAAAATGAGATAAAATAGGATTAATAACAAGATAAAATATAATAATAATACTAAGTAAAGTAAGGATACTCTATTTATGTAATGAGACATGGATAAATAAAATAAAGTGAACAATTGATTAAACAAGTAAAATGATAGAAGGTTATTTTATTTGTAGTAAATAAAATATTGACTGAAGTTGTTTTTGAAGTCTTCGGATTCGGAGATGATGTCTTCGACTTCGGAAGATGTCTTCGGGTTCGGACGTGACGAGATATCTTCAGGTTCGGAGATGGTGTCTTCAACTTCGGAAGATGTCTTCTGGTTCGAACGTGGCGGGATGTCTTCGGAATTGGAAACAACATCGTGACTTTGGAAAAGACAGGATTAATTGATAAATATTATCAATTTGATATATGTTACCCACGCATGAACTAAACTGAATTTCTAAGTAGAGAGTTATACTAGCTACGTCCGAATAAACCTAATATATGTAAGCATGCTTTGAAAAGGTTATTTAGCAATGTTATGTGGTTTAATAAATACTATGGTTAGTCTTTGATGCAATAAATTTTCTTAGCTTGTGAAATGGAAATGTTATGAGTAAACAATAACAAATGTTGAAAGTAAATAAAGAAGACCAAACTTAAGTTAAAATTTCCTTGACACATATGTGTGAACGACGTAATCTAGAATGTGTAACTCAAGTAATGTTTCACGTATACAAACATGAAATGAGTATATGAGACTTAAATTTGCTAAAATGTTTTTAAGGTTTTAAAAGTAAGAACAATGTGAATTATACATCTATGAGTCTAAGGTGTATAGATAGATATATGTGTGATAATTGCATGTTGAGATTTATGTCAAGATGTGTGACTAATGAGTACCTATACATACATAAATAGGATAATATAGTTTGTTGAGGTGATTTTACGCTATAAGTGGTAATCAACGCTTAAGGCAAGTATCCGAACCCTACTCTTATTGTGCAACTATCCTAAACTCTTGTTTTACTTTATTCAACGGATATCGTAAGCAAGTATCCGAAACCTACTCTTATTGTGCAAGTATCGTTGCATTCTTTATTCGACGAATACCGCAAACTTATTTCTTTGAATACAAGTTATATTATTTTCTCGTTCAAATGAGCTAATATGGTTAAACCCTTGTGAGAACTATTATTCATGATGAACTTAGTATTGATCTTGAATATTGTGAAAGAGTCGATGCCATTTGATTTAGCTAGACTATATGCATGTTTATAAAACTGTCCAAACCACTTGATTGGTGCGGAGATCTTAAAAACTGAGTTGAACAACCCTTATGGTAAGGGGAAGGTATGTTGTTGGAAACCCCGACAAATGAGTATATTATTATTGTGGTGTTATGCATAACTTAAAAGTATTATAGACTGATCATCTATAGTACTTGATTCTTTTGGGTTATCAGTTTAATATTGGTAATTCTAGTAGATGTTCGATAGTCTTTAATGACTGCTCAGTATAAATTGTGATCCAGACGGATACCTTGATAGCCTTTAAATTCATATATATCGGTTGGTTATATTGAATTATTGATCTTATTCCAAGGATTGTTGATATTCATTATTTATGATATTATTCTGAAACTATGAACTATCTTAGAGATGATACTTCGATATTTCACACTCGTGTTATAAAACTATTACCCTTGTTGTATATTACTTGCTGGGCAATTTGTGCTCATTCTTGCTTATTAAAAACCTTTCAGCTAAGGCAGAACAGGGAGGTGTCTCTGGGAAAGACAAGGGCAAGGGCAAGGCTACTGACTAGCTTGTTCCTTTATGTTGTATTAAGACTATTTGCAGACTATGTTTAAACTTAAGTAGAGTTATGTAATAAGTCTCTATTCGATATTATTATGTAATCTATTAAGTACTGTAGGTTGCGAGACTTGGGGGAATAATTATAATAAATCGTTGTATATTATTCTAAATTAGATCTTTCATTGTGAATGTGTGATTTTAGTTATTATGGTAATACTTTGAGAACGTGATGAACCGAATTCGGGTGACCAAGTGGAGGTCAGAATTTGGGGGCGTCACAACTGTAATGTTACAAATGATGTGGTAAAAGTCCTCATTGGCCCGTAGTGCATTGATGGACAGTTGTTGGCATGATCATGACCATTAATGAATACACAAATATCCTTGGCCCGTAGTGCATGGATAATTGTGGTCGGATACTAAAGAATATCCTCGTCAGAAAAGTGCGGGGTGATTCGATGATGTGGAATATTTATTAAGTTGAGTCTCGGCGATAATGATGATGAAAAACCTTTAAATCATAAAAGATAGAAGATTTTATTTTCTACTTGACTCTTTTAATGGATTGCTTGTTCCGCTGCAGTTAAACTTGATATCTATTATATTTTATCAGTTTAACATTGTTGGAGACTAATGATAATTTATTTTGCATTATCTTAGACATAATATTTCTTACTGGGCTAGTTGAGCTCACCCTTTCTTTCACTGTTCTCTTCAGGAAATGAGAATATAGCTGGGACGAGTCAGGGAACGGAGTGATGGTCCAGAGGATAGCATTAGTAGTCCTCACTATTTTGTGAAATAGTGTGATAATAATTGTAATGAGGACTCCTATTGAGTTTGTATAATCTCTAGTAGACAATATTTGTATTCAAACTCACAGTTTATGTTTTGTCGTATTGTACACGACATTTGTATTAGTAAGTTGTATTTGAATTACGTGCACTATGTATCCCATGACCCAAAATGGGTGATGTATACCTAATTTTGGGGGCGTCATAGTTGGTATCAAAGCTTAGGGATATGATCCCTGGCTATGATCTGAGACTAGAACTAGGAGGGGAGAGACGGGGAATTCCTTCGCTAGTATGACCTACCTAAGTTTATTTGGTATTTAATTGGTCGGTCAAAGTATATGGATAATATGTTATATGTTAATGAACCTTTGTTTTGTGGCAGTATCTGAAAATGACATCCGAGAATGTTGAAAATAGCAATGGAGCACAAGAGACCGTTGAGTCTCCACATATCAATAACCAGGAGAATGTGCATCAGGAAGGCAACAATCCTCATACAAACAACAACACTGACCAAATGATGAATGATGGACTGTTTAGAGGCTTTATGCAATTCATGCAACATTAGGCGAGAGCGGCTCCTGTCCAAAATGTAGGTGGAAACACTGGAAACTCTCGAACGGTCACTGCTAAACAGTTCAAGGAGCTGGGACCACCGGAGTTTATAGGAGAGCCAAAACCACTTAAGGCGGAAGCATAGATAAAGCAGATCACCAAGATATTTGATGGCTTGGGATGCTCCGAGGAGAAAAAGGTTCCATTCGCCACCTTCGTGTTGCCTGAAGAGGCAGATTACTGGTAGGAATCTATAAAACGTATCCAGCCTGACGCACTCAATATGTCTTGGGAGAAGTTCCAAGAGTTATTCAACGACAAGTACTTTCCTGAGAGTATTCGGCACATGAAAGAAGTGGAGTTTATCAAATTGGAACAAAACAATATGACCGTGTCGCAATACGAGGCTAAATTTGCGGAGTTATCCCGTTTTTCATCCCATTTGGTCGATAATGAGGAGCGAATGACGCGAATGTTTTTAAGAGGTTTGAAACAAGAGATACGTCAATATCTTATTTCTCATAAACTGTGTTTGTACTCAGATGTTGTAAATAGGGCTCAGTTATTGGAGCGCGGTAATGAGTCAACGCAACAAAGAGAAAGCGGTACGCAAAGATGAAAATACCAAAGTGGTATCGCCGCCATCAAACTGGCGACAACAAACGTGGAGGGAATCAACATGCCAGAAATGGTAACCACTTCGGTGGTAATTATAGCCAAGACAGTAAAAATGGACATATCAAGAAGAGGAGATTCAACAATGATGGAAAGACGTCAGTACCAGCACCCATTGTTAAGGAAGGAGAATGACCACCTATCATATGCTTCAAATGCGGAAGAGAGGGACACATCAGTCCAAACTGCGTGATGCCATCCAAAGCATGTTATAATTGTGGAAGAGAAGGTCACCTAGCCCGATTTTGTCGTTCACCAAAGACAAGTTCAGCTAGGATGGAGGCACCAAAGGCCAACCCAGAAAAGTCAAAGCCAGTAGTGCAAGGGAGAGCGTTTGTAGTGACCTCCCAGAAAGCAAGGAACCCGAATGAGGTCATCATGGGCTAGCTTATCATAAACTCTAGTGAAGCCTATACCTTATTTGATACCGGTTCTACCCATTCTTTTATTTCTCCTACTTGCGCTCAACGATTAAATTTGACTCCGGAGAAATTAGACTTTGACTTATCTGTGGAAACTCCGTTGGGAGAACCTTCATTACATCCACGGTTTATAAGTCTTGTTTGGTTCAAGTTGGTACCCATACATTACCTGTCGATCTTATTGCATTAAAAATACTTGCATTTGATGTAATTCTAGGGATTGATTGGTTAACTACTCATCATGCAAAAATTGATTATTTTCATAAGGTTATTAGCTTTCATATTCCTAATCGACCTATTATGCGAATTCAAGCAACCAAACCATTAAAATCAATCACTGTCATCTCAAGCCATAAAGCTATTCGTTTATTGAAAAACGGATGTCAAGCTTTCTTAGCTCATGTCACAAATCTAAACAAAAATACGTCAGTTTTGAATAATATTTCTATTGTTAATGAATTTCTTGACGTATTCCCTGAAGAACTTCCTGGCCCACCCCCAGAGCGTGAAATTGAATTTTGTATCAACCTTGAACCCGGTACAAAACCCATTTCTAAAGCCCCATATCGAATGGCTCCTTTTGAATTTCAGGAGTTAAAGACCCAACTGCAGGAATTGTTAGACATTGGCTTTATTCGTCCTAGTACTTCTCCTTGGGTGCTCCTGTTCTATTCGTGAAGAAGAAAGATGGGAGTATGCGACTTTGTATTGATTATCGGGAGTTGAATCATGTCACCATCAAAAATAGGTACCCATTGCAACGTATTGATGACCTGTTTGACCAATTGCAAGGAGCCAAATTCTTTTCAAAGATTGATCTTCGTTCCAGATATCACCAATTGAAGATTAGAACCGATGACATTCCAAAGACGGCTTTCAGAACTCGGTACGGGCATTATGAATTCCTAGTCATGTCCTTTGGATTAACTAATGCTCCTACTACCTTCATGGATATGATGAACCAAGTATTCAAGGAATATTTGGATCACTTTGTGGTCGTCTTTATTGATGGCATCCTTATTTATTCCAAAAGTCATGAAGATCATGAGCAACACTTGAGGCTGATACTCCAAAAGCTTCGTGAATATAAGCTTTATGCCAAGTTGAAGAAATGCGAGTTCTGGCTTGAGGAAGTAGCATTCCTTGGGCACGTGGTATCAAGTCATGGAATATCTGTTGACCCAACAAAGATTGAAGATATTCAAAGCTGGGAGCAACCTAAATCAGTGACCGAAGTACGTAGCTTTCTCGGCTTAGCTGATTATTATCAGAGATTCGTAGAAGGGTTTTCTCGAATCACTACTCCACTAACTTAGTTGACTCAGAAAGATACAAAGTTCGGTTGGAGCGAGGAATGTGAGATGAGTTTTCAAGAACTCAAGAGGAGACTCATTTCAGCACCTGTTCTAACAATACCATCTGGTTCGGAGGGATTTGTCATCTGATGATGCTTGAGGCAAAGGGTTAGGATGTGTTCTCATGCAATATGGGAAAGTCATAGCCTATGCCTCACGACAACTCAAAGAATATGAGAGGAATTATCCTACTCATGACCTAGAGTTAGCAGCTGCGGTCTTCGCACTTAAAATTTGGAGGCATTACTTGTATGGGGAGAAGGTGTAGATCTTTACGGATCATAAAAGCCTCAAATATTTCTTCACTCAAAGGGAACTCAACATGTGACAACGATGTTGGCTTGAACTGTTGAAAGATTATGATCATACCATCCAATACCATCCTGGAAAAGCGAACGTGGTAGCTGACGCATTAAGTAGAAGATCATATGCAAGTACGAGTACGATATTGTCAACACAAAGGCCCATTTTGTGTGACTTGCAAAGGATGGAGATAGAGTTAAAGACTCTAGGGACCCATGTGATGATGTTGAATATACGAGTAGAACCGACTTTAATTGATAAAGTTAAAGCTGCTCAAGCTACAGACCTGGAGCTGATGCGTATGAGGAAGAAAGTGCAAGAAGGTGCTATGCCGGAAGCAAGAATCGATGAAGAAGGAATACTTCGAGTCAACTCCAGACTTTGTGTTCTTAACGACCCTGATTTAAAGTATAAAATCATGATGGAGGCGCACAACACACCGTTTGCAATCCATCCTGGGAGTACCAAAATGTATCATGATCTTCGACATACATTTTGATGGGGAAATATGAAGAGAGAGATAGTGCTGTTTATCTCAAGGTGTCTAACTTGTTAACGAGTCAAGGTGGAGCATCAAGTACCAAAAGGTCCATTGCAACCACTTGAAATTCCAGAATGGAAGTTGGAGCACATTACCATGGATTTCGTTACTGGTCTTCCCAAGGTTTCTCAAGGCATTGATGCAATTTGGGTCATTGTTGATAGATTGACCAAGTCTGCTCACTTCTTACCAATACGAGAAACTTATACACTTAAACGTCTTGCTCGCATGTACATAAACGAGATTGTAAGACTGCATGGTATGCCAGTATCCATAGTTTCTGATCGAGACCCAAGATTCACTTCACGATTTTGGGTTAGTTTGCAAAAAGCTATAGGCACAGATTTAGGATTTAGTTCGGCATATCATCCTCAGACGGATGGACAGTCGGAGAGGACTATTCAAACTCTTGAAGATCTATTAAGACTCTATGTCCTTGATTTCAAGGGAAGTTGGGATAAGTTCTTACCATTGATGGAGTTTTCCTACAACAACAGTTATCAAGCAAGTATTGACATGACTCCATTCGAGGCGTTGTTTGGAAGAAAGTGTCGTTCTCCAGTATGCTGGGATGAGGTGGGTGAAGCAACGTTGTTGGGACCGGAGTTGGTACGTATGACTACGGAAAATATTCAAACGATCCGACAACGTATAAAAACCTCACAAGATCGACAAAAGATTTATGCTGATCTTCATCGAAAGGACGTGGAATTCGATATAGGAGATCATGTGTTGTTACGTGTTGCTCCATGGAAAGGAGTTACGAGATTTGGAAAGAGAGAAAAGCTCAATCCTCGATTCATTGGCCCATTTTAATCCTCGATCGAGTAGGGACTGTAGCCCATAGACTTGCTTTACCGCCAAGTATGTCTCGTGTTCATAACATTTTTCATGTATCCATGTTACGTAAATATGTGAAAGACCCGAACCACATTATTGAGTTAGAACCGGACGAAATAGCGGAAGATTTAACGTATGAAGAGGTTCCTATTCAAATCTTGGATAAGAAGGAACATATTTTACGCTCCAAGGTTATACCTCTAGTCAAAGTGTTATGGAGGAACCACGATGTTGAGGAAATGACCTGGGAGTTAGAATCTGAAATGAAATCAAGGTATCCTTACCTCTTCGATATACCAGGTACGTACCCTAATTTTGAGGGGAAAATTTCTTAAGAAGGGGAGGTTGTAAGACCCCAACTTTTTGAATAAAGATGAATTTTCTATAATTATCATTTTTGAATATTATGATATAATGTTATAGTTGTGGGTAATAATTATAAATTTTGCAAAGTACGCAAGTTGTTATATAATATTCGATTGGTCGGGGCATATTCATATTAAACAGGAAATATTCGTACGACGACATAATCATTGGTGGACCCCTCAACAGAATTATTGTCGGATTGAGAAAACGACAAAAATATTTTATTGAAATAACGACAGAAGTTTTACCGTTGATACTGTTGAACTACTCGGTAGTAAAATTACAGTAATACGTGTGGTTGCATAGTAGCACACGGTATTGATTATTGATGCTTACGTGAGAAGTCACTCAGTTTTGTTCAATTATTTCTATAGTAAATGTTGTAAGTTTTGACGTATTTTATGGACGCCCATTTATCCATTTTTCAAATTGTCGGTAGAAGTTATCCCAGTTTTGTTACTTATAAATATATATATATATATATATATATATATAATTCTTATATATATATATTATATGTATAAAATGATGAATCAGGAAAGTTTTGGTGGAGTTATGGGTAAAATCTTGCCAGGAGGGTAAGATACGTAATATATATATATAGATATTAAATAAAAGTCTTGTGTGGGGGAGGGGGACATGACATTGTCGGAAGAAAATTGAAGTGTGAATAAATGGTGGGTGTGAGTGATTATGATATTTATAGGATGTGTTTATATATATATATATATTATTTTAATTTTTGTTTGTGTTAGGAAAGTTCAATAGAATTCAATCAACCAAAGGATTCGTATGATATGAATTATTGCATCCGTAATAAATCCTTGCACAATGTCTTTCCATTCTTCTATAAATAGAAGTTCATTCCTTCATTATTTCTTACAAATTCACTGAAACTCTAGAGAGAGAAAATTATAGAGAGAAAGAAGAAAAGATTTCTGCTACTTAACTACTCTTATATTCAGCTCTTTTACGGTAAGGGGTGTTATTCTTTCTTATTCATGAAGAGAACTGTTGTTATTCCATTTCTTATTATTACATTGGAATAACTTTGTACCACGCGATCTACACTATACTTGGTGACATTCTTCTATTATTTCGTCTTTATTATTACATTTGGAATATCTGCATACATGCGTTTTATGTGGGACCGATTTAAATCTTTATTATTACGCTGGAATATCCATACATGCGTTTTTTACGGACCTAATTCCAATTCCGCTTTATTATTATTCATTGGAATATCTTTTGCATGTGTTTTACGAAACCCGATTCCATCTTTATTATTACGTTGAATATCCGTCTGCATGCGTTTCTACCTGGACCGGTTAAAATCTTTATTATTATTACATTGAATATCGCTCATGCATGCGTTTCTGTGGGACATGATTCCGCCCTTATTAGTGATACTCGTTGAATAACTCGTCATACATGCGAAGTACCACATACAAGGTGATTTCATTTGTTATTTCATTCTTTATTATTACATTGGAACATCCGCTTGCGTCTTAATTTTTACCGACACGGTTCCGTTATTTAGTATTCATTTGAATAACTTCATGCATCAAGTCACCGCATGCATAGTGATTTCTTTTGTTATTCCATTCTTTATTATACTCAGTTGGTTAAAGTTTTGACTACTATACTCCATGAAATTAGTGGACTATCCTTAATATTTGAGCTTCATTCAGTATCTTTTCATGGAAATCTTCTTCTAAGCATTCTTAAATTTTACTCTACAAGGCAGTATCATGTTGACAATTTTGACGTTATTGGTTCTTAGACAAATTAATTCTTGAACTTGTTTTATTGAATTCTTATATCATTGTCATCATCCTTATATTTATATTTTTGAAAGTCATACGTATTCAGTAGTGCATAGATGGATTTGGTATGATTATGACTGAGGATTATTCGGTGTAATCATGATCGTAATGTTACAAATGATGTGGTAAAAGTCCTCATTGGCCCGTAGTGCATTGATGGATGGTTGTTGGCATGATCATGACCATTAATGAATACACAAATATTCTTGGCCCGTAGTGCATGGATAATTGTGGTCGTGATACTAAAGAATATCCTTGGCCGTAGTGCAGGGGTGATTCGATGATGTGGAATACTTATTAAGCTAAGTCTCAGCAATAACAGTGATGAAAAACCTTTTAAATCATAAAAGATAGAAGATTTTATTTTCTACTTGACTCTTTTAATGGATTGCTTGTTCCGTTGCAGTTAAACTTGATGTCTATTATATTTTATCAGTTTAACATTGTTGGAGACTAATGATAATTTATTCTGCATTATCTTAGTCATAATATTTCTTACTGGGCTAGTTGAGCTCACCCTTTCTTTCACTGTTCTCTTCAGGAAACGAGAATATAGCTGGGACGAGTCAGGGAACGAAGTGATGGTCTAGAGGATAGCATTAGTAGTCCTCATTATTCTGTGAAATAGTGTGATAATAATTGTAATGAGGACTCCTTTTGAGTTTGTATAATCTCTAGTAGACAATATTTGTATTCAAACTCACAGTTTATGTTTTGTCGTATTGCATACCATGCATAGTTGTATTAGGAAGTTGTTTTTGAATTCTGTACCATGTATCTGGCGACCCAAGATGGGTGATGTATACCTAATTTTGGGGGCGTCACATATGTATTTCAATTCTTAAATGCACAACTCCAAATAATGCAAATTAGAAACTTCTTTCTAATTTTATTGTGCATTGGCCAAGGACTACTGGGTTGTAATTTATCAAATCATATAGGACATTCTCTTATTTTACTAGAAGCAGTAGATTCTTTGTTGATCTTTCATTATCTCCATATATAACTTGTTACACCCAAGCATACCCTTTGATATACCCCAAGGGTCTTTGTAACAATCCATAATTTTATTTATAATTTCAAATATTTATTGAATTACATAAATATTTTAAATTAATTTGTTTGGTGTTTAGTAGATATTTGTTGGATTATTTATTAGTAAGTAAATAATTCATGAGTTATAGAAATTAACTTAATTAAGATAAAAGAGTGATGAATTAAATTTATGAGATAATACTCTAATTTAACTTAATAACTAAATTAGAGAGTCTGTTAAGAATTATCTAGTTTGCTAGAATGTTGTTTTAATTTAATTTAGTAATTAAAGTGATATATTAGTTTATTAAGTAAAATTATAATGAAAATTATAATTTTGTGGTAATAAGTTTTGTTTATTTAATTAAGTTTGGATATGAAAATCCAAGTAAACAATGTGGGACAATAAACTATAGTATAAATGATTTATTTAAATAAATTAAAGGAGTTTTAATTGGATTTACCAAACAAGGCTTAAGGTATATTAAGTCTTTAATTTAAAAGTGATTTTGCCAAACAAAACCATATGGCTTTTGAATTTGAATTTAATTTTAAATAAATAAATAAAATATATTAAATTTTATAATTGATATATCATTATTATATTTAATAGTACGTCAATTTAGACGTTTAGTTTTTTTGTGCATTGATTTTTATGTAAAGGTTTGGCCTAAGCCTGAGAAAAGAAAGAAGGGAGTTTACAGAGAAAAATAGAGAGAAAGGAGAGAATTCTCTAAGAATTGGAGAAGAGCTTTGGAAGAACAAGAAGAAAATAACCTTATTCGTCATCTAATTGGGTTAAAAAGGAATCAAAAGTATTAATCCAACCTTAAAACTCTCTATTTTTGTTTGCCTCAAATATTAGGTTTCTATAAAATTAGTTTGGGTTGATGAGGGATAAGGATATATTTGTTTATAGGTGTGTATAATATGTGGTATGTCATTTATAAACGATTTTAGAGTTGTCAAATTCATGAAAATCATGTTAAAGATGAATAATATGAGTTTTGTTTAATATATGTATTTTGGTCTATTTTAAGGCTTAAATTGATGGTTAGAACATGTATATAATCTGAAATTGTTAATAAATGTTGTTAGTACGTTGAAAAATGAAAAGAACGCAAGTTGAATGAATCAATTTGGTTGTAAAACGAATTCACAGTGAAGAATTTCGCTATGAATGTCAAAAGAAGAAGAAATAATAGAAATAATGAAATTAAAGGTTTTAATTTGGATGTTTATGTTGTTTATGTGGTTAGAAACGTGTTAGAAACATTAGTGTATGTTTCTATAAACATATTACACCTTGGGTAGGTTGGTATGGTTGTTAGAAAGAAGTTTTTAGGCCTAATTTGGCTTTCGGTAGTGTTTGTGATGTTCATTCGCGAAAATGGCAGAATGTACCCCTGCCCCGGCTGGCTATTGTAGTACAAAAACCCCAGCCCCGGCTGGGGGGGTATTCTGTCTTGCAAATTTTTTTTAAAAAATCTGACTGGACATGTTTTACTAAAATGAGTATAATGTTTTCATACGAACTCCGATTGAGGCGATTCAAGATGATCCGGAACGAGGACGAATAGACCTACAACTTTTATTCTGTAAGTGTTTCAATTTAAGGTCGTTAGCAGGGGTCAAAATGGTCATTTTATGACTTTTGTATTTTCGGAGGCAATCGGAGGGCGTGAGGCATGCACGTATGCAAGTGTAGTGCTCTTGACGATAAAAGATGTTGTTATAAGTTATAAAACATGAATGTTAGTAAATATAATGATTCGTAACATTAATAAATGATGTATTAGATAAGTTGTATACGCATACTAAGCACACACAAGAGAGACAAATCGGGCGTGTGACGAATGAACGTCGAAACGACGTGACAAGTGTTAATGAATGTAAAAAGTATTTTAAGGCAAATGAAATGAATATTATAAGATATGAAAATATAAAACCAATAAGTATTCCTAGAAAGACTTAAACACTTGAATGAACTTCGAGTATGAAATATAGTGAGATGTAAGTCGAAAGTTAACACAACCAAATTGAACATTGTGTATTGATTAATAAGAAGGGTTATAGGATGTAGAGTAAAGTTTACATTACAACTACTATGCGTTGCTATGTGACTAATAGTTGATGTGTATGATTATATAATTGTGTAGGGCACGTGAAGTGCAGATAACTGTAAGTTGTTAAACTATTATTGGTAAAAGCGATCAAGGCAAGTCTTTCAATTCCTATTTGCTATGTGAACTTGATGATTACCTGTTTTAAATTTTTATTGCAAAGAGCATGATGTGTTATACATATGTTGAAAGTATGAAACATTAAAGTCAATTTATGACTACTTTGATTGAGTAATGAATGCTGATTGAGTAAGGAACTCAATCTTTATACTAGTTATATGAACTGCAGCATGTTTGTTATGTTAGTTTAATGTTTTATGAGACATATGATAAGCATGTTATTATGTGCTACGTGATGCATGAAAACTATTAGATTTGCTGGGTTGTCGAGCTCAACCTTGCAAATAACCATTTTATGTTATGTTGTAAAGTTAAAGTTTGAGTTATCTGATATGCAGAGGTTATTGGATTGAAAATGTAAGATTCTATATAATAACTTTGATGAAGCGAATCATAAAATAACTTGATTCAGAGATGTGAATTTGATAAATGTTTTGATTTAGGAAATTAAAGTAAGAAGATATAAAAGTTTAAATTATTCCGCATTTTATTAAGTTTAACATCGAATAATGATGTAAAATCAGAAGTTAGACGTGTTATTAACAACCGAAGTTGATAATTAAATTGTATAAATTTTGGGGTCGTTACAATCTTAAAGAATATGTCAAAGTATAATTCATCATACATAAGATACTATGATGATCTTAAATCTAAGGATCACTTGACCTACTATCACTACAAGAATTCCTATTGACAGACAAGTAAAACTCCATTCGGTATTCCTTTGCGAGCCACGTTCAGCGAACTTATTCTCCAATAAGCACCTACATACTTGCTTTAGCGTCTCCACACAAATGATCATGAGATCAATCATCCTCATCCAATGAGTAAGCAACGTATGTACCAATCTATTCTGATTCACTAATCCCATTTTTAGTAATCCAATGATTGGGAACAATTTTAGTTTGTGAGCTATCTAAGAATTTAGATCTTATTAGCATGATCATCATCATGATTCTAAAAGTATTGCTCAAAACTATGGGTTTATCACATATTAAAACAACACCATGTGGATAAATTAAAAAACTTTAATTAAACAATTGTTTTATTAATAAATGAATAAGATTGTTACAAAGTATATGTTTTATCATCGAACACGATTGAATTGTGTGCATACTACTTTCAATCTCCCACTTGCACTAAAGTCAATCGCCATGGTATCTCATTCCCTTTTTCTCTAAGTGACGACCATCCCGCTGTTGGATAAGTTTCAGTAAATAGATATGTAATATTTTTCTTGAGAGTCCATTATCTCTATAGTGAATTCTATTTTTTTAATGATTTTTTTAATCAAATGAAAGTGCCGCAACACATGTTTAGATCCAAGATGAGACTTAGGAACTATTCCTAATTTTGTAATGAACTTTTTATCTAAATAATTAACTTGCAGCTTCATTGATAGCTATATACTTTGTCTTTATCACTAAACAAATAACTCTTTGTTGTTTGGAACCTTTCCAATTCACTGCACTACCGTTCAAAGTAACGCTTTACCCTAAAGTGGATTTCATATCATCTTGGTCAGTTTGAAAAACTTGAGTCTGTTAAGCCCTCTAGTTCTAATTTAGACCCACCATAAATTTGATCACATCTTTAGCGCTAGTTAAGTACTTTAAGATGTTTTCACTATCTTATAGTGACCTTCTCCTGAATATGACCGATCAACATCAGGTCTTGTACATTTCATTGCATATATGATATTTACTCATGTGACCGCTCTTTTTAGGAGTCTATGAGGATTATTAAGAGAGATACACTCCAGGGCTTATCATAATGAGACATCTCTTGGAGTTTGCGGTTGTGGTATAATAGGTCTATTTACAGATTCCTCTCATTTGACTTATAGTGCTTTATGGTTCTTGAACTATTCAAGATTCTATTATCCTCTCACTAGCCCCTTCAATGATAAACACCTTTATCTTAGAAGGCGGCGTGTTTCGCAACAAACACCTTTTGCTAAGTAGAATTATGGAACATATACCCTAAACTTACTTTAGGATACCCCATAAATCTGCACTTGTCAAATCTTGTCCCAAGCTTATCTTTTTGAAACCTTTTCATATAAGTTGGACAACCATTTATCTTAAAATACTTAAGATTAGGAATCCTCCCTGTCCGTAACTCTTATGGAGTCTTGGGGCCGAATTTTGAGGTTACCTTTTTTTTGTAGATATGCAGTCTATCTAGGGCATTACCTCAGAACGATACTGGAATATCGGTAAAATCATTAAGAACCGCACCATGTCCAACAAGGTACGATTTTTCCTTTTAGATACAACAATAAATTATTGTGTATCAGGAGGCGTCCATTGTGAGAAAACCATTTAAGATGATCTATAAACTTATTGCACAAGTATTCCTTCCTCGATCTAATCAAAGAATCTTAATACTTTTCCAATTAGTTTCACCATTGAATTCTTTGAACCTTTCAAATTATTCAGACTTGTATTTCATCAAATACAAATATTCAACTATTTGAATGATTATCTCCTTTACTTACACTAGTTTGTTCAATTTATAAAATAATTTTCATGTAAGTCAAGTACACAAAGTTCATTAAGTAATATTCTAGTTCTATACAAAACATTATTATTATAAATAGAACAACAATTGTTCTTAAATATAATACCAAAACTTTTGTTGTCCAACAACAAAATGGAAATAATGTTTCTAACGAGAACTAAAATTTAATAACAACTTATTGACTTAATAGACTTTCCCATAAGCAATGTTAAACTATAAGTTCCTATGGCTAATGCAGCAAACCTTTGCTTCATTTCCCACTCATAGGATTACTTATCCTTTGTTTAGCTTTCTACTTCTGCTTGGTCCCTTCATAAATATATATTTATGAGAATTAAAGTCGGTATCCAATACCCAAATAGAAACTTGACTTAATTTTTTTATTTAATCATGAACAAAACTGTATTTGTAACCGGAACTTTACTAAACTTCTTCTGATTAGCCTCTGCAAGATGCTTCTCGTAGTTTCTTTTCTAGTGTCCTAGTTTATTGCAATCGTATATGCCTTTGACAAATTATGGGCATATCTAATTGGGACAAAGGTGGTGGTATATACGGATCACTTGGCAATCCTGTATTTAATTTCGAAGAAGGATGCTAAGCCGCGACTTATCAAATGGATCCTTCTGCTACAAGAATTTGATTTGAAGGGGACGGAGAATCAAGTTGCAGATCATTTATCGAGGCTGGAAAATTCGGATAAAGATGAAGAGGATAAGTGTATAATCAATGAGTCATTTTTGGATGAGCAACTATTTGGAATCAATGCAGAATTTCTGTGGTACGCGGATTTTGCTAACTATCTAGTGAACAACATCTTTCCCCCTGACCTTACACGACAACAGAAAAAGAAACTCCTACATGATGTCAAGTGGTACATGTGGGATTAGCCATACCTATTTAAACAGTGCGCTGACAAAATGATTAGAAGTTGTGTGCCCTACAACGAGGTGAAGAATATAATGCACGAGTGTAACGCCCGAGAAAATCGGATCTTTAATGAATTAAATTTTTATTTGATTATGTGGATTAAATGAATTTAATTGATTTATTATGTGAGTAAGATATTTGAAGGTCGTTCTATGACCTAGAATGTGTGGATGTGGTTAGTATCTTGGCTATGTGCTAGGATTAATTGTTTTGAATTACCAAGACGAAAATAAGTGTATTTCGAGAATTTTCCGTAAAAACACTATTAATCCGAGGTCGCTCGGAGATTTGGTTTGAAATTCCGAGAAACGCGTAATGATGGAATATGAAGATGTAATGGAATATCAAATAATATTTCAATTATGGCAAACGAAGTTTTTGCCTGCAGACTTAAAACCTAAGGGTTAGTGAAGGTGATTTCTCGAAAGGGAAATGCAATGTGTATAATCATTACGGTCATTATATGTATGATATACGAGTATAGTATGATGAATAGTACGACTTATAATACGAATGTCGTATGAATACTAAACAAAAAAGAATACGTGTGTTATACGCGTAGAATACAATTAGTTCTTATTGGATTTTAAGTTAAGGACTTTGTGTAATCCAATTGGACTTGGATTTATATCAAGCCCAATGAATTGTGTAATCAAGCCCAAGTTAAGGCCCAATGTTAAGTTAATTCAAGCCCGATCCAAGAAACCAAACTGCGGATCGAACCGACGGGTCACGAGATGGGTAAAACCAATGGGGTAACCCATGGGAAGACCCACGGACATGTGGACCGGCCACTTGACCACCAAGTAAAGTGATTACTTGGTGGCTAAGTTATTGTGGAGGTGGGAATAGTAAGGAGGTGGCCTTTGGACCATTTTGCCCTCCATTTGAGTTTCCTATAAATAGAAGCTTGGCTAGTTCATTTGGTAGTTTACAAATATTAGCCAACATATACCAAGAGAGAAAGAGCTAGAAACAAGTAATCAAGCCACTTCAAAGCAAACCATATACGTTTAGTCAAGAACGCGAAGAACAAAAAAGGTAATATTTCGTAAACATTAGCCTTCGACCTTTTTCGATTTCTTTCTCGTAGAGAATCGTAGATTGGTGGAGCATGTCTATTGAGGAGGAATAAGGATGGCTATTAATGATGAAAACATTGATAAGTCATGTTTAAGTAGAAATCATAAGAGTTTACGTAAGTTTAAACCGTAGAAATTTTTGAACGTTAACTTGGTTGTTGATGGACAAATTGAAAACCATCTTAGATAGGGTATGTGAATCTTGCTTGGTTAGGATGTAGAGGATGAATCAATGGAGTGTTCCATTTGATTTAGCATATAGAACACGAGTAACGAAGTTATGACGAATTTTATGAAAATAGACGTTAAACGTTGAAAATGTAGAAATCTCGGATTAGTAGTCAAAAGTTGTCGTGTGACTTGGAAACTTCGATTTTCAATGTCAACATATGAGATAGGGCATTCAGGAGTCATGGACTCAAGAATTGTCAGATTCTGACTTAAAACAAAGAAAACGAGTATTGAACGCTCACGAACGATAAACGAACGCTCGAAAAATCCCCTTTATTTATTGTTTAAACGATAAACGATAAACGATAAACGAACGCTCAAGAATTGTCAGATTCTGACTTTTTATTTATTGTTTATTCTTATTAGTTTATTCTTGTTAATTTAATTAATTAATTCAAAATCCCTTTTCATTAGAAATCATAGGATAAATATTAAACAAATCACTCTCGTGGGATCGATCCTGCGCTACTACTTTGTGCTAATTGTTTAAATTTGTAAAGTGAAAGTGAGGTTAATTTAGGAGTGTAAAACGATGACTCTCAAATTTTTGGCGCATGAATTCTTGGGGAGTGTTATTTGTTTTGTTTATTCTTTGTTTTCGTTTATTTTATTATTTTCTTTTTTGTTTTGTTTTATGACTCAATTCTCTAACTTTATTGACTTAAATTTTGATCAAGAGATAGAAAACCGCAAGTATAAAAGAAGCTCTTGTTCCATCATTTGGTGTCTTCTTGATAGTAGAGTGTATCGGTGACTGCTCACTGTAGTAAAGATGCAAAGGTGTTGACATCCTTAGTGGATATCCTACTCGTTAAGTAGAAGAGTGGACTAGGAGCTTTAAGTGCTCGAACCACTTAAAACGATCATGTGTCATTTACATTCATATCATAACTGCTATATCTGTTATAACTGCCATAACTGCCTCACCCTTATTACTCCATTGCTTGGTAAAGAAGATTAAAACAAACATTTATTCCGCTAAGTTTTAATCATTATCAATGAACAAGTTTAAAACGAAAAGATTTTTAAATATCTATTCAACCCCCCTTCTAGATAACTATTGTGCTAATCTGATACATTCATATCATAAGCTGCTATATCTCGTTATAATCGCCATATCGCCTTCACCCTCATTACTCCATTTATTCCGCTTAAGTTTTAATCATTATCAAAGAACAAGTTTAAAACGAAAAGATTTTTAAATATCTATTCAACCCCCCCTTCTAGATAACTATTGTGCCAACTAGGAACTAACAATTGGTATCAAAGCAGGTTCTATTTTACAGCTTACAAGCTTTAGTAGATCCAATGGCACTCATACCAAGCGAATCCAGGACTCGGGGAGGCAGCAAGCCACCAATGTGCAACAAGGATAAATTTGCTAACTGGAAAGTCAGGATGCAAGTGTACACGGACTCAATAGATGAAGATCTATTTGAGACCGTTCAAAATGGGCCCTATATACCAACAAAGCTTGCACCAACCAATGACGATCCAAACAGAGTCCAACTCAAAGTTAAAGAAGAATGGACAGACACAGAGAAGAAAGTTGTCCAACTTGATAAGAAGGCTAAGAACATCCTGTTCCAATCCTTAGAGGATGATCTGTTTGAAAATGTTGTAAACAGCAAAACAGCTAAGGAAGTTTGGGAAGTTCTGCTGATCATGCACGAAGGAACTGAAGAAGTTAGAGAGAACAAACAGTCTTTTTTAACACAACAGTACGAAATGTTCGCTCATGTGCAAGGAGAAAATGTAACTGCCACCTATGAAAATTCAATGTTCTGCTCAACTCTCTACGAGCATATGGAAAGGTCTATCCTAACAAAGATCTGACCATAATATTCATGAGAGCCCTACCAAGCAGGTGGGATGCCAAGACCACTGCAATAAGAGAGTCAAAGAATCTCAACGAAATGACAGTTCAACAACTATATGGAAATCTTCTGACATACAAACTGGAGCTGAACCAACGTGTTGAAACCATATCAGAAGGAAGAAGGAAGGATAAGGGTGTTGCTCTCAAGGCAACTGAAAGTGCATCAAAGGTCAACACTGAGATTGAGTCTGATGATGATGAAGACGATGATGTTAACTTTGCTATGCTGGTAAAGAGACTAAGAAGGTTTATGCGACAAGGAAGAATCAGCAAGCCCAAGAAGGTCAGCAATTACAGCAGTTAGGAGAAAATGAATGACCTATGCTACAACTGCAAAAAGCCTGGCCACTTCATCGCCAATTGCAACAAACCTATCAAAGAAGAACTAAAGAAGAAAACACATGCAAAGAAGGAATACAAAGGAAACAAGAGGCCTCAGAAAAGAGACAAAGGCCTGGTAGCTGGAGGATCGTGGAGTGACTCAGATAATGACTCAAATGCTGACTCCGTAGATGAAGAAGAACCACATACAGCCAATCTGTGCTTAATGGCCAAACATGCAAAGGACAAACAAAGCCTCAACATACATGATGTAAGTCTCGACGAGGTATTTGATTTCAACTCACCTGATGTAAACATGAATGACTTAAGAACTGCACTGCATGGCATAACCACTGATCTACATCAATACATGAAGTGGTTCAGAGTCTTGTCTAAAGATCATTCACTTCTTCAAGAGGAAAAGAAGAAAGTTCAAGAAGAGCTTGAAACAACCCTTCTAAGTACTAATCTTCTTTCCAAGCTTGAGGCTGAGATTGAGACCTTAAAACAGACAAACACACTCAATGCACAAAGAGAGTCTATTCTAACCTCTAAAGTTGAGGATCTAGAGAAGACTATCTCTACATGGAACAAATCCTCATCATCCATGGACTGCCTGCTCTCTAGTCAGAGAAGCACATTCGAAGAAAAGGGTCTAGCTTTGGGGAATTCATCTCGAGCCTTGTGTGGGAAAAGACAAAGGAAACTAGCACTAGTAATGCCTCAAGTTTTAGTAGAGGCATTGCCTTTGTGAAATCCTCACAGTTAGAAGAACCAGTTAAACCTTGTCCTACTGTCTCTATTCTTACTTATAGGAGTAAAGGATCTCATGCTGGTTTTGGGTTCATAAAAGAGAAGAGTAACCTAACCTCTACTCATCAACCTCGAAGAATCGTAGAGTCAAGCAAGACCAACTCTACGAATCAACCGGGAAGGTACAGTAGAGGGAAGGCACACTTATCTCTATTTATGAAATCCAAGGACACGTGGAAAAATGAGAATTAGTTTAACAGAAGGATACCTAAGGAACCACACAAGTCCAAGTGGAGGATGAATCATCATACACACACAGGCATGCATCATAATAAATGTTTCATATGCAATAAATATGGTTATAGGGCTGCCAAGTGTTATTATATTTCCATGCATGTGAGACCCAAGATTAGACAGATTTGGGTCCCCAAAGATTCTAACAAAGAAAGACCCATGCAAATATGGGTACCAAAATGAAGGTTCAAATGTTTTGACAGGAAAAGAGCTCCACGACCTCAACATGGTATCTGGACAGTGGATGCTCGAGGCATACGACAGGGAACAAAGCTCTACTATCTAACTACATAGAAAAGGAGGGTCCCTAAGTCATCTTTGGAGATAACGGCTCGGGCAAGACAAGAGGATATGGCTCTGCTGGCAATGGTGCAGTATCTTTCTGCAAAGTAGCCTATGTGGAAGGTCTTCAGCACAACCTTCTAAGTATTAGCCAACTCATGACAAGGGTCATCAAGTGACATTCCTCACCAACCAATGTCAAGTCGAGATTTGAAGACATCACGTAAAGCTAACCAAGGGACAAGAGAAGGAAATGTCTACACAAGAGATCTTGGTCAACTAAGCTCAGATGAGACAATATGTTTTCGGCAAAAGCATCCAAGAAATGAGTCAAGTGGCTATGCATGACGGTTGTCTCACTTAAACTTCAAAAGCATGTCCAAACGGCATCAAAAGACCTAGAGCTGGCCTACCCAAGTTCAACTTCGTGAAGGAAAGGCCACGCAATGCTTGTCAGCTTGGAAAGCAAACCAGAAGCTCATTCAAGAGCAAGACTGCCAACTCTATTGACAGGCCATTGCAGTTGCTTTACATGGATCTCTTTGGGCCAATCCCAAAAACCAGTTTGGGAGGAAAAAGATACTCTCGAGTCATAGTCGACGACTACACCAGATTCACATGGGTATTCTTCCTAACTTCTAAGGATGAAACTAGCTCCGAATTAATCAAGATGTTCAGACTGGTGATGAACGAGAAAAGAGAGAAAATCAAGGCCATAAGGAGTGATCATGGCAGAGAATTCGATTTCTCAGAAATGGATCGGGTCAAGACATACAATGGGATCACCACAACTTCTCGTACCCACGAACTCCTCAACAAAATGGAGTAACTAAAAGAAAGAACAGAACCTTGATAGAGGCTGGAAGAACTCTACTAGTCTGCAATTTCATCTCGCCTCAATACTTCAAGCGTAGTTATCAACACTGCATGCTACACGCAGAACAGATTACTCATACACTCTACGATCAAGAAGACACCCTACGAACTGTGGAAAGGAAGAAAGCCAAGTGTCAGCTACTTCCATGTCTATGGCTGTGCATGCTACATTCTCAACAATGGAAAGCAGTATTTGACAAAATTCCAGCCCAAGTCAGACGAAGGGATCTTTCTTGGATATGTCACAGACAGTAAGGCTTACAAGGTGTTCAACAAGAAGACACTGAATGTTGAAGTCTCAATACACATCATCTTTGATGAAACTGACTTAGACAAAATAGTGCCTCAAGACACTACGACTGATAGTGCATGTAAGACCCCGAAATTTTTTAAATAAAAAGGAATTTCCTTTATTTATTATTTTGAAATAGTAAGGGTGGATTTGATTAATGTGATTAGTTATGGGTAAAATGCGCAAATATTTCAAAATAAGCAAGTGGTTATAAAATATTCATTGTTGTCGGGGAATATTCGTTTGGTCGTGGAATATTCAGATCTTTGTTGGGAATATTAATGACGACGCAAGCAGACCATGTGTGGGCCCCATAACGAAAAAGCGATTGAATGAAGAAAACGACAAATATAAGTTGGTTAAAAATAACAGGCAGTAGTTGTTACCAAGTTAAGATCTATTGGAATACCCGGTGGTTAAAATACAAAGAATACGCGTGGGTTGCACGAAAGAATATTACCAGACGCATGATTATTGAATTATTGATCCTTACGTAAGAAGGCACTACTCAATAATTTTCATGTGAGTTTCCGCTCAATATTTTATTTTATTGATTCAATAATTCTTTGCGTTGATATTTTATATTATTGTTGTTCAATAATTTCATCGCACAAGATTTCCCATTATCGATCAATAATTCATATTATTTGAATAATATTATTAGATAACATTATTGGCAATGTCTAGAAAGTTACATCTAAGGAGAGGTTTGGTCACCTAATGCGCGGGCCAAGAAGGAGAGATCCTTATTGGAAAGCCCCCTTCTCGGGAAGGAGCGACTGGTCATCATAAATGTGATTCGTAATATTATTTGTGAATAATTAATTATTGATTCATATGATAAGGAAATATTTATTTTATATGAATATAAATGATGGATTTATTTATGTGGTTATTAATGAAGAAATTATTGTTGAGGTGTTTTATCAGTATCGGATTGGAGGTGTTAAAAATCAAATCAGGAGTTTTGAGATATATTGCGGGGGTTATAATTTTTAATCCAACCGTTGGATTGTGGTAATTTTTGGGTATGTTATACATACATAAGTTGGGTATATGTCCACAAATTTTGAACCGTTAAAAATGCACGAATGATTTGTTGTGAATTTTAAGAGGTGTCTGATTCGGAAATTAGGTTTATAATTTATTTTGGTGGAAAATTCTAGAATTGAGTGGGCCCCACTTGTGGTTGGTGAAAAAATGTGCTGAATTTTATTTCAAATGTGGTGGGTGGCAATAGTAGCAGGTAAAGCCATCAGGTAGCAGGTCAAGTCCGCTTTGCCTGGCTAACATTTTCCTATAAATAGAGGGCTAAGTTAGAATTGAAAATCACACCGTAAACAAGTTTTCTCTTTTCTCTCTATATTATTGAAGCGTATTTTGTGAGTATTTAGATACTTTGAGAGTTCTTTATTCAAGACAAGTTTCATTCAAAGATCACTTCCGACCTTTCATCCAAAATCTTGATTCTTTGAGGTAAGGGATGTTATTTTCTTCTCAAATGATATTATTTCTTCAATATCATTATCTTTGAAATGTTGATCTGAAGTTTTATCAAATTTGGAATTTTTTCATGCTTGGGGTTACTATTCATGAGTTACTATTCACGAGTTACTATTCATGAGTTACTATTCACGAGTTACTTATTCACGAGTACTATTATTCATGAAGCATGAAGATGTTTTTTTGTGGAATTTCTATCTTTTGGTGTGAGAGTTACTATTCACGATATACTAAGACTATTCACGATACTCAAGACTATTTATTCACGAATCTTAAGACTATTCATAGAAAAATGAAAATTTTTCTTTTCGTCTAAAATATCTATTCGCGATACTAGCTTTGATTGTATCCATGTTTTGATCATTCTTGAATTTTACACCACTATGATTATTTTTGAGGTATTGTTGGACATGGATAAAACAAAGTACGAATCCTTAATCCTTAATCCTTGTCATTTTGTTTCTTTGGATTCGTTCTTTAAAAATATTTTCATCATCCTCGGCCTTAAATGATGATATTATTGAATATCTTTGGCCCTGAAGTGCAAAGATGAATGATTTGAAGAATATCTTTGGCCCAGTAGTGCAAAGATGAATGATTTCGAAGAATATCTTTGGCCCAGTAGTGCAAAGATGAGCGGTGTTTAAATGAACACGAATGGATCGATGAATATCTTTGGCTCAGTAGTGCAAAGATGAGCAGTGTTTAAATGAACACGACCGATCGATGAATATCTTTGGCCTTTAGTGCAAAGATGAGCAGTGTTGAGATGAACATGACCGATTGATGAATATCTTTGGCCTCAGTAGTGCAAAGATGAATGATTTTCGATGAATATCTTTGGCCTTTAGTGCAAAGATGAGCAGTGTTGAGATGAACATGACCGATTGATGAATATCTTTGGCCCGTAGTGCAAAAGATGAATATTTGATTTGAGATGAATATTGATTGATGTTACAGGATAAAATATTGATGATGGACCTGTTAAATTCATAGATTATAGTAGATTTCATTCTCTCACGTAACTCTTCTATGAATTATTATTTCCGTCATGTAATATTGATCCGAAACTTGTCATTCTATTGTATTCTATCGATTTTTCCTCGTTGGAGACTAACGATAATTTGTTGTATATTATCTTAGTCATAACATTCTTTCTTTGGGCTAGTTGAGCTCACCCTTTTCCTTGTTGTTCCATTTTTCTTCTCGGGAGGCGAGAATGTAGCGAGTACTAGTTGGGTATGGAATGAAGGTTCTAGAGAGAGTTGTTTAGTAGTCCTCACCATTTTTATAAAATAATGTATCAATAATTATGATGGGGATTTATTTGCGTGTGGATATTGTCTAGATGACAATATCTGGTATTTAAACTCGAGTTTATATGTTGTAATAATAAAGTTGTAGTTGTTTCGTACCATGTATTTGGCGACTCCAGAATGGGTTGGATGGAATGGACCTATTTTGGGGTCGCCACGGTTATATATCGAGCTTAGGGATATGATCTCTGGCGGAGATCGGAGAATAGAACTAGGAGGAGAGACGAGTAAATCCTTCGCTAGTGTGTCCTACCTAAGCTTATTTGTTAGTTGGTCAAGATATAGGGATATTATGTGATAGATTGATTTCCTTAATTAACCCTTGTTTTTATGACAAGATTTGAGAATGTCGAATGAGAATATTAACAAATGGAGTAAATGAGACCGTGGAGATGCTGTACTCACCAACGAGGAGGAGAACGCAACAGTGGCAATGTTCCTCCTGTGAACAACACCATTGAGCAGATGATGAACGAGGGGATGTTTAGAAGTTTTTTGCAGTTCATGCAAAATCAGACGAGGGAGACTCGTGTTCAAAATACAGGAGGAAATGATAGTAATTCATGGGTGGTCACAGCCAAGCAGTTCAAAGAGTTGGGACCACCAGAATTCTGGGGAAAGCCAGATCCGATCATGGCGGAAACATGGGTCAAGCAAATTACCAAGATATTCGATGTCTTGGGATGCACGGAGGAACAGAAAGTTCCATTCGCTACTTTTATGTTCCGTGGTGAGGCAGACATTGGTGGGAATGCGGAAGCGTACTCCATCCAATTTTGCACTCAAAGATGTCATGCCGGAGACGTTTTGAAGCAGTTCAATGACAAGTACTTCCACGAAAGTATTCGGCTATATGAAGGAAGTGGAGTTTATTAGACCGAGCGAGTAATAACATGACGGTGTGTCCCAAAGACGAGGCGAAGTTCGCGGAGTTATCCGTGTTTGCACCTCATTTGGTGGGGAATGAGGAACGATGACGCGGATGTTTCGAGAGGTTTGAAACCCGGATACGCCAAGATCTCATTTCTCATAAATTTTCTCTATTCAGATGTTGTAAACAGGCTCAATTATTAGAGCGAGATAACGAGTACGCTCAACCGAGGGACCATAACCAGGATCATACCAAGATAGCGTATCAACAAAATAACGATAACCAAACGGAAAAAAAAGAATACGGACAAAGGCGGAACCACTCTGGTGGTAATCGTGGCCATGAAAAAAATAGAAGCGAAGCTGGGAGGAGATTTTAAAAGAGGAGATTCAACAACGACCATGTGAAGACGCCGGCCAAGAGCAACTAGTTCTAAGGAGGAGAATGACCACCCGGTCATATGTTATAAAAATGCGGAAAGAGGGACATATCATTCAAACCGCCCACAACAGTTTAAGGTATGTTATAATTGTGGAAAAGAAGGACATATCGCTCGAGATTGTACGATATCGAAACCCAGTCCAGCGGGAATGGTGACTCAAAAGGATGTCCCAGAAAAGTCAAAGTCAATGGTTCTTGGAAGAGCGTTTGTCGTGACCGGTCAAAATACGAGGAACCCGAACGAAGTTAGCACGGGTTAGTTAATTATAAATTCTTGCGAAGTATATACCTTACTAGATATTGGTTCTACCCATTCTTTTATCTGTCTTACTTGCGCTCAACGTTTGAACTTGACTACGGAGAAATTAAACTTTGACTTATCTGTGGAGACTCCGTTAGGAGAAACTTTCATTACATCCGTTGTTTAGAAATCTTGCTTGATTCAAGTTGGCACTATCACATTACCTGTTAACCTTATTTCTATAGAGATATTTGCTTTTGATGTGATTTTAAGGTTAACTACTCATCATGCCAAATTGATTGCTTTTGTAAGGTTGTTAGTTTTCATATTCCTAAGCAACCTGTTATTCAAACTCAAGCAGTCAAACCATTATAGTCAAACATTTTCATATCAAGCCATGAAGTCATTCGTTTATTACGGATGTCAAGATTTCTTAGTCCATGTTATGGATTTGAATAAAGACACGTCAGATTTGAATAATATTCTTGTTGTTATTGATTTTTCCCGACGTATTTCAAGAATTTCTTGGTTTACTCCCAAAGCCTCGATATTAAATTTTTATCGACTTTGAACCCCAGACAAAACTCATTCCTAAAATCTCATATCGAATGGCTCCTATTGAACTTCGTGGAGTTAAAAATTCAACTATAGAATTTGGTACCGAGCCTTTATCCGGTGACTTCCTTTGTGGAATGCATCAAGATGCTCTCGTAGTGACACACCATATTCGCATGCGATAGTAAACCGATAGGTGTCATTGTAACGTATATCCAAGGTTGGGATATGAGTCGCGATTGAGAACAACCTAAGTCGGTAATCGAAATACGTAGCTTTCAGGCTTAGTTGGTTATTATCGGAGATTCGTTGAAGGATATTCTCGAATCGCTATTCCATTAACGAAATGACTTGTAGAGATACAAAATTCGAATGGAGCAAGGAATGTGGGAAGAGTTTCAAGAACTCAAGAGGAGACTCATTTCAAAGATATGTTCGACCATGCCATCCCGGAAAAAGCGAACGTGGTAGCCGACGTGTTGAGTAGAAGATCGATACAAGTACGAAAGTACGATATTGTCAAAGACTCATTTCAGATAATTTACAAATAATAGAGATGGAGATGAAAACTCTAGGTACCCACGTGATGATATACGATGCACGTGATGATATACTGAGTATAATCGACTTTTTAATCGATAAAGTTAAAGTCGCTCAAGCTACACACCGGATGATGAATTTGAAGAAGGAGGTGCAAGAAGTTGTTATTTCAAAAGCGAGAATCGGTGAGGTGAGGAAAGCTCAAACCTTCGATTTATTAATCCAAATTGAAATTCTCAATCGAATAGGAACCGTGGCCTATAGACTCGCTTTTACCGCCAAGTGTGACGCGTGTTCATAACATTTTTCACGATCGATGTTACGTAAATATGTGGACGAATTCAACCATGTCATTGAGTTAGAACCGGACGAGATAGTCAAGACTTAACGCACGAGGAGGTACTGTCAAGATATTGGATAGGAAAGAACATGCCCTATGCATTCGAGGTTATACCATAAGTTAAAGTTTTGTGGAGAAACTATGCTATTGAGGAAATGACCGGGAGTTGGAAACGAAAATGAAAGCGAGGTATTCTCATCTTTTCAAACACCAGTATCGCACGCCAATTTCGAGGACGAAATTTCATAAGGAGGGAGGTTGTAAGACCCAAATTTTTTAAATAAAAGGAATTTCCTTTATTTATTATTTTGAAATAGTAAGGTGGATTTGATTAATGTGATTAGTTATGGGTAAAATGCGCTAAATATTTCAAAATAAGCAAGTGGTTATAAAATATTCATTGTTGTCGGGGAATATTCGTTTGGTCGTGGAATATTCAGATGTTGGGGAATATTCGCATTTACCACTGTGACCATGTGTGGGCCCCATAACGAAAAAAGCGATTGAATGAAGAAAACGACAAATATAAGTTGGTTAAAAATAACGGCGTAGTTGTTACCAAGCTAAGATCGTTGGAATACCCGTGGTTAAAATACGATGAATACGTGTGGTCGCATACAAAGAGCATTACCAGATTGCATAAAGATTGTTGAATTATTGATCCTTACGTAAGAAGGCACTACTCAATAATTTTCACATGAGTTATCGCTCAATATTTTATTTTATTGATTCAATAATTGTTGCGTTGATATTTTATATTATTGTTGTTCAATAATTGTCACGCACAAGATTTCCCATTATCGGATCAATAATTCATATTATTTGAATAATATTATTAGATAACATTATTGGCAATGTCTAGAAAGTTCGCTCAAGGAGAGGTTTGGTCACCTAATCATGCGCCAAGAAGGAGAGATCCTTATCGAAAGCCCCTCTTTCCGGGAAATGTACTGGTTGTCATAAATGTGATTCTCGTAATATTATTTGTGAATAATTAATTATTGATTCATATGATAAGGAAATATTTATTTTATATGAATATAAATGATGGATTTATTTATGTGGTTATTAATGAAGAAATTATTGTTGAGGTGTTTTATCGAGATCGGATTGGAGGTGTTAAAAATCAAATCGTGGATTTTGAGATATATCATGGGGTTATAATTTTAATCCCAAACCGTTGGATTGTGGTAATTTTTGGGTATGTTATACATACATAAGTTGAGTATATGTCCACAAATTTTGAACCGTTAAAAATGCACGAATGATTTGTTGTGAATTTTAAGAGGTGTCGGATTCTAAATTAGGTTTATAATTTATTTTGGTGGAAAATTCTAGAATTGAGTGGGCCCCACTTGTGGTTGGTGAAAAATGTGCTGAATTTTATTTCAAATGTGGTGGGTGGCAATAGTAGTAGGTGTAAAGCCATCGTGTAGCGTGTCAAGTCTGCGCTTTGGTGGCTAACATTTTCCTATAAATAGAGGGCTAAGTTAGAATTGAAAATCACACCGTAAACAAGTTTTTTCTTCTCTCTCTATATTATTGAGCGTATTTTGTGAGTATTTAGATACTTTGAGAGTTCTTTGTTCAAGACAAGTTTCATTCAAAGATCACTTCTCGACCTTTCATTCCAAGCATCGATTCTTTGAGGTAAGGGATGTTATTTTCTTCTCAAATGATATTATTTCTTCAATATCATTACTTTGAAATGTTGATCAAGTTTTATCAAATTTGAATTTTTTCATGTCGGGGTTACTATTCATGAGTTACTATTCACGAGTTACTATTCATGAGTTACTCTTCACGAAGTTACTATTCACGAGTACTATTCATGAAGCGTGAAGATGTTTTTTTTGTGGAATTTCTATCTTTTGGTGTTGAGTTACTATTCACGATAATCAAGACTATTCACGATACTGACACTATTCACGAATACTCAAGACTATTCATTTAGAAAAATGAAAATTTTTTTTTCGTCTAAAATATCTATTCTCGCATACTAGCTTTGATTGTATCCATGTTTTGATCATTCTTGAATTTTACATCACTATGATTATTTTTGAGGTATTGTTGGACATGGATAAAACAAAGTACGAATCCTTAATCCTTAATCCTTGTCATTTTGTTTCATGGATTCGTTCTTTAAAAATATTTTTCATCATCCTCGCCTTAAATGATGATATTATTGAATATCTTTAATTCAGAAGTGCAAAGATGAATGATTTCTGAAGAATATCTTTGGCCCGTAGTGTAAAAGATGAATGATTTCAAGAATATCTTTGGCCCAGTAGTAAAAGATGAGCGGTGTTTAAATGAACACGACTGATCGATGAATATCTTTGGCCTCAGAGTAAAAAGATGAGCAGTGTGTTTAAATGAACATGACCGATCGATGAATATCTTTGGCCTTTAGTGCAAAGATGAGCAGTGTTGAGATGAACATGACCGATTGATGAATATCTTTGGCTCGTAGTGCAAAGATGAATGATTTCGATGAATATCTTTGGCCTTTAGTGCAAAGATGAGCAGTGTTGAGATGAACATGACCGATTGATGAATATCTTTTGGCTGTAGTGCAAAGATGAATATTTGATTTGAGATGAATATTGATTGATGTTACAGGATAAAATATTGATGATGGATATTAAATTCATTGATTATAGTAGATTTCATTCTCTACGTAACTCTTCTATGAATTATTATTTCACGCTATGAATATTGATCCGAAACTTGTTGTCTATTGTATTCTATCGATTTTTCCTGTTGGAGACTAACGATAATTTGTTGTATATTATCTTAGTCATAACATTCTTTCTTTGGGCTAGTTGAGCTCACCCTTTTCCTTGTTGTTCCATTTTTCTTCTCGGGAGGCGAGAATGTAGCGAGTACTAGTCGGGGTATGGAATGAAGGTTCTAGAGAGAGTTGTTTAGTAGTCCTCACCATTTTTATAAAATAATGTATCAATAATTATGATGGGGATTTATTTGCGTGTGGATATTGTCTAGATGACAATATCTGTATTTAAACTCAGAGTTTATATGTTGTAATAATAAAGTTGTAGTTGTTTCTGTACCATGTATTTGGCGACTCAGAATGGGTTGGATGGAATGGACCTATTTTGGGGTCGTCACAGTGCAGACACTACGAATGAAGTCGTCGAGCTCAATACTTCTATTGTAGTACCAGATAGTGAAATCGTAGAGCATGAGAATGTGATCGTAGAGAGGTCCATGCAAGACAGCGAGCCTCCACTCCAAGAAGAAGAGATAGACCTTGAAGAATTAAGATAGGAAGATATCGTGACGGATGTCCCAATCGCCTTGAGATGGGCAAGAGATCACACTCAGGATCTAATCATTGGAGATCCGAAAAGCTAGAGTCAAAACAAGAGTCGCTACTCAAGATGAATGTTTTTATCTAAGCTTCTTGTCGAGAGAAATAGAGCCAAGAAGATAGAGGATGCTATGGAAGACTCGGGTTGGATAGAAGCCATCTTTGGAAGAACTCAACCAATTTGAACGAAGCAAAGTATGGAGATTGGTACCAAGACCAAAGAGTCATCTTGTGATAGAAACTAAGTGGGTCTTGTAAACAAAATGGATGAAGATGGGGTCATAACCGTAAACAAGGCAAGATTAGTGGCAAAGGGCTATTCTCAAGAAGAAGGTATCGACTACTACGATGAGACATTTGCACTGTTGCGTGAATGGAAGCCATCAGAATCTTTCTTGCCTTTCCTGCCCATATAAAGTTCAAAGTCTTCCAGATGAATGTCAAGAGTGCATTTCTTAATGGAGAACTCCAACAAGAAGTCTATGTAGAGCAACCTCTAGGTTTCATCAATCCATCTCTTTCCAATTATGTCTATAGATTAGATAAAGCCTTATATGGTCTTAAACAAGCACCTAGAGCATGGTATGAAACACTGACTAACTTCTTAATCAAAAATGGGTTCACTAGAGGTAGAGTAGATACCACACTGTTTCTTAGAAAGCATAAAGACAAAGTCTTACTAGTTCAAATCTATGTTGATGACATTATCTTTGGTTCTACTAACGAAAAGTTATGCAAGAGATTTTCTAAGCTAATGCAGAGCAAGTTTCAAATGAGCATGATGGGTGAGCTGAACTTCTTCCTTGGACTGCAAGTAAAGCAGACTGAAGAAGGAATTTTCATAAACCAAGACAAGTACATCAAAGACTTACTGAAGAAATATGGCATGGAATCAGCCTCTCCCATGAAAACACCAATTGCTCCTGCAACCAAGCTTGACAAGGATGAGAAAGGTAAAAGTATTGATATCACTCAATACAGAGGTATGATAAGCTCTCTTTTATACCTAATCGCTTAAGTAGACTGGACATAATGTTTGCAACATGCATATGTGCTAGATTTCAGGCTAACCCTAAAGAGTCACATTTGTCTGCTGTAAAGAGGATCTTCAGGTATCTCAAGGGTACACCTTACTTGGGGCTATGGTACCCCAAGGAATCCTCATTTGAACTAATAGAATACACATATGCTGATTTTGCAGGATACAAAATAGATAGAAAGAGTACCAGTGGTACTTGTTAACTTCTAGGAAACAGACTTGTGTCCTGGTTTAGCAAAAAACAAAACTTAGTGTCTACCTCAACTGCAGAAGCTGAATATATTAATCTTTGGCAAACACCGTACTCGAGATCCTATGGATGAGAAATCAGCTAGCTGACTATGGGTTCGACTTCAAATCTATTCACATACACTATGATAACACAAGTGCCATAGAAATAACTCATAATCCTGTCATGCATTCTAGGACTAAGCATATATAAATAAGGTATCACTTCATTAGGGATCATGTGCAAAATGGAACAATATCTTTACAATATATCCCTACTGAAAATCAACTTGCTGATGTTTTTACAAAACCACTAGATGAATCCAGATTTAATAAGTTAATAAGTGAGCTAGGTATGCTAAATCTACAACCATGAAATATATGCTCTAGATTGTGCTAACCATAGCGATGTATACAAAGGTGAACTCAAAATCGTAGACATGATTAAGGAAAGCTCACGATCGTAGAGCTGAAAAGAAAACTACCTCAACGATCATAGCAAAGACTTAACTATCGTAGTGCAGACTCAACGATGACACAAGCCCCATCAACAAAGCAAAAAAATGCATCCCGTAATAACAAGCTTCATAACAAAGCAATCTCTCTAAGAGGTGCCTCAGGAACAAACCTAACCCTTGAATCTCTTCAAGAGGTTGGCCCTTCCCGAGTTACCTTAAAAAGAATGCTTAGTCAAAAACTCATCACAAGGATCCGGACAGACTCGACGATCGTAGGATAGACTCAACGAATGCTGATCAGACTCGACGATCGTAGTCTTCCTAAGGACACCTTAGCTCTAAAGAAGCCAAGGGCAAATCAGTATATTCCTGCACAGTCAAAATCGAAGAGCCAAGCAAAAATTTACACCTGCCCCACTAAGCGAAAAAGAAGAGAGGGAAGTTACATGTACAAGTTGAAATCACAATTTTGAAATCTGAAGTTCAAAAGATTATCTCTCCCATTCTCTCTCTCTCAAAGAAAAACCCTAAATCGCCACTAAAGCTCACCGATCTCAGTCCCAACTACAGACTCAATGGCTGCTTCAAATGTGGTTTCAGGCTACAGACTCTGCTTTGACGAGTTCAAGACTGCTCCACCAAAATTTCACAAGATATTTGGACTTCTTTGGAGAAGGCGGGTCTCGAAGAGGCGTTGAGCACAGATACTCTTATCTATCCCAAGCTGGTGAAGGAGTTCTACAAGAATGGTGTGTTTAAGACAACACCATCACTACAAGAGTAAGGGAAGTGGAAATTAGAATAAAGGCAGAGGACTTCAATCTGGCCCTAGGTTTCAAAAATGAAGGGCACCCATTCTTAGACATCATAGACTTCCAAGAAGGACTAAGGAAAATGCATCACAAAAAAAACCCCTCTGTAAAAGGGTACAAAAAGAAGGAGTTCCCACAAAGGTACGAGTTCTTGGCTGACATTATTGGAAAATGCATATGCTGCAAGAACTCAGGTCATGAATCGGTGAATGAAGCTCAACTTAAGCTCATGACGGCCATATTTTATGGTATACAACTCAACTATGGAGTTGTATTGCTCGAATGGATTGGTAAGTGGATCGTCAACTTTAAAAAATTAAAAAGCCCTCAGAAGATGCTATATAGACGTTTCGAGTATCATTCTATAACTGCCTTTGGGTGACAAAATTGGGGATGAAGAGGGAGAAGCCATAAACCCATATCGAAGAATGACCCAGTAGTTGTTTGAAAACTGGAAGAGAAACCCAACAGAGCATGTTCGAATGATGATAAAATCCAGTGGAAGAACTGGGGATCTGAAGAACGCAGGCATTCCTGGAAACATGTCTGTTCTCAGGGAAGAAGAACAAGAAGAAGAAGCCAACAAGGAGAACCCTCCGTCATTACGAGGTAAAAAGCAAGGCAAGAGGAAGCTAAGGGCTGAGCGATGATAGAAGAGCCTTAAGGATCTACAATCGATATTCTGTAGAGTCCTCCGATATAGAGACTCGAGGATCTTTGAAGGAAGGCGAAGAAGATGAAGCTGATGAGGATCAAGCCACCATATCACAGATCCTAAAGAAGAACAAAGCTGGCCATAAGTCCAGAAGGCCATCAACCACCTCAATCGTAGAGTCTCTACTATTAGTGGAGACCAGTCCAAGCATGGCAGACAAGGAGGTAGCTGCTTCAAGCATAGTGGATGTTGAACAGGACAAAGCTGAGACTCAAGAGAGTCCTGAAGTTGTGACCAAACCCAGCAAATCAAGGAGAAAGCTGGTCAAGAAATACATTCTTGAAAATGAAAAGGTGCTAAAGAAGGAAGCAAAGAACATGGCTGCTAAGAAGGAACTGTCCAGAGCAAGTCAAGAAGAAAGTGCTCCAACTGAGGGGGAGCTCCCTGAAATTCTCATGATAGAGAATACACCGGCTGAGGGGGAGATGTCTACAGCTCAAGAAGATGTTCCAGCTGAGGGGGAGTTTCTGAACTCTTAAGAAGATAATCATGCTGAGGGGGAGCCTCATGATATCCACATGGAAGAAGAAGAAGTCCCTGCACAAAATAAAGATGAACCAGTGCAAGACCATCCAGAGACCATTGAGATAATGGAATCCTCAGAAGAGAACAAAGAAGAAGAACAAGATGATGACGATGATGAGCTCGAAATCACTGATATAGGTAAAGGTGGATATAAAAGCTATCTGTACAATCAAATGTTTTCTTACCTACCCATGATGACATACCATCAAGCTCAAATCCTGAACTCATGGGATCACATGTTCTGGAGCTTCAAAGAGTATCCATCCATCTCAGTTCTGGCTCATGGATTCCCAGGAAAAGTTAACTTTTCCAAGAAGCTGCTTACTAACCATTCTTCATCCAAGGATAAACTTGTGGTACTGACTATCCCTGATCTCTTCCAAGTTAATCACTTGCCATCATCTTCATTCAGTCAATTCTATGAATTTCCTCGGTGGTTGGAAGTGATTCTTCACCCACTCAACCAATTTCCAGTTGCAGAATCCCAAAATTCTATGACTGAAGAACCAAATGAAGTCAACCTTACTTTGCTCCCACAAACCAACATCTTTACGATCTCTGACTCTAGCCCAGTCGTAGAGTCCCAAATAGATATCGTAGAGTCCTATAGTCCAATCACTGAACCTCAGGCCCCTCCATCCGATACCATCCTCCTCATCAAATGACTACTTTAGTCTTGATCTTTCTCTTTACAACTTGCAAGATCAATCCCAGCAAACAACCCCTCCAACCAACAATCCTCAAACCAATGATACTCTCCCAAACCTGCCCACCAAGGATGACTTGAAGGAAGCAACCAAGAACATGGTCAAAAATATAGAAGACAGTCTGTAATCTCACTCCGATCTCATCCATATCCGGTTGAATCAAATGATTACAACAATAAACAATTTTCCTGGCACTATGAACACTGAGCTTACAAAGAAGCTGAGGGAAAATATCCAAGAAATTCTTAAGAGTATAAAGGACAGCTTCCAGAAATCTGCCAAGCAAAGAGAGGCTATTCTTGAAATGCAGAAACATCAAGACGCTTAACACAAACTCATGTTGGAGAATATCATAAACTTGACAGCTTTTGTCTATGACTTCCAGAAATCTTATGTCAATCAGGAAAAATAGAATGACATGGTTCCAACAGCCCTCTGAAATAAAGAAGGAAGATCTGACAAACAGATCAAGGAAAGTCGAGAGGACATTGCTCAGACACAAAGCCAACTGAACGAGCTTGTCCAAGGAGTTAATCGACTATCTGTAGATATTCGAACCCTTGATGCTGACATAAAAGGGGAGAATAAAGGGAAAAGAGTTAAGGGAGGACAGGGAGATTAAGGCAGAGGCAGAGACAGAGGAGGTCATGGAATTCA
Source organism: Panax quinquefolius (assembly GCA_020205615.1). Taxonomy (NCBI): domain Eukaryota; kingdom Viridiplantae; phylum Streptophyta; class Magnoliopsida; order Apiales; family Araliaceae; genus Panax; species Panax quinquefolius. The sequence continues at coordinate 70,807,845 of CM035167.1, read as the reverse complement.
AGAAAGGGAAGAGGACAATTTCATGCTCAAGCATCACGAAGCCCTCCGCAAGATAATTCCACCATCGACTCAACGATCCGATCAAATAGGGAATTTTAACGGCTATACCTTTAATTCGTCAGAGTCAACTCCCGATTCACAAGATGTGTCTCATCAGACGCATAAGAATGCCAACTGGAGATCCTGCATTCATGTACAGACATGAGGAAAATCCAAGACTAAGTCTAAGCGAGCTGGAAGAGTTAGTCAGAAACGAGGAAGCTTGCAGAAAAAGAAGGGCTGAGGAGTATGCCAACCCACCTCCACTAAAGAGGTCAAAGAAACAAAGATAAGTTGAAACTTTAATTTCCTATTGATGTAATGCCAAACTGAAATATCTCCTGATCATCAATAAATTCATGCTTATTCTATAGAAATTTCAGCTTCTCACTGAAATACTAAGTCATGTTTAAATTTCCTGCAAATGCATCTAGTCACTAATAATCATGACAACAAATCTCCTTGGTTATGTCAACATCAATTAGGGGGAGATTATTGGGAGAATGCATATTATGATTTGATGTTTTAATGTATATGCTCATGATTATTTGTAAAGTTCTTTCCAAGTAAGATATGTACAAGGACTTAGTGATAGATCAAATTTGTTAGGTTGATCTAAGATCTTAACGTGTATACTCTGTAATAGAATGTATAGATAGAAAGATCAAAGCTGTTAGGTTGATCTTAAGATGTAATAGATAGGGTTCGAAGAAATCATAGTGTATCATCTGATCAACATTGCAGAAGTCAAGGCAGAAACGTAGAGCTTCAAAGATCGTAGTGTGCCTGCCTTGAAGGGACTCTTCAAAAATCGTAGAGTGGTCCCAACGTTTGCCGAGCCAACTCCACGATCGTAGTGTGCTGAAGGAAACATGGAGTTTACATGTAAGACCCCGAAATTTTTAAATAAAAAGGAATTTCCTTTATTTATTATTTTGAAATAGTAAGGGTTGATTTGATTAATGTGGATAGTTAAGGGTTAAATATGCAAATATTTCAAATTAAGCAAGTGGTTATAAAATATTCATTATCGTCGGGGAATATTCGTTTGGTCGTGAAATATTCGTACTGTTGGGGAATATTCGTACGACGGCGCAGCCATGTGTGGGCCCCATAACGGAAAGCGATTGGATGAAGAAAACGACAAATATAAGTTGTTTTTAAATAACGGCGTAGTTGTTACCGTTATCTTTGTTGGAATACCCGGTGGTTAAAAAACACACTAATACGCGTTGTTGAACAAGAAGCACACCAGTATTGCACAAATTATTGATTCTACGTACGAAGAAGGCACTACTCAATAATGGTTACGATAATTCTTCGCTCAAAGATTTTATCGAGTTAATAATTGTCTGCGTTGATATTTTATATTCTTTGTTATTTCAATAATTGTCATTACGGTATTTTTCATTATCGAAGCAATAATTCATATTATCCTGAATAATATTATTAGATAACATTATTGGCAATGTCTAGAAAGTTACATCTAAGGAGAGGTTTGGTCACCTAATCATTGGCCAAGAAGAAGAAATTCTTATTGAAAAGCCCCTCTTTCCGAGGAACCGCACGGTTGTCAATATTGTGATTTCGTAATATTATTTGTGAATAATTAATTATTGATTTATATGATGAGGAAAATATTGATTTTATGTGGATATAGATGGAAAAATTTTAAAATGACAATTGTTGAAAATTAATATTTTATCTTTTTTCGATAAAATAATTCATTTAAATATATTATTTTAATAATATATTAACGGTGATATTTTTATAATGAATGTGGGATATATGAGTATACGAGGAGGAAGAGTATTTTTGTTGCAATAAATGTTTAAAACATGTTAAACATGTAAATTGGACCCCATTTATCGGTGAAATTTGATTATAGCTTCGTAAAATCGCCCGCTTTGTGGATTTCGGTCAATTTCTATTTGAAATTTGGAAAAACTTTCTTCTGCAAAGTTGTAGAGAATTGAATTTCCTATAAAAACTCGCGAGATTCGAATTTTCTGATGAAAGGGCTATTTATTATGAATTATTGAAGTTCAAGTCTCAAATAATTAATTTTTGTAAGTTTTAATTATTTATTTTATGAAAAACGTTTTTATCATTTCTTTCTAGAAGGTGGCATGTGGGAAATGCTAGGATCTGAATTCTAAGGTTGATGATGAATTTGATATATATATATATATATATATATATTAATTTATTAAATTTTTCGCTTTTGGTGTTCTAAGCAATTTCCTATAAATAGGTGCTTAGGTTAGAATTGAAAATCACACCGTAACTCAAGTTTTCTCTCTATATTATCGAAGCGTATTCTTGTGAGTATTTTGAGTATACTTTGAGTATTGCTATACGGTGCAAGTCCAAGTCATAGCCTATATTCGGTGTTTATAGTATGAGTGTAAAAGACACAGTCATTTTTAAGTGGTTCAGAGCACTTAAAGCTCCTAGTTCACTCTTCTACTCAACGAGTAGGATATCCACTAAGGATGTCTTTAACAATTTCTGAATCACACAGATTCCTTCTAGACCAGCAGTCTAGGAACTTCTTAGTTCACTCTTGAACTCTTCAAGTCCAGCAGACTTGACTTTCTTACAGTTCACTTAGAACTCTTCAAGTCCAGCAGACTTGGTACTATTCTTCAGTTGATTGATAGATGTTGAGTTCTTGATGGTTGCTACTTAGTTGCTGTTTAAGCACTTGTTTGAAAGAACTGAATAGCTGAGCAAGCTTTGCAAATTCTCAGATCGTAGAGTTGAGCTTGAGAGCTGTTCACGTTGTTTGTTCAATGCTTTCTTGATTCTCTCTCATCTGTCTGTTTGCATATATAATCTTGAAAACTATCCGTTGGATCCATCCATTGAGGCATTAAATGCATTTGACTTTTCTGATCTTTGATGGAGACATTTCAGACATCTTCTCAAAGCGCATTCGCCCACCGACACACATATAGATCGCTTTCTCACCTAACACCGAAAAGGTGTTTTGCCCCTTACCAATGGTACTTTCCTTAGCTTCTTCAATACGCTTCTTTGTTGCATACTAAGGATATTTCATATTACTTTGGGACTGATGAGTACTGTAACGTCTAGAATCCATTCCTCATATGTTGGAATCTGTCTTCACACATATCATGAGGCTCAACATTTTTCGACACACACAAGGATGGTTGATGCTCTACGATTCATATCATGATACTCTACGATTCGGATCGTAGTGTCTTATCATCTTGGTGCTCGGTCCGATGCTATCACCGAGACACGACGATTCTTCTTAAACCTCTCGCACACTACGATCTTCACTTGCTCAGTTGTTATTTCCACGCTTCCGGAGAGCACACTACGATCGTTGACTTGTAAACTCCATGTTTCCTTCAGCACACTACGATCGTTGAGATGGCTCGACAAACGTTGGGACCACTCTACGATTTTCGAAGAGTCCCTTCAAGGTAGGCACACTACGATATTCGAAGCTCTACATTTTTTGCCTTGACTTCTGCAATGTTGATTAGATGATACACTACGATTTCTTCGAAGCCTATCTATTACATCTCAAGATCAACCTAACAGCTTTGATCTTTCTATCTATACATTCCATTACAGAATGATATACTTTAAGAGCTTAGATCAACCTAACAAATTTGATCTATCACTAAGTCCTTGTACACATATTACTTGGAAGGACTTTACAAATAATCATGAGCATATACATCAAAACATCAAATCATAATATGCATTCTCCCAACAATCTCCCCCTATTTGATGTTGACATAACCAAGGAGATTTGTTGTCATGATTTATTAGTGTCTAAATTCATTTGCAGGAAATTTAAACATGACTTAGTATTTCAGTGAGCAGCTAAAATTTCTAGAGAATAAGTATGAATTTATTGATGTTAAGGAGATATTACAGTTTTAGCTTTACATCAATAAGAATTGAAGTTTACACTTATCTCTATTTTTTTGACCTTTTCCTTGGAGGATTGGCATATTCCTCAGTCCTTCTTTTCCTGCTTGTTTCATCTCTTCTGGCTAACTCTTCCAGCTCACTCGGACTTACTATCGGGTTGTGCTCATGCCTATTCATGAATGCTGGATCTCCAATTGGCATTCTTAGGCCTGTGGTGGTCACATTTGGTGAGCTGATAGTTGGCCCTTGATTACTTAAAGGATGAGCTATCAAGACTTCCTGCTGATCAGATTGTTGAGTCTGATTGCTTGATCGTGCAGTCTGTTGGTGGAACTGTCTTGCAGGAGGGCTTTGTGAAAATTGTCCTCTTCCCCTTTCTTGGTTTCCCCTGCCTCTGCCCTGATCTCTGCCCTGATCTCCCTGTGCTCCTTGAACTCCTTTCCCTTTATTCTCCCCCTTTATGTCAGCATCAAGGGTTCGAATGTCTGCAGAAAGTCGATTCACTCCTTGTGTCTGAGCGATGTCCTCTCTACTTTCCTTGAGCTATTTTTCAGATCTTGCTTCTTTGTTTTGGAGGGCTGTGAGAACAATGTCATTCTGACATTCCTGATTGACATAAGATTTCTGGAATTCTTGAACTGAGGCTTTCAAGTTGATGAAGTTCTCCAGCATAAGTTTATTTTGAACTTCTTGATTTTTCTGCATTTCAAGAATAGCCTCCCTTTGCTTGGTGGCTATTTGGAAGTGAATCTCATCTCTGTCCTTCACGCTCTTAAGAATTTCTTGGATAATTTCCCTCAGCTTCTTTGTAAGCTCAGCATTCATAGTGCCAAGAAAATTATTTGCAGCTGTGATCATTTGATTCAGCCGGATATGAATGAGGCCGGAGTGAGATTCCAGGCTTTCTTCTATGTTCTTGACCATGTCCTTGGTTGCTTCCTTCAGGTCATCCTTTGTGGGCAGATTTGGGAAAACATCATTGGTTTGAGGATTGTTGAATGGAGGGGTTTCTTTCTGAGACTGATCTTGCATGGAGTAGAGAGCAAGATCAAGAATAAAATAGTCGTTTAAGGAGGAGGATTGTGACGCCCCCAAAATAGGTATACATCACCTATTCTGAGTTGTCAATACATGGTACAGAAACAACTACAACTTTATTATTACAACGGTAAAACTGTGAGTTTGAATACAAATATTATCTTCTAGACAATATCTATACTCAAATAAATCCTCATCACATTTATTGATACATTATTTTACAAAAATGGTGAGGACTACTAAACAATCCTTTCTAAAACCTTCATTCCATACCCCGACTCGCATTACTCGCTTATATTCTCGCCTCCTGAGAAAAATGGAACAAAAAGGAAAAGGGTGAGCTCAACTAGCTCAGTAAAGAATATTATGACTAAGATAATATACAACAAATTATCGTTAGTCTTCAACAGGAAAAATCTAATAGAATACAATAGACAACAAATTTTAAATCAATATTCGCAATGAAATAATAATTCATTAGAAGAGTTAAGTAGAGAATGCAAACTACTATCTTCTATGTATGAATTTAAAAGTTCATCGCTCATCTTTTATCCCCGTAACATCAATCAATATACATCTCGAATCAAATATTCATCTTTGCACTCTGAGCCAAAGATATTCATCGATTGGTCATGTTCATTTAAACACCTGTTCATCTTTGCACTACGGGCCAAAGATATTCTTCAGAAATCATTCATCTTTGCACTACAGGCCAAAGATATTCTTAAGAAATCATTCATCTTTGCACTACAGGCCAAAGATATTCCATAATATCATCATTTAAGACTGAGGATGATGAAAAATATTTTTTTTTAAAGAAACGAATCCAGTGAAACAAAATGACAAGGATTAAGGATTAAGGATTCGTACTTGGTTTTATCCACGTCCAAAAATACCTCAAAAATAATCATAGTGGTGTAAAATTCAAGAATGATCAAAACATGGATACAATCAGAGTTAGTATCCAGAATAGATGTTTTGGACGAAAAGAAGAAATTTTATTTTTCGGTGAATAGTACCGTATACGTGAATAGTGCCGTATACGTGAATAGTAACTCCGACACCAAAAGATAGAAATTCCACAAAAACATCTTCACGCTTCATGAATAGTACTCGTGAATAGTAACTCGTGAATAGTAACTCATGAATAGTAACTCGTGAATAGTAACTCATGAATAGTAACTCATGAATAGTAACCCCGACATGAAAAAGTTCCAAATTTGATAAAAACTTCAGATCAACATTTCAGCATAATGATATTGAAGAAATAATATCATTTGAGAAGAAAATAACATCCCTTACCTCGAAAGATCAGTACTTCTAGCTGAAACACCGGATATAGGCTATGACTTGGACTTGCACCGTATAACAATACTCAAAGTATACTCAAAATACTCACAAGAATACGCTCGATAATATAGAGAGAGAAAACTTCAGTTTCTGGTGTGATTTTCAATTCTAACCTAAGCACCCTATTTATAGGAAAATGCTTAGAACACCAAAGCAGAAAATTTAATAAAATATATTATTATTAATAAATTTCCTACGCCTCTTTGGAAATCAGATCCCAACATTTCCCACATGCCAACCTTCTAGAAAGAAATGATAAAAAACGTTTTTCATAAAATAAATAATTAAAACTTACAAAAATCAATTATTTCGGAGCTTCGGAACTTCAATAATTCATAATAAATAGCCCTTTCATCAGAAAATTCGAATCTCGCGAGTTTTTATAGGAAATTCAATTCTCTACAACTTTGCAGAAGAAAGTTTTTCCAAATTCCAAACAAAAATTGACCGAAATCCACAAACGGGCGATTTTATAGGCTATAATCAAATTTCAGTTAATAAATGGGGTCCACCGACATGTTTAACATGTTTTAAACATTTATTGCAACAAAAATACTCTTCCTCCTCGTATACTCATATATCCCACATTCGTTGTAAAAATATCACCGTTAATATATTATTAAAATAATATATTTAAATGAATTATTTTATCGTAAAAGATAAAATATTAATTTTCAACAATTGTCATTTTAAAATTTTCTCCATCTATATCCACATAAAATCAATATTTTCCTCATCATATAAATCAATAATTAATTATTCACAAATAATATTACGTAATCACAATATTGACAACCCGCAGCCTCTAGGAAAGAGGGGCTTTCAATAAGAATTTCTTCTTCATCATGCGCAATTAGGTGACCAAACCTCTCCTTAGATGTAACTTTCTAGACATTGCCAATAATGTTATCTAATAATATTATTCAGATAATATGAATTATTGCTTCGATAATGAAAATTACGTGTAATGACAATTATTGAAACAACAACAATATAAAATATCAACGCAAAGAATTATTAACTCAATAAAATAATTGAATAAAGAATTACCGTAACCATTATTGAGTAGTGCCTTCTTCACGTAAGAATCAATAATTGGTGCAATACTGCAGGTATCATCTTGCTCAACAACGCGTATTAGTGTGTTTTAACTACCGGTATTCCAACAAAGATAATCCAGAATAACTAACGCCGTTATTTAAAAACAACTTATATTTGTCGCTTTCTTCATCCAATCGCTCAAGTTATGGGGCCCACACATGGTCGCTACCGTCGCATTTAATATTCCCCGACAAAGATTTAATATTCCACCACCAAACGAATATTCCCCACAACAATGAATATTTTATAACCACTTGCTTATTTTGAAATATTTATGTATTTAACCCTTAACTATCCACATTAATCAAATCAACCCTTACTATTTCAAAATAATAAATAAAGGAAATTCCTTTTTATTTAAAAATTTTGGTCTTACAACCTCCCTCCTTATGAAATTTCGTCCTCTAAATTGGACGACGCATTCGGTGTTTCAAAAGGTGAGGATACCTCGCTTTCATTTCCGTTTCCAATTCCCGTGTCATTTCCTCTATAGCATGATTCCTCCACAAAACTTTAACTTGTGGTATGACCTTTCTTGGCGTAGGACATGCTCCTTCCTATCCAAGATCTTGACAGTACCTCCTCATACGTTAAGTCTTGACTATCTCGTCCGGTTTCTAACTCAATAACGTGGTTCGGGTCTTTCACATATTTATTTAATACGATATGTGAAACACATTATGAACACGAGACATACTTGAGGTAACGCAAGTCTATAGGCTACATTTCCTACTCGGTCAAGAATTTGTAATGGACCAATAAATCGTGGATTGAGCTTTCCTCTCTTCCCAAATCTTGTAACTCCCTTCCATGGAGCAACTCGCAACAATACATGATCCCCTCACATTAAATTCCACGCCCTTTCGATGAAGATCCGCATAACTCTTTTGTCGATCTTGTGCCGCTTTGTATACGTTGTCGAATCATTTGGATCTTTTCGGTGAGTCATACGTATTTAACTCGGGTCCCAATAATGTTGCTTCACCCACCTCATCCCAACATATGGAGAACGACATTTTCGCCCATATAATGCTTCAAATGGAGCCACACCTATACTTGCTCGATAACTGTTGTTGTAGGAGAATTCCACCAATGGTAAATACTTATCCCAACTACCCTTGAAGTTCAGGACACGAGTCTTAATAGATCTTCAAGAGTTTGAATAGTCCTCTCGATTGTCCGTCTGCGTTTTGGGGATGGTATGCCGAACTAAATCGCAAACTGCGCTGCCCATAGCTTTTTGCAAGCTAACCCAAAATCTTGAAGTGAATCTTGGGTCACGATCCAAAACTATGGATACAGCATGCCATGCAACCTCACAATCTCATTCACGCATATACTAGCAAGACGCTCAAGGAATAAGTCTCCGTGATCGGCAAGAAATGAGCAGACTTGGTTAATCTATCAACAATAACCCAAATATCATTGATGCCTTGAGAAACCGTAGGAAGACCCCAGAACGAAATCCATAGTAATGTGTTCCCACTTCCATTCCGGAATCTCAAGTGGTTGCAACGGACCCTTAGGTACAAGATGCTCCGCCTTTACACGTTGGCAAGTTAAACACATCGAGATAAACTTTGCAATCTCTCTCTTCATATTGTTCCACCAAAATGTATGTCGATACATTTTAGTACTTCCAGGATGGATTGCAAATGGCGTATTGTGTGCCTCCATCATAATCTTGTACTTCAAATCAGAGTCGTTAGGAACACAAAGTCTAGAGTGGACTCGAAGTATTCCTTCTTCATCAATTCTCGCTTAGGAATAGCTCCTTCTTGTACTTTCTTCTTCTTCATACGATCGCATCTGCCTGCGGTGGCTTGAGCAACCTTAACTTTTTCTATTAAAGTTGGCTCTACGCAGATACTTGACATCATCGCACTTGTTCCGCAAGATATGATCTTCTACTCAACGCGTCGCCTACCACCACGTTCGCTTTACCGGGATGGTATTGAATAGTGTGGTCGTAGTCTTCAATAGCTCGAGCCAACGTCAGCCGCCGCGATGTTGAGTTCTTTTTGAGTGAAGAAATATTTAAGGCTTTTATGGTCCGAATATATCTCCACTTTCTCCCCATATAGATAGTGCCTCCATATCTTTTTTATGCTGAAAACGATCTGGCCGCTAACTCTAGATCATGAGTAGGATAATTCCTCTCATACTCTTTAAGTTGTCGCGAGGCATAGGCTATGACTTTCCCACGTTGCATGAGAACACATCCTAACCCTTTGCTCAAGCATCGGCCAGAGATAACAAATCCATCCGAACCGGATGGTATTGTTAGAACAATGAAATAAGTCTCCTCTAAGCTCTTGGAAACTTTTCTCGCATTCTTCGCTCCAAACGAATTTTGTATCCTTCCGAAGTTATTTGAGTTAATGGAGTAGCGATTCGAGAAAACCCTTCCACGAATCTCCGATAAAACCAAACTAAGCCCAAAAGCTACGTGACTTCAACCACCGACTTCGGTTGTTCTAACTTTGTATTGCTTCAATCTTCACGGATCAACAGATACTCCATGTTTCGACACCACGTGCTCAAGGAATGCTACTTCCTTAAGCCGTAACTCGCATTTCTTCAATTTGGAATATAGTTGGTTTTCACGAAGCCTTTCGAGTACAAATACTTCACATGGTGCTCATGATCTTCACGGCTTTTGGAATATATGAGGATGTCATCAATAAAGACAACAACGAATTGATCCAAATATTCCTTGAATACTCGATTCATCATATCCATGAAAGTCGCAGGAGCATTAGTCAATCCGAAAGACATGACTAAGAATTCATAATGCCCGCATCGAAGTTCTAAAGGCGTCTTTGAATATCCTCGGTTCTAATCTTCATTGATGATATCCGAATCTAAGATCAATTTTTGAAAAGAATTGTGCCCTTGCAGAATCGGTCAAACAAGTCATCAATACGAGGTAGAGGATACCTATTCTTGATGGTGACATGGTTCAATTCCCGATAGTCAATACAAAGTCGCATACTCCCCGCTCTTTCTTCTTTACAAATAAAACAGAGCACCCCAAGGAGATGTACTAGGATTTAATGAAACCGATGTCCAACAATTCCTGTAGTTGGACCTTTAACTCCTGAAGTTCAATAGGAGCCATTCGATATGGGGTTTTAGAAATGGGCTTTATACCAGGTTCAAGATCAATAAAGAATTCAACTTCACGTTTTGGGGGTAGACCGGGAAGTTCTTAAGGAAATACGTCAGGAAAGTCAATAACAACAGGAATATTATTCAAATATGACATGTCTTTATTCAAATCCATAACATGGGCTAAGAAAGCTTGACATCCATTTTTCAATAAACGAATAGCTTTATGACTTGATATGACGGTGATTGATTTTAATGGTTTAGTTGCTTGAATTGAATAACAAAGTTGATTAGGAATATGAAAACTAACAACCTTACTTAAAAATAATCAATTTTGGCATGATGAGTAGTTAACCAATCAATCCCTAAAATCACGTCAAATGCAAGTATCTTTAAAGAGATAAGGTTAATGTGTAAGGTAATGGTGCCAACTTGAATCAAACAAGATTTATAAACAAAGTGGATGTGATGAAAGTTTCTCCTAACTGAGTTTCCACAGATAGGTCAAAGTCTAATTTCTCCTGAGTCAAGTTTAAACGTTGAGCACATGCAGAGAGAGATAAATGAATGGGTAGCACCCAGATCAAGTAAGGTATAAACTTCGCAAGAATTTATAAATAGCTTACCCATGATCACCTCGTTTGGGTTCTCGATTATGACCAATCACAACAAACGCCTCTTCCTAATCGTTGACTTTGACTTTTTCGGGATGTTTTTTGAGTCACCGCCTCATTGAACTAGGTTTCGCCATCTGCATAATCTCGAGCGATATGTCCTTCCTTTCCACAATTATAGCATACCTTGAACTGCTAGGGCGCTTGGACTGATATGTCCCTCTTTTTCGTGATTTGTAGCATATGACCGGTGGTCGTTCTCCTCCCTTAGAACCGATTCTGTCGCACCTTTATCGTCTTCACACGGTCGTTGTTAAATCTCCTCTTTTAAAATCTCCTCCCCGACTCGCTTCTTCTATTTTCACGGCTATGATTACCACCAGAGTGGTTACCATTTCTGTCCGTCTGCGCTTTTCTCCGCAGTTATCATTATTCATTGATCGCTATCTCTAGTACGATCCGGGTTGTGGTCCTCGTTGACCGTACTCATTATCTCGCTTCTAATAATTGAGCCTGCATTTTACAACATCCGAATAAAGAGAAAATTTATGAGAAATGAGATATCGACGTATGCCGGGTTTCAAACCTCTAAGAAACATCCGCGTCCATACGTTCCTCATTCTCCACCAAATGAGGTGCAAACTGGATAACTCGCAAACTTTGCCTCGCATCGAGACACCGCCATGTTGTTTCGCTTCCGATCTTATAAACTCCACTTCCTTCATACGATTTAACACTTTCGTGAAAGTATTTGTCATTAAATAGCTTCTCAAACGCCTCTCCCAAGACATACCGAAAGCGGCAATTTGGATGGTACGCTTCACGACTCCCACCAAGAATCCGCTTCGCCTCGGAACATAAAGGTGGCGAATGGAACTTCTTCGTTCCTCCGCATCCCAAGACATCGAATATCTTGGTAATTTGTTTGATCCATGTTTCCGCCATGATCGGATCCGCTTTCCTTAAATTCGGTGGTCCCAAATCTTTTGAACCGCTTGGTCGTGACAACCCGTGAATTGCTATCATTTCCTCCTCAGATTTTGAACACGAAGTTTCTCGCTCGATTTTGCATGAACCGCAAAAAACTTCTAAACATCCCTCGCTCATCATCTCCGCTTCAATGGTGTTGTTCATGGAGGAGGAACATTGCCACTGTTGCAGACGTTCTCCTCGTTGGTGAGTATAGCATCTCCACGGCCTCATTTCCATTGTTAATATTCTCAACGACATTCTCAAACATCACATAAAACAAGGGTTAATTAAGGAAATAAATATATCACATAATATCCCTATATACTTGACCAACTAACAAATAAGCTTAGGTAGGACACACTAGCTAAGGATTTACTCGCCTCTCCCTCCTAGTTCTATTCCCGATCTCCGCCAGAGATCATATCCCTAAGCTCGATACCAACTCGTGACGCCCCCAAAATAGGTATACATCACCTATTCCGAGTTGTCAATACATGGCACGTAAACAACTACAACTTTATTATTACAACGGTAGAAATCGTGAGTTTGAATACAAATATTATCTTCTGATAATATCTATACTCAAATAAATCCTCATCACATTTATTGATACATTATTTTACAAAAATGGTGAGGACTACTAAACAATCCTTTTCTAAAACCTTTATTCCATACCCGACTGCACTCGCTTATATTCTCGCCTCCCGAGAAAAATGGAACAAAAAGGAAAAGGGTGAGCTCAACTAGCTCAAGAAGAATAATATTGACTAAGATAATATACAACAAATTATCGTTAGTCTTCAACAGGAAAAATCTAATAGAATACAATAGACAACAAATTTTAAATCAATATTCGCAATGAAATAATAATTCATTAGAAGAGTTAAGTAGAGAATGCAAACTACTATCTTCTATGTATGAATTTAAAAGTTCATCGCTCATCTTTTATCCCCGTAACATCAATCAATATACATCTGGAATCAAATATTCATCTTTTGCACTACAGCCAAAAGATATTCATCGATGGGTCATGTTCATTTAAACACTGCTCATCTTGCAGACTACGGCCAAAGATATTCTTCAGAAATCATTCATCTTTGCACTACAAGCCAAAGATATTCTTAAGAAATCATTCATCTTTGCACTCATGTGCCAAAGATATTCCATAATATCATCATTTAAGACCGAGGATGATGAAAATATTTTTTTTTTTAAAGAAACGAATCCAAATTGAAACAAAATGACAAGGATTAAGGATTAAGGATTCGTACTTGGTTTTATCCACGCCCAAAAATACCTCAAAATAATCATAGTGGTGTAAAATTCAAGAATGATCAAAACATGGATACAATCGAGTTAGTATCTAGAATAGATGTTTTTTGACGAAAAGAAGAAATTTTATTTTTCTATTGAATAGTACCAAGATATCGTGAATAGTGCCGTAGACACGTGAATAGTAACTCTTACACCAAAAGATAGAAATTCCACAAAAACATCTTCACGCTTCATGAATAGTACTCGTGAATAGTAATCGTGAATAGTAACTCATGAATAGTAACTCGTGAATAGTAACTCATGAATAGTAACTCATGAATAGTAACCCCGATATGAAAAAGTTCCAAATTTGATAAAACTTCAGATCAACATTTCAAAGATAATGATATTGAAGAAATAATATCATTTGAGAAGAAAATAACATCCCTTACCTCGAAAGATCAAGACTTCTAAATTGAAACACCTGATATAGGCTATGACTTGACTTGCACCGTATAACAATACTCAAAGTATACTCAAAATACTCACAAGAATACGCCGATAATATAGAGAGAGAAAACTTGATTTAAAGTGTGATTTTCAATTCTAACCTAAACACCCTATTTATAGAAATTGCTTAGAACACCAAAGCGTAAAATTTAATAAATTAATATATATATATATATATCAAATTCATACGCCAACCTTAGAATTCAGATCCTAGCATTTCCCACATGCCACCTTCTAGAAAAGAAATGATAAAACGCGTTTTTCATAAAATAAATAATTAAAACTTACAAAATTAATTATTTTGAGCTTCAAAACTTCAATAATTCATAATAAATAGCCCTTTCATCGAAAATTGAATCTCGGAGTTTTTATAGGAAATTCAATTCTCTACAACTTTGCGTAAGAAAGTTTTTCCAAATTCCAAATAGAAATTGACCGAAATCCACAAACCAGGCGATTTTTTGTGCTATAATCAAATTTCAACCAATAAATGGGGTCCACCGAGCATGTTTAACATGTTTTAAACATTTATTGCAACAAAAATACTCTTCCTCCTCGTATACTCATATATCCCACATTCATTGTAAAATATCACCGTTAATATATTATTAAAATAATATATTTAAATGAATTATTTTATCGTAAAAAGATAAAATATTAATTTTCAACAATTGTCATTTTAAAAATTTTCTCCATCTATATCCACATAAAATCAATATTTTTCTCATCATATAAATCAATAATTAATTATTCACAAATAATATTACGTAATCACAATATTGACAACTGTGCAAAGTTCACAGGAAAGAGGGGCTTTCAATAAGAATTTCTTCTTCATGGTGGCGCAATTAGGTGACCAAACCTCTCCTTAGATGTAACTTTCTAGACATTGCCAATAATGTTATCTAATAATATTATTCAGATAATATGAATTATTGCTTCGATAATGAAAATTATCGTGTAATGACAATTATCAAACAAAAAGAATATAAAATATCAACGCAAAGAATTATTAACTCAATAAAATATTTGAACAAAGAATTATCGTAACCATTATTGAGTAGTGCCTTCTCACGTAAGAATCAATAATTGGTGCAATACCGTGGTGCTATCGCTCAACAACGCGTATTAAGTGTGTTTTAACCACCGGGTATTCCAATGAAGATAATCAGAATAACTACGCCGTTATTTAAAAACAACTTATATTTGTCGTTTTCTTTCATCCAATCTTTCCGTTATGGGGCCCACACATGGTCGCTACCGTCGCATTTAATATTCCCGACAAGATTTAATATTTCACGACCAAACTAATATTCCCGACGATAATGAATATTTTATAACCACTTGCTTAATTTGAAATATTTGCATATTTAACCCTTAACTATCCACATTAATCAAATCAACCCTTACTATTTCAAAATAATAAATAAAGGAAATTCCTTTTTATTTAAAAATTTCGGGGTCTTACAAGGATGGTATGTCTGATGGAGGGGCCTGTGTTTCAATGTTTGGACTATGGGGCTCTACGATTTCTATTTGGGACTCTACAACTGGGCTAGAGTCATGGATCGTAGAGATGGTGGTTTGTGGGAACAAAATAAGGTTGGCTGCATTTGGTTTCTCAGTTATAGAATTTTGGGATTTTACAACTGGAAATTGATTTACTGGATTAAGAATCACTTCTAACCATCGAGGGAATTCATAGAATTGACTAAATGATGAGGATGACAAGTGATTAACTCTGAAGTGAGTAGGGATAGATAGTACCTCAAGTTTATCCTTTGAGAAAGAGTTGTTGGTAAGCAATTTCTTGGCAAAATTGAAACTCCCTGGAAATCCATGATCCAGCACTGAGATGGCCGTATATTCTTTGAAACTCCAGAACATGTTATCCCAAGAGTTGTTGATTTGGGCTAGATGGTATGGCATCATGGGTAGGTATGAGAACATCTGATTGTATAGGTAGCTTCTATACCCATCTCTGCCCACACCAGTGATCTGAAGGTCATCATCATCATCTTCCTCTTCTTTGTCTTCGTTGGAGGATTCCATTATCTCAATGGGCTGTTGATGATCTGGCACTGGTTCCTTTTATTTTCTAGCAGGGACATCCTCTTCTGCCATGGAGATATCTTGAGGCTCCCCCTCAATTTGATCATCTTCTGGTAAGCTCATAAACTCCCCTCAATTGGAGCATCTTCTTGAGTTTCGTGCATTTCCCCTCATTTGGTGTATTCTCTATCATGAGAATTTTGGGGATCTCCCCTCATTTGGAGCATTGTCCTCTTCGACTAGCTCTGGATATTTCCTTCAGAAGCAACCATACTCTTTGCTTCCTTCTCGAGCACCTTTTTATTTTCAAGAATGTACTTCTTAACCAGCTTTCTCCTTGCTTTGTTGGGTTTAGCCACAACTTCAGGACTCTCTTGAATCTCAGCTTTGTCCTGTTCAACAGCCACTATGCTTGAAGCAGCTATCTCCTTGTCTCCGCCATGCTTGGTCCGGTCTCCAATGAACAAGTGAGAGACTCTATAATTGAGGTGATCGATGGCCTTTTGGACTTATGACCAACTTTGTTTTTCTTCGAGGATCCGGGATATGGTAGCTTCGATCCTCATCTCGCTTCATCTGCTCGCCGCTTTCTCCTTAGCATCCTCAGAGTCTCTATATCAGAGGACTCTACAGGTATATCAGTAGTAGATCCTTGAGGCTCTTCCACCTGTCTAGCCCTTAGCTTCTTCTTGCCCTTGCTTTTTCTGGTAAGGACAGAGGGTTATTCTTTGTTGATTTCTTCTTCTCCTTCGATCTCCCTGACCACAGACATGTTTCCTGGAAAGCCTGAGTTCTTCAGATCCCCAGTTCTTCCACTGGACTTAGTCATCATTCGTACATACTCAGCAGGGTTCCTTTTCCAGTTTTCAAATAACTGCTGGGTCATTCTTTGATTTGGGTTGATGGCTTCTCCTTCTTCATCCCCAATTTTGTCACCCAGTGCAGATTGCAGAATGATACTCAAGAAACGCCCATATAGCATCTTCTGAGGGCTTTTTAATTTCTTCGAGTTGATGATCCACTTGCCAATCCACTCGAGCAATTTAGCTCCATAGTTGAGTTGTATACTATAATACATGGTAGTCATGAGCTTAAGTTGAGCTTCATTCACCAAGTTTTGACCCGCGCTCTTGCATCATATACATTTCCCAATAATATCAGCTAAAAATTCGTACCTCTACGGGAACTCCTTCTTCTTGTACCATTTCACAGAGGGGTTTTTCTTGTGATGCATTTTTCTTAGTTCCTCTTGGAAGTCTACGGTATCTAAGTGTGGATGCCCTTCATTTTTGAGACCTAGGGCAAGATTGAAGTCCTCCCGCCTTGATCGATTTCTACTCCCCTTACTTTTGTAGTGATGGTGTTGTTTTTCAAACACACCATTCTTGTAGAACTCTTTCACCGATTTTGGGATATATCAATGTGTCTTCGCGCAGAGCCTCTTCGAGACCCGCCTTCTTCAAGAGCTCTGTGGTCTTGTGAAATTTTAGTGGAGCCGCTCTTGAACTCGTCAAAGTAGAGTGCAGCCTTTGAGATAACATTAGATGACGCCATGATTTTCTAACCGGAAGTGAGATTCGACCGAGCTTTTCTTCCGAAAGTTAGGGCTTTTGCTTGAGAGAGAGAGAATGAGAGAGAGATAATCTTTTGAACTTGATTTCAAAAATACGATTTCAATTTGTACTTGTAACTTCCTCTCTTCTTTTTTTTTGCTTAGTGGGACAGGTGTCGACTTTTGCTTGGCTCTACGATTTTAACAGTTCAGGAATGTACTGATTTGCCCTTGGCTTCTTCAGAGCTGAGGTGTTCTTAGGGAGGACTACGATCGTTGAGGTAGTCTTATGATCGTTGAGTCTGCCCTACGATCGTCGAGTCTGTCCGGCATTCGTTGAGTTTGTCCTTCGATCGTCGAGTCTGATCAGCACTCGTTGAGTCTGTCCTACGATCGTCGAGTCTGTCCGGATCCTTGTGATGAGTTTTTGACTAAGCATTCTTTTTAAGGTAACTCAGGAAGGGCCAACCTCTTGAAGAGATTCAAGGGTTAGGTTTGTTCCTGAGGCACCTCTTAAAGAGATTACTTTGTTATGAAGCTTGTCATTACGGGATGCATTTTTTTGCTTTGTTGATGGGGCTTGTCATCGTTGAGTCTGCACTACGATGGTTGAGTCTTTGCTACGTTCATTGAGGTAGTTGTCTTTTCAGCTCTACGATCGTGAACTTTCCTTGATCATGTCTACGATTTTGAGTTCAGCCTTTGTATCTGTCATGGTTAGCAAATTCTAGAGCATATATCTCATGATTGTAGATTTAGCATGCCTAGCTCACTTATTAAATCTGGATTCATCTAGTGGTTTTGTAAAAAGATAAACAAGTTGATTTTCAGTAGGGATGTATTGTAAATGTTGGGAGAATGCATATTATGATTTGATGTTTTAATGTATATGCTCATGATTATTTGTAAAGTTCTTTCCAAGTAAGATATGTACAAGGACTTAGTGATAGATCAAATTTGTTAGGTTGATCTAAGATCTTAACGTGTATCATTATGTAATAGAATGTATAGATAGAAAGATCAAAGCTGTTAGGTTGATCTTGAGATGTAATAGATAGGGTTCGAAGAAATCATAGTGTATCATCTGATCAACATTGCAGAAGTCAAGGCAGAAACGTAGAGCTTCAAAGATCGTAGTGTGCCTGCGTTGAAGGGACTCTTCAGAAATCGTAGAGTGGTCCCAACGTTTGCCGAGCCAACTCCACGATCGTAGTGTGCTGAAAGGAAACATGTAGTTTACAAGTCAACGATCGTAGTGTGCTCTCGGGAACGTAGAGTCAACAACACGAGCCAGTAAAGATCGTAGTGTGCAAGGGTTTAAGAGAAATCGTAGTGCTCTCTAAATGATAGCATCAGATCAAGCACTGATGAGTGCATATTAATCATTTATTTTGATACCATTATATTTTGTTTTATTGTATGTTTCATATGTATATGAGCTTATTAAGGTGTTTAATGATTTCAGGAGGAATTGGAGCTGAAATAAAAAAAAATGAAAATTGCAGGGTTTTTAGCATTAAGTTGGATGCATGGTCTTGTCTTGGGACTTGGATTTTATTGTAGAGCTCTTCCTTAGATTTCTGGAACATCTTGAATCGTCCCAATCGGAGTTCGTATGAAGAAGTTATGATCTTTTTACCAGACGAAAGTTGAACCTCAAAGTTAGGAAGTTACAATTTTCATAGCAGTCACTTGGAGCCTAATTTAAACCTTGATAGAGCCAGAATCGGTCTAATATCAAAGAATAAAAGTTGTAGATCTCGTCAATATCTTCGTTTTGATAGGTAGCAGGCCCCGTAACTCCTCCTAGTTCAAAAGTTATGTTCATTTTACCAAAAGACGTCGCAGCAGAAAATGAAAATTCGCCCCAGCGAATTTGAGCGGGAAAATTGGGAAATCTTGAATTTTTGGAAAGTTTCTAAAAGCATATTTTGACAGATTTCTATATGGAATTGGATTGATATTTCTATTAGAATTAGGATATCTTTAGACTAAGATTTATTTTCAAATTGGATTCTATTTCTTTATGGAAACTAGTTATGATTTGTAATTCCTTTTAGGATTTGGATTTCTACTTCCTATAGGATTTAGGACTTTATCTAGCACTATAAATAGAGGATGAGAGTTGGGGTTTTATGCATTCAATCATCTACTACATTATCTCATTTACAACATTGGAGGATTGAAGATATGAGCTAAGTTCTTTTTATTCAGTTCTAAGGGATGTTGAACCTCATTTATCATTAATGGTTAATTGAGTATTCATTATTTATTCCTTCTCACATGAAATTCATTCTTGATAATCTGATTTAATTTCTGAATGCTATTTGGCTTAACTGATTTGATTTCTGCAGGATTGAGTTGGTTAACAAATATCATATGCTAGATCAAGGAATAATATTACGTGTAATTGATATTGTTTCTAATCATAAGTAGTAATTAGTAATACATGATTGTGGTCACGCTTTTGAGTATTGCTATGATTATTAGAAGGCAAGTTAAACAATCCGAGCTTATGTGTTTGTTGCTTGGAATAGTCTAATTTCCAAGTTCTTAATGCTGCTATTATATTAAATCTAGAGAGCTTGTTCTAGGTTATATAATTGTTAGAATCTTGTGAAGAGCTTGTTTCATTGGGTGACAATCTAAAGGGAGTTTCGGGTTGCAGAGCTTGTTGTTACCTAGGGCTATTAGTTTCATTGAAGGGTAAATAATGTTACACTTGATTAATCTATTATTGTAAAAAGGTGATAATAAACTGAAGAACTAAAGCTTTTTATTTATTGTTTATTCTTATTAGTTTATTCTTGTTAATTTAATTAATTAATTCAAAATCCCCTTTTCATTAGAAATCATAGGATAAATATTAAACAAATCACTCTCTGTGGGATCGATCCTTGCTTACTACTGTGCTAATTGTTTAAATTTGTAAAGTGAAAGTGAGGTTAATTTAGGAGTGTAAACGACAGCTCTCAAATTTTGGCGCCGTTGCCGGGGAGTGTTATTTGTTTTGTTTATTCTTTGTTTTCGTTTATTTTTATTATTTTCTTTTTGTTTTTGTTTTATGACTCAATTCTCTAACTTTATTGACTTAAATTTTGATCAAGAGATAGAGAAAACTGCAAGTATAAAAGAAGCTCTTGTTCCATCATTTGGTGTCTTCTTGATCGTAGAGTGTATCAGTGACCTGTTCTGCGTGTAGCATGCAGTGTTGACATCCTTAGTGGATATCCTACTCGTTAAGTAGAAGAGTGGACTAGGAGCTTTAAGTGCTCTGAACCACTTAAAAACGACTGTGTCATTTACATTCATATCATAACTGCTATATCTGTTATAACTGCCATAACTGCCTCACCCTTATTACTCCATTGCTTGGTAAAGAAGATTAAAACAAACATTTATTCCGCTAAGTTTTAATCATTATCAATGAACAAGTTTAAAACGAAAAGATTTTTAAATATCTATTCAACCCCCCTTCTAGATAACTATTGTGCCAACTGATACATTCATATCATAACTGCTATATCTGTTATAACTGCCATATCTGCCTCACCCTCATTACTCCATTTATTCCGCTAAGTTTTAATCATTATCAAAGAACAAGTTTAAAACGAAAAGATTTTTAAATATCTATTCAACCCCCCCTTCTAGATAACTATTGTGCCAACTAGGAACTAACAATTGGTATCAAAGCAGGTTCTATTTTACAGCTTACAAGCTTTAGTAGATCCAATGGCACTCATACCAAGCTTAATCAGAGGACTCGGGGAGGCAAAGAAGCCACCAATGTGCAACAAGGATAAATTTGCTAACCGGAAAGTCGGGATGTAAAGCGATACGGACTCAATAGATGAAGATCTATTTGAGACCGTTCAAAATGGGCCCTATATACCAACAAAGCTTGCACCAACCAATGACGATCCAAACAGAGTCCAACTCAAAGTTAAAGAAGAATGGACAGACACAGAGAAGAAAGTTGTCCAACTTGATAAGAAGGCTAAGAACATCCTGTTCCAATCCTTAGAGGACGATCTGTTTGAAAATGTTGTAAACAGCAAAACAGCTAAGGAAGTTTGGGAAGTTCTGCTGATCATGCACGAAGGAACTGAAGAAGTTAGAGAGAACAAACAGTCTTTTTTAACACAACAGTACGAAATGTTCGCTCATGTGCAAGGAGAAAATGTAATCGCCACCTATGAAAATTCAATGTTCGCTTCAACTCTCTACGAAAGCATATGGAAAGGTCTATCCTAACAAAGATCGACCATAAAATTCATGAGAGCCCTACCAAGCAGGTGGGATGCCAAGACCACTGCAATAAGAGAGTCAAAGAATCTCAACGAAATGACAGTTCAACAACTATATGGAAATCTTCTGACATACAAACTGGAGCTGAACCAACGTGTTGAAACCATATCAGAAGGAAGAAGGAAGGATAAGGGTGTTGCTCTCAAGGCAACTGAAAGTGCATCAAAGGTCAACACTGAGATTGAGTCTGATGATGATGAAGACGATGATGTTAACTTTGCTTTATCTTTGGTAAAGAGACTAAGAAGGTTTATGCGACAAGGCAGAATCAGCAAGCCCAAGAAGGTCAGCAATTACAGCAGTTAGGAGAAAATGAATGACCTATGCTACAACTGCAAAAAGCCTGGCCATTTCATCGCCAATTGCAACAAACCTATCAAAGAAGAACTAAAGAAGAAAACACATGCAAAGAAGGAATACAAAGGAAACAAGAGGCCTCAGAAAAGAGACAAAGGCCTGGTAGCTGGAGGATCGTGGAGTGACTCAGATAATGACTCAAATGCTGACTCCGTAGATGAAGAAGAACCACATACAGCCAATCTGTGCTTAATGGCCAAACATGCAAAGGACAAACAAAGCCTCAACATACATGATGTAAGTCTCGACGAGGTATTTGATTTCAACTCACCGATGTAAACATGAATGACTTAAGAACTGTGACCGCATGGCATAACCATCGATCTACATCAATACATGAAGTGGTTCGTAGTCTTGTCTAAAGATCATTCACTTCTTCAAGAGGAAAAGAAGAAAGTTCAAGAAGAGCTTGAAACAACCCTTCTAAGTACTAATCTTCTTTCCAAGCTTGAAATTTGAGATTGAGACCTTAAAAATGCATAAACACACTCAATGCACAAAGAGAGTCTATTCTAACCTCTAAAGTTGAGGATCTAGAGAAGACTATCTCTCGCATGGAACAAATCCTCATCATCCATGGATCACCGCTCTCTCTAGTCGAGAAGCACATTCGACGTAATGTGCTCAGGCTTTGGGGAATTCATCTCAGAGCCTTGTGTGGAAAAGACAAAGGAAACTTGCACTAGTAATGCCTCAAGTTTTAGTAGAGGCATTGCCTTTGTGAAATCCTCACAGTTAGAAGAACCAGTTAAACCTCATCCCACCGTCTCTATTCTTACTTATAGGAGTAAAGGATCTCATGTCTTTGGTTTTGGGTTCATAAAAAAGAGAAGAGTAACCTAACCTCTACTCATCAACCTCAAGAATCGTAGAGAGTCAAGCAAGACCAACTCTACTAATCAACCGGAAGGTACAGAGAGAGGAAGGCACACTTATCACTATTTATGAAATCCAAGGACACGTGGAAAAATGAGAATTAGTTTAATGTAAGGATACCTAAGGAACCACACAAGTCCAAGTGGAGGATGAATCATCACACACACATGTGTACGCATCATAATAAATGTTTCATATGCAATAAATATGGGTTATAGGGTTGCCAAGTGTTATTATATTTCCATGCATGTGAGACCCAAGATTAGAAGATTTGGGTCCCCAAAGATTCTAACAAAGAAAGACCCATGCAAATATGGGTACCAAAATGAAGGTTCAAATGTTTTGACAGGAAAAGAGCTCCACGACCTCAACATGGTATCTGGACAGTGGATGCTCGAGGCATACGACAGGGAACAAAGCTCTACTATCTAACTACATAGAAAAGGAGGGTCCCTAAGTCATCTTTGGAGATAACGGCTCGGGCAAGACAAGAGGATATGGCTCTGCTGGCAATGGTGCAGTATCTTTCTGCAAAGTAGCCTATGTGGAAGGTCTTCAACACAACCTTCTAAGTATTAGCCAACTCTGCGACAAGGGTCATCAAGTGACATTCCTCACCAACCAATGTCAAGTCAGAGATTTGAAGACATCTGCTGTAAAGCTAACCGGGACAAGAGAAGGAAATGTCTACACAGTAGATCTTGGTCAACTAAGCTCAGATGAGACAATATGTTTTCTGGCAAAAGCATCTGAAGAAATGAGCTGGCTATGGCATAGAGGGTTGTCTCACTTAAACTTCAAAAGCATGTCCAAACTGGCATCAAAAGACCTAGTAGCTGGCCTACCCAAGTTCAACTTCGTGAAGGAAAGGCCACGCAATGCTTGTCAGCTTGGAAAGCAAACCAGAAGCTCATTCAAGAGCAAGACTGCCAACTCTATTGACAGGCCATTGCAGTTGCTTCACATGGATCTCTTTGGGCCAATCCTAAAAACCAGTTTGGGAGGAAAAAGATACTCTCTAGTCATAGTCGACGACTACACCAGATTCACATGGGTATTCTTCCTAACTTCTAAGGATGAAACTAGCTCCGAATTAATCAAGATGTTCAGACTGGTGATGAACGAGAAAAGAGAGAAAATCAAGGCCATAAGGAGTGATCATGGCAGAGAATTCGATTTCTCAGAAATGGATCAGTTCTGCACATACAATGGGATCAGTCACAACTTCTCAGCTCCACGAACTCCTCAACAAAATGGAGTAACTAAAAGAAAGAACAGAACCTTGATAGAGGCTGGAAGAACTCTACTAGTGCAGCAGCCCATCCGCTCAATACTTCAAGCGTAAGTTATCAACATTGCATGCTACACGCGTAAGCATTACTCATACACTCTACGATCAAGAAGACACCCTACGAACTGTGGAAAGGAAGAAAGCCAAGTGTCAGCTACTTCCATGTCTATGGCTGTGCATGCTACATTCTCAACAATGGAAAGCTGTATTTGACAAAATTCCAGCCCAAGTCAGACGAAGGTATCTTTCTTGGATATGTCACAGACAGCAAGGCTTACAAGGTATTCAACAAGAAGACACTGAATGTTGAAGTCTCAATACACATCATCTTTGATGAAACTGACTTAGACAAAATAGTGCCTCAAGACACTACGACTGATAGTGCAGACACTACGAATGAAGTCGTCGAGCTCAACACTACTATTGTAGTACCAGATAGTGAAATCGTAGAGCATGAGAATGTGATCGTAGAGAGGTCCATGCAAGACAGCGAGCCTCCACTCCAAGAAGAAGAGATAGACCTTGAAGAATTAAGATAGAAGATATCGTGACGGATGTCCCAATCAAGAACAGATAAAGAAGAGATCACACTCAGGATCTAATCATTAGAGATCCGAGTGCTAGAGTCAAAACAAGAGCTGCTACTCAGTATGAATGTTTTTATCTAAGCTTCTTGTCAGAAATAGAGCCGAAGAAGATAGAGGATGCTATGGAAGACTCCAGTTGGATAGAAGCCATGCTGGAAGAACTCAACCAATTTGAACGAAGCAAAGTATGGAGATTGGTACCAAGACCAAAGAGTCATCTTGTGATAGAAACTAAGTGGGTCTTCAGAAACAAAATGGATGAAGATGGGGTCATAACCAGAAACATGGCAAGATTAGTGGCAAAGGGCTATTCTCAAGAAGAAGGTATCGACTACGATGAGACATTTGCACCTGTTGCCAGACTGGAAGCCATCAGAATCTTTCTTGCCTTTCCTGCCCATATAAAGTTCAAAGTCTTCCAGATGAATGTCAAGAGTGCATTTCTTAATGGAGAACTCCAAGAAGAAGTCTATGTAGAGCAACCTCCAGGTTTCATCAATCCATCTCTTTCCAATTATGTCTATAGATTAGATAAAGCCTTATATGGTCTTAAACAAGCACCTAGAGCATGGTATGAAACACTGACTAACTTCTTAATCAAAAATGGGTTCACTAGAGGTAGAGTAGATACCACACTGTTTCTTAGAAAGCATAAAGACAAAGTCTTACTAGTTCAAATCTATGTTGATGACATTATCTTTGGTTCTACTAACGAAAAGTTATGCAAGAGATTTTCTAAGCTAATGCAGAGCAAGTTTCAAATGAGCATGATGGGTGAGTGAACTTCTTCCTCGACTGCAAGTAAAGCGCATCAAGAAGGAATTTTCATAAACCAAGCCAAGTATATCAAAGACTTCATCGAAGAAATATGGCATGGAATCGCCTCTCCCATGAAAAAAACACCAATCGCTCTCCGCAACCAAGCTTCGACAAGGATGAGAAAGGTAAAAGTATTGATATCACTCAATATGAGGTATGATAAGCTCTCTTTATACCTAACCGCCAGAGACCAGATATAATGTTTGCAACATGCATATGTGCTAGATTTCAAAGCTAACCCTAAAGAGTCACATTTGTCTCGTTGTAAAGAGGATCTTCGTGTATCTCAAGGGTACACCTTACTTGAAATGTGGTACCCCAAGGAATCCTCATTTGAACTAATAGAATACACATATCTTTTGATTTTGCAGGATACAAAATAGATAGAAAGAGTACCAGTGGTACTTGTCAACTTCTAGGAAATGCAGACTTGTGTCCCTGGTTTAGCAAAAACAAAACTTAGTGTTCACCTCAACCGCAGGTTTGAATATATTAATCTTTTGCAAATTGCCGTGCTCAGATCCTATGGATGAGAAATCAGCTAGCTGACTATGGGTTCGACTTCAAATCTATTCACATACACTATGATAACACAAGTGCCATAGCAATAACTCATAATCCTGTCATGCATTCTAGGACTAAGCATATATAAATAAGGTATCACTTCATTAGGGATCATGTGCAAAATGGAACAATATCTTTACAATATATCCTCATCGAAAATCAACTTGTCGATGTTTTTACAAAACCACTAGATGAATCCAGATTTAATAAGTTAATAAGTGAGCTAGGTATGCTAAATCTACAACCATGAAATATATGCTCTAGATTGTGCTAACCATGACAGATACAAAGGCTGAACTCAAAATCGTAGACATGATTAAGGAAAGCTCACGATCGTAGAGCTGAAAAGAAAACTACCTCAACGATCATAGCAAAGACTTAACTATCGTAGTGCAGACTCAACGATGACACAAGCCCCATCAATAAAGCAAAAAAATGCATCCCGTAATGACAAGCTTCATAACAAATCAATCTCTCTAAGAGGTGCCTCAGGAACAAACCTAACCCTTGAATCTCTTCAAGAGGTTGGCCCTTCCCGAGTTACCTTAAAAAGAATGCTTAGTCAAAAACTCATCACAAGGATCCTGGATGACTCGACGATCGTAGGGACGGACTCAACTAACATTGATCGGACTCTCAACGATCGTAGTCTTCCTAAGGACACCTTAGCTCACGAAGAAGCAAGGAAAATCAAGATATTCCCGCGGTCAAAATCAAGAGCCAAGCAAAAATTTACACCCCTTCTACTAAGCTTAAAAAGAAGAGAGGGAAGTTACATGTACAAGTTGAAATCACAATTTTGAAATCAAGTTCAAAAGATTATCTCCCATTCTCTCTCTCTTAAAGAAAACCCTAAATCGCCAGAAAAGCTCAGTCCGATCTCACTCCCAACTACAGAATCAATGGCTGCTTCAAATGTGGTTTCAGGCTACAGACTCTGCTTTGACGAGTTCAAGACTGCTCCACCAAAATTTCACAAGACGCTGGACTTACTGGAGAAGGCGGGTCTCGAAGAGGCGTTGAGCACAGATACTCTTATCTATCCCAAGCTGGTGAAGGAGTTCTACAAGAATGGTGTGTTTAAGACAACACCATCACTACAAGAGTAAGGGAAGTGGAAATTAGAATAAAGGCAGAGGACTTCAATCTGGCCCTAGGTTTCAAAAATGAAGGGCACCCATTCTTAGACATCATAGACTTCCAAGAAGGACTAAGGAAAATGCATCACAAAAAAAACCCCTCTGTAAAAGGGTACAAAAAGAAAGAGTTCCCACAAAGGTACGAGTTCTTGGCTGACATTATTGGAAAATGCATATGCTGCAAGAACTCAGGTCATGAATCGGTGAATGAAGCTCAACTTAAGCTCATGACGGCCATATTTTATGGTATACAACTCAACTATGGAGTTGTATTGCTTGAATGGATTGGTAAGTGGATCGTCAACTTTAAAAAATCAAAAAGCCCTCAGAAGATGCTATATAGACGTTTCCTGAGTATCATTCTATAATCTGCACTGGGTGACAAAATTGGGGATGAAGAGGGAGAAGCCATAAACCCATATCGAAGAATGACCCAGTAGTTGTTTGAAAACTGGAAGAGAAACCCAACAGAGCATGTTCGAATGATGATAGAATCCAGTGGAAGAACTGGGGATCTGAAGAACGCAGGCATTCCTGGAAACATGTCTGTTCTCAGGGAAGAAGAACAAGAAGAAGAAGCCAACAAGGGAGAACCCTCTGTCATTACCAGAAAAAGCAAGGGCAAGAGGAAGCTAAGGGCTAGACAGATAGAAGAGCCTTAAGGATCTACAACTGATATTCCCTGTAGAGAGTCCTCTCGATATGTAGACTCGAGGATACTCGAGAAGGAAGCAAAGAAGAAGATGAAGTCGATGAGGATCAAGCCACCATATCACAGATCCTAAAGAAGAACAAAGCTGGCCATAAGTCCAGAAGGCCATCAACCACCTCAATCGTAGAGTCTCTACTATTAGTGGAGACCAGTCCAAGCATGGCAGACAAGGAGGTAGCTGCTTCAAGCATAGTGGATGTTGAACAGGACAAAGCTGAGACTCAAGAGAGTCCTGAAGTTGTGACCAAACCCAGCAAATCAAGGAGAAAGCTGGTCAAGAAATACATTCTTGAAAATGAAAAGGTGCTAAAGAAGGAAGCAAAGAACATGGCTGCTAAGAAGGAACTGTCCAGAGCAAGTCAAGAAGAAAGTGCTCCAACTGAGGGGGAGCTCCCTAAAATTCTCATGATAGAGAATACACCGGCTGAGGGGGAGATGTCTACAGCCCAAGAAGATGTTCCAGCTGAGGGGAGTTTCTAAACTCTTAAGAAGATAATCATGCTAAGGGGGAGCCTCATGATATCCACATGGAAGAAGAAGAAGTCCCTGCACAAAATAAAGATGAACCAGTGCAAGACCATCCAGAGACCATTGAGATAATGGAATCCTCAGAAGAGAACAAAGAAGAAGAACAAGATGATGACGATGATGAGCTCGAAATCACTGGTATAGGTAAAGGTGGATATAAAAGCTATCTGTACAATCAAATGTTTTCTTACCTACCCATGATGACATACCATCAAGCTCAAATCCTGAACTCATGGGATCACATGTTCTGGAGCTTCAAAGAGTATCCATCCATCTCAGTTCTGGCTCATGGATTCCCAGGAAAAGTCAACTTTTCCAAGAAGCTGCTTACTAACCATTCTTCATCCAAGGATAAACTTGTGGTACTGACTATCCCTGATCTCTTCCAAGTTAATCACTTGCCATCATCTTCATTCAGTCAATTCTATGAATTTCCTCGGTGGTTGGAAGTGATTCTTCACCCACTCAACCAATTTCCAGTTGCAGAATCCAAAAATTCTGTGACTGAAGAACCAAATGAAGTCAACCTTACTTTGCTCCCACAAACCACCATCTTTACGATCTCTAACTCTAGCCCAGTCGTAGAGTCCCAAATAGATATCGTAGAGTCCTATAGTCCAATCACTGAACCTCAGGCCCCTCCATCCGATACCATCCTCCTCATCAAATGACTACTTTAGTCTTGATCTTTCTCTTTACAACTTGCAAGATCAATCCCAGCAAACAACCCCTCCAACCAATAATCCTTAAACCAATGATACTCTCCCAAACCTGCCCACCAAGGATGACTTGAAGGAAACAACCAAGAACATGGTCAAAAATATAGAAGACAGTCTGTAATCTCACTCCGATCTCATCCATATCCGGTTGAATCAAATGATTACAGCAATAAACAATTTTCCTGGCACTATGAACACTGAGCTTACAAAGAAGTTGAGGGAAAATATCCAAGAAATTCTTAAGAGTATAAAGGACAGCTTCCAAAAATCTGCCAAGCAAAGAGAGGCTATTCTTGAAATGCAGAAACATCAAGACGCTTAACACAAACTCATGTTGGAGAATATCATAAACTTGAAAGCTTTTGTCTATGACTTCCAGAAATCTTATGTCAATCAGGAAAAATAGAATGACATGGTTCTAACAGCCCTCTGAAATAAAGAAGGAAGATCTGACAAACAGATCAAGGAAAGTCGAGAGGACATTGCTCAGACACAAAGCCAACTGAACGAGCTTGTCCAAGGAGTTAATCGACTATCTGTAGATATTCGAACCCTTGATGCTGACATAAAAGAGGAGAATAAAGGGAAAAGAGTTAAGGGAGGACAGGGAGATCAAGGCAGAGGCAGAGACAGAGGAGGTCATGGAATTCAAGAAAGGGGAAGAGGACAATTTCATGCTCAAGCATCACGAAGCCCTCCTGCAAGATAATTCCACCATCAGACTCAACGATCTGATCAGCAGGGAATTTTAACGGCTATACCTTTAATTCGTCAGGAGTCAACTCCCAGCTCACAAGATGTGTCTACTATACGCATAAGAATGCCAACTGGAGATCCTGCATTCATGTACAGACATGAGGAAAATCCAAGACTAAGTCTAAGCGAGCTGGAAGAGTTAGTCAGAAACGAGGAAGCTTGCAGAAAAAGAAGGGCTGAGGAGTATGCCAATCCACCTCCACTAAAGAGGTCAAAGAAACAAAGATAAGTTGAAACTTTAATTTCCTATTGATGTAATGCCAAACTGAAATATCTCCTGATCATCAATAAATTCATGCTTATTCTATAGAAATTTCAGCTTCTCACTGAAATACTAAGTCATGTTTAAATTTCCTGCAAATGCATCTAGTCACTAATAATCATGACAACAAATCTCCTTGGTTATGTCAACATCAAATAGGGGGAGATTATTGGGAGAATGCATATTATGATTTGATGTTTTAATGTATATGCTCATGATTATTTGTAAAGTTCTTTCCAAGTAAGATATGTACAAGGACTTAGTGATAGATCAAATTTGTTAGGTTGATCTAAGATCTTAACGTGTATACTCTGTAATAGAATGTATAGATAGAAAGATCAAAGCTGTTAGGTTGATCTTAAGATGTAATAGATAGGGTTCGAAGAAATCATAGTGTATCATCTGATCAACATTGCAGAAGTCAAGGCAGAAACGTAGAGCTTCAAAGATCGTAGTGTGCCTGCCTTGAAGGGACTCTTCAAAAATCGTAGAGTGGTCCCAACGTTTACGAGCCAACTCCACGATCGTAGTGTCAAGGAAACATGGAGTTTACATGTAAGACCCCAAATTTTTAAATAAAAAGGAATTTCCTTTATTTATTATTTTGAAATAGTAAGGGTTGATTTGATTAATGTGGATAGTTAAGGGTTAAATATG
The DNA here is from genome assembly GCA_020205615.1 of Panax quinquefolius. NCBI lineage: Eukaryota > Viridiplantae > Streptophyta > Magnoliopsida > Apiales > Araliaceae > Panax > Panax quinquefolius. Next base: position 70,776,762 of record CM035167.1, on the reverse strand, counting down.
CAAATATTTCAAATTAAGCAAGTGGTTATAAAATATTCATTATCGCTTGGGAATATTCGTTTGGTCGTGAAATATTCGCATCGTTTGTCTGGGAATATTCGCATTTGAATGTAGCAGACCATGTGTGGGCCCCATAACTGAAAGCGATTGGATGAAGAAAACGACAAATATAAGTTGTTTTTAAATAACTCTGAAGTTATTACTCAATTATCATTGTTGGAATACCGGTGGTTAAAACACACTAATACAAGCGTTGTTGAAACAAGAGTATTACACGTTGTCATGAGAATGTAGCGAGTACTAGCTCGGGGTATGGAATGAAGGTTCTAGAGAGAGTTGTTTAGTAGTCCTCACCATTTTATAAAATAATGTATCAATAATTATGATGGGGATTTATTTATGTGTGGATATTGTCTAGATGACAATATCTCGTATTTAAACTCGTAGTTTATATGTTGTAATAATAAAGTTGTAGTTGTTTCGCACCATGTATTTGGCGACTCGAGAATGGGTTGGATGGAATGGACCTATTTTGGGGGTCGCCACGGTTGGTATCGAGCTTAGGGATATGATCTCCGCGGAGATCGGGGAATAGAACTAGGAGGGAGAGAGACGAGTAAATCCTTCGCTAGTGTGTCCTACCTAAGCTTATTTGTTAGTTGGTCAAGATATAGGGATATTATGTGATAGATTGATTTCCTTAATTAACCCTTGTTTTATGACAAGATTTGAGAATGTCGAATGAGAATATTAATGTGGAGTAAATGAGACCGTGGAGATGCCTCAGACTCACCAACGAGGAGAACGTAACAGTCGGCAATGTTCCTCCCGTGAAACAACACCATCGAAAGCGAGATGATGAACGAGGGATGTTTAGAAGTTTTTTGTAGTTCATGCAAAATCGCATTTAGGAGACTCGTGTTCAAAATACTGAGGAGGAAATGATAGCAATTCACGGGTTGTCACAAATGCAAGCGATTCAAAGAGTTGGGACCACCTGCACTGGCTGGGAAAGCGATCCGATCATGGCGGAAACATGGGTCAAGCAAATTACCAAGATATTCGATGTCTTGGGATGCACGGAGGAAACGAAAGTTCCATTCGCTACTTTTTTATGTTCCGTGGTGAGGCAGACATCTTGGTGGGAATCGGAAGCGCACTCCATCCAAATTTGCACTCAAACATGTCATGGGAGACGTTTGAATGCAGTTCAATGACAAGTACTTCCCGAAAGTATTCGTGGCTATATGAAGGAAGTGGAGTTTATTAGACTAGAAAGCAGAATAACATGGCGGTGTCCCAAAGACGAGGCGTAAGTTCATGAGTTATCGAGTTGCACCTCATTTGGTGGAGAATGAGGAACGTATGACGCGGATGTTTCGAGAGGTTTGAAACCCGACATACGCCAAGATCTCATTTCTCATAAATTTTCTCTATTCGAGATGTTGTAAACAGGCTCATTGTTAGAGCGAGATAACGAGTACGCTCAACCGAGGGACCATAACCAGGATCATCTATCAAGATAGCAGCCATCGTAATAACGATAACCAAACGGAGAAAGAAGAATACGTGACAAAAGCCAGAACCACTCGGTGGTAATCGTGGCCATGAAAATAGAAGAAGCGAGTCTGGGAGGAGATTTTAAAAAGAGGAGATTCAACAACGACCATGTGAAGACGTCGCCACAAGAGCAACTAGTTTTAGGGAGGAGAACGACCACCACCCATTATACTGCTACAAATGCGGAAAAGAGGACATATCATTCAAACCGCCCACAACAGATTCAAGGTATGCTATAATTGTGGAAAGGAAGGACATATCGCTTCGAGATTGACAAGAATAAACCTAGTTCAATGGGGACGGTGACTCAAAAAGATCGTCCCGTAAAAGTCAAAGTCAACGATTCCGGAAGAGCGTTTGTTGTGATGGTCAAAATGCGAGGAAGCCGAACGGGTAGCACGGGTTAGTTAATTATAAATTTTCAAGTATATACCTTACTAGATATTGGTTCTACCCATTCTTTTATCTCTTACTTACGCTCAACGTTTGAACTTGACTACGGAGAAATTAAACTTTGACCTATCTCGTGGAGACTCCATTAGAGAAACTTTCATTACATCCGTTGTTTAAAAATCTTGCTTGATTCAAAGTTGGCACTATCACATTACCGTTAACCTTATTTCTATAGAGATATTTGCTTTTGATGTGATTTTAAGGTTAACTACTCATCATGCCGAAATTGATTATTTTCGTAAGGTTGTTAGTTTTCATATTCCTAAGCAACCCGTTATTCAATTCAAGCAATCAAACCATTGTAGTCAAACATTTTCATATCAAGCCATGAAGTCATTCGCTTATTACGGATGTCAAATTTTCTTAGTCCATGTTATGGATTTGAATAAAGACACGCCGATTTGAATAATATTCTGTTGTTATTGATTTTTCCCGACGTATTTTCTCAAGAATTTTTCGCTTACTCCCAAAGTTCGATATTAAATTTTGTATCGACTTTGAACCCTAAGACAAAACTCATTTCTAAAATCTCATATCGAATGGCTCCTATTGAACTTCGTGGAGTTAAAAATTCAACTATAGAATTTGGTACCGAGCCTTTATCTTGTGACTTCCTTTGTGGAATTCACCCGCTTTACTCTCCGTAGGGACGCGTCATATATTCGTGCGATAGTAAATCGATAGGTGTCATTGTGACGCATATCCAAGATTGGGATATGAGTCACGCTTGAGAGCAACCTAAGTCAAGAATCGAAATACGTAGCTTTTAGGCTTAGTTGGTTATTATATCGGAGATTCGTTGAAGGATATTCTCGAATCGCTATTCCATTAACGCAGCTGACTCGTAGAGATACAAAATTCGAATGGAGCAAGGAATGTGGGAAGAGCTTCGAAGAACTCAAGAGGAGACTCATTTCAGCACATGTTCTGATCATGCCATCCTGGAAAAGCGAACGTGGTAGCTGACGCGATGAGTAGAAGATCATATGCGGGAACGAAAAGTGCGATGATGTCAAGTATACGACAGAGCCAACTTTAATAGAAAAAGTTAAGATTGCTCAAGCCACCGACCCGGAGCTGATGCGTATGAAGAAGAAAGTACAAGAAGGAGCTATTCCGGAAGCGAGAATTGATGAAGAAGGAATACTTCTAGTCCACTCTAGACTTTGTGTTCCTAACGACTCTGATTTGAAGCACAAGATTATGATGGAGGCACACAATACGCCATTTACAATCCATCCTGGAAGTACTAAAATGTATCGTGATCTTCGACATACATTTTGGTGGAACAATATGAAGAGAGAGATTGCAAAGTTTATCTCGATGTGTTTAACTTGCTAACGTGTAAAGGCGAGCATCTTGTACCTAAGGGTCCGCTTGCAACCACTTGAGATTCCGGAATGGAAGTGGGAACACATTACTATGGATTTCGTTACGGGTCTTCCTGCGGTTTCTCAAGGCATCAATGCTATTTGGGTTATTGTTGATAGATTAACCAAGTTCCGCTCATTTCTTACCGATACGAGAGACTTATTCCTTGAACGCCTTTTCTCGTATGTACGTAAATGAGATTGTGAGATTGCATGGCATGCCAAGATCCATAGTTTTAGATCGTGACCCAAGATTCACTTCATGATTTTGGGTTAGTTTGTAGAAAGCTATGGGCACTAATTTCACGATTGGTTTGGCATACCATCCTCAAACGGATGGGCAATCGTAAAGGACTACTCAAACTCTTGAAGATATATTAAAACTCGTGTCCTAGATTTCAAAGGAAGTTGGGATAAGTACTTGCCATTGGTGGAATTCTCATACAACAATAGTTATTAAACATATAGTGGGTGGTTCCATTTCAAGCATTATATGGACGAAAGTGTCGTTCCCCAATATGTTGGGATGAGGTGGGTGAAGCAACATTGTTGGGACCCGAAGTTAAGTACGTATGATTAAAAGATCCAAATGATTCGACAACGATATAAAACCAAGACAAGATCGACAAAAGAGTTATGCGAATCTTCATCGAAAGGACGTGGAATTTAGTGTAGGGGATCGTGATTATCATGAAGTTGCTCCATGGAAGGGAGTTACAAGATTTGGGAAGAGAGGAAAGCTCAATCCACGCATTTATTGGTCCATTTCAAATTCTTGACCGAGTAGGAAATGTAGCCTATAGACTTGCGTTACCTCTCCGAGTATGTCTCGTGTTCATAATGTGTTTCATATATCCGTATTTCGTAAATATGTGAAAGACCCAACCACGTTATCGAAAGTTAGAAACCGGACGAGATAGCCAAGACTTAACGTGTGAGGAGGTACCTGTCAAGATCTTGGATAGGAAGGAGCATGTCCCACGCGCAAGAAAGGTCATACCACAAGTTAAAGTTTTGTGGAGGAATCATGCTATAGAGGAAATGATCCGGGAGTTGGAAACGGAAATGAAAGCGAGGTATCCTCACCTTTTCAAAACACAGTATCGTGACGCCAATTTCGAGGACTAAATTTCATAAGGAGGGAGGTTGTAAGACCTCAAATTTTTAAATAAAAAGGAATTTCCTTTATTTATTATTTTGAAATAGTAAGGGTTGATTTGATTAATGTGGATAGTTAGGGTTAAATATGCAAATATTTCAAATTAAGCAAGTGGTTATAAAATATTCATTATCGCTTGGGAATATTCGTTTGGTCGTGAAATATTCAGACTGTCTTGGGAATATTCGACGACCGGCGCAGTGACCATGTGTTGGCCCCATAAACGAAAAGCGATTGGATGAAGAAAACGACAAATATAAGTTGTTTTTAAATAATCTACAGAAGTTGTTACCGTTAATATCGTTGGAATACCCGGTGGTTAAAACACACTAATACGCGTTGTTGAACAAGAAGACACCAGATTGCACCAATTATTGATTCTTACGTAAGAAGGCACTACTCAATAATGGTTACAGAATTACCGCTCAAAGATTTTATCGAGTTAATAATTGTTGCGTTGATATTTTATATTGTTCGTTGTTTCAATAATTGTCATTACACAAGATTTTTCATTATCGAAGCAATAATTCATATTATCTGAATAATATTATTAGATAACATTATTGGCAATGTCTAGAAAGTTACGTCTAAAGAGAGGTTTGGTCACCTAATCATGCGCCAAGAAGAAGAAATTCTTATCGAAAGCCCCTCTTTCCGGGAACCCGCCGGTTGTCAATATATGTGATTCTCGTAATATTATTTGTGAATAATTAATTATTGATTTATATGATGAGGAAAATATTGATTTTATGTGGATATAGATGGAGAAAATTTTAAAATGACAATTGTTGAAAATTAATATTTTATCTTTTCTCGATAAAATAATTCATTTAAATATATTATTTTAATAATATATTAACGGTGATATTTTTACAATGAATGTGGGATATATGAGTATACGAGGAGGAAGAGTATTTTTGTTGCAATAAATGTTTAAAACATGTTAAACATGTCTGGTGGACCCCATTTATCGATCGAAATTTGATTATAAATTGTAAAATCGCCTTCGCTTGTGGATTTTGGTCAATTTCTATTTGAAATTTGGAAAAACTTTCTTCTGCAAAGTTGTAGAGAATTGAATTTCCTATAAAAACTCGCGAGATTCGAATTTTCTGATGAAAGGGCTATTTATTATGAATTATTGAAGTTCAAGTTCAAATAATTAATTTTTGTAAGTTTTAATTATTTATTTTATGAAAACGTTTTTTATCATTTCTTTCTAGAAGGTGGCATGTGGGAAATGCTAGGATCTGAATTCTAAGGTTGGCGATGAATTTGATATATATATATATATATATATATTAATTTATTAAATTTTCTCGCTTTTGGTGTTCTAAGCAATTTCCTATAAATAGGGTGTTTAGGTTAGAATTGAAAATCACACCGTAAATCAAGTTTTCTCTCTATATTATCGAGCGTATTCTTGTGAGTATTTTGAGTATACTTTGAGTATTGCTATATACGGTGCAAGTCCAAGTCATAGCCTATATTCTGTTTTTAATTTAAGACCGATCTTTCGAGGTAAGTGGATATTATTTTTTTTTTGTAATGATATTATTTCTTCAATATCATTATGCCGAAATGTTGATCTCAAGTTTTATCAAATTTGGAACTTTTTCATGTCTGGGGTTACTATTCATGGGTTACTATTCATGAGTTACTATTCACGAAAGTTACTATTCATGAGTTACTATTCACGAAGTTACTATTCACGAGTACTATTCATGAAGCGTGAAGATGTTTTTGTGGAATTTCTATCTTTGGTGTCTGAGTTACTATTCACGATACTAAGACTATTTACGATACCAAGACTATTCACGTATACCAAGACTATTCAATTTAAAAATAAAATTTCTTCTTTTGTCCAAAATATCTATTCGGATACTAACTCGATCAGATCCATGTTTTGATCATTCTTGAATTTTACACCACTATGATTATTTTTGAGGTATTTTTGGGCGTGGATAAAACCAAGTACTTAATCCTTAATCCTTAATCCTTGTCATTTTGTTTCACCGGATTCGCTTTTAAAAAAATATTTTCATCATCCTCGCCTTAAATGATGATATTATTGAATATCTTTGGCCTATAGTGCAAAGATGAATGATTTCAAGAATATCTTTGGCCCTCAGAGTAAAAGATGAGCAGTGTGTCGAGATGAATACGACCGATTGATTAATATCTTTGGCCTCAGAAGTGCAAAGATGAACAGTGTTTAAATGAATACATGATTAATCGATGAATATCTTTGCCTCAGAAAGTAAAAAAGATGAATATTTGATTCCGGATGTATATCGATTGATGTTACAGGATAAAATATTGATGATGGACCGTTAAATTCATAGATTATAGTAGATTTCATTCTCACGTAACTCTTCTATGAATTATTATTTCACATGTAATATTGATCTCAAACTTGTTGTCTATTGTATTCTATCGATTTTTTCCTGTTGAAGACTAACGATAATTTGTTGTATATTATCTTAGTCATAATATTCTTTATCGGGCTAGTTGAGCTCACCCTTTTCCTTGTTGTTCCATTTTTTCTTCTCAGGAGGCTAGAATGTAGCGAGTACTAGCTCTGGGGTATGGAATGAAGGTTCTAGAGAGTTGTTTAGTAGTCCTCACCATTTTGTAAAATAATGAATCAATAATTATGATGGGGATTTATTTGCGTGTGGATATTGTCTCAGAAGACAATATTATATTTAAACTCACAAGATATATTGTCGTATTTCACACGACATTTGTATTATTGAAGTTGTAGTTTGCTTTTTGTACCATGTATTTGGCGACTCAGAATGGGTGTTGTGTATACCTATTTTGGGGGCGTCACATTACACGTCAACGATCGTAGTGTGCTCTCGGGAACGTAGAGTCAACAACACGAGCAAGTAAAGATCGTAGTGTGCAAGGGTTTAAGAGAAATCGTAGTGCTCTCTAAATGATAGCATCAGATCAAGCACTAATGAGTGCATATTATTCATTTATTTTGATTTCATTATATTTTGTTTTATTGTATGTTTCATATGTATATGAGCTTATTAAGGTGTTTAATAATTTCAGGAGGAATTGGAGCTAAAATGAGAAAAAAAGGAAAATTGCAGGGTTTTTAGCATTAAGTTGGATGCATGGTCTTGGCTTGGGACTTAGATTTTATTGTAGAGCTCTTCCTTAGCTTTTTTTAACATCTTGAATCGTCCCAATCGGAGTTCGTATGAAGAAGTTATGATCTTTTTACCAGACGAAAGTTGAACCTCAAAGTTTGGAAGTTGTAATTTTCATAGCAGTCACTTGGAGCCTGATTTCAACCTTGATACAGCCAGAATCGGTCTAATATCAAAGAATGAAAGTTGTAGATCTCATCAATATCTTTGTTTTGATAGGTAGCAGGCCCCGTAACTCCTCCTAGTTCAAACGTTATGCTCATTTTACCAAAAGACGTCGCAGCAGAAAATGAAAATTCGCCCCCAGCGAAAATTGGGAAATCTTGGATTTTTGGAAAGTTTCTAAAATCATATTTTGACAGATTTCTATATGGAATTGGATTGATATTTCTATTAGAATTAGGATATCTTTAGACTAAGATTTATTTTCAAATTGGATTCTATTTCTTTATGGAAACTAGTTATGATTTGTAATTCCTTTTAGGATTTGGATTTCTACTTCCTATAGGATTTAGGACTTTGTCTAGCACTATAAATAGAGGATGAGAGTTGGGGTTTTATGCATTCAATCATCTACTACATTATCTCATCTACAACATTAGAGGATTGAAGATATGAGCTAAGTTCTTTTTATTCAGTTCTAAGGGATGTTGAACCTTATTTATAATTAATGGTTAATTGAGTATTCATTATTTATTCCTTCTCACATGAAATTCATTCATTTAATTTCTGAATGCTATTTGGCTTAACTGATTTGATTTCTGCAGGATTGAGTTGGTTAACAAATATCATATGCTAGATCAAGGAATAATATTACGTGTAATTGATATTGTTTCTAATCATAAGTAGTAATTAGTAATACATGATTGTGGTCACGCTTTTGAGTATTGCTATGATTATTAGAAGGCAAGTTAAACAATCCGAGCTTATGTGTTTGTTGCTTGGAATAGTCTAATTTCCAAGTTCTTAATGCTGCTATTATATTAAATCTAGAGAGCTTGTTCTAGGTTATATAATTGTTAGAATCTTGTGAAGAGCTTGTTTCATTGAGTGACAATCTAAAGGGAGTTTTGGGTTGCAGAGAGCTTGTTGTTACCTAGGGCTATTAGTTTCATCAAGGGTAAATAATGTTACACTTGATTAATCTATTATTGTAAAAAGGTGATAATAAACTGAAGAACTAAAGCTTTTTATTTATTGTTTATTCTTATTAGTTTATTCTTGTTAATTTAATTAATTAATTCAAAATCCCCTTTTCATTAGAAATCATAGGATAAATATTAAACAAATCACTGTGGGATCGATCCTTGCTTACTATTGTGCTAATTGTTTAAATTTGTAAAGTGAAAGTGAGGTTAATTTAGGAGTGTAAACGACAGCTCTCAAATTTTGGCGCCGTGGCGGGAGTGTTATTTGTTTTGTTTATTCTTTGTTTTCGTTTATTTTTATTATTTTCTTTTTGTTTTTGTTTTATGACTCAATTCTCTAACTTTATTGACTTAAATTTTGATCAAGAGATAGAGAAAACTGCAAGTATAAAAGAAGCTCTTGTTCCATCATTTGGTGTCTTCTTGATCGTAGAGAGTGTATCAATGACTGCTCAAGGTAAAGCATGCGGTGTTGACATCCTTAGTGGATATCCTACTCATTGAGTAAGAGTGGACTAGAGCTTTAAGTGCTCAACCACTTAAAAACGATCGTGTCATTTACATTCATATCATAATCGCTATATCGTTATAACCGCCATATCTCGCTTTCACCCTCATTACTCCATTGATTCGTAAAGAAGATTAAAACAAACATTTATTCCGCTAAGTTTTAATCATTATCAAAGAACAAGTTTAAAACGAAAAGATTTTAAATATCTATTCAACCCCCTTCTAGATAACTATTGTGCCAACTAGAACTAACAATTGGTATCAAAGGTGTTCTATTTACGACTTACAAGCTTTAGTAGATCCAATGGCACTCATACCAAGCTTAATCCAGACTCCTGGGAGGCAAAGAAGCCACCAATGTGCAACAAGGATAAATTTGCTAACCGGAAAGTCGAGGAAGGCGTACGGACTCAATAGATGAAGATCTATTTGAGACCGCTCAAAATGGGCCCTATATACCAACAAAGCTTGCACCAACCAATGACGATCCAAACAGAGTCCAACTCAAAGTTAAAGAAGAATGGATGCATACAGAGAAGAAAGTTGTCAACTTGATAAGAAGGCTAAGAACATCCCTGCTCCAACTTAGAGGACGATCTGTTTGAAAATGTTGTAAACAGCAAAACAGCTAAGGAAGTTTGGGAAGTTCTGCTGATCATGCACGAAGGAACTGAAGAAGTTAGAGAGAACAAATAGTCTTTTTTAACACAACAGTACGAAATGTTCGCTCATGTGCAAGGAGAAAATGTAACTGCCACCTATGAAAATTCAATGTTCTGCTCAACTCTCTACGAGCATATGGAAAGGTCTATCCTAACAAAGATCTGACCATAAAATTCATGAGAGCCCTACCAAGGTGTGGGATGCCAAGACCACGTAATAAGAGAGTCAAAGAATCTCAACGAAATGACAGCTCAACAACTATATGGAAATCTTCCGACATACAAACCGGAGCTGAACCAACGTGTTGAAACCATATCAGAAGGAAGAAGGAAGGATAAGGGTGTTGCTCTCAAGGCAACTGAAAGTGCATCAAAGGTCAACACTGAGATTGAGCCTGATGATGATGAAGACGATGATGTTAACTTTGCTATCTTTGGTAAAGAGACTAAGAAGGTTTTGCGCGACAAGGCGTAATCAAGAAGCCCAAGAAGGTCAAAGAATTACAAAGATTAGAGAAAATGAATGACCTATGCTACAAATCGCAAAAAGCCCGCCACTTCATCGCCAATTGCAACAAACCTATCAAAGAAGAACTAAAGAAGAAAACACATGCAAAGAAGGAATACAAAGGAAACAAGAGGCCTCAGAAAAGAGACAAAGGCCTGGTAGCTGGAGGATCGTGGAGTGACTCAGATAATGACTCAAATGCTGACTCCGGAGATGAAAAAGAACCACATATGGCCAATCTGTGCTTAATGGCCAAACATGCAAAGGACAAACAAAGCCTCAACATACATGATGTAAGTCTCGACGAGGTATTTGATTTCAACTCACCTGATGTAGACATAAATGACTTAAGAACTGCACTGCATGGCATAACCACTGATCTACATCAATATATGAAGTGGTTCAGAGTCTTGTCTAAAGATCATTCACTTCTTCAAGAGGAAAAGAAGAAAGTTCAAGAAGAGCTTGAAATAACCCTTCTAAGTACTAATCTTCTTTCCAAGCTTGAGGCTGAGAATGAGACCTTAAAACAGACAAACACACTCAATGCACAAAGAGAGTCTATTCTAACCTCTAAAGTTGAGGATCTAGAGAAGACTATCTGCATGGAACAAATCATCATCGTCCATGGACCCGCCGCTCTCTAGTCGAGAAGCACATTCGACAGATGTGTTCAGAAGCTTTGGGGAATTCATCTCAGAGCCTTGTGTGGAAAAGACAAAGGAAACTAGCACTAGTACTGCCTCAAGTTTTAGTAGAGGCATTGCCTTTGTGATATCCTCACAGTTAGAAGAACCAGTTAAACCTTGTCCTATTGTCTCTATTCTTACTTATAGGAGTAAAAGATCTCATGCTGGTCTGGGGTTCATAAAAAAGAAGAGTAACCTTACCTCTACTCACCAACTTCGAAGAATCGTAGAGTCAAGCAAGACCAACTCTACGAATCAACCGGGAAGGTATAGTAGAGGGAAGGCACACTCATCACTATTTATGAAATCCAAGGACACGTGGAAAAATGAGAATCAGTTTAACAGAAGGATACCTAAGGAACCACACAAGTCCAAGTGGAGGATGAATCATCATACACACACAGGCATGCATCATAATAAATGTTTCATATGCAATAAATATGGTCATAGGGCTGCCAAGTGTTATTATATTTCCATGCATATGAGACCCAAGATTAGACAGATTTGGGTCCCCAAAGATTCTAACAAAGAAGGACCCATGCAAATATGGGTACCAAATTGAAGGTTCAAATGTTTTGACAGGAAAAGAGCTCCACGACCTCAACACGGTATCTCGGGACGGTGGATGCCGAGGCATACGATGTGTAACAAAGCTCTACTATCTAACTACATAGAAAAGGAGGGTCCTCACCATCTTTGGAGATAACGGCTCGGGCAAGACAAAAGAATATGGGCTCACTGGCATTCAGTGCAAGATCTTTCAAAGAAAGTAGCCTGTGGAAGGTCTTCAACACAACCTTTTAAGTATCACCCACCAATTCTGCGACAAGGGTTATCAAGTGACATTCCTCAACAACCAATGTCAAGTCGTAGATTTGAAGACATCTCGTCAGAAAGCTAACTTGGGACAAGAGAAGGAAATGTCTACACACAAGAGATCTTGGTCAACTAAGCTCGAGATGAGAGAATATGTTTTCCGCAAAAGCATCTCAAGAAATGAGTGGCTATGGCATGAGCGGTTGTCTTACTTAAACTTCAAAAGCATGTCCAAACCGGCATCAAAGACCTAGTAGGTGGCCTACCCAAATTCAACTTCGTGAAGGAAAGGCCATGCAATGCCCGCTCACTTGAAAGCAAACCGAAGCTCATTCAAGAGCAAGATCGCTAACTCTATTATCAAGCCACCGCAGTTGCTTCACATGGATCTCTTTGGGCCAATCCCAACAACCACCGAGGAAAAAGATACTCTAGTCATAGTCGATTTACTCACACCAGATTCATATGGGTATTCTTCCTAACTTTTAAGGATGAAACTAGTTCGAATTAATCAAGATGTTCAGACTGGTGATGAACGAGAAAGGAGAGAAAATCAAGGCCATAAGGAGTGATCATGGCAGAGAATTCAATTTCTCAGAAATGGATCAGTTCTGCACATACAATGGGATCAGTCACAACTTCTCAGCTCCACGAACTCCTCAACAAAATGGAGTAGCTGAAAGAAAGAACAGAACCTTGATAAAGGCTGGAAGAACTCTACTAACTGCAACCCATCTGCCTGAATACTTCTGGGCAGAAGCTATCAACACTGCATACTACACGCAGAACAGATAACTCATACACTCTACGATCAAGAAGACGCCTTACGAACTGTGGAAAGGAAGAAAGCCAAGTGTCAGCTACTTCCATGTCTTTGGCTGTGCATGCTACATTCTCAACAATGGAAAGTAGTATCTGACAAAATTCTAGCCCAAGCCAGACGAAGGGATCTTTCTTGGATATGCCACAGACAGCAAGGCTTACAGGGTGTTCAACAAGAAGACACTGAATGTTAAAGTCTCAATACAAATCATCTTTGATATAACTGACTTAGACAAAACAATGCCTCAAGACACTACGACTGATAGTGCAGACACTACGAATGAAGTCGTCGAGCTCAACACTATGATCGTAGTACTAGATAGTGAAATCGTAGAGCATGAGAATGTGATCGTAGAGAGGTCCATGCAAGAGAGCGAGCCTCCACTCCAAGAAGAAGAGATAGACCTTTAAGAATTAAGACAGGAAGGCATCAGGACAGATGTCCCAATCGCAAGAACAGATGGGAAGAGATCACACTCGTGGATCTAATCATTGGAGATCCGAGTGCTAGAGTCAAAACAAGAGCTGCTACTCAGAATGAATGTTTTTATCTAAGCTTCCTGTCACAAATAGAGCCAAAGAAGATAGATGTGACGCCCCCAAAATTAGGTATACATCACCTATCTTGGGTCGCCAGATACATGGTACAGAATTCAAATACAACATACCAATACAACTGTCGTGTACAATACGACAAAACATAAACTGTGAGTTTGAATACAAATATTGTCTACTAGAGATTATACAAACTCAAAAGGAGTCCTCATTACAATTATTATCACACTATTTCACAAAATAGTGAGGACTACTAATGCTATCCTCTAGACCATCACTCCGTTCCCCGACTCGTCCCAAACTATATTCTCATTTTCAAGAGAACAGTGAAAGAAAGGGTGAGCTCAACTAGCCCAAGAAGAAATATTATGACTAAGATAATGCGTAATAAATTATCATTAGTCTCCAACAATGTTAAACTGATAAAATATAATAGACATCAAGTTTAACTCGCAATGAACAAGCAATCCATTAAAAGAGTCAAGTAGAAAATAAAATCTTCTATCTTTTATGATTTAAAAGGTTTTTCATCACTGTTATCGCTGAGACTCAGCTTAATAAATATTCCACATCATCGAATCACCCCTGCACTACGACCAAGGATATTCTTTAGTATCACGACCACAATTATCCATGCACTACGGGCTAAGAATATTTGTGTATTCATTAATGGTCATGATCATGCCAACAATCGTCCATCAATGCACTCACGGGCCAATGAGGACTTTTACCACATCATTTGTAACATTACTACCATGATTACAATCAATAATCCTCGGTCATAATCATACCAAGTCCATCTATGCACTACATGTGACACAAATGACTTTCAAAAAATATAAATATGAGGATGATGACAATGATATAAGAATTCAATAAAACAAGTTCAAGAATTAATTTATCCAGAACTAATAATGTCCAAATTGTCAACACGATATCGCGCTTTGTAGAGTAAAATTCAAGAATTCTCGTAAGAATATTTCCATGAAAAGATATGGATGAAGCTTAAATATCAAGGATATTCCACTAATTTCATGGAGTATAGTAGTCAAAACTTTAACCAACCGAGTATAATAAAGAATGGAATAACAAAAGAAATCACCACGCATGCAGATTTCAGATGTATGTGTTATTCCAACGTAATACTAAATAACGGAACTGTGTCAAAGTAAATTCACACCGGATGTGATGTTCCAATGTAATAATAAAGAATGGAATAACAACAAAATCACCTTGTATGCAGATTTCAGATAGTATATGTTATTCCAATGTAATACTAATAAGGATTTTAATCGTGTCCAGCCAGAAACGCATGCATGTGATATTCCAATGTAATAATAATAAAGACGAAAACCGTGTTCTACAGAAATGCATAGTATAATATTCCAATGTAATAATAAAGATAGAATCCAGCCAGAAACGCATGCATGTGATATTCCAATGTAATAATAAAGAGCGGAATCGTGTCCTGCACAGAAACGCATGCATACAGATATATTCCAATAGAATAATAAAGATTTTAATAATATAAGAATGTCACCAAGTATAGGTAGACCACGATACAAAAGTTATTCCAATGTAATAATAAGAAATGGAATAACAACAGTTTCTTCATGAATAAGAAAGAATAACACCCTTACCGTAAAAAGAACCTGAATATAAGAGTAGTTAAGTAAAGTAAATCTTTTCTTATTTTTCTCTATAATTTTTCTCTCTAGAGTTTCAAAGTGAATTCGTAAGAAATAATGAAGGAATGAACTTCTATTTATAGAAGAATGGAAAGACACACTGCAAGGATTTATTACGGATGCAATAATTCATATCATACTAATCCTTTGGTTGATTCAATTCAATTGAACTTTCCTAACACAAACAAACATTAAAATAATATATATATATATATATATATATATATATATAACGTAAACACATGCTATAAATATCATAATCACTCACACCCACCATTTATTCACACTTCAATTTTCTTCCCATAAATGTCATATCCCCTCCCCACACAAGACTTTTATTTAATATATATATATATATATATATATTACGATCTTACCCTCCCGGCAAGATTATACCCATAACTCCACCAAAACTTTCCGATTCATCATTTTATACATATAATATATATATAAGAATATATATATATATATATATATATATATATATATATATAAGTAACAAAACCTGGGATAACTTCTACCGACAATTTGAAAATGGATAAATGGGGTCCTTAAAATACGTCAAAACTTACAACAATTACTATAGCAATAATTGAACAAAACTGAGTGACTTCTCACGTAAGCATCAATAATCAATACCGTGTGCTACTATACAACCACACGACATCGTATTTTTTTACTACCGAAAGTAGTTCAACAAAGATCAACCAGTAAAACTTCGTCGTTATTTCAATAAAATATTTTTGTCATTTTCTCAATCCGACAATAAATCTCTTGTGGGGTCCACCAATGATTGTGTCATCGTACGAATATTTCCTGTTTAAAACAAATATTCCCCGACCAATCGAATATTATATAACAACTTCATGATTTTGCAAAATTTATAATTATTACCCACAAACTATAACATTATATCATAATATTCAAAAATGATAATTATAGAAAATTCATCTTTATTCAAAAGTCAGTCTTTACAACCTCCCTTCTTAAGAAATTTCACCCTCGAAATTAGGGTAATGCACTGGTATATCGAAGAGGTAAGGATACCTTGATTTCATTTCAGATTCTAACTCCCAGTTCATTTCCTCAACATCGTGGTTCCTCCATAACACTTTGACTTGAGGTATAACCTTGGAGCGTAAAATATGTTCCTTCTTATCCAATATTTGAACAGGAACCTCTTCATACGTTAAATCTTCCGCTATTTCGTTCGGTTCTAACTCAATAATGTGGTTCGGGTCTTTCACATATTTACGTAACATGGATACATGAAAAACGTTATGAACACGAGACATACTTGGCGGTAAAGTAAGTCTATAAGCTACAGTCCCTACTCAATCGAGGATTAAAAATGGGCCAATGAATCGAGGATTGAGCTTTCCTCTCTTTCCAAATCTCGTAACTCCTTTCCATGGAGCAACACGTAACAACACATGATCTCCTATATCGAATTCCACGTCCTTTCGATGAAGATCAGCATAACTCTTTTGTCGATCTTGTGAGGTTTTTATACGTTGTCGGATCGTTTGAATCTTTTCCATAGTTATGCGTACCAACTTCGGTCCCAACAACGTTGCTTCAACCACCTCATCCCAGCATACTGGAGAACGACACTTTCTTCCATACAACGCCTCGAATGGAGCCATGCCAATACTTGCTTGATAACTGTTGTTGTAGGAAAACTCCACCAATGGTAAAAACTTGTCCTAACTTCCCTTGAAATCAAGGACACAGAGTCTTAATATAACTTCAAGAGTTTGAATAGTCCTCTCTGACTGTCCATCCGTTTGAGGATGATATGCCAAACTAAATCGTAAATCCGTGCCCATAGCTTTTTGCAAACTAACCCAAAATCGTGAAGTGAGTCTTGGGTCTCGATCAGAAACTATGGATACTGGCATACCATGCACTCTTACAATCTCATTTATGTACATGCGAGCAAGACGTTCAAGTGTATAAGTTTCTCGTATTGGTAAGAAGTGAGCAGACTTGGTCAATCTATCAACAATGACCCAAATTGCATCAATGCCTTGAGAAATCTTGGGAAGACCAGTAACGAAATCCATGGTAATGTGCTCCCACTTCTATTCTGGAATTTCAAGTGGTTGCAATGGACCTTTTAGTACTTGATGCTCCGCCTTGACTCGTTGACAAGTTAGACACCTTGAGATAAACAGCGCTATCTCTCTCTTCATATTTCCCAACCAAAATGTATGTCGAAGATCATGATACATTTTGGTATTCCCAGGATGGATTGCAAACGGTGTGTTGTGCGCCTCCATCATGATTTTATACTTTAAATTAGGGTCGTTAGGAACACAAAGTCTGGAGTTGACTCGAAGTATTCCTTCTTCATCGATTCTTGCTTCCCAAGATAACACCTTCTTGCACTTTCTTCCTCATACGCATCAGCTCCGGGTCTATAGCTTGAGCAACTTTAACTTTATCAATTAAAGCCTCGGTTCTACTCAGATATTCGCATCATCATCACATGGGTCCCTGGAGTCTTTAACTCTATCTCCATCCTTTGCAAGTCACACAAAATGGGCCTTTATGTTGACAATATCGTACTCGTACTTGCATATGATCTTCTACTCAATGCGTCAGCTACCACGTTCGCTTTTCCAGGATGGTATGATCATAATCTTTAAACAGTTCAAGCTAATGTCATTGTCGCATGTTGAGTTCCTTTTGAGTGAAGAAATATTTGAGGCTTTTATGATCCGTAAAGATCTCCACCTTCTCCCCATACAAGTAATGCCTCCAAATTTTAAGTACGAAGACCACAGCTGCTAACTCTAGGTCATGAGTAGGATAATTCCTCTCATATTCTTTGAGTTATCGTGATGCATAGGCTATGACTTTCCCATGTTGCATGAGAACACATCCTAACCCTTTGCCCGAAGTATCACTGTAGATGACAAATCCCTCCGAACCAGATGGTATTGTTAGAACAGGTGCTGAAATGAGTCTCCTCTTGAGTTCTTGAAAACTCTTCTCACATTCCTCGCTCCAACCGAACTTTGTATCTTTCCGAGTCACCGAAAGTTAGTGGAGTAGCGATTCGAGAAAACCTTCTACTTAATCTTCGATAATAACCAAACTAAGCCAAGAAAGCTACGTTTGGCCATCGACGATTTAGGTTGCTCTAGCTTTTAATAGCTTCAATCTTTCTTTGGGTCAACAGATATTCCATGACTTGATACCACGTGCCCAAGGAATGCTACTTCCTCAAGCCAGAACTCGCATTTCTTCAACTTGGCATAAAGCTTATATTCACGAAGCTTTTGGAGTATCAGCCTCAAGTGTTGCTCATGATCTTCATGACTTTTGGAATAAATAAGTATGCCATCAATAAAGACGACCACAAAGTGATCCAAATATTCCTTGAATACTTGGTTCATCATATCCATGAAGGTAGTAGGAGCATTAGTTAATCCAAAGGACATGACTAGGAATTCATAATGCCCGCATCGAAGTTCTAAAGTCGCCTTTGGAATGTCATCTGTTCTAATCTTCAATTGGTGATATCCGAACGTAAGATCAATCTTTGAAAAGAATTTGGCTCCTTGCAATTGGTCAAACAGTCATCAATACGCTGCAATGGGTACCTATTTTTGATGGTGACATGATTCAACTCCCGATAATCAATACAAAGTCGTGATACTCCCATCTTTCTTCTTCACGAATAATAACAGAGCACCCAAGGAGAAGTACTAGGACGAATAAAGCCAATGTCTAACAATTCCTGCAGTTGGGTCTTTAACTCCTGAAATTCAAAAGGAGCCATTCGATATGGGGCTTTAGAAATGGGTTTTGTACCGGGTTCAAGGTTGATACAAAATTCAATTTCACGCTCTGGGGGTGGGCCAGGAAGTTCTTCAGGGAATACGTCAAGAAATTCATTAACAATAGAAATATTATTCAAAACTGACGTATTTTTGTTTAGATTTGTGACATGAGCTAAGAAAGCTTGACATCCGTTTTTCAATAAACGAATAGCTTTATGGCTTGAGATGACAGTGATTGATTTTAATGGTTTGGTTGCTTGAATTCGCATAATAGGTCGATTAGGAATATGAAAGCTAACAACCTTATTTAAAATAATCAATTTTTGCATGATGAGTAGTTAACCAATCAATCCTA
This sequence comes from Panax quinquefolius, assembly GCA_020205615.1. Lineage (NCBI taxonomy): Eukaryota > Viridiplantae > Streptophyta > Magnoliopsida > Apiales > Araliaceae > Panax > Panax quinquefolius. The sequence continues at coordinate 70,757,509 of CM035167.1, read as the reverse complement.
GAATTACATCAATTGCAAGTATTTTTAATGCAATAAGATCGACAGGTAATGTATGGGTACCAACTTGAACCAAACAAGACTTATAAACCGTGGATGTAATGAAGGTTTCTCCCAACGGAGTTTCCACAGATAAGTCAAAGTCTAATTTCTCCGGAGTCAAATTTAATCGTTGAGCGCAAGTAGGAGAAATAAAAGAATGGGTAGAACCCAGATCAAATAAGGTATAGACTTCACTAGAGTTTATGATAAGCTAGCCCGTGATGACCTCATTCGGGTTCCTTGCTTCTCGGGAGGTCACTACAAACGCTCTCCTCAGACCATCGGCTTTGACTTTTTCGGGTTGGCCTTTGGTGCCTCCATCCTAGCTGAACTTGTCTTTGGTGAACGATAAAAATCGGGCTAGTGACCTTCTTCCACAATTATAACACGCTTTGGATGGCATCACGCAGCTTTGACCGATGTGTCCCTCTCTTCCGCATTTGAAGCAAATGATAGGTGGTCATTCTCCTTCCTTAACAATGGGTCTTTGGTGCCGACGCTCTTTCCATCATTGTTGAATCTCCTCTTCTTGATATGTCCATTTTTACCTTCGCTATAATTACCATCAAGTGGTTACCATTTTCGCATGTTGATTCCTCCACGCTTGTTGTCGCCGTTTCAATGACCGATACCACCGGTATTTTCATGTCGTTTACCGCTTTCTTTGTTGCGTTGACTCATTATCGCGCTCCAATAATCGAGCCCTATTTACAACATCCGAGTACAAACACGCTTTTGAGAAATAAGATATCGACGATCTCTTGTTTCAAACCTCTTAAAAACATTCGCCATTCATTCCTCATTATCGACCAAATGGGATGAAAACGGATAACTCCGCAAATTTAGCCTCAGATTGCGACACGGCCATATTGTTTTGTTCCAATTTGATAAACTCCACTTCTTTCATGTGACTAATACTCTCGTGAAAGTACTTGTCGTTGAATAGCTCTTGGAACTTCTCCCAAGACATATTGAAAAGGCCAGTCGGATACGCTTTTATAGATTCCCTACCAAGAATCGCCTCTTCGTGCAAAACGAAGGTGGTATGAATGGAACCTTTTTCTCCTGAGCATCCCAAGCCATCAAATATCTTGGTGATCTCGCTTTATCCATGCTTCCGCCTTAAGTGGTTTTGGCTCTCCTATAAACTCCGGTGGTCCCAGCTCCTTGAAACTGCTTAGCAAATGACCACTGCATTCGAGAGTTTCAAGAGTTTCCACCTACATTTTGGGACAGAGCCGCCTCGCCTAATGTTGCATGAATCAGATAAAGCCTCTAAACAAATTCCATCATTCATCATTTGGTCGGTGTTGTTGTTTGTATGAGGATTGTTGCCTTCCGATGCACATTCTCCCGGTTATTGATATGTGGAGACTCAACGGTCTCTTGTGCTCCATTGCTATTTTCAACATTCTCGGATGTCATTTTCAGACATCGCCACAAAACAAAGGTTCATTAACATATAACATATTATCCATATACTTTTGACCGACCAATTAAATACCAAATAAACTTAGGTAGGTCATACTAGCGAAGGAATTCTGCTCTCCCTCCTAGTTCTAGTCTCACATCATAGCCAGGATCATATCCCTAAGCTTTTGATACCAACTAAAACGACGCATCAAAATTATGTATACATCACCCATCTTGGGTCGCTAGATACATGGTACAGGATTCAAATATTATCTACTAGAGATTATACAAACTCAAAAGGAGTCCTCATTACAATTATTATCACACTATTTCACAGAATAGTGAGGACTAGTAATGCTATCCTCTGGACCATCACTCCGTTCCCCGACTTGTCCCAACTATATTCTCATTTCTTGAAGAGAACAGTGAAAGAAAGGGTGAGCTCAACTAGCCCAGTAAGAAATATTATGACAAAGATAATGCAGAATAAATTATAATTAGTCTCCAACAATGTTAAACTGATAAAATATAATAGACATCAAGTTTAACTGCAGTGGAACAAGCAATCCATTAAAAGAGTCAAGTAGAAAATAAAATCTTCTATCTTTTATGATTTAAAAGGTTTTTCATCACTGTTATCGCTGAGACTCGGCTTAATAAATATTCCACATCATCGAATCACCGATATTCTTTAGTATCATAACCACAATTATCCATGCACTACGGGCCAAGAATATTTGTGTATTCATTAATGGTCATGATCATGCCAACAACTGTCCATCAATGCACTACGGGCCAATGAGGACTTTTACCACATCATTTGTAACATTTTGGTCATGATTACATTGAATAATCCCTGGTCATAATCATACCAAGTCCATCTATGCACTACAGGCCATAGATGACTTTCAAAAAATATAAATATGAGGATGATGACAATGATATAAGAATTCAATAAAACAAGTTCAAGAATTAATTTATCCAGGAACTAATAATGTCCAAATTGTCAACATGATACTGCTTTGTAGAGTAAAATTCAAGAATGCTCAGAAGAATATTTCCATGAAAAGATACTGGATGAAGCGCAAATATCAAGGATATTCCACTAATTTCATGGAGTATAGTAGTCAAAACTTTAACCAATTGAGTATAATAAAGAATGGAATAACAAAAGAAATCACCATGCATGCGCAGACTCAGCATGTACAAAGTTATTCCAACGTAATACTAAATAACGGAACCAGTCAAAGTAAATTCGCACCGCATGTGATGTTTCAATAGAATAATAAAGAATGGAATAACAACAGAAATCACCTTGTATGATTTGATGACAAAAGTTATTCCAAATGTAATACTAATAAGGCGGAATCAGTCCTGCGTAAAGAAACGATAGAGATGTGATATTCCAACAGAATAATAATAAAGAGCGAACCAGTCCGGCCAAAAACGTATGCATAAGATATTCCAATGTAATAATAAAGACGGAATCAGTCCCACGAAAACGCATGTATGTGATATTCCAAATGTAATAATAAAGATGGAATCAGTCCCACAGTAAAACACATGAGAGGATATTCCAATGTAATAATAAAGACGGAATAATAGAAGAATGTCACCAAGTATATAGGTAGATCGGCAGATATACATGTTATCCAATGTAATAATAAGAAATGGAATAACAAATTCTCTTCATGAATAAGAAAGAATAACACCCCTTACCGTAAAAGAACTAAATATAAGAGTAGTTAAGTAGCAGAATTCTTTTCTTCTTTCTCTCTATAATTTTCTCTCTCTAGAGTTTCGGTGAATTCGTAAGAAATAATGAAGGAATGAACTTCTATTTATAGAAGAATGGAAAGACATTGTGCAAGGATTTGTTACAGATGCAATAATTCATATCATACGAATCCTTTGGTTGATTGAATTCAATTGAACTTTCCTAACACAAACAAAAATTAAAATAATATATATATAAATATAAACACATGCTATAAATATCATAATCACTCACACCCACCATTTATTCACACTTCAATTTTCTTCCGACAATGTCATATCCCCCTCCCCCACACAAGACTATTATTTAATATATATATATATATATATATATATATATATATATATTACGTATCTTACCCTCCTGGCAAGATTTTACCCATAACTCCACCAAAACTTTCCTGATTCATCATTTTATACATATAATATATATATATAAGAACTATATATATATATATATATATATATATATATATAAGTAACAAAACTGGGATAATTTCTATCGACAATTTGAAAAATGGATAAATGGGGGTCCATAAAATACGTCAAAACCTACAACAATTACCATAGCAATAATTGAACAAAACTGAGTGACTTCTCACGTAAGCATCAATAATCAATACCGTGTACTACTATGCAACCACACGACATCGCACTTTTACTAACCGAAGTAGTTCAACAAAGATCAATCAGTAAAACTTCTGCCGTTATTTCAATAAAATATTTTTGTTGTTTTCTCAATCCGATAATAATTCTGTTGTGGGGTCCACCAATGATTATGTTGTCGTACGGATATTTTCTGTTTAAAACGAATATTCCCCGACCAATCGAATATTATATAACAACTTGCGTACCTTGCAAAATTTATAATTATTACCCACAACTATAATATTATATTATAATATTCAAAAATGATAATTATAAAAAATTCATCTTTATTCAAAAAGTTGGGGTCTTACAATAGATAATGCTATGGAAGACTCCAGTTGGATAGAAGCCATGCAGGAAGAACTCAACCAATTTGAACGAAGCAAAGTATGGAGATTGGTACCAAGACCAAAGAGTTATCTTGTGATAGGAACTAAGTGGGTCTTCAGAAACAAAATGGATGAAGATGGGGTCATAACCAGAAACAAGGCAAGATTAGTGGCAAAGGCTATTCTCAAGAAGAAGGTATCGACTACGATGAGACATTTGCACCTGTTGCCAGACTGGAAGCCATCAGAATCTTTCTTGCCTTTGCTACCCACATGAAGTTCAAAGTCTTCCAGATGAATGTCAAGAGTTCATTTCTTAATGGAGAACTCCAAGAAGAAGTCTACAGATAGCAACCTCCAGGTTTCATCAATCCATCTCTGACTTTAAATCTCTGGCTTGACATTGGTTGTTGAGGAATGCCACTTGATGACCCTTGTCGCAGAGTTGACTGATGCTTAGAAGGTTGTGTTGCAGACCTTCTACATATGGTACCTTGCTGAATGATACTGCACCATTGCCAGCAGAGCCATATCCTCTTGTCTAGCCCGAGCCGTTGTCTCCAAAGATGACTGAGGGACCCTTCTTTTCTATGTAGTTAGATAAGAGGGCTTTGTTCCCGGTCATGTGCCTTGAGCATCCACTGTCCAGATACCATGAAGTGATCGTGGAGCTCTTTTCCTGTCAAAATATTGAACCTTCATTTTGGTACCCATATTTTCATGGGTCCTTCTTTGTTAGTGCCTTTGGGGACCCAAATCTGTTTAATCTTGGGTCTCACATGCATGGAATTATAATAACATTTGGCAGCCTTGTGACTATATTTATTGCATATAAAACACCTAGTATGATGCATGCCAGTGTGTGAATGATGATTCATCCTCCATTTGGACTTGTGTGGTTCTTTAATTATCCTTATGTTAAACTGATTCTCATTTTTTCACGCGTCCTTGGATTTCATAAATAGTGATGAGTGTGCCTTACCTCTACTGTACCTTCCCAGTTGATTCGTAGAGTTGGTATTGCTTGACTCTATGATTCTTCGAGGTTGGTGATTAGAGGTTAGGTTACTCTTCTCTTTTATGAACCCCAGACCAGCATGAGATCCTTTACTCCTATGAGTAAGAACGGAGACAGTAGGACAAGGTTGAACTTGTTCTTCCTTCTGTGAGGATTTCACAAAGGTAATGCTTCTACTAAAACTTGAGGCATTACTAGTGCTAGTTTTCTTTGTCTTTTCCACACAAGGCTCTGAGATGGATTCCCCAAAGCATAGGCCTGTTTTGTCGAATGTGTTTCTCTGACTAGAGAGTAGGCAGTCCATGGATGATGAGGATTTGTTCCATGTAGAGATAGTCTTTTTTAGATCCTCAATTTTAGAGGTTAGATTAGACTCTCTTTGTGCATTGAGTGTGTTTGTCTGTCTTAAGGTCTCATTCTCAGCCTCAAGCTTGGAGAGAAGATTAGTACTTAGAAGGGCTGTTTTAAGCTTTCCTTGTACTTTCTTCTTCTCCTCTTGAAGAAGTGAATGATCCTTAGACAAAACTCTGAACCACTTTATTTATTGATGTAGATCAGTGGTTATGCCATGCAGTTCAATTCTTAAGTCATTTATATCTACATCAGGTGAGTTGAAGTCAAATACCTCATCGAGACTTACAACATGTATGTTGAGGTTTTGTTTGTCCTTTGCACGTTTGGCCATTAGGCACAGATTGGCCATTTGTGGTTCTTCTTCATCTTCGGAGTTGGCATTGGAGTCATTATCTGAATCACTCCATGATCCTCCAGCTACCAGGCCTTTGTCTCTCTTCTGAGGCCTTTTGTTTCCTTTGTATTCCTTCTTTGCATTCTGTTTCTTCTTTAGTTCTTCTCTTAGAGGTTTGTTGCAGTTGGAAATGAAGTGGTCAGGCTTCTTGCAGTTGTAGCATAGATCATTTATTTGCTCCTGGATGCTATAGTTGCTGACCTTTTTTGGCTTCCTGGTTTTGCCTTGACGCATGAATCTTCTCAGTCTTTTTACCAGCATAACAAGGTCTTCATCATCGTCTTCATCATAATCAGAGTCAATCTCAGTGTTGACCTTTGATGCACTTTCAGTTGCCTTGAGAGAAACACCCTTATCCTTCCTTCTTCCTTCTGATAGGGTTTCAGCTCGTTGAGTCAGCTCCAGTTCATATGTCAGGAGATTTCCATATAGCTGTTGGACTGTCAACTCGTGAAGATTCTTTGACTCTCTTATAGCAGTGGTTTTAGCATCCCACTTGCTCGGTAGGGCTTTCATGAACTTTATGATCAGATCTTTGTTAGGATAGATCTTCCCATATGCTCGTAGAGAGTTGAGCAGAACATTGAATCTCTCATAGGTGGCAGTCAAGTTCTCTCTTTGAACATGAGCAAACATCTCATACTGCTGTGTCAGAAGAGATTGTTTGTTTTCTCTGACTTCTTCAGTTCCTTCGTGCATGATCAACAATGCTTCCCAAACCTCCTTAGCTATTTTGCTGTTGATGACGTTTTCAAACAGATCATCTTCTAAGGATTGGAACAGGATGTTCTTGGCCTTTTTGTCAAGTTGGACAGCTCTTTTCTCGTTGTCTGTCCATTTTTCTTTAACCTTGATTTGCATTCTGTTTGGATCATCAGTGGTTGGTGCAAGCTTTGTTGGAATATAGGGCCCATTTTGAATGGTCTCAAATAGATCTTCATCTATTGAGTCCATGTAAGCTTGCATCCTTACTTTCTAGTTTGCAAATTTATCCTTGTTGCACATTGGTGGCTTGCTGCCTCCTCCAGTTCTAGATTCGCTTGGTACGTGTGCCATTGGATATAATAAAGCTTGTAAGCTGTATAATAAAACCTGCTTTGATACCAATTGTTAGTTCCTAGTTGGCACAATAGTTATCTAGAAGGGGGGGTTTAATAGATATTTAAAAAATCTTTTAGTTTTAAACTGGTTCTTTAATGATGATTAAAACTTAGCGGAATTTATGTTTGTTTTAATCTTCGTTTCAAAGCAGTGGAGTTATGAAAGTGAGGCAGTTATAGTAGTTATGATAGATATAGCAGTTATAGTATGAATGTAAAAGACATAGTCATTTTTAAGTGGTTTAGAGCACTTAAAGCTCCTAGTCCACTCTTCTACTCAACGAGTAGGATATCCACTAAATATGTCTTTAACAACTTCTGAATCACACAGATTCCTTCTAGACCAGTAGTCTAGGAACTTCTTAGTTCACTCTTGAACTCTTCAAGTCCAGCAGACTTGGCTTTCTTACAGTTTACTTAGAACTCTTCAAGTCCAGCAGACTTGGTACTCTTCTTTAGTTGATTGATAGATGTTGAGTTCTTGATGGTTGCTACTCAGTTGCTGTTTAAGCACTTGTTCGAAAGAACTGAGTAGCTGAGCAAGCTTTGCAAATTCTCAGATCGTAGAGTTGAGCTTGAGAGTTGTTCACGTTGTTTATTCAATGCTTGCTTGATTCTCTCTCATCTGTCTGATTTGCATATATGTGATCTTGAAAACTATTCGTTGGATCCATCCGTTGAGGCATTAAATGCATTTGACTTTTTTGATCTTTGATGGAGACATTTCTGCACATCTTCTGAAACTGCATTCTGGCCCATTGACACAGCAGACTGCTTTCTGACCTAACACTTGAAAAGGTGTTTTCCCCCTTACCAATGGTACTTTCCTTAGCTTCTTCAATACACTTCTTTCTTGCATACTAAGGATATTTCATATTACTTTGGGACTGATGAGTACTGCAACGTCTAGAATCTATTCCTCATATGTTGGAATCTATCTTCACACATATCATGAGGCTCGACATTTTCTGACACAAGACAGTTGATGCTCTACGATTCATATCATGATACTCTACGATTCAGATCGTAGTGTCTTATCATCTTGGTGCCTGGTCTGATGCTTTCATCCGAGAGCACGACGATTCTTCTTAAACCTCTGCACACTACGATCTTCACTTGCTCGTGTTGTTACTCTACGTTTCTGAGAGCACACTACGATCGTTGACTTGTAAACTCCATGTTTCCTTCAGAACACTACGATCGTTGAGATGGCTAGGCAAATGTTGGTACCACTCTACGATTTCCGAAGAGTCCCTTCAAGGCAGGCACACTACGATATTCAAGCTTCACGTTTTACGCCTTGACCGCAATGTTAGATGATACACTACAATTTCTTCGAAGCCTATCTATTACATCTCAAGATCAACCTAACAGCTTTGATCTTTCTATCTATACATTCCATTACAGAATGATATACTTTAAGAGCTAGATAAACCTAACAAATTTGATCTATCACTAAGTCCTTGTACATATATTACTTGGAAGGACTTTACAAATAATCATGCGCATATACATCAAAACATCAAATCATAATATGTATTCTCCCAACAACATATATCACCCAACTGTCCTAATCCTAAGAAAAACCAAGGTTGTTTTGTTTGTGGGTCGATGAACCACATGTCAAGGAATTGCCCGAAGAAGGGGTCAGAGGGTAGTAAGGGTTCTTTTAGTGGTAAGTTAGCCATTACTGGACCAACACCATCGTTGGGTAGACCCTCAACCTGAACTTTAATATGACTGTCCAAGATGCGGTTGCATCAGCGGATGTAGTAACAGGTATCATTCCAGTCAATGAAATAAATACTTATGTGTTATTTGACTCGGGTGCTACTTGTTCTTTTATAGCATGTGGATTTGCTAAACAACTAGGTTTAAAACCTGAAAAGCTAAAAGTACCTTTAGACGTTAAGGTAGCAAACGAAGAGATAATTCCCATTGAACACATTCATAAGAATTGTTTCATAGATATTAGAGGTAACCGATTATCGGTAGATCTTTTACCAATAAGGTTGAGAGAATTCGATGTAATTCTCGGTATGAATTGGTTAATTAACCATAGAGCGATAATAGATTGTCATAAAAAGGGTGTAAACCTAAGGCTTTCTAAGAAACCTGAGGTGGTGTTTTATGGAAATAAATCACCGGGACGCTCTTGTTTTCTAACCATGACACAAGCTAGGAAGATGTTGAAAAAGGGGTGTAAGGGTTACCTGTGCCATTTGGTGGATACCCAAAGAGTGGGAGCATCATTGGAACAGATACCGGTGGTTCAAGAGTTCGCGGATGTATTTTAGGAGGAGTTACCTGGTATTCCGCCGGATAGGGAGGTCGAATTTGTGATTATTTGTTGCCAGGTACGACACCAGTTTCAAAGGCACCATATAGGATGGCGCCAATAGAGATGAAGGAGTTAATGGTTCAATTATAAGAACTATTAGATAGGAAGTACATTCAACCGAGTGTGTCTCCGTGGGGAGCGCTGATATTGTTTGTAAAGAAGAAGGATGGGTCGTTACAACTTTGTATCGACTATCGAGATTTGAAAAAGTTAATGATTAAGAATAAATACCCATTTCCCAGGATCGATGATCTATTTGATCAGTTGAAAGGGGCAAAGTATTTTTCTAAGATAGATTTGCGTATGGGGTATCACCAACTGAAAGTAAGAAAGAAGGATGTACCTAAGATGGCATTCAGAACTCGTTATGGACATTACGAGTTTGTAGTTATGTCGTTTAAGTTGACGAATACGCCAGCCGCATTCATGGATATGATGAACATAGTGTTCAAACAGTATTTGGACAAGTTCGTTGTAGTGTTAATTGATGATATTCTAGTATATTCTAGTCTATTATAAGACGCCAGAAGATCATGCTGAACATTTAAGAATGGTGTTGGAAACATTACAGAGGGAGAAGTTGTATGCGAAATTCACTAAGTGTGAATTTTGGCTTGAAGAGTGCAGTTTTTAGGACATGTTATAGATAAAGATGGCATATCCGTAGATCCAGCGAAGGTGGAAGCAGTGAATGAATGGGAGCAACCGAAAATGTCAACCGAGGTTCGGAGTTTTCTGGGGTTAGCGGGATACTATAGAAGGTTCATTCAGGACTTTTCTAAAATAGCTACTGTAACAACCCGATATTTCTATATAAATAAATAAGAAATTTTGCGTATAATTTTTTTTATATTTTAAAGATGAGGATTTGTACAAGATAAAGCGTATGTAATTATTTAATAAATAAAAATATATTTATTACATGAATATTTACAAATAATTTTATTTTAGAATTATTGATTATTATAAATTATATTCTTATACTCCCTCCATCCCATGATAAAAGTCCTTATTACTATTTTGGGTAGTCCCATGTTAAATGTCCATTTTCCTTAAATAATCAAACTTTTACACATATTTTCCTATTATATCCGTAACATTAAATATCTCATACTTTTTTTTATTATAATTCTCTCTCCATATTTAATGACATTATTATGGGTAATTTTGTCATTTTATTCATCTTCTTAATATGCGTGAAAAGTCCACCAGGACTTTTATCCTGGGACGGAGGGAGTAATAATTAATTTTAAAGTAGAAATGTTTTTATGAAAATATAATTATATATTATTTAAAAAATATATAAAATGATTTTTAGAATTATTATAATAACTATTTATTTTATTATATGAATTTATGTTAGATTAATTAAGTTAATTATTTTTAACTTAATTAATAATGTTATATACAAAGAATAAATCAGATATGGATTCCAAACCCTAATTTTGGATTTTGATCAAGGAATGAGAATAATAATATAATATTAATTATATTTTGATTTTTCGATCTTTATAAATATGTATCTTGTATGTACAAGATTGATGATGGTTGGTCAATTATGGTGTATTATGACCAAACCCTAGCATTAATTTGTTTAACCCTATTTTTAAATTCAAATGGGAATTTCAAATATTATTATATAACTGTGTTATATGATTTATGTTGCGTATTAAATGATTAATTAGGTAAACCCTAATTAAAATCTAGAAACCCTAATTAATCTTTAGAAAAACCCTAATTATAAAACCCTAACATCTAGAACCCTAATTTGAAACCTAAACTGGAGTTTTTCTCAGTCAGAAATTGTGTTAATGTGATTAATTAACAAGTAATAGAATTATGATTGTTAATTATGGAAACCCTAAATTACTAAACTAGAAAACCTAATTTCTATATTTAGTAACCCTAATTAGTAATTATAAAACCTAATTACTAATTGTAAACCCTAATTGCTAAATTAGCAAGGTTAATTATGATTAGTTAATTTTAAATCCTAATCTTCCTGTATAATGTAATTAGAAAATTAAATAGGATTAAGAAACACTAATTTACAAAAATTAGAAACTAACATTATTTTTATTTTATTTTAAACCCTAGTTGTAATTCTTGAAATTAAAATTTTGGTTAAACCCTAAGGGTTTACAAGATTACAAGGATGCCATTAAAATTCCAAGAAAAATGACCAAAATACCCTTCTTAAATTATTTGAGATAACTTGAATATCTAGCAATAATGGAGTGGGTGAGCTAACCTTGACTTTCTATTGACTTATAATTGCCAGCAGATGAGCTTTAGATCAGCCCATACATGTATCTATCACTTCTATATATAGATTGAGAGAGAAAGGATTGCATTTGTTAGCCATTTTAGCACAAACACTCAACTAAGACCCTCTCTCTCTAACCTCCGAAATATACTAGTATTACAGTCCCACAACCAAGCCCCACGAACACCATAACCAAATCAGAAGCCTAGGATCAAAGATTGATCATAAGAGGTATAAAACCCTAAGCTACAATCTGTCCATCAATTTGTTGTTAGATGTTGTTTTGTGTGTGTTATGTATGTTGTTTGTAGTGCATAATGATGATCTAGGTTGCTAGATGTTAGATCCATAACATCCAGAGGCTCGGATTTGAAGATTTACAAAATCTGGAAATTTCGTTTTTGATGTCTGACAACCAAATGTCAGACCTTGTAGATCTATTTCTATCTTTGGTTTTTGTGTTTTGAAGGTTGATACTTGTTGTATGTCATGTGATCTGTATTCTAGAACTTTTAGCTAGCTCAGATCATGCACATAATGAAAGTTAAGGGCGGTCAAACCTCATTGACCGACCATGACTTTCAATTTCTGGAAAACCCAGATAGTGCCCAGAAGGCTCTGACAAGTTCTTCGTGGGCTCAGATCTGACTGTGTTATGATGATATGTAATAATCTTTGCTACTAAGTTATAGTCTATTGTTTGGACTACAATATTATAACACTAGATCACTAAAAACTTAAATAGGTAGATCGTAGTGGGCGGTCAAACTAAGTCGGACGTTCATGAAATGCATTTTCTGGGTAACCCAGAAAACGCATGATCATGACGTATAAGAGGGTTTGACCAGTATTTATTTAGTGATTCTGTTGATCGTATATGGATTTTATATAATGTATCACTTCCTTGTTATGTTGGGTACACACTGCAGTTTTTAAATCACAAAAAAAACACAAGATTAGCAAGTTGTGGAAGCCCAAAACTAGCTAGTCGAACTGTTCTGCATTTCTAGGTAACCCCAGAAAATGAAGAACAGCTCTGACAGCTTGTTCAAGGCTCCAGATCTCGCTTATGTTATGCTTGTTGGCCATGTTTGTTGTTGGGTCTTGTAGTGTTGCAATTGTACTACACAATCAGACCAAAAACAGTCACAGAAACACATTACACAGTTCATAATTAATGGTCAAAGTAGCACCCTCGAAACTGCCTTATGAATGCTCAAGAACACGAAGAACACCTATAGCGACGGTTCTGTCGCTATAAGCAGTCTTTAGTGACAAATATTTTTGAAAATTAATTATTTTAATTAAATAAATAGAAATAAATTGTTTTTAATTATTAAAAATACCAAATAAATTATTAAAATTATTTTAAATTACGAAAATTAGTTTTAATTATTTTAAGTATATTTCATAAATATTTAATATTTTGAAATATTATTGGTATTTAATTTATTTAATTATAATATTAAATAAAATAGTTAAAAATGATTTTAATACTTGAAAAATTATTTAAAATTATATTATGATATAAAAAAATATTTTAGTTATTTTAACGACTTTTAATATTTTTGATAAAATTCATTAATAAATTAATATTAACGATCATTAAGTTATTTAATAAATGAATTAAATAAATAACTTAAAAATGATTTTATTATATTAAAAATCATTTTAAATAATAATAAGGTATTTAAAAATATTTGAAGTTATAAAATATAACTTTCAATATTTAAAGGAAAATTTATTAATTAATTATTAATAATGATATTAAGGTTATTTAATAACTATAATAAATAATTTAGTTTAAAAATGATTTTAATATTATAAAAATCATTTTAAATGAAAATAAAGTGTTTAAAGATATTTTTAGTTATAAAATATAACTTTTAATATTTAAAGTATAATTTCATTAATAAATTAATATTAATGGTTATTAATTATTATTAATGATATTAAAGTTATTTAATAATTATATTAATTAAATAGTTTAAAAATGGTTTTAGAAATTTAAAAATCATTTAAAAGGAATATAAATGAATTAAAAATATTTTAAGTTATAATTAATGACTTTTAATATTTTGATAAATAATACATTAATACTTTATGTGACGCCCCCAAAATTAGGTATACATCACCCATCTTGGGTCGCTTGGAGATCGTGGTATGTAATTCAAATACAACTTACTAATACAACCGTCGTAGGTATAATAACGACAAAACATAAACTGTGAGTTTGAATACAAATATTGTCTACTAGAGATTATACAAACTTAAAAGGAGTCCTCATTACAATTATTATCACACTATTTCACAGAATAGTGAGGACTACTAATGCTATCCTCTAGACCATCACTCCGTTCCCCGACTCGTCCCAGCTATATTCTCATTTCCTGAAGAGAATAATGAAAGAAAGGGTGAACTCAACTAGCCCAGTAAGAAATATTATGACTAAGATAATGCAGAATAAATTATCATTAGTCTCCAACAATTTTAAACTGATAAAATATAATAGACATCAAGTTTAACTGCAGCGGAACAAGCAATCCATTAAAAGAGTTAAGTTCTTTTATGATTTAAAAGGTTTTTCATCATAGTTATCGCTGAGACTCAGCTTAATAAATATTCTACATCATCGAATCACCCCTGCACTACGGCCAAGGATATTATTTAGTATCACGGGCACAATTATCCATGCACTACGTGCTAAGAATATTTGTGTATTCATTAATGGTCATGATTATGCCAACAACTGTCCATCAATGCACTACGGGCCAATGAGGACTTTTACCACATCATTTGTAACATTACGGTCATGATTACACCGAATAATCCCTGGTCATAATCATACCAAGTCCATTTATGCACTACAGGCCACAGATGACTTTCAAAAAATATAAATATGAGGATGATGACAATGATATAAGAATTCAATAAAACAAGTTCAAGAATTAATTTATCCAGGAACTACTAATGTCCAAATTGTCAACATGATATTGCTTTGTAGAGTAAAATTCAAGAATGCTCAGAAGAATATTTCCATGAAAAAATACTGGATGAAGCGCAAATATCAAGGATATTGCACTAATTTCACGGAGTATAGTAGTCAAAACATTAACCAACTGAGTATAATAAAGAATGGAATAACAAAATAAATCACCATGCATGCGGTACTTGCGTGATGTAGTAAAAGTTATTCCAATAGAATACTAAATAACGGAACTGTGTCACGTGAAATTACACCGATGGGATGTTTTAATAGAATAATAAAGAATGGAATAACAATGAAATCACCTTGTATGCATGACTCGCATAGGCGGAGTTATTCAATGTAATACTAATAAGGGCGGAATCAGTCCCGCAAAAGCACGCATGTATGGATATCGCAATGAGAATAATAATAAAAGACGGAACCAATTCAAGGCGTAAAACGCATGTGACAGGATATTCTAACAAAAAAATAATAAAGACGGAATCAGTCCCGTGAAAACGCATTGAGTGAGGATATTCCAACAGAATAATAAAGACGGAATAATAGAAGAATGTCACCAAGTATAGGGTAGACCACGTATACATGTTATTCCAACAGAATAATAAAAAATGGAATAACAACAGTTCTCTTCATGAATAAGAAAGAATAACACCCCTTACCGTAAAAGAATTGAATATAAGAGTAGTTAAGTAGCAGAAATCTTTTCTTCTTTCTCTCTATAATTTTCTCTCTCTAGAGTTTCGGTGAATTCGTAAAAAATAATGAAGGAATGAACTTCTATTTATAGAAGAATGGAAAGACACTGTGCAAGGATTTATTACGGATGCAATAATTCATATCATACGAATCCTTTGGTTGATTGAATTCAATTGAACTTTCCTAACACAAACAAAAATTAAAATAATATATATATATAAATATAAACACATGCTATAAATATCATAATCCCTCACACCTACCATTTATTCACACTTCAATTTTCTTCCGACAATGTCATATCCCCCTCCCCCCACACAAGACTTTTATTTAATATATATATATATATATATATATATATATTACGTATCTTACCCTCCTGGCAAGATTTTACCCATAACTCCACCAAAACTTTCCTGATTCATCATTTTATACATATATATATATATATATATAAGAATATATATATATATATATATATATATATAAGTGACAAAAGCGGGATAACTTCTACCGATAATTTGAAAAATGGATAAATGGGGTCCATAAAATACGCCAAAACTTTACAATTACTATACGATAATTGAACAAAGCGATTGACTTCACGTAAGCATCAATAATCGATCACAGGTGTGTCTTATGACCACCATTATTCTGTGCTTTTTACTATCGAGTAGTTCAAGATATCAGCGGTAAAACACTTAGTTATTTGATAAAATATTTTGTCATTTTCTCGATCAGGCAATAATTACATTGTGGGGTCCTGATGACAGTAAGTCGTCACGAATATTTCCTATTTAAAATGAATATTCCCAGACCAATCAAATATTATATAACAACTCATGTGATTTTTGCAAAATTTATAATTATTACCCACAACTATAACATTATATCATAATATTCAAAAATGATAATTATAGAAAATTCATCTTTATTCAAAAAGTTGGGGTCTTACAACCTCCCCTTCTTAAGAAATTTCGCCCTCGAAATTAGGGTACGTACCTGGTATATCGAAGAGGTAAGGATACCTTGATTTCATTTCAGATTCTAACTCCCAGGTCATTTCCTCAACATTGTGGTTGTGAGACCCCAGATTTTATCAATAAAGATTTAAATTTTGTTGAAATAATTTTTTTAATATTATGGTGTGAATTTAAGATAATATTATAGTTGTGGGTAGTATTTATAAAAAAGTATATGCAAGTGGTTATATTATATTCGATTGGCTTGGGAATATTCTGCTTAGCAGGAATATTCGCATAACTACCAATCATTGGTGGACCCTAATAATGTAATTATCATTGCCTGATCGAGAAAAAACATAAAAATATTTTATTGAAATAACTATGAAGTTTTACCGTGGTTACCGCTTGAACTACCCAGTAGTAAAAGTATAAAGAATACGTGTGGTCGCATAAGAATATTACCAGATCGATTATCGATGCTTATGTGAGAAGTCACTCAATTTTGATTCCATTATTGTCGATTAATAATATGAATTATTATAATGATAATGATGTTTTGTTTTATTCGTATTATTAACGTAATAAAATGTAAACATCTTTTTTATATAAAATAGAATACTTTATTAAAGTTATTCTATAAATAGAATATATTATATTTTATTATGCATAGTGTCGTATAAGTTTTTGCGTATAGTGTTTTGCATAAGTATTGCATAGTGTTTGCATAGTAAAATGTTTTTATATAAATAGAATATATTATATTTTATTTAAAAGATTTTCTTTAAATATGGACCGTCGATTAAAGTAAATCAACTGGACCGCTCATGGATTAGTTACTATGCATTCCATTTTCCTATAAATAAGCTCATTCCTTCATTATTTTCTTATTTAATTCATCAAAACTCTAGAGAGAAATTATGAGAGAAGTTTATAGAGAGAAAGTTATAGAAAGAAGAAGAGTATTCTCGCTACTTCACTACTTCTATATTCAGGTTCTTTTTACTAGTAGGGGTGTTATTCTTTCTTCTTGAAGAGAACTTTCGTTATTCCATTCATTATTATTCTCTTTGAATAACTCCGTAAAAGTGGCATACCCTATACATAACCTATATACGCTGCAGATACCCTATACTTGGTGAAATCCTTATGTTATTCCATTGCTTATTATTCATTGGAATAACTCAGATAATGCAGCTTACCCTATACTTAGTGACATTCTTCTATTATTCTCGCTGGAACATCCTCGTCTGCAGTGTTTTACACCGGACCGGTTCCGCTTTTTATTATTCGTTGGAACATCTCGCTCGTGTGTTTTACATCGACCGGTTCCGCCTTTATCATTCTCGTTGAATATCCTATCGTGTGTTTTACACCGGATCCGGTTCCATCTTTATTATTCTCGTTGGAACATCCCGCTTGTGAATTTCACCGACCGGTTCCGTTATTATTATTTCGTTGAATAACTCGTCTGGCGCTAAGCACCGCATGCATGGTGATTTCTTTTGTTATTCCATTCTTTATTATACCCAAATTGGTTAAAACTTTGACTTCTATACTCCATGAAATTAGTAGAATATCCTTGATATTTGCGCTTCATTCAAAGATCTTTTCATGGAAATATTCTTCCGATCATTCTTGAATTTTACTACTTAAACAAAGATCATGTCGACAATTTGGACGTTAATAATTCATGGATTAAATAATTCTTGAACTTGTTTTATTGAATTATTATGTCATTGTCATCATCCTCATGTTATATTATGTTATCTTCGCTTACGTGCATAGATGAACTTAGTATGATTATGACCTGTGGATCATTCTAAGATAATCACGACTTGATATAAATGAGGTGACAAAAGTCCTCGTGACTCGTAATGCAGTTGATGGATAGTTTTTGGTATGATTATGACTGGGGTGATTCAAGATAGTCATGACCATTGATAATTTGATGAAAATCCTCGACCGTGGTAATGTGGATGATTAGATGTAGTGGTTTATTTATTGTCGAGTCTCAAATGATAAAAATTGATGAAAACTTTTAAAACCTAAAAGATAGTAGACTTTATTCTCTACTTGACTCTTTTAATGGATTGCTTATTCCGCCGCAGCTTAAACCGGTTGTCTATTGTATTTTATCGCTTTAACATCATTCAAGGCTAATGATAATTTATTCTCGCATTATCTTAGTCATAATATTTCATCTTGGGCTAGTTGAGCTCACCTTTCTTTCTTTCACCGTTTCTCTTCGTGAAATGAGAACATAGCCGGGGACGAGTCTGGGAACGTAAGTAATGGTCCGAGGATAGCATTAGTAGTCCTCACTATTCTCGCGGAAATAGTGTGATAATAGTTGTAATGAGGACTATTTTTGAGTTTGTATAATATCTAGTAGACAATATTTGTATTCAAACTCACGCTTTATGTCAGATTGCATACCTACGCTTAGGTTAGTAAGTTGTATTTGAATTTATGTACCATGTAAGTGGCGACCCAAGATGGGTGACGATACCTAATTTTTGGGGCGCCACGGTTGGTATCGAGCTTAGGATATGATCCCCGGCTAAGATGTGAGATAAGAACTAGGAGGGAGAGACGGGAAATTCCTTCGCTAGTATGACCTACCTAAGTTTATTTGGTATTTAATTGGTGGGTCGTAGTATAGGATAATATTTGATATATTAATTAACCCTTATGTTGTGGCGGTGTTTGGAAACGGCAAAATTTGAAAATATTCACAATGGAGTGAATGTGACCGTTGTGACACCTTTAATCACTAATCAAGGTTAATGAAAGGTCGGACGACGAGGAACAAATTAGAGATATCCACGTAGTAAATGAAGAACTAAGCACCCGAGCTAGTTGCAGAGAGGTAGCATTGAAAGTGAGGAAGAAGAGGAAGAAGAGGAAGAAGAGGAACCCGAGGAGAATTGGTTAAAGAAATTTATGATCAAAACTTAGAATTACAAAATCGTGTTCGTGAGCTAGAAGAACAAAGTTGAAGAACGCAAAACGGTCGTGGAACAAAGGGATACAACAATTCAAAATTGGGTTACCCGATATGTGATGCTCGAACAAAATCACGCTTTGGCAAAGGTGTAAGATATTAAAGTTGGAATCGAGAATTTAAAAATCAAAGATCATTTGAAAGAAGAAACAATCGAACGAAGGAGAATAGGCGATGCATGGGTAAAAGTCGCACAACGCGTTGATAGTGTAGAAAAAAGACGTCCGATCCAATAAAGCCAAAATAGATGAAATGGACTTTGCTTTTTGGACAAAGAATTGGGAGAACCAACATCGAATTGAATTACCTCGTGCATGGCAGCGGCCAACCCGAATTCGATATGGATCGGAGAATAATGATTCAAATCATGGATCAGGAATGTGAAGAAGCACTTAAGGGTGGAATGTACCTATAGTAAAGTCAAACTTGGTAATTTAAGCGAGAGTGTTTGTCGAGAAACCGAACAAAGTTATTACGTGGTAAAATTAATTATTGCTAAGTCTATACTTTATTCAATACAAGTTCTACCCACTCTTTTATTCTACTACTAGTTGTGTTCAATGTATAAATTTGACTCCAAAAAAAAATTAGACTTTGATTTATCTATTGAAACTTCGTTGGGAGAAACCTTCGTTACCTCCAATCGTTTATTAATCTTGTTGTTTCAAATAAACACTAAACACTTTCACGATCTTATATCTTTAAAAATTCTTGCCTTTGAGGTAATTTTTGAAAACGATTGATTAACTACTTATTATTCTTTTTGTAAGGTTGTTAGCTTTCATATTCCTAACCAACCCGTTATACGAATTCAAAGTAACCAAACCCTAAAGTTAATCAACGTTATATCAAGCCATAAGTAAAGAGCCCCGATCCTTTCGTTGTTGACTTCCTTGTGTGGAATGCACAAGCCGGACTCTTCAGAGGCTTACATCGTGAATGAAGATGGCAAGTTTATAGGTATCATTGTGAGGGCTATCTAGGTTAAGGGGAGAAGTCACAGCTTGGTATCAATGTAACGTACTATCCAAGTCTTGGATAAGAGTAGCAGCTTTTGAATGATATTTCTATCATTAATAAATTTCTTGACGTATTCTTGAAGATTTCCTAGCCTACCCTAGAGCGTGAAATCGAATTTTGTATTGACCCCAAAGACAAAAACCCATTTCTTAAACCCTCAAATATTTCTTCAACTAAAATGAGCAGCTTTACGTGGTTTATGATGAAAGTCATAATAAAAGCATTGGAATAATGAAAATCATGGGTATATGAAGTATTAGTAAGTTTTATGATGAGTTATGTTGGTTAGTATGTGAAAACATGAAAGTTTCTTAGAAATCACAAAGAGTTGAAAATCAGATTTTGGTGAAAAACGTAATATGAAATTCAATTGACTATATCTCTTATTATATTTTGAATTTTTGAATGTGGTCAAGTCCTAGAGTTAGATCTATGAGTTACCTAACTAATCCAAGTGGAATTACTAGAAAAGGTGTTGTAGATTTTTGTGGGGACTGATTTTAGCAAAGGAGGCCAAAGCTGTAAATTTCAAAAAATGCTATCGCCTTGAAACTTTAAGGGACTGTTTCGGCCACTTAAATTATGAGAAAATTTCTGGGCTTTTGGGACATGAAGTTATATGGTATAAAGTACCTCCTGTCCAAAAATGAAATCATTCTGACTTAAAATGAGCAAGTTATGACTATTTCAATATTTAGGTTTTTCCGACGAAAAATGCTATAACCGTAGTTCTATAACTCCGATGACCATGAAATTTAAACTAGAAGCTCACGTTAACATGTGTAAGGTCCTGCCAAGATTTGGGAATTTTTGGAGTTAAACTTGAGGTAGCTAATTTCTTAAGAAATTAATTAGAAATTGATTTTTGAAAAATAGTAAATGAATTTTAAAAATTCGAGAAAAATATATTTTTATCATGGGACTATATTATGCTAAATCCTTAAAAAAAATATTTTTGGGACTGATTTGGTATTTTCATGAAAATAGTTTAGTTATGAACATATGAGTTAAATATGTTATGTGAAGTAACAAAGTTGAAAATAGGATTTTATGGCTAGAGAATCTTATATAGTAGTATATGCATATTTTTTTTTTTGAGAGATTTGATAATTGGTGATGATATCTTATGAGTATGACATTTTTGAATGATTAAATGCATTTATATGATAAAGCGTAAACAATTAAGATAAATTGTTTATAAATTTAAGAAGTGATTAAAATATTGTTATAATATTAATGATATTAGATTATGAGATTATTAAGTGATTGAAAACATGGGGATATTCTTGAATCCTCGGATAAATTATATTATAAATGTTTAATATTTATCCTTTATCTCATTTGATTGATTCTTTATATCATTATCCTCACGCTTATATTATGTTGAAAGTCATCGTGGCTCTGTAGTGCATAGATGGACTTGGTATGATTATGACTGTGGATTGTTCGGTATAATCATAATCAGTAATTGAAAACACAATTATCTTTGGCCAGTAAGTGCATGGATATTTTTGTGGTCGGATATCTTAATGAATACACAATTATCTTCGGCAGTAGTGCATGGATAATTTGTGGTCGTGATACTAATGAATACACAATTATCTTTCGTAGTAAAGTGCATGGATAATTTGTGGTCGCGGATACTAATGAATACACAATTATCTTCGTCAGTAGTGCATGGATAATTTGTGGTCGTGATACTAATGAATACACAATTATCTTTAGTAGTAGTGCATGGATAATTTGTGGTCGTGGATACTTAATGAATACACAATTATCTTTCGTCAGTAGTGCATGGATAATTTGTGGTCGTGATACTAATGAATACACGATTATCTTTGGCAGTAGTGCATGGATAATTTGTGGTCGTGATACTAATGAATACACAATTATCTTTGGTCGTAGTGCTTGGATAATTTGTGGTCGTGATATTAATGAATACACAATTATCTTTGGTAGTAGTGCATGGATAATTTGTGGTCGTGATACTAATGAATATCCTTGGCCGTAGTGTGTGGATGATTCGATGATATGGATTAATTATCGAAATGAGTCTCAAAGAATGAAATATTAATTCATGGATGTGGTAAAAGTCATCTTTGGTCAGTAGTGCATTGATAGATTTGGTATGATTATGACCAAGGATTATTCGGTATAATCATCACGATCAGTAATTGAAAACACGAATATCCTTCGCCGTTGGTGTATGGATAATTCGTGGTCGTGATACTATTAAGTGCGTCTCAAAGATTATTGGTTTTACTGATTTGTATATCTTTAAATTTTGTAGTGCAAAAGATGAATTGTTAATGAATATCTTCGCCCGGATTGCAAAAATGAATTTAATATTTTCAACGATAAAGGTATTCAAGGTATCCTCACCTATTTATCATATCAGTACGCATTCTAATTTCGAGGGCTTAAACTCCATAAGGAGGGAGATTGTGAGACCCGTGATTTTATCAATAAAGATTTAAATTTTGTTGAAATAATTTTTTAATATTATGGTGTGAATTTAAGATAATATTATAGTTGTGGGTAGTATTTATAAAAAAAAGTATGCAAGTGGTTATATTATATTCGATTGGTCGGGGAATATTCGGTTTAGCAGGAATATTCAGATAACTACTCAATCATTGGTGGACCCCATACAATGTAATTATTGTTTGATTGAGAAAACGACAAAAATATTTTATTGAAATAACGGCGGAAGTTTTACCGTGGTTATTGTTGAACTACTCGGTAGTAAAAGTACAAGAATACGTGTGGTTGCATAGTAGACATTACCGGTATTGATTATCGATGCTTATGTGAGAAGTCACTCGGTTTGATTCCATTATTGTCGATTAATAATATGAATTATTATAATAATAATGATGTTTTGTTTTATTCAGTATTATTAACGTAATAAAATGTAAACATCTTTTATATAAAATAGAATACTTTATTAAAGTTATTCTATAAATAGAATATATTATATTTTATTATGCATAGTGTTGCATAGTGTTTTGCATAGTGTTTTTGTTTTGCATAGTATTGCATAAAGTGTTTGCATAGTAAAATGTTTTTATATAAATAGAATATATTATATTTTATTTAAAAGATTTTTCTTTAAATATGGACCGTCAGATTAAAGTAAATCAACTGGACCGCTCATGGATTAGTTCTTATGCATTCCATTTTCCTATAAATAGAAGCTCATTCCTTCATTATTTTCTTTTAATTCATTGAAACTCTCAGAGAGAG
Source organism: Panax quinquefolius (assembly GCA_020205615.1). NCBI lineage: Eukaryota > Viridiplantae > Streptophyta > Magnoliopsida > Apiales > Araliaceae > Panax > Panax quinquefolius. The sequence goes on along the minus strand of CM035167.1, from coordinate 70,733,911 downwards.
AAATTATAGAGAGAAGCTATAGAGAGAAAGTTATAGAAAGAAGAAGAGTATTCGCTACTTCACTACTTCTATATTCATTTCTTTTTACGGTAGTGGGTGTTATTCTTTCTTCTTGAAGAGAACTTCGTTATTCCATTCATTATTATTCATTGAATAACTTTGTAAAAAAAGTGGCATACCCTATACATAACCTTGTACGCTGCAGACATACCCTATACTTGGTGAAATCCTTATGTTATTCCATTGCTTATTATTCATTGGAATAACTCAGATATGCTCATTAATTTACCCTATACTTGGTGACATTCTTCTATTATTCTCATTGGAACATCCATGCTGTGTTTTACAATTAGGACTTGGTTCCGCTTTTTATTATTCTGTTGGAACATCCATGCTGTGTTTTACACCGGACCGGTTAAAATCTTTATCATTACATTTGAATATCCTATCTGTGTGTTTTACACCGGATCCGGGTTCCATCTTTATTATTCATGTTGAACATCCCCGCTTGTGAATTTCACCTAACCGGTTCCGTTATTATTATTCTCGTTGAATAACCTGCCTATGCCAAGCACCGCATGCATGGTGATTTCTTTTGTTATTCCATTCTTTATTATACCCAGTTGGTTAAAACTTTGACTTCTATACTCCATGAAATTAGTAGAATATCCTTGATATTTGCGTTTCATTCAAAGATCTTTTCATGGAAATATTCTTCCGATCATTCTTGAATTTTACTCTACTTAAACAAAGATCATGTTGACAATTTGGACGTTAATAATTCATGGATTAAATAATTCTTGAACTTGTTTTATTGAATTATTATGTCATTGTCATCATCCTCATGTTATATTATGTTATCTTTGGCTTACGTGCATAGATGAACTTAGTATGATTATGACCAGGATCATTAAGTATAATCATGACTTGATATAAATGAGGTGACAAAAGTCCTCAATAACTTTGTAATGCAATGATGGATAGTTTTGGTATGATTATGACCGGGGGTGATTCTAAGTATAGTTATGACCATTGATAATTTGATGAAAATCCTTGACCGTGGTATGTGGATGATTAGATGTGGTGGTTTATTTATTGTCGAGTCTCAAATGATAAAAATTGATGAAAACCTTTTAAAACCTAAAAGATAGTAGACTTTATTCTCTACTTGACTCTTTTAATGGATTGCTTATTCCGCACGCAGATTAAACCGGTTGTCTATTGTATTTTATCGGTTTTAACATCGTTGAAGGCTAATGATAATTTTTTCTCGCATTATCTTAGTCATAATATTTCTTCTTTGGGCTAGTTGAGCTCACCCTTTCTTTCACTGTTCTCTTCAGAAAATGAGAACATAGTTGGGACGAGTCGGGGAACGAAGTAATGGTCCAGAGGATAGCATTAGTAGTCCAAACTATTCTGTGAAATAGTGTGATAATAGTTGTAATGAGGACTCCTTTTGAGTTTGTATAATATCTAGTAGACAATATTTGTATTCAAACTCACAGTTTATGTCGTATTGTACACGACAGTTAGGTTAGTAAGTTTTATTTGAATTTATGTACCATGTAAGTGGCGACCCAAGATGGGTGACGTATACCTAATTTTGGGGGCGTCACAGTGGTTCCTCCATAACACTTTGACTTGAGGTATAACCTTTGAGCGTAAAATATGTTCCTTCTTATCCAAGATTTGAATAGGAACCTCTTCATACATTAAATCTTCCGCTATTTCGTTTGGTTCTAACTCAATAATGTGGTTCGGGTCTTTCACATATTTACGTAACATGGATACATGAATAACGTTATGAACACGAGACATACTTGGCGGTAAATCAAGTCTATAGGCTACAGTCCCTACTCGATCGAGGATTAAAAATGGGTCAATGAATCGGGGATTGAGCTTTCCTCTCTTTCCAAATCTCGTAACTCCTTTCCATGGAGCAACAGGTAACAACACATGATCTCCTATATCGAATTCCACGTCCTTTCGATGAAGATCAACATAACTCTTTTGTCGATCTTCTAAGGTTTTTATACGTTGTCGGATCGTTTGAATCTTTTCCGCAGTCATACGTACCAACTCCGGTCCCAACAACGTTGCTTCACCCATCTCATCCCAAAGAGCATACTGGAGAACGACACTTTCTTCCATACAACGCCTCGAATGGAGCCATGCCAATACTTGTTTGATAATTGTTGTTGTAGGAAAACTCCACCAATGGTAAGAACTTATCCCAACTTCCCTTGAAATCAAGGACACAGAGTCTTAATAGATCTTCAAGCGTTTGAATAGTCCTCTCCGACTATCCATCCGTGTGAGGATGATATACCGAATTAAATCATAAATCCGTGCCCATAGCTTTTTGCAAATTAACCCAAAATCGTGAAGTGAATCGTGGGTCTCGATCAGAAACTATGGATACTGGCATACCATGCAGTCTTACAATCTCGTTTATGTACATGCGAGCAAGACGTTCAAGTGTATAAGTTTTTCATATTGGTAAGAAGTGAGCAGACTTGGTCAATCTATCAACAATGACCCAAATTGCATCAATGCCTTGAGAAACCTTGGGAGGACCAGTAACGAAATCCATGTTAATGTGCTCCCACTTCCATTCTGGAATTTCAAGTGGTTGCAATGGACCTTTTGGTACTTGATGCTCCGCCTTGACTCGTTGACAAGCTAGACACCTTGAGATAAACAGCGCTATCTCTCTCTTCATATTTCCCCACCAAAATGTATGTCGAAGATCATGATACATTTTGGTACTCCCAGGATGGATTGCAAACGGTGTGTTGTGCGCCTCCATCATGATTTTATACTTTAAATTAGGGTCGTTAGGAACACAAAGTCTGGAGTTGACTCGAAGTATTCCTTCTTCATCGATTCTTGCTTAAAGATAACACCTTCTTGCACTTTCTTCCTCATACGCATCGACTCCGTGTCTATAGCTTGAAAGCAACTTTAACTTTATCAATTAAAGTCGGTTCTACTCGTATATATTCGCCATCATCACATGGGTCCAGAGTCTTTAACTCTATCTCCATCCTTTGCAAGTCACACAAAATGGGCCTTTGTGTTGACAATATCGCACTTTATGCTTGCATATGATCTTACTCTTTCGATCGTTAGCTACCACGTTTGCTTTTCGGAGGATGGTATTGGATGGTATGATCATAATCTTTCAGCAGTTCAAGCCAACGCGTCGTTGTCGCATGTTGAGTTCCTTTTGAGTGAAGAAATATTTGAGGCTTTTATGATCCGTAAAGATCTCCACCTTCTCCCCATACAAGTAATGCCTCCAAATTTTAAGTGCGAAAACCACAGCTACTAACTCTAGGTCATAAGTAGGATAATTCCTCTCATATTCTTTGAGTTATCGTGAGGCATAGGCTATGACTTTCCTATGTTGCATGAGAACACATCCTAACCCTTTTGCGAAGCATCACATGAGATGACAAATCCCTCGTAACCGGATGGTATTGTCGAGCAGTCTTTGAAATGAGTCTCCTCTTGAGTTCTTGAAAACTCTTCTCACATTCCTCGCTCTAACCAAACTTTGTATCTTTCCGAGTCAGTTGAGTTAGTGGAGTAGCGATTCGAGAAAACCCTTCTACGAATCTCCGATAATAAACTAAGTAAGAGAAAGCTACGTGCTTTGGTCATCGATTTAGGTTGCTCCCGACTTTGAATAGCTTTAATCTTTCTTTGGGTCAAGCGGATATTCCATGACTTGATACCACGTGCCCAAGGAATGCTACTTCCTCAAGCCAGAACTCGCATTTCTTCAACTTGGCATAAAGCTTATATTCACGAAGCTTTTGGAGTATCAGCCTCAAGTGTTGCTCATGATCTTCACGACTTTTGGAATAAATAAGGATGCCATCAATAAAGACGACCACAAAGTGATCCAAATATTCCTCTTGAATACTCGGTTCATCATATCCATGAAGGAAGTAGGAGCATTAGTTAATCCAAAGGACATGACTAGGAATTCATAATGCCCGTACCGAGTTCTGAAAGCCGTCTTTAGAATGTCATCGGTTCTAATCTTCAATTGGTGATATCTGGAACGAAGATCAATCTTTGAAAAGAATTTGGCTCCTTTCAATTGGTCAAACAGGTCATCAATACGTGGCAATGGGTACCTATTTTTGATGGTGACATGATTCAACTCCCGATAATCAATACAAAGTCGCATACTCCCATCTTTCTTCTTCACGAATAGAACAGGAGCACCCCAAGGTGAAGTACTAGGACGAATAAAGCCAATGTCTAACAATTCCTGCAGTTGGGTCTTTAACTCCTGAAGTTCAAAAGGAGCCATTCGATATGGGGCTTTAGAAATGGGTTTTGTACCGGGTTCAAGGTCGATACAAAATTCAAGTTCACGCTCTGGGGGTGGGCCAGGAAGTTCTTCAGGGAATACGTCAGGAAATTCATTAACAATAGAAATATTATTCAAAACTGACGTATTTTTGTTTAGATTTGTGACATGAGCTAAGAAAGCTTGACATCCGTTTTCAATAAATGAATAGCTTTATGGCTTGAGATAGCGGTGATTGATTTTAATGGTTTGGTTGCTTGAATTAAGCATAATAGGTCGATTAGGAATATGAAAGCTAACAACCTTACGAAAATAATCAATTTTTGCATGATGAGTAGTTAACCAATCAATCCTAGAATTACATCAATTGCAAGTATTTTTAATGCAATAAGATCTATTGAGGTAATGTGTGGGTACCAACTTGAACCAAACAAGACTTATAAATAGTGGATGTAATGAAGGTTTCTCCCAACGGAGTTTCCACAGATAAGTCAAAGTCTAATTTCTCCTGAGTCAAATTTAATCGTTAAGCGCAAGTAGGAGAAATAAAAGAATGGGTATCTAGGTATCAAATAAGGTATAGACTTATTTAGAGTTTATGATAAGCTTACCCGTGATGACCTCATTCGGGTTCCTTTCTTTCGGGAGGTCACTACAAACGCTCTCCTTACACCATCTGGCTTTGACTTTTCTGGGACGGCCTTTGGTGCCTCCATACTAGCTGAAATTGTCTTCAGTGAACGACAAAATCGGGCTAGGTGACCTTCTCTTCCACAATTATAACATGCTTTCGACGGCATCACGCAGTTTGGACTGATGTGTCCCTCTCCTTCGCATTTGAAGCATATGATAGGTGGTCGTTCTCTTTCCTTAACAATGGGTACTGGTGTTGACATCTTTCCATCATTGTTGAATCTCCTCTTCTTGAAATGTCTGTTTTTACTGTCTTCGCCATGATTACCACCGAAGTGGTTACCATTTCTGGCATGTTGATTCCCTCCACGTTTGTTGTCGTAGTTTAGATGGTGATACCTTTGGTATTTTCATCTTCACGTGGTACGCTTTCTCTTAGTTGCGTTGACTCGTTACTGCGCTCCAATAACTGAGCCCTATTTACAACATCTGAGTACAAACACAGTTTATGAGAAATAAGATATTGACGTATCTCCGGTTTCAAACCTCTTAAAAACATTCGCGTCATTCGCTCCTCATTATCGACCAAATGGGATGCAAACCGGGATAACTCCGCAAATTTAGCCTCGTATTGCGACACGGTCATATTGTTTTGTTCCAATTTGATAAACTCCACTTCTTTCATGTGACGAATACTCTCGGGAAAGTACTTGTCGTTGAATAGCTCTTGGAACTTCTCCCAAGACATCTTGAGTGCGTCGGTGGAGTGCGTTTTCTGATTCCCACGAAGAATCGCCTCTCTTCACGCAACATGAAGGTGGCGAAGGGAACCTTTTGCTCCTCGGAGCATCCCAAGACATCAAATATCTTGGTGATCTGCTTTATCCATGCTTCCGCCTTAAGTGGTTTTGGCTCTCCTATAAACTCCAGTGGTCCCAGCTCCTTGAACTAATTAGTAGTGACCATCCGAGAGTTTCCAGTGTTTCCACCTACATTTTGGACAGGAGCCACTCTCGCCTGATGTTGCATGAATTGCATAAAGCCTCTGAACAGTCCATCATTCATCATTTGGTCAGTGTTGTTGTTTGCATGAGGATTGTTGCCTTCACGATGCACATTCTCGATTATTGATATGTGGAGACTCAGCGGTCTCTTGTGCTCCATTGCTATTTTCAACATTCTCGGATGTCATTTTTGAGATCTGCGCCACAAAACAAAGGTTCATTAACATATAACATATTATCCATATACTTTGACCAGACCAATTAAATACCAAATAAACTTAGGTAGGTCATACTAGCGAAGAATTCACCGTCTCTCCCCTCCTAGTTCTAGTCTCACATCATAGCGAGGATCATATCCTAAGCTTTGATACCAAGTATGTGACGCCCCAAAATTAGGTATACATCACCCATCTTGGGTGCCATGCGGATACATAGTACGTAATTCAAATACAACTTACTAATATATTATATGGGTGTACAATACGACAAAACATAAACTATGAGTTTGAATACAAATATTGTCTACTAGAGATTATACAAACTCAAAAGGAGTCCTTATTACAATTATTATCACACTATTTCACGAATAGTGAGGACTACTAATGCTATCCTACGGACCATCACTCCGTTTCCGACTCGTCCCGGCTATATTCTCATTTCACGAAGAGAACGGTGAAGAAAGAAAGGGTGAGCTCAACTAGCCCGAAGAAATATTATGACTAAGTTAATGCGAATAAATTATCATTAGTCTCCAACAATGTTAAACTGATAAAATATAATAGACATCAAGTTTAACTTTAGTGGAACAAGCAATCCATTAAAAGAGTCAAGTAGAAAATAAAATCTTCTATCTTTTATGATTTAAAAGGTTTTTCATCTTTATTATCATTTGAGACTCGACAATAAATATTCCACATCATCGAATCACCCTTGCTTTTCTGCCGATGATATTCTTTAGTATCACGACCACAATTATCCATGCACTATGGGCGAGAATATTTGTGTATTCATTAATGGTCATGATCATGCTAACAACTGTCCATCAATGCACCGGGCCAATGAGGACTTTTACCACATCATTTGTAACATTACGGTTATGATTACACCGAATAATCCCTGGTCATAATCATACCAAGTCCATCTATGCACTACAGGCCATAGATGACTTTCAAAAAATATAAATATGAGGATGATGACAATGATATAAGAATTCAATAAAACAAGTTCAAGAATTAATTTATCCAGGAACTAATAATGTCCAAATTGTCAACATGATACTGCTTTGTAGAGTAAAATTCAAGAATGCTCAGAAGAATATTTTCATGAAAAGATACTGGATGAAGCGCAAATATTAAGGATATTCCACTAATTTCATGGAGTATAGTAGTCAAAACTTTACCCAACTGAGTATAATATAGAATGGAATAACAAAAGAAATCACCATGAATGCGGTACTTCGCATAGACAAGTTATTCCAATAGAATGCTAAATAACGGAACGTGTCAAAGGCGAAATTGCATGACCAAGCGGATGTTCCAGCGAGAATAATTAAGAATAGAATAACAACAGAAATCACCTTGTATGCGGTACTGCGCGCATAGGCGAGTTATTCAATGAGAATACTAATATGGGGCGGAATCGGTCCCAGTAAAAGCGCATGACAAGAGATATTACAATGAGAATAATAATAAAAAGCGGAACCGAGTGCGGCGTGAAACGCATGAGCGAGGATATTCAACAGAATAATAAAAAAGGCGAAATCGGGCCCGAAATAGTAAACGCGCGCATGAACGAGGATATTCCAATGAGAATAATAAAGGCGGAATCGATTCGGCGTAAAAGCCTTGAGACAGGATATTCAGCGAGAATAATAAAGACGGAATAATAGAAGAATGTCACCAAGTATAGGGTAGACCGCGTGTACAGGTTATTCTCATAGAATGATAAGAAATAGAATAACAACAGTTCTCTTCATGAATAAGAAAGAATAACACCCCTTTCTCTCTATAATTTTCTCTCTTTAGAGTTTCAGTGAATTCGTAAGAAATAATAAAGGAATGAACTTCTATTTATAGAAGAATGGAAAGACATTGTGCAAGGATTTATTACAGATGCAATAATTCATATCATACGAATCCTTTGGTTGATTGAATTCAATTGAACTTTCCTAACACAAACAAAAATTAAAATAATATATATATAAATATAAAACATCTTTATAAATATCATAATCACTCACACCCACCATTTATTCACACTTGAATTTTCTTAAAAGCAATGTCATATCCCCTCCCCCACACAAGAATTTAATTTAATATATATATATTACGTATCTTACCCTCTGGCAAGATTTTACCCATAACTCCACTAAAACTTTCCAGATTCATCATTTTATACATATATATATATATATATATATATATATATATATATATATATATATATATATATATATATATATATAAGTAACAAAGCTGGGATAACTTCTACAAACAATTTGAAAAATGGATAAATGGGGTCCATAAAATACGTCAAAACTTACAACAATTACTATAGCAATAATTGAACAAAAGCTGAGTGACTTCTCACGTAAGCATCGATAATCAATCTTTGTGTCTTCTTATGCAACCATACGTATTCTTCGTACTTTTACTCTTGAGTAGTTCAACAAGATATCAGCGGTAAAACTTCTGCGGTTATTTCAATAAAATATTTTTTGTCGTTTTCTCAATCCAGATAATAATAATTACATTGTGGGGTCCAATTAATGATTGTCTTGTCAGTCAATGCGAATATTTTACATTTAAAAGCGAATATTCCCCACCAATCGAATATTATATAACAACTTGCGTATTTTGCAAAATTTATAATTATTACCCACAACTATAACATTATATCATAATATTCAAAAATGATAATTATAGAAAATTCATCTTTATTCAAAAAGTTGGGGTCTTACACTTTAATATTAATCGTAATTATTTAAAAATGATTTTAATTCTTTTAAAAATCATTTAAGGGTAATATTAATACTTTAAAAGTATTTTGAGTTATTATAAATAACTATAACATTTTGAAAATAATTTCATTAATAGTTTAATATTAATTAAATATTAATGATAATTAGATTATTTAATATTTAAATCATTTAATAATGATTCCAGTGTTTAAAAATTCATAATAAATTATAATAAATGATTAAAAATTATCATAAGTCATTTAAAAATAATATTACTGATAATTACAGATTTTGAGCTACAGGATAGAGTCTTAGACTCGATAATTTCCCGATAAAGCCGTCGGTACACCGACACGTTTTAGAAATTGATCTGGACTTAGATATTTTGAGTGTATTTATGTTTGTTTGTGATTCAATGACTGTTGAACATATGTGACAATGTGATTAGGTTATGTGCTGACTGCAATAAGCAATATTATGTGTTGAGATATGTTATTCTAATGTGTAAAATGATCTTATTACTGATAGGTGGTTATATAAAAGATAAAACTAAGTTACAAATTGTAAGCAGCGTATCAGGCAAGTATCTTACCTTTGCATTTCCTTTATGCAATGGACATGAGTAAGAATATTTCTGAATTATATTATTACTATACAAATTATTAACCCTATATTATATACGCTCATTGATTTTCAAGATGTTAGTATATGGTAAATTCAGATATATATTCTGTTCGTTAATTTCTATAAATGGTTATACAAGTGTCCCCAATTGGATAATCATTGTATTTAATCACATGTTGATACACCTTTGTTAATTACATGTATATATATATATATGTTGAATTGTAAGTTATTGTTGAACAAGATAAAACCTTTTTGTATCCAATCAAATTATTTTGGTTCGGATTTCAGAATAATTATGAACATCCTGCTCAAGTGAAAACTTTTATGCGCCCAAGGCGGACAGAGTGAATGATAATATCGTTCTTGCATGTAGTGTTGATCAATACAGGGCATACCGGGCTGATCTCCCCCCGTGCTCGTAAGTTATGACGGTTTATAGATGAATTTCTGTTAAACCTATTCGAAAATTAAAAACAATGTTCATAGCATGTCACCTAAACCCTATTTATAGTCAGTACGTAGTTTTAAAAATTTGGTATAGAATTAATATATTATTATCATTGGTACAGATTACTTCACAACTATGGAATCGCTGTAGAAGGGTAGTATAAAGAAAACATTTAATCATTTCAGTTAATAATTATAATTATTATTTTACTTGTTGGGCACTCAAATGCTCATCCTTGCTTAATTTAAATGTTTTCAGCTAAGTGTGAACAACCTGAAGGCTCTGCTAAGAACAAGGGAAAAGGAAAGGTTGCTGAATGATTACAGTGTTATCTTATGTAATAGTTGATATAATTAAGACAAGGATATATATTATCTATCATGATATGTAATGAATGTTTAAAGGTCTCGTACCTGGGAATTAGACTCTGATGATATGTAAATTAAGCTGATCTTTATATTATTGTTATTATTAGTAGTATTATTCCACTCATTGAAATGGTATCGTGAAGCACCGAGTTCAGGTTTCAAGTACCTGAATTTGGGGGCTTTACAGGTTGCTATTAGAGCTTAGGGTTAAAAACCTTTGGTGGGCTAGACCTTAGGCTATAACCTTAGGACAGAGGGAAACATTGAAAATATAAATAACTCATATAGAGTTTAAAAAGAGATGAATTGACTAAGCTCATCGTCAAATAAAATAAAAGATAACTTATATAAAACTATTATTTGCTGTGTGTATATACTATATGCTAATCAGGATAATTTATGTGTGTAGATGTCTGGTGGAAAAGACTTGTTATATGCATATAGCATGAAGAAGGATCAAATCCATACAACCGAGCTAATATCAAAGCCAATAGTTGAAATAGAGGCTCACGATGCAAACAACTCAGACGATGTGGTTATTGTAGAAAGTGTAGTACCAGATCCGGAGATGGTGGAACTGACAGTTAGTGATTCGGACACTAAAGTTGAAGCTGATCAAGCATCAACGGAGGTGCGGGATCTAAGGAACAAGGTTTCTTCTCCGGAAAGGCCGTGGGAGATAGAAAAATTGTTAAATAGTCAATTGCGTCAGGCGTTAATAGAAATAATGGAAGAACAAGATAAGCTTAAAATCTAAATTGATCAGATGGGAGCCACAAGAAACACATCATGTGCAGCTCCGAGCAAGAAGGGGAAAAGAAAGATAGAAGACCATGACTTAGGAAAATCTGATAAGAAGAAAATGAAAAGAATATATTTATAATGCGGTTAAATGTAACGAACGAGATTTTTGTAATTTAATTCTTAATATTTATTGAATTAAATAAATAATTTCGATGATTTAATTATTAGATTAAAATTAATTGATGCAATTGTAATAGATTAATTTAATTATATGTGTTATATTAATTAAATTAATGTGGAGAATAATTATTATTCAAGTATGTAATTATATGAGCTTATTGAATTAAAAGAAATATTTAATAAGCCTAATGTTAATTTAATTAATTTAATAATTAATTAGAGATTTAAAAATTTGATATAAGTAATTAATGAGAAAATTAATTATATGACTATGTGATTTTATGAGAAATTATTATATTTTATTTATATTAAATTAAATAATATATTTGAGTTATTGTATAATTGGGTGTGACACGATTTAAACTATAGTATAAGAGATTTATTAAATTAAATGATTTTGAATCAATTAAGGCTTGCCAAACAAGGCCCTAGTAATGGTTGGAAGCAGTTACCCATTATTGGGTTAACTGACCATAATGCGCGTCAGTTGATTATTTTTATACGTATTCTCTTTTCTTTCTTATTATTTTGCTAAGTCTAGAGAATAATCAGAGAGAGTTTGTCAGAGAGATTTAAGATATTGAGAAGGAGATTAAGTGTGGGTAATTGAAGAAACATCTGAGTTTTCTAATCTACGCTTTACACTCAAGGTAATCTTCTCCTTCCCAAATTCTAAATTTACGTGGTTTAGTTTTCATGAAAATGGCTTTCAAAGCTTTTGTAAAGTCTCTGTAATTGGGAAAGGGTGTGATTATGAGTTTATGTATGTGTTAAATGTTACCATATCATATTTGATTATATATATATATATATTATGTAAACCATATCTTCAGTATCATAAAATATGTCGTATATGTTGTTCAAAACTTACAAAGTATGGGTTATGGCCATATGGCCTTATACGTGATTTTAATATGTCAAACATAAATGTTTTTGTAAAATTTTCACTCTTATTTGATTATGCATTTTGATACGAAGAGACCAAACCTTAAATAAACGGATTCGGTGTTATAACGAATCCGTAGTGTTAAATTTTATGTTTTTGGTCAAAACCTTCAAGAACACAAAGAACAGTGAAAACATTTCATATTTTAATTCTGTAATTATGTGTTTTAAATGGTTAAAGTCACTCTATAATTGTTGGGTAATGATTATGTATGAATTCTAGCATGTGGTTATGTTAATTTAGTGAAATTAATGATCATGTAGTGTCCATTTCATTTGAACTCGTGTTCTTCACTAAATCGGGAATCAGAATGCTGAGTTTCAGCATTTATTGGCAACTCTTTCGAACTAAAAATCTCAAGCATCATCGCTTAAGTCTCCTAATCATGTCTAAGGCTCCTGCGCCAGCACTTGCATATACAAAAGAAAATAAATATATAAAGTAAAACGCAAGCACCACTCTCCGAATGTTCGTAAACAAATTTTTTTAAAATGTTTAAGTCTAGCAATGTGGTATTAACTTAATTTAATAAACATAGAAATATGTTAGAAGTATAATGAGATGTTAAAATAGATACTTAACATGTAAATAACATAATTGCATGTGGATTGAATTATTGAATACATAATTAGCTTATTATTCGTGAAGTGTAAATTATGTGACAATGAATGTGATAAATTGACTAAGTATAGTCATAACCAAAGTTAGACAAAAGAATGAAGTTATGATGATTAATTACATTATAATTAACTGGTATTGTGAACGTAAATGATATATAGGATTTAAATCAAGGAACGATTTTAATTAACGTGTAATCTACGCACGAGGCAAGTTTCCTAACCCTACTTGTTATCATTATTCAAGTTTATAAATCAAGTTCATTTGTTATGTTAAAGATTAATTATCTTTTCAAAGTATGATTATGTTATATAATAATTGTTCTATTGTGTACCTACTGAGATTGTTATTCATTTTAAATATCATTTATTGTGAACCTTGTTAGACTAGCGAATCTTTATTGATTCAACTAGTCCATAGTTGATGAACGTTCTAAATTCAGAACCCTTATTGATTTATCCAAACCAAACTTCCTTTGGTGCGAACTCTAATGTCAAACCGAGATGAACAACCCCGCAAAGGATTTACTTACTTATGCGTTAGCGTTAAGATATTGTGCATGATGATGGTACTAAGGGTCGATCCCCTAAGTACGAGTAGAAAGGTCCATAGTCTTATGACTGTTAAAGGTTTCAAGTATAACCCTTCTAACCTAGGACATAGTTCAAGGTCTTATGACCCTCAGAAATCTTTTGATTCTTGTTACTCATTCTTGATTCAAAAGTTGAGCTTTCATTTCAGAAGTCTTTGATTCACTCGCATGTTATTATACATTATTATTTCATTATTTTACTTGTGGGCAATAGTGCTCATTCTTGCGTAATAATAACGTTGCAGTTAAGAACGAAAGGTCCGACGAGCCTTCTACTAGCAAAGTCAAGGGCAAGATTAACAAGTGATGAAGATTTGTTGTTTTATATGATGATGTATTTCTGTTTAAGACTTAAGTTAATGATGTTGTTTAAGACTTATTTGATTATTTTTCCGCATAGATGTTTAAGGTTAGTATGACCTGGGATTATGTTTATTATTCAGATGTTGTAACCCAATAAGGGGAAGATTTATTTATATCTATTGCATGGTTTGCATTTATTGTGGGTAGATAGATAGATGATATTTGTACAGTGAACACCAAATTCTGTGGAATCGAAGTACCTGGATTTGGGGGTGTCACAAGTTGGTATCAAAGCTGTAGGTTATGAACCTTTGGTGGGGGGAACAGCCTTAGGTAATAACCTTATAGAAAGAACATAGTGATGGAAAACTCTTATCGAGTTCTAGGAAATGAATTTTTGTAATTCATTGAAGATAATAAAAGACTTTATGTGGTTATGTGTTAAATTATGTGCTCACTAGTACGACTTAGTAACTAAAACTTGAAATTTTGTTGTCGGGGATGTTGGATGTTGGAGGAACTAGTCGAAAGTTGGGAGGAGGAACCCCCCGAGTACCTACAAGACTCTACAAGAGGAGGAGCCCCGAGATTCTTGTCGTTAGGGAACAGTTGGTACAGAGGGAGTCATCTCCGTTGATCACCGTTGTTGGTCAGGAGCATGAACCTAAAACTGATCCTGAGGAAGAATTTGAACAGGAAGAGGAAGAAGAGGAGTTTCCACAGCACTCCATTGATGCTGAGATGTACGACACATTATTCAACCGTAATATAGAGTTACGAGATGAGGTTCAGGATCTGACTGAGTGGGCGATTATTCAGCAGATTACTCTCGAGCAGAAGGAGAGGGAGATTTTGACTCTTCACTCACGACTGGGAAATGTAGAATGGGTTTGGTCCACGAGAAGGGTCAAACCGAAGATAAGACCGCAGAGATAGAAAAGTTGAAGAAGAAACTGAAGGAAAGCTCTGAAAGGCTGATTATAGCAGAGGAAGGGTGGGTAAGAGAGTCACGTCGTGCTGATCTTGCAGAAGAGGACGGTCGTGCAAAGAAGGCGAAGCTTGGGGAGACTTATTCTACACTTAATCATGCAATGGATGATGCCCATGATCTAGTTTTAAGGTACCCCATCCAGTTCGAAGGACTTCCATCGTACATGCTGGATCGCAGGACGATGTCTCGTATTATGGAAGAGGAGCGTAGCAAGGCTATTCAGCACCTTGACAGACAATGATAGAATTTGTTTACTTATGTGATAAACTTGTCTATTATTTAGATGTAAATTCTGATGTAGTTATGAACAAAGGAATATTTTAATATTTAAATCCTGTGGATTCTTTATCTCATGATAGTTGATGAATAGCAGTGATGCTATTGTCTGATGTTAAAACTCTTCATTTAAATTAAATATATTAAGTTGTTTGAGATGATGTGTTAAATAATTATATTAAATTGTTGAGTTAAGTCTTAACTATTTAGAGAATTTAATAGAGATCTAATAAGCATATATTTTAACAGAATTATGCCGCCAAGAAGAAGACAACAACGTCAACCAGCTCAGGAAGAGTCTACGAATAACAACAATAATGCCAATGCTAATCCTGTTCAGCAATCGGTTAACTTGCTAGCTGGAGCAATGAATAATCAACCTCAAGCTCCACCAAATACTACGTTTAAGGATTTCAAGGCGGTGGGACCGCCAGAGTTTAAAGGTTCCATGAACCCGATTGAGGATCAAACGTGGGTTATGGAAATGGAGAAGGTTTTCGATGTTGCTAGAGTTAGAGAAGACCAGAAGACCGCTTTTGCAACATTTATGCTGAAGTCTGAAGCCAGTTATTGGTGGCAAGCAAAAAAAGTTCGTGGAGGTGAAGGTGTAATTACTTGGGAGAGATTCAAAGAGATGTTTTTTGAGATGTATTTCCCTACTAGCTCACAGAACCAAATGGAGGTTCAATTTCTGGAATTGAAGCAGGGGAATATGACCATACCTGATTATGCGGCTAGATTCAACGAGTTGGCGAGGTTCGCCTCGTATCAAGTACACACGGACGAGAGAAAAGCCAGAAGATTCGAACAAGGACTAAAGCCCTGGGTATATAGTAAAGTATCAATGTTTCAGATAAACACGTTTGCTGGAGTACTGGAAAAGGCCATCCTCACTGAAGGTGGAAGCGATGCGGTGACCAAGTACAATCAAGATCAGAAGAAGAATGAAAGTGAAGGAAATAACAAGACTAGTGGAAGTGGCACAGGAGGTGGTAATTTTAATCAGAAGAAGAGGTGGAATGACAACTCATCATCGGGAAATCAGCAAGGAGGTCAGAAGAAGAGAATCAAAGCATGCCCGACCAAGTGGAAAGCTCATCGGGAGTTTGTATGAAGGAAAAGAGTGTGCTACAATTATGGTCAGGAGGGCCACATAGCACCCAACTGTCCTAACCCAAAGAAGTGTGCCTGCTTCACCTGTGATTCAAAAGATCATTTGGCAAAAGATTGTCCTAAGAAGGGATCTGGAGGGGCATGATCAGGAGGAAACAAGGGAAACAACAGTGGAAACGCCTTGACTATCACTGGACCAACCGCAACAAACCGACCGACCGCTAGGACTTTCAACATGACGGTGCAGGATGCAGTTCAGTCTCGTGATGTGGTGTCAGGTATCATTCCGATCAATAAAATTAATGCTTATGTTTTATTTGATTCGGGTGCTACTTGTTCCTTTATATCCGATGACTTTGCTAAGAATTTAGATTTGCCTAAGGATGAATTGGATTACCCCATGAACATAGAAATTGTGAATAGAGAAATAATCCCTGTTAAGTACGTACATAAGAACTGTAGAGTGGATATTAAGGGTAATATCATGAACGTAGATCTTATCCCTATTCGACTTGGGGAATTTGACGTTATATTGGGAATGGACTGGTTATTCAATTACGGGGCTATAATTGATTGCCAAAAGAAGCGTATTAAACTTATGACTCTGTCAAAGGTTGTGTTTTATGGTAGCAAGTCGCATAGACAAGCGAGTTGTCTGACGATGATGCAGGCCAGGAAGTTATTAAGACAAGGCTGTGTAGGATACTTAGCTTACATAGTCGACAGTAGAAAAGAGATTCCGAAGGTAGAAGAGATACCGGTAGTGAGAGACTTCGTCGATGTTTTTCCAAACGATTTGACAGGACTTCCACTAGATAGAGAGGTATATTTCGTGATCGATTTGGCACCCGGAACCGCTCCAATATCGAAGGCACCATACCGAATGGCACCAGTAGAGATGAAAGAACTAATGGTACAACTACAAGAATTATTGGACAAGAAGTACATTCAACCAAGCGTATCGCTGTGGGGAGCGCCGGTGTTATTTGTGAAAAAAAAGGATGGATCGATGTGGCTCTGCATTGACTATAGAGAACTGAATAAGGTCACGATTAAGAACAGATATCCATTACCGAGGATCGACGACTTATTTGATCAATTGAAGGGAGCGAGATACTTTTCCAAGATAGACTTGAGAAGCGATTATCATCAACTGAAGGTGAGACCAGAGGATGTACCGAAGACAGTGTTCAGAATGCGATATGGTTACTACGAATTTTTGGTAATGTCGTTTGGTCTAACGAATGCTCCTGCAGCATTTATGGGACTAATGAATGGTGTGTTTAAGCCGTTTTTGGATAAATTCGTAGTTATATTTATAGACGACATTTTGGTATATTCGAAAACCAAAGAAGAACACGAAGAACATTTGAGATTAATGTTGGAGGTATTGAGAAGGGAAAAGTTGTATGCTAAGTTTTCGAAATGTGAATTTTGGATCGAGCGAGTACAATTTCTTGGTCACGTGATCCATAAAAATGGAATTTCGGTAGATCCATCAAAAGTCGAAGCCGTGATTAACTGGGATCAGCCGAGAACGCCATCGGAAGTAAGAAGTTTTCTTGGATTGGCAGGATATTATAGAAGATTCATTCAAGACTTTTCCAAGATCGCAACTCCGTTAACGAATTTAACTCAAAAAGCTGTGAAATTTGTTTGGACGGATAAGTGTGAGGAATGTTTTCAAGAATTGAAGAAGATGTCGAGTACAACACCTGTGTTATCTCTCCCGGATGATACATGAAATTTTGTTGTTTATAGTGATGCGTCGCATAAAGGACTTGGCTGTGTGCTGATGCAAAATAGCAAAGTCATTGCGTATGCATCACGATAATTGAAGGATTACGAGAAGGGATACCCGACCCATGACTTGGAGTTAGCTGCAGTTGTTTTTACTTTGAAAATTTGGAGGCACTATCTCTACGGGGAGAAGTGTGAAATATATACGGACCACAAGAGTCTGAAATATATTTTCACGCAGAAGGATTTGAATATGCGTCAAAGAAGATGGTTGGAATTAATTAAGGATTACGACTGTGAGATTTTATACCATCCGGGTAAAGCAAATGTGGTTGCCGACGCCTTAAGTAGAAAGGGTCGTGAGAAATTGATGAGGTTGATTGCGTCAGAGGAGCTAATTGCGAAATGGAGAAACTGGAGTTGAAGTGAAGTATCCTATGGAGATTGATGAGAAGCTATTTTCGGATGCAACTGTACAACTCCACTAGATAAAGTAAAGGAGGTTCAACTTCAAGACGAAGAATGTAAAAAGGTGACAAAGAAGATATCTCAAGGAACCGAACCAAGATTTAAGATGGATAAGGAAGGAATATCGAGATTTGAAAGTAGAATTTGGGTTACCGCCAAAGACAAGAGATTAAGGAAGAAATTTTGAGCGAGGCTCATAGTTCACGATATTCGATTCACTCCTAGTAGTACCAAAATGTACCAAGATCTTCGACAACATTTCGGTGGCCAAATTTAAAACGAGATGTTGCGAGAATGTGTTGCCAAGTGTCTCACATATGTCGAAAGTGAAAGTAGAACATCGAGACCAAGTGGATTGCTACAACCGTTAGAGATCCTAGAATGGAAATGGGAACATATTACAATGGACTTCGTGGTTGGCCTTCCGACGACTCGTAAAGGGCATGACGACGCAAAGATATGGGTTATCGTTAACCGATCGATTTAAATCCGTACACTTTCTTTCGATCAAAATCAGATTCAACTTAGATCAATTGGAAAGGTTATATGTGAAAGAGATTGTTTTGAGGTACGGAGTGCCGGTTTTAATTGTTTTCGATAGGGATCCGCGCTTTACATTGAACTTCTGGAAACGTCTACATGAATGCATGGATACGCAATTGCGAATAAGTACAACATATCACCCTCAGACAGACAGACAGAGTGAAAGAACGATTCAGACCTTAGAAGATATGCTAAGAGCCTGTGTGATGGACTTTAAAGGAAATTGGGATGATCACCTACTGTTAGTAGAGTTCGGCTACAACAACAGTTACCACGCTAGTATTGACATGCCGCCTTATAAAGCGTTATATGGTAAAAAGTGCAGAACTCCGCTTTACTGGGATGAAGTTGGTGAAAGACAATTCTAGGCCAAAATTGGTACACAGATGAAAGAAAAATAGTCAAAGTGATCCAAAGCACGACTGGTAGTAGCTCAAGATAGGCAGAAGAAATACGCTGATCCACATCATAAAAATGTTGAGTTTGAATCGGGTAGTTATGTGTTCTTAAAGGTCTCTCCATGGAAGGGAAAGATCAGGTTCAGAAAGAAAGGGAAATTAAGCCCAAGTTTCATTAGACCATTTGAAGTACTTCGAAGAATCGGAGAGGTTGCGTATGAGGTAGCCCTACCTCCAGCACTCGAGAATGTCAACAACGTCTTCCATGTTTCTATTTTACGACCCTACAAACCCGATTACAAGCATGTAATTGAATACGAACCCCTAAATTTTGAAAAAGACTTATCTTACGAAGAAATTCCTATTCAAATTGTCGATATAAAAGAACAAGTTCTCAGAAATAAAGTAATACCTTCTGTTAAGGTAATTTGGAGGAACCACAACGCTGAAGAAGCTACGTGGAAACTCGAAGAGAATATAATGAAGAATTACCCTCATTTATTTACTTAAATTATGTGTAAGCAATTTTGGGGACAAAATCTTTGTAGGGGGGGAGAATGTAACGGGTCGAAATTATTGAGTTGTGATTCTGGGGACATAATCCTTTTAAGGGGGGAATGATGTGACGAACGAGATTTTTGTAATTTAATTCTTAATATTTATTGAATTAAATAAATATTTTTGATGATTTAATTATTAGATTAAATAATTAATTGATGCAATTGTGATAGATTAATTTAATTATATGTGTTATATTAATTAAATTAATGTGGAGAATAATTATTATTCAAGTATGTAATTATGTGAGCTTATTGAATTAAAAGAAATATTTAATAAGCCTAATTTTATTTTAATTAATTTAATAATTAATTAGAGATTTAATAATTTGATATAAGTAATTAATGAGAAAATTAATTATATGACTATGTGAATTTATGAGAAATTATTATATTTTATTTATATTAAATTAAATAATATATTTGAGTTATTGTATAATTGGGTGTGACATGATTTAAACTATAGTATAAGAGATTTATTAAATTAAATGATTTTGAATTAATTAAGGCTTGCCAAACAAGGACCTAATAGTGGTTGGAAGCAGTTACCCATTATTGGGTTAACTGACCATAATGCGCGTCAGTTGATTATTTTTATACGTATTCTCTTTTCTTTCTTATTATTTTGCTAAGTCTAGAGAATAATCAGAGAGAGTTTGTCAGAGAGATTTAAGATATTGAGAAGGAGATTAAGAGTGGGTAATTGAAGAAACATCTAAGTTTTCTAATCTACGCTTTACACTCAGGGTAATCTTCTCCTTCCCAAATTCTAAATTTACGTGGTTTAGTTTTCATGAAAATGGCTTTCAAAGCTTTTGTAAAGTCTCTGTAATTGGGAAAGGGTATGATTATGAGTTTATGTATGTGTTAAATGTAACCATATCGTATTTGATTATATATATATTATGTAAACAATATCTTCAGTATCATAAAACATGTCGTATATGTTTTTCAAAACTTATAGAGTATGGGTTATGGCCATATGGCCTTATACGTGATTTTAATATGTCAAACATAAATGTTTTTGTAAAATTTCCACTCTTATTTGATTATGCATGTTGATACGAAGAGACCAAACCTTAAATGAACGGATTCGGTGTTATAACGAATCCGTAATGTTAAATTTTATGTTTTTGTTCAAAACCTTCAAGAACATAAAGAACAGTGACAAAATTTCATATTTTAATTATGTAATTATGTGTTTTAAATGGTTAAAGTCACTCTATAATTGTTGGGTAATGATTATGTATGAATTCTAGCATGTGGGTATGTTAATTTCGTGAAATTAATGATCATGTAGTGTCCATTTCGCTGAACTCTGTGTTCTTCACGAACTGGGAATCAGAATCTGGAGTTTTTGTGCATGCCATGACGCCAACTCCGTAATCGAAGTCTCGTCCTCAATTGGCCACCATGTCAAGATCGCCAAGTCTCGTAACCAAGCGCCATCAAGGCCAAGACACGCAAAGACCAAGTATAAAAGTGAAAGCCATGCTCACTACTCTAGAATGTTCGTAAACAAATTTTTAAAAATGTTTTAAGTCTAGTAATGTGGTATTAACCTAATTTAATAAACATAGAAATATGTTAGAAGTATAATGAGATGTTAAAATAGATACTTAACATGTAAATAACATAATTGCATGTGGATTGAATTATTGAATACATAATTAGCTTGTTATTCGTGAAGTGTAAATTATGTGACAATGAATGTGATAAATTGACTAAGTATAGTCATAATCAAAGTTAGACAAAAGAATGAAGTTATGATGATTAGTTACGTTATAATTGACTGGTATTGTGAACGTAAATGATATGTAGGATTTAAATCAAGGAACGAGTTTAATTAACGTGTAATCTACGCACGAGGCAAGTTTCCTAACCCTACTTGTTATCATTATTCAAGTTTATAAATCAAGTTCATTTGTTATGTTAAAGATTAATTATCTTTTCAAAGTATTATTCTGTTATACAATAATTGTTCTATTGTATACCTACTGAGATTGTTATTCATTTTAAATATCATTTATTGTGAACCTTGTTAGACTAGCGAATCCTTATTGATTCAACTAGTCCATAGTTGATGAACGTTCTAAATTCAGAACCCTTATTGATTTATCCAAACTAAACTTCCTTTGATGCGGACTCTAATGTCAAACTGAGATGAACAACCTTGAAAAGGGATTTACTTATGCGTTATCGTTAAGATATTGTGCATAGTATGGTACTAAGGGCTGATCCCCCTAAGTACGAGTAGAAAGGTCCATAGTCTTATGACTGTTAAAGATTTCAAGTATAACCCTTGCTAACCCAGGACACACTTCAAGGTCTTATGACCCTCAGAAATTTTTTGATTCTTGTTACTCATTCTTGATTCAAAAGTTGAGCTTTTATTTCAGAAGTCTTTGATTCACTCGCATGTTATTATACATTGTTATTTCATTATTTTACTTGTGGACAATAGTGCTTACTCTTACGTAATAATAACGTTGCAGTTAAGAACAAAAGGTCCGACGAGCCTTCTACTAGCAAAGTCAAGGGCAAGATTAACAAGTGATGAAGATTTGTTGTTTTATATGATGATGTATTTCTGTTTAAGACTTAAGGTAATGATGTTGTTTAAGACTTATTTGTTAATGATTCCGCACAGATGTTTAAGGTTAGTATGACCTGGGATTATGTTTATTATTCAGATGTTGTAACCCTATAAGGGGAAAATTTATTTCTATCTATTGCATGGTTTGCATTTATTGTGGGTAGATAGATAAATGATATTTTTACAGTGAACACCAAATCCCATGGAATCGAAGTTCCAGGATTTGGGGGTGTCACAAGAAAAGCGAGAAGGTTTGAGCTGGGATTAAAACCCTAGCTCTATAACAAGGTGGCAATGTTGCAGACCCTTACATTTGCAGCACTCATGGAGAAAGCGATTATAGCTGAGGAGGGAAATGAGGCCATGAGCCTTTACAACAAGGAGAGGAAGAACAAGGGTAAGGTCGAAGGAGCTGGGAAGGTGGAAATTAATAGTGGGAGTAGGGGTGGTAGTAGCAAGAGGAAGGGGAGCAATTTTGGAAGTGTGCAGGTAAACCAATAAGGTACGAAGAAGCAGATGGTGTCGTGTAAGACTTATTGAAAGAACCACTCTGGGGAGTGTTTGAAGGGGAAATTTGTATGCTATAAGTGCGGGCAAGAGGGCCATATCTCTCCCAACTGCCCCAATCCTGGGATAAACAGTGGGTGTTTTCTATGCGGGTCGACTGAACACAAGGTGAAGGATTATCCGAAGAGGAGGACGGAGGCAGGAAGTGTGAATACTGGTACTGGCAGTGGGACTTTAGCAATCACGGGACCTACGTTATCGAGCAAGCCAACAAAATCAACAGCAAGGGTCTACAACATGACTGTCCAGGATACGATGACAGCTGGCAATGGAACTCCAGGTATTATTCGAATAACTTTTATTTTCTTTTACATGATTTTCCTATATATAGTAAATTATTTTATAAAGAAATTTTGAAGGAGGAATTTGAGTTCTTTTAGAAATCAAATTTCCGTTTAATCAGATAGACAAGCTTTATGTGAATAGTTAAAGATCAGTTCGATCAGAGTTGATCGAGATCTACTTGCAATGATTATGCATGCTATGTACCTTGGTATGTATAGGTTTTAAAGCTGTGATTTCGTGGACAGAATCTTTATAAGGGAGGGTGAATGTAACAACCCGATATTTTCTATATAAATAAATAAGAAATTTTGCGTATAATTTTTTTTTCATTTTAAATATGAGGATTTGTACAAGATAAAGCGTATATAATTATGCAATAAATAAAAATATATTTATTACATTAATATTTACAAATAATTTTATTTTAGAATTATTGATTATTATAAATTATATTCTTATAATAATTAATTTTAAACTAGAAATGTTTTTATGAAAATATAATTATATATTATTTAAATAATATATGAAATGATTTTTAGAATTATTATAATAACTATTTATTTTATTATATGAATTTATGTTAGATTAATTAAGTTAATTATTTTAACTTAATTAATAATGTTATATATAAAGAATAAATTAGATATGGAATCCAACCCTAATTTTGGATTTTGATCAAGGAATGAGAATAATAATATAATATTAATTATATTTTGATTTCTTAGTGCTATAAATATGTCATTGTATATACGTATTGATGATGTATTATGGTGTATTATGACCAAACCCTATCATTAATTTGTTTAACCCTATTTTTAAATTCAAATGGGAAATTCAAATCTTGTTATATAAGCTGTGTTATATGATTTATGTTACATATTAAATGATTAATTAGGTAAACCCTAATTAATTTTTAAAAAACCCTAATTATAAAATCCTAATATCTAGAACCCTAATTTGAAACCTAAACTGGAGTTTTGCTCAGTCAGAAATTGTGTTAATGTGATTAATTAACAAGTATTAGAATTATGATTGTTAATTATGGAAACCCTAAATTACTAAACTAGAAAACCTAATTTCTATATTTAGTAACCCTAATTAGTAATTATAAAATCTAATTACTAATTATAAACCCTAATTGCTAAATTAGCAAGGTTAATTATGATTAGTTAATTTTAAACCCTAATGTTCCTGTATAATATAATTAGAAAATTAAACACGATTAAAAAACACTAATTTGCAAAAATTAGAAACTAACATTATTTTTATTTTATTTTAAACCCTAGTTGTAATTCTAGAAATTAAAAATTTGTGCTAAACCCTAAGGGTCAAACCCTAAGGGTTTGCAATATTACAAGGATGCCATTAAAATTCCAAGCAAAATGACCAAAATACCCCTCTTGAATTATTTCAAATAACTTGAATATCAAGCAATAATGGAGTGGGTGAGCTAACCTTGACTTTCTATTAACTTATAATTGCCAGCACTATGAGGTCCCCGAATCCGAGGTCCCGAATCACCGCGGATCCGGTTCGATCATTCTAACACTATTACTATATTTGCGGAAGATATAAACATAAATTGTTTATACAATAACTTTACACACTATTTCCCAAGGTCGAGTAACCTTAACTTATACACAAATCATAACTTTTCTAACACATAACATTATTATCATACAACACTATTACAAATCTACTGCACACGTATACTAACTTTAAGCTGGAACTGTCTTTAACCTTTCCTTGTATCCGACGCGTTTGTCTTAATCTGCAATGTTTTATCATGATATAGCAAGTGTGAGCATAAGGATTGCCCAGCAAGTTTAAGTTCAATAATATAACGATATATCATGATTGAAAGAATCTGAATAATAAGCTGGCTATAATTCAACAATATAATTGTGAACTAGCAGGAACAAATTTATGACTGAACAAGTATTATACATGAACAAATATATCTGAACCAACTGGTAATGAAGGTGATCAGCCTTTCATACCTGACTTATACATACAATATGTACATAGTACAATTCATGGCAACCAGCAATGATTAACCATAAGCTTATCCGAATGAAACAACTCTTAGTAGAGTTAAGTAAAAACAAACTTGACTGAATCGTTGATTACCGCTACAGAATTTATATCGCTTTGTCTGACGACCTAATATATAAATAATATCGATATTCAAATTAGAATAATATCATCACAGTATTTAAAATAACCTAAACAGATTATCACATAATCCTATTCGTCTATAACACACATACGACCTATCCTCAAGTCAAACTTTTACAGTCTGAGTCGAGTTTGACAAAATGCTAACATCTCGACGTTCTAGTCGAAAAATTCACGAGTTTAAGTTCAATAAAACTCTGCCTAACACTTAACCATTAACTAAGAAAATTTATTAACAGTCGAAATATTTTTCCAAGTCTCATAATAATATTTGAATAATTATTATCATTTATCATGAATTTTCAATCATTAATATTATATTTATATGATTTAAATACTTTAATCTCATATATTAAAAGTTTTTCTTGAACATAAAAGTCAAATATCAATCCAGCAACCCAGATTTGGAATCCAGCAAGCTAGATTCTAAATCCAGTATCTAGATGGCCAACCCAGCAAACTAAACTGCAATCCAGCAAACTGGATATCACATCCAGTGACTAGATTGCAATCCAGCAAGCTGGATTCAACATATTTTCAATTCAGTAAACTGTTTTTCAATCCAGCAAGCTGGATTCCATATCCTTCTCACGAAAATACCAAATCAGCTTATTATTTTTCTATCCTTTGTCCAAACACATATACATATAAATCATACACAAAAAGTATTTTTCCATAATTTTCCAACTTCCTTTAGTATTTTCCAAAAATCATTTTTAGTCAATTCCTTAAGAAATTAGCCCCATCACGCTTAACTCCAGAAATTCCCATCTCTTGACACAATCTTATACGTGTTAACGTAACACTCCAGTTTAAATTTTGTGGCCATCAGAGTTGTAGAACTCCGGTTATAGCGATTTTCGTCGGAAAATCACAAAAATTGAAATGGTCATAACATGGTCATTTTAAGTCGGAATGAGCTCATTTTTGGACAGGAGGTACTTTATACCATATATTTTCATGTCCCAAAAGACCGGAAGTTTTCTCAGAATTTAAGTGGCAGAAAATGCCATTTTAAAATTTTGGGCAGAAACTATTTGGCGTTTTACAGTTTTTCATGCTTTGTTAAAAATAGTCCATACGAAAATATACAACTCCTTTTTCAGTTATTCCACTTGGAGACGTTAGAAGACTCGTAGATCTAACTCTAGGACTTGACCACACTCAAAAATTCGAAATATAATAGGAGATATGGTCGTTTGAATTTCATGTTTCATTTTCATCAAAATATGATTTTCGAATCTTGATGAGTTCTAAGAAAACTTTCATGTTCACACATAATAACCAACCTAACTCATCATAATACCTACTAATACTTCATATACACATGAATCTACCATAATACATTATCTATTTCATCAAACCATCATCAAACACAAGATTAAACACCATCAAGGCAAAAAAAATTAGGATTTTCTACATTTGGAAAACCTAGCTTCTATTTTATACCTTAGATCTAACTTTTGATCCTCAAAATAGATAGTTCTACACATAACACACTCTAGATCTTGTAGATCTATAATTTTGAAGATCAAGAACATAACTCCATGTTTTGATTAAAACAATTAAGAATAACTTAGATAAAAGGTGATTTATACCTTGATATCTTGCTAGTCCTTCTTAATCTTTCAAAGTAGATGATGATCTTGAGTAGCATGAAGATCCAAAACCTTCTCTCCTTTACCTCATGTAGCTGCCAAACATAGCCCCTCTCTCTAGTTGATTTTAGTTGCAATGTAGGAAATAAGAGATGAAAGAGAAAATGGGTTTTATTTGTTTGTTAGTAATTTATGTATAGATATATTTTATATATCTACATATATCCCCCAATCTCATCTCTTCTTCTCTTCCTTAGTCATTACATTGATGCTTGCACTCTTGGACAAAAAAATAAGTGGCCAAGTAAATTAGTGACACCTTGCATAGTTGGTGACCAAATAAAGCAATGAAATCATTTCATTCACCCCTCTTTCCTTCCCTTTGTGTGGTCAGCCGTGTGGCCAGCCATATGGCCTATAACTCCACATATTTATTTTGTTTTTAATGCTTTCTTTGATTTACTAAATGTCCAAAAAGTCCTCTCCCACTTGGGCTAAGAATTGGGCCATTCTTTTAATGTTTTGGGCTTACCAATTTAGTTTCTTTGGGCCATAACAAATATCATATTTCCATACTCTTAAAATTACCCTTCCTTAATTATTTAATTAGGATTTCCATTTTCTCAATTATAACATAAATCCTTACTCATGCACATTTATTTCCTTAACCCAAATAGAACTGCTATAATTAGGTTATAAAATTAATTAGTTGAGATGTATAAAATAAATCTCTTAGAATTAGTATATATTCTACATACCATAATTCTCTCATCCCATAACCCTTAAGTTAAATAAAATTTTCATTCCTCATATATAATTAGGATCACTCTAGTTTCTTTTATTTGTTTGTATAATAAACAAGTATAAACCATCTCATAATATTCATATTCATTACTCACATAACTTTTAACCCTTAGGGTTTTATACTTAGCATTAGAGTTCCCAAATTAGGGTTTCATATAAATCGTAAAAATTTTCTAACTGAACGTTGACGTTCTAAATATAATAGGGTTTGTCACAAATATAATTTATTTGGTGAACCCTTGACCCTTAAACACATACTGTACACATATACACAGAACATATTCACTTATTCCCTTAATCCTGAATAATTCACTTAAATCCTTCACAGAATTTTGAAATCCTCAAAATTCCTTCTTAAAAATATCAAACGCATACACTTATTTGCTATCAAGGTTCTATTATTAAACCTTAAATCAATTAATAAAATTTTTAAAAATATTCAAAATTCTCGGGTTGTCACAAGCACATGAGCTCTAGATCAACCATACATGTATCTATCACTTCTTTATATAGATTGAGAGAGAAATGATTGCATTTGTTAGCCATTTTAGCACAAACACTCAACTAAGACCCTCTCTCTCTAACCTCCGAAATATACTAGTATTACAGTCCCACAACCAAGCCCCACGAACACCATAACCAAATCAGAAGCCTAGAATCAAAGATTGTTCATAAGAGGTATAAAACCCTAAGCTACAATCTGTCCATCGATCTGTTTTTAGATGTTGTTTTTTTGTGTTATATACGTTGTTTGTAGTGTATAATGATGATCTTGGTTGCTAGATGTTAGATCCATAACATCTAGAGGCTCGAATTTGAAGATTTATAAAATCTGGAAATTTAGTTTTTGATGTCTGACAACCAAATGTCAAGCCTTGTAGATCTATTTCTATGTTTGGTTTTTGTGTTTTGAAGGTTGATACTTGTTGTATATCATGTGATCTGTATTCTAGAACTTTTAGCTAACTCGGATCGTGAACATAATGAAAGTTAAGGGTGGTCAAACCTCATTGACCGACCATGACTTTCAATTTCTGGAAAACCCAGATTGTGCCCAGAAGGCTCTGACAAGTTCTTCGTGGGCTCAGATCTGACTGTGTTATGATGATATGTAATGATCTTTGCTACTAAGTTATAGTCTGTTGTTTCGACTACAATATTATAACACTAGATCACTAAAAACTTAAACAGGTAGATCGTAGTGGGCGGTCAAACTAAGCCGGACGTTCATGAAATGCATTTTTTGGGTAACCCAGAAAATGCATGATCATGACGTATAACAGGGTTTGACCAGTATTTATTTAGAGATTCTGTTGATCGTATATGGATTTTATATAATACATCTCTTCCTTGTTATGTTGGATACACACTGCAGTTTTTAAATCACAAAAATAACACAAGATTAGCATGTTGTGGAAGCCCAAAACTAGCCAGTCGAACTGTTCTTCATTTCTGGGTAACCCAGAAAATGAAGAACAGCTCTGATAGCTTGTTCAAGGCTCCAGATCTCTCTTATGTTATGCTTGTTGGCCATGTTTGTTGTTGGGTCTTGTAGTGTTGTAATTGTACTACACAAATAGACCAAAAACAGTCACAGAAACACATTACACAGTTCATAATTAATGGTCAAAGTAGCACCCTCGAAACTTGTGACGCCCCCAAAATTAGGTATACGTCACCCATCTTGGGTCGCCACTTACATGGTACATAAATTCAAATACAACTTAACAATACAACTGTCATGTAAATGTACAATACTGAAAAAAACATAAACCTGTGAGTTTGAATACAAATATTGTCTACTAGAGATTATACAAACTCAAAAGGAGTCCTTATTACAATTATTATTACACTATTTCACGTAATAGTGAGGACTACTAATGCTATCATTCGTCCGTTACTCGCTCCCCGACTAGTCCCTCGCTACGCTCCCATTTCTCAAGAGAACAATAAAAGTAAAAGGGTGAGCTCAACTAGCCCAAGAGAAAATATTATGACTAAGATAATGCATAATATATTATCGTTAGCCTTCAACGTTGTTAAACCGATACAATATAACAACCATCAAGTTTAACTGCAATGAACAAGCAATCCATTAAAAGAGTCAAGTAGAGAATAAAATCTACTATCTTTTATGATTTAAAAGGTTTTTCATCACTTTTATCATTGGGACTCAAAGATAATAAATAATCCACATCATCGAATCACCCACACTACGACCAAGGATATTCTTTAGTATCACGACCACAATTATCCATGCACCACGGCCAAGAATATTTGTGTATTCATTAATGGTCATGATCATG
This sequence comes from Panax quinquefolius, assembly GCA_020205615.1. Classification (NCBI taxonomy): domain Eukaryota; kingdom Viridiplantae; phylum Streptophyta; class Magnoliopsida; order Apiales; family Araliaceae; genus Panax; species Panax quinquefolius. Next base: position 70,703,739 of record CM035167.1, on the reverse strand, counting down.
CCAACAACGTCCATCAATGCACTACGGGCCAATGAGGACTTTTACCACATCATTTGTAACATTACTACCATGATTACACCGAATAATCCTCGGTCATAATCATACCAAGTCCATCTATGCACTATAGGCCCACAGATGACTTTCAACAAAATATAAACATGAGGATGATGCCAATGATATAAGAATTCAATAAAACAAGTTCAAGAATTATTTTATCCAGAACTAATAACGCCCAAATTGTCAACATGATATCGCTTTGTAGAGTAAAATTCAAGAATGCTCGTAAGAATATTTCCATTTAAAAGATATGGATGAAGCACAAATATCAAGGATATTCCACTAATTTCATGGAGTATAGAAGTCAAAACTTTAACCAACCGAGTATAATAAGGAATGGAATAACAAAAGAAATCACCAGCATGCGATAGACCGCAGACAGCAAAAAGTTATTCCAATGTAATAATAAATAACGGAATTAGGTCCGCAGTAAAATGCATGCATGTGATATTCCAAATGTAATAATAAAGATGGAATCAGTCCCACGTAGAACGCTTGCATGCATGTGATATTCCAATGTAATAATAAAGACGGAATCGAGTTCGACGTAGAACGCATGCATGTGATATTCCAATAGAATAATAAAGACGAGAATCAGTCCCATAAAAACGCATGCATGTGATATTCCAATGTAATAATAAAAGACGGAACCAAGTCCCGGCAGTAGAACGCATGCATATGATGTTCCAACAGTAATGATAAAGAATGGAACAATGTAAGAATTTCACCAAGTATAGGTAGCTCACAGATATTGGTTATTCCAATGTAATAATAAAGGATGGAATAACAGAAGTTCTCTTCATAGATAAGAAAGAAATAATACTCCCTACCTTGGAAAAACTGGATACTGGAATAGTGAGTAGCAGATTTCTCTTTTTCTTTCTCTCTATAATTTCTCTCTATAATTTCTCTCTATAATAATTTCTCTCTAAAGCTTTTGTGAATTGGTGAGAAATGAAGGAAGAATGAGCTTCTATTTATAGGAAAATATAGCTTCGATAATTGCACATTTTGGGGCTCGAAAATTACAGTACAATACCTCCAACTTTTCTTTCATTTTTAATTTAGTCCTGCAAGTATTATCAATCTTGCACCAACTACCCTAATAGTAAATAATGTGAATCAATAGTTCAATCATGTGAATCAATAGTATAATCATGTGAACAAAATACGAATTACAGTATACTACCTCCATCTATACCTCAATTTTTAACTTAGTCATGCAAGTATTATCAATCTTGCACCAACTCCCCTAATAGTAAATAATGTGATTCAATAGTACACATATGTAAACAAATAGTTATATAAGCATGTGAATTAGTAGCAATTAATTGCTCATTTATCCGATAAATTACCCGATTTATCAATATAGCCCACAGACATCAATTATCATCGGAATAAATGTCGATTTTCACTAACACAAACAATTCCAACATAATGAAACTATTTTTATCAAAAATATAAATTTTGAAATTTTGAAGTTTGATTTTTTCTAGAAAAAAGTCAATGTTGAATTTTTGACAAAATAGTGAATCCCGTAAAATTTTGTGTTTATAGACTATTTTTACTAATTTAAATCGTTTAGGACTCAAATATCACGTCCGCGTCTCCAAATTCAACTCGAACAACATTCATCATTAATATTATAACTCACAATATTTATCAACCAAAGTCGCTCCCGTGAAAGAGGGCTTTCAATAAAGATTTCTCCCTATCATGGCGCCGCAATTAGGTGACCAAACCTCTCCTCGATGTAACTTCTAGACATTGTAAATATTGTAGTTTATAATATGAATAACTTTGTCATCTCAAGTATTAATTTAATAAAAAACATTTTATGCATATGATACTGACCATAATTGAATCCATAATATGATAGATATGATGCATCAATTACTGTAGCAATAATTGAGTATAACTAAGTGACTTCTCACGTAAGCATCAATAATCAATACCGTGTGCTACTATACAACCACGCCAGACATCGTATTTTTTAACACCGGGTGTTTCAACAGTTAATGGTAAAACTTCCGCCGTTATTTTCATAAAGTATTTTTGTCGTTTTCTCAATTCGACAATAATTCCGTTGTGGGGGTCCACCAATGATTGTGCTGTTGTACGAATATTCCCTGTTAAAACGAGTATTCCCCGACCAATCGAATATTATATAACAACTTGCGTACTTTGCAAAATTTGTAAATATTACCCACAACTATAATATTATATCAAATCTACACACCATAATATTCAAAAATATATTTTGAGAAAATTTAATCTTTATTCAAAATTGGGGTCTTACAACCTCCCTTTCTTATGAAATTTCGTCCTCGAAATTAGGGTGCGTACCTGGTATGTCGAAGAGGTGAGGATACCTTGATTTCATTTCAGATATTAATTCCCAAGTCATTTCCTCAACATCGTGGTTTCTCCACAAAACTTTGACTTGAGGTATAACCTTGGAGCGTAGAATATGTTCCTTCTTATCCAAGATTTTAACAGGAACCTCTTCATACATTAAATCTTCCTCTATTTCATCCGGTTCTAACTCAATAATGTGGTTTGGGTCTTTCACATATTTACGTAACATGGATATGTGAAAACGTTATGAACACTAGACATACTTCAAGCAGAACGCAAGTCTATAGCCACGATTCCTACTCGATCGAGGATTAAAAATGGGCCAATGAATCGAGGATTGAGCTTTCCTCTTTTTACAAATCTTATAACTTCTTTCCATGGAGCAACACGTAACAACACATGATCTCCAATATCGAATTCTATGTCCTTTCGATGAAGATCAGCATAACTCTTTTGTCGATCTTGTGAGGTTTTTATATGTTGTCGGATCATTTGAACCTTTTCCGTAGTCATACGTACCAACTCTGGTCCCAACAACGTTGCTTCACCCACCTCATCTCAGCATACTGGAGAACGACACTTTCTTCCATACAACACCTCGAATGGAGCCATGCCAATACTTGCTTGATAACTATTGTTGTAGGAAAACTCCACCAATGGTAAGAACTTGTCCCAACTTCCCTTAAAGTCAAGGACACAGAGTCTTAATAGATCTTCAATAGTTTGAATCGATCTCTCCGACTGCCTGTCCGTCGAGGATGATATGCCGAGCTAAATCGTAAATCCGTGCCCATAGCTTTTTGCAAACTAACCCAAAATCTTGAAGTGAATCTTGGGTCTCGATCAGAAACTATGGATACTGGCATACCATGCAATCTTACAACCTCGTTTATGTACATACGAGCAAGACGTTCAAGTGTATAAGTTTCTCGTATCAGTAAAAAATGAGCAGACTTGGTCAATCTATCAACAATGACCCAAATCGCATCTATGCCTTGAGAAACTTTGGGAAGACCGGTAACGAAATCCATGGTAATGTGCTCCCACTTCCATTCTGGAATTTCAAGTGGTTGTAATGGACCTTTTGGTACTTGATGCTCCGCCTTAACTCGTTGACAAGTTAAACACCTTGAAATAAACTCTGCTATCTCTCTCTTCATATTGCACCACCAAAATGTATGTCGAAGATCACGATACATTTTGGTACTCCCAGGATGGATTGCAAAAGGTGTGTTGTGCGCCTCCATCATGATTTTATACTTTAAATTAGGGTCGTTAGGAAAACAAAGTCTGGAGTTGACTCGAAGTATTCCTTTCTCATCGATTCTTGCTTTCGGCATAACACCTTCTTGCACTTTCTTCTACATACGCATTAGCTCCAGGTCTGTAGCTTGAGCAGCTTTAACTTTATCGATAAAAGTCGGTTCTACTCGTATATTCGCCATCATCATATGGGTCCCTGGAGTCTTTAACTCTATCTCCATCCTTTGCAAGTCACATAAAATGGGCTTTTGTGTTGTGAATATTGCACTCGCATCCAGATATAATCTTTCTACTCAACGCGCCAGCTACCACGTTCGCTTTTCCAGGATGGTATTGGATGGTATGATCATAATCTTTCAAAAGTTCTAGCCAACGTCATTGTCGCATGTTGAGTTCCTTTTGAGTGAAGAAATATTTGAGGCTTTTATGATCCGTAAAGATCTCCACTTTCTCTCCATACAAGTAATGCCTCCAAATTTTAAGTGCGAAGACAATAGCTGCCAACTCTAGATCATGCGTAAGATAATTCCTCTCATATTCTTTGAGTTGTCTTAAGGCATAGGCTACGACTTTCCCATGTTGCATGAGAACACATCCTAACCCTTTGCCCGAAGCATCACTGTAGATGACAAATCCCTCCGAACCAGATGGTATTGTCGTAACAGTCTTTGAAATGAGTCTCCTTTGAGTTCTTGAAAACTCTTCTCACATTCCTCGCTCCAACCGAACTTTCAGATCTTTTCGAGTCACCGTGAGTTAATGGAGTAGCAATTCGAGAAAATCCTTCCACGAATCTCCGATAATAACCAAATAAACCGAGAAAGCTACGATTTCTACATCGATTTGGGTTGCTCCAAACTTTGAATAGCTTCAATCTTTTGGGTCAACGGATATTCCATGACTTGATACTACGTGCCCAAGGAATGCTACTTCCTCAAGCCAGAACTCGCATTTCTTTAACTTGGCATAAAGCTTATATTCACAAAGCTTTTGGAGTATCTGCCTCAAGTGTTGCTCATGATCTTCACGGCTTTTGGAATAAATAAGGATGTCATCAATAAAGACGACCACACAGTGATCCAAATATTCCTTGAATACTCGGTTCATCATATCCATGAAGGCAGCAGGAGCATTAGTCAATCCAAAAGATATGACTAAGAATTCATAATGCCCGTACCGAGTTCTGAAGGCAGTCTTTGGAATATCCTCAGTTTTAACCTTCAGTTGATGATATCCAGAATGAAGATCGATCGTTGAATAAAATTGTGCTCCTTATAACTGATCAAACAGGTCATCAATACGTGGCAATGGGTACCTATTTTTGATGGTGACATGATTCAACTCCCAATAATCAACACAAAGTCGCATACTCCCATCTTTCTTCTTCACGAATAAGTAACAGAGCACCCCAAGGAGACGTCTTGGGGACGAATGAAACCAATGTCTAACAATTCCTGCAATTGGGTCTTTAACTCCTGAAGTTCAATAGGAGCCATTCGATATGGGGCTTTGGAAATGGGTTTTGTACCAGGTTCAAGGTCGATACAAAATTCAACTTCACGTTCTGGGGGTAGGCCATGAAGTTCTTCAGGGAATACGTCAGGAAATTTATTAACAATAGAAATATCCTTCAAATTTGACATATTTTTGTTTAAATCCGTGACATGAGCTAAGAAAGCTTGACATCCGTTTTTCAATAAACGAATAGCTTTATGGCTTGAGATGATAGTGATTGATTTTAATGGTTTGGTCGCTTGAATTCGCATAATAGGTTTATTAGGAATATGAAAGCTAACAACCTTACGAAAACAATCAATTTTAACATGATGAGTAGTTAACCAATCAATCCCTAGAATCACGTCAAATGCAAGTATTTTTAAGGAGATAAGATCGACAGGTAACGTGCGGTTACCGATTTGAATCAAACAAGACTTATAAATAGTGGATGTAATGAAGGTTTCTCCTAATGGTGTTTCAACAGATAAGTCAAAGTCTAATTTCTCCAGAGTCAAATTTAATCGTTGAGCGCAAGTAGGAGAATAAAAGAATGGGTAGAAACAGTATCAAATAAGGTATAGACATCGCTAGAGTTTATGATAAGCTTACCCGTGATGACCTCATTCGGGTTCCTTGCTTTCGGGGAGGTCACAACAAACGCTCTCCCTTGCACTACCGGCTTTGAATTTTCTGGGACAACCTTTGGTGCCTCCATCCTAGCTGAACTTGTCTTCGGTGAACGACAAAATCGGGCTAGGTGACCTTCTCTTCCACAATTATAACACGCTTTGGATGGCATCACGCAGTTTGGACTGATATGTCCCTCCCCTCCGCATTTGAAGCATATGATAGGTGGTCGTTCTCTTTCCTTAACCACGGTTGCTGGTGTTGACGTCTTTCCATCATTGTTGAATCTCCTTTTCTTAAAATGTCCATTTTACCGTCTCGCCATGATTACCACCAAGTGGTTACCATTTTCGCATGTTGATTCCTCCACGCTTGTTGTCACCGCTTTCACGATCGTTACCACCGGTATTTTCATGTTGCTTACCGCTTTTCCTTGGTTGCGTTGATTTGCGTTACCGCGCCCAATAATCGAGCCCTATTTATAACATCTGAGTACAAACACAGTTTATGAGAAATAAGATATTGACGTATCTCCGGTTTCAAACCTCTTAAAAACATTCGTGTCATTCTCTCCTCATTATCGACCAAATGGGATGAAAACCGGGATAACTCGGCAAATTTAGCCTCAGATTGCGACACGATCATATTATTTTGTTCCAACTTGATAAACTCCACCTCTTTCATGTGATTTAATACTTTCGGAAAGTACTTTTCGTTGAATAGCTCTTCGAACTTCTCCCAAGACATCTTGAGTGTGTCAGTCGGAGTACGCTTTTTGTGATTCCCACCAAGAATCGCCTCTTCACGCAACATGAAGGTGGCGAAGGAACCTTTGCTCCTCGGAGCATCCCAAGACATCAAATATCTTGGTGATCTCGCTTTATCCATGCTTCCGCCTTAAGTGGTTTAGGCTCTCCAATAAACTCGGGTGGTCCCGGCTCCTCGAATCTGCTTAGCGGTGACCGTCTCGAGAGTTTCGTGTTTACATCTCGTATTTTGAACAGAGCCACTCTACCGATGTTTCATGAATTGCATGAAGCCTCGGAACATTCCATCGTTCATCATTTGGTTAGTGTTGTTGTTTGCATGAGGATTGTCGCCTTCCTGATGCACGTTATCCTGGTTATTGATCTATGGAGACTCAAAGGTCTCCAGTGCTCCATTGATGTTCTCAACATTCTCGGATGCCATTTTCAAACACTGCCACAAAACAAGGGTTAATTGACATGCAACATATTATCACTATACTCTGACCGACCAATCAAATACCAAATAAACTTAGGTAGGTCATACTAGCGATGGAATTCCCCTTCTCTCCCCTCCTAGTTCTAGTGTCACATCTTAGCCAGGGATCATATCCCTAAGCTTTGATACCAACTGTGACGCCCCCAAAATTAGGTATACGTCACCCATCTTGGGTCGCCACTTACATGGTACATAAATTCAAATACAACTTAATAATACAACGGTCGTGTACAATACGACAAAACATAAACTGTGAGTTTGAATACAAATACTGTCTACTAGAGATTATACAAACTCAAAAGGAGTCCTTATTACAATTATTATTACACTATTTCACAGAATAGTGAGGACTACTAATGCTATCATCTGATCCATTACTCCGCTCCCCGACTAGTCCTCGCTACGTTCTCATTTCAAGAGAACAATAAAAGTAAAAGGGTGAGCTCAACTAGCCCAAGAGGGAAATATTATGACTAAGATAATGCGTAATATATTATCGTTAGCCTTCAACAAGTTGTTAAACCGATACAATATAACAACCATCAAGTTTAACTGCAATGAACAAGCAATCCATTAAAAGAGTCAAGTAGAGAATAAAATCTACTATCTTTTTATGATTTAAAAGGTTTTCATCACTTTTATCATTTGGGACTCAAATTTTAATAAATAATCCACATCATAGAATCACCCCGCACTACTACCAAGATATATTTTTAGTATCACGACCACAATTATCCACGCACTACGGCCAAGAATATTTGTGTATTCATTAATGGTCATGATCATGCCAATAATCGGCCCATTTATGCACTACGGGCCAATGAGGACTTTACCACATTAATTGTAACATTACGGCCATAATTACAATCGAATAATCCTCGGTCATAATCATACCAAATCCATCTATGCACAATAGGCCATGGATGACTTTCAACAAAATATAAACATGAGGATGATGCCAATGATATAAGAATTCAATAAAACAAGTTCAAGAATTATTTTATCCAGAACTAATAACGCCCAAATTGTCAACACGATCATCGCTTTGTAGAGTAAAATTCAAGAATGCTCGTAAGAATATTTCCACGAAAAAAGATATTGGATGAAGCGCAAATATCAAGGATATTCCACTAATTTCATGGAGTATAGAAGTCAAAACTTTAACCAACCGAGTATAATAAGGAATGTAATAACAAAAGAAATCACCGTGCATGTGATAGATCGCATACGAGAGTTATTCCAATAGAATAATAAATAACGGAATCAGTCCGCAGTAAACGCGCATGCATGTGATATTCCAATGTAATAATAAAGACAGATCAAAGTCCGCCAGAAAACGCATGCAGCATGTGATATTCCAATGTAATAATAAAGACGGAATCAGTCCCGGCGAGAACGCATGCATGTGAATATTCCAACGAGAATAATAAAGACGGAATCGAAAGTCCCACAGAAACGCATGCATGTGAGATTCCAATGTAATAATAAAGAGCGGAACCAGTCCCATGAGAACGCATGCATGCAGGATGTTCCAGAATGATAAAGAATGGAACAATGTAAGAATTTCACCAAGTATAGGGTTGCTCACAGATATAAAAGTTATTCCAATGTAATAATAAAGGATGGAATAATGAAGTTCTCTTCATAGATAAGAAAGAAATAATACTCTACCTTGGAAAAATCGGATATCTTTGGAATAGTGAGTAGCATATTTCTTCTTCTTTCTCTCTATAATTTCTCTCTATAATAATCATTTGTAAAGCTTTTGTGAATTGGTGAGAAATGAAGGAAGAATGAGCTTCTATTTATAGAAAAATATAGTTTCGATAATCGCACGTTTTGGGGCTCGAAAATTACAGTACAATACCTCCAACTTTTCTTCCATTTTTAATTTAGTCCTGCAAGTATTATCAATCTTGCACCAACTCCCGTAATAGTAAATAATGCGATTCAATAGTACACATATGTGAACAAATAGTTATATAAGCATGTGAATTAGTAGCAATTAATTACTCATTTATCCGATAAATTATCCGATTTATCAATATAGCCCCTAGACATCAATTATCATCGGAATAAATATCGATTTTCACTAACAAACAATTCCAACATAATGAAACTATTTTTATCAAAAATATAAATTTTGAAATTTCGAAGTTTGACTTTTCCCAAAAAATTCAACTGTTGACTTTTTGACCAAATAGTGAATCCCGGAAAATTTTGTGTTTATAGACTATTTTTACTAATTTCATCGTTCCGGACTCAAATATCACGTCCGTGTCTCCAAATTCAACTCCGAACAACATTCATCATTAATATTATAACTCACAATATTTATCAACCAGGTCGCTCCCAGGAAAGAGGGGGCTTTCAATAAGGATTTCTCCCTATGGCGCCGCAATTAGTGACCAAACCCTTCCTCGATGTAATTTCTAGACATTGTAAATATTGCGCTTTATAATATGAATAACTTTGTCATCTCAAGTATTAATTTAATAAAAACATTTTATGCAGATGATACTGACTATAATTGAATTCATAATATGATAGATATGATGCAGCAATTACTGTAGAAATAATTGAGTATAACTGAGTGACTTCTCACGTAAGCATCAATAATCAATACCGTGTGCTACTTTGCAACCAGCAGACATCGCATACTTTTAACACCGGTGTTTCAATAGTTAACACCAGAAACTTCCGCCGTTATTTTCATAAAAAATTTTGTCGTTTTCTCAATCAAACAATAATAATTCCATTGGGGTCCACCAATGATTGTCTTGTTGCATTTGAATATTCTCTGTTAAAACGAATATTCCCCGACCAATCGAATATTATATAACAACTTGCGTACTTTGCAAAATTTGTAAATAATACCCACAACTATAACATTATATCAAATCCACGCCATAATATTCAAAAATATATTTCGAGAAAATTTAATCTTTATTCAAAAAGTTGGGGTCTTACAAAACTGCCTTATGAATGCTCAAGAACTCGAAGAACACCTATAGCGATGGTTCTGTTGCTATAGGCAGTCTTTAGTGACAAATATTTTCAAAAATTAATTATTTTAATTAAATAAATAGAAAAATAGTTTTAATTATTAAAATACCAAATAAATTATTAAAATTATTTTAAATTCTGAAAATTAGTTTTAATTATTTTAAGTATATTTCATAAATATTTAATATTTTTGAAATATTATTGGTATTTAATTTATTTAATTATAATATTAAATAAATTTGTTAAAAATGATTTTAATACTTGAAAAATATTTAAAATTATATTATGATTTAAGAAAATATTTTAAGTTATTTTAAAAACATTTAATATTTTGTGATAAAATTCATTAATAAATTAATATTAATGATCATTAAGTTATTTAAAAATGAATTAAATAAATAAATTAAAAATGATTTTATTATATTAAAAATCATTTTAAATAATAATAAGGTATTTAAAATATTTGAAGTTATAAAATATAACTTTCAATATTAAATGGTAAATTTTATTAATTAATTATTATTAATGATATTAAGGTTATTTAATAATTATATTAAATAATTTAGTTTAAAAATGATTTTAATATTATAAAAATTATTTTAAATAAAAATAAAGTGTTTAAAGATATTTTTAGTTATAAAATATAACTTTTAATATTTAAAGGATAATTTCATTAATAAATTAATATTAATGGTTATTAATTATTATTAATGATATTAAAGTTATTTAATAATTATATTTAATAAATAGTTTAAAAATGGTTTTATAAATTTAAAAATCATTTAAAAAGAATATAAATGAATGAAAAATATTTTAAGTTATAATTAATAATTTTAATATTTTGATAAATAATACATTAATACTTTAATATTAATGATAATTATTTAAAATGATTTTAATTCTTTTAAAAATCATTTAAGGGTAATATAAATACTTTAACATTTTGGAAATGATTTCATTAATAGTTTAATATTAATTAAATATTAATGATAATTGAATTATTTAATATTTAAATCATTTAATAATGATTCCGGTGTTTTAAAATTCATGATAAATTATAATAAATGATTAAAAATTATTATAAGTCATTTAAAAATAATATGACTGATAATTACAGATGTTGAGCTACAGGATAGAGTCTTAGACTTGATAATTTCTCGATAAAGCCGTCAGTACACCGACATGTTTCAGAAATTGATATGGACTTAGATATTTTACTGTATTTATGTTTGTTTGTGATTCAATGACTGTTGAACATATATGACAATGTGATTAGGTTATGTGCTGACTGTAATAAGCAGTATTATGTGTTGAGATATGTTATTCTAATCAGTAAAATGATCTTATTACTGATAGGTGGTTATATAAAAGATAAAACTAAGTTACAAATTGTAACCAGCGGATCAGGCAAGTATCTTACCTTTGCATTTCCTTTATGCAATGGACATGAGTAAGAATGTTTTTGAATTATATTATTACTGTACAGATTATTAACCCTATATTATATACGCTCATTGATTATGAACATGTTAGTATATGGTAAATTCAGATATATATTCTGTTCGTTAATTTCTAGAAATGGTTATACAAGTGTCCTCAATTGGATAATCATTGTATTTAATCACATGTTGATACACCTTTGTTAATTACCTGTATATATATATATATTGAATTATAAGTTATTATTGAACAAGATAAAACCTTTTTGTATCTAATCAAATTATTTTGGTTCGGATTCTAGACTAATTATGAACATCCCGGTCAAGGGAAAACTTTTATGCGCCCAAGGCGGACAGAGTGAACGATTATATCGTTCTTGCATGTAGTGTTGATCAATACAGGGCATAACGGACTGATCACCCCCCCCGTGCTAGTAAGTTATGACAGTTTGTAGATGAATTTCTGTTAAACCTATTCAAAAATTGAAAACAATGTTCATTGCATGTCACCTAAACCCTATTTATAGTCAGTACGTAGTTTCAAAAATTTGCTATAGAATTAATATATTATTATCATTGGTACAGATTACTTCACAACTATCGAATCGTTGTAGAAGGATAGTATAAAGAAAACATTTAATCCTTTCAGCTAATAATTATAATTGTTATTACTTGCTGGGCACTCAAATGCTCATCATTGCTTAATTTAAATGTTTTCAACTAAGTGTGAACAACCTGAAGGCTCTGCTAAGAACAAGGGAAAAGGAAAGGTTGCTGAATGATTGCAATGTTATCTTATGTAATAGTTGATATAATTAAGACAATGATATATATTATCTATCATGATATGTAATGAATGTTTAAAGGTCTCGTACCTGGGAATTAGACTCTGATGATATGTAAATTAAGATGATCTTTATATTATTGTTTTTATTATTAGTATTATTCCGCTCATAGAAATGGTATCGTAAAGCATCGAGTTCGGGTTTCAAGTACCTGAATTTGGGGGCTTTATAGCTACTCCATTGACGAATCTGACGAAGAAGTCAATAAAGTACTTGTGGATGGAGAAGTGTGAGAATAGTTTTCAAAAACTAAAAAGGAGGTTGAGTGAGGCACCTGTATTATCCTTACCAGATGATACGGGGAGTTTTGTAGTTTATAGCGATGCTTCGCATAGAGAACTGGGTTGCGTGTTCATACATCATGGCAAGGTCATTACGTATGCATCACGCTATTTAAAGGATTATGAGAAGGTCTATCCTACTCATGACTTAGAATTGGCAGCTATAGTTTTTGCCTTAAAAATATGGAGACATTATTTATACGGGGAAAAGTGTGAGATATACACGGACCATAAAAGTCTGAAATATATCTTCACATAGAAGGAGTTGAATATGAGGCAGAGGAGGTGGTTAGAGTTGATAAAAGATTAGGATTGTGATTTCTTATATCATCCAGGGAAGGCAAATGTAGTAGCTGATGCGTTAAGTCGGATGGGTAGAGAAAAGCTATCAATGTTAAAGACTAAAAAAGTGTTAATAATGGAGATGGCAAGAATGGAGTTAGAAGTTAAGTTACCAAGTGAAACAGTGGAAATGTCATTTCTAATGGAGACTCGACCAACGATAGTGGAACGGGTTAAGGAAGTACAAATAGGTACTAAAGAATGCGAGCGAATGAAAAAGATAATGAAGGATGAAGTGAAGACTAAGTATAACCTTGATAAAGAAGGTTTACTTCGTTTTGAAGGAAGAATTTGGGTTCCAAATAATTCTGATTTAAAAGAAGAGATTATGTATGAGGCTCATAGTTTGAGGTACTCGATACATCCTGGTAGTACTAAGATGTATCAAGACCTTCGTCAGAACCTTTGGTGGTAGAACATGAAGAGGGAAATCGTAGAATACGTTAGTAAGTGCTTAATTTGTCAGAAAGTTATGGCTGAACACCAACGACCGAGTGGGTTATTGCATTAACTAGAGATTCCAGAGTGGAAATGGGAGCATATCACCATCGAATTTGTGGTGGGACTTCCAACTGTTGGTCGATTTAGCTATTGCTAAATCACGTGCAAGAGTACGCGGTCCACAAGTAATATATAAAAGCAGAGTGTCGAACCCACGAGGACAAAGTCTTAAGAGAAAACAAATACTAAGGTAAAGTCGTTACTTATCTTATCTAAACAAGTGAACTAAGATGGTTGGTTAAGCTATATATTTAAAACTATAATAATAAGAGAAGAGGTTGTGCTAGAAAGTCAAGATAGGATTACAAATCCCCTAATGCATCGCCTAAACTCCTAACTCTCCAATGTATCAACGAATCAAGGAATGGTCAACCTAGAACAGTAAATATACATAAGCTTCTGTCGAAGGTCAAATGCACATCCCTAGCCGGATAAATCACAATATGTCTATTGGTGAAAATAGCTAGCCCAAGGTCATTAAGCTAGGTCTCAAGGTCGCACAAGGCAAATAAAGATATGTCTATCCTATTAGCAGTTTATGCACTCATTCCATTGGCATGGTCATAACATGTGTTGTTGTATTTAAAAGCTAGATAATAACATCCATTTGTCAATATCCATTATTATCATTATCGAAAACTCTGTCAAGCAATCAGTCATTAAATACTAGATATAACAACCCATTCCATAAAGATTCATTATATAAAATAGGAGAGAAAGTTGATCAAGCTAAACAAAAGGTTACATTGCAATCCTAAAAATGGAGTTAGTTCATAACTATTGCACTAACACACATATTTAATACATTCACCATAATCAGTAATACACAAATAAATGGGAGATTTGGAATAAGAAAACTCCTGTTTAGAAATGTTATGTCTCCAAATCTTCTCTTCACTGTGCAAAAGCTGAGCTTTGGTCGGATGCAATAACTCTTCCTCCTTGAAGCACAACTTCTTTCTCTTCTAACTATTTAATATCTTCTGTGCTATGTTCTAAGCTCTCTAGCTCTCTAGTTAATCTATCGTAGGCGGCGTATTAAGTATATGCCTCTTCTCTCTCCTTAGGTCATTTAAAGCCCCTTTTCTATCTAGACACCGAAGGTCGCACTGCCGCACAAACCTTAGCTTAGCAAGTGAAGCCATACTGGGTGCCACGTGGCTTCAAAAGATCGGAGGAGAAGTCGCGGACGTGACTTTTTTGTATGGGACTTTTGGCACAAGTATTTGAAGATGGCGCTAAGGCGCGCCAGATATGGCGTTAGTCTTTGGGCGCCATAAGTAAGTGTAGGGAAGCGCCGAAGTCCAGAAACTTTGTCTAGTAATGGTATTTGCACATGAGAGGCCTAAGGCATTGGTATCAGATGTCATATTCAAGTATGAGCTCTAAGAGTAGCCTCTTGGCCTTAAGCCAACATGGAGAAAATGACCAGAAATGTCTAGGAAAGCTAGAAACGACCTGTTACGCATTGCATAATAGAACTTAGGCATTATAACAATAAAAATATAAATAAAAGCTAACTGAGAGACTGAAAACATACAATAACTTAAGCCACAAAAGAACTGATTTATAGGTATAAATCCCACTCATCAAATACCCCCAAACTTAAGCTTATGTTTGTCCTCAAGCAAATAAACAGACATCCACACCCAATATTGAAGGTTAAGAATGAAACTAACCTATAACCTAAAAATAAGATCTCTAAGCACAAGCATAAACATCCTCAGAGAGTAGGACAAAGTGCATACAACCAAGGGCTAAATGACTATTAATAAACAAGAGACTGTAAATAATCCATTTTGTGCGTGTGTGCAGACCAAACATCTAAACTAGCCATAACCCAAATTTGGATAACACAGTCGACTGCGATACTAATAAGCTTACTATGTAACTCACATGATTAGCAAGCATTAAGACAAGACGCAAAAACACGAAAGGTTCAAAAGTTCTAGCATAAAGAAGTAAAATCCGACTCAAACAGTACTTGAATACTTTGAGGCAAAACAGAGCACCCATTAGCAAGCTTTCGATCAATGACTCCCAAGCAAGAAGACTTTAGGGCACTAGGTGTAAAACACCCCTAAGAATCTAATAACTCAAGCACAAAGGCCACGTAAACAACATAAGTCCCAAAATCGACTTTACCAGCCTGTGTTTATGGGTGAGTGCGTTTCCACGCTCCATCTCAACCCACCGTAGGACTGTTATTATTATAGGTTTTTTTCATAGAATAATAGACCTGGAAGTGTAACAGCCTCTTTAGTCTTTTCTTACCTTGCAATAAACATAGTTTTTTTTATAGTGCACAAATTTTTAACATAGTAGACATGTAACCTAAATCTGGACACCTGACTAGAAAAGAGAAATGCCCAGTGCACGCTAAAAGGATGGATCCAAAAAAGTCTCGACTTATATAATTAACACGCCCCTAGTTCACAACACTTTGACACTACCCATAAGAAAATGATATAAACCCAAGACGCTCATCAAAAGCCATAGTCAAAACTTAAACGCTAAACTACCCTAACCCAGCATATAGACAGTTAGAGACTAGGGGATATAGTTGATCAAAAAAAAGTAATAAGCAAAAACTATAAACTATAAGGTACCCTTTTCAATTATAGGGCAAAACATAACACATGACATCAAGTATACCAATTAATCAGTGTAAAACCCAAAAAATGAGGCTTTAGGCAAAACAATATCTGACTTAGTCAAGATATTCCCAAGCAAAAGATATAACCACAAGCTTGCATTCAATTGTATCTAAAAATATAACTAAGCAAAAACATGCATCCATTAACCAAAAGCTTTACCACAATAATAATCACGATAGATAGAATAAAATTAAACCATAAGTCTGGGGCTATCAAGCCCAAGTACCATACCCAAATCCTCAATCCTTACAACCTAACATAGAAAATATAATTAAACTTACAATCATATCATAGAAGTTTAAATAAGATAATACCAACATAATTCATATATTAAACAAATAAAAGGAAGTCTCCCCCAAACGTGTACTTTGGCCAGTGTCCTCAATGGCCATTTTTAACACTGTTATCATCAAGCATCAGCCGCATCTCCGCCTTCATCACCATCATGCTCAAGATCTTCACCAATGTCGAACACCTTAAGATCATCATCATCATCTCCATCATCATCCTCCACGTTTATTGGCTCATTTGCTCAGGCCTCCTCAACAGGTGGAAATTGCGACGGATAAGAAGCATAAATTGGAGGCGCTGGAAATGGGAAAGACATGAAATTAGCATCGTTACCTCCCTGAGCAGCATGAATGCTGGAGAGCGTGTTGGAGAAGTCTGCATGGAAATGGTGGAATTGACTCTGCCACCCGGCGACATGGTCTATCTTGCAGTGGAGGAAACTTAGGCTGTTCAGAATCTGTGCAAGGGTCCCAGAATCAACGGTCTCAGGAGAAAGGGGGACTGGCGCTTGAGTGGAGGGTCCCCCTCAGTGGATGGATGTGGAGCATCAGATAGCGGCGGCTGAGGCGCTGGCAAAAATCCTTCCCCTCAGAGATGCGATGGTGCTCCCTCCCAGACTGCATATCAGCTAATTAGATGATGATCAATGACCGACATTGGAGGCAGGTGACATCTTCCTTCTCCCACTGAACACCCGCTCTTATGAAGAGACGAGTAATAAGAGATGGGTGCTGGATGCTGGATAAAACTTTGCTCTTATTAGCCTTCTCGATGGACTCATTGATCAATACCCTTACATCGATGTTTAAACCGGTAACAATGGCATAGAGCAGAGTCGCCCTTTCCCGAGTTACATCACTCACATACCGGGTAGGCTAAATATTTGCACAGAAAAAAGCGTACCACGTCTTACCATAACAGCTAAGGGCTTGCTGGGGGAACGATGTTCTTTCAGCAATATACTCGTTCGTTTTCCATACCGTCCCAGGCTTACAGAGCTTGCTAACAATCTCGTCAGTGTGGTAGCCTCGAATCCCATTTTCTTGATAATCACGACGGTCAAAATTGGGAGTCCCATAAACTGCATTGATAGCCTTGCTATCAAATGGGATTAATTTCCCCCTCACTGGTGAAGTCGGCGGACCATTAGGAATGTAATTAGCGTAAAATTCCTTTACCACTGCGACCATGGCGGATTCCGGCGATTTGGTGAAATGCACCCATTTCATCTTGGAGATCATAGCATTCATCTTACCATCCAGTTTATCAAGCCCTCGCTCAGGCACCAAACTCCTAGACAAAAAATTTTGAGAATACCTCTGATAAGCCTCTTCCCTTGGAAATTTTAGAGCATCCCAAGTCTGAGCACGGGCTCGGGAAGAGGATGGAGGAGGAGGGCCAATACTTGTCCTTGGACACTTAGAAGCCATTATAATCAAAATATAAAAGGGGAGATTTAGCACAAAAGGAACGATACCACAGCTCTTGACCGACTCTGGTTAAATAGACCTCAACTGCGATATAGATGAGAGAGAAGCAACGGTCTAAATAGTAACCGTACGTCACTTGGGCGCCCAAACGGTACGAAACGGTCGACGATTGGGTTGCCTAATGACACTGGGAGAAGAGACGGCGTCGCTTGGTGAGTAGAAAATGATATGATATGAGAGAGGCTCTGCAATTGAAGTGAAACGCGTTAGTTAAATATCAAAAACACGTTGATAGCGCTGGGGCACGAGGCATGGCGTCGAGAGGGGGTCAAAACTCATGCGAGATTTAGTCTTTGGCGCTAAAATTCCATTTGGGCGCTGAGACTCGACTGATCGAGGCGATGGGGCGCCAATATCGGCGATGGGGTAAGCTACGTTAGATGCTATAAGGCGTTGAGGCTCAGTTTGGTCGGGGCACGAAGTTAACGAGAATTTACTCCCTTTTCTGGTGCTACAACGCGAATACTCAAGGCTGGGGCGTCTTGAATGGCGCTGCGACACGAGAATCAATAAAACATTGGCGCCGCGACGCGGAGTATAAACTTATCAAAGCTAAGTAATCCTATACAGGCCAAAAGCTCATATCTGACCACAACAATACAAAAAACAAAGACTCAAACTAGCTAACATGCACTATACATCATAGTTATACTAAGAACTACATACAAACACTAACTAATAACACAGAAAATAAGAGTGAAGTAACTAAAAAGAAAAAAAAATAGTTTGATACTGAGATGGGGATGCCTCCCATCTAGCACTTGATTTAAAGTCGTCGGCTTGACTATAATCCCGTTTTACACCGGGTCTCCCAATGTGACGGAGGTGTTCTATCGATTAACCTCACCACCCCAGTAATGTTTTAAACGCTGTCCATTAACCTTGAAGGTTTTGTCAGAATTGGGGTCCTCAACCTCTATTGCCCCATACGGATACACCTTGGCAACTGTGAATGGCCCCGACCATCTGGACTTTAATTTTCCTGGAAATAACTTCAGACGGGAGTTGAATAGAAGAACCTTCTATCCCGGTTCAAAGTGCCTCTCGAGGATTTTCTTATCATGCCACCTCTTGGTCTGCTCCTTGTATAACTTAGCGTTTTCATACGCTTGCAGACGAAACTCGTCCAATTCATTGAGTTGCAAGAGACATTTTTCACCGGCTGCTTCTAAGTTAAAGTTGAGCTTCTTGATAGCCCAATAAGCATTGTGTTCTAACTCCACTGGAAGATGGCATGCCTTACCATAGACAAGACTATACGGAGACATTCCAATAGGCATTTTGTAAGCTGTGCGGTAAGCCCACAAGGCATCGTCGAGCTTCTTAAACCAATCCTTGCGATTGGGGTTGACAATTTTCTCTAAGATTCGTTTTACTTCACGATTTGAAATTTCGGCTTGCCTACTAGTCTGTGGATGATAAGCGGTGGCTATCTTATGGGTCACCCCATACATAGCTAGAAGGGCTTCAAAGTATTTGTTACAAAAATGCAACCCTTCATCGCTGATAATAGTCCAGGGCATGCCAAAACGAGTGAAGATGTTTTTCTTAAGGAATTGAAGCATTACCTTAGCATCATTTGTTTTCAAGGCAACTGCTTCCACCCATTTGGAGACATAATCCACCGCCACTAAAATATAAAGATTGTTGTAGGAAGACGGGAATGAACTATGAAGTCGATACCTCATACATCAAATAACTCCACCTCTAGGATATTCTACAACGATAATTCATGCCGTCTTGATATGGTGCCCACCCTTTGGCATCTGTCGCAGTGTAACACATATGTGTGTGCATCTTTGAATAGAGTGGGCCAATAAAATTCAGACTAAAGCACTTTAGCTGCCATTCGTTGACCTCCAAAATGACCTCCATAATCGGAAGAATGGCAGTGATGTAACACACCTTCAATTTCCTCATCCGGGAAGCATCTTCACAGAATTTGATCAGAATATTGCTTGAACAAGAAGGGCTCATCCCACAGATATTGCTTGGCATCTTTTAGGAATTTCTTCCTTTGTTGATAGCTTAGGTTTGGAGGAAGCACTTGGCAAGTGACATAATTGGCAAAGTCCGCATACCACGGTGCTTTGCTTTGGACGGCAAAAAGTTGTTCGTCTGGGAAGAAATCATTAATGGCATTTTCAGCATCTCCTGAATGCGTGGTGTTCTCCAACCTTGATAAGTGATCATCTACCCGATTTTCTGTCCCCTTTTTGTCTCAGATTTCTAGATCGAACTCCTGGAGAAGCAGAACCCACCTAATCAATCTCAGCTTAGCATCTTTCTTCTCAATAAAATATTTGATTGCTGAGTGATCAGTGTAGACGATCACCTTTATCCCAATGAGGTAGGAACAAAACTTATCAAATGCATATATAACTGCCAGCAGCTCCTTCTCAGTGGTAGTATAATTCAATTGAGCATCCATTAATGTTTTGCTGGCATAATATATAGTGTGGAAGACCTTCTCCCTTCTTTGGCCTAACACTGCCCCGATTGCAAAATCGTTGGCATCACACATTAGCTCAAAAGGGAAGGTCCAGTTTGGGGCTACAACAATAGGAGCCAAGAAAAGTCTTTTCTTTAATAACTCAAAGGCACTCAGACAGGCTTCATCAAATTGGAAAGGAATGTCCTTTTCCAATAGTGTACACAATGGTTTGGTTATCCATGAGAAATCCTGGATAAACCTTCTATAGAACATGGCGTGCCCGAGGAAACTCCTTACCCCTTTCACTGAGTTGGGCGGTGGAAGGTTATTGATCACATCTATCTTTGCCTTATCAACCTCAATTCCGCCAATAAAAACCCGATGACCCAGAATAATGCCTTCGTCGACCATGAAGTGACACTTCTCCCAATTCAACACCAGGTTAGTTCCGACACATCTATGGAGGACGGCAGTCAGATTTGTCAAGCAAATTTCAAACTAGCTCCCAAATACTGAGAAGTCATCCATGAAGACCTCCAGGGTCTTTTCAACCATATCAGAGAAGATCGACATCATACACTGCTGAAATGTTACGGGAGCATTACATAGCCCGAAAGATATTTTCCGGAAGGCAAAGGTCCCATATAGATACGTGAACGGTCGTCTTCTCCCGATCTTCAGGAGTAATAGAGATCTGATTGTACCTCGAGTACCCATCTAGCATAAAATAATATTCGTGCCCAGCCAACCGGTCAAGCATCTGATCAATAAATGGAAGAGGAAAATGATCCTTACAGGTTGATTTGTTCAGTTTCCTGTAATCCATGCACACCCTCCAGCCGGTTACCGTCCTGGTGGGAATCAGTTCGTTGTTCTCATTGGTTACTACTATCATCCCACCCTTCTTTGGCATACATTTGATAGGACTAACCAAAGGACTATCAAAGATGGGGTAGATAATGCCCACATCTAACAGTTTAATGATCTCCTTCTGGACTACCTCTTTCATAATGGGATTTAACCTCCTCTGATGCTCAATAGTTGGTTTTGACCCTTCCTCTAATAATATTTTGTGCATGCATAGAGTCGGGCTGATCCCTTTTATATCAGCAATTGACTACCCTAGGGCTGTTTTGTATTTCTTGAGCACAAACAACATTTTTTCTTCCTGGCACTTAATTAGAGAAGCAGAAATTATCACAAGTAAAGTAGATGAATTCCCTAAGTAAGCATACCTCATATGATTTGGCAAAGGCTTTAGCTCTAGGACAGGAGGCTCTATGATCGATGGCTGAGTCTTGGAAGTAGATGCCTCATTATGATTCAGAGACTCAACCTGTCGGTGGAATTACTTGGATCTTTGGGGTTCATCTAGCAACTTGGCACATTCCACATGTGTGGCCTCTTCCGTAGTACTGGCCCTGATCAATGTAGCTTCCAAAGGGTCTTGAATACATGTTTTTGAGAACACTTACCTGATTGAATTATTAATTGTATTAATCTGGAAACAGTCCTCAGGAGTATTAGGATACTTCATCGATCTGAAGACATTGAACGTCACTTCTTGGTCCTGTACCCTCATTGTCAACTCCCTCTTCTGCACATCGATTAGGGTCCTCCCAGTCGCCAAGAATGGCCTGCCCAATATAATAGGGACCTCCCTGTCCTCTTCAAAATCTAGGACTATAAAATCTGCTGGGAAGATAAACTTGTCAACCTTAACAAACACATCCTCAACAATCCCCTTCGGGTACGTTAGAGACCTATCAGCCAATTGCATAGTGATGCTAGTCGGTTTGGCTTCATTTAGGCCCAACTTCTTATATATATAGAGAGAGGCATCAAGTTGATGCTAGCCCCTAGATCACACATAGCCTTCCCAATAAATTGGTCCCCAATAGTGCACGGAATTGTAAAGCTTCCCAGATCTTTTAGCTTCGGTGGAAGCTTATTTTGAAGGATGGCACTACAATCCTCTGTCAGTGCCACTATTTTATAGTCTCCCATTTTTTGCTTCTTAGATATGATGTCCTTCATAAACTTGACATAGCTAGGCATTCCTTCCAAAGCCTCCGCAAATTGGATATTTATGTGCAGCCTCTTGAACACCTCCAAGAATTTGGAAAACTGCTTATCCAGCTTCTGTTTCTACAACCGCTGGGGGAAAGGCAACTGAGGGAGAGGCTGATTTACCATACTCATTGGAGGAGATGGTGTTGGAGGGCTATCTTGACCACTTTCTTCACCCCAAAATGTCTCCGTATTCTCCTCCACTGGAGGTTCCTTTTCAGTCACTACTTCTTCCACTAGAGCACTCTCTCCACCTTGCTCATTAGTGATTTTCCCACTTCTGAGTGTCACTGCTTTGCATTGTTCTTTGCCTTCCCATTTTGGGTTGACATCAGTGTCACTAGGTAATGTGCCTTGTGGACGACTGTTTAAAGCAGTGGCCAATTGTCCCATCTGTACTTCAAGATTACAAATGTAAGCTTCTTGATTGTTACTCCTTGTTTCATTCTGGGCAATATACCGCGATAAGAGATGCTCCAAACTAGGCTTTCTCTCCTGTTGAGGTGGTGGATGGTGAAACTGATATTAAGAGCTCTGCGGTTATGGATTGTACTGATTCTGAGATTGAAAACCCGGAGGGTTAGAAAAATTCGGCCTGGTGGACGAAGGTTGTGCTTGATTGGGGTTGTTTTGTTGCCCCAAGAGAAGTTGGGATGATTTCTCAATCCCGAGTGGTAATGAGTAGGAAGATTCACATTTTGTTGTCACCCGAAGTTGGAAACAAATTGAACTGACTCAAGGCTTATAGCACACTGATCAGTAGGGTGGCTCCCTTGACATAACTCAAACTGGACTACGACACTGCACATTTTGCACTGCTAATGGTCCCATGGTGTCTAGCCGTTTCATTAGCGCTGCAACCTGAGCCCCTAACGATGTGAATGAATCAACCTCATATACCCCCGCTGCTCTTCTGGGGCTTGCCTATCATTCAGACACACATAATTATTGGCCGCCGTTGTTTCCACTAGTTCGTACCCTGCTGTGTGATGTTTAGCCATGAAGGCCCCTCCAGACGCAGCATCAATACTCGAACGAGTTGATCCGGATAGCCTATTATAAAAGGTCTGGATAGGAAGCCATTCTGGCAATCCATGGTGAGGGCATTTCCTCAGAAGATCCTTGAATCGCTCCCATGAGCCGTACAAAGATTCTGAATCAAACTGGATAAAAGTGGTAATTTCATGCATGAGTCAGGCGGTTTTGGTGGGTGGAAAGAACTTCGCCACAAACTTCTGTGCCAATTCAGTCTATGTGGTGATGGAGCCTGACAGTAATGAATGTAGCCAACTCTTGGCTTTGTCCCTCAAAGTGAATGGAAACAACCGGAGTCTGATGGCATCGTCAGACACTCTGTTGTATTTAAATGTGTCACAGATCTCCACAAAATTGATTAAGTGATCATTGGGATCATCATTCGGTAGACCCCCAAACTGAATATTGGTACACATTTGAATGGTGCCCGGTTTGATCTCAAAGTTATTAGCTTGGATGGCAGGCCTGAGAATGCTCGCCTGGAGATCGTCGATAAGAGGCATGTCATAATCCCTCAAAGATTTCTGAAGTTCCTCAGCCATAATGGTAGGAGCAGGGATTTCCTTAAATTTCTCTCTCCTCAGCCGTCTGTATGTCCTTAAATTCTCATCAACCTCAGGATCGAGAGGTATTATGTTCTGACCCTTACGAGGTGGCATAAACAGCGAAGACTACCTGAAAAGAGAGTTAAATAGAAGAATCAGTTTAAACTATGTATTGACTTAGTGTTAATACTGAATAACAATTAATACTAAGTCCCCGACAACGGCACCAAAAACTTGTTGGTCGATTTAGCTATTGCTAAATCGCGCGCAAGAGTACGCGGTCCACAAGTAATATATGAAAGTAGAGTGTCGAACCCACGAGGACAAAGTCTTAAGAGAAAACAAATACTAAGGTAAAGTCGTTACGTATCTTATCTAAACAAGTGAACTATGATGGTTGGTTAAGCTATATGTTTAAAACTATAATAATAAGAGAATAGGTTGTGCTAGAAAGTCAAGATAGGATTACAAATCCCCTAATGCATCGCCTAAACTCCTAACTCTCCAATGTATCAACGAATCATGGAATGGTCAACCGAGAACAGTAAATATGCATAAGCTTCTATCGAAGGTCAAATGCACATCCCTAGCTAGATAAATCAAAATATGTATATTGGTGAAAATAGCTAGGCCAAGGTCATTAATCTAGGCCTCAAGGTCGCACAAGGCAAATAAAGATATGTCTATCCTATTAGCAGTTTATGCACTCATTCCATTGGCATGGTCATAACAGGTATTGTTGTATTTAAAAGCTAGATAATAACATCCAATTATCTATATCCATTATTATCATTACCGAAAACTCTGTCAAGCAATCAGTCATTAAATACTAAATACAACAACCCATTCTATAAAGATTCATTATATAAAATAGAATAGAAAGTTAATCAATCTAAACAAAAGGTTACATTGCAATCCTAAAAATGGAGTTAGTTCATAACTACGGTACTAACACACATATTTAATACATTCACCATAATCAGTAATACACAAATAAATAGGAGATTTGGAATAAGAAAGCTCCTATTTAGAAATGTTCTGTCTCCAAATCTTCTCTTCACTGTGCAAAAGCTGAGCTTTGGTCGGATGCAATAACTCTACCTCCTTGAAGCACATCTTCTTTCTCTTATAACTATTTAATATCTTATGTGTTATGTTTTAAGTTCTCTAGCTCTCTGGTTAATCTATTGCAGGCGGCGTATTAAGTATATGCCTCTTCTTTCTCCTTAGGTCATTTAAAGCCCTTTTTCTATCTGGACATCGGAGGTCGCGCTGCGGCGCGAACCTTAGCTTAGCAAGTGGCGCTGAGGTGCCACGTGGCTTCAAAAAGACCAGAGGTCACGCTACGGCATGACTTTGTATGGGATTTTATGCAGCATGAGTTGGTAGTGCCAGATATGGCGCTATTAGGAAGCGAAGTCATGTGTTAGTGCTAAGACCGGGTAGTGAAAGAAGTAAGTGTAGGGAAGCGCCGAAGTCCAGAAGCTTTGTCTAGCAATGGCGCTTACTGGTATGCAAGGCCTAGCAGTTAAGACATCAGATGTCATATGCAACTGGTATGAGCTCTAAGAGTAGCCTTGGCACTGCGGCGCCAACATGGAGAAAATGACCAAAAATATATGTGAAAGCTACTGTTACGCACTGCATAATAGAACTTAGACATAATAACAATAAAAATATAAATAAAAGATAACTGAGAGACTAAAAACAGGCAATAACTTAAGCCACAAAAGAACTAATTCGTAGGTATAAATCCCACCCATCACCAACAACAAGAAAAGGATACGATGCTATTAGGGTAATAGTGGATCGGTTAACCAAATCAACTCACTTTCTTCCAATAGGAGTTAGGTATAACCTAGAGCAGTTAGCTAAGCTTTATGTCAAGGAAATTATTTCTAGACATGGTGTACCTATTTCGATTGTGTCCGATCGTGATCCGCAATTCACATCAAACTTTTGGAGGAGTTTGCAAGAGGAAATGGAAACACAGTTGGGATTGAGTACGGCGTATCATCCTCAGATGGATGGACAAAGTGAACGGATAATTCAAACGCTAGAATATATGTTAAGATCTTGTGTTGTGGATTTTAAGGGGAGTTTGGACGAACATCTGTCTTTGGTGGAATTCACTTACAACAATAGTTTTCACGCTAGTATAGGCATGCCGCCTTACAAAGCGTTGTATGGGAGGAAGTGCATAACACCACTTTGCTGGGATGAAGTAGGTGAACGTCGAATGTTAGGACCTGAGAAGGTACAACAAACGGTAGACATGGTCAAGCTAATACGAACGTGATTGGTAGCGGCTTAAGATAGATAAAAGAAGTATGCAGATCATCATCGAGAGAAGAGGGAGTTTGAAGTAGGTTCATATGTCTTTCTGAAAGTATCACCTTGGAAAGGGAAGATACATTTTGGAAAGAGAGGAAAGTTAAGTCCAAGGTTTTTAGGACCTTTTGAAATTTTAAGAAGGGTAGTAGAGGTAGCTTATGAAGTAGCCTTACCTCCAGAGATGGAAAGAATACACAATGTGTTTCACGTGTCAATGTTGTGTCCTTATAAACCGGACTACAAGCACGTAATAGAGTATGGATCTATTCAAGTAGAAAGAGATTTAACGTATGAAGAACTTCCGATTCAGATTGTTGATAGGAAGGAACAAGTCTTGAGAAATAAAATTATACCTTCAGTAAAGGTAATTTGGAGTAACCACGTTGCCGAAGAAGCAACGTGGGAGCTCGAGGGTAAAATGAAAGAAAAGTTTCCTCATTTGTTTATGTAATTACAGTGAGATTCTAGGGACAGAATCCTTATAAGGGGGGGGGGGGGGAGAGAATGTAACACCTGAAAAAAATCAGATCTTTAATGAATTAAATTTTTATTTGATTATGTGGATTAAATGAATTTAATTGATTTATTATGTGAGTAAGATATTTGAAGGTCGTTTTATGACCTAGAATGTGTGGATGTGGTTAGTATTCTGGCTATGTTCTAGGATTAATTGTTTTGAATTACCTAGATAAAAATAAGTGTTTTTCGAGAATTTTCCGTAAAAACACTATTCATCCGAGGTCGCTCGGAGATTTGGTTTGAAATTCCGAGAAACGCGTAATGATAGAATATGAAGATGTAATGGAATATCCAATAATATTTCAATTATGGCAAACGAAGTTTTTTCCTGCGGACTTAAAACCTAAGGGTTAGTGAAAGTGATTTCCCGAAAGGGAAAGGCAACGTGTATAATCATTACGGACATTATATGTATGATATACGAGTATAGTATGAAGAATAGTACGACGTATAATACAAATATCGTATGAATACTAAACGAAAAAGAATATGTGAGTTATACGCGTAGAATACGATTAGTTCTTATTGGATTTTGAGTTAAGGACTTTGTGTAATCCAATTAGACTTGGATTTATATCAAGCCCAATGAATTGTGTAATCAAGCCTAAGTTAAGGCCCAATGTTAAGTTAATTCAAGCCCGATCCAAGAAACCAAATCGTGGATCAAACCGACGGGTCACTGGATGGGTAAAACCCATGGGGCAACCCATGGGAAGACCCATGGACATGTGGACTGACCACTTAGCCACCAAGTAAAGTGATTACTTGGTGGCTAAGTTGTTGTGGAGGTGGGAATAGTAAGGAGGTGGCCTTTGGACCATTTTGCCCTCCATTTGAGTTTCCTATTAATAGAAGCTTCGTAAGTTCATTTGGTAGTTTACAAATATTAGCCAACATATATTGAGAGAGAGAAAGAGCTAGAAATAAGTAATCAAGCCACTTCAAAGAAAACCATATACGTTTAGTCAAGAACGTGAAGAACGAAAAAGGTAATATTTCGTAAACGTTAGTCTTCGACCTTTTTTTATTTCTTTCTCGTAGAAAATTGTAGATTGGTGGAGCATGTCTATTGAGGAGGAATAAGGATGGCTATTAATGATATAAACATTAATAAGTCATGTTTAAGTAGAAATCATAAGAGTTTACGTAAGTTTAAACCGTAGATTTCTTTGAACGTTAACTTGGTTGTTGATGGACAAATTGAAAATCTTCTTAGATAAGGTATGTGAATCTTGCTTGGTTAGGATGTAGAGGATGAATCAATGGAGTGTTCCATTTGATTTGGCATATAGAACACGAGTAACGAAGTTATGGCGAATTTTACGAAAATAGACGTTAAACGTCGAAAACGTAGAAATCTCGGATTAGTAGTCAAAAGTTACTGTGTGACTTGGAAACTTCGATTTTCAATGTCAACATGTGAGATAGGGCATTCAAGAGTCATGGACTAAAGAATCGTCAGATTCCGACTTAAAACAAAGAAAATGAGTATTGAACGCTCACGAACGATAAACGAACGCTCGAAAATGAATTAAAAGGTGAATTTCAAGTTAACGGATTCGAAAGTGAAAGACTCTTGCATGAACACCTAGAGTAGGTAATTTTTGAGTTGTGGGCTTTTGAATGAGCCAATTCGGAAGTAAAACGAATAAGTTATGAGGCCGGGAAGTTCGTAGAAAAAGTTAACAATCAAAGCCAACTGAGGCATAAAATGACTATGAAAGCCAACCCAGTGTTAATGGCCACGCTTGCAGAAGACTCGAGACTCTGCTCACATAGTTAGTTGGCACCGTAGCGCCAATAGTGTGCTAGAGACCTATAAGCAAAACGATAAAGGGGGAAAGCAGTTGACCAAGTTAGGTTTTGTAATTCCAATTGAATGTAAACTAATAGTAAGACATGAATGTACTTAATGTACATTATAAGGCTAACTTTAAATCACTTATAATGTGATAACATTAGAAGGTTAAGTATGGTTTAACAATAATTAAACGAAGAACGCAAAGGTGAAAACAAGTAAACCGTGAATGGTATTCAACGTTGGTACCTCACCAATTATAACCGAGTGTCAATTAACAACGTAAGAACATTAACAAGCCGTGATGAAGTATAGTAAGTCGAATTGACATTAGTAATGGAATAAATTCAAGTAAGACATAGAAGAGAAAGAAGTTGGTTAAAACAATAAAATTAGTTTATTTGGTAGCTAATTACAGTGTGTTATATGAATATATCATGTAGATCATGTAAAGACTGAGAACTGTTGAATATTATATTCAAAGACGCTTGAAGGCAAGTTTTCTTAATGCTTGTCTAACCTCTGTGTTAGTCAAGTTTTGTAACAACCCGATATTTTCTATATAAATAAATAAGAAATTTTGCATTTTTTTTTTATTTTTAAGGTGGGAATATGTGTCAGGTAATTTATATGTATATATGTGATAAATAAAATTTATTTATTGCATGAATAATTTCAAATAATTTTATTTTAGAATTATTGATTATTATAAAGTATATTCTTATAATAATTAATTTTATAGTAAAAAAAATTTTTATTAATTATTTTTTCATGAAAATATGATTATTATATTATTTAAATAATATATGAAATGATTATAGAATTATTATAATAATTATTTTATGTTATTATATGAATTTATGTTAGATTAATTAAGTTAATTATTTTAACTTAATTAATATTATTAAATATGAAAGATAAATCGGATATGGAATCCAAACCCCAATTTTGGATTTGGAATAAGGAAAGAGAATATTAATATAATAATATAATAATTTATTTATTTCAAATTGCTATAAATATGTACTTATATGTGTGGACTGATTTTGGTTGGTCAATTATATTGCATGATGACCAAACCCTAGCATTAATTTTTTTAATCCTATTTTGAAACTCAATTATGAGTACGAGACTGTTATATAACTGTAGTATATATGATTTATGTTGTATATTATATAATTTTATGATTAATTAGGTAAACCCTAATTAAAAATTTAGAAAATCCTAATTTCTAGAGTTAGAAAACCTAATTAGTAATTAGAAACCCTAATTGCTAATTTTAGACCTTAATGCTAATTAGTAAGCTATTAAACCTAATTTATAGTCTAATGAAATTATAAAACTTAACTAATTAGCAAAACTCTAAATTTTCATTTTTAGAAACTAAAATTTTATTTTTAAACCTAATTAAAATCCTAGAAAAAAAAATCAAAATTTTGGGACCTTAGGGTTAAACCCTAAGGGTTTGCTAAGAGTACAATTTTGCAATTAAATTTGTTAGATAAATGACCATATTTCCCCTCTTGCATAATTGATAGATAACTTGTATTTTTGGACAACACCTTAGTTGGTGAGCTAATCTAACAACTCCACATGCTTAATAACTCTAGCCATTAGCCATTTCAGCAGCCAAATACATTGAACACAAGTGTTATATATAGATTGGAGAGAGAAAAAATTCATTTGTTAGCTCATTTGTGCACTTGCTCTCCACCAATCCTCTCTCTCTCAAAACCTACGAAATATAGTAGTAGATCAGTCACAAAACAAGCCCCACTAATACATATAACAAAATCAAAAGCCAGAATTAAAGATTTCTTTATAAAGGTATAAACCCTAAACCTAAAATCTGATCATCGATCCTCTGTTAAAAGTTGTGTTTAAATGTTAAAACATGTTCTATGTAGTGTATAATGATGATTTGGGTTGATAGATGTTAGATCCATTATAAGACCCCAACTTTTATGAATAAAGAATAATTTTCTCAAAATATATTTTTGAATATTATGGTGTGGATTTGATATAATGTTATAGTTGTGGGTAATATTTTCAAATTTTGCAAAGTAAACAAGTGGTTATATAATATTCGATTGGTCATGGAATATTCATTTTAACAGGGAATATTCGTACGACGGCACAATCATTGGTGGACCCCACAACGGATGTATTGTCGTAGTTAGAAAATGACAGAATTATCTTTTTATAAAACTAACGGCGAAAGTTTTACCGTTAAACTGTTGAACTACCCTATAGTAAAAGTACAGTAATACGCGTGGTTGCATTGTAGCACACGGTATTGATTATTGATGCTTACGTGAGAAGTCACTCAGTTATACTCAATTATTACTACAATAATTGCAACATTATATCTCTCATATTATTGATTCAATTATTGTCACAGCATCATCTGCATAATAATAATAATTATTAAATTAATAATTGAGACGACAAAGTTATTCATATTATTATTTGCAATATTGACAATGTCTAGAAATTCTGTCAAGGAGAGGTTTGGTCACCTAATTACGCGCCAATTAGGAGAAATCCTTATTGGAAAGCCCCCTCTTTCCTGAAAACGACCTGGTTGTTAAATATTGTGAATTATAATATTAATGATAAATAAGTTGTGTTGATTAAAGATGAAATTGATAGTTCCATTGTGTTGGGATTATTAGTGTTAGTGGAAATCGACATTTATTTCGATAATAATTGATGTTTGGAGGTTATATTAACCAATCAGGTAATTAATCGGATAAATGAGAAATTAATTGCTATTATTTCACATGTTTATAACTATTTGTTCACATGTGTGTACTATTGATCCACATTCATGTACTATTAGGGGAGGTGGTGCAAGATTGATAATACTTGCATGACTAAATTAAAAATGGAGGTATAGATGAAGGTACTGTACTATAATTAGTTTTTTCACATGATTATACTATTAAGTCACATGAATGAACTATTAATTCACATTATTTACTATTATGGGAGGTGGTGCAAGTTTGATAATACTTGCATGACTAAATTAAAAATGAAGAAAAAGAGGAAGGTATTATACTGTAATATTTTGAGCCCCAAAACATGCAATTATTGAAACTATATTTTCCTATAAATAGAAGCTCATTCTTCCTTCATTTCTCACCAATTCACTAAAGCTATAGAGCAATTATTATAGAGAGAAATTATAGAGAGAAAGAAGAAGAGAAGTCTGCTACCTCACTATTCCAGTATCCAGTCTTCTTCTAAGGTAAGGGGTATTATTCTTTCGTAATCATGAAGAGAGTTATTTTCTTTCAATACTCATATTCCATTTTTTATTATTATGCTGGAATAACATGTCTATGAGAAGTACTGAATACATGGTGAAATTCTTCTGTTATTCCATTCTTTATTATTCTGTTGGAATAACCTGTCTGTGCGGTCTATCACATGCTTGGTGAATTCTGTTGTTATTCCATTCTTTATTATTCTGTTGGAATATCCTGTCTGTGCGGATTACGCATGATAGGGTTCCATTCTTTATTATTCTGTTGGAATAACTTGTCTATGTGGATTACCGCATGCACGGTGAATGATCCTTCGTATTCATTCCTTATTAAATTGTGAAAATGATCTGTCTACGTGGATTACCGCATGGCGGGCAAAAATCCATTTGAAGTTTCATATATTCTATTATACTCAGTTGGTTAAATTTTTGGCTTCTATACTCTATGAAATTAGTAGAATATCCTGGATATTTGCGCTTCATCCAGTATCTTTTCATGGAAATATTCTTCTGAGCATTCTTGAATTTTACTCCACAAAACAGTATCATTTTGACAATTTGGACGTTATTAATTTTTGGATAAATTAAATTATAAATATTTAAAAATTTATCCTTTAACTTGTTTTATTGAATTCTTATATCATTGTCATCATCCTCATGTTTATAATATGTTGAAAGTCATCTGTGGCCTGTGGTACATAGATGAACTTGGTGTGATTATGACCAGGGATTATTCGGTATAATCATAACGGTAATGTTACAAATGATGTGGTAAAAGTCCTCATTGGCCGTAGTGCATTGATGGACAGTTGTTGGCATGATCATGACCATTGATGAATACACGAATATCCTACGCCCGTAGTGCATGGATAATTTGTGGTCGTGATACTAATGAATATCCTTGGCCGTAGTGCAGGGATGATGTGGTTTATGTATTAAGCTGAGTCTTGGCGATAAAAGTGATGAAAAACCTTTAAAATCATAAAAGATAGTAGATTTTATTCTCTACTTGACTCTTCTAATGGATTGCTTGTTCCGCTACAGTTAAACTTGATGTTTGTTATATTTTATCAGTTTAACACTGTTGAAGGCTAACGATAAATTATTCTGCATTATCTTAGTCATAATATTTCTTATTGGGCTAGTTGAGCTCACCCTTTCTTTCACCTTTATTCTCTGTGAAATGAGAATATAATTGGGACGAGTCAGGGAGCGGATTAACGGTCCAGATGGTTGTTTTAGTAGTCCTCAATATTCTATAAAATAGTGTGACAATAAATGTAATGAGGACTCCATTGAGTGTGGATATTGTCTAGATGATAATATTCTTATTCAAACTCTTAGATTATGTTTTGTTGTATTTTACACGACTGTTGAATAATTAAGTTGTATTTGAATTTTGTACCATGTATTTGGCGACTCAAGATGGGTGATGTATACCTATTTTGGGGGCGTCACAGTTGGTATCAAAGCTTAGGGATATGATCCCTAGCTGAGATGTGAGATAAGAACTAGTAGGGGAGAGACAGGGAATTCCTTCGCTAGTATGACCTACCTAAGTTTATTTGGAATTTAATTGGTCGGTCAGAGTATTGGGATAATATATGACATGTTAATTAACCCTTGTTTTGTGGCAGTATTTGAAAATGACATCCGAGAATGTTGAGAATAGCAATGGAGCACAGGAGACCGTTGAGCCACCACAGATCAACACCCAGGATAATGTGCTTCAGGAAGGCAATAATCCTCAGGTGAACAACAACACCGACCAAATAGCGAACGACGGAATGTTTAGGAGCTTTCTGCAATTCATACAACATCAGGCAAGAGAGACTCCTGTCCAAAATGCAGGTGGAAACAATGACAACTCTCGGATGGTCACCGCTAAACAGTGCAAGGAGCTGGGACCACCGGAGTTTATTGAAAAGCTAAAACCACTTAAGGCGGAGACGTGGATAAAGCAGATCACCAAGATATTTGATGTCTTGGGATGCTCCGAGGAGCAAAAGGTTCCCTTTGCCACCTTTATGTTGCGAGGAGAGGCAGATTACTGGTGGGAATCGGTAAAGCATACTCAACCTGCCGCACTAAAGATGTCTTGGGAGAAGTTCCAAGAACTATTCAATGACAAGTACTTTCCCAAAAGTATTCGTCAAATGAAAGAGGTAGAGTTCATCAAGTTGGAGCAGAACAATATGACCGTGTCGCAGTACGAGGCTAAGTTTGCCGAGTTGTCCCAGTTTGCATCTCACTTGGTTGACAATGAGGAGAGAATGACGCGGATGTTTCTAAGAGGTTTGAAACCCGAGATACGTCAATATCTAATTTCTCATAAACTGTGTTTGTATTCAGATGTTGTAAATATGGCTCAGTTATTGGAGCGCGATAATGAGTCAACTCAACCATGAGAAAGCAGCCGGCAAAATGATAATACCAGTGGTAGCAGTCATCGAAGCGGTGACAACAAATGTGGAGGGAATCAACATGCCAAAAATGGTAACCACTTCGGTGGTAATCATGGACAAGACAATAAGAATGGACATTTCAAAATGAGGAGATTCAACAATAATGGAAAGACGTCAGCATCATCACCCGTGGTTAAGGAAGGAGAACGATCACCTATCATATACTTCAAATGCGGAGGGGAGGGACATATAAGTCCAAACTGTGCGCAGCAGTCCAAAACGTGTTACAATTATGGAAGAGAAGGTCACCTAGCTAGATTTTGTCGTACAGGGAAGCCAAGTCCAGTTGGAACGGTGACACCAAATTCCGTCCCAGACAAGTCAAAACCAGTAGTTCAAGGGAGAGCGTTTGTTGTGACTTCCCAGAAAGCAAGGAACCCAAACGAGGTCATCATGGGTAAGCTAATCATCAACTCTAGCAAAGTATATACCTTATTTGATACCGGTTCTATCCATTCTTTTATTTCTCCTACTTGCGCTCAACGTTTAAATTTGACTCCGGAGAAATTAGACTTTGACTTATCTGTTGAAACTCCGTTGAGAGAAACTTTCATTACATTAACTGTTTATAAGTCTTGTTTGGTTCAAATCGGTACCCTCACATTACCTGTCGATCTTATTTCCTTAAAAATACTTGCATTTGACGTGATTCTAGGGATTGATTGGTTAACTACTCATCATGCTAAAATTGATTGTTTTCGTAAGGTTGTTAGCTTTCATATTCCAAATCAACCTATTATGCGAATTCAAGCGACCAAACCATTAAAATCAATCACGATCATCTCAAGCCATAAAGCTATTTGTTTATTGAAAAACGGATGTCAAGCTTTGTTAGCTCATGTCACAGATTTAAACAAAAATACGTCAGATTTGAATGAAATTTTTATTGTTAATAAATTCCCTGACGTATTCCCCGAAGAACTTCCTGGCCTACCCCCGGAGCGTGAAATCGAGTTTGGTATCGATCTTGAACCTGGTACAAAACCCATTTCCAAAGCCACATATCGAATGGCTCCTATTGAACTTCAAGAGTTAAAAACCCAACTACAGGAATTGTTAGACATCAGTTTCATTCATCCTAGTACGTCTGCTTGGGGTGCTCCTATTCTATTCGTGAAGAAGAAAGATGGAAGTATGCGACTTTGTATTGATTATCGGGAGTTGAATCATGTCACCATTAAAAATAGGTACCCGTTGCCTCGCATTGATGACCTGTTTGACCAGTTGCAAGGAGCCAAATTCTTTTCAAAGATTGATCTTTGTTTCGGATATCATCAGTTGAATATTAAAACTAATGACATTCTAAAGACTGCTTTCAGAACTCGGTATGGGCATTTTGAATTCCTAGTCATGTCTTTTGGATTAACTAATGCTCCTGCTGCCTTCGTGGATATGATGAACTGGGTATTCAAGGAATATTTGGATCACTTTGTGGTCGTCTTTATTGATGACATCCTCATTTACTCCAAAAACCGTGAAGATCATGAGCAACATTTGAGGCTGATACTCCAAAAGCTTTGTGAAAACAAGTTATATGCCAAGTTGAAAAAATACGAGTTCTGGCTTGAGGAAGTAGCATTCCTTTGGCACGTGATATCAAATCATGGAATATCATTGACGACCAAGAAAGATGAAGCAATTCAAAGTCGGGAGCAACCTAAATCGATGATCAAGTACGTAGCTTTCTCGGCTTATTTGGTTATTATTGGAGATTAAAGAGAAGGTTTTCTTGAATTACTACTCCATTAACTCAGCTGACTCGAAAAGATACAAAATTCGGTTGGAGCGAGGAATGTGAGAAGAGTTTTCAAGAACTTAAGAGGAGGCTTATTTCAGCACCTGTTCGGACAATACCATCTGGCTCAAAGGGATTTGTCATCTACAGTGATGCTTCAGGGAAAGGGTTAGGATGTGTTCTCATGCAACATGGGAAAGTCATAGCCTATGCCTCACGACAACTCAAAGAATATGAGAGGAATTATCCTACTCATGATCTAGAGTTAAGCATTTGTCTTTTTAAGCGCTCAAGATTTGTAGGCATTACCTGTATGGAGAGAAGGTGGATATCTATACGGATCATAAAAGCCTCAAATATTTCTTCACTCAAAAGGAACTCAACATTCGGCAACGACGATGGCTTGAGCTATTGAAAGATTATGATCATACCATTCAATACCATCCTGGAAAAGCGAACATAGTAGCTGATGCATTGACTAGAAGATCATATGTGGGTACGAGTGCATTATTGTCAACGCAAAGGCCCATTTGATATGACTTACAAAGGATGGAGATAGAGTTAAAGACTCTAGGGACCCATGTGATGATGGCGAATATACGAGTAGAACCAACTTTAATCGATAAAGTTAAAGCTGCTCAAGCTACAGACCTGGAGCTGACGCGTATGAGGAAGAAAGTGGAAGATGGTGCTATTTCAGAAGCAAGAATCGATGAAGAAGGAATACTTCGAGTCAACTCTAGACTTTGTGTTCCTAACGATTCTGACTTAAAGTATAAAATCATGATGGAGGCGTACAACACACTGTTTGCAATCCATCCCGGGAGTACCAAAATGTATCGTGATCTTTGACATACATTTTGGTGGAGCAATATGAAGAGAGAGATAGAGGGGTTTATCTGAAGGTGTCTAACTTGTCAATGAGTCAAGGCGGAGCATCAAATGCCAAAAGGTCCATTGCAACCACTTGAAATTCCAGAATGGAAATGGGAGCACATTACCATAGATTTCGTTACTGGTCTTCCAAAGGTTTCTCAAGGCATATATGCGATTTGGGTCATTATTGATAGATTGACCAAGTCTGCTCATTTCTTACTGATACGAGAAACTTATACACTTGAACATCTTGCTCGTATGTACATAAACGAGATTGTAAGATTGCATGGTATGCCAGTATCCATAGTTTCTGATCAAGACCCAAGATTCACTTCAAGATTTTGGGTTAGTTTGCAAAAAGCTATGGGCACGGATTTACGATTTAGTTCAAAGATATCATCCTTAAAGCGGATGAGGCAATGGAAAGGACTATTCAAACTCTTGAAGATTTATTAAGACTATATGTCCTTGACTTCAAGGGAAGTTGGGACAAGTTCTTACCATTGGTGGAGTTTTCCTACAACAATAGTTATCAATCAAGTATTGGCATGGCTCCATTTGAGGTGTTGTATGGAAGAAAGTGTCGTTCTCCAGTATGCTGGGATGAGGTGGGTGAAACAACATTGTTGGGACCGAATTTGGTATGTATGACTACGAAAAAGATTCAAAATGATCCGATAACGTATAAAAACCTCACAAGATCGACAAAAGAGTTATGTTGATCTTCATCGAAAGGACGTGGAATTCAATATTGGAGATCATGTGTTGTTACGTGTTGCTCCATGGAAAGGAGTTGCGAGATTTGGAAAGAGAGAAAAGCTCAATCCTCGATTCATTGGCCCATTTATAATCCTCGATCGAGTAGGAACTGTGGCCTATAGACTCGCCTTACCGCCAAGTATGTCTCGTATTCATAACATTTTTCACATATCTATGTTACGTAAATATGTGAAGGACCCGAACTACATTATTGAATTAGAACAAGACGAGATAGAGGAAGATTTAACGTATGAAGAGTTACCTGTTAAAATCTTGGATAATAAGGATCATATTCTACGCTCTAAAGTTATACCTCAAGTCAAAGTTTTGTGGAGAAACCACGATGTTGAGGAAATGACCTAGGAGTTAGAATCTGAAATGAAATCAAAGTATCCTCATCTCTTCGACATACCAGGTACGCACCCTAATTTCGAGGATGAAATTTCATAAGAAGGGGATGTTGTAAGACACCAACTTTTATGAATAAAGAATAATTTTCTGGAAATATATTTTTGAATATTATAGTGTGGATTTGATATAATGTTATAGTTTTGGGTAATATTTTCAAATTTGGCAAAGTAAGCAAGTGGTTATATAATATTTGATTGGTCGGGGAATATTCGTTTTAACAGGAAATATTCGTACCACGGCACAATTATTGGTGGACCCCACAACGAAAGTATTGTCATAGTTAGAAAACGACAGAATTATCTTTTTATAAAAATAACGGCGAAAGTTTTACCGTTAAACTGTTGAACTACCTAGTAGTAAAAGTACAGTAATACGCGTGGTTGCATAGTAGCACACGGTATTGATTATTGATGCTTACGTGAGAAGTCAGTCAGTTATACTCAATTATTGCTATAGTAATTGCTGCATCATATCTCTTATATTATTGATTCAATTATTGTCATAGTATCATCGGCATAATAATAATAATTATTAAATCAATAATTGAGACAACAAAGTTATTCATATTGACAATGTCTAGAAGTTCTGTCAAGGAGAGGTTTGGTCACCTAATTGCGCGCCAATATCGAGAAATCCTTATCGGAAAGCCCCCTCTTTCCTGGGAATGACCTGGTTGTTAAATATTGCGAGTTATAATATTAATGATGAATAAGTTGTGTTGATTAAAGATGAAATTGATAGTTCCATTGTGTTGGGATTATTAGTGTTAGTGGAAATTGACATTTATTTCGATAATAATTGATGTCTGGAGGTTATATTGACCAATCAGGTAATTAATCGGATAAATGAGCAATTAATTGCTATTATTTCACATGCTTATAACTATTTGTTCACATGTGTGTACTACTGATTCACATTCATGTACTATTAGGGGAGGTGGTGCAAGATTGATAATATTTGCATGACTAAATTAAAAATAGAGGTATAGATGAATGTACTATACTGTAATTAGTTTTTTCACATGAATGAACTATTAATTTACATTATTTACTATTAGGGGAGGTGGTGCAAGTTTGATAATACTTGCAGGACTAAATTAAAAAATGAAGAAAAAGAGGAAGGTATTATACTGTAATATTTTGAGCCCCAAAACGTGCAATTATCAAAACTATATTTTCCTATAAATAGAAGCTCATTCTTCCTTCATTTCTCACTAATTCACAAAAGCTATAGAGCAATTATTATAGAGAGAAATTATAGAGAGAAAGAAAAATAGAAGTCTGCTACCTGACTATTCCAGTATCCAGTCTTCTTCGAAGGTAAGGTGTAAGACCCCAACTTATTATTAATAAAATTTAATTTTCTCTATTTTGAAATAATAAGGGTTGATTTGATTAATGTGGATAGTTATGGGTAAAATACACAAATATTTCAAAATAAGCAAGTGGTTATAAAATATTCATTGTTGTCGGGGAATATTCGTTTGGTCGTGGAATATTCTTGCTGTTGGGAATATTCATACGACGGCGCAGGTCTTTTGTGGGCCCATAACCGGAAAGAGATTGGATGAAGAAAACGACAAATATAAGTTGTTTAAAAATAACAGGCGTAGTTATTCAAGATTATCTTTGTTAAAATACTCGGTGGTTAAAACACAAGAGCACACGGTATTGCACCAATTATTGATTCTTACGTGAAGAAGACACTACTCAATAATGGTTACGGTAATTCTCGCTCAAAGATTTTATTTTATTGATTTAATAATTTGCGTTGATATTTTATATCATTGTTTCAATAATTATCATTACACGGTATTTTTCATTATCGAAGCAATAATTCATATTATCCGAATAATATTATTAGATAACATTATTGGCATTGTCTAGAAAGTTCTCGCCTAAGGAGAGGTTTGGTCACCTAATTGCGGCGCCGAAGAAGGAGAAATTCTTATTGGAAAGCCCTCTTTCCCGAGAACTACGGTTGTCAATATTGTGATTACGTAATATTATTTGTGAATAATTAATTATTGATTCATATGATGAGGAAAATATTGATTTTATATGGATATAGATGGAGAAAATTTTTAATGTGACAATTGTTAAAAATTGAAATTCTATCTTTTTCGATAAAATAATTCATTTAAATATATTATTATATTTTAATAATATAATAATGGTGATATTTTTACAACTAATGTGGGATATATGAGTATACGAGGAGGAAGAGTATTTTTGTTGCAATAAATGTTTAAAACATGTTAAACATGCTCGGTGGACCCCATTTATCGAATTGAAATTTGATTATAGCTTGTAAAATCGACCGTTTATGGATTTCGGTCAATTTCTATTTGGAATTTGGGAAAACTTTCTTCTGCAAAGTTGTAGAGAATTGAATTTCCTATAAAAAGTCATGAGATTCAAATTTTCTGATAAAAGGGCTATTTATTATGAATTATTGAAGTTTTGAAGCTCCGAAATAATTGATTTTTGGAAGTTTTAATTATTTATTTTATGAAAAACGTTTTTTTTCTTACTTTTCTAGAAGGTGGCATGTGGGAAATGCTAGGAGCTGAATTCTAAAGTGGGCGTATGAATTTGATATATATATATATATATATATATATATATATTAACTTATTAAATTTTCTGCTTTTGGTGTTCTAAGCATTTTCCTATAAATAGGTGCTTAGGTTAGAATTGAAAATCACACTGTAAAGCTGAAGTTTTCTCTCTATATTATCGAGCGTATTCTTGTGAGTATTTTGAGTATATTTTGAGTATTGCTATACTGCAAGTTCAAGTCATAGCCTTTATATCAGGTTTCAACTAGAAGTCTTGTCTTTGTGAGGTAAGGGATATTATTTTTTTCAGTAATGATATTATTTCTTCAATATCATTATCTTTGAAATATTGATCCAAGTTTTTATCAAATTTGGAACTTTTGGTGTCTGAGTTACTTATTCACGATATCTGACCTTTATTCACGATATCTGACACTATTTACGAATATGGCACTATTCATCGAAAAATGAAAA
Source organism: Panax quinquefolius (assembly GCA_020205615.1). Classification (NCBI taxonomy): domain Eukaryota; kingdom Viridiplantae; phylum Streptophyta; class Magnoliopsida; order Apiales; family Araliaceae; genus Panax; species Panax quinquefolius. Next base: position 70,662,557 of record CM035167.1, on the reverse strand, counting down.
TTTTCCTTTTCGTCCAAAATATCTATTCTGGATACTAGCTTTGATTGTATCCATGTTTTGATCATTCTTGAATTTTACACCACTATGATTATTTTTGAGGTATTGTTAGACATAGATAAAACAAAGTACGAATCCTTAATCCTTAATCCTTGTCATTTTGTTTCACTGGATTAGTTTCTTTAAAAATATTTTTCATCATCCTCAGTCTTAAATGATGATATTATTGAATATCTTTGGCTGTAGTGCAAATATGAATGATTTCGATGAATATCTTTGGCCCGTAGTGCAAAGATGAGCAGTGTTTAGATGAACATGACCGGTCGATGAATATCTTTGGCTGTAGTGCAAAGATGAATATTTGATTCGAGATGTATATTGATTGATGTTATAGGGATAAAAGATGAGCGATTTAACTTTTAAATTCATACATAGAAGATAGTAGTTTGCATTCTCTACTTAACTCTTCTAATGAATTATTATTTCCGCTGCGAATATTGGTTTAAAACTTGTTGTCTATTGTATTCTATTAGTTTTTTTTTTCTGTTGAAGACTAATGATAATTTGTTGTATATTATCTTAGTCATAATATTCTTTACTGGGCTAGTTGAGCTCACCCTTTTCCTTGTTGTTCCATTTTTCTTCTCAGGAGGTGAGAATGTAGCGAGTACTAGTCGGGGTATGGAAGGAAGGTTCTAGAGAGAGTTGTTTAGTAGTCCTCACCATTTTTGTAAAATAATGTATCAATAATTATGATGGGGATTTATTTGCGTGTGAATATTGTCTAGATGGCAATATCTGTATTTAAACTCATAATTTATATGTTGTAATAATAAAGTTGTAGTTGTTTCTGTACCATATATTGACAACTCAGAATGGGTGATGTATACCTATTTTGGGGGCGTCACATAAGGGGTATTATTCTTTCGTATTCATGAAGAGAGTTATTTTCTTTCAATACTCGTAAGGGTTGTTATTCCATTCTTTATTTTTATGTTGGAATAACCTGTCTATGCGAAGTACCGCATACAAGGTGAAATTCTTCTGTTATTCCATTCTTTATTATTCTGTTGGAACAACCTGTCTGTGCGGTCTATCGCAAGCCTGGTGAATTCTGTTGTTATTCCATTCTTTATTATTCTATTGGAATATTCATGCATGCATGCGGATTACGCATGACACGGGTTCCATTCTTTATTATTCGTTGGAATATCCATGTCTCATGCGGATTACGCATTTGACTGGTTCAATTCTTTATTATTCATTGGAATAACTCATACATGTGGATTACTGCGATGCATGGTGAATGATCCTTCGTATTCATTCCTTATTAAATTGTGGAAATGATCATCTCACGTGGATTATCGCACGGCGTGCAAAAAATCCATTTGCAGTTTCATATATTTTATTATACTCAGTTGGTTAAATTTTTGGCTTCTATACTCCATGAAATTAGTAGAATATCCTGGATATTTGTGCTTCATCCATTATCTTTTCATGGAAATATTCTTCTGAGCATTCTTGAATTTTTCTTCACAAAACAGTATCATGTTGACAATTTGGACGTTACTGATTTCTGGATAAATTAAATTATAAATCTTTAAAATTTTATCCTTGAACTTGTTTTATTGAATTCTTATATCATTGTCATCATCCTCATGTTTATAATATGTTGAAAGTCATCTGTGGCCTGTAGTGCATAGATGGACTTGGTGTGATTATGACCGGGGATTATTCGGTATAATCATAACCGTAATGTTACAAATGATGTGGTAAAAGTCCTCATTGACCATAGTGCATTGATGGACAGTTGTTGGCATGATCATGACCATTGATGAATACATGAATATCCTTGGCCCGTAGTGTATGGATAATTTGTGGTCATGATACTAATAAATATCCTTGGCCGTAGTGTAGGGATGATGTAGTTTATTTATTAAGCTGAGTCTCAGCGATAAAAGTTATGAAAAACCTTTTAAATCATAGAAGATAGTAGATTTTATTCTCTACTTGACTCTTCTAATGGATTGCTTGTTCCGCTGCAGTTAAACTTGATGTTTGTTATATTTTATCAGTTTAACACTGTTGAAGGCTAACGATAAATTATTCTACATTATCTTAGTCATAATATTTCTTACTCGGCTAGTTGAGCTCACCCTTTCTTTCACTATTCTCTTCAGGAAATGAGAATATAGTTGGGACGAGTCGGGGAACGGATTGACGGTCTAGATGGTTGTTTTAGTAGTCCTCACTATTCTATAAAATAGTGTGACAATAAATGTAATGAGGACTCCATTGAGTGTGGATTTTTTCTAGATGACAATATTCTTATTAAAACTCTTAGATTATGTTTTGTCGTATTTTACACGACTGTTGTATAATTAAGTTGTATTTGAATTTTGTAGCATGTATTTGGTGACTCAAGATGGGTGATGTATACCTATTTTGGGGGAGTCACATCCATAACATCTATAGGCTCATATTTGATGATTTACAAGATCTGGGAAAAGTTTAAACTGTTGTCTGACAACGAATGTCAGACCTCCTAGATCTCATTCTGTTTACGTTTCTATATGTTTTAATGTTGGTATTGGTCGTATGTTGTAAGGTCTGTGATCTGAAAGTGGAATCACAACCATTAAATGTTCAGATTTCATTTTATCGATGGTCAAAAGCCGTTGACCGGCCATGACTGGACATTTCTGGGTAACCCAGAAACTGCTCAGAAAGGTCTGACAACGTATTCAAGCAACTAGATCTGTCAGCGTTTTGTTGTTTTGATTCTGTTGTTGTAACTAAGTTGTATATTGGTAGAAGGACTATATATTCATGTTAATAGAACACCTAAACATCTTATATGTTGGATTTTGTGGACAGTCAAACGAGGCAGTATGATCACGAAAGCAGTTTTCTGGGTAACCCAGAAACTTATGAACGCAGCGTCTAATAGAGTTTGACCGACTTGTATATTCTTGTTGTGTTGTTGTTTTATTGGGTTTTAGGTAATGGATCTGTAGTCTTACAGGTTGTCTACAACCTGGAATCCTTAGATCACAAAAATAACACATGGATTACAAGTTGTGGAAGCCCAAAAGTGGCCACTCGAACTGTTCTTCATTTCTAGGTAACCCAGAAATGAAGAACAACTCTGACAACCACTTTGGACGATCAGATCTCCTTTGTTATGTATTGTATGATCATTATTGTTGTTGTATCATGTAATGTTACATTAGTACTACAAGTTGTGCTCAACAGATAGCCCAGAAACATCATATATAAAGAATTATTCATAGTCAAACCTAGTACCCTTGTGACTGTCTTTGAATGTCTGGGTTTGCTGAAGAACACCTATAGTGACAGTTTTGTCACTATAGGTACCTTTAGCGACAGACTGTGTAATTTTAATTTATTTAATTTCCGAAAATTATTTAAAAATAGTAATTAATTTCTGAAAATTACAAAAATAATTTTAAGTTATAAAAGTTAACTTTTAATAATTTGACATATTTTTCATAAATATTAATATTTATTTGAATATTATTAATATTTAATTTATTTACTAAATGTATTAAATAAATTGATTAAAAATAATTTTATTATATTAAAAATCATTTTAAATAATAAAAGGTATTTAATAATATTTTAAGTTATAAAATATAACTTTTAATATTTTCTGAAGAAATTTCATTAATTATTTAATATTAATGATATTAGATTTATTTAACAATTATATTAAATAAATTAATTAAAAATGATTTTAATATTATAAAAATCATTTTTAAATGAAAATAAATAGTTTAAAAATATTTTATGTTATAAAATATAACTTTTGATATTTAAAGGTGAATTTCATTAATAATTTAATATTAATGATAATAGTTTTATTTAACAAATATATTAAATAAATAATTTAAAAATGGTTTTATTTATTTAAAAATCATTTAAAAGGAAATAAATGAATTAAAAATATTTTAAGTTATAATTATTGACTTTTAATATTTTAATAAATAATAAATTAATAATTAAATATTAATGGTAATTATTTAAAAATGATTTTAATTGTTTTAAAAATCTTTTAAGGGTAATAAAATTTTTTAAAATATTTTGAGTTATTATAAATAACTTTAATATTTTTGAAATGGTTTTATTAATAATTTAATATTAATGATAATAAAATTCTTTAATATTTAAATTATTTAATAATGATTCCGGTGTTTGAAAAATCATGATAAATTATAATAATTATTTAAAAATTATTATAAGGCTATGAAAAATAATACGACTGATCTTTAAAATATCTTAACGAATATTGAACTGCATAATAGAGTTTTAGACTTGATATTTACCTGATAAAGCCGTCGGTACACCGACATGTTTTAGAAATTGATCTGGACTTAGATAATTTGATTAGATACGTGTTTATTTGTGATCCAATGACTGTTAAACATGTGTGCCAATGTGATTAGGTTATGTGCTGACTGTAATAAGCAGTATTATGTGTTATGATATGTTATTCTAATCAGTAAAATGATCTTATTACTAATAGGTTGCTATATAAACGATAAAACTAAGTTGCGTATTATAAGCAGCGGATCAGACAAGTATCCTACCTTTGCATTTACTTTATGCAATGGACATAATTAGAAAGTTTCAGAATTATATTATTATTGTGCCAGATTATTAACCCTATTGTTATATATATTATATCCGATCATTGTTTATCAACATAGTATTATATTATAATTCAAATATTTATTCTGTTCGTTAATTTCTATATATGGTTATACAAGTATCTTCACTTGGATAATTATTGTATTTAATCACATGTTGATACACATTTATAAATTTCCAATATGTATTTGTTAACTTAAAAGCCGTCTAAGCTAATTGATTTGGCTAGACACAAACTTATAGATTATTGTTGAACAAGATAAAACCTTACTATTATCCAACTGAATTGTTTTGGTTTGGAATCCCGACTAAGTATGAACATCCCGTACATTGGAAAACTTTTTGTGCGCCAAAAGCGGATAGATGAACGATAATGTAGTATTGATCAATACAGGGAATAATGGGTTGATCACCCCCCGTGCCCTTAAGTTATGACGGTTTACAGATAAATTTCTGTTTAACCTTTTCGAAAATAGAAAACAATGTTCATAGTCTGTCGACTAATCCCCGGTTATAGTCAGCACGTAGTTTAAAATTTTTTGATATAGAATTAATATATTATTACTGGTTCAGTTTAATTCACAACTATTGATTCATTGTAGAAGTGTCGTACAAAGAAAACATTTAATCCTTTCAGCTAATATTTATAATTGCTTTTACTTGTTGGGCACTGAAAGGCTCATCTTTGCTTAATTTAAAATGTTTTCAGCTAAGTGTGAACAACCAGAAGGCTCTGCTAAGAACAAGGGAAAAGGAAAGGTTGCTGAATGAGTTTTATGCTATCCTATGTAATAACTAGACTTTATTAAGACTATGATATCATTATTATCATGTATTATAATGAATGTATTAAAGGTTACGTACTTGGGGTTTAAACTCTGATAAATATGTAAATTAAGTTTGGTATCTATATTATTGTTATTATTATTAGTATTATTCCGCTCATAGAAATGGTATCGTGAAGCACCGAGTTCAGGTTTCAAGTACCTGAATTTGGGGGCTTCACAAGTTTTCTATGATTCATGTCCTGAAATGCATGAAGTGTTTTAAAAAAAGAGTCGATGCCAGTTTTAACTCGGTTAGACTAATCTTGAAGAGTTGATTGAGTTGTTTACAAGTCTTTCAATATAGAACTATTAACGCTATCCTATGCCAAGTATTTGGTACGGATTCAAAGGTAAGTTTGTGTATGAACAAACAAATATATTTTCATCGATTATTCGATGGGCACGCGAGGTTGCCAAAACTTAAACGTAAATACGTTTAACGGATGAATGTTGATCAACATAGAGTACTATAGGCTGATCACCTAGAAGTGCTCATAAGTAATGCCGGATGTACGACCTTAGTGTCGGGGTGTCCTTTTCATGTATGAAAACGAAAAGAGTATGTTCATGGTCTTTTGACCGGTTCAGAATTCTTAAGGTATTATATATACTTTGGAATTGTTGTTATGAAATGGGAAGTGTTAGTCAATGTTTCATAGTGCTTCATAGCTGTTTGTTTAGTTATGGAAGATAATTATATAATTCTCGATGTGGTATTATATTATCCTTTGTTAGACTTGCTGAGCTAGTTATGCTCACTTCTTGCTTGAATTATATGATTGCAGCTAAGGCCGAACGAACTGAGAGTTCTAAGAGAGATAAAGGCAAAGCTAAGTTGGATAATTAATTATCCTGTAATAGATTAGTGTATTTGTATGTAATATACTTATGAATAATGAAGAATGTATTCGGTTTCTAAACCTGGGAAATGATTTATTAGTATTTTAATAAGAATATAGTAAATAAAATCATTTTGTTGTTATTTCAATGGAATGACTGTATAAATTGTAGTACCGTGTAACACCATTTGTCAGGTTGGGACATACCCGGATTTGGGGGGGTCACAACGAGTGTCATTCGTCTGCATACGGAGGAAATTATGGAGGTGAGATAACAGCAGCAAAAATTCTTCAAGCAGGGTTCTATTGGCCTACAATATTTAAGGATGCCCACCAATTCGTAAAAAGTTGTGATAGATGTCAAAGAGTGGGAAACATATCAAAAAGGAATGAGATGCCACAACAAACTATCTTGGAAGTCAAATTTTTTGACGTTTGGGGCATTGATTTTATGGAGCCATTTCTATCATCATTTAGTAATCAGTACATATTGTTTGCGGTTGACTATGTATTAAAATGGGTTGAAACCGTAGCACTCCCAACTAACGATGCCAAAGTGGTTCTTAAGTTCTTGCAAAAGAATATTTTTATAAGGTTTGGCACGCTTAGAGCTATAATAATTGATGATGGTAGTTACTTCTGCAATAGACCGTTCACAGCTCTTTTGGCAAAATATGGAGTCAACCATAAGGTGGCGACGACATATCATCCCCAAACAAGTGGGCAAGCTGAAGTTTTGAACAGGGAGGTGAAAAGAATTTTAGAGAAGGTAGTGAATCCGAATAGAAAAGACTGGTCTCTCAGATTGGAAGATGCATTATGGGCTTACAGAACTGCTTACAAGACACCAATTGGGATGTCACCATATCAGTTGCTTTACGGGAAAACATGTCACCTACCAGTCGAGTTACAACATAAAGCCTACTGGATAATTCAGAAACTCAACTTCGATCAAGCCACATCAAGTGAAAAGAGGCTACTTCAATTAAATGAACTAGAGGAATTCAGACTTCAAGCCTATGAGAACTCGAAGTTGTACAAAGAAAAGCTAAAGAAATGGCACGACAAAAAAATCATGCAACGAACGTTCGAACCGGGGCACTCAATACTATTGTTCAACTCAAGACTGTGATTGTTCCCAAGAAAGCTAAAATCAAGATGGTCGGGTCCATTCACAATAAAGAAGGTTTTCCCACATGGCGCCATTGAACTATATAGTAGAAACCCATTGGAGACGTTCAAGGTCAACGATTGAAGCATTATTGGGGTGGCGAATCCAATTGGGATGCCATCGCTGTGACACCCCCAAATCCGGGTACTTCATTTCCATCGAATTTGGTGCTCACTATTAAAATAATTACATCTAACTACCCATAATAAAGGATAAAACATTAAATAACTTTTAACAATAATCTTTCCTATTAAAGGGTTACATCATCATCTCAAAAACAATCCCAGGTAATCTAACCTTAAAATTATTACATTAGTTTGCGGAATACATTGTAAAATAAAACAAGTCTTATAACTTCAAGCATTTAAATAAACTTTAACTAATGCTTCATCACTTAGACATCTTGCCCTTTCGCTTGCTAGTGGATGGCTCATCACCTCTTTTGACTTTAGCTGTATTGTTTAATTGCAAGAGTGAGCAAACAATTGCTCACTGACATAAAGATAGTATAACAACAACATGAGAGTGAACAACGAATACTGAATAATAAAGAACTTGTTCTACGAATCAAAATAGAAAACAAGTTTGAACTTTAATTATCTGAGGGTCTTAAGACCACGAACTATGTCAACAGTGTTTAGGTATTATTACCTTAACCTTAACAGTCATTGGACTATACATACTCTTCTTAATGTACTTAGGGGGATCAGCCCTTTGTACCATGTATTGTGCACAAACATCTAAATGTTACACGCACAAAATCCCTTATGTTAGGGTTATTTATCTCAGTTTGAATTTAGAATTTTCGCACTAAAGAAAGTTTAGTTTGGAACTAGCTTATCAGTGTTTCTAGAATTTTAGAACACTTATTCAATTTCAATCAATAAAGGTTTAATATGAGAATGTATAACTGAACAAGGCTATTAAAGTCAAAGATCGAATATCAACAATATATATAACTGAATAACATGATATACATGCCAAGTGCTATATTCAAAGGAGTTTAAAACAATCTTCTACGAATCAACGTGTTAGAACAATATATGCATCGAATGATAATAAGGAAAGTAAAGCTTGCTCGATGTAACAAATTAGGTTACAAGAGCTTGCACAAACATATTCAAGATAGATTGGGCTTGCTCAATTTTAAAAACTTGTACAATAATAATATAGGAATGGAAACTTGCATTCAATATGAAAAGAATGAAATTAGAAAGCTTGCTCGATTGTAATGAGTTAAGGTTTAGGAACTTGCCTTGATTGTAAGCTACACAAACGTAAAATCGCAACAACAATTAATTTTATGAATATTAGCTTTATGGGTTTAGCCCATCATTTAGGTCATAACCTTAACTTAGCATCTAACCATGTTGGTTAACATACTTAACGAATCTGAAATCTCATTACGAGCCAACATAGCCTAACCGTTCATCTCTAACCTTTGAAAACATCACATTTAGTTTCATTTTATAACTTATTTAAATAATTATTTCAAATCTTTACACTTTGTAGTACAACACATTGACATCTGTTATTATAGTTTATATCATGTTTTAACATGATTAACATGCATGCTAAACTAACACAAGTCCATTACACATGACCTGCAATTAAGCAAACTTTATTATTCATGATCGATTACTTTCATACTTGCCTATAAGTAAGTAATAAATCAAGCTATAAGCGGCGTCATATGACACATACCATCGCGACAACACAAGGCTTGCAAATAAAATACCAAGACGATGTACTGACTCAGCTTTTTTCCAAACACAGACTCGACAGTGAACAATAGCCGATTTTAGCCCAACAAACACGAATTTCACCCACAAAACAATGAAATTAACATCTACAATTGGTACAGACTATTACAAACATGTTTGCTAACATTTACAACCAATTAACACAATTTAACATCAACTAAAACTAGTTTAATTTCTCAAAATTCCTTATTTTCATATAAAACTCCATTTTTGAGTTTCTTCACAAAATTGAACACCGTGACTTCGATTCTTATCCTAATTACTTCATTCAAATTATGTTATGTGCGTTTCTTAATAGACTAACATAAACAAAACCCTATTTACAGTTTCATATACAATTTGCCCACTAACATTGGTACTTTACATGAACCATAAGAAAAATTCATATACTGTCAAAATTTCTACTGTTAACTGTAATTAGCATAGCAAATTCTTGTTTAAACATAAACTATAACCATCATAAACACGTATAATCACCGTAATCAATTGTATAGCAACATTTTGAAAGAGATAGAATTCACAGAATTTAAAAGCTTAACAATTTTGCCGTATAACATATATATATATATATATATAATATCACATTATAGAGAATTACCTTCTTATGCTTAGACAATCCTTGCTAACCAACTGAAATTGCTATAAGTTTCTTAGGTTTCCTCTAAATCTATCAATTCTCAACTCTCTAAACTCTAAGACTTAGCCAAGATACGTGAAATAAGAAAACTGAGCGCTTAAACACTGATAATCGTGATTATCAGTTTATTAAGCCAAGCGTCTTTGGCAATTACATTAACCAAAAGCCACAACGCTTTGTTTGGTTATCACATAATTCACATACCAGATTATATTTATATTATTATATTATATAGTTTCCACTTGTCACACTTTAGTTAATTTAAATAAATTATAATAATAATAATTAATAATAATTATAATCTCATTATAATTATACTTATAATTAATAAATAATTATATATCTACTTTAATTAATAAATTAGAAACATCACTTTTATTTTAATTTATTTATTTCCATTAAATTAACCAATTTATTTAATTCAATTATTTCCTTAAATATTAAGCAATTGATTTAATTTAATTACTTTCTTAAATTAAATCCATTAGATAAAATTATCATTAGTCAAATTAACACTAATCAATTTAGTTACTAAATTAATTCACCACAATTATCAATTATTTATTTTCCTCAATAAATAAATTATTTAAAATATTTATTTAATTCAATAAATATTTAAATTAAATTACAAATTTCTTGATCGTTACATCCTTCCCTCCTTAAAAGGATTCTGTCCCCAGAATCACAACTCGATAAATTCATTCGTCACATTCTTCCCTCCTTAACAAGATTCTGTCCCCAGAATCGCTATACAAGATCAAGGAAACAACTGAGGATAATTTTTCTTCATAACGCTTTCAAGTTCCCACGTAGCTTTCTCAGCATTGTGGTTTCTCCAGATTACCTTAACAGAAGGTATCACTTTATTCCTCAGTACTTGCTCTTTTCTGTCAACAATTTGAATAGGGACTTTTTTATATGACAAAACTTTCTCAAACTGTAAGGGCTCATATTCAATAACATGCTTATAATCAGGCTTATATGGTCTCAATACCGAGACATGGAAAATATTATGAATATGCTCTAACTGTGACAACCCCAAAATAGGTCCATTCCATCCAACCCATTCTGAGTCGCCAAATACATGGTATAGAAAACAACTACAACTTTATTACAACAATTGTTGTGCAAAATACAACAACACATATGCTGTGAGGTTGGATACAAATATATACCAACTGTGACTCGTGTCCCAACCGTAATGTGACAAATGTCCCATCAGTGGACAACACCTCACAGTGATACCTACATAAAGGTATAGTCAAAAACTATTTTAGAAATTAGAATCTTTGGGAAGTGCTCAAGGAAGCCTTCGTACATGGGAGGTCATGCGTCTAGGTTATAATAGATATCATATGGTAATAGAATTATCCTTGGTTGACCCAATAGACCCCAAAGAAAAACGAGAAGATTACTATCACATTCTTTCCAATGATGAGTCTTCTCTTGACATATCATTATCTCCACTGTCTCTAATTGAGAATTATACTTCAAACAAACACCAAGATCATAAAGGTAGTGCGCGTAGATATACTCAGTAAGTGGATGTGCACAACCCTGTCTTATGATGATAGGAGGTTGTATGCCTTTAAACATCTTGTATGATAGTGGCAAAACACCCTTCCAACGTTGGGTTCGCCTCATCCTAGTTGATTCACCAAATATAACTACTAAATGATGACCACCGTTCTATTCTCCTGTTATTCCCGTTCAACCTAGCTACACTCTTATTACCTAAAAAGGAATTGTGAAGCAAAAGGGTGAGCACAACTAGCTCAGTAAAGAATATCATGACTAAAGATAATTAAATTATCAATAGCCTTCATCAGTAATAAATCAGAGATTTAGAACATATGGTAGATGATAAAACTTTTCAACCATAGTTGCAGCGGAACGAGCAATCCATTAGAAGAGTCAAATAGACCATAAAATCTATTATCTTCTCCATGTTAAAAGTCCACCAACAATGTTTTATCCCTGTAACATCAATCAACAATTTCTGTCCACAATCACATGTATAACTCATAATCGTAATTGTAGTTCTAAATTCCTTTTCTCATCCAGGACAAAGATAATTTTCATCACCTGAAACATCAAAGATCATGGTTATACCAAATCACAGTTCATGTTCATAATCATACTAATAAATTTATCTTTGCACTACGGGACAAAGATATTCATCAACAAGTTATCTTTGCACTACATGCCAAAGATATTCAACAACAGGTCATCTTTGCATTACGAGCAAAAGATATTCATCAACAAATCATCTTTGCACTATAGGCCAAAGATATTCAACAACAAGTCATCTTTGCATTACAAGCCAAAGATATTCATCAATAATTCATCTTTGCACTACAGGCAAAAAATATTCAACAACAGGTCATCTTTGCACTACAGGCCAAAGATATTTAACAACAGGTCATCTTTGCACTACGGGCCAAAGATATTCATCAATAATTCATCTTTGCACTACAGGCCAAAGATATTCCTCAACAGTTCATATTTGTACTACAGGCCAAATATATTCATCAACAGTTCATATTTGCACTACAGGCCAAATATATTCATATCTCAAAGAAATATATAATCTTTTCAGAATTTATATAAACAATAATTATAACCATGTTAATCAATTCATCTTTACACTTAAGCTAAAGATATTCAATTATAAATTCAATGGTCATGATCATACCAGTTAACAATTCATCTTTGCACTACTGGCCAAAGAGAACACATAGTCACGATCATACCAATAATCTACCCATCTTTACACTCAAGTGAAAGAGAAATTCAACATTAGGGTTATAAGAATATTATATATGATAATAAAAATAATATAATCAATATATAGATTTAATCTCAAGAGTAAGATTCATAAATCAATAATCTCATAACACCTTAATCAAAATTTATAAATCACTTAATAATCTCATAATCTAATATTATTAATACTACCACAATATTTTAATCATTTCTTAAACTTATAAACAATTTATTTTAATTGTTTACAATTTACTAATAAATGCATTTAATCATCCTAAAATGCCAAACTCATAAAATTTCATCACCAATAACCAAAACCCTCATAAAAAATCTGCATATACCTCATATATGATTCTCAAGCCATAAAATCATATTTTCCAATTTTCTTACTTCATTTAACATATTTAATTCATTTACTCATAACTAGAACATTTTCATGAAAAATGGCAAATCAGTTCCAAAAATATTTATTTTCTGGGATTTAGTATAATATAGTCCCATATTGAACATATATTTTTCTCGGAATTTTTAAAATTAATTTACTATTTTTCACATGGCCAAAACCATCGAATATTCAGACATTTATCATAAATTGTACTTTTATCCAAAAATTCCGAAATTTATAGAGTATACTGATATTATATAGATGTACTCCCAATAAAAATTTCATCAATTTTGGAGTTAATCACAAGGAGTTATAAGCGGTTACTTTTAAAATAGTGTTTTCTCATAAAATCCATAACTCCTAATCTATACATCCAAAAATCGCCATTTTTGGACACAATCTACAAACCTCATCAAAATATCATTTCAAATTTTTCCAGAATTTTTGAAGGTTCAGAAAAATTTCGAAATTGAAAAACATAATAACCTTTACATACTAACGACAATATCCCTTATTATCCCTTACCTCAAAAGAGCAGTACTTCAGACTGAAATAACGCTGAATGAACTTGCACCGTATAGCAACACTCAAGATATCAAAATACTCACAAGAATACACTCGATAATATAGAGAGAGAAATAGAGTGAAAACTTCAGTTTCTGGTGTGATTTTCAATTCTAACCTAAGCACCCTATTTATAGGAAAATACTTAGAACACCAAAGCAGAAAATTTAATATAATAATAATATATATATAAAATTTTCCTTAGCCCACCTTGACCATCTGAATTCAGCATCTAACATGTGCAAGTAGGGCCCACAACAATGATAAAAACGTTTTTCTTAATAAAAATTATTAAAACTTCAAAAATCAATTATTCCGGAACTTCAATAATTCATAATAAATAGCCCTTTTATCAGACAATTCGATTCTCGCTATTTTTTATAGGAAATTCAATTCTCTACAACTTTGCAGAAGAAAGTTTTTCCAAATTCCAAATGTAAATTAACCAAATCCATATACTGAGACGATTTTACTGTGCTATAATAAAATTTCACCAAGAAATGGGGTCCATTGACACACAAAACATTTGTTAATCATTTAATGCAACAAAATACTCTTCCTCCTCATATACTTATATATCACACATTCATTGTAAAATATCATCATTATTATATTATAATAATATAATAAAATATTATTTTATTAGAAAAGATAAAATATCAATTTTCAATAATTGTCACTTTAAAAATTTTCTCTATCTATATCCACATAAAATGAATATTTTCCTTATTATATAAATCAATAATTAATTATTCACAAATAATATTACAGAATTACAATATTGACAACCAGGCAGTTCCCAGGAAAAAGGGGGCTTTCCAATAAGGATTTCTCCTTACTGGCGCGCAATTAGGTGACCAAACCTCTCCTTAACAAAACTTTCTAGACATTGCCAATAATGTTATCTAATAATATTATCCAAATAATATGAATTATTGATCCAATAATGGGAAATACTGTGCAATGACAATTATTGAAACAACAATAATATAAAATATCAACGCAGCAATTATTGAATCAATAAAATAAAATATTGAACAGTAATTACTGTAACAATTATTGAGTAATGCCTTCTTACGAAAAAAATATATCATGCTTCGTGAATAGTACTCGTGAATAGTAACTCATGAATAGTAACTCATGAATATAAACTCGTGAATAGTAACTCATGAATAATAACTCATGAATAGTAATTATAAAAAAATTGAATACTTTTATTTCATAAAATTCGGGGTCTTACACCAACTCTGGAGGTAAAGCTACATCATATGCTACTTCGCCAACTCGTCGAAGCACTTCAAAAGGTCCTATAAATCTAGGGCTTAATTTCCCATTCTTGCCAAATCGAATTTTCCCCTTCCAGGGAGATACTTTTAAGAAAACATAACTACCAACATTGAATTCCCGATCTTGTCGATGCTGATTGGCATATTTCTTCTGTCTATGCAATTATTAATCTCGCTCGAATCACTTTGATGATCTCGACGGTTTGTTGCACCAACTCTGGACCCAATAGCTGACGTTCACCTACCTCATCCTAGCATAACGCAGTTCCCCATTTTCTGCCATATAAAGCTTCGTAAGGCGGCATGCCAATACTCGCGTGATAACTATTATTATAAGCAAATTCCAACAATGACAGATGGTCATCCCAATTTTCTTTGAAATCCATTATACATGCTCTGAGCATATCTTCTAGTGTTTGGATAGTTCTCTCGCTTTGTCCGTCGGTTTGAGGATGGTATGTTGTGCTCAGTCTCAGTTGTGTTCCCAAACATTCTTATAATCGTTTCTAAAAATTGGATGTAAAACGTGGATCTCTGTCTGATACAATGGACACAGGTACACCGTGTCTTGACACAATTTCCATCACGTACAGTTTTGCTAATCGATCTAGGGTAAATCTAATCTTGATTGGCAAAAAGTGAGCCGACTTCGTCAATCGATCGACAATCACCCAAATAACATCGTAACCTTGTTGGGTCGTTGGAAGACCTACCACAAAATCCATTGTGATAGGCTCCCATTTCCATTCTGGTATCTCTAACGGTTGTAATAATCCGCTTGGCCTTTGATGTTTCGACTTTAACTTTACGACACGTTAAACATTTTGCCACGATTCACCACATCCTCTTCATATATTGGCCACCAAAATGATGTCTAAGATCTTGGTACATCTTTGTACTCCTAGGGTGAATCAATATCTTGAGTTATGAGCTTTATTCAGAATTTCCTCTTTAATTTTTGGTTCTGGCGGAACCCAAATTCTCCCTTCGAATCGAAGTAACCCTTCTAAATCGATTTTAAATTTGTTTCCCTCCTCTTCGGATATCTTCTATTTTATCTTTTTGCATTCTTCATCCTGAAGTTGTGCATTTCTCACCTTTTCCACCAACGTTGAATTGTTTCCCATCCGGAATAACTTTTCGCCGGATTACTCGCCGGATATCTAATTTCCAACTCCATCTTAGCCATTTTTAGACACACTAGCTTCTCTGAGCGGTCAACAACATTAACTTCTCTCGTCCTTCCTACTTAAAGGCATCAAAGAACAACATTCACTTTTTCGGGATGATAGAAAATCTCGAATATAGTCTTTGATCACCTCAACCATCTTCTTTGTCGCATGTTCAAATCTTTTTGTGCAAAGATATACTTCAAACATTTATGTTTAGTATATATCTCACACCTCTCTCCTTAAAGATAATGTCTCCAAATCTTCAGGGCAAACACTACTGCAGCCAACTCTAAGTCATGAGTCAGATACCCCTTCTCGTAATCTTTCAACTAACGTCATGCATACTGCTTAATAACTACGCTATTCTGCATAAGCACCTGACCTAGTCCTTTATGCGATGCGTCACTATACACCAAAAAATTTCCTGTATCATCAGGCAATGACACCACAGGTGCTGTACTTAACCTCTTCTTCAATTCGTGAAAACTTTCCTCACACTTCTCCATCCACACAAACTTAACTTCCTTCTGGGTTAAATTTGTTAACGGGGTCGCGATCTTAGAAAAGTCCTAAATAAAATGCCTATAGTAACCTGCCAACCCTAAGAAACTCCTTATCTCGGCGATTTTGTCTTGGCTGATCCCGATTAACTTCTGACTTCAACTTTTGATGGATCTACAAAATTAAGTCTTTATCAATAACATACCCAGAAAGCGTACGTTCCATCCAAAACTCACATTTTAAAATTTTCGTACAACTTCTCATTTCTCAATGTCTCCTTTCGGGGTCTTACACCAACTCGGAGGTAAAGCTACATCATATGCTACTACCGCCAACTCGTCAAGCACTTCAAAAGGTCCTATAAATCTAGGGCTTAATTTCCCATTCTTGCTAAATCGAATTTTCCCCTTCTAGGGAGATACTTTTAAGAAAACATAACTACCACATTGAATTCCCGATCTTGTCGATGCTGATTGGCATATTTCTTCTGTCTATGCAATTATTAATCTCGCTCGAATCACTTTGATGATCTCGATGGTTTGTTGCACCAACTCTGGACCCAATAGGCGGCGCTCACTACCTCATCCCAAAGATAACGGAGTTCTGCATTTTCTGCCGTATAAAGCTTCGTAAGGCGGCATGCCAATACTCGCGTGATAACTATTATTATAAGCAAATTCCAACAATGACAGATGGTCATCCCAATTTTCTTTGAAATCCATTATACATGCTCTGAGCATATCTTCTAGTGTTTGGATAGTTCTCTCGCTTTGTCCGTCGGTTTGAGGATGGTATGTTGTGCTCAGTCTCAGTTGTGTTCCCAAACATTCTTATAATCGTTTCTAGAAATTGGATGTAAAACGTGGATCTCTGTCTGATACAATGGACACAGGTACACCGTGTCTTGACACAATTTCCATCACGTACAGTTTTGCTAATCGATCTAGGGTAAATCTAATCTTGATTGGCAAAAAGTGAGACGACTTCGTCAATCGATCGACAATCACCCAAATAACATCGTAACCTTGTTGGGTCGTTGGAAGACCTACCACAAAATCCATTGTGATAGGCTCCCATTTCCATTCTGGTATCTCTAACGGTTGTAATAATCCGCTTGGCCTTTGATGTTCAGCTTTAACTTTCTGACACGTTAAACATTTTGCCACGCATTCAGCCACATCCCTCTTCATATTCGGCCACCAAAAATGATGTCTAAGATCTTGGTACATCTTTGTACTCCTAAGGTGAATCGAATATCTTGAGTTATGAGCTTTATTCAGAATTTCCTCTTTAATTTTTGGTTCTGGCGGAACCCAAATTCTCCCTTCGAATCGAAGTAACCCTTCTAAATCGATTTTAAATTTGTTTCCCTCCTCTTCAGATATCTTCTATTTTATCTTTTTGCATTCTTCATCCTGAAGTTGTGCATTTCTCACCTTTTCCACCAACGTTGAATTGTTTCCCATCTGGAATAACTTTTCATCGGATTCTGTCGGATATCTAATTTCCAACTCCATCTTAGCCATTTCCGACACTAGCTTCTCCTGAGCAGTCAACAACATTAACTTCTCTCGTCCCTTCCTACTTAAGGCATCAGCAACAACATTCACTTTTCTGGGATGATAGAAAATCTCGCAGTCATAGTCTTTGATCAGCTCCAACCATCTTCTTTGTCGCATGTTCAAATCTTTTTGTGCAAAGATATACTTCAAACATTTATGTTTAGTATATATCTCACACCTCTCTCCTTAAAGATAATGTCTCCAAATCTTCAGGGCAAACACCATCTGCAGTGACTCTAAGTCATGAGTCGATACCCTTCTCGTAATCTTTTTTCAATCGACGTCATGCATGCAATATAATAACTCGTCATTCTGCATAAGCACACAAACTTAGTCCTTTATGCGATGCGTCACTATACACCAAAAATTTCTCAGATCATCGCAGCAATGACACCACAAAGTTTGTACTTAACCTCTTCTTCAATTCGTGAAAACTTTCCTCACACTTCTCCATCCACACAAACTTAACTTCCTTCCGGGTTAAATTTGTTAATCTGGTCATAATCTTAGAAAAGTCCTAAATAAAATGCCTATAAGAACCTTGCCAACCCTAAGAAACTCCTTATCTCGGCGGTGTCTTGGTGATCCCGATTAACTCTGACTTCAACTTTTGATGGATCTACAAAAATTCAGTCTTTATCAATAACATACCCAGAAATCAGACATCGCGTTCCATCCAAAACTCACATTTTTAAAATTTTGCGTACAACTTCTCATTTCTCAATGTCTCCTTTCGGGGTCTTACACCAACTCTGGAGGTAAAGCTACATCATATGCTACTTCGCCAACTCGTCGAAGCACTTCAAAAGGTCCTATAAATCTAGGGCTTAATTTCCCATTCTTGCCAAATCGAATTTTCCCCTTCCAGGGAGATACTTTTAAGAAAACATAACTACCAACATTGAATTCCCGATCTTGTCGATGCTGATTGGCATATTTCTTCTGTCTATGCAATTATTAATCTCGCTCGAATCACTTTGATGATCTCGATGGTTTGTTGCACCAACTCTGGACCCAATAGCTGACGTTCACCTACCTCATCCCAGCATAACGGAGTTCTGCATTTTCTGCCGTATAAAGCTTCGTAAGGCGGCATGCCAATACTCGCGTGATAACTATTATTATAAGCAAATTCCAACAATGACAGATGGTCATCCCAATTTTCTTTGAAATCCATTATACATGCTCTGAGCATATCTTCTAGTGTTTGGATAGTTCTCTCGCTTTGTCCGTCGGTTTGAGGATGGTATGTTGTGCTCAGTCTCAGTTGTGTTCCCAAACATTCTTATAATCGTTTCTAGAAATTGGATGTAAAAGCGTGGATCTCTGCATCGATACAATGGACACAGTACACCGTGTCTTGACACAATTTCCATCACGTCTGACGCTTTTGCTAATCGATCTAGGGTAAATCTAATCTTGATTGGCAAAAAGTGAGACGACTTCGTCAATCGATCGACAATCACCCAAATAACATCGTAACCTTGTTGGGTCGTTGGAAGACCTACCACAAAATCCATTGTGATAGGCTCCCATTTCCATTCTGGTATCTCTAACGGTTGTAATAATCCGCTTGGCCTTTGATGTTCAAACTTTAACTTTCTCGACACGTTAAACATTTTGCCACGCGATTCACCACATCCTCTTCATATTCGGCCACCAAAAATGATGTCTAAGATCTTGGTACATCTTTGTACTCCTAAGGTGAATCGAATATCTTGAGTTATGAGCTTTATTCAGAATTTCCTCTTTAATTTTTGGTTCTGGCGGAACCCAAATTCTCCCTTCGAATCGAAGTAACCCTTCTAAATCGATTTTAAATTTGTTTCCCTCCTCTTCAGATATCTTCTATTTTATCTTTTTGCATTCTTCATCCTGAAGTTGTGCATTTCTCACCTTTTCCACCAACGTTGAATTGTTTCCCATCTGGAATAACTTTTCATCGGATTCTGTCGGATATCTAATTTCCAACTCTATCTTAGCCATTTCCGACACTAGCTTCTCCTGAGCAGTCAACAACATTAACTTCTCTCGTCCCTTCCTACTTAAGGCATCAGCAACAACATTCACTTTTCTGGGATGATAGAAAATCTCGCAGTCATAGTCTTTGATCAGCTCCAACCATCTTCTTTGTCGCATGTTCAAATCTTTTTGTGCAAAGATATACTTCAAACATTTATGTTTAGTATATATCTCACACCTCTCTCCTTAAAGATAATGTCTCCAAATCTTCAGGGCAAACACTACTGCAGCCAACTCTAAGTCATGAGTCAGATACCCCTTCTCGTAATCTTTCAACTGACGTCATGCATACGCAATAACTCTGTCATTCTGCATAAGCACACAGCCTAGTCCTTTATGCGATGCGTCACTATACACCAAAAAATTTCCTGTATCATCAGGCAATGACACCACAGGTGCTGTACTTAACCTCTTCTTCAATTCGTGAAAACTTTCCTCACACTTCTCCATCCACACAAACTTAACTTCCTTCTGGGTTAAATTTGTTAACGGGGTCGCGATCTTAGAAAAGTCCTAAATAAAATGCCTATAGTAACCTGCCAACCCTAAGAAACTCCTTATCTCTGACGGTGTCTTCGGCTGATCCCAGTTAACTACAGCTTCAACTTTTGATGGATCTACAAAAATTCCGTCTTTATCAATAACATACCCGAGAAACTGTACACGTTCCATCCAAAAATCACATTTTTAAAATTTTGCGTACAACTTCTCATTTCTCAATGTCTCCTTTCGGGGTCTTACACCAACTCTGGAGGTAAAGCTACATCATATGCTACTTCGCCAACTCGTCGAAGCACTTCAAAAGGTCCTATAAATCTAGGGCTTAATTTCCCATTCTTGCCAAATCGAATTTTCCCCTTCTAGGGAGATACTTTTAAGAAAACATAACTACCAACATTGAATTCCCGATCTTGTCGATGCTGATTGGCATATTTCTTCTGTCTATGCAATTATTAATCTCGCTCGAATCACTTTGATGATCTCGACGGTTTGTTGCACCAACTTTGCACCCAATAGCTGACGTTCACCTAGCTCATCCCAGCATAACGGAGTTCTGCATTTTCTGCCGTATAAAGCTTCGTAAGGCGGCATGCCAATACTCGCGTGATAACTATTATTATAAGCAAATTCCAACAATGACAGATGGTCATCCCAATTTTCTTTGAAATCCATTATACATGCTCTGAGCATATCTTCTAGTGTTTGGATAGTTCTCTCGCTTTGTCCGCTTCGGTTTGAGGATGGTATGTGTGCTCGATCTCGATTGTGTTCAAACATTCTTGTAATCGTTTCTAAATTGGATGTAAAACGTGGATCTGCATCGATACAATGGACACGGTACACCGTGTCTTGACACAATTTCCATCACGCATGCTTTTGCTAATCGATCTAGGTAAATCTAATCTTGATTGGCAAAAGTGAGTCGACTTCGTCAATCGATCGACAATCACCCAAATAACATCGTAACCTTGTTGGGTCGTTGGAAGACCTACCACAAAATCCATTGTGATAGGCTCCCATTTCCATTCTGGTATCTCCAACGGTTGTAATAATCCGCTTGGCCTTTGATGTTCAGCTTTAACTTTCTGACACGTTAAACATTTTGCCACGCATTCAGCCACATCCCTCTTCATATTCGGCCACCAAAAATGATGTCTAAGATCTTGGTACATCTTTGTACTCCTAGGGTGAATCGAATATCTTGAGTTATGAGCTTTATTCAGAATTTCCTCTTTAATTTTTGGTTCTGGCGGAACCCAAATTCTCCCTTCGAATCGAAGTAACCCTTCTAAATCGATTTTAAATTTGTTTCCCTCCTCTTCAGATATCTTCTATTTTATCTTTTTGCATTCTTCATCCTGAAGTTGTGCATTTCTCACCTTTTCCACTAACGTGGAATTGTTTCCCATCTGGAATAACTTTTCATCGGATTCTGTCGGATATCTAATTTCCAACTCCATCTTAGCCATTTCTGACACTAGCTTCTCCTGAGCAGTCAACGACATTAACTTCTCTCGTCCCTTTCTACTTAAGGCATCAGCAACAACATTCACTTTTCTGGGATGATAGAAAATCTTGCAGTCATAGTCTTTGATCAGCTCCAACCATCTTCTTTGTCGCATGTTCAAATCTTTTTGTGCAAAGATATACTTCAAACTTTTATGGTCTGTATATATCTCACACCTCTCTCCTTAAAGATAATGTCTCCAAATCTTCAGGGCAAACACTACTGCAGCCAACTCTAAGTCATGAGTCAGATACCCCTTCTCGTAATCTTTCAACTGACGTCATGCATATGCAATAACTCTGTCGTTCTGCATAAGCACACAGTCTAGTCCTTTATGCGATGCGTCACTATACACCAAAAAATTTCCTGTATCATCAGGCAATGACACCACAGGTGCTGTACTTAACCTCTTCTTCAATTCGTGAAAACTTTCCTCACACTTCTCCATCCACACAAACTTAACTTCCTTCCGGGTTAAATTTGTTAACGGGGTCGCGATCTTAGAAAAGTCCTGAATAAAATGCCTATAGTAACCTGCCAACCCTAAGAAACTCCTTATCTCTGACGGTGTCTTCGGCTGATCCCAGTTTACTACAGCTTCAACTTTTGATGGATCTACAAAAATTCCGTCTTTATCAATAACATACCCGAGAAACTGTACACGTTCCATCCAAAACTCACATTTTGAAAATTTTGCGTACAACTTCTCCTTTCTCAATGTCTCCAACGTCACTTTTAAGTGTTCAACATGTTCTTCCTTGGTCTTAGAATACACCAGGATATCATCAATAAACACCACCACAAATTTGTCTAGGAATGGTTTAAACACCATGTTCATCAAGTCCATGAACACTGCAGGTGCGTTGGTTAAACCAAATTACATAACCAGAAACTCGAAATGACCATACCGAGTTCTGAATGCCTTCTTCGGTATGTCTTCTGGCCTCGCCTTCAATTGATGATAACCACTCCTCAAGTCTATCTTTGAAAAATATCTTGCACCCTTCAGTTGATCAAACAAGTCATCGATTCTTGGTAACGGATACTTATTTTTAATCGTGACCTTATTCAATTCTCTGTAATCAATGCAGATCCGCATCGATCCATCCTTCTTCTTAACAAATAACACTGGCGCTCCCCACGGCAATACACTCAGCTGGATATACTTCTTGTCGAGCAATTCTTGCAGTTGCACCATCAACTCTTTCATCTCTACCGGGGCCATTCTGTATGGTGCCTTAGATATCGGGCCTGCTCCTAGTACTAAATCAATCACGAACTCAATCTGTCAATCTGGCGGAAGACCTGACAAATCGTCTGGAAATACGTCTGCAAAATCTCTTATGATCAGTATCTCTTCTAACTTCACACTTTTCTTCTGTGTATTAACTATGTAGGCTAAGTATCCTACACATCCTTGTCTTAACAACTTCTTGGCTTGCATCACCGTCAGACAACTTGCTTGTCGAGGTGATTTGCTACCATAGAACACAACCTTTGACGGAGTTATAAGGTTAACACACTTTCTTTGGCAATCAATCACTGCTCCGTGATTGAATAACCAATCCATTCCCAGTATAACATCAAACTCCCCTAGTCTAATTGGTATCAAGTTTACCCTCATCTCTCTTGACCTTTTATAACACTTTACAATTCTTATATATGAATCTAACAAGAATCACTTCCTTATTTGTAATCTCTATGCTTAAGTGAAATTCTAATTCTTCCTGAGGCAAATCTAAGTTCTAAGCAAATTCATCTGATATAAATGAATAAGTAGCACTCGAATCAAATAGTACATAAGCATTAATACCATTAATCGGAATGATACCTGACACCACATCCTTAGACTGAACCGCATCTTGCACGGTCATATTGAAAGTTCTCGCAGTAGGTCAGCTTGACTGAGCTGATCCAGTGATAGTTAATGCACCACCATCGTTGTTGTTTCCTTTTCCACCACTTGCACTTCTTGCTGGCTTCTTGGGCAATCACAAGCCATGTGATCTTTCAAACCGCAGGTAAAACATTCTCCTTTCTTTGGACTAAAACAGTTCGGTGCAATGTGTCCCTCCCGACCACAGTTGAAACACACTCGCTTTCCCTTCAAACACACCCCAGTATGGTTCTTTCCACAAGTAGCACAAGCTTCAAACTTTTTCTTTTGCTGACTTCCCTGCTATCCTCCTGTAGTCAAATTCTCATTCCACTTCGTCTTCTGATTGTTGCTTCCAACATTACTTCCACCAGCCTTATTTTCACTATCATTCTTCCTCTTCTTTTGATCTTGATTGTACTTGGTCAAGGCATCGCTTCCACCTTCTACGATGATTGCCTTTTTGAGTGCAACCATAAAAGTATTTAACTGGAAGATTGAAACATTGCTGTACAGCCAGGGTTTCAATCCTTGTTTGAATCTTCTTGCCTTACGCTCATCCGTATTGACTTGATAAGTGGCAAACCTTGCCAACTCGTTAAACTTCGCAGCATATTCTGGCACTGCCATAGTCCTTTGTTTAAGCTCCAGAAATTGCACTTCCAACTGATTCCGAGAACTTGCTGGAAAGTACATTTCAAAGAACATCTCCATAAATCTCTCCCACGCTATCACTCCTTGTCCTCCACGAACTTTATTTGCTTGCCACCAGTAGCTAGCTTCAGACTTAAGCATAAACGTCGCGAATGCAGTCTTCTGATCTTCGTTAACTCTAGCAACGTTAAACACCTTCTTGATTTCTATGGTCCAGGTTTGGGCTTCCACTGGATTCATAGACCCTTGAAATTCTGGCGGACCAACCACTTTGAATTCCTTGAAAGTCGTGACTTGAGCTTGCGGTTGATTAGCAAGTGCACCCGTCAATAGAGCTACCAACTGCTGAACCGGATTAGCGTTGGTCTCGTTGTTATTATTAGTAGACCCCTCAGGAGGTGCTTGCTGACGTGGTTGTCTTCTTCTAGGAGGCATTTTTTGTTAAGATATACGCTTATTAGCTCATTACTCAACTTCTTGGGTATTTAAAGTTTAACTTAAACATTCCAAGATTGAAGCTTTAACACATAACATTTTAAATAAACTCTAATATTTTATTCATTCATAAAGTTTTAGAACATCCTCAAAATAGCATAACCGCTATAAACATTCACTTTCTTGAACTAAACCAGTTTCAGGATTACATACTCATACTATCCCTTTATTTATCTCAAAATAAGGGATTCACAATTTATTTACCCACATAATTAACCACATATTATTATCACTCTTTTTCTATCTAGGCATATTAAGACGTCGTAAGGCCTCTCGACGCTCTTCCTCCATGATACGATACGCATTTCTACGATCCATCACGAACCACGACGAGTCTTCAAACTGAGGTAGGTAATAATGGACTCGATCTTGGGCCCTATCAATCGCAGAATTAAAAGAATAATCCATCTCCTTCATCTTGGCTTTCTTCATTTGAACTTTAGCCTCAACACGGTCTGCACATTGAGTCGCCTTCATCCAAGCATCCTCTGCTCTTGCACGCTTAGCTGATTCCTCCTTAAAATCATCTTTCAGCTTATCCATGTCAATCTTCATCTTCTCGTTCACTGCTAACAAGTCTTCATGCTGACCCTTGGTATGAACTAGATCCCATTCTGTGTTTCCGAGTTTTGAATCAAGTTCCTGAATCTCCACATCCTTCTGTTCCAATGCAACGTGATGCATCTCAACCATTTCTTCCAGTTCTTCTACATTATCTTGTAACTCTATGTTACAGTCATACAAAGCATCATACATCTCAACTGATATGGAGTTTGGTGGAAACTCCTCAGGATCCTCCTCAGCATCATCATCCTCTATCTCCTCAGGACTATCCTCATCGGGATCGGTCACAGGCTCATCGTCCTGGATCAACTGTTCCCGCACTACGTGAATATCCCGGGGTTCGTCATCTCTAGGTACCTGAGGTATCACCTCTCTAGCTGGACTGGATCCTCATTCGTTAGACATCCTGATAACAATTTTTTTTAAGTTTTACTTAACATTATCGATACACGCGATCACATAAGTTATTAACACATAACACATAATGTCTTTTATTATTTAGCTTCAATGGATACCTTAATCCATTCCTTAAAACCCGATAAGAGTTTAAACACCTCTATGTTTTCTGTTATCTGTTTCCTTAAAGGCTACTTCCTAAGGTTTCCCCCACCTAAGGTTCATAACTTAAAGCTCTGATACCAACCTGTGACACCCCCAAATCCGGTTACTTCATTTCCACCGAATTTGGTGCTCACTATTAAAATAATTACATCTAACTACCCATAATAAAGGATAAAACATTAAATAACTTTAAACAATAATCTTTCCCATTAAAGGGTTACATCATCATCTCAAAAATAATCTCAGGTAATCTAACCTTAAAATTATTACATCAGTTTGTGGAATACATTGTAAAATAAAACAAGTCTTATAACTTCAAGTATTTAAATAAACTTTAACTAATGCTTCATCACTTAGACATCTTGCCCTTTCCCTTGCTATTGGATGACTCATCACCTCTTTCGACTTTAGCTGCATTGTTTAATTGCAAGAGTGAGCAAACAATTACTCACTGACATAAAGATAGTATAACAACAATATGAGAGTGAACAACGAATACTGAATAATAAAGAACTTGTTCTACGAATCAAAATAGAAAACAAGTTCGAACTTTAATTATCTGAGGGTCTTAAGACCACAAACTATATCCACGGTGTTTAGGTATTATTACGTTAACCTTAACAGTCATTGGACTGTACAGACTCTTCTTAACGTACTCAGGGGGATCAGCCCTTTGTACCATGTATTGTGCACAAACATCTAAATGTTACACGTACAAGATCCCCTATGTTAGGGTTGTTCGTCTCAGTTTGAATTTAGAATTTTTGCACTAAAGAAAGTTTAGTTTGGAACTAGCTTATCAGTGTTTCTAGAATTTTAGAACACTTATTCAATTTCCATCAATAAAGGTTTAATACGAGAATGTATAACTGAACAAGGCTATTAAAGTCAAAGATCGGATATCAACAATATATATAACTGAATAACATGATATATATGCCAAGTGCTATATTCAAAGGAGTTTAAAACAATCTTCTATGAATCAATATGTTAGAACAATATATGCATCGAATGATAATAAGGAAAGTAAAGCTTGCTCGATGTAACGAATTAGGTTACAAGAGCTTGCACAAACATATTCAAGATAGATTGGGCTTGCTCAATTTTAAAAACTTGTACAATAATAATATAGGAATGGAAACTTGCATTCAATATGAAAAGAATGAAATTAGAAAGCTTGCTCGGTTGTAAGGAGTTAAGGTTTAGGAACTTGCCTTGATTGTAAGCTACACAAACGTAAAATCGCAACAACAATTAATTGTATGAATATTAACTTTATGGGTTTAGCCCATCATTTAGGTCATAACCTTAACTTAGCATCTTACCATGTTGGTTAACATACTTAGCGAATTTGAAATCTCATTACAAGCCAACATATCCTAACCGTTCATCTCTAACCTTTGAAAACATCACATTTAGTTTTATTTTATAACTTATTTAAATTATTATTTCAAATCTTTACACTTTGTATTACAACACATTGACATCTGTTATTATAGTTTGTATCATGTTTTAACATCATTAACATGCATGCTAAACTAACACAAGTCCGTTACCCATGACCTGCAATTAAGTAGACTTCACATCGCATACGATGGCTACTTCTTGGCGACGCAGACGAGTAATACATTGACTATCTCTGGCTTGCATGCTTGACGCCAAGACCGAGTCAAATGATGCGCTGCACATGATAATCATATGCCAGTTGAGCAAGGCCTTGCGATGCACCAAACTAAGTTTTTCTGCATACGAGACTCGACAAAGGTGAGCGAGAGTAGATTTAAGCCCAACAAACTCGAATTTCACCCACAAAATAGTGAAATTAACATCTACTATTGGTACAGACTATTACAAACATGTTTGCTAACATTTACAACCAATTAACACAATTTAACATCAACTAAAACTAGTTTAATTTCTCAAAATTCCTTATTTTCATATAAAACTCCATTTTTGAGTTTCTTCACAAAATTGAACACTGTGACTTCGATTCTTGTCCTAATTACTTCATTCAAATTATGTTATGTGCGTTTCTTAATAGACTAACATAAACAAAACCCAATTTATAGTTTCACATACAATTTGCCCACTAACATTGGTACTTTACATGAACCATAAGAAAAATTCATATACTGTCAAAATTTCTACTGTTAACTGTAACTAGCTTAGCAAATTCTTGTTTAAACATAAACTCTAACCATTATAAACACGTATAATCACCATAATTAATTGTATAGCAACATTTTGAAAGAGATAGAATTCACAGAATTTGTAAACTTAACAATTTTGCCGTAAAAACTATATATATATAATATCACATTATAGAGAATTACCTTCTTATGCTTAGACAATCCTTGCTAACCAACTGAAATTGCTGTGAATTTCTTAGGCTTCCTCTCAATCTCTCTCAATTCTCAACTCTCTGAACTCTAAGACTTAGCCAAGATACGTGAAATAAGAAAACTGAGCGCTTAAACACTGATAATCGTGATTATCAGTTTATTAAGCTGTGACGCCCCCAAAATTAGGTATACTCGACCCATTCTGAGTCGTCAGATATCACACTATAAAAATTAAATACAAACTTCATTTATACAACTGTTGAACTGTCGTGTAGAGTACGACAATAGTTAACTATGAGTTTTAATATAATATTGTCTTGTAGACCGTATCCAAACTCAAATTATTACAATGCCATATAAAATACAGCAGCAAATATTTCAAGACCCCAAAGAAGATTACTATCTTGTTTATTCTAATGAGGTGTACTTTTGACGCTTTCAAAGTCGGGTTCTCATCACCCTATTGTTGTTCGCTAAAATCAATTATTAAGTGACGTATAAAATACGACACACACATCTTAGGTCCTCAATACAATTATCTGTTGCAAGTCATGCCATTTTATAATGTATTGAGAAACTTCGACAGTCTCGGACCATCACACTATTTCCCTGTTATCCTCGCTCGACCCAGCTACACTCTTATTACCTGAAAGGAATTGTGAAGCAAAAGGGTGAGCACAACTAGCCCAGTAAAGAATATCATAACTAAAGATAATTAAATTATCAATAGCTTTTGTCAATAATAAATCAGAGATTTAGAACATATGGTAGCTAATAAAACTTTTTAACCATAATTGTAGCGGAATCAACAATCCATTAGAAGAGTCAAGTAGAACATAATGTCTACTTTCTCCTCCAAATTAAAAGTCCATCGTTAATATTTCATTCCTGTAATACTCATCAATAGTTCTTCGTTGTACCCAAGACAAAGAGAACTTTCATCACCTGTCTTCACCTGAACCACTAAAGATTTTAATTAAGTTCACAATTCATATTTATAATCATGTAAACCAATAGTTTCTCCTTGCCACAAAGGATTAATAGAATGTTTACTCAATATCTTTACCCCAAAGGCTGAAGATATTCAAATGTAATAACAATGATCATACCAATCATTTGTATATCTTTGCACTACGGGCCAAAGATATTCAACTATAAAACCAATGGTCATGATCATACCAATCAATTGTCTATCAGTGCACTACGGCCAAAGACATTCAACTGTTAACTAATAGTCATGATCCTGCCAATCACATCATTGAATTATCCATGCACTACGGCCAAGGATATTCGTTATTATCACTAGTGGTCATGATCGTGTCATACATCTGTCCATCTTTGCACTACGGGTCAAAGCTATCAAACAACAGATCATCTTTTCACTACAGGCCAAAGATATTCAACAACATATCATCTTTGCACTACAGGCCAAAGACATACAACTGTAAAACCCATAACAAACAGTATAATAAAGAATGGAATAATAAAAGAATTTTACCATGTATACAAAGATTGCGCATATAAAAGTTATTCCAACATAATAATAAAGAATGGAATAATAAAAGAATTTCACCATGTATGCAGTACTTCGCATAGATAGGTTATTCTAACATAATAATAAAGAATGGAATAATAAAAGAATTTCACCATGCATGCAGTACTTCGCATAGACAGGTTATTCCAACATAATAATAAAGAATGGAATAACTGAAGAATTTCACCATGCATGCATAATCCACACAGACAGGTTATTCCAACAGAATAATAAATGCAAAATAATAAATAATAGAACAAGGTCCGGCGAAAAGCATGCAGATGGGATATTCCACGAGAATAGTAAAGAATGAAATAATAAATAATGGAATAACAACAGACTTCACGGTGTACGGTAATCCGTATACAAAGTTATTCAACAGAATAATAAAGAATGGAATTACAACAGACTTCACCGGTATCACGGTAATCAGCGTATATGAGTTATTCAATGAATAATAAATAATGGAACCGAAGTCGTGAAATTCACACCAAGCAGGATATTCTACGTAATAATAAAGAACAAAATAATAAAAGAATTTCACCAAGTATGTGGTACTTCACATAAACAGGTTATTCCAACATAATAATAAAGAATGGAATAACAGAAGAAGATCACCATGTATTGGGTAAACCGCATATACAGGTCATTCCACCAAGTATAGGGTAAACCGCGCATACTGGTTATTCCAACAGAATAATAAAGAATGGAATAATAGAAGAAGATCACCAGGTATTGGGTAAACCGCATATACAGGTCATTCCACTAAGTATAGGGTAAACCGCGCATACAGCTTATTCCAACAGAATAATAAAGAATGAAATAACAGAAGTTCTCTTCATGAATACGAAAGAAATAATACCCCTTACGAGTACAACAAATAATATCCCTTACGAGTACAACAAATAATATCCCTTACAATAATAATATCCCTTTACCTTTTAAATAAGAGTATTCCGACTAGTAGGGCGAGAATATACTAGAAAAAAACATGCACTACGCTCAAAGCTTTCTTAAACTCTAAAAAAATACGCTTAAGATTATAGAAGAAGAACTCTCTCTATAGTTTCTCTCTCTAGTGTTTCAATGAATTCGTAAGAAATAATGACTGAATGAGTTTCTATTTATAGAAGAATGGACTGCATAGTAACTAATCCATGAATGGTCCAGATTAATTTACTTTAATCTGACGGTCCATATTTAAAGCAAAATCTTTTAAATAAAATATAATATATTCTATTTATAAACTAATAAAATGAATAACATTATAAAATTATTCTATTTTATATAAAAAGCTTTTCTGTTTTATTACATTAATAATACCAATAAAACAAAACTGAGTGACTTATTACGTAAGCATCAATAATCAATATAGTGCTATTTACCAAAATAGAAAAAAAATTGAATACTTTTATTTCATAAAATTCGGGGTCTCACATAAGCCAAGCGTCTTTGGCAGTTACATTAACCAAAAGCCACAAGGCTTTGTTTGGTTATCACATAATTCACATACCAGATTATATTTATATTATTATATTATATAGTTTTCACTTGTCACACTTTAGTTAATTTAAATAACTTATAATAATAATTATAATCTCATTATAATTATACTTATAATTAATAAATAATTATATATCTACTTTAATTAATAAATTAGAAACATCACTTTATTTTAATTTATTTATTTCCATTAAATTAACCAATTCATTTAATTCAATTATTTCCTTAAATATTAAGCAATTGATTTAATTTAATTACTTCCTTAAATTAAATCCATTAGATAAAATTATCATTAATCAAATTAA
The DNA here is from genome assembly GCA_020205615.1 of Panax quinquefolius. NCBI lineage: Eukaryota > Viridiplantae > Streptophyta > Magnoliopsida > Apiales > Araliaceae > Panax > Panax quinquefolius. The sequence goes on along the minus strand of CM035167.1, from coordinate 70,630,552 downwards.
CACTAATCAATTTAGTTACTAAACTAATTCACCACAATTATCAATTATTTATTTTCCTCAATAAATAAATTATTTAAAATATTTATTTAATTCAATAAATATTTAAATTAAATTATAAATTTCTCGATCGTTACAATCACAATCACACTTGCCGACGCGCCATAAACATGGAGTAGTCAGGCTGAACGACTTAAAATCAAGCGCTAATTGGGAGGAAACCCAATTTTACTTTTATTCTGATTATTTTTATTCATATTAGTCAATCATAGTTTAGATTAATAATTAATATATAATAATTTCATTACGTAGTTATAAAGTTATATTATTCTAGCTAATCTAACCTTACATGCATAAATTGTTTAATATTGACTCAAAGTTATGTTTAATGATGTTTCAGGTACTTAAATAGAGCATGAATTGGAAAAAGGAAGCAAGGAATGGGAGAAATCAAGTAAATAGCAGACCACACCCCCACCGGGGCAGGCCCCTTTAAGCCTAATACCCCCGCCGAGGCAGGGGTCCTAAGTTCAATAACAAGTTACTAGCCAGCTGGGGTGGAACTTATATGCCTTGTACCCCCCGCCGGGGCGGGGGTCTCGACATCACTAACAAACAGCATGCCCGCCGGGGCGGGCCTTTAAGGCGTAGTACCTCCCACCGGGGCGGGGGTATGGAACTGAAGAGTCAGTTTTTGGCAGTTACAAAGTAATAGTACCACCATCCCCACTCTTCCACTTCCAGTTCCTTCCACCCCACTACTACCATATGTTGGCAACACATGATTGAGCATATTAATCTCCATCTCACCACTCCATTAAACCACTAACCCACTACTCAACCCCATAACTCTCTCCATCACCTCCTCTCTATAAAAACCATACATTCACACACTCTAACCATCAAAATCTACACCAATTCAGAAGTCAAGGGTAGAGTTCGTACTGAGAGTGAGTAGTTGTCTTCCAATTCGTCAATATCTATCACCATATTTAAAACAAAATCACTAAGTTTGGGGGATCGCACGTCTTGCACACCAAGTATTTGACGTATTTCTTGAGTGTATTTTTTGGGGAAAATTGTGGTTGAAGCTCACTAATTCTGATTCCATGGAACCTAAACCGGCATTAAAATGACAAAAGGAAGAAAGTTTAGGATCCGCACAACCAACACGGACCTTTGACAGGGGCAAATTCGCAAGTGCCGCCGCCGCCGACCGTTATGACTACCTTGTAACAAACACACTCACAGCAGAGCGAGGGTTGGCACCTAACCATATTGATGGTGAAATGATGCAATAAATCTATCAGAAAGGTTTGAATAAGTTCACGGAGGAGCCCTTTGTCTGCAATTATGAGTGTGGTCAAATAATTTTATGCCAACACATATGATAAGGTACCATTCAACACATTTATGCGGGGTAGGTTAGTTTCGTTCAGTGCCGACGCCACCAACATATACTACCAGTTACGAGTTCCTAGGCATTTCCAGTACACTCACCTACGTGACAATAATCCTGATTACGAGGCTATTTTAAAGGAAATGATAAATCTGGGTACCACATGGATCAAGGGCCAAAAAGGGGGCACTATCTTCCACAGTAAGGATCTCAGCCGATATGGAAAGATATGGTACGCGTTTGTGTGTGCCAAGCTGTTTCCATCCACACACACGTCAGATGTGACCAATGAGAAGGCATTGTTATTATATTCCATTGTCCAAGATTTTATCATAGATGTGGGGGCTATTATCAACTTTTTTATTCGAAGATGCCTGCGAGGACCATTCTCTGGCGGCTTACCACACCCATCGCTTATTTGTGGGTTGTGTAAATAGGCCGGAGTACGATGGTCCGATGATGAGACCACCTAGATGCCACTTCAAATGTTAGACACAAGGATGATTATGCGATATGCGGTGTGGCCCGGGGGCTAGTCGTACCCTAGAGGAGTTGGGTTTATATTTCCATCAGCCTCGGAGGATGAGGTTGACACTAAGGACACCTCGGATGATGATGAGTTTTAGGGAGACACGACAATGCGAGAGCAAGGACCGGAGGCGACACCACAACCCGATGCTATATCAAGCCCTCAGTTCCAGAGCCTTCAACAACAATTAGATGGGTATAACAAGGAAGCCTGCAGAGAGATGCAGAGACTCGCAGCGAGGCAGGACCATATGTTTGAGGCCATGAATATGTCCTTTGCCTCGTTGAATGTGATGCTACCGAGTTTCAATCCAAATGAAAAATTCCCATACCAGCAGCCAGCCCTGATGCCAAGGTTTCCACCTAGTGATTCAGATGACGAACAACAACCACCACCACCTCCCACTTAGAAGATTACAGGGAAGTCCTCATACATTATTGCTTCATTCTTTACAATGAGGACATTGTAGTTTTCAAGTTTGGGGGAGTTAGTTACTTTTTATGTTTGCACGTTTACTTTTAATAGTTAGTTTGCATATGTTAGTTTCATATTCAGTTTTAGGATTGTTAAATGTTTGCATTCAGGTAGTCATTTAGTTGCATAGTAATATAGGATTGTAAATAGTTTCATTCAGTTTTTAATCATGTTATGTTTACCATATATATATATAAAAAATTAGTTAAGTATTGTGTTCTATTACATATGTCCAGCAGTTTGATATAGTTCATGTTATTTTGGCCAATGATGAGGTTGGGATTAAGTAGACAAGTATGATACCTAATATTAGAACTATAATGTAATTGTGAGTTATGAATTTGATCTTTTTCATGTTTGACACTGGTATAAAAAGGTTAGCATGCTATTGACACTTATGTAGACTGATTAGTTCAAGTTGATACATAAAGGACATCTAAAGGATAATGCTAGATAAATGAAAGAATGACAAAGATAGGCAGTGAAGATGGAGAATTAGGCAAGAACCTAAGTTTGAGGGAAAAGTAGGGTATATAAGCATCTAAAAAAAATGGGAACTTTCCCGAGTGAATAAATTGAGTCATGTGGTGGGTTGAGAAGAAGCGTGAAATGCACTCCCCATAAACACAGGCGTGAAATGGAGCATAAAATGCACTCACTTTGAACAAGAAGAAGAAGAATAAAACGGGAAATAAGAGAAAAGAGCCCCCGTGAATGAAAAAGAGAGCATGAGTACCCTATTCGGACCCCTAATCTTGGTGAATGTTTGATTTTAGTTGGATTTCGTCTGTTTTTGAAATTTTTGAGTTTATAATGTATGATGCCTTCTAAGAGATTTGTTATGTATTAAATGTGCATTCATATAAGTTAACATGAATGTTGAGCACACACACACTATACTAGTAATAACGATTTAAGATTCAAGGATTGATAAGGAATTATTGATTGGTTTTGATAGGAAGTATTGTTGAGTTTGCTTGATTTCTCTGAGTCCGGATGAATAAATTTGAATCTATGATGACTATTGGATTTGTAGCCATATAGATTAGATGCATTACATATCATTGCATTGCATTGCATTATATAGTTTATTTTTTTTGTTTCGTGCTCGAGGACTAGCACGATTTAAGTTTTGAGGATTTTGATAAGTTGGTTTTATATCCACGAATCGGCTCCTAATTCAAGCTTAATCGGTGTTAATTCCTTGATTTCATGTTTTATTTTTACTTGTTTAGTGTTGTTTTGTGTTTAGGTGTGGTGGAGTGGCTATTAGACTAAACGGGTGAAATAAAGGCGAAATATGGCAAGAAAAGGAGTAAAACAGGACAACTAGAAGAAAGGACCCCCGCCGGGGCGGGCCTCTTTAAGTCTAATACCCCCGTTGGGGCGGGGGGTCTTGATACAAATTTTAGTCAGACGCTCATGGGTGGGCCATTTATTAAGGTATAACCCGTAGGAGGTAGGGGTACAGGAGAAAGGAGTACAGATGCTTTAGAAAATGCTGTAGAAACGTAAGTTTAAGTGATGGGATTGATTTGGAACTCTATCGTGCGTGGAATTGTAATCAGAATTTGTGGCTTGGCATAAATAACATACAACAAACACAAGATCAAGGTATCATACAAGCAAATACATCATTGAGGACATATTTTCTGAGCAAGAGCATTGGAGGATTACTTTGAAGACAATTTCACAATAATTACAGATTGAAGCTAGAGAGAAGGGTGGTTCTGGATTTATTCTTCTTCTTTAGTTTAATTTTTGTAATTGAGATGATGTTTACTTTAATTAATTTAGTATTTAATTCATTGACTATGAGTTAAATTCTTTATTAGGCTTATAACAGAGCTTTGAGTGGAACGATGATTATGTAACTTTGATTTCTATTTAATAAGCTATGTCTCAGTTTATCTATATTGATTTTTGCTTGAATCTATAAAGTGCTTGATCACCAATTTTATGTGGACTTGTATGAACTCGAGAGATGAAATACGAGTGTAGACTTAGTCAATATATCATGTGTTATTGAATTCTGTAAATGAATGGAGTCTTGATGAATGTTAGGGTAGAGATATGCTTAACATCACACGTAATCAGATATAGAACTTGGACTTAAACCTTCTTTAATTTCAATTCACATAGAGATATAGTGAGTTACTTAATTAAGGTGTTTAACTTAATTCTATCTAATTTGTGGATTTGAGTTAATACGATATTAGTGCATCGAGAGGTGGCTAGTTCTATTTGGGTGTTCTTGATTAATAAACTGGGATAGTGAATTAAACTGGAATAAGGTGTAATAATCAGAGTGATGCTTAGGGTGAAGTTGTAAGCCTAATTCTCCAATACTTGTTTGAAAATTCAGTTTTTAGTGCTATTTATTATTTGGTAATTTTAGTATTTTTAATATTTTTAGTTATAATCTTGAAATTGGTTAGTTTAATAAAATTTGGATTAATAGGAAATTGGTAATTATGAGGGTTAATTTCTAGCTAATCTCTGTGGGAACAATACTTGACTTATCATTATATTACTTGTTGACCACATATACGTGCGTGCTGTGCGCATATAGATTTTACCCAACATAAATTCATCGCCATCCATCTCCTGTAATCTGAGAGTGCCTCTGGTCAATACCTCCTTGACAATAAATGGGCTTTCCCAATTCAGAGCAAATTTTCCTTTGGACTGATCTTGGTAGTCAATGATCTTTTTCGAAACCAAGTCATGTTGTTTAAACTGCCGTAGCCGGACTTTTTTAGTTGTACGATCTGGCAATCCTATGTTGGTATAATTGACCATGGAAGATGGCAGCGATTCGCCTTTCATCTATTAGAGAGAATTGGTGAAACCTATCTTGTTATTATTGGTCTTCATCCAGCTGAGCGTCTATCAACACTCTGAGGGATTTAATTTCAACTTTTATGGGGAGCACTGCTTCCATCCCATAGGTTAATGAGTAGGGGGTTGCCCCAATGGAAGTGCGCATTGATGTTCTGTAGGCTAACAGAGTTAGAGGTAATAAGTCATGCCATCCTTTGTGATTAGCGGACATCTTTTGCATGATCTTCTTGATGTTTTTGTTAGCCACTTCAACAACATCATTCATCTTTGGATGATAGATGACGGAGTTGAGATGTTTGATGTGGAATTGACTGCATAACTCCTCCATCATTTTGTTGTTGAGGTTCTTAGCACTGTTTGATACAATTACCTCTGGTTGTCCATATCAACAAATGACATTGTTTCTGATGAAAGCAATGATAACTTCTTTAGTAACCCTGGGGAAGGAGGCTGCTTCTACCAATTTGGTGAAGTATTCGATCATGGTGAAGATAAACCGATGCCCATTACTGGCTTTGGGCTCGATGGGCCTGATCACGTCCATTCCCCACATTGAGAAGGGCCAGGGGAACTCATATTGTGGAGCTCCCTTGGAAGGGCGTGGAAAACATTCCCATGGATTTGGCATTGATAACATTTCTTGACGTGATCATCAAAGTCAGCCTTGAGAGAGAGCCAATAATGCCATGTCCTTAGGATCTTCCTAACAAGTAGAGGGCCGCTCATGTGTGGGCCATATACTCCACCATGGATTTCATTCACGAGCCTCTGATCTTGGTCCTTGTCCAGACATCGGAGGAGACCTAGTCCTGCATCTCTTTTGTAGAGTGCGTCTTCGCTAAGGTAAAATTTCATAACCATTCGATGGATCTGCTTTCTTTCAGCTGGACTCACCTCAGCGGGTGTAGATCCATCTCGCAGATACTCCTTGATATGTTGATACCAAGGGTGTTGGATGGGAGGTAGCTCATCCGATACTTCTCTAATGTAATTCCCATAGGCTGATGCTTTTTGTCAGGAAAATGTGATGGTTGGCATGTTTTCCTTGTCAAGTATGTTGATCAAAGAGGCCAAGGTTGCTAGTGCATCCGCAAACTCATTCCTATTCAGAGGAATGTGGAGGAAGGATATTTCCTCAAACTTAGAAGCTATCTGTAGAACCTGCCGATGGGAAGGCAACAAATGTAGCTCTTTGGTGTGATAGATTCCTGTAGTTTGTCTGATTACTAATTAAGAATCCCCAAAGACAGTTAACCGTCTTATGCCCACTGATTGAGCTAGTTTTAGCCCCATGATACATCCTTCATACTCAGCTGTGTTGTTGGTGTTGGCAAAGTGCAATTTGACGGCGACGGGATGATACACCCCCGTAACGGATACTAGAACTGCTCCAGCCCCAGAACCTTTTATGTTTATAGCTCCATCAAAATACAGCTTCCATGATTGGAGTGCATCGTACTGATGGTGTTGCTGAACTGTCATTACCCCTTCATCGAGGAAGTATGTTTCCAAGGGTTTGAAATCCCCTGAAGGTGCGGTGGCCAGTTGATCCGCAATTCCTTGACCTTCGATAGACTTTTGCGTTACGTAGACGATGTCAAATTGTTGTAGGATCAACTGCCATCTGTGAAACGCCCCGAAATCCTGTCTATCTTCACACCCAGATTCTGTGCATCATGAGTACATCATCTTCCAAACATACATCATTATATAGTGAAATATAACAACATACATTCTCAAATCCCAGGTTCTATTACCTTATAATCTCGTTCATTACAAATAATGGTAATTACATTATTCTTTCCATCTTATAAGAGTGAATTTTATCCGCCACCAAGGATACATAACAATTCATTAAACTAGTCTATAGTTTAATTAAGCTAGTCGATATTATAAGTCTTCACTTAATCTTCATGCCCATTCATATAATGAATGGCACTTCATCTTGACACCGATCAACTTGATCTTTACGGGATCCTTAAGTTCTCCTACTTGTAAGCTGAAAATGTTTTTCATTTAAAGCAAGAGTGAGCATTCAATTGCCCAACAAGTCATAGTAGTTGAATAAACAACTTCAAGAATTTAAACAATCTTTTAAGACTTCAATAACCAAACAAAGTTTATGAAGTAGCTTGAATAATAGGAATAATCTCGATTCCTATCATTTTAAAACATTAGTCACAATTACTTTGAAATACTTTCATTCTTCTACCTTTTCCATACATATCCTGTCTGGCTAGAATCATTAGCACAAACTTAACAATAATGGTTCATGTATAAACATAACATACTCATATTGAACAGTTCAATCACAGAACAGTTCATCTCATAGAAACACCGAAGTGTTAAAATTGTGGCATAATGCCTCATACATACCACCACCTTGCACAAATATCACACATTTACACATAAACAAGACTTCTCAAGTTTAACATCTGAGAATTCTAAGAAACTAGCATTCATTTAATATGAATGAAGTTAGGAAACTTGTCTTACGCACAACTACAGCTTATCATTTATGATGAACTGCTCATTCCAATTCTTATATGACACATAAGGAAATAACACGTACCAATTAGTCATATAATTTTGATTTATGCATTGGTTTACTTAACTTTACTTTTTAGCGTTCGCGTTCTTACAAACTAAGTTTACGCGACCAACTTTCTTTACCGGTTTACGGCTTAATGACATACGGAGATGTCTTATTCATACATTCATCATATTTGATGACTAACATTCTTATCTTCTTCTTATAACTTCTCTAGGAATCAGCACACATTGTGTCTTTGCTAGTAGTCCGTATGGTACTCTGAGTGGTTTCCCATAGACAACCAAAAAACAAGTTCCCGTCTCATCTACACTGTCATCACAGTGAGTTAGATCGGTTTCTAGTTTTGTATATACCTTCGCTCTCTGATGGAATTTTTTAGCCCAACTCCCATATGTCAACCATCAAAGGTTACGATTGTACTGCAACCTAAATCCATCTAACTTATCCAAACTATTAAACTATAATGTTCGTTAAGTTAATTTCTTATTCCTTATGGCTTTCTGACAACTAAATGCCATACCTCAGGATTCATTCTTATCTGACTCATATTCGACTTTCATTAATCTTATTACCGTTCACTACGGCTTTCTTGATAATTCATATCTTACTTAATACTTTCGTTATCCATTACATGAATCCCACGTTCATTACTTATTCTTAGCCATACCGTTCGTTGTATGCTAAGACCGATTGTGACGCCCCCAAATCCGGGTTACCTGACCCCCGAGTTTGGTGTTCACTGTGACGCCCCCAAATCCGGGTTGCTTGAAACCCGAACTCGGTGCTTCACGATACCATTTCTATAAGCTGAATAATACTAATACTAATATAACATTCAAACTTAATTTACATATGCATCAAAGTTTACTCCCAGGTACGAGACCTTTAAATACATTCCTTACAATACATGATATTATATATATATATATATATATATCATTGTCTTAATAAACTATAACTATTATATAACATATTATAATCTCATTCGAACCACTTTCCTTTCCCCTTGTTCGTGCCTGAGCCTTCAGGTTGATCATACATAACTGAAAATATTTAATTTAAGCAAGAGTGAGCATTTGAGTACCCAGCAAGTAATAGCAATTATGTATATAAGCTGAAAGAATTTAAACGTTTTCTTTACATAACCCTTCTACAACGAATCAATAGTTGTGAAGTAATCTAAACCGATAATAATAACATAACAACCCTCTTTCAATTTTTTGAAACTACGTACTGACCATAAATGGGGTTTAAGTAACATACTATGAATATTCTTTTCATTTTCGAAAAGGTTTAGCAGAACTTCATCCGCAAACCGTCATAACTGTTAGGTTTGTAATATTCAAGAACGCAATCAAATTGCATAAATTAGCGAAAACGTGTAAAAATCAGAGTTTAAAATTTTTTACAAACCATATACCCGGATCACCCTTTATGCACAATTATTAATTAAACGAAAAGATAAAGAATAAAATCATACCCTTGAAGATCGAGCTTCCTCAGGTACAAGTTCACCTCCAAATCCTTTCGCGTTCAACTTGAATCCACCGGGTTTGGTTCCTTCCCTTGATCAACGTTAGCCACCCAAGTGTTTGGCCTTTAGAGGTGATCCACCAAGGAAGAAGAAGGATTCAAGAAGATAGGTGGTTGGCTAAACCCTAGTTTTTCTATCTCTATAGAAAAAGGAGCGTACTCTCCAACAATTGGAATTATTACATATATCTGATATCTGATATAAGACTCCTCTTATAAAGATATCAAGTAACCCTATTAAAATTAGGTATTATTTAATTAAACTCCTTTAATTAAATGGGCTCCCTAATCTTATTAGGGATAATTAATTAAACTCCTTTAATTAATTTTCCCTCCTAATCCTATTAGGAATAAATGAGAGTACTTATATTAAATTAATTCCTAAATTCTTTTAGAAATTAAAATAATAATAATTGTAATAATATTAATAAGACTCCTCTTATTAATTTATATTTAATATTTCTAAAATATTAAATAATAAATATTAAGCTATTTAATTTATTCTATCACCATAGATTAAAGTAAATATACTTAACATATTATTACGATTATGCCATTAACTTCTTAAATAATTATTCTTCCTTTTTATGGTGTGACCCTTTAGGTTCTCCATATTAAACCGGTTGTGAATAAATCAATTAGAATAATTCTAATCTTATTTAAATAAATAAATTAAACAATTAATTTATTTAAATAAATAATATTTATTCTACAATTGGGATAAGCCTCCCCTAGCGTTCAACGACTTTCTAGATAATATAGATTTCAACATTAATCATAAAAGAACCTTTGAGTAAATAGTTACCGTGATAATTCAATCCTTCCACCATACAATGTCCCAATTAAATATAAGACATGAAATTCTTGTCAAGTCTTATTTTATTTAATTATATGTATTTCGATCCTTAAATGCACAACACCAAATAATGCAAATTAGAAACTCCTTTCTAATTTCATTACGCTTTGGCCAAGGACTACTTGGGTTGTCATTTATCGAATCACATAGGACATTTTCTTCTTTTAATAAGTGGTAGATTCTTTATCGATCAAACATTATCTCCATGTACAACTTATTATACCCAAGCATACCCTTTGATATACCCTAAGGGTCTTAAGGAATAAGTCAAAGTATAACTCATCATACACAAGATACTATGATGATCTCAAGTCCAAGGATCACTAGATTACTATCACTACAGAATTCCTATCGATGAGCAAGTAAAACTCCATTAGGTATTCCTTAGCGAGCCACGTTCAAGTGAACTTATTCTCTAATAAGCACCTACATACTTGCTTTAGTGTCTCCACACAAATGATCATGAGATCAATCATCCTCATCCAATAAGCAAGCAACGTATGTACCAATCTATCCGGATTCACTAATCCCCAATTTAGTAATCCATTGATTGGGAACTATTTTAATTTTAAGCTTTCTAAGAATTTAGATCTCATTAGAATGATCATCATCATTATTCTAAAAGCATTGCTTAAAACTATGGGTTTATCACATATTATAAAACAAAGATCATGTAAATAATTAAAAGCCTTTAATAAATTAATACTTTTTATTAATAAATGAATAAGATTGTTACAAAGTATATGCTTTATCATCAAACATGATTGGCTTGTATGCATACTACTTTCAATCTCCCACTTGCACTAAAGCCAATCACCATGGTATCTCATACTCTTCTTCTCTAAGTGACGATTATCCTGCTGTTGGATAAGCTTTAGTTAATGGATATGTAATGTTGTTCTTGAGGGTCCACTATCTCTATAGTGATTTCCCATCTTTCAATGATTCTAATAATCAAATGAAAGTGCCACAACACATGTTTAGATCCAAGATGAGACTTAGGAACTATTCATAGTTCTGTAATAAACTTTTAATCCAAATAATCAACTTGCAGCTTCATTTATAGCTATATACTTTGTCTTTATCACTAAACCAAAGAACTCTTTCTTTGTTTGGAACCTTTCAATTCATCGCACCACCTGCTCAAGGTAACCCTTTACCTTAAAGTGGATTTTTTTTTGTCTTGGTCTGTCTGAAAAACTTGAGTCTGTTAAGCCCTCTAGTTTTAATTAAGACCCACCATGAATATGATCACATCCTTAGTGCCGGTTAAGCACTTTAAGATGTTTTTCACTGACTCATAGTGAACATCTCCATAATATGACTGATCAACATCAGGTCTCGTATATTTCATTACATACATGATTGTCACTCATGCAATCTCTCTTTTCAGGAGTCTGTGGGGACAATTAGGAGAGATACACTCCATAGCTCATCGACATGAGATATCTCTTGGAGTTTGCCATGCTAAACGACTTTAGCATCAAATGAATATACATTCCTTGGGTTAAGTCGAGCATCCTCTTGAATCTATCTATATAGATTTTATCCCCAATTAAGATACTCTTCCAAATCATTCATGGAGGAATGTTTAGACAACTTTATCTTTACTAATTGTAGCATTGGTATGTTATTCCTCATCCGTAGTATATCAACATATAATACTAGAAATTTCACGACGCTCCCACTGACCCTTTTGTACACACTAGAAGTCTTACCTCATCGAATGTAACTCTGGATCATCATCTTCTATGATGCGTACCTCATCATCATCATCCATGATGAATCCATACCTCCTAGGTATCTTCAGTACTATTCCAGATTTACGATTCGGTTGTGGTACAATAGGTTTATCTACAGGTTCCTCTTATTTGACTTATAGTGTTTTGTGGTTCTTGAACTCTTCAAGATCTATTATCCTCCCACTAGCCCCTTCAATGATAAACAACTTTATCTTAGAAGGCAGCGTGTTTTACAACAAACACCTTTTGCTAAGTAGAATTATAGAACATATACCCTAAACTTACTTTAGGATGTCCCACAAATCGACACTTGTCAAATCTTGTCCCAAGCTTATCCTTTTGAAACCGTTTCACATAAGTTGGAACCCCTTATCTTAACAAACTTAAGATTAGGAATCCTCCCTGTCCATAACTTTTATGGAGTCTTCAATGGATTTTGAGGTTACCATTTTCGTGAGATATGCGACCATTTCTAGGACATTATCCCGGAAGGATACTGGAATGTCGATAAAATCATTATGGACCGCACCATGTCCAACAAGGTACGATTTTTCATTCAGATACATCAATCAATTATTACATATCATGAGGTGTCCATTATGAGAAAAACCATTTGAGATGATCTTGAAACTTATTGCACAAGTATTTATTCCTTGATCTTATCAAAGAATCTTAATACTTTGCCAATTTCTTTCACTTTTGAATTCTTTGAACCTTTCAAATAATTCACACTTGTATTTCAACAAATACATACATTCAACTCTTTGAATGATCATCTCCTTTTCTTATACTAGTTTGTTCAATTTACAAAATAATTTTTCACGTAAGTCAAGTATACAAAATCCATTAAGTAATATTCCGGTTCTATACAAAACATTATTATTATAAATAGAACAACAATTGTTCTTAATTATAATTCCAAAAATTTTATTGTCCAACAACAAAATAGAAATAATATTTCTTACAAGAACTGAAATACAATAACAACTTATTGACTTAATAGATTTTCCCATATGCATTGCTAAACTATAAGTTTCTATGGCTAATGTAGCAACCTTTGCTTCATTTCCCACACATAGGATTACTTAGCTATGTTCGACTTTTCTACTTACCTTGTCCCTTCATAAATCTATATTTATGATAACCAAAGTCAGATCCAATATCCAAGTAGAACCTTGACTTAAAGAAAAATTTATTTTAAATCTTGAACAAAATTTTATTTGTAACCGAAACTTCACTAAGCTTCTTTTGGTTAGCCTCTGCAAGATGCTTCTCGTAGTTTCTTTCTAGTGTCCAGGCTTATTGCAGTGGAAGCAAACTCCTTTGCTATCCGTCAGATGATCGCTTTTGCTCTTATTATCCTTTGTTTACGCCTTTCTATTTACCTTCTTTGAATCGTTCTTCTTTTCGGAAGATCCTTTGGCCCCTACCGGTAAGACTTGATCTTTCTTGGTTGGAAAGTGACTCTCAACATTTTTCAATATGTTAAGCAAATCAATCAAGGTCGATATCTAGCTTGTTTATATGAAAAATTCACAACAATTGTGAAAGGAGTCCAGAGAGTGAGTGCAAGATCAAATCTTGGCTCAACTCTCCATCCATGACAAAACCAGTTGTCCTAATTGATCAATCAAATTGATTATGTTAAGAACTTTTTATGCATACTATAGTGCCATTGGCCATTCTAGATCGGAAGAGCTCCTTAGATATCTCGATATCTATCGGTCCTACTTTCCTCACCATCAACTACTTGATGTGCGGGAATATAGTAAGAGCATCCATAGTTTCACGTCGACGTCAAGCTCGTTTACTCATAGATGCGAGCATGATGCATTGAGCCAATCTGTGCATCATCTTGCCACTTTCTAAAAGTAGAAATCTCTTCCTCAGAGGCATTGCTCGCAACCATTGCAGGATAGGCGATTAAGGACATAAGATAGCTTTTCAAAATTTATGAGAACTATTCTCAAATTCCTTAACCAATCCGTTTAATTGATTGCAGTTAATTTAGCATCTAATATGCTTCGCAGGTGATAGTAATTTTAGACATTGTAAAATTTCGTAAATGAATTTGTAATTAACAACATTTTAACATACATTTTTTATTAATTACCAAAATAAATTAGGTCTTGTTTTAAATTGGTATCTCCCACTATTTTCTTTAAACTATATTACCCTCACTTATATAGTTCGGCAAAATCTAATTAAAGATTTGCTAGTGAGAATAAGGATCCCATTTCAAATCTATATAGCCTTGTGGTGACACAACAAAATATATAAATAAATAGGTAGACAACTTTTGTCAATTACATCAACTATGCAACTCCTTTTCTTTTGCCTCTTAGATTATTTTGATCAAGTGGTGGCACATCCGAATCAAAATTATCCAAGTTAAGTCCGACCTAGCACTCCATATATTCAAAAAAGAAAAATATCATCCTTTTGGTGACACAACAAAACAATATTGTTCAATTTTCTTTATAAGCATCAAATGTGATAAATTAACATCTTAAATACTTAATACTTGCCTTGTGGTGACACAACAAACTCATATTAAATATTTAATACTCTATTAATTTTATCATGCTAGAAGGCGACGTTCGATATTCCAAATATCTTTGAACGCTTAGGACTTAATATAAAAATTGAGGGGTTTGTTATTAATTTGTCTCATCTTGTTTAGCGCATTATGCACATATATATATAAAATAAAGCGTCATATTAATTAACATGTGAAGCATGTTTGCATAATATATAATATATATAGTATAAGCATGCACATATAGAATACTATATTCTACCCGGATTGATTATGGACATTTATTCTAGTTTGGTTCACTAGAGCCACCAAGTGAACCTAAAGGTCAAACCCTAGGGTGCAAGAAATAATATTTAAATATAACTATTACATTTAAACCGGGCTCCATTACAAACGGTCTTCAAGCGCTCCTTGTTCCTTGATCTCCAATTTTCAAAATTAATTCTAACTATTCCTATTACAAAACTAATTAAAATAAATAGAAACCTTGATCAAAGCTAATCAAGGGAATTACATAGGAGGAGATAGAATTTATATTAAGAAAATTAGAGAAGACGAGGTACGCAGTGAGACCCATTTAATAAAACCCATACATTCATGCATCCAACTAAAATAAAATCCAATCACATTGGTCAATAGTCCATAATCAATCCCATTTATTATCATACACATCACCATATGCATCAATAAATAACATTCATCCGATGAATAATAAACATTCAATATATATATTGATATCATTTAATGGGCAAATTTAGTTAGTATAAAATCTATTTTTGAATCAAAATAAACTCCTTTATTTTAATCCAAATTTAAATCAAAATAAAACTATTTTATTTTAATTTATCCAATTTTGAATAAAATAAACTATTTTATTTTAATCAAAATCTTTAATCAAAATAAACTCCTTTATTTTAATTAATTATGGAATCCAATTCCATTTAAAAATATATATATATTAAAGGAAACACGGATTATCTTTCTTATTCACAAATAAACTCATTTATTTTGAATAATATGAAATCTTATTTCATATCTAAATAAACTCCTTTATTTAAGGAAAGACCGATTCTTTTTCCTATTCACAAATTAACCTTTTATTTTGAATAATATGAAATCTAATTTCATATCTAAATAAACTCCTTTATTTAAGGAAAATAGAATCCAATTTCAACTCCAATTAGTTATCATGGAATCCAATTCCAACTCTAATTAGTTAGCATGAAATTTAATTTTAAAATTAAAATAAACTTTATATTTTAAAATTAAAATAAACTTTTATTTTAAGATTAAAATAAATTTTTTATTTTAAATATATATTATATATATATAACCGTACATCATATTAATATATTAGCAACGAATCATATATATATTTTGATAACATGGTGATAACATGGTGGACATGCTGCTTGTTATTCGCAACGAATCATGTTGCTTGTTTCACGAAAAATGGTATATATATATATATATATATATATATATATATATATATATATATTTCCTCCTGATTCTTTTTAAAAGGAATCCGAGTGAAGCACATTGAATCATAATTTTTTTTTTTTTAAATAAATTTTATACAATAAATTATGCCCAATTAAATTGTTCTAAACACATATCAATATACATATCAAATTTAAACAATTAATAATTCGCATAAAGGTTTGGCTCTGATGCCACTGTTAGGTTTGTAATATTCAAGAACACAATCAAATGGCATAAATTAGCGAAAACGTGTAAAAATCAGAGTTTAAAATTTTTTACAAACCATATACCCGGATCACCCTTTATGCACAATTATTAATTAAACGAAAAGATAAAGAATAAAATCATACCCTTGAAGATCGAGCTTCCTCAGGTACAAGTTCACCTCCAAATCCTTTCACGTTCAACTTGAATCCACCGGGTTTGGTTCCTTCCTTTGATCAACGTTAGCCACCCAAGTGTTTGGCCTCTAGAGGTGATCCACCAAGGAAGAAGAAGGATTTAAGAAGATGGGTGGTTGGCTAAACCCTAGTTTTTCTATCTCTATAGAAAAAGGAGCGTATTCTCCAACAATTGGAATTATTACGTATATCTGATATCTGATATAAGACTCCTCTTATAAAGATATCAAGTAACCCTATTAAAATAAGGTATTATTTAATTAAACTCCTTTAATTAAATGGGCTCCCTAATCTTATAAGGGATAATCAATTAAACTCCTTTAATTAATTTTCCTCCTAATCCTATTAGGAATAAATGAGAGTACTTATATTAAATTAATTCCTAAACTCTTTAGAAATTAAAATAATAATAATTGTAATAATATTAATAAGACTCCTCTTATTAATTTATATTTAATATTTCTAAAATATTAAATAATAAATATTAAGCTATTTAATTTATTCTATCACCATAGATTAAATTAAATATACTTAACATATTATTACGATTATGCCATTAACTTCTTAAATAATTATTCTTCCTTTTATGGTGTGACCCTTTAGGTTCTCCATATTAAACCGGTTGTGAATAAATCAATTAGAATAATTCTAATCTTATTTAAATAAATAAATTAAACAATTAATTTATTTAAATAAATAATATTTATTTTATAATAGGGAGAAGTTCTCCTAGCGTTCAACGACTTTCCAGATAATATAGATTTCAACATTAATCATAAAAGAACCTTTGAGTAAATAGTTACTGCATACAATTCAATCCTTCCACCATACAATGTCCCAATTAAATATAAGACATGGAATTCATGTCAAGTCTTATTTTATTTAATTATATGTATTTCGATCCTTAAATGCACAACACCAAATAATGCAAATTAGAAACTCCTTTCTAATTTCATTACGCGCCGCCAAGGACTCATTGGGTTGTCATTTATCGAATCACATAGGACATTTCTTCTTTAATAGAAGTGGTAGATTCTTTATTGATCATACATTATATCCATGTACAACTTATTATACCCAAGCATACCCTTTGATATACCCTAAGGGTCTTAAGGAATAAGTCAAAGTATAACTCATCATACACAAGATACTATGATGATCTCAAGTCCAAGGATCACTTGTACTACTATCACTACAGGAATTCCTATTGACAGGCAAGTAAAACTCCATTAGGTATTCCTTAGCGAGCCACGTTCAAATGAACTTATTCTCTAATAAGCACCTACATACTTGCTTTAGTGTCTCCACACAAATGATCATGAGATCAATCATCCTCATCCAATGAGCAAGCAACGTATGTACCAATATATCCGGATTCACTAATCCCCAATTTAGTAATCCATTGATTGGGAACTATTTTAATTTTAAGCTTTCTAAGAATTTAGATCTCATTAGAATGATCATCATCATTATTCTAAAAGCATTGCTTAAAACTATGGGTTTATCACATATTATAAAACAGCATCATGTAGATAATTAAAAGCCTTTAATAAATTAATACTTTTTATTAATAAATGAATAAGATTGTTACAAAGTATATGCTTTATCATCAAACATGATTGGCTTGTATGCATACTACTTTCAATAACTTACGGGCACGGAGGGTGATCAGCCCATTGTACCCTGTATTGATCAACACTACATTACAAGAACGATGTTATCGTTCACTCTGTCCGCCTTGGGCGCATAAAAAGTTTTCCCATATAAGGGATGTTCATACTTGTCAGGGTTCTAAACCAAAGGTTTTTATCTTGCTCAACAATAATCTTTAATTCAACATATATATATATATATATATATATATATACGGGTAATTGACAAAGGTGTATCAACATGTGAATAAATACCATGATTATTCAAGTGGGGACACTTGTATAACCATTTATAGAAATTAACGAACAGAATATATATCTGAATTATCATATACTAACATGTTGATAGTCAATGAGTGTATATAATATAAAGTTAATAATCTGTACAGTAATAATATAATTCTGAAACATTCTTACTCATGTCCATTCCATAAAGAAAATGCAAAGGTAGGATACTTGCCTGATCTGCTGCTTACAATTCTCAACTTAGTTCTATCTCTTTTATCACGACCTATCATTAATCAGATCATTCGTTCGAATAGAGCAATATATCATAACACATAGTACTGCCTATTATAGTAAGCACATAATCTAATCACCTTGAAACACATATTCCATAGTCATTGAATCACAAACAATCATTAATACAGTCAAAATATCTAAGTCCAGATCAATTTTCAAACACGCTTGTTGTATCGCAAAACTTTTTATCGAGTAATAATCGAGTCTAAGACTATTCTCAGATCTCAATATCTCGTAAGTATCGGTCATATTATTTTTAAATGACTTAAAATAATTTTTAAACATTTATAATAATTTATCAAGAATTTTCAAACATCGTAATCATAATTAAAGGATTTAAACATCAAACAATTCTATTATCATTAATATTTAATTATTAATGAAATTATCATTTAAATATTAAAAATTATATTTTATAACTTAAAATATCTTTAAACACTTTATTTTCATTTAAAATGATTTTTAAAATAATAAAATCATTTTTAAACTAAATTATTTAATATAATCATTAAATAACTTTAATATCATTAATAATAATTAATTAATGAAATTCATCACAAAATATTAAAAGTCTTTAAAAATAACTTCAAATATTTTCTTATACCATAATATAATTTTAAATGATTTTCAAATATTAAAATCATTTTAAATCATTTATTTAATATTATAATTAAATAAATTAAATATCTTTAATATTCCAAAAATATTAAATATTTATGAAATATATCCAAAATAATTAAAATATAATTTTTGGACATTAAAATAATTTTAATAATTTATTTTGTATTTTTAATAATTTAAAACTAATTTATACTAATTATTTAATAAAAATAATTAATTTAGAAATTAAACCGTCGCTAAAGATACAATAGGCGACAAAACCGTCGCTAATAGTGTTCTTCACCAAACCTAGATTACCATTACGATTCATCGAGTAAGCTCGTTTGACCACTAATTAATCTCAGATCTTGATGTTTATGGGCAATCTAATACATAGATCTTGTAGTATTAGTGTAACACTACAAGTTTAAATCAACATCCGGTCGATCATAAAATATGTGCAAGATATAAAGCTTTGAAATCACCGTCAAACATGTTAATCATGTTTCGGGCTACCTAGAATTTCCGGTCATGGTTGGTCAATGACTTTCACGGCTTAATATCTATCAATGCATTTCATGTTATGGGTGGTCTACACGCCAATGTGTAGACTAACTAATATAGAACACGATTTAAGCAATGTTACTGATCTAAACATAAACAATCAAAGAGATCTAAGTCATCAAACTTATCGTCAGAGCTTTCGGGTTTTCGAGAAACCCGACCGATTTTAGGTCCATTTTGAGGCTCAAATTTCTATAAGTGTGACGCCCCAAAATTAGGTATACATCACCCATCTTAGGTCGCCAGATACATGGTATGTAATTCAAATACAACTTATTAATACAACCGTCGTGGTACAATACGACAAAACATAAACCGTGAGTTTGAATACAAATATTGTCTACTAGAGATTATACAAACTCAAAAGGAGTCCTCATTACAATTATTATCACACTATTTCACAGAATAGTGAGGACTACTAATGCTATCCTCTAGACCATTACTCCGTTCCCCGACTCGTCCCAGCTATATTCTCATTTCTTGAAGAGAACAGTGAAAGAAAGGGTGAGCTCAACTAGCCCAGTAAGAAATATTATGACTAAGATAATGCAGAATAAATTATCATTAGCCTTCAACAGTGTTAAACTGATAAAATATAATAAACATCAAGTTTAACTGCAGCGGAACCAGCAATCCATTAGAAGAGTCAAGTAGAAAATAAAATCTACTATCTTTTATGATTTAAAAGGTTTTTCATCACTGTTATAGCTGAGACTCAGCTTAATAAATATTCCAAATCATCGAATCACCCCTGCACTACGGCCAAGGATATTCTTTAGTATCACGACCACAATTATCCATGCACTACGGGCCAAGAATATTTGTGTATTCATTAATAGTCATGATCATGCCAACAACTGTCCATCAATGCACTACGAGCCAATGAGGATTTTTACCACATCAGTTGTAACATTACGGTCATGATTACACTGAATAATCCCTGGTCATATTCATACCAAGTCCATCTATGCACTACAGGCCACAAATGACTTTCAACATAATATAAACATGAGGATAATGACAATGGTTTAAGAATTCAATAAAACAAGTTCAAGAATTAATTTATCCAGGAACCAATAACATCCAAACTGTTAACATGATACTGCTTTGTAGAGTAAAATTCAAGAATACTTAGAAGAATATTTCCATGAAAGGATCTTTGGATGCGCAAATATCAAGGATATTCCACTAATTTCATGGAGTATAGAAGTCAAAGTTTTAACCAACTGAGTATAATATAGAATGGAATAACAAAAGAAATCACCATACATGCGATAGACCGCATGACAGCGCTTTTATTCCAATGTAATAATAAATAACGGAACTGTGTCCGACGTAAAACGCATGTATGTGATATTCCAATGTAATAATAAAGAATGGAACCAGTCCCACAGAAATGTATGTGATATTCCAAATGTAATAATAATAAAGACGGAACTAGGTCCGGTAAAACACATGTAGACGGATGTTCCAAATGTAATAATAATAAAGATTTTAACCAGTCCGTGTAAAAACACACGTATATGATGTATATTCCAATGGAATAATAGAAGAATGTCACCAAGTATAGGGTAAACCGCGTATACAGGTTATTCCAACAAAATAATAAGCAATAGAATAACAACAGTTCTCTTCATGAATAAGAAAGAATAACACCCCTTACTTTAGTAGGAGATTGAATACTGCAGTAGTGTAGTAACAGAATATTCTTCTTCTTTCTCTCTTATTCTCTCTATACTTTCTCTCTCTATAGCTTGAATGAATTCGTGAAAAATAATGAAGCACTAGGCCTCTATTTTTAGAAGATTTCTAACTTAGCACTTGCCATGTGAAAAAGGCAAGTGGTTTGATGACTGGTGATGTGAAAAGAAAAGTGGTTTGACGCCTGTAATGTGAAACGACAATTGTTTTGACGCCTGTAATGTGAAACGACAAGTGGTTCGACGCCTGTAATATGAAACGGTAAGAGGTTTGACGACTGGTAAAGGTAATTACTATTGACGAAGGTAATTACTATTGACGAATGTAATTACTATTGACGAAGGTAATAATATTGACGAAGAGACTCTTACATGATGACATATGGCCCCCCCCCCCTATAAAATAACCAAACTTACCACAAACGTCTCATAACAGACTCTTTATATACATCAAGGATTGAATAAATATTACCACAAATCATTTTATTTTTAATCAACACATCTTTAATCTTTCAACAATTATTAATCATTTATAACTTGTCGTCTCAATTATTGATTTAATAATATAACATATTATACAGATGATACTGTGACAATAATTGAATCATTAATATAAGAGATATGATGCAGCAATAATTGAGTATAGCTGAGTGACTTCTCACATAAGCATCAATAATCAATACCGTGTGCTACTATGCAACCACGCGTATTACTGTACTTTTACTACCGGATAGTTCAACAGTTTTAACGGTAACACCTCTGCCGTTATTTTTATAGAAAGATAATTTTATTGTTTTCTAACTACGACCATACTTCCGTTGTGGGGTCCACCAATGATTGAGCCGTCGTATGAATATTCCCCGATAAAAAGAATATTCCCCGACCAAACGAATATTTTATAACAACTTGCTTACTTTGCAAAATTTATAAATATTACCTACAACTATAACATTATATCAAATTTATCCCATAATATTCAAAAATAATATTTATAGAAAATTCTTCTTTATTTATAAAAGTTGGGGTCTTACAACCTCCCCTTCTTATGAAATTTCACCCTCGAAATTAGGGTACGTACTTGGTATGTTGAAGAGGTAAGGATACCTTGATTTCATTTCAGATTCTAACTCCCAAGTCATTTCCACAACATCGTGGTTTCTCCACAAAACCTTGACTTGTGGTATAACTTTTGAGCGTAGAATATGTTCCTTCTTATCCAAGATTTGAACATGAACCTCTTCATACGTCAAATCTTCCACTATTTCGTCCGGTTCTAACTCAATAATGTGGTTCGGGTCTTTCACATATTTACGTAACATGGATATGTGAAAAACGTTATGAACACGAGACATACTTGGCGGTAAAGCGAGTCTATAGGCCACAGTTCGTACTCGATCGAGGATTAAAAATGGGTCGATGAATCGAGGATTGAGTTTCCTCTCTTTCCAAATCTTGTAACTCCTTTCCATGGAGCAACATGTAACAACACATGATCTCCTATATCGAATTCCACGTCCTTTCGATGAAGATCAACATAACTCTTTTGTCGATTTTGTGAGGTTTTTATACGTTGTCGGATCGTTTGAATCTTTTCCGTAGTCATACATACCAACTCCGGTCCCAATAACGTTGCTTCACCCACCTCATCCCAACATACTGGAGAACGACACTTTCTTCCATACAACGCTTCGAATGGAGCCATGCCAATACTTGTTTGATAACTGTTGTTGTAGGAAAACTCCACCAATGGTAAGAACTTGTCCCAACTTCCCTTGAAATCAAGGACACAGAGTCTTAATAGATCTTTAAGAGTTTGAATAGTCCTCTCCGACTGTCCATCCGTCTGAGGATGATATGCCAAACTAAATCGTAAGTTTGTGCCCATAGCTTTTTGCAAACTAACCCAAAATAGTGAAGTGAATCTTGGGTCTCGATCAGAAACTATGGATACCGGCATACCATGCTGTCTTACAATCTCGTTTATGTATATACGAGCAAGACGTTCAAGTTTATAAGTTTCTCGTATTGGTAAGAAATGAGCAGACTTGGTCAATCTATCAACAATGACCCAAATCGCATCTATGCCTTGAGAAACCTTAGGAAGACTGGTAACGAAATCCATGGTAATGTGCTCCCACTTCCATTCTGGAATTTCAAGTGGTTGCAATGGACCTTTTGGTAGTTGATGCTCTGCTTTAACTCGTTGACAAGTTAGACACCTTGAGATAAACAACGCTATCTCTCTCTTCATATTGCTCCACCAAAATGTTTGACGAATATTATGATACATTTTGGT
This sequence comes from Panax quinquefolius, assembly GCA_020205615.1. Taxonomy (NCBI): domain Eukaryota; kingdom Viridiplantae; phylum Streptophyta; class Magnoliopsida; order Apiales; family Araliaceae; genus Panax; species Panax quinquefolius. The sequence goes on along the minus strand of CM035167.1, from coordinate 70,606,865 downwards.
ACTCCCAGGATGGATTGCAAATGGTGCGTTGTGTGCCTCCAACATGATTTTATACTTTAAATCAGGGTCATTAGGAGCACAAAGTCTGGAGTTGACTCGAAGTATTCCTTCTTCATCGATTCATGCTTTAAGATAGCACCTTCTTGCACTTTCTTCCTCATAATGACGACTCCAGTGTCCAGAGCTTGAAAGCGACTTTAACTTTATCGATTAAAGTCGGTTCTACTCATATATTCACCATCGTCACATGCGTCCCTTGAGTCTTTAACTCTATCTCCATCCTTTGCAAGTCACACAAAATGGGCCCTTGCGTTGACAATATCACACTCGTACTTGAATATGATCTTCTACTCAATGCGTCAGCTACCACGTTTCCTTTTCCAGGATGGTATTGGATGGTATGATCATAATCTTTCAACATTTCAAGCCAACGTCGCTGTCGCATGTTGAGTTCCTTTTGAGTGAAGAAATATTTAAGGCTTTTATGATCCGTAAAGATCTCCACTTTCTCCACATACAAGTAATGCCTCCAAATTTTAAGTGCAAAGATAACAGCTGCCAACTCTAGATTATGAGTAGGATAATTCCTCTCATATTCTTTGAGTTGTCATGAGGCATAAAGCTATGACTTTTCTATGTTGCATGAGAACACATCCCAACCCTTTGCCCAAGCATCATCATGAGATGACAAATCCTCCGAGGCGGATGGTATTGTCGTAATAGGTTTCAAATAAGTCTCCTCTCGAGTTCTTGAAAACTCTTCTCACATTCTTTGCTCCAACCAAACTTTGTATCTTTTCTAGTCAATTTGAAGTCAATCGAGTAGCGATTCTTTGCTCCCAACTTTGAATAGCTTCAATCTTTCTTTGGGTCAATAGATATTCCATGACTTGATACCACGTGCCCAAGGAATGCTACTTCCTCAAGCCCTGAACTCGCATTTCTTCAACTTGGCATAAAGCTTATATTCAAGCTTTTGGAGTGTCACCTCAAGTGTTGCTTTCATGATCTTCACGGCTTTTGGAATAAATAAGGATGTCATCAATAAAGACGACCACAAAGTGATCAAAATACTCCTTGAATACTGGGTTCATTATATCCATGAAGGGCGAGGAGCATTAGTCAATCCAAAGGACATGACTAGGAATTCATAATGCCCGCATCGGAGTTCAAAGCCGTCTTTGGAATGTCATCGGTTCTAATCTTCAATTGGTGATATCTCGAACGAAGATCAATCTTTGAAAAGAATTTGGCTCCTTGCAATCGGGTCAAACCGGTCATCAATACGTGGCAATGGATACCTATTTTTGATGGTGACATGATTCAACTCCCGATAATCAATACAAAGTCGCATACTCCCATCTTTCTTCTTCACGAATAGAACAGAGCACCCCAAGGAGAAGTACTAGGACTAATAAAGCTAATATCTAACAATTCCTGCAGTTGGGTCTTTAACTCCTGAAGTTTAATAGGAGCCATTCGATATGGGGCTTTGGAAATGGGTTTTGTACCGAGTTCAAGGTCGATACAAAATTCAATTTCACGCTCTAGGGGTAGGCCAGGAAGTTCTTCGGGGAATACGTTAGGAAATTTATTAACAACAAAAATATCATTCAAAGCTGACGTATTTTTGTTTAAATCTGTGACATGATCTAAGAAAGCTTGACATCCATTTTTCAATAAACGAATAGCTTTATGGCTTGAGATGACCGTAATTGATTTTAATGGTTTGGTCCCTTGAATTCGCATAATAGGTTGATTAGGAATATGAAAGCTAACAACCTTACGAAAACAATCAATTTTTGCATGATGAGTAGTTAACCAATCAATCCCTAGAATCACGTCAAATGCAAGTATTTTCAATGAAATAAGATCAACAGGTAATGTGAGGGTACCGATTTGAACCAAAAAAGACTTATAAACAGTGGATGTAATGAAGGTTTTTCCCAACGGAGTTTCCACAGATAAGTCAAAGTCTAATTTCTCCGGAGTCAAATTTAATCGATGAGCGCAAGTAGGAGAAATAAAACATTGGGTAGAACCGGTATCAAATAAAGTATAGACTTTGTTAGAGTTTATGATAAGCTTACCCGTGATGACCTCATTCGGGTTCCTTGCTTTCTGGGAGGTCACAACAAACACTCTCCCTTGCACTACCGGTTTTGACCTTTCTGGGACGGCCTTTGGTGCCTCCATCCTAGTTGAATTTGTCTTCGGTGAACGATAAAATAGGGCTAAGTGACCTTCCCTTCCTCAATTATAACATGCTTTGGACGACATCGCGCAATTTGGACTGATGTGTCCCTCCCCTTCGCATTTGAAGCATATGATAGGTGGTCTTTCTCCTTCCTTAACAACGGGTGCTGGTGCTAACGTCTTTCCATCATTGTTGAATCTCCTCTTCTTGAAATGTCCATTCTTATTATTTTGGCCCTGATTACCACCGAAGTGGTTACCATTTCTGGCCTGTTGATTCCCTCCACGCTTGTTGTCACCGCTTCGATGACTACTCTTGCTAGTATTATAATTTTGCCGGCTGCTCTCTTTTAGTTGTGTTGACTCGTTATCGCGCTCCACTAACTAAGCCCTATTTACAACATCTGAATACAAACACAGTTTATGAGAAATAAGATGTTGATGTATCTCCGGCTTCAAACCTCTTAAAAACATTCGCGCCATTCTCTCTTCATTATCCACCAAGTGGGGGACGAAACCGGATAACTCCGCAAATTTTTCCTTGTATTGCGACACTGGCCATATTGTTTTGTTCCAACTTGATAAACTCCACCTCCTTCATGTGGCGTAATACTTTGGAAAGTATTTGTCGTTGAACAACCTCCTGGAACTTCTCCCAAGATATCTTCAAGACAACAGTTGAGTACGTTTTACCGATTCCCACGAAAGAATCTGCCTCTCGCGCAATATAAAGGCTAAGAAGGAACCTTTTGCTCTCGGAGCATCCCAAGACATCAAATATCTTGGTGATCTGCTTTATCCATGATTTCGCCATAAGTGGTTTTGGCTCTCCCTTAAACTCCGGTGGTCCCAGCTCCTTGAACTGTTTAGCAGTGACCGCCCGAGAGTTTCCAGTGTTTCCACCTACGTTTTGGATAGGAGCCGCTCTCGTCTGCTGTTGCATGAATTACATAAAGCCTCTGAACATTTGATCATTCATCATTTGGTCAGTGTTGTTGTTTACATGAGGATTGTCGCCTTCCTGATGCACATTATCCTAATTATTGATATGTGGTAAATCAACGGTCGCCTGTGCTCCATTGCTATTCTCAACATTCTCAGATGTCATTTTCAGATACTGCCACAAAATAAAAGGTTAATTGACATGTAACATATTATCCCTATATTCTAACCGACCAATAAAATAGCACATAAACTTAGGTAGGTCATACTAGCGAAGGAATTTCTGCTCTCCCTCCTAGTACTATTCTCACATCTTAGCTGTGGATCATATCCCTAAGCTTTGATACCAATTGTGACGCCCCAAAATTAGGTATACATCACCCATCTTAGGTCGCCAGATACATGGTATGTAATTCAAATACAACTTACTATTAATACAACTGTCGTGGTACAATACGACAAAACATAAACCGTGAGTTTGAATACAAATATTGTCTACTAGAGATTATACAAACTCAAAAGGAGTCCTCATTACAATTATTATCACACTATTTCACTGAATAGTGAGGACTACTAATGCTATCCTCGGACCATTACTCCGCTCCCCGACTCGTCTCCAAATTTATATTCTCATTTCTTGAAGAGAAAAAGGTGAAAGAAAGAGTGAGCTCAACTAGCCTAGTAAGAAATATTATGACTAAGATAATGCGTAATAAATTATCATTAGCCTTCAACAAGATGTTAAACCGATAAAATATAATAAACATCAAGTTTAATCTGCAATGAACCAAAGAATCCATTAAAAGTGTCAAGTAGAAAATAAAATCTACTATCTTTTATGATTTAAAAGGTTTTCATCACTATTATAGCCGAGAATCACCTTTAATAAATATTCCACATCATCGAATCACCCCGCACTACGGCCAAGGATATTCTTTAGTATCACGACCACAATTATCCATGCACTACGGCCAAGAATATTTGTGTATTCATTAATGGTCATGATCATGCCAACAATCGTCCATCAATGCACCACGGGCCAATGAGGATTTTTACCACATCATTTGTAACATTACGGCCATGATTACAACCGAATAATCCTCGGTCATAATCATACCAAGTCCATCTATGCACTAAAGCCACAGATGACTTTCAACATAATATAAACATGAGGATGATGACAATGATATAAGAATTCAATAAAACAAGTTCAAGAATTAATTTATCCAGAACCAATAACATCCAAATCAGTTAATATGATAATCGCTTTTCAGTAGAGTAAAATTCAAGAATACTTAGAAGAATATTTCCATGAAAGGATATTGGATGAAGTGCAAATATCAAGGATATTCCACTAATTTCATGGAGTATAGAAGTCAAAGTTTTAACCAACCGAGTATAATAAAGAATGGAATAACAAAAGAAATCACCATGCATGCGATAGTAATCGCACAAAAAAAGTTATTCCAATGCAGAATAATAAATAACGGAACCAGTCCTGCCAGAAATCGCATGCATGTGATATTCCAATGTAATAATAAAGAATGGAACCAGTCCAAACAGAAAAACACATGCATCGGATGTTCCAAAGAATAATAATAAAGACGGAACCAGTCCTAGTGTGTAACACACATGATGTGATGTTCCAACAGTAATAATAATAAAAGGCGGAACCAGTCCGGTGTAAAACACACATGAGGATGTTCCAATAGAATAATAGAAGAATGTGACCAAGTATAGGTAAACCTGGCATGATACAAAAGTTATTCCAGCAGAATAATAAGCAATGGAATAACAACAGTTCTCTTCATGAATAAGAAAGAATAACACCCCTTACTTTAGTAGGAGATTGAATACTACGGTAGTGTAGTAATGAATATTCTTCTTCTTTTCTCTCTTATCTCTCTATACTTTCTCTCTATAGCTTGAATGAATTCGTGAAAATAATGAAGCACTAGGCCTCTATTTATAGAAGATTTCTAGCTTAGCACTTGCCATGTGAAAAGGCAAGTGGCTTGACGACTGGTGATGTGAAAAGAAAAGTGGTTTGACGCCTGTAATGTAAAACGACAATTGGTTCGACGCCTGTAATGTGAAACGACAAGTGGTTCGGCGCTTTTGTAATATGAAAACAAGCAAGTGGTTTGACGATAGGTAAAGGTAATTACTATTGACGAAGAGACTCTTAGATGATGATATATGCCCCCCCCCCATAAAATAACCAAACTTACCACAAACGTCTCATAACAGACTCTTTATATACATCAAGGATTTAATAAATATTACCACAAATCATTTTATTTTTAATCAACACATATTTAATCTTTCAACGATTATTAATCATTTATAACTTATCGCCTCAATTATTGATTTAATAATATAACATATTATATGATGATAATCGTGACAATAATTGAATCAATAATATAAGAGATATGATGCAACAATTATCGAGTAAGCAATAATTGAGTATAATTGAGTGACTTTCATGTAAGCATCAATAATCAATACCACGTGTTACTACGCAACCACATATACATCGTATTACTTTTACTAACGGGTAGTTCAACAGCTTTTAACGGTAACACCTCCTACCGTTATTTTTATAGAAAGATAATTTTGTCGTTTTTAACTACGACCATACTTCCGTTGTGGGGTCCACTAATGATTGAGTGCCGCATTTAATATTCCCCACAAAAAGAATATTCCCCACCAAAACGAATATTTTATAACAACTTGCTTACTTTTGCAAAATTTATAAATATTACCCACACTATAACATTATATCAAATTTATTCCATAATATTCAAAAAAAATATTTATAGAAAATTCATCTTTATTTATAAAAGTTGGGGTCTTATAAGCTCGTTATCGTTAATGTGATCTAATGATTTAAGGTTGTAAACAACATATAAGTATACAATTCTATTACATAAAAGCATCAAAACAACAACATAAAAAGATATACACTGGTCAAACCTTATCAGAAATAACATTCTTGGTTTTCTAGGTTTTCGTAAAACCGCATCTCGTGATCGAGTAGGCTAGTTCGACCGTAAATAACTTTCATTCTGCTTTGTTATCTAAGTGATTTAAAAACATGGATCCGAGTACAACTAATGTGCTACATAATTGGATACAATAACATCACCAAAACATCTAAAACCCGATGAGATATAAGCTTGAGAAAATGATGTCGACATTGTTCTTGAAGTTTCGGGTCGCTTTGAAACTCTTGGTCATCTTTCATTCAACTGAAGTTTGACCTTGAATAACTTAAAATCTACAACAGATATGACCATGATTCTTTTTGCAGATTAAAGACCTCCTAATGGACTACAAGTACAAACTTTCAAAACATCAAAACACCAAACATATCGAGATCTACAAGGCCTTACATTCATCATCGGACATCAAAATTTTACTTTTCCGCATTTTTTAAAACTTAATTTTTTGAGCGGTTTGATGCTATGGATTTAACAAATACCAACCCGGATCATCAAAATAGACTATAAACAACATATTCTAACAATCAAACATAACATCTAACAACAATTTTTGGATGAGAAATTCAAAGTAGGGTTTATACCTTTTCTAAGCTTTGATTACGATTTTTGGCCACTTGATTTGTTATGATTGATAGTGGGACTGTATTAAGGGACTAGTATGCTATAATAATTCGTAGGTTTTAGAGAGAGAAGCTTAACGATGAGAGTTGGAAGAATTTTAGTGTACAAAATATATTATCTCTCTCCAATCTATATATAAACCAAGTTAGATGCATTGGATGCTACTCAATGGTTGATTGAATCTACATAATTGAGTATTGGATGCTAATTTGGTAGGTTAAGAGTGTTTGCCATGAATTGCCAGCAATAATGCATAATAATTCACTAATAAAACACTAATGGGACAAAAAAGGGTATTTTGGTAATTTCACTTATAATGTCAAGGACATTCTTGTACAAGGTAATTAAATCTAGGGTTTATTCACTAGATTGTAATTCTTATAATTTCCCAATTAATTTCTAGGCTTTGACAAATTAACATGTGCAATAAAATCTTAATTAAACACAATAATTTACAATTAGGGTTTTTAAATAATAATTAGGGTTTTTCCTAATTATCAACATAAAACAGTAATTAGGGTTTCTTCTAATTATAGAAATTCTAATACGCAGTAGAATTCATATAACACAACTACTACCTAGTCTTATCTCATAACTTAGTTTAATAATTAGGGTTTAACAACACAATATTAGGTTATAACCCAATTTACCACAATTAACCAATCATTATCTGTCCACACATATACAGTACATTTATATAGTACTGAAAACAACAATATAAATAATATTATGATATTATTCCCATCTCTTGATCATAATCCCAATTTAGGGTTTGGATTTTATATCTGACTTATCCTTCAGATACAAAGATCAATAATCAAGTTAAAATAATTAACTTAAATATTCTCGAACAAATTCATATAATAACATATTTATTATTATAATTTAATTGTCACTTCATATATTATTTAAATAATATATAAATTATATTTTCATGGAAAATAAATAATAAAAACATTTCGCTTATGTAAATTAATTACCATAAGAATATAATTTATAGTAATTAATAATTCTAAAATTATTTCTAATTTTTCAAGTAATAAATATATTCGCATTTAACATCACAAGACTTGACACTTATTTTCATCATTAAATAAATAAATAAAAAAAAATTATATGCAAAATTTCTTATTTATTTTTATAGAAAATATAGGGTTATTACATTCACGATCCACAATATAATAACATCTAACTACCCATTTAAATATAAAAAGGAATACATAACTCATTAACATAAGTTGTTAATACATAAGTCCCAGGTTTGCTAACCTTAAAATTATAAACGTATCCCTTAGATAAACAAAAAAGGTTTACAAATACAACATAATAATAAGTTCTTTATAACTACTCCAGCATCTTGCCTTTGCCTTTTTTCTTCTTTGACCCGCTGGCCTCTTCGTTCCTAGCTGAAATATTTTATTTATAGCAAGGGTGAGCAACAAGTTTGCCCAGCAAGTTAAGACATACAATAAATGTATACGAATCAATAAGAACATACTATCTATTTTGATAGAATGAAACCAAAGTTCGGTGAACTTTGAAATAGCTGAACAAATAGTTAATCAATAACAAGTCTTCTCATATTCTAGACAACGCAATAATCTGATAATGAAAGAGTACAACGCTTTCAAAGTTCTACGATATTCTATTGAATAATCAAGAATCAATTCTACGCAATAACAAAGTGGAATATTTTCCAGATTTATGCTGAGTGATCCATTGGATCTAGAACTTCTACTTTCTCGGGTATCTATCAAAGATTTACTTTGATACATACGCAGGAGTATCAGATAACCATAAAGATTAAATCATACTCCTCTGTAAGTACTTAGAGCCGGCCAACTCCTTGTACCCTATATTATGCATAATACTTAGGTCGCGCGCAATGGTCAAATATACGACTTAAAAAAATGTTCCCTTTATATAAAAGGTAGTTTTTCTCAGTCTCAGAATCAAGATTTGATTTAACAACGAAATTTAATGATTTCAATTTCTATTTACTTATCGATCTAGCCGAAATAATTGGCATCGATCTATCAATAACAATTGAATTCTCTTCTAGAATCTATCAAGTTCTTACAAATATTCGTCTAGCCAGAATAATTAGCTAAGACATTTCTCAACAAAATTTGATAATAAAGCAGAATTATCATCAGATCATCAATTCTATCTTCTACGAATATGAATATCCAACCATAGTTATTCTATAAATGTATATTCTCCGAATTAGTAATTCAATTTGAATTATTAATCATGCACTAACTGCGAATAATCAATAATAAATTTCCTGGACATGGCATAATTAGCAATAATTAACCATTATAATAATTGAATGAATATAACTCAAGGTTGAGTTAGGAAACTTGCCTTTCACGTTGATTACAGCTACACAATACAATTAACTATGTTCGTAAGACCTAAAATCAACAATGTCGGTCTCACAATAAGCACAATCATTTATAACACGTAACACTGTATTCTACAGTCAAACTTCTCCTAGACACATTACCACATAGCCACATCAGTGTTTATAACCTATATAAACACTTATCAAGTTTAATTAGTTCTATTCGTTGGACTTGGTCCATTCTGTTCGGTCACCTATCCTACAATTAACACGCTTATTGTCAATTAAATTCGGTTTCTAAGCTTCAATATTAATTTAGATAAGTCAAATATCGTTTTATAATATTTTTCTAAGCTTTTAATAATTTATAAACAATTATTATAATTTATAATAATTTTTCAAACACTTAAATCATTTTTAAATGATTTATATATCAAATAATCTTATTATTATTAATATTTAATAATATAAAATTATTAATAACATACTTGTCAAAATATTAAAGTTATTGTTAATAACGTAAAATATTTTTAAATCGTCAATATTCTACTTAAATGATTTTTAAAATAATTAAAATCATTTTTAAACCATCACCATTAATATTTAAATATTAATGGTATTATTATTAAAATATTAAAAGTCATTAATTATAACTTAAAAATATTTTAAAACATTTTTCTCATTTTTAAATGATTTCTAAATCAATAAAACCATTTTTAATTCATTTATTTAATTTAATAATTAAATAAATATATTATCATTAATATTAATTTATTAATGAGAATTCTCCAAAAATATTAAAAATTATATTTTATAATTCAAAATATTTTCTAACACTTTATCCTTATTTAAAATGATTTTTAAATCAATAAAATCATTTTTATCTTATTTATTTAATTTAATAATTAAATAAAATTTAATATCATTAATATTAATTTATTAATGAAAATTCTCCAAAAAATATTAAAAGTCACATTTTATAACTCAAAATATTTTTAAATACATTATTCTTAATTAAAATGATTTTTTCATAATATTAAATCATTTTCTCTAATTTATTTAATATACTAATTAAATAAATTAAATATCATTTTTATTCAAATAATTATAATTATTAAAGAAAAATGTTCCAAATAATTAAAAGTTATTTTTCAGAATTTAAAATGATTTTTAAAACCATTTTTAGTAATTTTTATAATTTATTTCTATTTTTAAATAATTTTCGGAATATTCAGAAATTAGAAAATAATAAAACCGGCGCTAAAGCCTATAGCGACACTTATCTGTCGTCTTAGGTGTTCTTGGTGCTCAAGAACACTGTCAGACAGTGATTAAGGTGCATGGTTTGACCGAATTTTAATATCATCTAGAAATGTTTCTGGGTCATGTTTAAACGTTAATCTTGTAGTATATATACACCACTACAACTATCAACCAATAGATAGGTCATACATCAACACAACAAGAAGATCAGGACTTCCAAATCTCATCGTCGAGGCGTTTCGGTTTTCCCGAAACCCAATGCTCGGTTTGGTCACTTTCTAGCTCATTTTACGTTAGGATCTGTTCATGTTTCATGTGATCTAAATGTTCAAACTGGTAGTATACATGACAAGGAATAACTACATATCAAGAAATCAGTCTAAAAATAACAGATTCACAGGTTATGACACAGTCAAACCTTGTCAGAAAAACGTGTTCTTCATTTTTTTGGAAATTCCAGAAAATGACTTTGTGTTCAGATGGGCATCTTTGACCAGCTATTGCGTCCAACTGATTTGTTGTTTAAGAGCTCTAGAGATATGTATCTATAATACACATAACCATTTACAAGTATGCTGCAACAACATTAACATAACACAACAAAACTGACAGATATGGACCGTTCAAATAGTTGTCAGACACTGCTTTAGCCTTTCTGGGTTACCCAGATTTGGCCTGGTCAACGTTGGTCAACCGACTTTGATCGATTATAAAATGAAATCTAGCCATCTAATGACCGTGATTCCACTTGAAGATTAAAGCCAACATACCAGGCTACAAATCCAAAACTTAAAACAACAAAAATCTTAAACGAGCAATGATCCGTGGGCACTAACATTACTTGTCAGACCACAAAAAAATCTCAAGAACAGATTTTTGAAAACTTCATTTTAAGGCACTTTGATGCTATGGATTCATGATAGATCATCATAGATCTTTATAAAACATCCATTAGCAAGATTCTAAACACAAAAACACAAAATTTTCTAAGCATACATGATCAAAGTAGATTTTAGGGTTTATACCTTCTTGTTCAACTCTTGATCTGTATCTTCCTAACCTGATATTGTTTGATCAAGGGTTGTTTTTAGGACTGACCTACTTGATAATTTCGGAGCTTTGAGAGAAAATAAGAGTTGGTGAGTGCTTATATGAAGAATGACAACTTTAGTGACTTTCTCTCTCATAACTTATATATAATGCTTGATTTGTTGCTAGGTCTAAAAAATTCGATTGGTGGCTGAGCTTATACACTCACCAAGTCAATGTAGTGGTTCACCAACTATAGGTGTTGGTGAATTTTTCAAGTTACCATTTAAAGAAAGTAAAAAGGGCATAACGGTCATTTGGATTTTATATTTAATGGCATTCTTGTCAATTAGCCAAACCCTTAGGGTTTAGGGTTTGAGTTAGGGTTTAAGGTTTGAACCCTTTAGGGTTTAGCAATTTGATTTTCTAAAAATTTCCAATTTAGGTTCTAAATATTAAAAATTAATATTTCTAAATTATAATTAAAATTTTCTAATTATATTAAAATTTCTTAATCATAACTTAAATATTTCTAATCAGGATTAATAATTCCTAATTAAAATTGCTAATTAAGCAATTAGGGTCGTAATTGGTCATTAGGGTTTACAACCCACAAATTAGGGTTTCTTATAGAAAAATAAAATTTCCAAATTACAATTAGGTTTGTAAAATAGAAATTAAAATAACTAAAATATAATTAGGTTTTTCTAATCATATTAAAGTTTAATACACACATTAGGCTTCCCAATTAGGATTAGGGTTTCCTAATTAGGGTTTTAGGATTCCCGGATTCAAAATTAGGGTTTATCGGTGTACATTTAGGGTTTCTAACGGTATGTTAGGGTTTCTAATCCTGAGATTAGGGTTTCTAATCTCTTATTAGGGTTTATAATTACAAACCTTATCCTATCAATCATTGATCAATAAATCTCTTCGGTACAAACACATACTCATTAATATAATTATTTTAATTATATTTTCTATCGAATCCCTTTTCCAGAAATTAGGGTTAGGATTTCTAAAGCTGTTAAGCACAACTCTACTCTAAAATTTATTAGTCAATATACAAATTGAATTTCTCGAGACTAGTATCACAGATACTTGTTACAAAATTAATAACCAATATAAATTTTAAATAAAAAAAAATATATTCGTAAAATTTTGATTATTCGAAATCTCGGGTTATCACACCGATCGTTCATCGCAACAGCGTTACGTTCACAACGTCTATACGCTTTACACTTATCTCTCCTTACCACAACATAACATCAAAATGTTATTCATTACCCTCGTCACTCAACGTCTAAGGAATCACAACCATAACAATCCCCCATGTTCGTTTATTGCGACTACGGTCTCCAGACATCGATTCCGTAACCCGCGTTTACATTCGTTGTCTTTTAATCTCGTTTAATATTTCCGTTCAACCTTCACTAAAGGTTTAATTCACTTGATTAAGTGTTAAATGTAAGACCCCAACGTTTTGAATAAAGATGAATTTTCTATAATTATCATTTTTGAATATTATGATATAATGTTATAGTTGTGAGTAATAATTATAAATTTTGCAAAGTACGCAAGTTGTTATATAATATTCGATTGGTAGGAGAATTTTCGTTTTAAACAGGAAATATTCGTACGACGGCACAATCATTGGTGGACCCCACAACAGAATTATTGTCGGACTGAGAAAACAACAAAAATATTTTATTGAAATAACGACAGAATTTTACCGTCGATACTGTTGAACTACTCGGTAGTAAAAGTACAGTAATATGTGTGGTTGCATAGTAGCACACGGTATTGATTATTGATGCTTACGTGAGAAGTCACTCAGTTTTGTTCAATTATTGCTATAGTAATTGTTGTAAGTTTTGACGTATTTTATGGACCCCCATTTATCCATTTTTCAAATTGTCGGTAGAAGTTATCCCAGTTTTGTTACTTATATATATATATATATATTATGTATAAAATGATGAATCAAGAAAGTTTTGGTGGAGTTATGGGTAAAATCTTGCCAGGAGGGTAAGATACGTAATATATATATATATATATATATATATATATATATTAAATAAAAGTCTTGTGTGGGGGAGGGGGATATGACATAGTCGGAAAAAAATTGAAGTGTGAATAAATGGTGGGTGTGAGTGATTATGATATTTATGGCATGTGTTTATATTTATATATATATTATTTTAATTTTTGTTTGCGTTAGGAAAGTTCAATTGAATTCAATCAACCAAAGGATTCGTATGATATGAATTATTGCATCCGTAATAAATCCTTGACAAAGTGTCTTTCCATTCTTCTATAAATAGAAGTTCATTCCTTCATTATTTCTTCTTAATTCTTTGAAACTTCAGAGAGAGAAAATTATAGAGAGAAAGAAGAAAAGATTTCGCCACTTAACTACTCTTATATTCAGGTTCTTTTACGGTAAGGGTGTTATTCTTTCTTATTCATGAAGAGAACTGTTGTTATTTCATTTCTTATTATTCTATTGGAATAACCTCTATACGCGGTCTACCCTATACTTGGTGACATTCTTCTATTATTCCATCTTTATTATTACGTTGGAATATCCTCGTCACATGCTTTTTAAGTTGGGACTGATTAAAATCTTTATTATTCGTTGGAATATCCTATTCATATGCTTTTTTACGGACCGATTCCGTCTTTATTATTACATTGGAATATCCACATGCATGCGTTTTCTGACGGACTGGTTCCGCTTTATTATTATTACATTGGAATATCCCGTCAGACGCTTTTACTGGCCGGACCGATTCTCATTCTTATTAGTATTCTATTGGAATAACTCGCTCATGCTAAGTACCGCATACAAGGTGATTTTGTTGTTATTCCATTCTTTATTATTCTCGTTGGAACATCCTATCGGCAATTAATTTACTTTGACCGGTTCCGTTATTTAGTATTCTGTTGGAATAACCTGTCTATGCGAAGTACCACATGCATGGTGATTTCTTTTGTTATTCCATTCTTTATTATACTCAGTTGGTTAAAGTTTTGACTACTATACTCCATGAAATTAGTGGAATATCCTTGATATTTGCGCTTCATCCAGTATCTTTTCATGGAAATATTCTTCTGAGCATTCTTGAATTTTACTCTACAAAGCAATATCATGTTGACAATTTGGACATTATTAGTTCCTGGATAAATTAATTCTTGAACTTGTTTTATTGAATTCTTATATCATTGTCATCATCCTCATATTTATATTTTTTGAAAGTCATCTGTGGCCTATAATGCATAGATGGACTTGGTATGATTATGACCAGGGATTATTCGGTGTAATCATGACCATAATGTTACAAATGATGTGGTAAAAGTCCTTATTGGCCCGTAGTGCATTGATGGACAATTGTTGGCATGATCATGACCATTAATAAATACACAAATATTCTTGGCCTGTAGTGCATAGATAATTGTGGTCGTGATACTAAAGAATATCTAGTCACTAATAATCATGACAACAAATCTCCTTGGTTATGTCAACATCAAATAGGGGGAGATTGTTGGGAGAATGCATTTTATGATTTGATGTTTTAATGAATAAGTTCATGATTATTTGTAAGGTCCTTAAATGAATATATGTACAAGGACTTAGTGATAGATCAAAATTGTTAGGTTGATCTAAGCTTTCAACGTGTATCATTCTGTTAAAGAATGTATAGATAGAAAGATCAAAACTGTTAGGTTGATCTTAAGATATAATAGATTAGTCTTGAAGAAATCATAGTGCATCAATTTGATCAACATTGCAGAAGGCAGAAAACGTAGAGCCTGAAGATCGTAGTGTGCCTGCCTTAAAGGAGACTCTTTGGATTTCGTAGAGTGGTCCCAACGATTGCTGAGCTAACCCCACGATCGTAGTGTGCTGAAGGAAAACATGAAGTTTACAAGTCAACGATCGTAGTGTGCTCTCAGAAACGTAGAGCCAATAACACGAGCAAGAGAAGATCGTAGTGTACGAAGGTTTTAAAGGGAAATCGTAGTGCTCTCAACTAATAGCATCGTAGTGTGCAAAGATGTAAAAGACACTATGATCTAAATCGTAGAACACCACGATCCAAATCGTAGAGCATCATCTGTCTCATGTCAGAAAACATCGATCCTCATGATCTGTGTTTTCAACAAGTGAGGAATGGATTCCAGATGCTGCAGTGCTCATCAGTCCCAGATTGTATGAAATATCCTTAGTATGCAACAAAGAAGTGTATTGAAGAAGCTAAGGATAGTACTATGGGTAAGAGGGACAAAACAACTTTTCAGGTGGTAGGTGAGAAAGCGACTGCAGTGTCGAGAGGCCGTAATGCGTAATCTGAGAAGATGTGCAGAAATGTCTCCATCACAGTACAGAAAGTTCAGATGCATTTAATGCCACAACGGATGGATCCAACGGATAGTTTTCAACATCACATATATACAGATAAGACAGATTAGAGAGAAAATAAGCAAGCATTAATCAAACAACGTGAACATCTCTCTCAAGCTCAACTCTACGATCTGAGATATTGCAAAACTTGCTCAGCTACTCAGTTCTTAACGAACCAGTGCTTACACAGCAACTGAGTAGCAACAATCAAGAACTCAACAACTAGCAATCAACTGAAGAAGTATACCAAATCTGCTGGACTTGAAGAGTTCGTAGTGAACTGAAAGAAAGCCAAGTCTGCTTGACTTGAAGAGTTCAACAGTGAACTAGAGAAGTTCCTAGACTGCTGGTCTAGAAGGAATCTATGTGATTCAGAAGATTGTAAAAGACATCCTTAGTTGATATCCTACTCGTTGAGTAGAAGAGTGGACTAGAGCTTTGAGTGCTCAACCACTTAAAACAATCGTGTCATTTATTTACATTCATGCTATAAATCGTTATAATCGCTATATCCGCTTTTAAGCGCCTTACTCGCTCATAACTCCATTGCTTGGTAAAGAAGATTAAAACAAAATATCGTTCGCAAAGTTTTAATCATTATCGAAGAACAAGTTAAAACGAAAAGATTTTCAAATATCTATTCAACCCCCCCCTTCTAGATAACTTGTGCCTACTAGGAACTAACAATTGATATCGAAAGGTGTTTTATTTTTTTACTGACTTACACGCTTTAGTAGATCCAAATGGCACTCGCGTATCAAGCTTAATCCAGGACCGGGGAGGCGAAGCCACCAATGTGCAACAAGGATAAATTTGCTAAGCGGAAAGTCGGGATGCAAGCTTACATGGACTCAATAGATGTAGATCTATTTGAGACTGTTCTTAATGGGCCCTATATACCAACAAAGCTTGCACCAACCATTGACGATTCAAACAAAGTATAAATCAAAGTGAAAGTGGAATGGACAGACACAGAGAAGAGAGCTGTCCAACTTGATAAAAAGGCAAAGAACATCTTGTTCCAATCCTTAGAGGATGATCTGTTTGAAAATGTTGTAAACAAAGAAAAACAAACTAAGGAAGTTTGGGAAGCATAACTCGCGATTATGCACGAAGGAACTGAAGAAGTCAGAGAGAACAAGCAGTCTCTCCTGACACAGCAGTATGAAATGTTCGTTCATGTGCAGGGAGAAAATGTGACTGCAACTTATGAAAGATTCAACGTTCTGCTCAACTCTCTACGAGCGTATGGGAAGATCTATCCTAATAAGGATCTAACCATAAAGTTCATGAGAGCCCTACCGAGTAGGTGGGATGCAAAGACCACAACAATAAGAGAATCAAAGAATTTTAATGAGATGACAGTTCAACAACTATATGGAAATCTCCTGACGTACGAACTGGAGCTGACCCAAAGCGCCGAAACCTTATCAGAAGGAAGAAGAAAGGATAAGAGTGTTGCTCTCAAGGCAAATGAAAGTGCATTAAAAGTCATCACCGAGATTAACTCTGATGATGATGAAGACGATGACGATGACTTTGCTATGCTGGTAAAGAGACTAAGAAGGTTCATGCGACAAGGCAGAACCGGCAAACCAAAGAAAGTCAGCAACTACGTCAGTCAGGAACAAATGAAAGATTTATGCTACAACTGCAAGAAACCTGGTCATTTCATTGCCAACTGCAACAAGCCTATCAAAGAAGAGCTAAAGAAGAAATCTCATGCAAAGAAAGAATACAAAGGAACCAAGAGGCCTCAAAAAAGAGACAAAGGCCTGGTTGCCGGAGGATCGTGGAGTGATTCAGATAATGACCCAAATGCATACTCCGGAGATGAGGAAGAACCACATATGGCCAATCTGTGCTTAATGGCCAAACATGAAAAGGACAAACAAAGCCTAAACATACATGATGTAAGTATCGATGAGGTATTTGATTTTAATTCTCCTGATATAGATATAAGTGACTTAAGAACTGCTTTGCATGGCATAACCACTGACCTACATCAATACATGAAGTGGTTCAGAGTCTTGTCTAAAGATCATTCACTTCTTCAAGAGGAGAAGAAGAAAGTTCAAGAAGAGCTGAAAACGACCTTCTAAGTACTAATCTTCTCTCCAAGCTTCAAGTCGAGAATGAAACTTTAAAATAGACAAACACACATCATGCACAAAGAGAGTCTAAGCTAACCTCTAAAATTGAGGATCTAGAGAAGACTATCTCTGCATGGAACAGATCCTCATCATCCATGGACTGCCTGCTCTCTAGTCAGAGAAGCACATTCGATGTAATGAAGCTTAGGCTTTGGGGAATCCATCTCAGAGTTAAGTGTGGAAAAGACAATGGAAACTAGCACTAGTAATGTCTCAAGTTTTGATAGAGGCATTGCTTTTGTGAAATCCTCACGATTGGAAGAACCGGTTCAACCTTGTTCTCACTGTCTCTAGTTATACTCAGAGAAGTAAAGGATCTCATCTATTGGGTCCGGGTTTCATCAAGGAAAAGAGTAACCCAACCTCTACTTACCAACCTCTAAGAATCATAGAGTCAAACAAAATCAACTCTACGAATCAACTGGGAAGGTACAATAGAGGTAAGGCACACTCATCACTATTTATGAAACCTAAGGACACGTGGAAGAAAGAGAATCAGTTTAACAGAAGGTTAACTAAGGAACCACACAAGTCCAAGTGGAAGATGAATCACCACACACACACAGGCATGCATTATAATAAATGCTTCATATGCAATAAATATGGTCATAGGGCTACAAAGTGTTATTATAATTCCATGCATATGAGACCCAAGATTAGACAAATTTAGGTCCCCAAAGGCACAAACAAAGAAGGACCCATGCAAATATGGGTACCAAAATGAAGGTTCAAATGTTTTGACAGGAAAAGAGCTCCACGACCTCAACATGGTATCTGGACAGTGGTTGCTCGAGGCATATGACAGGGAACAAAGATCTACTATCCAACTATGTAGAAAAGGAGGGTCCCTCAGTTATCTTTGGAGATAACGGCTCGGGTAAGTGTTGATCGATTTCACAATCAATGAATACGTGCAAGTATACACGGTCAACAAGTAATAAAGTGAAAGTAGAGTATCGTTCCCACGAGGAATTATTTAATAAAAATCACCAAGTACTAATTCTTAACCAAACTAATTTTATTTAAACAACCAAAACTTGTGACTTTTGAAACTAAGAAAACTAATTTTAATAAAACAAGAAATTATTCTAAAAGAAAAATGAAGAACAAGCTAAAAATTGTTTGAATGCAGATAAATGACAATTAAGACTCCAATTTCCCCAATTATGATTATTAAATCAATTATCGAATTATCCCAATTATTATGTCTACTGAATTGTTAACAGGAATTCTCAAATGCCAAAAGCCCTCTCTTGAGTGATCAATTGCCTTCTATTTAACCTGCATTAATTTTGCAATATCTCTATGCAAAAAAACAATTGAATTAAACTCGCCACAATCCTAATTCCTTATGTGTTACATGCGGCAAATAGATATTCTCATTCTATTCACAAACCTAATTATTCACTGTGCAAATAACTAAGTCACATGTCACCATGCCCAGTTCTAACCCTAGAATTCCTTTCTCAATTCCTTCTAGAGTAATAAGGTAATTACTGATCACATAATTAATCAATAAGCACAAAGCAAGATGAATAATTCACTTCAACATAAATAATTAGAATAAATCAAATAATCAATTCATAGTCATAAAAAGTTCAATTGAAATCTTAATGAAAGAGTTAGTTCATAATTAATGAATTAAAATCAAGAGTCCACAATTGAATAGACATTAAAAGATAAAAGTATGATGAGAAAAGAGAATAGAATCAGTTGTCAGCAAATCTGATGCTCCGCTGTTGCTCTTGCTTTGAATCTTTAATGGTCTCCAAGTTTCTTTAATCTCCAAAACTAATAAGAACTAGGGTTATGTTCTAATCTAAAGGAGTGTTTAATCTAGTCTAATCTATGTAATCTCCCTTTATTTTATGCCTTACATCATGTATTTATAGGTTACAAGTCCAATTTTAAGTTTAGGAACAAACCCAATCCAATTTGGAGTCAAAAAGGTGTCAAAATTTGCCCAAAACGCGTCCAGGCCATCACTAACCCTCTTCCTCGGCGCCAAATATTTGGCTTGACGCTTCGAGACAACGCCTTATAGCGCCCGATCTTGATGTCATTATAAGTTCGACATTTTCGCTCGACGTCCTTTGGGAAAATGGCCATAACTTCTTCATCCAAACTCCGATTTTGATGATTCAAGATGTTTCGGAAAGAGGAAAAGTAGATCTACAACTTTCATTCTTTTAGAATTTCGAAATAAGGTTTGTATCAATACTAAAATTGGCTCTGAAGTGACTGCTATGTAAATGACAAGCCGAAAACGCGAATCTAGCCACCCTGAATGTCGATCCATGTAACTTTTGTCCCAATTCGTACAAAACAACATAAAACATGCTTGAATAGACATAAACACTTAAAAACTAATCTAAAAGACTTGAGAACAACAATAAATTAAGCCTGAATGTATCCAATTCATGTGTATAAAACTCACTCATCAAATACCCCCAAACTTAAACCTTTGCTTGTCCTCAAGCAAAAACACAAAAGAACTAAAAATAAACAAAATAACTCAACTAAATGAATGCATATGCATAATCTACTTCCTAATATACTTACGAACCGAGTAATAAATTAGTATGATATATAGCAACAGGCCTCAAAGATACCATTGGTACTCAAATAATATATCCAATCAATTCAAAATCCATAACTCTAACCAATTAGTCAACCCAAACCTGTCATCACCCATGTTGTGTGTGTGTGTTTGTTAACCATTCTAACCAACCACAGTTCAAGATAATCACATAACAAACTTCTTATAAGGAAAATTCAGTTCCAATTCAATTACTTTTGTGAACATGAAAACTCCGGTTAAAACTTAGCAATTACCAAATCTAAGGGTAAATACAGGATTTATTTATACTTTTATTCAACCGCGTGAGCATTTTTGCTCTTTCTCGTGTTTTTTTTTTCATGGCTGTGCAATGTCTCATTCCATTAAGCTAACGATTGCCACCCCTTAGCGAGCTTTCAACCAACGACTCCCGGACCATATAAGACCTTAGGCGCTTAGGTGTTAAGACACCCTTCAAAGCGCATTTCTTTGCTCTAGTAACAAAGGCCCCAAAACAAAACTAACCACAGTTTTTTCTTTTTTTTTTCATCATCTCTTTCTTTTTTTTTTTTTTTTTTTTTTCGGATTTTCTATTTTTTTCTCTTCATCAATTTTTTTAGTATATATATCCCATAGATTCCCCCAAACTCAAGCTTTTACGTCATTCCAACCTTTACCACCAGTTCACTAATTTCCTTAAATTTTAACAAAGATTTTCCTCTAAAAACAAATTATGAAACCCTTGAACCAAGTGGATTAAAAACAGTTAAACTTTAAGTGCTAACTTAGGTTACATAAGTTTCGAGATGTGCTCAGATTATCATCATGATTAAAATTAGAACTCATCATTAATTATCAACACTGTTCAAGTTAACATGCAAAACCAATCTTATCATAGGCCGAGCTAAGACCACACCAACCTATCACATAGATTCATGCAAAAATAAGAAAAAGTGCAATTATACTACATGAACACATATATGAAGATGCAAAAAAAATACCATGTATTATATGCAACCTAAAAAAAACATAATGCTAACATATATAAAAAAATAAACTATTATGCAGATAACTAACTATATGCAGTACGACACTAAAATGCCCCCAAACTTAACTAGACATTGTCCTTAATGGCTACAATAGAAAAAATTAAAGCGGAGGACTTCCCTGAAAATATAGCAATCTTCCTCGTTATCCGCTAAGTTTGGATAATAGGCTAAACACATGGAACAAATTAGGCACCACACTTGAATTTGACTTGAATAACCTGTAAAACCATGATAGAATTTTTTTTATTAAATACTAAATAAATGCAAATTCCAAACTACTAATATAAAACTTAATAAAAATTAAAAATAAAAATTAAACTTGGGTTGCCTCCCAATAAGCTCTTGTTTTACAGTCTTTCAGCCTGACTTTGTCTGGTCAACGCTATCCAATTCCTCTACGAAAATTGAGGAACCCTCCATCCATTAGAAGCAATGTCTCTTTTTGGAGGTTCCCATTAGCAAAAACCCTTGAATTGAAGTCACCTAGCATGCTCTTTGTAGATAGGATCCCCATTAAGAATGGCAAACCACTAGGTGTTTCCTCCATTATGTCGATGATCAGATTGGGACATTGAAGCTTAATAAACATAATGGGATCTTCCTCTATCATCTCCTTTTCATCCCACCATGACTCCACAACTGCACTAGCTCTTATGTCACAAAGAGCTTTGCCGATGACATGACTGCCAATTGGGCATGGTTTTGCAAAACTGCCCGGATTATTGAACTTTAGTGGAGGAGGCACATGGGATACTAATGAAATTGGCTCATCTTCGTTGGTACTCAAAGTTAGATCTTCGTCGATCTCCTTTTCTTGGTCCCCAAGTCTTTCCTCTCTTTCAACATCTATATCATTTGGCACATTCGGTTTTGATTTGGTTTGAGCTCACCATCAGTCTCGGCATCCATGTCATAGAGCCAAGTGTATTGAAGATGGAAGTTCAACGCATGTGCTATCTGCCCCAATTGATTTTCCAGATTCTTGATCGACACATTTATGCTTTCTGTATTCAGATCTATTTTATTTTGTTTCCTTTCATGTTCCTCGTGTTTCTTTTCAGAAGCTATAATAAATCTATCCAAGGCTTCTTCCCAACTTGCTTTCCGCTCTTGTTGTTGTGTCTTATTTTGAAACCCGAAATTGTTTTGTTGTCTCGGGGCTTGAGCTTGAGCTTGATTGTTACTCCATGAAAAATCCAGGTGATACCCCCAATCATGATGATAGTTGTTGGGATAGACAAAATTATTGGGGTAATCACCACCATAGTGTACCGGCTCGAAACTGATGGCACATTGATGACTCATATGATTTCCAGCACAATAATCACAAACCATTGCTACCTGCTGTGTGGATTGTGGACGCCATGTTTCCATTGGTTGAGTCATGTTTGTGTATGGCCATTGATACTCAAACTCATTCATGGTACCTGAAAAGAGATAAATATAGGAAGAGAATTAAAAATAAAAATAAAAATGTTTAAATTAAGACTAATTTGATTGAAATTAGTATTGGTAAAAATTATTAAATTAATTCCCCGGCAACGGCGTGCATCATGTATTTATAGGTTACAAGTCCAATTTTTAGTTTAGGAACAAACCCAATCCAATTTAGAGTCAAAAAGGTGACAAAATTCGCCCAAAACGCGTCCAGGCCATCACCAACCTCTTCCCCAGCGCCCTAGCGCTGGGCTTGACGCTCAGACACTGCCTTATAGCGCCACGACGCTGTGAAATGAACTAAGAATAGCGCCCCGGCGCTGTTACAAGTTCTGACATTTTCTGCTCCGACGTCCTTTGGGAAAATGGCCATAACTTCTTCGTCCAAACTCCAATTTTGATGATTCAAGATGTTCCGAAAAGAGGAAAAGTAGATCTACAACTTTCATTCTTTGAGTGTTTCGAAATAAGGTCTGTATCAATACTCAAATTGGCTCTGAAGTGACTACTATGTAAATGACAAGCCGAAAACGCGAATCAAGCCACCCCGAACGTCGATCCATGTAACTTTTGTCCCAATTCCTACAAAACAACATAAAACATGCTTGAATAGATATAAACACTTAAAAACTAATCCAAAAGACTTGAGAACAACAATAAATTAAGCTTGAATGTATCCAATTCATGTGTATAAAACTCACTCATCAACAAGACAAGAGGATATGGCTCTGCTAGCAATGGTGCAGTATCTTTCAACAAAGTAGCTTATGTGGAAGGACTCCAACACAACCTTCTAAGTATCAGCCAACTCTGCGATAAGGGTCACCAAGTAACATTTCTCAACAACCAATGTCTAGTCAGAGATTTGAAGACATCTGTCATAAAGCTGACCGGAACAAGAAAAGGAAATTTCTACACAGTAGATCTTAGTCAACTAAGCTCTGATGAAACAATATGTTTTCTGGCAAAAGCATATGAGGAAATGAGCTGGCTATGGCATTGAAGGCTGTCTCACTTAAACTTCAAAAACATGTCCAAACTGGCATCAAAAGATCTCGTAGCTGGCCTACCCAAGTTCAAATTTGTGAAGGAAAGGCCATGCAACGCCTGCCAGCTTGGAAAGCAAACTAGAAGCTCATTTAAGAGCAAGACTTCCAACTCCATTGACAAACCCTTGCAGCTGCTCCACATAGATCTTTTTGGACCAATCCCAACAGCTAGTCTTGGAGGAAAAAGATACTCTCTAGTCATAGTCGACGACTTCACCAGATTCACATGGGTATTCTTCCTAACTTCAAAGGATGAAACGAGCTCCGAATTAATCAAAATATTCAGACTGGTGCTGAATGAGAAAGGAGAGAAAATCAAGGCAATAAGGAGTGATCATGGAGGAGAATTCAATTTCTCAGAAATAGACAAGTTCTGCTCAGACAATGGCATCAGTCATAACTTCTCAGCTCCACGAACTCCTCAACAAAATGGAGTTGCTGAAAGAAAGAACAGAACTTTGATAGAGGCTAGAAGGACCCTATTAGCAGCAGCTCGTCTGCCTGAATACTTCTGGGCATAAGCTGCCAACACTGCATGCTACACACAGAACAGATCATTAATTCACTCTACGATCAAGAGGACACCCTACGAACTGTGGAAAGGAAGGAAGCCAAGTGTCAGCTATTTCCATGTCTTTGGTTGTGCATGCTATATTCTTAACAAAGGAAAGCAGTATCTGATAAAATTCCAGCCCAAGTCAGACGAAGGGATCTTTCTTGGATATGCCACAGACAGCAAAGCTTACAGGGTGTTCAACAAGAAGACATTGAATGTCGAAGTCTCAATACACATCATCTTTGATGAAATTGACACAGACAAAGCAGTGCCTCTGGACACTACGACCGATAGTGCAGACACTACGAATGCAATCGTCGAGATCAACACTACGATCGTAGTACTAGACAGTGAAATCGTAGAGCATGATAATGAAATCGTAGAGAGGTCTATCCAAGACAGCGAGCCTCCACTCTAAGAAGAAGAGATAGACCTTGAAGACCTAAGACAGGAAGGGATCAGGATAGATGTCCCAATAGGGAACAGATGGGCAAGGGATCATACTCAGGATCTAATCATTGGAGATCCAAGTGCAAGAGTTAAAACAAGAGTTGCTACTCAAAATGAATGCTTCTATCTAAGCTTCCTGTCACAGATAGAGCCAAAGAAGATAAAGGATGCTATGGAAGACTCCAGTTGGATAGAAGCCATGCAGGAAGAACTCAACCAATTTGAACAAAGCAAAGTGTGGAGATTGGTACCAAGACCAATGAGTCTTCCTGTCATAAGAACCAAGTGGGTCTTCAGGAAAAAAATGGATGAAGATGGGGTCATCACCAGAAACAAGACAAGATTAGTGGCAAAGGGCTATTCTCAAGAAGAAGGCATTGACTATGATGAGACATTTGCACCTGTTGCCAGACTAGAAGCCATCAGAATCTTTCTTGCCTTTGCTGCCCACATGAAGTTCAAAGTCTTCCAGATGGATGTCAAGGGTGCATTTCTAAATGGAGAGCTTCAAGAAGAAGTCTACGTAGAACAACATCCATGTTTCATCAATCCATCTCTTTCCAATTATGTCTATAGATTAGACAAAGCTTTATATGGTCTTAAACAAGCACCTAGAGCATGGTATGAAACACTGACTAACTTCTTAATAGAAAATGGGTTCACTAGAGGTAGAGTAGATACCACACTATTTCTTAGAAAGCATAAAGACAAAGTCTTACTAGTTCAAATATATGTTGATGATATCATCTTTGGTTCTACTGACGAAAAGTTATGTAAGAGATTCTCTAAGCTAATGCAGAGCAAGTTTGAAATGAGCATGATTGGTGAGCTGAATTTCTTCCTTGGACTGCAAGTGAAGTAGACTGATGAAGGAATATTCATCAACCAAGCCAAATACATCAAAGACTTACTAAAGAAGTATGGCATGGAATCAGCCTCTCCCATTAAAACACCAATTGCTCCTGCAATCAAGCTTGACAAGGATGAGAAAGGTAAATGTATTGATATAACTCAATACAGAGGTATGATAGGTTCTCTTTTATACCTAACTGCCAGTAGACCAGATATAATGTTTGCAACATGCATATGAGCTAGATTTCAGGCTAACCCTAAAGAGTCACATTTGTCTGCTGTAAAGAGGATCTTCAGGTACCTCAAGTGTATACCCTACTTGGGGCTATGATATCCCAAGGAATCCTCATTTGAACTGATAGGATACACAGATGCTGATTTTGTAGGATGCAAAATAGACAGAAAAAGTACCAGTGGCACCTGTCAACTTCTTGGAAACAGACTTATGTCCTAGTTTAGCAAAAAGCAAAACTCGATTGTTCACTTCAATTGCAGGTTTGAATATATTCTTTCTTTGGTAGCTGGGCGTGCTCAGATCCTATGGATGAGAAATCAGCTAGCTGACTATGGGTTTGATTTCAAATCTATTCCTATACACTGTGATAACACAAGTACCATAGCAATAACTCATAATCCTGTCATGCATTCTAGGACCAAGCATATAGAAATAAGGTATCACTTCATTAGGGATCATGTGCAAAATGGAACCATATCTTTACAATATATCCCTACTGAAAATCAACTTGTTGATGTTTTTACAAAACCACTAGATGCATCCAGATTTAACAAGTTAATAGGTGAACTAGGCATGCTAAATCTTCAACCATGAACTGTATGCTCTAGATTGTGCTAACTATGACAGATATAAAGGCTGTACTCAAAATCGTAGACATGATCAAGGGAAGTTCACGATCGTAGAGCCGAACAGACAACTACCTCAACGATCGTAGCAAAGACTCAACTATCATAGCGCAGACTCAACGATGACCAAAAGCCCTTCCAACAAGCAAAGTGAATCCTGTGATGACAAGCTTCATAACAATGCAATCTCTCTAAGAAGTGACTCAGGGACAAACCTAACCCTTGAATCACCAAGAGGTTGGCCCTTCCTAAGTTATCTTAAAAAGAATGCTTAGTAAAAAACTCATCACAAGGATCCAGACAGGCTCGACGATCGTAGGACAGACTCTACGAATGGTGATCAGACTCAACGACTGCCGGACAGACTCGACGATTGCAGGACAGACTCTACGAATGGTGATTAGACTCAACAACTGCCGGACAGACTCGACGATCGTAGGACAGACTCTACGAATGGTGATCAGACTCAACGACTGCCGGACAGACTCGACAATCGTAGGATAGACCCTACAAATGGTGATCAGACTCAATGACTGCCGGACAGACTCGACGATCGCAGGACAAACTCAATGACCAGAAGACTACCTCTACGATCGTAGTCATCCTAAGGACATCTCAGCATTGAAGACTCAAAGGGCAAATCAGTACATTCATGCACAGTCAAAATCGTAGAGCCAAGCAAAAGGCGACACCTGTCCCACTAAGTCAAAAAGAGAGAGGGAAGCTACAAGTACAAATTAGAACCGTGTTTTTGAAATTTGAAGTTCAAAAGATTATCTCTCTCTCTCTCTCTCTCAAAGCAAAACCCTAACTCAAGAGAAAGCTCAGTCGTATTCCACTTCTTAACTACAGAATCATGACTGCTTCAAATGTAATCTCAGGCTACAGACTCTGTTTCGATGAGTTCAAGGATGCTCCACCAAAATTTCACAAGACCTTAGCATTACTAAAGAAGGCAGGTCTCGAAGAGGCTCTGAGCACCGACACCTTCATCTATCCCAAGCTAGTGAAGGAGTTTTACAAGAATGGAGTGTACGAACACAACACCATCACTACACGAGTAAGAGGAGTTGAAATGATGCTAAGGGAAGAAAACTTCAATCTGGCCCTAGGTTTCAAGAACGTGGGGCACCCATTTCTAGACAGCATAAGCTTCCAAGAGGGATTGAAGAAAATGAACCACAAGAAGAATCCCTCTGTGAAATGCTATAAAAAGAAGGAGTTCCCTCAAAGGTACAAATTTTTGGCTGACATTATTGGGAAATGCATCTGCTGCAAGAGCTCAGGTCATGACTCGGTAAATGAGACTCAGCTCAAGCTCATGTCTGCCTTGGTTCATGGTACTCAACTCAATTATGGGGCTGTATTGCTCGAGTGGATCGGCAAGTGGATCGTCAGCTCGAAGAAATCAAAGAGTACTCCGAAGATGCTGTATGGGAGATTCATTAGCATCATTCTACAATCTGCATTGGGTGACAAAATTGGGGATGATGAAGGAGAAGCTATCAACCCAAATTGAAGAATGACACAACAATTGTTTAAAAACTGGGAAAGGAACCCTGCTGATTATGTAAGAATGATGACAGAGTCCGAGTGGGAGGCGGGGAACAAAAGGAAGAGCTTTCTAGGAGGAATGTCTGCATTGTCAAAGAAGTTGAAGAAGAAGAAGAAATGAATAAGGAGAACCTCTCGCTCTTGCCAGAAAAAGCAAGGGCAAGAGAAAGCTAAAGGCAAGACAAGTCGAAGAGCCTCAAGGATCTACAACTAACATTCCTGTAGAGTCCTCTAACATAAAAACTCTGAGGAGGCTAAGACAGAAGCAACAACAAGAAGAAGCTGAAGAGGATCGAGCCACTATTTCACAGATCCTAAAGAAGAACAAAACTGGTCATAAGTCCAAAAGACGAATAATTTCTTCAATCGTAGAGACTCTGCTCTTCTCTGAACCCAGGCCAAGTGTGGCAGAAATGGAAGAAGCTGCTTTAAGTAGAGTGGCTGTTCAAAAGGACAAAGCTAAGACTCAAGAGAGTCCAGAAGTTGTGGCTAAACCCAGCAAAGCAAAAAGAAAGCTGGTCAAGAAGTATATTCTTGAAAATGAAAAAGTACTGAAAAAGGAAGCCAAGAGTATGGCTGCAAAGGTAGAAATGCCCCAAGCAAACGAAGAGGAAAGTGCTCCAGCTGAGGGGGAGATCCCTGCAACTCTCATGATTGTATACACCAGCTGAGTGGGAGAAGTCCACAGCTCAAGAAGATATACCAGCTGAGGGGGAGTTTCTAAATATACCAGCTGAGGGAGAGTTTCTAAACCTCCAAGAAGATGTTCATGCTGAGGGGGAGCCTCATGATATCCCAATGGCTGAAGAAGAGGTCCTTGCTAAAGATGAAATTGAGCCAATGCCAAACCCTCCAGAGACCATTGAGATAATGGAATCTTCAGAAGAACACGAAGAAGAAAAAGATGATGATGATGATGAGCTTGAAATCACTGGTGTAAGGAAAGATGGATTTAGGAGCTATATGTACACTCAACTGTTCTTCTACCTACCCATGATGGCATACCATCAAGCTCAAATTCTAAACTCATGGGATCACATGTTCTAGAGCTTCAAGGAATATCCAGCAATCCCAGTTTTCGGTAATGGATTTCCAGGGAAAGTCATCTTTGCCAAAAAACTGCTTACCAACCATTCCTCATCAAAAGATAAACCTGAGGTATTGTCTATCCCTACCAGTTTTAGAGTTAATCACCTGTCATCATCTTCATTTAGCTATTTCTATGAATTTCCTAAATGGTTGGAAGTAACTCTCAATCCAGTAAATCAGTTTCCAGTTGCAGAATCCCAAAATTCTGTAACTGAAGAACCAGAAGAAGTTAACCTTACCCTTCAAATCACCAACTCTACGATTCCAGACTCAAGCCACATCGTAGAGTCCAACATTGAAATCGTAAAGTCCCATATCCTAGACATCCAAACCCAAGCCCCTCTAGATGATATACCATCCTCCTCATCACATGACTATTTCAGTCTTGATCTTGCTTTGTACAATTTGCAAGATCAATCTCAACCAAGAACCCCTCCAATGGACAATCCCCAATCAAATGATAATCTCCCAAGCCTGCCTACCAAGCATGACTTGAAAGAAACTTCTGAGCAGATGATCAAGTCTATCGAAGAAAGTCTAGAATCCCACTCTAATCTCCTTAACATCCGACTGAACCAAATGATAAAAGTTGCAAACAAATTCCCTAGTACTATGAATACTGAGCTCGCTACGAGGCTAAGGGAAATTATCAAAGAGATTCTGAAGAGTATATCAGACAGAGATGAGATCCATTTCCAAGTTGCTGCCAAGCAAAGAGAGGCTGTGCTTGAACTGCAGAAAAACCAAGATCGTCAACATCAAATTATGCTGGACAATATTCTCAACTTGAAAGCTTCTGTCTATGACTTCTAGAAATCTTATGCCAATCAGGAGAAGCATAATGATATGATTCTGACAGTCCTCCAAAATAAAGAAGCTAGAGCTAAAAAACAGATCAAGGAGAATAGAGAGAACATTGCTCAAACCCAAAGCTAACTGAATGAGCTTGTTCAAGGAGTTAATCGGTTGTCTACCGATATTCGAACCCTTGATGCTGACATAAAGGGGGAGAATAATAAAAGGAAAGGAGATCAATGAGGTCAAGGCAGAGGAAGAGGTCATGAAACTCAAAAAAGGGGGAGAAGTCAATTTCATGCTCAGACTCAATGATCTGGTAAATAGGAAATTATAACAGCTATTCCTACAGCTATTCCTCTGAGTCATAAGGAGCCAACTCCTAGCTCACAAGACGTGTCTATGGTACGCATCACGAATACCAATTGGAGATCCCGCATTCATCTTGTTGAGACATGAAGAGAATCCGATTCTAAGTCTAAGCGAAATTGGAAGAGCTAGCAAGAAATGAGGAAGCTCAAAGGAAAAGAAGGGCTGAGGAGTATGCCAACCCACCTCCACATAAGAGGCCAAGGAAACAGAGATAAGTTAAAACTTAAATTTCCTATTGATGTAATGCTGAATTGTAATATCTTCTAATCATCAATAAATTCATACTTATTCTCTAGACATTTTAGCTGCTCACTGAAATACTAAGTCATGTTTAAATTTCCTGCAAATACATCTAGTCACTAATAATCATGACAACAAATCTCCTTGGTTATGTCAACATCAAATAGGGGGAGATTGTTGGGAGAATGCATTTTATGATTTGATGTTTTAATGAATATGTTCATGATTATTTGTAAGGTCCTTAAATGAATATATGTACAAGGACTTAGTGATAGATCAAAATTGTTAGGTTGATTTAAGCTTTCAACGTGTATCATTCTGTTAAAGAATGTATAGATAGAAAGATCAAAACTGTTAGGTTGATCTTAAGATGTAATAGATTAGTCTTGAAGAAATCATAGTGCATCAATTTGATCAACATTGCAGAAGTCAAGGCAGAAAACGTAGAGCCTTAAGTTCGTTGTGTGCCTGCCTTAAAGGAGACTCTTTGGATTTCGTAGAGTGGTCCCAACGATTGCCGAGCTAACTCCACGATCGTAGTGTGTTGAAGGAAAACATGAAGTTTACAAGTCAACGACCGTAGTGTGATCTCGGGAACGTAGAGTCAACAACACGAGCAAGAGATGATCGTAGTGTACGAAGGTTTTAAATGGAAATCGTAGTGCTCTCAACTAATAGCATCGTAGTGTGCAAAGATGTAAAAGACACTACGATCTAAATCATAGAACACCATGATCCAAATCGTAGAGCATCATCTGTCTCATGTCAGAAAACATCGAGCCTCATGATCTGTGTTTTCAATAAGTGAGGAATGGATCCCAGATGCTGCAGTGCTCATCAGTCCCAGATTGTATGAAATATCCATAGTATGCATCAAAGAAGCGTATTGAAGAAGCTAAGGATAGTACTATGGGTAAGAGGGACAAAACACCTTTTCAAGTGGTAGGTGAGAAAGCAGCCTGCAGTGTCAATAGGCCAGAATGCGGAATTCAGAAGATGTGCAGAAATGTCTCTATCACAATACAGAAAGTTCAGATGCATTTAATGCCACAACGGATGGATGCAACAGATAGTTTTCAACATCACATATATACAGATCAGACAGATGAGAGAGAAAATAAGTAAGCATTAATCAAACAACGTGAACATCTCTCTCAAGCTCAACTCTACGATATGAGATATTGCAAAGCTTGCTCAGCTACTCAGTTCTTAATGAACCAGTGCTTACACAGCAACTGAGTAGCAACCATCAAGAACTCAATAACTATCAATCAACTAAAGAAGTATACCAAGTCTGCTGGACTTGAAGAGTTAAATAGTGAATCTGAAAAGAAAGAAAGTCTCTTTGGACTTGAAGAGTTCAAGAGTGAACTAGAGAAGTTCCTAGGCTATTTGGGTCAGAAGGAATGTGTGATTAGGAAGATTGTAAAAGATATCCTTAGTGGATATCCTACTCGTTGAGTAGAAGAGTGGACTAGGAGCTTTGAGTGATATGAACCACTTAAAAACAACTGTGTCATTTACATTCATGCTATAACTGTTATAACTGCTATATCTGCTATAACTACCTTACTCGCTCATAACTCCATTGCTTGGTAATGAAGATTAAAACAAATACTATTCCGCAATGTTTTAATCATTATCTAAGAACAAGTTAAAACGAAAAGATTTTCAAATATCTATTCAACCCCCCCTTCTAGATAACTTGTGCCTACTAGGAACTAATAATGAGGACTCCTTTTGAGTTTGTATAATCTCTAGTAGACAATATTTGTATTCAAACTCACAGTTTATGTTTTATCGTATTGTACACGATAGTTGTATTAGTAAGTTGTATTTGAATTCTGTACCATGTATCTGGCGACCCAAGATGGGTGATGTATACCTAATTTTGGGGGCGTCACAGTTGGTATCAAAGCTTAGGGATATTATCCCTGGCTATGATGTGAGACTAGAGCTAGGAGGGGAGAGACGGGGAATTCCTTCGCTAGTATGACCTACCTAAGTTTATTTGGTATTTAATTGGTCGGTCAAAGTATATGGATAATATGTTATATGTTAATGAACCTTTGTTTTGTGGAAGTAGCTGAAAATGACATCCAAGAATGTTGAAAATAGCAATGGAGCACAAGAGACCGTTGAGTCTCCACATATCAATAATCAGGAGAATGTGCATCAGGAAGGTGACAATCCTCATGCAAACAACAACACTGACTAAATGATGAATGATGGACTATTCAGAGGCTTTATGCAATTCATGCAACATCAGGCGAGAGCGGCTCCTGTCCAAAATGTAGGTGGAAACACTAGAAACTCTCGAACGGTCACTGCTAAACAGTTCAAGGAGCTGGGACCACCGGAGTTTATAGGAGAGCCAAAACCACTAAAGGCGGAAGCATGGATAAAGCAGATCACCAAGATATTTGATGTCTTGGGATGCTCCGAGGAGCAAAAGGTTCCCTTGACCACCTTCATGTTGCGTGAAGAGGCAGATTACTGGTGGGAATCTATAAACGACTCACCGACTGGACGACTCAAGATGTCTTGGGAGAAGTTCCAAGAGCTATTCAACGACAAGTACTTTCCCGAGAGTATTCGTCAAATGAAAGAAGTGGAGTTTATCAAATTAGAACAAAACAATATGACCGTGTCGCAATACGAGGCTAAATTTGTGGAGTTATCCCGGTTTGCATCCCATTTGGTCGATAATGAGGAGGGAATGACGCGAATGTTTTTAAGAGGTTTGAAACCGGAGATACGTCAATATCTTATTTCTCATAAACTGTGTTTGTACTCGGATGTTGTAAATAGGGCTCGATTATTGGGGCGCCAGAACGAGTCAACCTAACTAAGAGAAAGGTACGTCGGCATGAAAATACCAGTGGTATCAATCATCGAAACGGCGACAACAAACGTGGAGGGAATCAACATGCCAGAAATGGTAACCACTTCGGTGGTAATCATGGCCAAGACAGTAAAAATGAACATTTCAAGAAGAGGAGATTCAACAATGATGGATAGACGTCAGCACCAGCACCCATTGTTAAGGAAGGAGAACGACCACCTATCATATGCTTCGAATGCAGAGGAGAGGGACACATTAGTCCAAACTGCGTGATGTCATCAAAAGCATGTTATAATTGTGGAAGAGAAGGTCACCTAGCCCGATTTTGTCGTTCACCAAAGACAAGTTCAGCTAGGATGGAGGCACCAAAGGCCGTCCTAGAAAAGTCAAAGCCAGTAGTGTAAGGGAGAGCGTTTGTAGTGACCTCCCAGAAAGCAAGGAACCCGAATGAGGTCATCACGGGTAAGCTTATCATAAACTCTAGCGAAGTATATATCTTATTTGATACCAGTTCTACCAATTCTTTTATTTCTCCTACTTGCGCTAAACGATTAAATTTAACTTCGGAGAAATTAGACTTTGACTTATCTGTGGAAACTCTGTTGGGAGAAACCTTCATTACATCCAAAGTTTATAAGTCTTGTTTGGTTCAAGTTGGTACCCAAACATTACCTGTCGATCTTATTACATTAAAAATACATGCATTTGTTGTATTAGTAAGTTATATTTGAATTCTGTACCATGTATCTGGCGACCCAAGATGGGTGATGTATACCTAATTTTGGGGGCGTCACAGTTGGTATCAAAGCTTAGGGATATGATCCCTGGCTAAGATGTGAGACTAAAACTAGGAGGGGAGAGACGGGAAATTCCTTCTCTAGTATGACCTACTTAAATTTATTTTGTATTTAAATTGGTTGGTCAGAGTTTAGAGATATTATGTTACATGTCAATTAACCTTTGTTTTGTGGCAGTATCTGAAAATGACATCCAAAAATGCTGAGAATAGTAATGGAGAACAAGAGACCGTTGAGTCTCCACATATCAATAATCAGGAGAATGTGCATCAGGAAGGCGACAATCCTTATGCAAACAACAACACTGACCAAATGGTGAATGATGGATTTTTTAGAGGCTTTATGCAATTCACGAAACAGTAGGCGAGAGTGGCTCCTGTCCAAAATGTAGGTGGAAACACTGGAAACTCTCGGGTGGTCACCGCTAAACAGTTCAAGGAGCTGGGACCACCGGAGTTTAAGGGAGAGCCAAAACTACTTATGGCAGAAGCATGGATAAAGCGGATCACCAAGATATTTGATGTCTTGGGATGCTCCGAGGAGCAAAAGGTTCCCTTTGTCGCCTTTATGTTGCGGGGAGAGGCAGATTACTGGTGGGAATCGGTAAAATGTACTCAACCTGCCGTAATGAAGATGTCTTGGGAGAAGTTCCAATAGCTGTTCAATGACAAATACTTTCCCGAAAGTATTCGTCACATGAAGGAGGTGGAGTTTATCAAATTGGAGCAAAATAATATGACCATGTCGCAATACGAGGCAAAATTTGCGGAGTTATCCCGGTTTGCTTCCCACTTGGTGGATAATAAAGAGAGAATGACGCGAATGTTTTTAAGAGGTTTGAAGTCAGAGATACATCAACATCTTATTTCTCATAAACTGTGTTTGTATTCAGATGTTGTAAATAGGGCTCGATTGGTGGAGCGATAACGAGTCAATGCAACCAAAAGAGAGCGACCCAAACAAAATGATAATACCGGTGAGAGTAGTCATCAAGCGGTGTGACAAGCGTGGAGGAATCAACGGGCGAAATAGTAACCACTCAAAGTGGTAATCGTACAAAACAATAAGAATGGACATTTCAAGAAGAGAAAATTAAACAATGATGAAAAGACGTCAGCACCAGTACCCGTTGTTAAGGAAGGAAAAAGACCACCTATCATATGCTTCAAATGGGGAGGGGAGGGACACATCAGTCCAAATTGTGCGATGCCGTCCAAAGCATGTTATAATTGTGGAAGAGAAGGTCACTTAGCCCGATTTGGTCGTTCACCGAAGACAAATTCAGCTAGGATGGAGGCACCAAAGGCTGTCCCAGAAAAGTTAAAGCCGGTAGTGCAAGGGAGAGCGTTTGTTATGACCTCCTAGAAAGTAAGGAACCCGAATGAGGTCATCACGGGTAAGCTTATCATAAACTCTAGCGAAGTCTACACTTTATTCGATACCGGTTCTACCCATTCTTTTATTTCTCCTACTTGCGCTCAATGATTAAATTTGACTCCGGAGAAATTAGACTTTGACTTATCTGTGGAAACTCCATTGGGAGAAACCTTCATTACATCCACGGTTTATAAATCTTGTTTGGTTCAAGTTGGTACCCACACATTACCTGTCAATCTTATTGCATTAAAAATACTTGCATTTGATGTAATTCTAGGGATTGATTGGTTAACTACTCATCATGCAAAAATTGATTATTTTCATAAGGTTGTTAGCTTTCATATTCCTAATCGACCTATTATGCGAATTCAACCAACCAAACCATTAAAATTAATCACTGTCATCTCAAGCCATAAAGCTATTCATTTATTGAAAAACGGATGTCAAGCTTTCTTAGCTAATGTCACAGATCTAAACAAAATATATCGATTTTGAATAATATTTCTATTGTTAATAAATTTCCGACGTATTCTCGAAGAACTTCCTGGCCTACCCCCAGAGCGTGAAATTGAATTTTGTATCGACCTTGAACTCCGGACAAAACCCATTTCTAAATCCCCATATCGAATGGCTCTATTGAACTTCAGGAGTTAAAAACTCAACTGCGCAGGAATTGTTAGACATTGGCTTTATTAATCCTAGTACTTCTCCTTGGGGTGCTCCTGTTTCTATTCGTGAAGAAGAAAGATGGGAGTATGCGACTTTGTATTGATTATCGGGAGTTGAATCATGTCACCATAAAAAAATAGGTACCCATTGCCACGTATTGATGACTGTTTGACCCGGTTGCAAAGGAGCCAAATTCTTTTCAAAGATTGATCTTCATTAGGATATCACCAATTAAAGATTAGAACCGATGACATTCCAAAGGCGGCTTTCAAAACTCCGATGACGGCATTATGAATTCCTAGTCATGTCCTTTGGATTGACTAATGCTCCTCGCCGCCTTTCATGGGTATGATGAACCGAGTATTCAAGGAATATTTGGATCACTTTGTGGTCGTCTTTATTGATGACATCCTTATTTATTCCAAAAGTCGTGAAGATCATGAGCAACACTTGAGGTCGATACTCCAAAAGCTTCGTGAATATAAGCTTTATGCCAAGTTAAAGAAATGCACGAGTTCGGCTTGAGGAAGTACCATTCCTTGGGCACGTGGTATCAAGTCATGGAATATCATTGACCCAAAGAAAGATTGAAGCTATTAAAAGTCGGGAGCAACCTAAATCGATGATCAAGTCACGTAGCTTTCTCGGCTTAGCTGGTTATTATCGGAGATTCGTAGAAGGGTTTTCTCGAATCGCTACTCCATTAACTTAGTTGACTCGGAATGATACAAAGTTCGGTTGGAGCGAGGAATGTGAGAAGAGTTTTCAAGAACTCAAAAGGAGACTCATTTCAGCAACTGTTCTGACAATACAATCTAGTTCAGTGGGATTTGTCATCTACAGTGATGCTTTGGGCAAAGGGTTAGGATGTGTTCTCATGCAACATGGGAAAGTCATAGCCTATGCCTCACGACAACTCAAAGAATATGAGAGAAATTATCCAACTCATGACCTAGAGTTAGCAGCTGTGGTCTTCGCACTTAAAATTTGGAGGCATTACTTGTATGGGGAGAAGGTGGAGATCTTCACGGATCATAAAAGCCTCAAATATTTTTTCACTCAAAAGGAGCTCAACATGCGACAACAACGTTGGCTTGAACTGTTGAAAGATTATGATCATACCATCCAATACCATCCTGGAAAAGCGAACGTGGTAGCTGACGCATTGAGTAGAAGATCATATGCAAGTACGAGTACGATATTGTCAACACAAAGGATGGAGATAGAGTTAAAGACTCTAGGGACCCATGTGATGATGGAAAATATACCAGTAGAACCAACTTTAATTGATAAAGTTAAAGCTGCTCAAGCTACAGATCTGGAGCTGATGCGTATGAGGAAGAAAGGGCAAGAAGGTGCTATGCCGGAAGCAAGAATCGATGAAGCAGGAATACTTCGAGTCAACTCCAGACTTTGTATTCCTAACGACCCTGATTTAAAGTATAAAATCATGATGGAGGCGCACAACACACCGTTTGCAATCCATCCTGGGAGTACCAAAATGTATCATGATCTTCGACATATATTTTGGTGGGGCAATATGAAGAGAGAGATAGCGCTATTTATCTCAAGGTGTCTAACTTGTCAACGAGTCAAGGCGGAGCATCAAGTACCAAAAGGTCAATTACAACCACTTGAAATTCCAGAATGGAAGTGGGAGCACATTACTATGGATTTCGTTATTGGTCTTCCCAAGGTTTCTCAAGGCATTGATGCAATTTGGGTCATTGTTGATAGATTGACCAAGTCTGCTCACTTCTTACGAATACGAGAAACTTATACACTTGAACGTCTTTCTCGCATGTACATAAACGAGATTTTAGACTGCATGGTATGCCAGTATCCGTAGTTTCTGATCGAGACCCAAGATTCACTTTAGGATTTTGGGTTAGTTTGCAAAAAGCTATGGGCACGGATTTACGATTTAGTTTGGCAAATCATCCTCAGATGGATGGACAATCGGAGAGGACTATTCAAACTCTAGAAGATCTATTAAGACTCTGTGTCCTTGATTTCAAGGGAAGTTGGGATAAGTTCTTACCATTGGTGGAGTTTTCCTACAACAACAGTTATCAAGCAAGTATTGACATGGCTCCATTCGAGGCGTTGTATGGAAGAAAGTGTCGTTCTCCAGTATGTTGGGATGAGGTGGGTGAAGCAACGTTGTTGGGACCGAAGTTGGTACGTATGACTACGGAAAAGATTCAAACGATCCGACAACGTATAAAAATCTCACAAGATCGACAAAAGAGTTATGCTGATCTTCATCGAAAGGATGTGGAAATCTATATAGGAGATCATGTGTTGTTACGTGTTGCTCCATGGAAAGGAGTTACGAGATTTGGAAAGAGAGGAAAGCTCAATCCTCGATTCATTGGCCCATTTCTAATCCTCGATCGAGTAGGGACTGTAGCCTATAGACTTGCTTTACCGCCAAGTATATCTCGTGTTCATAACGCTTTTCATGTATCCATGTTACGTAAATATGTGAAAGACCCGAACCACATTATTGAGTTAGAACCAGACGAAATAGCAGAAGATTTAACATATGAAGAGGTTCCTGTTCAAATCTTGGATAAGAAGGAACATATTTTACGCTCCAAGGTTATACCTCAAGTCAAAGTGTTATGGAGGAACCACGATGTTCAGGAAATGACCTGGGAGTTAGAATCTGAACTGAAATCAAGGTATCCTTACCTCTTCGATATACCAGGTACGTACCCTAATTTCGAGGGCAAAATTTCTTAAGAAGGGGATGTTGTAAGACCCCAACTTTTTTAATAAAGATGAATTTTCTATAATTATCATTTTTGAATATTATGATATAATGTTATAGTTGTGGGTAATAATTATAAATTTTTGCAAAGTACGCAAGTTGTAATATAATATTCGATTGGTCGGGGAATATTCGTTTTAAACAAAGAAATATTAAATGCGACCAAGACAATCATTGGTGGACCTCACAATGTAATTATTATCGGATTGAGAAAGCGATAAAAAATATTTTATTGAAATAACGGCAGTAGTTTTACCATTGATACTGTTGAACTACTCGGTAGTAAAAGTACAGTAATACGTGTGGTTGCATAGTAACACACGGTATTGATTATTGATGCTTAAGTGAGAAGTCACTTAGTTTTGTTCAATTATTGCTATAGTAATTATTGTAAGTTTTGACGTATTTTATGGACCCCCATTTATCCATTTTTCAAATTGTCGGTAGAAGTTATCCCAGTTTTGTTACTTTTATATATATATATATATATATATATATATATATTATATGTATAAAATGATGAATCAGGAAAGTTTTGGTGGAGTTATGGGTAAAATCTTGCCAGGAGGGTAAGATACGTAATATATATATATATATAGATATTAAATAAAAGTCTTGTGTGGCGGAGGGGGATATGACATTGTCGGAAGAAAATTGAAGTGTGAATAAATGGTGGGTGTGAGTGATTATGATATTTATAGCATGTGTTTATATTTATATATCTATTATTTTAATTTTTGTTTATGTTAGGAAAGTTCAATTGAATTCAATCAACCAAAGGATTCGTATGATATGAATTATTGCATCCGTAATAAATCCTTGCACAGTGTCTTTCCATTCTTCTAGAGAGAGAAAATTATAGAGAGAAAGAAGAAAAGATTTATGCTACTTAACTACTCTTATATTCAGTTCTTTTACGCTAAGGGGTGTTATTCTTTCTTATTCATGAAGAGAACTGTTGTTATTCCATTTCTTATTATTT
Organism: Panax quinquefolius; assembly: GCA_020205615.1. Lineage (NCBI taxonomy): Eukaryota > Viridiplantae > Streptophyta > Magnoliopsida > Apiales > Araliaceae > Panax > Panax quinquefolius. Next base: position 70,566,591 of record CM035167.1, on the reverse strand, counting down.
TATTGGAATAACCTGTATACGCGGTCTACCCTATACTTGGTGACATTCTTCTATTATTCCGTCTTTATTATTACATTTGGAATATCACATGCAGCGCTTTTACGCCGGGACTGATTCTCGTCTTTATTATTCATTGGAATATCCATTTTGTGGGGTCAGTGGGACGACCGGTTTCGTCTTTATTATTATTCGTTAGAATATCCTCGCTCGTGTGTTTTACGCGGACTGATTCATCATTATTAGTATTACATTGGAATAATTTGCCTATATGGGCACCGCATACAAGGTGATTTCATTGTTATTCCATTTTTATTATTCTGTTGGAACATCCCGTCGGTCTGAATTTCTCCCGACTGGTTCCGTTATTTAGTATTACATTGGAATAACTCGTCTGCGCGGCAACCGCATGCATGGTGATTTCTTTTGTTATTTCATTCTTTATTATACTCAGTTGGTTAAAGTTTTGACTACTATACTCCATGAAATTAGTGGAATATCCTTGATATTTGCACTTCATCCAGTATCTTTTCATGGAAATATTCTTCTGAGCATTCTTGAATTTTACTCTGCAAAGTAGTATCATGTTGACAATTTGGACATTATTAGTTCCAGGATAAATTAATTCTTGAACTTGTTTTATTGAATTCTTATATCATTGTCATCATTCTCATATTTATATTTTTGAAAGTCATCTCGTGGCTTTTGTAGTGCATAGATGGACTTGGTATGATTATGACCGAGGGATTATTGATTGTAATCACTTAATAGTAATGTTACAAATGATGTGGTAAAAGTCCTCATTGGCCCGTAGTGCATTGATGGACAATTGTTGGCATGATCATGAACATTAATGAATACACAAATATTCTTGGCCCGTAGTGCATGGATAATTGTGGTCGTGATACTAAAGAATATACTTGGCCGTAGTGTAGGAGTGATTCGATGATGTGGAATATTTATTAAGCTGAGTCTCAGCGATAACAGTGATGAAAAACCTTTTAAATCATAAAAGATGGAAGATTTTATTTTCTACTTGACTCTTTTAATGGATTGCTTGTTCCGCTGCAGTTAAACTTGATGTCTATTATATTTTATCGGTTTAACATTGTTGGAGACTAATGATAATTTATTCTGCATTATCTTAGTCATAATATTTCTTACTGGGCTAGTTGATCTCACCCTTTCTTTCACTGTTCTCTTCAGGAAATGAGAATATAGCTGGGACGAGTCGGGGAACGGAGTGATGGTCTAGAGGATAGCATTAGTATTCCTCACTATTCTATGAAATAGTGTGATAATAATTGTAATGAGGACTCCTTTTGAGTTTATATAATCTCTAGTAGACAATATTTGTATTCAAACTCACAGTTTATGTTTTGTCGTATTGTACACGACAGTTGTATTAGTAAGTTGTATTTGAATTCTATACCATGTATCTGGCGACCCAAGATGGGTGATGTATACCTAATTTTTGGGGCATCACATTAAATTAATTGAACTATATGTTCTTTATCTTTCCTTAGACTTCCCCCAACATTTGAGTATTTAAACTCTCTTCTCTGGGTCTTACTTCGCTTGCCGGCTGCTTGTGGCCACGGTTCCTTCCTTCTTTATCTCGTCACACAAGACATGCTTCACATCACCCTCTTCCTTGGTCTGGCGCTGCGGCTACAAACTCTTCTTTTCCTCTTCATACTGCAGCATGAGTTAGCAAAGGCACAACACCTGGCTTTGGTACATTGGGCTACTGTCTCTCAAGGCATAGTCAGGCCGGCTAAGGTTTGAACCTAAATTCTAGAAAAATTTCTAATTCTTGCATTGGGTTTGAGATGCGTACTTCCTGATCTCATAACTTTTTCATTATAACTCAGAACGAGGTCATTCCAAAGCTATTATCCTCCTTATCTTACATACTTCAATCCCCGTAGGACAGAACTTTATTCTAAATCCATTAACATTCCATTCAATTGGCTTAATCTTCCTCCTTCATTCATTTTACATTTTTAACGTTCTTCGTTTGTTCGTCCGTAATTCGGTCATCCGAACTCGGAACACGTTTGTTCTTGAGTCCATGACTCACATTTTCTACGTTCTCTTACTTTCTTATGAAACACTACACCTTCGGGTTCATTTACACACTTTCTAATTCTCGTTCGTCTTTTACGAAATTTTTGCCATAACTTCTTTATAGCTACGTTTAATCTGTTCTTCATGAACGTTTCTACCATTCCTAACCAAAAAATAAGCATCTAACTTATACGCGATGGTTTTAAACTAGTCCATCAACAACAAGTTAAACTATGATGGTTTTAAACTTGTCCATCAACAACGTTCTTCGTGTTCTTCGCATATTCTTCGTTCGTTCTTCATTTTTAATCGATATTTTGATTACAATTTCACTTTTCCTTGGAATTCGATGTTATAGAACACCATTCCTTACTCATTTCACCTAATCGTTCATATGATTCATTCGGATCGCTCAAATTCCTTACGAATCTTATACTTCCTTAAGAAATTTATAAACTAAATTTCTAATTCTTATTTCTTTGTTTTCTCATGATTTCAACCATATGAAAATCATTCTTACATCTTTTACATCTATTCTCATTAAGTTATGTTTTGAACATATAAAACATAAAAAAAATTTACTTAGGAATTAGGTTTTGGATTACCGTTCTTCTTTAATCTCCTTCTATCTGACAAAGTTTGTTCACGAGCAATCTTTTCCTCCTCCTCTTCCCTCCCATCCAAACTCTCTCTTTCTCTCTCTCTCTCTCTCTCAAGTGTTGGTGATTTTCAAAATCACCAACAAATGAAATTAAGGCATCCTTTTATAGATTTTTAAAGCTAGGGGCGTTTTGGTCATTTGGCTAAACTGCCTTACTATTCCCACCTCCTTACTATTCACGAAGCTTCCATTGGAATCTTTATGCTCCCGTCTTGCGGAATTCGTCCGACAGTTTGAAAAACTGCGATTCTCGGAATCCAAATATTTTTGGATATTTCGTCTTTCCTTTACCGATTAACTTTTACGTATTCTTTGTAAATCCGAAAAGCTGAAAAAAACTTTTTGGTGCCAAGCGTTTTCCTTCACATTTTTCCCTAACGTAGTCAAACGAATGAAAAGTACATAACAGTACTTTTCATCATTTTTCTTTCATCCGATTTCTGCATATTTTTCGAGAAAAACTTTTATCAGCTTTCTTAACTTTTCACAATATATTATCGTCAAATCTTTCGATAGAATGTCATTTCGACATACCGAACTCTCAGAAAGGCTTAGGTTATTCAAACCCTAACCCTTAGGGTTTCGCGGGTGAATAATGCCTATTTCGTCTTTTTTCCCGAATTATTTTTGTTCCCAGAAATTTTTTATTTTCGTCTTGAAAATTCTTACTCATTCAATCTAGCTCGTAGCCAGAATCCTCCCGATTTATAATCATCCTAGGTTCTAGAACGATTAATAAACACATAGCACATAATAATATTAATAAAATTTCATTTTATTAATAACTAATTCTTTAAACTTAATTTCTGGACAATCTGAATTTCTGGGTTGTCACACCCTTCCCCCCTTATAAAAATTCTACCCTCAGAATTTCTTAAAACCACACCCTTACCCGAGTCATCACATTCACCCCTTCTTCAAAGAATTTCATCCTCGAAATTTTAGCTTACTCTTCTTCTCAACTTCTCTTCAAAGGAGTCCTAATCTTTCAAACATTCTCTCACCTTCATAACTTATCAAGAATTATGAAGTAGAATGAACAACGAGGAACATAAGAATTCCTTTAAAACATTTCATAATTTTGCTGAGGTGTCAAATTGACCATAAACTCTTACTAGGTTTAACAACATGACGCCATAACCTTTCTTCCATGGTCAGTTTACAATCTCCAAGAAGGTAAACTACTTTTTTCATACGTAGGCGATCAACCCATTGTATAACCCCATTCCGGGGTGTGTTCACCTCAGACTTGATCTGTAACGAATGTGTTGTTTGAGTTGTGATTCTGGGGACAGAATCCTTATAAGAGGGGAATGATGTAACATTCCAGTTTTTTTTTAAATGTAAATTATAAATATTTATTGGATGTGTTTATTATTGGATAAATAATTGTTCAATTTGATTGATTTGATTTAGTTAATTATTTAGTTATTAAATAATTAATGTGTTATGTGGATTGAGTTATGTGATTAAGTGAATTATTTAATAAATTGTTATTAAATAAGGTGTGACAAATAACTATATTATAAAGAGTTATTAAAATAGATTAAAGTAGCTTTAAATCTAGTATTGCCAAACAAGGCTTATATATATTAAATCTTTTAAATTTAAATGGTTTTTGCCAAACAAAGCCCTATGGCTTTTGGATTTCTTTTGAAATTTAAATAAATCAAACAAATATATAAATAAAATATATTTATATTTATAAGTTATCGTTATATGTTTATAACCGATGTTAATTATTAGACTTATTATGGTCATAGTAGCTTTTATGTTTTCTATTTGAGTTATCAGTTGAGTTTTTGGGTTTACATCTTAGTGTTAAACTTGAGTCTAAGAAAAGAGAGTTGTCTGCTAAAGGAAAGGATTTCAGAGATAATTGAGAGAGAGACAGAGAGAGGAAAGTTATGAGATTATCAAGACTTTATCATTAAATCGCAAAGTTTTCTAAAGCAACAAAAAGGTATGTTCCTATAACCTTAATATATGTACGTAGATATGTTTTAAGTCATTTTCCTATGAACTTGGTAGTCTCTGTTTTCTGGTATATCAATGTGTATAAGATTTTTACCAAAATTTCTGTAAAAACCATGTTGGTATAATTGGTTAGGAAATTACGTGTTTTGTTGTTATAATTGTTATGCTAGCATATATATATATATATATATATATATAATGCTTAATATATAAATAAGATGGTATGCTAAATTACGTATTCAAGAAATGGTTTTACAGTAAATATAATTATACATGAACTGTGATCCTGTATGATAACAAAATTAGCGTATGCTAATTGAGAAATTGAACTATATATATTCATTGGTTTATATGTTGGCATGTTTGTGTTTTAAGGGAATCAAATTGGTTTTTATACGGATTTACAATGTTCACTGTGGTTATCAATTATTAGTGATGTAGTTTGGTTTAAAACAGTATTTTCAACGAATTAAGTTTTCTAAAATCGCTGCTTAATTGTTGGTCGTTGGTATATGGATGATTGTTAACATTAAGGTGTAATTTATGTGAAGTTATACATGTTAATTTGTGTTAATTGTTGTTTAAAAATTAAGACAGTAGCTTTGGCTTTGTTCTTCGTTTTGTATTCTATGAGTTTCGGTGCCCCAAAGCCAAAATCCACGCCCCAGCTCGAAGTCTCGCTCCTTAGCGCCAAAAATCGCCCAGACAGACTTCATCATCGCAATATTGAGTCCCTATATAACTCTCATAACAAGCGCCACCTCAAGATCATAGCGTGGCCACATTAATACAAAGCGTGGCGGCAAGACTTTCCTTAATGTAATGTTCAGGATGGGTTTTATCTAACACAGAAGTCTAAAATTTTTAGTTGTAATGTTATGTGACCAAATAATTCTGTTATTGTAGTATGGTAATGTGTTGAACGAACATGGTGTTAATATCTAACCAGTTTATTATCGTTTAGGAATATAATTTGATTACATGGTTAGACATTTAAACCATAAGTGATGTAGAATTGATAATGACTGATAATGTTAAGGATATTGTGATTTGGATTATAATGGTTTAATCTACACGCAAGAAAAGTTCTTTAACTCTATTTTTATAATTGAACAAGATTCTAAACCTGTCTTTTACATTGAGCAAGTTTTCTTATCCAAAATCTTCGTTATGCAAGTTTCTAAATCTATTGTTTTATATTGAGTAAATCTTCTAACTCCATACCTTAATTGAGTTAGTTTGTTATGATTATGCAAGTTTTTCCTAAACCTAAACTTGTTATATTAGCATGAAATTACCTTTATTCTGTTGAATCAGTTTATCGTTCAAGTTATTCTTTGTTATGAATGCTTAATATTAAATTCTAAGATGTAACCTTAGCTTAATGTTGTTCAAAGCAAGGTATTATAAATTATTCCATTGTTATGCTATTAGATTATTCCTAAAGCATGAACTTAGAACGAAATCTTTATTCAATTATGATTATTCAATAACATAGTGTTATTATCTTTTATTCAACTAATCCTTAGTTGATGTCCGTTGAATTCCAAATTACCTTGAAGTGTATCCAACCCAAATTGACTTTGGTGCAGACTTGTACTCTAAATACTGAGATGAACAACCCTATTATTAGGGGTTGCACTTAGTTTTATACTTTGTGCTGAAATGTTTGTATATAATACATGTACGAAGGATTGATCCCCCTAAGTACCTTTGAGTCCTTATAGTCGTATGACTGTTAAAGTTAAAGTTGAAAGATTACTTATAACAGTGGACATGGTTCGTGGTCATTAGACCCTTAGTGAATGTTATGATTTTTAGAATGTTAATAGAACATATTGTTCAGTTCTATTAAGCCTAGTATTTGGCATGTGATGTAAAGGTTAAAGTTTATTTATTGATTATTCCAAGTGAGCCTTGTTTGCTCACTATTGCCTTTAAAATTTCTTACAGCTAAAGCTGAAAAGGGTGACGTACCTAGCACCAGTAAGGGAAAGGGAAGGATAAACAAGTACTGAAGACTTGTAATAGTTTTGATAATTTTATTATCAGACTTTAGTTTAAAGATTGTAATGAAGTTTATTTAATTTTCCGCATGAATGATTTTTGTAAAGGTTAGATAACCTGGGAGATTTTATTTAATGTAATCCTGTATGGGCAGGTTTATTTATTCAATTATATTATGATTGGGTAGTTAGATATGAATGTTTTGATTAAGTGAATACCAAATCTTGAGGTAATGACGTACCGGGATTTGGGGGTGTCACAAGTTGGTATCAAAGCTTTAGGTTATGAACCTTAGGTGGGGGAAAAGCCTTAGGAAGTAACCTTTGAAAAGATAGTGGAGATAACTCTTATCGAGTTTTAAGGAAGAAGTAATAACACACTTACGTGTTTATGTGTTTATAACTTATGTGCTCGTGAGTGTCGAGTAGAATGATTAATAATTAAAACTTTAAAACTTTGTTGTCAGGGTGACTAATGTCGGAGAATCCAATCAGGCTAGAGAGGAAGGACCTCAGATGCATATAGAGGAGGAGCCTCACGACATTCAGGTTATTTGGGAACAACTACTGCCACGAGAGTCAGCCCCATTGGTCACAATGGTTGAAGATGAGGATGATGATGTGGAGACGGATGAGGAGAATCCTGTGGAGTTGCCATAGGAGGATGAGGATGACGAGGACTAGGAGGAAGAGACTCCACTAACCTTGATGGCTGCTCATATGTATGATGAAGTCTACGACCGTGACGTGGAACTTCAGGACATATTTGAGGAGTTGTAGGAGATAGTAGCTGAACAACAGACTGCAATGACACAGAAGGACGACGATATCCAGGATCGAGATGAACGTCTAACCAATGTTGAAGAGAAGCTGATGCAGACTGAAGGAGAGAAGGAACAACTGATCGAGATGGTCGTGGAACTGAAGAACAAGCTGAAGGAAGAAGCTACCAAGAGAGCAAGAGCTGAAGACGCATACGAGGAAGCTTATCAACGTACTGGAAGAGCAGTAAGGGACGCACAAGCAAAGAGGATGAAGATGGAAGAGATGGATAATGTATTCAATACCGTGATCAATCGAGCTCAAGATCGGGTCATGTGTTATCCAATTCAGTTCGAGACTCTGCCATCATACGTGTTAGATCGCCAAACAATGTTCCGAGTTATGGAAGAAGAGCATCGAAAGGCTACGGAGTATCTTAATAGATCATCGTAGGAAATGTGCCTGTTATGCACGTAATAAGTGTTAAATAATGTGTAAATCCCTAGTGTTAAGTAACCATGGGATATGAGAATGATGATGTTGTCCTGTAACTTTTGTAGTTCAGGGAAGGAATGTAAATAGCAGTGATGCTATTATTTTTATGTTTTTCGAAGTAATGATGAATAAATAAATGTTATTATTTTATTCAAAGTGTTATGTGTTATGTGGTTATTTCTTTTATGGAGGCAAGTAATTAGAAAATACTTAAAGAAGTTGAGTAATAGTCTAATAGATAACGATGTTGAAGATAATCTCGTCCAATAACTAGTAACGTTACTAACAGGAGCATTGCAAAATCAACCTCAGAACCAAGGCACAACGTTTAAGGATTTCAAGGCGGTTGGACCACTTGAATTCTGTGGGTCCATGAATCCGGTCGAGGCACAGACATGGATTATGGAAATTGAGAAGGTGTTTGAAGTCGCTAGGGTAGGGGATGAACAAAAGACTACTTTTGCAACGTTCATGTTGAAAGCAGAAGCTAGTTATTGGTGGTAGGCCAATAAAACCCGGGAAGGAGCAGGAGTGATGACCTGGGATAGGTTCAAGGAGTTATTCTTCGAGACCTATTTCCCAGAGAGTTCGAAGAGTCAGTTAGAGGTTCAGCTTTTGGAGCTGAAGCAGGGAACGATGACAGTATCTGAGTATGTCACAAAATTCAACGAATTAGAGAGGTTTGTGCTATATTAGGTCAGCACAGACGAGCGTAAGGCGAAGAGATTTGAACATGGACTGAAGCCCTGGTTGTACTGTAGGGTTTTCCTATTCCAATTGAAGACATTTGCAGCAGTGATGGAGAAGGCAGTACTCGCTGAAGGTGGAGGCGAGGCAGTGAAAAAATTCAATCAAGAACAGAAGAAGAATAAGAATGAGGGGGAAGTGAAGAATGGTAGTGGAGGCAATGGAAATGGCAACAACAACAATTTGAAAAAGGAAGTGGAACGTAAACGGGGGTACTGGAAACCAGCAAGGTAACCAACAATTTAAGAAGTTTGAAGCATGTGTTACATGCGGGAGGTTTCATATGGGGGGGTGCTTGATGGGGAAACATGCATGTTTCAATTGTGGCCAGGAAGGTCACATAGCCCTAAATTGCACCTCACCCAAGAAGAATGTCTATTTCACGTGCGGATACAAGGATCACTTTGCTCGTGAATTAATGCCCTCAGAAGAAGGTTGGAGAAACAACAAGAAGCAAGGGAGGTAGTAGTGGAGGAACATGGGCCATTGCTGGACCTATATCATCAAACAAACCCATAGCCAGAACATTCAACATGACTGTGTAGGATGATGTGCAATCAAAAGATGTGGTGTCAGGTATTATCCCAATCAACGATATTAATGCTTATGTATTATTTGATTCGGGTGGTACTTGCTCGTTTATATCTGATGAATTTGCTAAGAGGTTAGAATTGCCTAGAGAAGAACTGAATTTCCCTTTTAACATAGAAATTGCGAATAAGGAAGTGATTCCTATTAGGTTCGTATACAAGAAATGTAGGGTGAACATTAAAGGGAATATCCTGATGGTAGATTTAATCCCAATTAGACTTGGAGAATTTGATGTTATTTTGGGAATGGATTAGCTGTTCAAATATGGAGCAGTAATTGATTGCCACAAGAAGTGTGTAAACCTTATGACTCCATCAAAGGTAGTTTTCTATGGTAGAAAATCGCCTAGACAAATGAATTGTCTGACGATTATGCATGCCAAGAAGTTGTTAAGTAAAGGCAATGTGGGTTATTTGGCTTACATAGTCGATACTCAGAAAAAGGGTATGAAACTGGAGGAGATACCAGTGGTTAGGGAATTCGTAGATGTATTTCCAGAGGATTTGCCAGGACTTCCGCTTGACAGAGAGATTGAGTTCGTTGTAACGCCCGAGAAAATCAGATTTTTATGATAATTAAATTTTTATTTGATTAGGTGAATTAAATGAATTTAATTGATTTCTTTGTGAGTATGCTATATGAAGGTCGTTCTATGACCTAGAATATGCTAACGTGGTTAGTATTCTGGCTACGTGTTAGAAATAATGTTCTTGAATTTCCAAGAAAAAAATAATTGTTTTTTGAGAAATTTCCGTAAAAATACTATTCATTCGAATCTGTTCGGGGAATTATTTTGAAATTCTGAGAAACGCATAATGATAGAATATCGTGATAAGATGGAATATCTGATAATATTTCATTTATGGCAAACGCAGTTTTCGCCTGCAGACTTAAAACCTAAGGGTTGAGTATATTGATTTCCGATAAGGAAATAATATGCGTAGAAAGAATGGCGTTAGGGTTAATGCGAGTGTTATACATCTGGTAATACTATTTAGTATCTATGTATAATACGTTGAGTAAATACGAAGTAAAATATGATTATTGTACGAGTAGTATACGGAGATAATACGTGAATTGTACGTATGGGATACGATTCGTATTATGGAATTAAGCTAGGACTTAATGTCAATTCATTTGAATTGGATTATGTTTAGTCCAATTGATTTAATGAGCAAGCCCGAGGGGTTAGATTGATTAAACCCAATTCAAGAAAACCAAACTATGGGTCGAACCGGTGGGTCACCGAATGGGTAAAACCCATGGGGCAACCCATGGGATGTCACATGGGGTGGTGGGCCGGCCACCTTGGTGTAGAAGTCAAGCATAAGGCTTGGTCACCAAGTGTTTTACTTGGTGACCACACATGAATAGTAAGGAGGTGATGGTTCTTTGTCAATTATGCCCTCCATTATAGTTTTCTATAAATAGAAAGCTAGATTGATTCATTTGAGAGTTTTTCCAAGACTCAACCTTAGATTATTGAGAGAGAAAGAGATCTATACTTGCAAAACATACACTTTGTAAGCTTGATCTTAGAGTTTTCCAAGAAAGAAAACCAAGAATTCTTAAGGTATAAGCCTTACCTTCCATCTCCATCTCTTTTAGATTTTCTTTCATCTTAGAGAATCATAGAATGGGTGGTATATGTCTTGTATGAGGGATTAAAGATGACTTACCATAGATTCAATCTCTATAAGTCATGAGATTATAAGAATCATAAGGTTTAATATAGTTTTGAACCATGAAAATATTGATAGTTAAGATCGATTGTTGATAAACAATTGAGACTTGAAAATGTTGGTTTTCAATGTCAACACATGAGATAGGGTGATTAAGAGTTGTGGGTTCGAGAATCGTCGGATTCCGACTTAAAACAAAGAAAACGAGCATTGAAAACTCATTAACGTTTACGAACGTATAGAAAATGAACTTAATAGTGAATTTTGAGTTAACGAATTCAAAAGTGTCGAATTCTTATATGAACGCGTAGGGTATGTCATTTATAACGTGTAGGATTTTGAACGGACCAAATCGGGCTTATAACGAAGAAGTTACGGCCCCGGGAATTTCACTAAGATTTTCAAAACTGTTGAGAATCTAAGATTGAGGTATAAAGCCGCATGGCTGCACGTAGTGTAAAAGTCAGCGCCAGTAGCGCCCGATTATGGCCGGTAAAAAACTAAAAAAGGTCTAGAGACTCGCACCGCTTGGCGCGAGAGTTTTGTACATGGACTGTGGCATACCGCCAAGTCCCGCAAAACCTCAGAGAGAAATGAGCAGTCACCACTAAGTATGTATAGGATGTCACGCCACAAACATGAAGTTCGTGAGCTTATGATAGTATATTAGGTTTTGAACTTCAATTGTTCGGTGACCTAAAGGGGTAATGTTGTACACTTCATGAGTGTATTAAAACTATTCCTATACTACCTATACTAGAGTATATGGTATTGAATTTAGGAAGTTAATGCATGTTAACAAGATATGTACGATGAACAAAGTTGGTACCTTATCAACGATGTTTGAGTCCGGTTAATAAACGTCAGATGAGTGATAAACCAGGACGAAAGGGTAATAAGTCATGTTGACTTTAATAAAGATATTAAGTTAACAAAGACATAGAACAGAAAGAAACTTGTAGGAACAATGTGAATAGTTGTTTGATAGCTAATTACAGTGTGCTATGTGAATATATCATGTAGATTCTATAAAGGCTGTGGTCAGTCGAGTAAGATATTTGAAGATGCTGAAAGGCAAGTTTTCTTAACGCTTGTCTAACTTCCATGTTAGCCAAGTTTTATGTGATTCGTTGAACTGAATTGCAAGACTTGTTTTAAAGAAAGGGTCGATGCCAGATTTTAACTCGGCTAGACTATTCGTAATATATAGATTGATTATTATTCATATCATTCTATATAGAAATTTTAACGCTATCCTATGCCAAGTAATTGGTAAGGACGTGAAGGTAAGGTTTGTCTATGAACAAACAAAAGTATTTTCATCGATTATTCGATGGGCACGCTGAAGTTTGTTAAAAATATTAAACGTAAATACGTTTAATGAATGAGTGTTGATTAACATAGAGTACTATAAGGTTGATCACCTAGAAGTTCTCGTAAGTTTATACGGATGAACGGCCTTAAAGGTCGTGGACTCCTTTTCAAGTATGAAAACTAAAAGTTATCGTTCATGGTCTATCGACCGATTCGTAATTCCTAATCTATTCTATACTTTGGGAATTGATGTTATGAACTGTTAAAGTATTATTGATTCATAATACTTCATAACTATTGTTCAGTTATGTCAGAATTGTTATATAATTCATGAATGTGGTATTCCTGTTATCCTTGATTAAACTTGCTGAGCTGTCATGCTCACTTTTTGCGTGAATTATATAACTGCAGTTAAAGATGAACGTACGGTGAATGCCAAGAGAGATAAAGGCAAAGCTAAGATGGATGCTTAGGCATTGTGTAATAGTTTAGTAAGTTTGTATGTATTATACATTATGAACAATGAACGATGTAACCGGTTTATGAACCTGGGAAGGATTATACTTTGATTGTAATAAAAAGATAGTAATTACCTTCATTTTGTTGTATTTCAATAGAATGATTGTATGGATGTTAGTACAGTGGAGCACCATCTCGTCGGGTTGGAAGATACCCGAATTTGAGGCGCCACAAAGTTGGTATCAAAGCCTTAGGTTATAAAACTTAAGGGGGGGGAAACCTTAGGCTAATAACCTCGTAAGGAAGGTAAAGTCCGAGGAATGAAATTCAAGTCCATTGAATCAAAAAGATATTGAGATAACTCAGTATCGAAAGGATTAAAAGATGAAAATTAATCTTAAAAATATTAAATATGATTTGTGCTTATACTATTGTGTATTATGTACTAATCAACGTGTTATGTTTTTGTAGATGTCAACCGATAGCTTGCTGTTTAGAAATGTGGAAATGATAAGTGAGGACTCAGTTAACCAAGTTGAGGTTGTACCAATGCCAGTGGCGGAGGTAACGATAGTTGTACTAGATGACTCAGACATTGAGGAGTACATCTCTAAGGAGGAATACTCTGAGGAGACCATGGGATTAGCATCATACCTTAACGAGATGCTAGACGTGGAGGAGGAGATGGAGGTGACATCGATTAACACGGTGTTACCTACTCAGGAGCCAACATCTTCGGATGCAACTGGAGCATTGTATCTTCCAGTGTTGGATAGGAATGTGCATTTGCGCACTATGGTAGAGGCACAGAATGAGGAAATAGCTGCCTTATATGAGGCGAAAGAATCTGCAGAGGCAGACTTTGAGTCAAAGCACGACAAGAAAGTGCTTATGACTGATAAGGCTCGTGACTATAAGGATGAGGTCCTTGAGCTACAAAAGAAACTGGTTGAGAAAGACCAGAAAATAACTAGGATGTCATACATCCATGAATGCGCTCATGAGGATTTCAAGCTGAAAATTGCTTGTTATTCTATTGAGTCCGCGCAGACTCGACATACCATAAGTCGAGATATAGTGTCGATTCTAGCAAATCAAAAATATGAGAATGTCGTTTGACAGTGTTAGTAGATTGCTAGATCTTTTTGTATATAAGTAGTGATGTAAAACCCTCTTTTGTATAACTAAGGGTAGTCTTTTTGTGAATCCCAATTTTTGTAGAAGGCAATCGCAGGATAGTATGTAATAGCTTTTGGCTAAGGGAACATGATGTAAATAGTTTTGACTATGAAAACATATTTATATAATGAAGTTTTTATTTAATATGCTTGTTGTGGTATGAATGGTTGTTGTTAATTTAGAATGATAACCGAGTAGTTAAATAGATAATAAAGAAGCTTTATTTATTTAATCAGAATTATGCCGCCTAGAAGGAGACAACGGAACCAAGAGGCCGAGTCTCATAATGAAAATCAGGGGGGTCCTAACAACCCTATGCAAGAGTTCGTTAATTTATTAACGGCTTCATTTAACCAAGTGGGGGGGTGGGATTCCTGTAGCTCCTGGGGTAGCAAGAACAACTACCTTTAAGGACTTTAAAAGTGTGGGTCCTCCTGAGTTTCGAGGAATGATGGATCCACTAGAAGCCCGGACATGGGTTAGAGAGATGGAAAAGGCGTTTGTGATAACAAACGTAGGTGAGGTGCAAAAGACTTCTTTTGCGACTTACATGATGAAGGGGGAAGCCAACTACTGGTGGGAAGCTTACCAGGGTGGGGCTAGGATAGAGGCTGTTACATGGGAATAGTTTAAGAAGGTTTTCTTCGAGAACTATTTCCCTACTAGCATGCAGGGTGGGATGGAAATTAAGTTCCTAGAACTTAAGCAGGGGGATATGATGGTTCCTCAGATGCGCCAAGTTTAACGAATTGGCGAGATTTGCTCCACATCAGGTGGATATAGAGGAAAGAAAGGCGCGCAGATTTGAGCAGGGCTTAAAACCCTGGCTCTATAGTAGGATATCGGTTTTCCAGAGTGCTTCCTACAGGACCATTCTGGAGAAGGCGATAATAGCTGAAGGTGGTGGTGAGGCTTTGTCTTAGTACCACGAAGAGCGAAAGATTAAGAGTAAGTTAGAAGGAGGTAATAAGGCTGAAGTTGCCAGCGGAAGTGGCAACTTGCCAAGAGATCCCAAACGGAGGACGGAAGCATGTAAGATATGCAAAAAATCTCACATGGGAGTCATTTAAAGGAAAACGGTAAGATATCTACAATCAGTAAGGGAGGGCATTTGTCACCCAACTGTCCTAACCCTAAGAAGAACCAGGGGTTTTTTGTCTGTGGGTCAATGGACCACATGGCAAGAAATTGCCCGAAGAAGGGTTTAGAGGGGAATAAGAGTTCTAGTAGTGGTAAATTAGCTATAACTGGACCAACACCATCAATGGGTAGACCCTTAGCTCGTACGTTTAATATAACTATTCAAGATGAGGTTGCATCAACAGATGTGGTAGCAGGTATCATTCCGGTCAATGAGATAAATGCTTATGTGCTATTTGATTCGGGTGCTACTTGTTCTTTTATAGTATGTGAATTTGCTAAGCGATTAGGTTTAATCCCTGAGAAGTTACCTATACCTTTAGACGTTAAGGTAGCAAACGAAGAGATAATCCCCATTGAACATATTCATAAGGATTGTTGCGTAGAAATTAGAGGGAATAAGTTATCGGTAGATTTGGTACCGATAAGGCTAAATGAATTCGACGTAATTCTTGGTATGGATTGGTTGATTAACCATAAGGCGATTATAGATTGCCATAGGAAAAGTGTAAACCTTCGACTTTTTAAGAAAACCAAAGTAGTGTTCTTCGGTAGTAAATCACCGAGACGCTCTTGTTGTTTGTCTATGACACAATCTAGGAAGATGTTGAGAAAAAGGTGTGTAGGTTATCTGTGCCATGTTATGGATACCCAAAGAGTGGGAACATCCTTGGATCAGATACCTATTGTGCAAGAGTTCGCGGATGTATTTCCGGAGGAGTTACCGGGTATTCCACCGGACAAGGAGGTGGAGTTTGTAATTGATCTGTTATCGGGAACGACACCAGTTTCAAGGGCACCAAATTGAATGGCGCCAATTGAGATAAAGGAGTTAATGGTTCAATTACAAGAACTATTAGATAGGAAGTACATTCAACCAAGTGTGTCTCCTTGGGGAGCACCAGTGTTGTTTGTAAAGAAGAAGGATGGGTCGTTATGGCTTTATATCGACTATCGAGAGTTGAACAAGTTAATGATTAAGAATAAATACCCTTTGCCCAGGATCGATGATCTATTTGATCAGTTGAAAGGGGAAAAGTATTTTTCTAAGATAGATTTGCACACGGGGTATCATCAGTTAAAGGTGAGGAAGGAAGATGTACCTAAGACGGCGTTTAGAACTCGTTATGGTCATTACGAATTTCTAGTAATGTTGTTTGGGTTGACTAATGCGCCAGCCGCATTTATGGATATGATGAACAGAGTGGTCAAACAATATTTGGACAAGTTTGTCGTAGTGTTCATTGATGATATTCTAGTCTATTCAAAGACGCCAGAAGATCATGCGCAACATTTAATAATAGTGTTGGAGACACTACGGAAGGAGAAGTTGTATGCGAAATTCACAAAGTGTGAATTTTGGCTTGAGAGGGTGTAGTTTCTAGGGCATATTATTGATAAGGATGGCATTTCTGTAGATCCGGCAAAAGTAGAAGCAGTTAATGAATAGGAGCAATCGAAAATGCCAACTGAGGTTTGGAGTTTTCTGGGGTTAGCGGGATACTATAGAAGGTTCATTCCAGACTTTTCTAAAATAGCTACTCCGTTAACAAATCTGACAAGAAAGTCGGTGAAGTATGTGTGGACTAAAAAATGTGAGAATAGTTTTTAGGAGTTGAAGAAGAGGTTAAGTGAGGCACTTGTATTGTCCTTACCAGACGATACAGGAAATTTTGTAGTGTATAGCGGTGCTTCGTATAAAGGACTAGGTTGCGTGCTCATGCAGGATGGCAAGGTCATTGTGTATCCGTCACATCAATTGAAGGATTATGAGAAGGTCTATCCTACTCATGACCTGGAATTGGCAGCTGTAGTTTTTGCCCTAAAAATATGGAGGCATTATCTTTATGGTGAGAAGTGTGAGATATATACGGACCACAAAAGTCTGAAATATATCTTCACACATAAGGAGTTGAACACGAGATAGAGAAGGTGGTTAGAGTTAATAAAAGATTATGAATGTGATATTTTATATCATCCAGGAAAAGAAAATGTAGCAGCCGATGCGCTAAGTAGGAAGGGTAGAGAGAAACTATCAATGTTAACGACTCAGAATGAGTTGGTAACAGCGATGGCAAGAATGGAGTTAGAAGTTAAGTTACCAGAGGAAGCAGTGGAGATGTTATTTTCCATGGTAACCCAACCTACCATAGTGGAGCGGATTAGGGGAGTACAACTGACCAACGAGGAGTGCAAGCAGATGCAGAAGAGGATAGAAGATGAAGAAAAGACTAAGTATAACCTCGATAAGGAGGGATTATTTTGTTTTGAAGGAAGAATTTGGGTTCCTAAGGATCCCGAATTAAAGGAAGAAATTATGATGGAGGCCCATAGTTCGAGGTACTCGATACATCCTGGTAGTACGAAGATGTATCAAGACCTTCGTCATAACTTTTGGTGGCCGAACATGAAGAGGGAGATAGCAGAATATGTTAGTAGGTGCTTAACTTGTCAAAAAGTTAAGGCTGAACATCAACGACCGAGTGGGTTGTTACAACCGTTAGAAATTCCAGAGTGGAAGTGTGAGCACATCACGATGGACCTTGTGGTGGGACTTCCAGCAACAAGAAAAGGATACAATGTTATTTGGGTGATAGTGGATCGATTGACGAAATTGGCTCATTTTCTACCAATAAGAGTTAGGTATAACCTAGATTAGTTAGCTAAGCTGTATGTCAAGGAAATTATTTCCATACATGGAGTACCTGTTTTGATTGTGTCAGATCGTGATCCACGATTCACATCGAACTTTTAGAGGAGTTTGCAAGAGCAAATGGGAACGCAGTTAAGATTGAGTACGGCGTATCATCCTCAGATGGATGGTCAGAGTGAGCGGACAATTCAAACGCTTGAAGATATGTTAAGATCTTGCGTTATGGATTTCAAAAGGAGTTGGGACAAATATCTACCATTGGTGGAATTTTCGTACAACAATAGTTTTCACGCTAGTATAGGCATGCCGCCTTACGAAGCGTTGTATGGAAGGTAGTGCCAAACTCCATTGTGTTGGGATGAGGTGGGTGAACATCGGATGTTGGGACCTGAGATGGTACAGCAGACGGCGAACATGGTGAAGTTAATACGTACTCGATTAGTTGCGGCTCAAGACCGACAGAGGAAGTATGCAGATCCTCATAGAGAGAATAGAGAATTCGATGTAGGATCTTTTGTTTTTCTGAAAGTATCACCTTGGAAGGGGAAGATACGTTTTGGAAAAAAAGGGAAATTAAGTCCAAGGTTTGTAGGACCTTTTGAGATTTTAAGAAGGGTAGGAGAGGTAGCTTATGAAGTAGCTTTACCTCCAGAGATGGAACACATTCATAATGTGTTTCATGTGTCAGTGTTGCGTCCTTATAAACCGGACTATAAACACGTGATAGAATATGAATCTATTCAGATAGAGAAGGACTTGTCCTGTGAGGAACTTCCAATTCAAATTATTGATAGGAAGGAACAAGTTTTAAGAAATAAGGTAATACCTTCAGTAAAGGTGTTATGGAGAAACCACATTGCTGAAGAAGCAACGTGGGAGCTCGAAAGTAAAATGAAGGATGATTTTCCTCATTTGTTTATGTAATTATAAGCTAAGATGGATGTTTAGGCATTGTGTAATAGTTTAGTAAGTTTGTATGTATTATACATTATGAACAATGAACGATGTAACCGATTTATGAACCTGGGAAGGATTATACTTTGATTGTAATAAGAAGATCGTAATTACCTTCATTTTGTTGTATTTTAATGGAATGACTGTATCGATGTTAGTACAGTGGAGCACCATATGTCAGGTTGGAAGACACCCGAATTTGGGGGCGTCACATTCGTAATCGACTTAGCACCAGGAACTGCACCGATATTGAAGGCCCCGTACAGAATGGCTCCGGTAGAAATGAAGGAACTGATGGTGCAACTGTAAGAGCTGCTGGACAAGAAATGTATTCAACCAAGTGTATCACCGTGGGGAGCGCTAGTATTATTCATAAAGAAGAAGGACAGATCAATGCATCTTTGCATTGATTATAGGGAGTTAAACAAGGTCACTATTAAGAATAGGTATCCGTTGCCTAGAATAGATGACTTGTTTGACCAGTTGAAGGGTGCTAAGTACTTCTCAAAAATAGACTTGAGAAGTGGGTATCACCAATTGAAGGTAAGAAAGGAGGATATACCTAGAACGGCATTCAGAACTCGGTATGGACATTACGAGTTTCTAGTGATGTCTTTTGGTTTAACAAATGCCCCTGCTGCGTTCATGGATTTGATGAATAGGGTATTTAAACCATTCTTAGACAAGTTCATAGTGGTATTTATCGACGACATTCTAGTGTATTCCAAAACTCAAGAAGAACACGTGGAACATTTACGTTTGACATTGGAGATACTAAGAAAGGAAAAGTTGTACGTAAAATTCTCTAAGTGAAAATTTTGGCTCGATTGTGTACAATTTTTGGGTCATGTGATTGACAAATATGGGATTTCGGTGGATCCATCGAAAGTGGAAGCTGTAATAAAATGGGAACAACCAAGGACACCTTCAGAGGTGAGGAGTTTCTTGGGATTGGCTGGTTATTATAGAAGATTCATTCAAGATTTTTCCAAGATAGCCACTCCATTAACAAATTTGACACGGAAAGCTGTGAAATTCGTTTGGACGGAGAAATGTGAGGAGAGCTTCCAAGATTTGAAGAAGAAGCTAAGTGTGGCACATGTGTTAACCCTGCCGGATAATACAGGAAATTTTGTGGTGT
This sequence comes from Panax quinquefolius, assembly GCA_020205615.1. NCBI lineage: Eukaryota > Viridiplantae > Streptophyta > Magnoliopsida > Apiales > Araliaceae > Panax > Panax quinquefolius. The sequence continues at coordinate 70,546,763 of CM035167.1, read as the reverse complement.
ATAGTGATGCCTTACGCAAAGGATTGGGTTGTGTTCTTATACAGAACGACAAAGTTATGGCCTAAGCATCAAGACAATTGAAGGATTATGAGAAAGGTTATCCGACTCATGATTTGGAATTGGCTGTAGTAGTATTTGCTCTCAAGATATGGAGCCACTATCTTTATGGAGAAAAATATGAGATCTACAAAGACTACAAAAGTCTGAAGTATATTTTCACTTAGAAGGATCTGAACATGCATCAGAGAAGGTGGATGGAATTGATAAAAGATTATGATTGTGAGATCTTTTATCATCCAGGCAAAGCGAATGTGGTTGTAGATACTTTAAGAAGGAAAGGTCGGGAGAAGTTGATGCTGATAACAACTCAGGAGGAGCTCATTTCAGCAATGACAAAACTAGAGTTGGAAATCAAATTTCCACAGGAATCCGACCAACGCCTATTCAAGTTAGGAGCCGGTCTAACTTTACTAGACAAGGTGAAGAATGCTCAGTTACAAGATGAAGAATGTCGGAAGATAAAAGAAAATGTGGTTGAGGTAGTGATGCGAAATATAAGATCGATACCGAAGGATTGCTACTGTACGAGGGAAGAATCTGGGTCCCAACAACACCAGAGCTGAAAGACAAAATCTTGACCGAAGCTCATAGCTCAAAATATTCAATTCATCCAGGAAGCATGAAGATGTATCAAGATTTACGCCGACATTTTTGGTGGCCGAATATGAAAAGGGACGTTGCAGAATGCATGGTAAAATGTTTGACATGTCAAAGAGTAAAGGCTGGACATCAAAGACCCAACGGATTACTTCAACCGTTGGAAATACCAGAATGGAAGTGGGAGCACATCACGATGGATTTTGTGGTGGGTCTTCCAACTACTCAGAGAGGATGCTATACGATTTTGGTGATAGTGGACAGACTGACGAAATCAGCGTACTTTTTACCAATAAAGATTAGGTTCAATCTTGATCAGTTGGCAAGATTGTACATTAAGGAGATCGTTTCAAGACATGGAGTGCCAGTGTCAATTGTGTCCGATAGAGACCCGCGATTCACATCAAACTTCTAGAAGAGACTACAAGAAAGCATGGGAACTCAGTTGTGAATGAGTACGGCTTATCATCCACAAATAGATGGCCAAAGCAAACGAACAATCCAGACATTAGAAGATATGCTGAGAGAATGCGTCATGGATTTCAAAGTAAGCTGGGAAGAACAATTACCGTTGGTGGAATTCGCCTACAATAATAGTTATCATGCGAGCATCGGTGTGACGCCCCCAAAATTAGGTATACATCACCCATCTTGAGTCGCCAGATACATGGTACAGAATTTAAATACAACTTAATAATACAACTGTCGTGTACAATACGACAAAACATAAACTGTGAGTTTGAATACAAATATTTTCTACTAGAAATTATACAAACTCAAAAGGAGTCCTCATTACAATTATTATCACAATATTTCACAGAATATTGAGGACTACTAATGCACCATCTAGGACCATCACTCTGTTCCCCGACTTGTCCCAGCTACATTCTCATTTCCTGAAGAGAACATTGAAAGAAAGGGTGAGCTCAACTAGCCCAGTAAGAAATATTATGACTAAGATAATGCAGAATAATTTATCGTTAGCCTTCAACAGTGTTAAACTGATAAAATATAATAACTATCAAGTTTAACTGCAGCAGAACAAGCAATCCATTAGAAGAGTCAAGTAGGGAATAAAATCTACTATCTTCTATGATTTAAAAGGTATTTCACACTTTTATCGCTAGGATTCAGATTAATAAATAATCCACATCATTGAATCACCCCTGCTCTACGGCCAAGGATATTCTTTAGTATCACGACCACGAATTATCCATGCACTACGGCTTAAGATAATTATGTTTTCATCAACGGTCCCGATCATGCCATAAAACAATTCATCTTCAGACTACTACCAAAGAGAATCCATAGCCATAATCATACCAAAGCTCGGCCCATCAATGCACTACGGGCCAATGAGGACTTTTTCCACATCATTTGTAACATTACGGTTATGATTATACCAAATAATCCCTGGTCATAATCATACCAAGTCCATCTATGCACTACAGGCCACAAATGACTTTGTAGAGTAAAATTCAAGAATGCTCAGAAGAATATTTCCATGAAAAGATACTGGATGAAGCGCAAATATCAAAGATATTCCACTAATTTCATGGAGTATAGAAGTCAAAGTTTTAACCAACTGAGTATAATAAAGAATGGAATAACAAAAGAAATCACAATGCATGCGATAGACCACAAAGGCAGGTTATTCCAACAGAATAATAAAGGATGGAACCATGTCCGGCGTAAACGCACAGACAGGATATTCCGACAGAATAATAAATAATGGAACCAGGTCCAGCGTAAATGCACAGACAAGATATTCTGACAGAATAATAAATAATGGAACGAGGTCCTGCGTAAACGCACAGACAGGATATTCCGACAGAATAATAAATAATGGAACCAGGTCCGGCGTAAACGCACAGACAGGATATTCCGACCAAGGATATTATTTAGTATCACGACCACGAATTATCCATGCACTACGGCTTAGGATAATTATGTTTTCATCAACGGTCCTGATCATGCCATAAAACAATTCATCTTTGCACTATGGCCAAAGAGAATCCATAGCCATAATCATACCAAAAACTGTCCATCAATGCACTACGGGCCAATGAGGACTTTTTTCACATCATTTGTAACATTACGGTTATGATTATACCAAATAATCCCTGGTCATAATCATACCAAGTCCATCTATGCACTACAGGCCACAAATGACTTTGTAGAGTAAAATTCAAGAATGCTCAGAAGAATATTTCCATGAAAAGATACTGGATGAAGCGCAAATATCAAGGATATTCCACTAATTTCATGGAGTATAGAAGTCAAAGTTTTAACCAACTGAGTATATTAAAGAATGGAATAACAAAAGAAATCACCATGCATGCAATAGACCACAAAGGCAAAAGTTATTCCAATGAGTAATAATAATGGATGGAACACGCCCCTGCGCGAACGCATGCACAAGATATTCGGACGTAATAATAAATAATGGAACCAGTCCAGTAGTAAACGCACGCACAAGATATATTTCACGTAATAATAAATAATGGAACGAGGTCCCGCAGAACGCATGCATGTGATATTCGGACGTAATAATAAATAATGGAACTGTGGTTAAGGCGTAAGCGCACGTACATGATATTCTAATGTAATAATAAAGAACGGAATATTAGAAGAATGTCACCATGTATAGGGTAGCTCACAGATAAAAGTTATTCTAATGTAATAATAAATAATGGAATAATGTAAGTTCTCTTCATGAGTACAATAAATAACATCCTCAAGTAAAAGAAGCTCGAATATAAGAGTAGAAAAGTAGCAGAATACTTTTCTATAGGTTCTCTTATAATTCTCTCTCTAGAGTTTCAGTGAATTCGTAAGAAATAATGAAGGAATGAGCTTCTATTTATAGGAAAATGGAATGAATAGTAACTAATTCATGAACGGTCCAGATTGATTTACTATTAAAACTTTAAACCAGTGATCCATATTGATTTACTATTATAACTCCACCAGTGGTCCATATTGACTTACTATTATATCTTTAACCAACGGTCTGAAAAATTAGCACATCTCCTCATGGAATAATATTGTACCCAAATACTCGAATGCACAATACTAGAGTGAATAGTAACCGGGTGAATAGTAACTCGTGAATAGTAACTCATGAATAGTAACTCATGAATAGTAACTCGTGAATAGTAACTCATGAATAGTAACTCATGAATAGTAACTCGTGAATAGTAACTTCGACACAAAAAGTGTTCCGAATACCCAATTGAACAATATATCCTCCAGACATCAATTATACTAACACAAATAAGTCCAACACAATGGAACTATAAAATTCATCTTTAATCAACAGGAACTTATTCATCATTAATATTATAATTCACAATATTTAACAACCAGGTTGTTCCCAGGAAAGAGGGGGCTTTACGATAAGGATTTCTCTTTATTGGCACGCAATTAGGTGACCAAACCTCTCATTGACAGAACTTCTAGACATTGTCAATATTGCAAATAATAATATGAATAACTTTGCAGTCTCAATTATTGATTTAATAATATATCATATAATGCGAGATGATCATCGTAACAATAATTGAATCAATAATATGAGAAATATGATGCAGTAATTACTGTAGCAATAATTGAGTATAGCTGAGTGACTTCTCACGTAAGCATTAATAATCAATACCGTGTGCTACTGTGCAACTACGCGTATTATTATACTTTTACTATTGGGTAGTTCAACAGTTTTAACGGTAACACCGCCGTTATTTTCATAAAGTATTTTTATCGTTTTCTCAATTAAACAATAATTCCAATTCTGAGGGTCCACTAATGATTGTACTGTCCGCATGCGAATATTCCCCGACAAAAAGAATATTCCCCGACCAATTGAATATTATATAACCACTTGCTTACTTTGCAAAATTTATAAATATTACCCACAACTATAACATTACATCAAATCAACACCATAATATTAAAAAAAATTATTTCGAGAAAAATAAATCTTTATTCATAAAATCTGGGGTCTCACAATCTCCCCTCCTTATGAAATTTTGCCCTCAAAATTTACGTACATACCTGGTATGCCGAACATGTGAGGATACCTTGACTTCACTTCAAATTATAACTCTTGAGGTATAACCTTTGAGCGTCAAATATAATCCTTCTTATCCAAGATGTTAACACGTATCTTCTCATACGTTAAATCTTCTGTTATCTCGTCCGATTCTAAATTAATAATGTGGTTCGGGTCGTCCACATATTTACGTAACATTGATACGTTAAAAACGTTATGAACACGCGACATACTTGGCGGTAAAACGAGTCTATAAGCCACACTTCCTACTTCATCGAGGATTTAAAATGGGTCAATTAAATCGAGGGTTGAGATTTCCTTTCTTTATCGATTCTTGCTTCTAGAATAATTCCCTCTTGAACCTTCTTCTTCACATTCATCAGCTGTGAGTATATAGCTTGAGCGGCTTTAACTTTATCGATTAAAGTCGATTCTAATTGTATATTCGTTATTTTCACGTGGGTTCTTATATTCGCACTTGTAACCGCATACGATCTTCTACTCAACGCGTCAGCTACCACGTTCGCTTTTCCACGATGGTATGATACGATCATAATCTTTAACAGCTCGAGCCAACGTCTTTGGCGCATGTTACGTTCACTTTAGTTGAATAAATGTTTAAGGGTTTATAGAAATGGGTTTTGTACTGAGGTCAATACAAAATTCGATTTCACGCTCTAAGGGTAGGCTAAGAAGTCTTCAAGAATACATTAGGAAATTTATTAACAATAGAAATACCATTCAAAACTTTGACTCTCATCCAAGACTTGGATACCACGTCACATTGATACTTATCAACTTGCCATCGTCATTCATGACGCTGCCTCACAGAAATTCTAGCTTCGGTGCATTCCACACAAGAAAGTCAACAACGAAAGGATCGGGGCTCTTTATTTATGGCTTGATATGACAATGATTGACTTTAGTGGTTTGGTTACTTTGAATTCGCATAACAAAGTTGGTTAGGAGTATGAAAGCTAACAACCTTACTTAAAAGCATGATGAGTAGTTAACCAATCGTTTCCAAAAATCACATCAAAGGCAAGTATTTTCAAAGAGATAAGATCGATAGGTAACGTGAAAGTGTTGATTTGAACAAGATTTATAAATAGTGGAGGTAACGAAGGTTTCTCCCAACTGAGTTTAAACAGATATACCAAAGTCTAACTTCTCCAGAGTTAACTTCAAACATTGAACACAACTAGGTGTAATAAAAGAGTGAGTAGAACCGGTATCTAACACAGTATAGACTTCGCAAGAGTTTATAACTAACATACCCATGATAATTTTATTCAGGTTCCTCGTCACCAAAAAAAAATGCTCTCTCTTAAACTACTGGCTTTGGCTTGTCTAGGACATCCTTTGGTGCCTCCATCCTAGCTGAACTTGTCTTCGGTGAACGATAAAATCAGGCTAAGTGACCTTCTCTTCCACAATTATAGCATGCTTTGGATGGCATCGCACAGTTTGGACTGATGTGTCCCTCACCTCCGCATTTGAAGCATATGATAGGTGGTCGTTCTCCTTCCTTAACAACGGGTGCTGGTGCTGACGTCTTTCCATCATTGTTGAATCTCCTCTTCTTGAAATATTCATTCTTATTATTTTGACCATGATTACTACCGAAGTGGTTACCGTTTTTGGCATGTTGATTCCCTCCATGCTTATTGTCACCGCTTTGATGACTGTTATCACCGGCATTATCATTTTTTTCGGCTGCTCTCTTTTGGTTGCTTTGACTCATTATCGCGCTCCACTAACTGAGCCCTATTTACAACATCTGAATACAAACATAATTTATGAGAAATGAGATATTGACGTATCTCTGGCTTCAAACCTCTTAAAAACATCCGCGTCATTCTCTCTTCATTATCAACCAAGTGAGACGCAAATCGGGATAACTCGACAAACTTGGATTCGTACTGCGACACGGTCATGTTTTTTTGCTCCAACTTGATAAATTCCACCTCCTTCATGTGACGAATGCTTTCGGGAAAGTATTTGTCATTGAATAGCTCTTGGAACTTCTCCCAAGACATCTTGAGTGCGTCAGGCTGGGTACGTTTTACAGGTTCCCACAAGTGATCTGCCTCTTCACGCAACATAAAGGTGGCAAAGGGAACCTTTTGATCCTCGGAGCATCCCAAGACATCAAATATCTTGGTGATCTGCTTTAACCACGTCTCCGCCTTAAGTGGTTCTAGCTTTCCTAAAAACTCGTGGTGGTCCCGGCTCCTTGAATTACTTAGCGGTGACCAACCGTGGTTGCCATTGTTTTCCTCTGCATTATGAGCAGGGAGCCGCTTCACCGAAGTTGCATAAATTCTAAAAAGCTCCTAAACGCATCATTATTCGTTCAATCGATTGATCGGTGTCGTTGTTTACGTGGAGGATTATCGTCATCTGTTGCACATTGTCTCGATTATTGATCTATCGAGAATCAACGGTCTCCTGTGCTCCATTGCTATTCTCAACATTCTCGGATGTCATTTTCAGATACTGCCACAAAACCAAAGGTTAATTGACCTGTAACATATTATCCCTATATTCTGACCGACCAATTAAATACCACAAAAAAACTTAGGTAGGTCATACTAACGAATGAATTTCTGTCTCTCCCTCCTAGTTCTATTCTCACATCTTAGCTGAGGATCATATCCTAAGCTTTGATACCAAACCGTGACGCCCCCAAAATTAGGTATACATCACCCATCTTGAGTCGCCAGATACATGGTACAGAATTTAAATACAACTTAATAATACAACTGTCGTGTACAATACGACAAAACATAAATTATGAGTTTGAATACAAATATTGTCTACTAGAGATTATACAAACTCAAAAGGAGTCCTCATTACAATTATTATCACACTATTTCACAGAATAGTGAGGACTACTAATGCACCATCTAGGACCATCACTGCGTTCCGACTAGTCCCCCACCACGTTCTCATTTCGAATAGAATAGTGAAAGAAAGGGTGAGCTCAACTAGCCCAAAGAAGAAATATTATGACTAAGATAATGCGTAATAATTTATCGTTAGCCTTCAACAGTGTTAAACTGATAAAATATAATAACTATCAAGTTTAACTGCAGCGGAACAAGCAATCCATTAGAAGAGTCAAGTAGGGAATAAAATCTACTATCTTCTATGATTTAAAAGGTTTTTCATCACTTTTATCTCTGGGACTCAGCTTAATAAATAATCCACATCATCGAATCACCCCTGCTCTACGACCAAGGATATTCTTTAGTATCACGACCACGAATTATCAATGCACTACGGCTTAAGATAATTATGTTATCATCAACGGTCCTGATCATGCCATAAAATAATTCATCTTTGCACTACGGCCAAAGAGAATCCATAGCCATAATCATACCAAAAAATGTCCATCAATGCACTACGGGCCAATGAGGACTTTTTCCACATCATTTGTAACATTACGGTTATGATTATACCGAATAATCCCTGGTCATAATCATACCAAGTCCATCTATGCAATACAGGCCACAGATGACTTTCAATAAAATATAAACATGAGGATGATGATAATGATATAAGAATTCAATAAAATAAGTTCAAAAATTAATTTATCTAGGAAATGATAACGTCCAAATTGTCAACATGATATTTCTTTGTAGAGTAAAATTCAAGAATGCTCAGAAGAATATTTCCATGAAAATATATTGGATGAAGCGCAAATATCAAGGATATTCCACTAATTTCATGGAGTATAGAAGTCAAAGTTTTAACCAACTGACTATAATAAAGAATGGAATAATAAAAGAAATCACCATGCATGCGATAGACCGAACAGGCAGGTTATTCCAACAGAATAATAAAGGATGGAACCAAGTATGGCGTAAACGCACAGACATGATATTCCGACAGAATAATAAATGATGGAAACAGGTCCGACGTGGCAGGATATTCCAACAAAATAATAAATAATGGAACCAAGTCAGGCGTAAACGCACAGACAGGATATTCCACAAGAATAATAAAGAACGGAATATTAGAAGAATGTCACCATGTATAGGGTAGCCCGCGTATACAGGTTATTCCAACAGAATAATAAATAATGGAATAACAGAAGTTCTCTTCATGAGTACAATAAATAACATCCCGTAAAAGAAACTGAATATAAGAGTAGAAAAGTAGCAGAATACTTTTCTATAGGTTCTCTTATAACTCTCTCTAGAGTTTCAGTGAATTCGTAAGAAATAATGAAGGAATGAGCTTCTATTTATAGAAAAATGGAATGAATAGTAACTAATTCATGAACGGTCCAGAATGATTTACTATTAAAACTTTAAACCAGCGATCCATATTGATTTACTATTATAACTCCACCAGCGGTCCATATTGACTTACTATTATATCTTCAACCAACGTTCTGAAAAATTAGCACATCTCCTCAAGGAATAATATTGTACCCATATACCCGAATGCACAATACTAAAGTGAATAGTAATCGGGTGAATAGTAACTCATGAATTACTCGTGAATAGTAACTCCGACACGAAAAGTTTCCCGAATACCTAATTAAACAATATATCCTCCAGACATCAATTATACTAACACAAATAAGTCCAACACAATGGAACTATAAAATTCATCTTTAATCAACACGAACTTATTCATCATTAATATTATAATTCACAATATTTAACAACCAGGTTGTTCCCAGGAAAGAGGGGGCTTTCAGATAAGGATTTCTATTTATTGGCACGCAATTAGGTGACCAACCCTCTCCTTGACAGAACTTCTATACATTGTCAATATTACAAATAATAATATGAATAACTTTGCCGTCTCAATTATTGATTTAATAATATATCATATAATGCAGATGATACTATAACAATAATTGAATCAATAATATGAGAAATATGATGCAACAACAATTATCGTGAGCAATAATTGAGTATAATGAGTGACTTCTCACGTAAGCATCAATAATCAATACTAGTGTCTTCTTGTGTAATTCACGCCAGACATTCATTACTTTTACTATCGGGTAGTTCAACAGGTTTTACTTCAGTAACACCTTCGCCGTTATTTTCATAAAGTATTTTTGTCATTTTCTCAATCCGACAATAATTCCGTTACGGGGTCCACCAATGATTGTACCATCGTACGGATATTCCCCGATAAAAAGAATATTCCCCGACCAATCGAATATTATATAACCACTTGCTTACTTTGCAAAATTTATAAATATTACCCACAACTATAACGTTACATCAAATCAACACCAAAATATTAAAAAAAATTATTTCGAGAAAATTAAATCTTTATTCATAAAATCTGGGGTCTCACAATCGGATCTTTGCCTTTACGAAGCGTTATACTACAGAAAAGTGCGTAACTCCAATTGTCTTTGGGATGAAGTTTGTGAATGTCAACTGCTAGGACCAGAACTAGTACAACAAACTGCTGAGGTTATCAAACTCATCAGGACAAGATTGGTAGCAGCTCAAGACCGACAGAAGAAGTATGCTGATCAATACATGCAATATCGTGCATTTGACGTAGGAAGCTACGTATTCCTAAAAGTTTCTCCTTGGAAGGGGAAAATTCGTTTAGGTAAGAAGGGAAAACTAAGCCCGAGGTTTATTGGACCCTTTGAAGTGCTGCGAAGAGTTGGAGAGGTAGCTTACGAGGTAGCTCTACCTCCAGAGTTGGAAAACATTCACAATGTTTTTCATATTTCGGTGTTATGACCGTATAAACCCGATTACAAACACGTGATCAAGTACGAACCGTTGCAGTTCAAGAAAGATTTATCTTATGAAGAAATTTCTATCCAGATAGTTGACAGGAAAGAACACCTGCCCAGGAATAAAGTAATACCTTCTGTGAAGGTGATATGGAGGAACCATAATGCAGAAAAAGCTACATGGGAACTCGAAGAGAAAATGTTGAAAGAGTACCTTGAGTTATTTGTTTAATCTGTGTCTTCGATTCTGGGGACAAAATCTTTGTAAGTAGGGAAGAATGTAACGAATGTGTTGTTTGAGTTGTGATTCTGGGGACAAAATCCTTATAAGAGGGGGAATGATGTAACATTCCAGTTTTTTAAATGTAAATTTTAAATATTTATTGATTTATATAAATATTTATTGGATGTGTTTATTATTGGATAATTAATTGATCAATTTGATTGATTTGATTTAATTAATTATTTAGTTGTTAAATAATTAATGTGTTATGTGGATTGAGTTATGTGATTAAGTGAATTATTTAATAAATTGTTATTAAATAAGGTGTGACAAATAACTATATTATAAAGAGTTATTAAAATAGATTAAAGTAGCTTTAAATCTAGTATTGCCAAACAAGGCTTATATATATTAAATCTTTTAAATTTAAAGGGTTTTTGCCAAAGAAAGCCCTATGACTTTTGGATTTCTTTTGAAATTTAAATAAATAAAACAAATATATAAATAAAATATATTTATATTTATAAGTTATACGTTATATGTTTATAACCGATGTTAATTATTAGACTTATTATGGCCATAGCCGTTTTTATGTTTACGTTGAGTTATCAGTTGAGTTTTTGGGTTTACATCTTAGTGTTAAACTTGAGTCAAAGAAAAGAGAGAATTGTCTACTAAAGGAAAGGATTTCAGAGATAATTGAGAGAGAGACAGAGAGAGGAAAGTTCTGAGATTATCAAGACTTTATTAGTAAATCGCAAAGTTTTCTAAAGCAACAAAAAGGTATGTTCCTATAACCTTAATATATGTACATAGATATGTTTTAAGCCATTTTCCTATGAACTTGGTAGTCTCTATTTTCTGGTATATCACTGTGTATAAGATTTTTACCAAAATTTCTGTAAAAACCATGTTGGTATAATTGGTTAGGGAATTACGTGTTTTATTGTTATAATTGTTATGCTAGCATATATATATATATATATATATAATGCTTAATATATAAATAAGATGGTATGCTAAATTACGTATTCAAGAAATGGTTTTACAGTAAATATAATTATACATGAACTGTGATCGTGTATGATAATAAAATTAGTGTATGCTAATTGAGAAATTGAACTATATATATTCATTGGTTTATATGTTGGCATGTTTGTGTTTTAAGGGAATCAAATTGGTTTTTATATGGATTTACAGTGTTCACTGTGGTTATCAATTAACATTGATGTAGTTTGGTTTAAAACAGTATTTACAACGAATTAAGTTTTCTAAAATCGCTGCTTAATTGTTGGTCGTTTGTATATGGATGATTATTAACATTAAGGTTTAATTTATGTGAAGTTATACATGTTAATTGGTGTTAATTATTGTTAAAAATTAAGACAGTAGCTTTGGCTCTGATCTTCGTTTTGTATTCTCAGTGAGTTTGGCTACTTCAAATACCAAAATCCACGCCCACTCAAGTCTCGCGCCTTAGCGCCAAAATTAGCATGACCGGACTTCGTCTTCGCAGTAAGTCGTCATTGGAGTGCCAGACTTCACGCCGCAGTGCCAAGTCCCTATATAACTCTCGCGTCGAAGCGCCACCTCGAGTCTTGCAAATGCCTTACAAGATAAATCGTGATAAATGCGCGCCACTTAATGTAATGTTCAGGATGGGTTTTATCTGACACAGAAGTCTGAAATTTTTAGTTGTAATGTTATGTGACCAAATAATTCTGTTATTGTAGTATGGTAATGTGTTGAACGAATATGGTGTTAATACCTAACGAGTTTATTATCGTTTAGGAATATAATTTGATTACATGGTTATACATTTAAACCATACGTGATGTAGAATTGATAATGACTCATAACGTTATGATATCATATGTATATAGGATATTGTGATTTGGATTATAACGGTTTAATCTACGCGCAAGGCAAGTTCTTTAACTCTATTTTTATAATTGAGCAAGATTCTAAACCTGTTTTTTACATTGAGCAAGTTTTCTTATCCAAAATCTTCGTTATGCAAGTTTCTAAATCTATTATTTTACATTGAGTAAATCTTCTAACTCCATACCTTCATTGAGTTAGTTTGTTATGATTATGCAAGTTTTTCCTAAACCTAAACTTGTTATATTAGCATGCAATTACCTTTATTCTGTTGAATCAGTTTATCATTCAAGTTATTCTTTGTTATGCATGCTTAATATTAAATTCTAAGATGTAACCTTAGCTTAATGTTGTTCAAAGCAAGGTATGATAAATTATTCCATTGTTGTGCTATTAGATTATTCTTAAAGCATGAACTTAGAACGAAATGTTTATTCAGTTATGATTATTCAATAACATAGTATTATTATCTTTTATTCAACTAATCCTTAGTTGATGTCCGTTGAATTCCAAATTACCTTGAAGTGTATCCAAACCAAACTGACTTTGGTGCGGACTTGTACTCTAAATACTGAGATGAACAACCCTATTATTAAGGGTTGCACTTAGTTTATACTTTGTTGAAATGTTTGTATACAATACATGTACGAAGGATTGATCCCCCTAAGTACCTTTGAGTCCTTATAGTCGTATGACTATTAAAGTTAAAGTTGAAAGAATAGTTGTAACTGTGGACATGGTTCGTGGTTATTAGACCCTCAGTGAATGTTATGATTTTTAGAATGTTAATAGAACATATTGTTCAGTTCTATTAAGCCTAGTATTTGGCAAGTGATGTAAAGGTTAAAGTTTATTTATTGATTATTCCAAGTGAGCCTTGTTTGCTCACTCTTGCCTGTAAAATTTCTTACAGCTAAAGCTGAAAATGGTGACGTACCTAGCACCAGTAAGGGAAAGGGAAAGATAAACAAGTATTGAAGACTTGTAATAGTTTTGATAGTTTTATTATCAGACTTTGGTTTAAAGATTGTAATGAAGTTTATTTAATTTTTCGAATGAATGATTTTTGTAAAGGTTAGATAACCTGGGAGATTTTATTTAATGTAATCCTGTATGGGCATGTTTATTTATTCAATTATATTATGATTAGGTAGTTAGATATGAATGTTTTGATTAAGTGAACACCAAATCTTGAGGTAATGACGTACCGGGATTTGGGGGTGTCACATGATCAGTAGATTCTGCACCAAAACATTTTGGTTTGGCACAACTTCTTCAAAGAAAGCTCGATTTTCTTTTAAATATGACATACCATTTGTCTTAGCCAAATCAAGTAGCTTAGACCATACCAATAAATTGGATATCAACTTAGGGGTGATCAATCCTTCGTACAATGTATTGTGCACAACCATTTCAACGCTAAGCGTAAACCCCTAAACATAGGGTTGTTCATCTTAGTATTTAGAGTACAAGTCCGCACCAAAGAAAGTTTGGTTTGGATAAGCTTTCAAGGGTAATTGAAGTTTAATGATCATCAACTAGGGAACTAGTTGAATCAACAATGCTTGATCATACAATAGTTGTTTAATAACAACATAACTTAAAACATTTGAGAATCATAAATGAACTGATTCTACATATCAAACTCATGCTTGAAATAACTATAGAGCATACACATTCAATAAATGAATAAAATGGTTAACCTTTGCTTAAACAGTAACATAAGCTAAGGTTCGAGTCTTATAACATTAGAATGATATTCCTGAACGTACATTTAACTGATAACAAGCTGGAAACTAAAAACTTGCCCAACAATGTATTAACTCATGCAAGGAAATAAAATAGTTCAATAATAGAGACGAGAGTTCAAAACTATGTTCATTATACAATAATAGAACTTAAGAAACTTGCTTAACTGTAGACAAGTTAGAATGAATCAATCTATAAGAATTTCCAATAACATTAGAGTTATAGTTTGCTCGAATGAATTTTAGTAACAATTGATTTATTCAATAATAGTTAAGATAAGAAGCTTGCTCAATCAAAAGCATGAAGTTATACAATATAATAATAGAATTAACTCACGTTCACATATACACAGTATTAAAACCATAACATCTATTAGACATACTAATATTCACTTTTCAATACAAAACGCATTACTAGCTAAACTTGTTATTTTAACACAAGTCTTATGCTACCCTTTACATTTCAGAATTCTCAAGTGTTAATCATCACAACACTTCACCAACGTTCATTGTACAAATTAAGTTATCCCATAACGCGTTCTCGCTTTACTAATCATTTTTGCAACCTTGAATTTACTAACCACAACTCACTATGTTATGTTAACCTTAACATTACACATTTAACATGCTAACACAATTTCAGACCATGTTATGACACTTTTCCAAATCTGCAGAAATAAAAGATGTCAGAATCTCAAACTGTGGTATGGCCTTAAAGCTGCACCATATAAAGGCTTGGGATGGTAGCAATTGCGCCATTTTTCGCTTACTGCATAAAGACATTACCGGTGTTCAGACAGAGGCGCATACCTTCAGATGAACAAATGTAGACTTTAGCCCAACAAAGACAAATTTCACCCAATAGATAGTAATAACAACACGTAAAATAAATATACAACTATCATAAACATGATTGCTCACATTTACAACCAATTAGAACAATTTAACACTAACTAAAACTATTTTAATTTCTCAAAATTCATGTTTTTCATAAAAACTCAATTTTCTTTACATTCATCCTAGAAATCATCACTGCGAATTCATTAGTTGGCCAAATCACCTCATTTAAATTACGTTATGCTCCTTTGTTAATGAATTACCATATACAAGCGTAAATTTACAGTTTCACATATGAATTGGCCAGTATAATTGAAACTTGCTTAACTGTAAACAAGTTAGAATGAATCAATCTTTAAGAATTTCCAATAACATTAGAGTTAGAGTTTGCTCGAATAAATTTTAGTAACAATTGATTTATTCAATAATAGTTAAGATAAGAAGTTTTCTCAATCAAAAGTATGAAGTTATACAATATAACAATAGAATTAACTCAACGAAAGTGTAGAGTTAGAAAACTTGCCTCGAGCGTAAGCTCAAAATTCATGTTTTTCATAAAAACTCAATTTTCTTGACATTCATCCTAGAAATCATCACTGTGAATTCATTAGTTGGCCAAATCACCTCATTCAAATTACGTTATGTTCCTTTGTTAATAAATTACCATATACAAGCGTAAATTTATAGTTTCACATACGAATTGTGTGACACCCCCAAAATAGGTCCATTCCACCCAACCTATTCTAAGTCGCCAAATACATGGTACAGAAAATAACTACAACTTTATTACAACAATTTTCGTGCAAAATACAACAACATATATGCTGTGAGTTTTGATACAAATATATATCAACTGTGACTCTCATCCCAATCCTGGATAGCACGTCATAATGGCACCTTACATAAAGGTATAGTCAAAAATTGTTTTAGAAATTAAAATCTTTGGGAAATGCTCAAGGAAACCTTCGTACATGGGAGCCATAGACCCCAAAGAAAAACGATAAGATTACTATCATATTCTTTCCAATGGTGAGTCTTCTCTTGACATATCATTATCTCCATTGTCTCTAATTGAGAGTTATACTTCAACCAAACACCAAGATTATATAGGTTGTGCTCATAGATATACTCAGCAAGTGGATGTGCACAACCCTGTCTTATGATGACACGAGGTTGTATGTCATTAGACATCTTGTATGATAGTGGCAAAACACCCTTCCAACGTTGGGTTCGCCTCACCCTATTTGATTCACCAAATATAACTACTAAATGATGTATAAAATACAACACACATTTCTATACTGTTTAGGGAGAACTCCACAGCTAGAGACCACCGTATTATTCCTTTGTTACCCCCGCTCGACCCAGCTACACTCTTATTACCTGAAAGGAATTGTGAAGCAAACGGGTGAGCTCAACTAGCCTAGTAAAGAATATCATGACTAAAGATAAATAAATTATCAATAGCCTTCATCAGTAATAAATTAGAGATTTAGAACATATGGTAGATGATAAAAAATTTCAACCGTGGTTGCAGCGGAACGAGCAATCCATTACAAGAGTCAAATAGACCATAAAGTCTATTATCTTCTCCATGTTAAAAGTCCACCAACAATGTTTTATTCCTGTAAAATAATTCAACAGTTCCTGTCCACAGTCATGTGAATAACTCATAATCATAATTGTAGTTCTAAATTCCTCTTCTCATCTAGGACGAGGATAATTTTCATCACATGTCTTTACCTGAAACATCGAATCTCATGGTTATACCAAATCACAGTTCCTGTTCATAATCATACTAATAAATTCATCTTTGCACGACGGGCCAAAGATATTCATCAACAAGTCATCTTTGCACTACGGGCCAAAGATATTCAACAACAGGTCATCTTTGCACTACAGTCCAAAGATATTCAACAAGAGATCATCTTTGCACTACATGCCAAAGATATTCAACAACAGGTCATCTTTTCCCTACGGGCCAAAGATATTAAACAACAGATCATCTTTGCACTACATGCCAAAGATATTCAACATGTTATCTTTGCACTACGGGCCAAAGATATTAATATCTCAAAGAAATATATAATCATTTCAGAATTTATATAAACAATAATTATAACCATGTTGATTAATTCACCTTTGCACTTAAGCTAAAGATATTCAATTATAAATTTTATGGTCATGATCATACCAGTTAACAATTCATCTTTGCACTACTGGCCAAAGATGTGACGCCCCCAAAATTAGGTATACGTCACCCATCTTGGGTCGCCACTTACATGGTACATAAATTCAAATACAAACTTAATTATACATCCGTCAGTAACATACATACGACAATACATAAACTGAGAGTTCTAATAGGAATATTGTCATTTAGACAATATCCATACTCAAGGAGTCCTCATTACATTTATTGTCACACTATTTAACAGAATAGTGAGGACTACTAATGCTATCTTCGGGACCATCACTCTTTTCCCGACTCGTCCCAGCTATATTCTCATTTCCTAAAGAGAACAGTGAAAGAAAGGGTGAGCTCAACTAGCCCAGTAAGAAATATTATGACTAAGATAATGCAGAATAAATTATCAATAGTCTTCAACAATGTTAAACTGATAAAATACAATAGACAACCAGTTTAACTGCAACGGAATATGCAATCCATTAAAAGAGTCAAGTAGAAAATAAAGTCTACTATCTTTTAGGTTTTAAAAGGTTTTCATCAATTTTTATCACTAAGACTCAGTTTAATGAATAAACCAAAATATATAATCATCCCTGTACCACGGTCAAGGATTTTCATCAAATTATCAATGGTCATGACTATACCGAATCACCCCTGGTCATAATCATACCAAAAACTATCCATCACTGCATTACAGGCCACTGAGGACTTTTGTCACATCATTTATATCAAACCATGATTATACCGAATGATCCCTGGTCATAATCATATTTAGTTCATCTATGTACGTAAGCCAAAGATAACATAATATAACATGAGGATGATGACAATGACATAATAATTCAATAAAACAAGTTCAAGAATTATTTAATCCAGAATTATTAACGCCCAAATTGTCAACATGATCTTTGTTTTGTAGAGTAAAATTCAAAAATAGTCAGAAGAATATTTCCATGAAAAGATCTTTGGATGAAACGCAAATATCAAAGATATTCTACTAATTTCATGGAGTATAGAAGTCAAAGTTTTAACAAACTGGGTATAATAAAGAATGGAATAACAAAAGAAATCACCATGCATGCGGTGCTCAGCAGACAAAAGTTATTCCAATAGAATAATAATAACGGAACCAGTGTCGTGTGAAATTCACACAAGCAGGATGATCAACAGAATAATAAATGTGAATAATAAGTAATGGAACCAGTCCGGTGTAAAACACACGCATGAGGATATTCCAAATGTAATAATAAATGCGGAATAATAAACAATGGAACCAGTCCGATGTAAAACACACATGCATGTGATATTCTAATGTAATAATAAAGAATGGAATAATGTAAGAAGATCACCAAGTATAGGGATTAAGCGATACAAAGTTATTCCAATGAATAAATAAGAATGGAATAACATAAGGATTTCACCAAGTATAGGTATCACAGCGCATACAAAAGTTATGTATAGGGTATGCCACTTTTACAAAGTTATTCCAATGTAATAATAATGAATGGAATAAATGAAGTTCTCTTCATGAATAAGAAAGAATAACACCCCTTACGGTACAACAAATAATATCCCTCTAGTAAAAAAGACTTTGGATATCAAAGTAGTGAAGTACCGAATACTCTTCTTCTTTCTCTCTATAGATTTTCTCTCTATAGCTTCTCTCTATAATTTTCTCTCTAGAGTTTCAAAGTGAATTCGTAAGAAAATAATGAAGGAATGAGCTTCTATTTATAGGAAAATAGAATGCATAGTAATTAATCCATGAGCGGTCCATATTGATTTACTTTAATCGACGGTCCATATTTAAAGCAAAATCTTTTAAATAAAATATAATATATTCTATTTATATAAAAACATTTTACTATGCAAACACTATGCAACACTATGCAAAACACTATGCAAAACACTATGCAACACTATGCATAATAAAATATAATATATTCTATTTATGAATAACTTTAATAAAGTATTACATTTTATATAAAAGATGTTTCGCTTTTATTACGTTAATAATACGAATAAAACAAAACGTCATTATCGCTTATAATAATTCATATTATTAATCGACAATAATGGAATCAAACCGAGTGACTTCTCACATAAGCATCAATAATCAATACCGGTGTCTTCTACTATGCAACCACACGACATCGTATTTTTTTACTACCGAGTAGTTCAACGGTAAAACTTCCGCCCGTTATTTCAATAAAATATTTTTGTCGTTTCTCAATCCGACAATAATTTCGCTAGGGTCCACCAATGATTGAGTAGTTGTATCGAATATTCCCTCGCTAAACCAAATATTCCCACACCAATCGAATATAATATAACCATTTGCATACTTTGCAAAATTTATAAATATTACCCACAACTATAATATTATCTCAAATTCACACCATAATATTAAAAATTATTTCGACAAAATTTAAATCTTTATTGATAAAATATGGGGTCTCACAATCTCCCTCCTTATGGAATTTCACCCTCGAAATTAGGTAATGCATTACCTAGTATGATAAAGAGGTGAGGATACCTCGAATACCTTTATCGTTAAAAATATTAAATTCATCTTCTAATCGTGCCAAAGATATTCATTAACAATTCATCTTTGCACTATGTGCCAAAGATATACAACTGTAAAACCAATAATGCCGAGACGCGACTTAATAGTATCACGACCATTAATTATCCATGCACTACTACCAAAGATAATCGTGTTTTCAATTATGGTTATGATTATACCCTAACAATCCTCGGTCATAATCATACCAAGTCTATCAATGCACACTACTGAAAGATGACTTTTACCACATCCATGAATTAATATTTCATTCTTTGAGACTCAAATTTCAATAATTAATCCATATCATTGAATCATCTCTCGCACTATGTGCCAAGGATATTCATTAGTATCACGACCACTTAATTATCCATGCACTACTACCAAAGATAATCGTGTATTCATTAGTATCACGACCACAAATTATCCATGCACTACTACCAAAGATAATCGTGTATTCATTAGTATCGCGACCACAAATTATCCATGCACTACTACCAAAGATAATCGTGTATTCATTAGTATCACGACCACAAATTATCCATGCAATATGGCCAAAGATAATCGTGTATTCATTAGTATCACGACCACAAATTATCCATGCACTACGGCCAAAGATAATGGTGTATTCATTAGTATCACGACCACAAATTATCCATGCACTACGACCAAAGATAATCGTGTTTTCAATTACGGTTATGATTATACCGAACAATCCTCGGTCATAATCATACCAAGTCCATCTATGCACCACAGCCACGAGATGACTTTCAACATAATATAAGCATGAGGATAATGATATAAAGAATCAATCAAATGAGATAAAGGATAAATATTAAACATTTATAATATAATTTATCCAGGATTCAAGAATATCCCCATGTTATCAATCACTTAATAATCTCATAATCTAATATCATTAATATTATCCAGAATAGTAACTCATGAATAGTAACTCGTGAATAGTAACTCATGAATAGTAACCCCAACACGAAAAGATAAAGTTTCACAATAATATCCATATCAATATTTACAACACCTTAATCCAAATGTTATAAATCACTTAATAATCTCATAATCTAATATTATTACTATTACAACAATATTTTAATCATTTCTTAAACTTATAAATAATTTATTTTAATTGTTTACACTTTACTAAATAATACATTTAATCATCCTAAAATGCCAAACTCATAAGATTTTATCACCAATAACCAAAACCCTTATCAAAAATCTGCATATACCTCATATAGGATTCTCAAGCCATAAAATTCTATTTTCCAATTTTCTTACTTCACATAACATATTTAATTTATTTATTCATAACTAGTCCATTTCCATGAAAAATACCAAATCAGTACAAACAAATTTTCTTTTCTGGGATTTAGCAGAATATAGTTCCATATTGAACATATATTTTTCTCAGAATTTTTAAAATTCATTTACTATTTTTTTATATGGCCAAAACAGCCGAATATTTAGACATTTATAATAAATTGTACTTTTGTGCAAAAATTTTGAAATTTACAGACTATACGTCTATTATATATATGTACTCCCAATAAAAATTTCTCAAATTTTGGAGTTAATCACAAGGAGTTATAAGGGTTTACTTTTGAAATAGTCTTTTCCCATAAAATTCATAACTCCTAATTTATACATCCAAAAATCGCTATTTTTGGACACAATCTAGAAAACTCATCAAATTATCATTTCAATTTTTTTCAAAATTTTCGAGGGTCAGAAAAATTACAAAACTGAAAAACATAATAACCCTTACAATCCCTTACCTCAAAAGAGCAATATTTCTGACTGGAATATCGGATGAAAAGCCAAAGAAAACTTGCACTGAATAGCAACTCTCAAAGTATCTAAATACTTACTAGAATACGCTCGACAATATAGAGAGAAAGAAAACTTGTTTCTGGTGTGATTTTCAATTCTAACTTAAGCGTCTTATAGGAAAATGCTAGAACGCCATAGGAGACTAAAATATTAAAATAATATTATTTCCTTTAATTTCTATGCCACCCACCATTTGAAAAATCCACCAGCAGCCATCTTGGAAGAGAATTCAGCAGCCCACATGTTTGTAACATAAGTAGGTCCCACCCATAATTTAATAAAAATTATTTTATTTTTTCAAATCTTCAGTAATTCATAGAAAATAGTCTGTTTATCAGAAAAATACGAATTTTATGTCCATTCTACACGAAATCGAATTCTATACAACTTTGTAGCTTTAAGTTTTTCCAAATTCCAGACATAAAATATCTGAAATCTACAAACGGACGATTTTCAACACCTTTTAAAATTCATAACAAATCAACCGTTAATTTTTAACGGTTCAAAATTTGTGGACATATACTAAAATTATATATGTATACCATATCCAAAAATCACAACGATCCAACGGTCGGATTAAAATTATAACTCACGCAATAGAGTTTTAAGAACACCGATTTGATCTTTTAATACCTCCAATTCGACAAAATACTGATAAAACACCTCAACAGTAATTCCTTCATTTATAACCACATAAATTAATCCATCATTTATATCTGCATCAAATAAATATTTCCTTATCATATACATCAATAATTAATTATTCACAAATAATATTACAGAATCACAATTATGACAACCAGGCAGTTCCCAGGAAAGAGGGGGCTTTCCGATAAGGATTTCTCCTTACTGTCGCGCAATTAGGTGACCAAACCTCTCCTTGACAGAACTTTCTAGACATTGCCAATAATGCTGTCTAATAATATTATTCAAATAATATAAATTATTGATCTGATAATGGAGATACTGTGCAGTGACAATTATTGAACAACAATAATATAAAATATCAACACAGTAATTATTGAATCAATAAAATAAAGAATTGAACAGTAACTACTGTAACAATAATTGAGTGGTGTCTTCTTACGTAAGAATCAATAATTCAAAAATAATGTGCAATACCGTAGGTTATTATTTGTGCAACAACGCCAGATTATTTTACTTTACCCACGGGTATTCCAATGATGTTAATTGATAACGATTACGTCGTTATTTATAAAAACTCAAATTTGTCGTTTTCTTCATCCGACAGTTATTTTGTTATGGGGCCCACAAATGACTACGCCGTCGTACGGATATTCCCCGACAACAAGAATATTCCACGACCAAACGAATATTCCCTGACAACAATAAGTATTTTATAGCCACTTGTTTATTTTGAAAAAATTTCACATATCACCATTAACTTTAAATTTTTATCAATTTAACTATTTACTAAATAGAAAAATTGAATACTTTTATTTCATAAAATTTGGGGTCTTACAATCTCCACTCTTTATGAAATTTCGTCCTCAAAATTTACGTACCTGGTATTTCAAAGAGTTGAGAATACCGTGCTTTCATTTCAGATTCCATCTTTCCCGTCATCATGATTTCTCCATTGCTCATCTGCTGTATTTCAGATATCATTCTAGAATACAGCTTCAAAATAAAGGTTAATTGATATATCACAATTTGTCAACTTAAGTAAGAAAATTCAACTTAGGTAGGACACGCACTAGCGAAGGATATTACTCGTCTCTCCCTTCCTAGTTCTAATCCCGAATCTCCGCCAGAGATCATATCCCTAAGCTCTGATACCAACTGTGACACCCCCAAAATAGGTCCATTCCACCCAACCTATTCTGAGTCGCCAAATACATGGTACAGAAAACAACTATAACTTTATTACAACAATTGTCGTGCAAAATACAACAACACATATGATGTGAGTTTTGATACAAATATATATCAACTGTGACTCTCATCCCAATCTTGGATAGCACGTCATAATGGCACCTTACATAAAGGTATATTCAAAAACTGTTTAAGAAATTAGAATCTTTGGGAAGTGCTCAAGGAAACCTTCGTACATGGGAGCTTATGCGTCTAGGTTATGATAGATATCACATGTCCACAGAATTATCCTTGGTTGACCCAATGGACCCCAAAGAAAAATGAGAAGATTACTATCATATTCTTTCCAATGGTAAGTCTTCTCTTGACATATCATTATCTCCATTGTCTCTAATTGAGAGTTATACTTCAACCAAACACCAAGATTATATAGGTTGTGCTCGTAGATATACCCAGCAAGTGGATGTCCACAACCCTGTCTTATGATGACACGAGGTTGTATGTCATTAGACATCTTGTATGATAGTGGCAAAACACCCTTCCAACGTTGGGTTCGCCTTACCCTATTTGATTCACCAAATATAACTACTAAATGATGTCTAAAATACAACACACTTTTCTATCTTTGTTTGGGAGAACTCCATGACTAGAGACCACCGATTCTATTCCTTGTTACCCCCGGGCCGACCCAAATTTACACTCTTATTACCTGAAAGGAATTATGAAGCAAAAGGGTGAGCTCAACTAGCCTAGTAAATAATATCATGACATAAGATAAATAAATTATCAGTAGCCTTCATCAGTAATAAATCAGAGATTTAGAACATATAGTAGATGATAAAAATTTTCAACCATAGTTGCAGCGGAACGAGCAATCCATTAGAAGAGTCAAATAGACCATAAAGTCTATTATCTTCTCCATGTTAAAAGTCCACCAACAATATTTTATTCCTGTAATATAAATCAACAGTTCCTGTCCACAATCATGTGGATAACTCATAATCATAATTGTAGTTCTAAATTCCTCTTCTCATCCAGGATGAAGATAATTTTCATCACATGTCTTTACCTGAAACATTGAATCTCATGGTTATACAAAACTGAAAAACATAATAACCCTTACAATCCCTTACCTCAAAAGAGCAGTATTTCTGACTGGAATATCGGATGAAAAGCCAAAGAAAACTTGCACTGAATAGCAACTCTCAAATTATCTAAATACTCACTTGAATACGCTCGACAATATAGAGAGAAAGAAAACTTGTTTCTGGTGTGATTTTCAATTCTAACTTAAGCGTCTATTTATAGGAAAATGCTAGAACGCCAAAGGAGACTAAAATATTAAAATAATATTATTTCCTTTAATTTCTACGCCACCCATCATTTGAAAAATCCACCAGCAGCCATCTTGGAAGAGAATTCAACAGCCACATGTTTATAACATAAGTGGGTCCCACCCATAATTTAATAAAAATCACTTTATTTTTTCGAAACTTCAGTAATTCATAGAAAATAGCCCGTTTATCAGAAAAATTCGAATTATATGTCCATTCCACACGAAATCGAATTCTTTACAACTTTGTAGCTTTAAGTTTTTCAAAATTCAAGACATAAAATATCCGAAATCCACAAACGGACGATTTTCAACACCTTTTAAAATTCATAACAAATCAACCGTTAATTTTTAACGGTTCAAAATTTGTGGACATATACTCAAATTATATATGTATACCATATCCAAAAATCACAACGATCCAACTGTCGGATTAAAATTATAACTCACGCAATAGAGTTTTAAGAACACCGATTTGATCTTTTAATACCTCCAATTCAACAAAATATTGATAAAATACCTCAACAGTAATTCATTCATTTATAACCACATAAATTAATCCATCATTTATATCTGAATCAAATAAATATTTTCTTATCATATACATCAATAATTAATTATTCACAAATAATATTACAGAATCACAATTATGACAACCAGGCAGTTCCCAGGAAAGAGGGGGCTTTTCGATAACGATTTCTCCTTACTGTCGCGCAATTAGGTGACCAAACCTCTCCTTGACAGAACTTTCTAGACATTTCCAATAATGCTATCTAATAATATTATTCAATAATATAAATTATTGATCTGATAATGGAGATACTGTGCAGTGACAATTATTGAACAACAATAATATAAAATATCAACGCAACAATTATGAAATCAATAAAATAAAGTATTTGTGACGCCCCCAAAATAGGTCCAATCCACCCAACCTATTCCGAGTCGCCAAATACATGGTACAAAAACAACTACAACTTTATTATTACAATTATCGTGCAAAATACGACAACCCTTATGCTGTGAGTTTAAATACAAATATTGTCTTCTAGACAATATCCATACCCAAATAAGTCCTCATACAATTATTGATATACTATATTACAAAATGGTGAGGACTACTAAAACAACTGTCTTGAACCATCACTCCACACCCCAACTAGTTCCCGCTATATTCTCACCTCCTAAGAAGAAAAATGGAACAATAAGGAAAAGGGTGAGCTCAACTAGCCCAGTAAAGAATATTATGACTAAGATAATGTACAACAAATTATCCTTAGTCTTAACAGGGAAAAATCTAATAGAATACAATAGACAACAAGTTTTAGATCAACAACTGCAGCGGAAATAATAATTCATTAGAAGAGTTAAGTAGAGAATGAAATCTACTATCATCTATTAATTTAAAAGTCCATCATCGATATTTTATCCCTGTAACATCAATCAATATACATCATAAATCAAATATTCATCTTTGAACTACAGGCCAAAGATATTCACCAGTTGGTCATGTTCATCTAAACACCTGTTCATCTTTGTACTACAGGCCAAAGATATTCATCATAAAATCATTCATCTTTGCACTACTGGGCCAAAGATATTCGGATTATATCATCATTTAGGGTGAGGATGATGAAAATATTTTAAAGAAAGCGAATCCAGTGAAACAAAAGAATAAATATTAAGGATTCATACTTTACACAATCCAAGTTCAAAAATACTTCATAAGTAATCAGAGTGGAGTAAAATTCAAGAATGATCAAAACATGGATACAATCAAAGCTAGTATCCATAATAGATATTTTGGACGAAAAATGAAAATTTAATTTTTCTGTGAATAGTGCCGTATACGTGAATACTGCTTATACGTGAATAGTGACTCCGACACTAAAAGATAGAAATTTCATAAAAAAAAATCATCATGCTTTATGAATAGTACTCGTGAATAGTAACTCGTGAATAGTAACCTCAACATGAAAAAGTTCCAAATTTGATAAAAAAGTTCCAACCAATATTTCAGCATAATGATATTAAAGAAATAATATCATTTTTAAAAAAATAATATCCCTTACCTCGCAAAAATAGTACTTCTGACTGGAATACTGGATATAGTGCTGAAAGAACTTGCATCGTATAGCAATACTCAAAGTACTAAAATACTCACAAAATACGTTCGATATTATAGAGAGAGAAAGAGAGAGAAATCTTTAGTTTCTGGTGTGATTTTCAATTCTAACCTAAGCACCCTATTTATAGGAAAATGCTTAGAACACCAAAGAAGAAAATTTAATATAATAATAATATATTTATCAAATTTTCCTTAGCCCGCCACTAGACATCTGATTTCAGCACTTTGCATATGTTAATGATGTCCACAAAATACAAAAAACATTTTTCTTAAAATAAATAATAAAAACATCCAAAAATCAATTATTTCGGAACTACGGAACATCAGTAATTCATAATAAATAGACCTTTTATCAGAAAATTTGAATTTCATGATATTTTATAAGAAATTCAATTCTCTACAACTTTACAGAAGAAAGATTTTTCAAATTCCAAACAGAAATTGACCGAAATCCACATACAGACGATTTTACAGGCTATAATCAAATTTCAGTCAAGAAATGGGGTCCACCGACACACAAAACATGTGTTAATCCTTTAATGCAACAAAAATACTCTTCCTCCTCATATACTCATATATCCCATATTCATTGTAAAAGTATCATCATTATTCTATTATAATAATATAATAAAATATTATTTTATCTGAAAAGATAAAATATCAATTTTTAATAATTGTCACTTTAAAATTTTTCTCCATCTATATCCACATAAAATCAATATTTTCCTCATCATATAAATCAATAATTAATTATTCACAAATAATATTACAAAATCACAAGATCTTGCAACGGTAGCCGTTCGCAGCGAGGAAAGAGGGGCTTTCAATAAGAATTTCTCCTTACTAGCGCAATTAGGTGACCAAACCTCTCCTTAGATGAACTTTCTAGACATTGCCAATAATGTTATCTAATAATATTATTCAGATAATATGAATTATTGCACCGATAATGGAAAATACTGTGTAGTGACAATTATTGAAACAACAGTAATATAAAATATTAATGCAGCAATTATTGAATCAATAAAATAAAATACTAAACAGTAATTACTATAACAATTATTGAGTAGTGCCTTCTTACGTAAGAATCAATAATTGGTGCAATACCGTGTGCTACTGTGTACCAACGCATATTACTGTGTTTTAACCAACGGGTATTTCAACAGTATTAACGGTAACAACTACGTCGTTATTTATAAACAACTCATACTTGTAGTTTTCTTCATCTAATTGCTTTCCGTTATGGGGCCCACACAAGGTCGCTGCTACCGTCGCATTTAATATTCTCGACAAAGAAGAATATTCCACGACCAAACGAATATTCTCTGACAACAATGAGTATTTTATAACCACTTGCTTATTTAAAAATATTTGCGCATTTTACCCATAACTAACCACATTAATCAATTCAACCCTTACTATTTCAAAATAATAAATAGAGGAAATTAAATCTTCATTTATAAAAAGTTGGGGCCTTACAACCTCCCCTCTTTTTGAAATTTCGTCCTCGAAATTGACATGCGTAGGACATGCTCCTTCCCATCTAAGATCTTGACTGGTACCTCCTCGTACGTTAAATCTTCTGCTATCTCGTATGGTTCTAACTTAATAATCTGGTTCGGGTCGTCCACATATTTACGTAACATCGATACGCGAAAAATGTTATGAACACGCGTCATACTTGGCGGTAAAACGAGTCTATAGGCCACAGTTCCTATTCAATCGAGGATTTCAAATGGACTAATAAATCAAAGGTTGAGATTTCTTCTCTTCATCAACTCTTACTTCTAGAATAACGCCTTCTTGCACCTTCTTCTTTATATTCATCAGCTCTAGGTCTGTAGCTTGAACAACTTTAAATTTATTGATTAAAGTCGATTCTAATCGTATATTTACTATCTTCACGTAGGTTCAAATATTCGCACTTGTAAACGCATATGATCTTCTGCTCAACGCGTCAGCTACCACGTTTGCTTTTTTAGGATGGTATGGTCAGAACATGTGCCGAAATGAGTCTCCTCTTGAGTTCTTTGAAGATCTTCCCATATTCCTTGCTCCATTGGAATTTTGTATCTCTACGAGTCAGCTACGTTAATGGAATAGTGATTCGAGAATATCCTTCAACGAATCTCCGATAATAACCAACTAAGACTAGAAAGCTACGTATTTCGATTACTAACTTATGTTGCTCTCAACTTTGACTTATATCCCAACCTTGGATAGCACGTCACAATGACACCTATCAGTTTACTATCACATAAATATGGCATCCCCTACGGAGAGTCTGGCTTCGGTGCATTCCACAAAGGAAGTCACCAGATAGAGGCTCGGGTACCAAATTCTATAGTTGAATTTTTAACTCCTGAAGTTAAATAGGAGCCATGAGATTTTAGAAATGGGTTTTGTACCGGGTTCAAAGTCGATACAAAATTCAATATCACACTCTGGGAGTAGGCCAGGAAATTTTTCAGGAAATACGTCAGGAAATTTACTAACAATAGAAATATCATTCAAATTTGACATATTTTTGTTCAAGTCCATAACATGGCTAAGAAAGCTTGACATACATTTTTCAATAAACGAATGACTTTACGGCTTGATATAAAAGAGTTTGACTTCATTGGTTTGGTTGCTTAAATTCGAATAACAGGTTGCTTAGGAATATGAAAACTAATAACCTTACAAAAGCAATCAATTTTAGCATGATGAGTGGTTGACCAATCCATCCCTAAAATCACATCAAAAGTAAGTATCTTTAAAGAGATAAGATCAACAGTTAATGTGATGGTGCCAACTTGGATCAAACAAGATTTATAAACAGTGGATGTAACGAAAGTTTCTCATAACAGAGTTTAAACAGATAAGTCAAAGTTTAATTTTCTCCGGAGTCAAGTTTAAACGTTGAGTATAAGCAGGAGAGATAAATGAATGGGTAGAACCGGTATCTAATAAGGTATACACTTCGTAAGAATTTATAATTAACTAACACGTGCTAACTTCGTTCGGATTCCTCGTATTCTGACCAGTCACGACAAACGCTCTTCCAGGAACCGTTGACTTTGACTTTTCTGGGACAGCCTTTTGAGTCACCATCCCCGCTGGACTGGGTTTCGCTACAGGACAATCTCGAGCTATATGACCGTCCATTCCGTAACTAAAACATACCTTGGAAGGTTGTGAATAGTTTGGACTTATGTGTCCCTATTCTCCGCATCTGTAGCATCTATCTGGCAGTCTTTCTCCTCCTCCAAAATTCGTTGCTGGTGTTGGTGCCGACGTCTTCCCGTCATTGTTGAATCTTCTCTTGTTGAAATTTCCACTTGAATTATTTCTTCTATTACCTTGGCCATGATTACCACTAAAGTGGTTACCACTTCTGGCATGATAGTTTCCACCACGATGGTTAACATTGTTCCGATGACCGTTGCCACCGGTACGATTATCATCGAGTTGTTGGTCATTATTCTTCAGTTGAGCCGACTCATTATAGCATTCCAATAACTGAGCCCTATTCACAACATCTGAATATAAACAAAGTTTGTGAGAAATGAGGTATTGACGTATTTTGGGTTTCAAACATCGCAGAAACATTCGTGTCATTCTCTCCTCATTATCAACCAAATGGGATGCAAATTGAGACAACTCGGCAAACTTAGCTTCATACTGCGACACGTTCATATTTTTTTGCTCCAGCTTGATGAACTCTACCTCCTTCATGTGACGAATACTTTCGGGAAAGTACTTGTCGTTGAATAATTCTTGGAACTTCTCCCAAGACATCTTGATCATGGTAGTTGAGTACGCTTTTTCTGATTCCCACCAATAATCGCCTCTCCTCGTAACATGAAAGTGGCGAAAGGAACCTTTTGCTCCTCGAGCATCCCAAGACATCAAATATCTTAGTGATCTCGCTTTATCCACGTCTCTCGCCGTAAGTGGTTCTGGCTTTCCCAAAAACTCAGGCGGTCCTAACTCCTTGAACTGCTTAGCGGTGACCATCCGTGAGTTGCTAGTGTTTCCACCTGCATTTTGAACAGTAGTCTTTCTCATTTGGTTTTGCATGAATTCTAGAAAGTTCCTAAACATACCATCGTTCGTCATCTGCTCAGTGGTGTTGTTTACAGGAAGAACATTACCTGCCTGTTGCACGTTCTGCTCGTTGGTGATCAAAGATGTCTCCACGGTCTCAATTACTCCACTGTTAACATTCTCAGTCGACATTCTGAAATACTGCCATAAAACAAGGGTTAATTAAACAAATTAACAAATCACATAATACCCCTATATTATGACCGACCAACAAATAAACTTAGGTAGGACACACTAGCGAAGGATTTACTCCTCTCTCCCCTCCTAGTTCTATTCCCCGATCTCTGCCAGAGATCATATCCCTAAGCTCTGATACCAACTGTGACGCCCCCAAAATAGGTCCAATCCACCCAACCTATTCTGAGTTGCCAAATACATGGTACAGAAACAACTACAACTTTATTATTATAATTGTCGTGCAAAATACGACAACACTTATGCTGTGAGTTTAAATACAAATATTGTCTTCTAGACAATATCCATACCCAAATAAAGTCCTCATACAATTATTGATACACTATATTACAAAATGGTGAAGACTACTAAAACAACTATCTTGAACCATCACTCCACACCCCAACTAGTTCCCGCTATATTCTCGCCTCCTGAGAAGAAAAATGGAACAAAAAGGAAAAGGCTGAGCTCAACTAGCCCAGTAAATAATATTATGACTAAGATAATGTACAACAAATTATCCTTAGTCTTCAACAGGGAAAAATCTAATAGAATACAATAGACAACAAGTTTTAGATCAACAACTGCAGCGGAAACAATAATTCATTAAAAGAGTTAAGTAGAGAATGAAATCTACTATCATCTATGAATTTAAAAGTCCATTATCGATATTTTATCCCTGTAACATCAATCAATATACATCATAAATCATATATTCATCTTTGCACTACAGGCCAAAGATATTCACCAGTTGGTCATGTTCATCTAAACACATGTTCATCTTCGCACTACGGGCCAAAGATATTCAGTTATATCATCATTTAGGACTGAGGATGATGAAAAATATTTTAAAGAAAACGAATCCAGTGAAACAAAAGAATAAATATTAAAGATTCGTACTTTACACAATCCATGTTCAAAAATACTTCATAAGTAATTAGAGTGGAGTAAAGTTCAAGAATGATCAAAACATGGATACAATCAAATCTAGTATCCATAATAGATATTTTGGACGAAAAACAAAAATTTAATTTTTCTGTGAATAGTGTCGTATTCGTGAATAGTGCCGTATACGTGAAT
The DNA here is from genome assembly GCA_020205615.1 of Panax quinquefolius. Lineage (NCBI taxonomy): Eukaryota > Viridiplantae > Streptophyta > Magnoliopsida > Apiales > Araliaceae > Panax > Panax quinquefolius. Next base: position 70,514,396 of record CM035167.1, on the reverse strand, counting down.
AGTGTCGTATACGTGAATAGTGACTCCGACACTAAAAGATAGAAATTTCACAAAAAAAAATCATCATGCTTCGTGAATAGTACTCGTGAATAGTAACTCATGAATAGTAACTCATGAATAGTAACTTATGAATAGTAACCCCGACATGAAAAAGTTCTAAATTTGATAAAAAGTTCCAACCAATATTTCGGCATAATGATATTGAAGAAATAATATCATTTTTTTAAAAAATAATATCCCTTACCTCGCAAAAAAGTACTTCTGACTGGAATACTGGATATAGTGCTGAAAGAACTTGCACCGTATAGCAATACTCAAAGTACTAAAATACTCACAAAATACGTTCGATATTATAGAGAGAGAAAGAGAGAGAAATCTTTAGTTTCTGGTGTGATTTTTAATTCTAACATAAGCACCCTATTTATAGGAAAATGCTTAGAACACCAAAGAAGAAAATTTAATATAATAATAATATATTTATCAAATTTTTCTTAGCCCGCCTCTAGACATCTGATTTCAGCACTTTGCATATGTTAATGATGTCCACAAAATACAAAAAATGTTTTTCTTAAAATAAATAATAAAAACTTCCAAAAATCAATTATTTCGAAACTACGGAACTTTAATAATTCATAATAAATAGCGCTTTTATCAAAAAAATTGAATTGCGCGACCTTATATAGGAAATTCAATTCTCTACAACTTTGCAGAAGAAAGCTTTTCCAAATTCCAAACAGAAATTGACCGAAATTCACATACGGACGATTTTACAGGCTATAATCAAATTTCAGTCAAGAAATGGGGTCCACCGACACACAAAACATGTGTTAATCATTTAATGCAACAAAAATACTCTTCCTCCTCATATACTCATATATTCCACATTCATTGTAAAAATATCATCATTATTCTATTATAATAATATAATAAAATATTATTTTATCAAAAAAGATAAAATATCAATTTTTAACAATTGTCACTTTAAAAATTTTCTCCATCTATATCCACATAAAATCAATATTTTCCTCATCATTTAAATCAATAATTAATTATTCACAAATAATATTACGTAATCACAAGATCTGGCAACGTGCGATTCTCGAGGAAAGGGGGCTTTCCAATAAGAATTTCTCCTTACTAGTGCAATTAGGTAACCAAACCTCTCCTTAGACAGAACTTTCTAGACATTGCTAATAATGTAATCTAATAATATTATTCAGATAATATGAATTATTGCACCGATAATGGAAAATACTGTGTAGTGACAATTATTGAAAAAACAGTAATATAAAATATTAACGCAATAATTATTGAATCAATAAAATAAAAAATCGAATAAAGAATTATCGTAACAATTATTGAGTAGTGCCTTCTCACGTAAGAATCAATAATTGGTGCAATACCGTAGGTGTCTCTTGTCTGCAACAACGCATATTACTATGTTTTAACCAGGGTATTTCAACAAAGATAATCTGTGAACAACTACGCCGCTTATTTATAAACAACTCATACTTGTAGTTTTCTTCATCCAATTGCTTTCAAGTTATGGGGCCCACACAAGGTGCGTAGTCGCATTTAATATGCTCCCGACAAAGAAGAATATTCCACGACCAAACGAATATTCTCCGACAACAATGAGTATTTTATAACCACTTGCTTATTTAAAAATATTTGCGCATTTTACCCATAACTAACCACATTAATCAATTCAACCCTTACTATTTCAAAATAATAAATAGAGGAAATTAAATCTTCATTTATAAAAAGTTGGGGCCTTACAGTATTGAACAGTAACTACTGTAACAATAATTGAGTAGTGCCTTCTTACGTAAGAATCAATAATTCAAAATATCAGGTAATACAAATTGTATTGTTACGTGCAACAACACGTATTACTTTACTTTACCCACCGGGTATTCCAACAGTGTTAACGGTAACGATTACGCCGTTATTTATAAAAACTCAAATTTTTTATTTTCTTCACCCGACAGTTATTCTGTTATGGGGCCCACAAATGACTGCGCCGTCGTACGAATATTCCCCGACAACAAGAATATTCCACGACCAAATGAATATTCCCCGATAATAATAAGTATTTTATAGCCACTTGCTTATTTTGAAAAAATTTCACATATCACCTGTGACGCCCCCAAAATAGGTATACATCACCAATTCTGAGTTGTCAATACATGGTACAGAAACAACTACAACTTTATTATTACAACAAGAAAGCGTGAGTTTGAATACAAATATTATCTTCTAGACAATATCTATACTCAAATAAATCCTCATCACATTTATTGATATATTATTTTACAAAATGGTGAGGACTACTAAACAATCCTTTCTAAAACCTTCATTCCATACCCCAGACTGCATTACTCGCTATATTCTCGCCTCCCGAGAAGAAAAATGGAACAAAAAGGAAAAGGGTGAGCTCAATTAGCCCAAGAAAGAATATTATGACTAAGATAATATACAACAAATTATCGTTAGTCTTCAACAGGAAAAATCTAATAGAATACAATAGACAACAAATTTTAAATCAATATCAAGTAGTGGAAATAATAATTCATTAGAAGAGTTAAGTAGAGAATGCAAACTACTATCTTCTATGTATGAATTTAAAAGTTCATCGTCTCATCTTTTATCCCCGTAACATCAACCAATATATATCCGAATCAAATATTCATCTTTGCACTATGTGCCAAAGATATTCATCACCGTCATCATTCATCTAAACACATGTTCATCTTTGCACTACGGGCCAAAGATATTCTTCAGAAATCATTCATCTTTGCACTACAGGCCAAAGATATTCCATAATATCATCATTTAAGACTGAGGATGATGAAAAATATTTTTTTAAAGAATCCAGTGAAACAAAATGACAAGGATTAAGGATTAAGGATTTGTACTTTATTTTATCCATGTTCAAAAATACCTCAAAAATAATCATAGTGGTGTAAAATTCAAGAATGATCAAAACATGGATACAATCAAAACTAGTATCCAGAATAGATATTTTGGACAAAAAGAAGAAATTTTATTTTTCGGTGAATAGTGCCGTATACGTGAATAGTGCCGTAAACGTGAATAGTAACTCCGACACAAAAGATAGAAATTCCACAAAAAACATCTTCACGTTTCATGAATAGTACTCGTGAATAGTAACTCGTGAATAAGAAACTCATGAATAGTAACCCGATATGAAAAAGTTCCAAATTTGATAAAAGTTCCAACCAATATTTCAAAGATAATGATATTGAAGAAATAATATCATTTGAGAAGAAAATAACATCCCTTACCTCGAAAGATTAGTACTTCTAATGGAAATAGGGTATAAGGTTGCAGGAACTTGCACCGCCTAACAATACTCAAAGTATACTCAAAATACTCACAAGAATACGCTCGATAATATAGAGAGAGAAAACTTCAGTTTCTAGTGTGATTTTTAATTCTAACCTAAGCACCCTATTTATAGGAAAATGCTTAGAACACCAAAGTAGAAAATTTAATAAAATATTAATATATATTATAAATTTCCTTAGCCCATCTTTGAAGATCTGATTTTAGCAATTAATATCACATGTTAGCCCAGTTAAATGCAAAAAAACGTTTTTCTTTAAAATAATAATTAAAACTTCCAAAAATCAATTATTTCGGAGCTTCAGAACTTCAATAATTCACAATAAATAGCCTTTTTATCAGAAAATTCGAATCTCGCGTGTTTTTATAGGAAATTCAATTCTCTAAAACTTTGCGTAAGAAAGTTTTCCAATTCCAAATGTAAATTGATCGAAATCCACAAACGGACAATTTTATGTGCTATAATCAAATTTCAAATCAATAAATGGGGTCCACCGAGCATGTTTAACATGTTTTAAACATTTATTGTAACAAAAATACTCTTCCTCCTCGTATACTTATATATCCCACATTCGTTGTAAAATATCACCATTATTATATTATTAATATATAATAATATATTTAAATGAATTATTTTATCGTAAAAGATAAAATTTCAATTTTCAACAATTGTCACATTAAAATTTTCTCCATCTATATCCACATAAAATTAATATTTTCCTCATCATATGAATCAATAATTAATTATTCAAAAATAATATGACAGAATCACAATATGTGACAACCGTGCGCTCTCAGGAAAGAGGGGCTTTCAATAAGAATTTTTCCTCATTGGCAAGCAATTAGGTGACCAAACCTCTCCTTAGATGTAACTTTCTAGACATTGCCAATAATGTTATCTAATAATATTATTCGATAATATGAATTATTGCTTCGATAATGAAAAATATTGTGTAATGACAATTATTCAAACAATAGCAATATAAAATATCAACGCAAACAATTATTAACTCAATAAAAAATTTGAGCAAGAATTCATCGTAACCATTATCGAGTAGTGCCTTCTCACGTAAGAATCAATAATTGGTGCAATACCGGTGCTACCGTGTTTTAAACCACCGAGTATTTTAACAAAGATTAGCAGAATAACTACGCTTATTATTTTTAACCAACTTATATTTGTCGTTTTCTTCATCCAATCGCGTTATATGGGCCCACACATGGTACGCAACCGTCGCATTTAATATTCCCCACAGCATTTAATATTCCACGACCAAACGAATATTCCCTTAACAACAATGAATATTTTATAATCACTTGCTTATTTTGAAATATTTGTGTATTTTACCCCTAACTATCCACATTAATCACATCAACCCTTACTATTTCAAAATAATAAATAGAGAAAATTAAATTTCATTAATAATAAGTTGGGGTCTTACAACCTCCCTCCTTATGAAATTTCATCCTCGAAATTGACGTCGACGTACTCGGTGTTTCAAAAGGTGAGGATACCTCGCTTTCATTTCCGTTTCCAATTCCTGTGTCATTTCCTCTATAGCATGATTCCTCCACAAAACTTTAACTTGTGGTATGACCTTTCTTGGCGTAGGACATGCTCCTTCCTATCCAAGATCTTGACGGTACCTCCTCACACGTTAAGTCTTGGCTATTTCATCCGGTTCTAATTTATAACGTGGTTCGGGTCTTTCACATATTTATTTAAGTATGATATGTGAAACACATTATGAACACGAGACATACTTGGAGGTAACGCAAGTCTATAGGCTACATTTCCTACTCGGTCAAGAATTTGAAATGGACCAATAAATCGTGGATTGAGCTTTCCTCTCTTCCCAAATCATGTAACTCCCTTCCATGGAGCAACTCGCAACAATACATGATCCCCTACACTAAATTCCACGTCCTTTCGATGAAGATCCGCATAACTCTTTGTCGATCTTGTGCCGTTTGTATACGTTGTCGAATCATTTGAATCTTTTCGGTAGTCATACATACTAACTCGGGTCCCAACAATGTTGCTTCACCCACCTCATCCCAACATATTGGAGAACGACATTTTCGTCCATATAATGCTTCGAATGGAGCAACACCTATACTTGCCTGATAACTGTTGTTGTAGGAGAATTCCACCAATGGTAAATACTTATCCCAACTGCCCTTGAAGTCTAGGACACAGAGTCTTAATAGATCTTCAAGAGTTTGAATAGTCCTCTCTGATTGTCCGTCTGCTTAGGGATGGTATGTCAACTAAATCGCAAAACTGCGCCCATAGCTTTTTGCAAGCTAACCCAAAATCTTGAAGTGAATCTTGGGTCACGATCCAAAACTATGGATACCGGCATGCCATGCAACCTCACAATCTCATTCACGCACATACTAGCAAGACGCGTTCAAGGAATAAGTCTCTCGATCGGCAAGAAATGAGCAGACTTGGTTAATCTATCAACAATAACCCAAATAGCATTGATGCCTTGAGAAACCGTAGGAAGACCCGTGAACGAAATCCATGGTAATGTGTTCCCACTTCCATTTCGGAATCTCAAGTGGTTGCAACGGACCCTTAGGTACCGGATGCTCCGCCTTTACACGTTGACAAGTTAAACACATTGAGATAAACTTTGCAATCTCTCTCTTCATATTGTTCCACCAAAATGTATGTGAAGATCACGATACATTTTAGTACTTCCAGGATGGATTGCAAATGGTGTATTGTGTGCCTCCATCATAATCTTGTACTTCAAATCGTGAGTCATTAGGAACACAAAGTCTAGAGTGGACTCAAGTATTCCTTCTTCATCAATTCTCGCCTTCGAATAGCTCCTTCTTGTACTTTCTTCTTCATACGCATCATTTCCGATTTGGCTTGAGCAACCTTAACTTTTTCTATTAAAGTTGGCTCTGTCGTATACTTGACATCATCGTACTCGTTCCTCAAGATATGATCTTCTACTCAACGCGCCTACTACCACGTTCGCCTTTCCAAGATGGTATGAATAGTGTGGTCGTAGTCTTTCAATAGCTCGAGCCAACGTCATTGCCAAGATGTTGAGTTCTTTTTGAGTGAAGAAATATTTAAGGCTTTTATGGTCGAATATATCTCCACTTTCTCCCCATATAGATAGTGCCTCCATATTTTTAAGCTGAAACGATGGGCCGCTAACTCTAGATCATGAGTAGGATAATTCCTCTCATACTCTTTAAGTTGTCGCGAGGCATAGGCTATGACTTTCCCACGTTGCATGAGAACACATCCTAACCCTTTGCTCGAAGCATCATTGTCAGATAACAAATCCATCCGAACCAGATGGTATTGTTAGAACAGTGCCAAATAAGTCTCCTCTTAAGCTCTTGGAAACTCTTCTCGCATTCTTCACTCCAAACGAATTTTGTATCCTTCCGAAGTTAGCCGAGTTAATGGAGTAGCGATTCGAGAAAACCCTTCCACGAATCTCCGATAATAACCACTAAGCCCAAAAGCTACGACTTGACCACCGACTTGGTTGTTCTAACTTTGTATTGCTTCAATCTTCACCGAATCAACAGATACTCCATGTTTCGACACCACGTGCCCAAGGAATGCTACTTCCTTGCCGTAACTTGCATTTCTTTAATTTGGCATATAGTTTGTTTTCACGAAGCCTTTGGAGTACCGACAAATGGTGCTCATGATCTTCACGACTTTTGGAATATATAAGGATGTCATCAATAAAGACAACAACGAATCGATCCAAATATTCCTTGAATACTCGGTTCATCATATCCAAGAAAGCCGCAGGAGCATTAGTTAGTCCGAAAGACATGACTAAGAATTCATAATGCCCATACCGAAGTTTCAAGGCGTCTTTTGAATATCCTCGATTCTAATCTTGGTGATGATATCGAAGCTAAGATCGATTTTTGAAAAGAATTGTGCCCTTGCAATTGGTCAAACAAGTCATCAATACGAGGTAGAGGATACCTATTCTTGATGGTGACATGGTTTAATTCGATAGTCAATACAAAGTCGCATACTCCCGTCTTTTTTTCTTTACAAATAAAACAGAGCACCCCAAGGAGATGTACTAGGACGAATGAAACCGATGTCCAACAATTCCTCGTAGTTGGACCTTTAACTCTGAAGTTCAATAGGAGCCATTCGATATGGGGTTTTAGAAATGGGCTTTGTACCAAAGTTCAAGATCAATAAAGAATTCAACTTCACGCGCTCGGGGATGATCGGAAGTTCTTCTGGAAATACGTCGATGAAAGTCAATAACAACGGGAATATTATTCAAATTTGACGTGTCTTTATTCAAATCCATAACATGGGCTAAGAAAGCTTGACATCCGCTTTTCAATAAACGAATAGCTTTATGATTAGATATGACATGTTGATTGATTTTAATTGTTTAGTTGCTTAAATTGCATACAACAAAGTTGGTTAGGAATATGAAAACTAACAACCTTACGAAAATAATCAATTTTGGCATGATGAGTAGTTAACCAATCAATCCCTAAAATCACATCAAAAGCAAGTATCTTTAAAGAGATAAGGTCAACGGTGTAAGGTGATGGTGCCAACTTGAATCAAACAAGATTTATAAATAGTGGATGTGATGAAAGTTTCTCCTAACTGAGTTTCCACAGATAGGTCAAAGTCTAATTTCTCCCGAGTCAAGTTTAAACGTTGAGCACATGCAGAGAGATAAATGAATGGGTAGCACCCCAGATCAAGTAAGGTATAAACTTCGCAAGAATTTATAAATAGCTTACCCGTGATCACCTCGCTTTGGGTTCCTCGCATTTTGACCATCACAACAAACGCTCTTCCGGAATCGTTGACTTTGACTTTTCTCGGGACGATCTTTTGAGTCACCGTCCCTCATTGAACTAGGTTTCGCCATCGCATAATCTCGGCGATATGTCATTCCTTTCCACAATTATAGCATACCTTGAATTGTTGTGGGACAGCTTGACCGATATGTCCCTCTTTCCGCATTTATAGCATACGACCGGTGGTCGTTTCCTCCCTTAGAACCGATTCTTGTCAAACCTCGTCAGTCTTCATATGGTCGTTGTTAAATCTCCTCTTTTAAAATCTCCTCCCGACTCGCTTCTTCATTTTCATATGCCATGATTACCACAGAGTGGTTACCATTTTTTGTCTGTTCTGCTTTTCTCCGCTAGTTATCATTATTACATTGATCGCTATCTCTCGACACGATCCTAGTTGTGGTCCTCGTTAACCATACTCGTTATCTCGCTTCTAATAATTGAGCCCCATTTACAACATCTCGAATAGAGAGAAAGTTTATGAGAAATGAGATATCGACGTACGCTTGGGTTTCAAACCTCTAAGAAACATCCGCGTCATACGTTCTTCATTCTCCACCAAATGAGGTGCAAACACGGATAACTCGCAAACTTTGCCTCGCATCTTGAGACACCGTCATGTTGTTTTGCTCTAATCGATGAACTCCACTTCCTTCATATGATTTAACACTTTCAAGAAAGTATTTGTCATTAAATAATTTCAAACATTTCCCAAGACATGCTTTGAAAAGTACCGGATGGGTACGCTTCACGACTCCCACCAAAGAGTCGCGCCTTGCCACCGGAACATAAAGGTGGCGAATGGAACCTTCTGTTCTTCTCTGTGCATCCCAAGACATCGAATATCTTGGTAATTTATTTGACCCATGTTTCCGCCCATGATCGGATCCGGCTTTCCCTTAAATTTCGGTGGTCCCAACTCTTTGAATCGCTTGTCGTGATAACAAGTGAATTGCTATCATTTCCTCCTGTATTTTGAACATGAGTCTCCCTCGTGTGATTTTGCATGAACTCGCAAAAGCTTCTAAACATCCCCTCGCTCATCATCCGCTCGTTGGTGTTGTTCACGGGAGGAACATTGCCACTGTTGCACGTTCTCCTCGTTGGTGAGTACAGCGTCTCCACGGTCTCATTTCCATTGTTAATATTCTCAATCGACATTCTCAAAATCGCATCATAAAACAAGGGTTAATTAAGGAAATCAATATATCACATAATATCCCTATATCTTGACCAACTAAAAAATAAGCTTAGGTAGGACACACTAGCGAAGGATTTACTCGCTCTCCCCTTCTAGTTCTATTCCCGATCTCCGCCAGAGATCATATCCTAAGCTCGATACCAACCTGTGACGCCCCAAAATAGGTATACATCACCTATTACGAGTTGTCAATACATGGTACGTAAACAACTACAACTTTATTATTACAACAAGAAAGCGTGAGTTTGAATACAAATATTATCTTCTAGACAATATCTATACTCAAATAAATCCTCATCACATTTATTGATACATTATTTTACAAAATGGTGAGGACTACTAAACAATCCTTTCTAAAACCTTCATTCCATACCCAGGCTACTGCACTCGCTTATATTCTCGCCTCCCGAGAAGAAAAATGGAACAAAAAGGAAAAGGGTGAGCTCAACTAGCCCGGTAAAGAATATTATGACTAAGATAATATACAACAAATTACCGTTAGTCTTCAACAGGAAAAATCTAATAGAATACAATAGACAACAAATTTTAAATCAATATTCGCAGCGAAAATAATAATTCATTAGAAGAGTTAAGTAGAGAATGCAAACTACTATCTTCTATGTATGAATTTAAAAGTTCATCGTCTATCTTTTATCCCTGTAACATCAACCAATATATATCTGGAATCAAATATTCATCTTTGCACTACAGGCCAAAGATATTCATCAGTTGGTCGTGTTCATCTAAACACATGTTCATCTTTGCACTACGGGCCAAAGATATTCTTCAGAAATCATTCATCTTTGCACTACAGGCCAAAGATATTCCATAATATCATCATTTAAGACTAAGGATGATGAAAAATATTTTTTTAAAGAATCCAGTGAAACAAAATGACAAGGATTAAGGATTAAGGATTCGTACTTTATTTTATCCATGTTCAAAAATACCTCAAAAATAATCAAAGTGGTGTAAAATTCAAGAATGATCAAAACATGGTTACAATCAAAACTAGTATCCAGAATAGATATTTTGGACAAAAAGAAGAAATTTTATTTTTCGGTGAATAGTGCCGTATACGTGAATAGTGCCGTAAACGTGAATAGTAACTCCGACACCAAAAGATAGAAATTCCACAAAAACCATCTTCACGCTTCATGAATAGTACTCGTGAATAGTAATTCGTGAATAGTAACTCATGAATAGTAACCCCGACATGAAAAAGTTCCAAATTTGATAAAAAGTTCCAACCAATATTTCAGCATAATGATATTGAAGAAATAATATCATTTGAGAAGAAAATAACATCCCTTACCTCGAAAGATTAGTACTTTAAATTTGGAATCTAGGGTATAAGGTCACAGGAATTTGCACCGCCTAACAATACTCAAAGTATACTCAAAATACTCACAAGAATACGCTCGATAATATAGAGAGAGAAAACTTCAGTTTCTAGTGTGATTTTCAATTCTAACCTAAGCATCCTATTTATAGGAAAATGCTTAGAACACCAAAGTAGAAAATTTAATAAAATATTAATATATATTATAAATTTCCTTAGCCCATCTTTGAAGATCTGATTTTAGCAATTAATATCACATGTTAGCCCACTTAAATGCAAAAAAACGTTTTTCTTTAAAATAATAATTAAAACTTCCAAAAATCAATTATTTCGGAGCTTCGAAACTTCAATAATTCACAATAAATAACCCTTTTATCAGAAAATTCGAATCTCGCGAGTTTTTATAGGAAATTCAATTCTCTACAACTTTACTGGAAGAAAGTTTTTCCGAATTCCAAACAGAAATTGACCGAAATCACAAACGGACAATTTTACAGTTATAATCAAATTTCGGATCAATAAATGGGGTCCCACCGAGCATGTTTAACATGTTTTAAACATTTATTGCAACAAAATACTCTTCCTCCTCGTATACTCATATATCCCACATTCGTTGTAAAAATATCACCATTATTATATTATTAATATATAATAATATATTTAAATGAATTATTTTATCGAAAAAGATAAAATTTCAATTTTCAACAATTGTCATATTAAAATTTTCTCCATCTATATCCACATAAAATTAATATTTTCCTCATCATATGAATCAATAATTAATTATTCACAAATAATATGATGTAATCACAATATTGACAACCAGCAGGTTCAGGAAGAAAGGGGCTTTCAATAAGAATTTCTCCCATCGCACGCAATTAGGTGACCAAACCTCTCCTTAGACGTAACTTTCTAGATATTACCAATAATGTTATCTAATAATATTATTCGGATAATATGAATTATTGCTTCGATAATGAAAAATATTGTGTAATGACAATTATCAAACAACAAAGAATATAAAATATCAACGCAAACAATTATTAACTCAATAAAATCTTTGAAGCAAGAATTATCGTAACCATTATTGAGTAGTGCCTTCTCACGTAAGAATCAATAATTGGTGCAATACTGCAGCTACTCTTGTGTTTTAACCACCGAGTATTTTAACAAGATAATCTGTGTAATAACTATTTGTTATTTTTAACCAACTTATATTTGTCGTTTTCTTCATCCAATCGCTTTTCAGTTATGGGGCCCACACATGGCTACGTAAATGCATTTAATATTCCCCACAAGCAAGACGAATATTCCACGACCAAACGAATATTCCCCGACAGCAATGAATATTTTATAACCACTTGCTTATTTTGAAATATTTGCGTATTTTACCCCTAACTATCCACATTAATCACATTAACCCTTACTATTTCAAAATAATAAATAGAGAAAATTAAATTTTATTAATAATAAGTTGGGGTCTTACATCACCCTTAAATTTAACTTTTTATCAATTTAACTATTTACTAAATAGAAAAATTGAATACTTTTATTTCATAAAATTCGGGGTCTTACAAATTGGCCACTATAATTGAAAATTACTCAAGCCATGTGAAGAACATATATATACTGACATTATTTCTTCCTACTGTCAAACGAATTTAGCATACAATTGTTGTCTAAACATAATCTCTAATCATAACTATAACTAATTATCATCAACAGATTACATAACCACAATTCACAGAAAACTAGAATTCACAGAGTTTGAAACTTTATGCCTTAAATTCATACATGTGTATATAAAATACTAATATAATGAACATACCTTCAATTTGCTAATACAATCCTTGCTAATTGCTGGAAATTGCTTACGTTCTCTCTCAAATTCTCTCAAGCTCCTTCTCAATTCTCTCGTGTGCTCTCTTTCTCTCTCTTCTCAAGATATTGGCTAAACTAACTTAAGCGTAAACAAATAAACCGATAAACCTTAATACTAATACTAATTAGGATATCAGTTATAATTACATTATATTTATTATTTTAATTTATTTTATTTAATTTAAATAAACTAGAAATCCCAAAAGCCATAAGGCTTGTTTGGCAAAACCCTTTAACTATTAAAGAATTAATATATTAAGCCTTGTTTGTTAAAAAACTAAATTAAACTACTTTAATTTATTTTAATAAATCCTTATAATATAGTTATTTGTCACACTATATTTAATCAAGCTTTCATATTTATTTTAATTAATGCAAATCATATTTAATTAAATAAATCCTTTAATCACATAACACAATACAAATAATTAATCATTTAAATTGAAATATCAATATAATAATAATTTCCTTAATTCATCAATTATTTATTTAACAAATAATTCTCCAAATAAAATTAAATCAATTAAACAAATATTTATTCAACGATAATCACATCCATTAAATATTTATATAAATCAATAAATATTTAATATTACATTTAAAATTCTGGAATGTTACAATCTCGTTCAGTTCTAATTCAATAATGTGGTTCGGGTCTTTCACATATTTACGTAACATAGATATGTGAAAAACGTTATGAACACGAGACATACTTGGCGGTAAGGCGAGTCTATAGACCACAGTTCCTACTCGATCGAGGATTAGAAATGGGCCAATGAATCGAGGATTGAGCTTTCCCCTCTTTTCAAATCTCGTAACTCCTTTCTATGGAGCAACACGTAACAACACATGATCTCCAATATTGAATTCCACATCCTTTCGATGAAGATCAGCATAACTCTTTTGTCGATCTTGTAAGGTTTTTATACGTTGTCGGATCGTTTGAATCTTTTTTCGTAGTCATACGTACCAAATCCGATCCCAACAACGTTGCTTCACCCACCTCATCCCAGCAAACTGGAAAACGAAACTTTTTTCCATACAATGCCTCAAATGGAGCCATGCCAATACTTGCTTGATAACTGTTGTTGTAGAAAAACTCCACCAATGGTAAGAACTTGTCCCAACTTCCTTTGAAGTCAAGGACACAGAGTCTTAATAAATCTTCAAGAGTTTGAATAGTCCTCTCCGACTGCCCGTCCGTTTGAGGATGATATGCCGAACTAAATCGTAAATCCGTGCCCATAGCTTTTTGCAAACTAACCCAAAATCGTGAAGTGAATCTTGGGTCTCGATCAGAAACTATGGATACTGGCATACCATGCAATCTTACAATCTCGTTTATGTACATACGAGCAAGACGTTCAAGTGTATAAGTTTCTCGTATCGGTAAGAAATGAGCAGACTTGGTTAATCGATCAACAATGACCCAAATCTCATCTATGCCTTCAGAAATCTTGGGAAGGCCAGTAACGAAATCCTCGGTAATATGCTCCCACTTCTATTCTGGAATTTCAAGTTGTTGTAATGGACCTTTTGGCACTTGATGCTCCGCCTTGATTCGTTGACAACTTAGACACCTTGAGATAAATCCCACTATCTCTCTCTTCATATTGCTCCACCAAAATGTATGTCGAAGATCACGATACATTTTCATACTCCCAAGATGGATTGCAAACGGTGTGTTGTGCGCCTCCATCATGATTTTATACTTCAAGTCAAAATCATTAAGAACACAAAGTCTGGAGTTGACTAGAAGTATTCCTTCTTCATCGATTCTTGCTTCCGGAATAGCACCTTCTTGCACTTTCTTCCTCATACGCATCAGCTCCAGGTTTTGTAGCTTGAACAACTTTAACTTTATCGATTAAAGTCGGTTCTACTCGTATATTTGCCATCATCACATGGGTCCCTGGAGTCTTTAACTCTATCTCCATCCTTTGTAAGTCATACAAAATGGGCCTTTACGTTGACAATATCGCACTCGTACCCGCATATGATCTTCTAAATAATGTGTCAGCTACTACGTTCGCTTTTTCCAGGATGATATTGAATGGTATAGTCATAACCTTCAACAGCTCTAGCCAACGTCTTTGGCACATAATATGTTCGTTCGGGGTGGAAAAATATTTAAGGGTTTTAGAAATGAGTTTTGTACTGGGGTCAATACAAAATTTGATTTCACGCTCTGAGGTAGGACATGAAGCCTTCTGGAATATGTCAATAAAATTTATTAACGATAGAAATATCATTCAAAATTGTGACTCTCATCCAAGACTTGGATAACACATGTAATGAAGGTTTCTCTTAACGGAGTTTCAACCAATAAGTCAACGTTTAATTTCTCCAGAGTCAAATTTAAATATTGAGCGCGTGTATGAGAAATAAAAGAGTGGGTAAAACCGGTATCTAATAAGGTATAGACTTCGCAAGAATTTATAATTAACTAACCTGTGCTAACTTCGTTCGGGTTACTTGCTTTTTGAGAAGTCACGAAAAATGCTCTTCCTAAAACCACCAACTTTGTTTTGTCCGTATCCGCCTTTGGTGCCATCATCCCAACTGGACATGATTTTGCTATAGGATAAAATCGAGCTATGTGACATTCTTTTCCACAACTAAAACATACCTTGGAAGGCTGTGAACAGTTTGGACTTATGTGTCCCTCCTCTCCGTATCTGTAGCATCTAACTGGCGGTCGTTCTCCTCCCCTAGAATTTGTTGCTGGTGCTGCTCTTGCTGCCGATGTCTTCCCATCATCGTTAAATCTTCTCTTCTTGAATTTTCCACTTGAATCATTTCTTCTATTATCTTGGCCATGATTACCACCAAAAGTGGATACCATTTCTGGCATGATAATTACCCCCATGATGGTTATCATTGTTCTGATGACCACTGCCATCGGTACGATTATTAGTGTGTTGTTGTTCGTTATCTTTTGGTTGAGCTGGCTCATTATCGCGCTCCAATAACTGAGCCATATTCACTACATCTGAATACAAACATAATTTGTGAGAAATGTGGTATTGACGTATTTCAGGTCTTAAACCTCCTAGAAACATTCGCGTCATTCTCTCATCATTATCAACCAAATGGGATGCGAACCGAGATAACTCGGTAAACTTAGCCTCGTACTGCGACACAGTCATATTATTTTGCTCCAGCTTGATGAATTCAACCTCCTTCATGTGACGAATACTTTCATTAAAGTACTTATCGTTGAACAGTTCTTGGAACTTCTCCCAAGACATCTTCAATGCGACAGGTTGAGTACGCTTTACAGATTCCCACCAGTAATCTGCCTCTCTTCACAACATGAATGTGGCAAAGGGAACCTTTTGCTCCTCGAAGAATCCCAAGACATCAAATATCTTGGTGATCTGCTTTACCCACATCTCTGCCTTAAGTGGTTTTGGCTCTCCAATAAACTCTGGTGGTCCCAGCTCCTTGAACTATTTAGCGGTGACCGTCTGAGAGTTGCTAGTGTTTCCACCTGCATTTTGAACAGGAGCCGCTCTCGCCTGATGTTGCATGAATTGCATAAAGCCTCTGAACATCCCATCATTCATCATTTGATCGGTGTTATTGTTTACCTGAGGATTATTGTCTTCCTGTTGCACATTATCCTGGGTATTGATCGTTGGTGACTCAACGATCTCATGTGCTTCATTGCTGATCCAACATTTTCAGGTGTCATTTTCAAACAGTGTCACAAAACAATGGTTAATTGACATGCCACATATTATCCCTATACTCTGACCGACCAATTAAATACCAAATAAACTTAGGTAGGTCATACTAGCGAAGGAATTCCACGTCTCTCCCCTCCTAGTTCTTATCTCACATCTCAACCAGGGATCATATCCCTAAGCTTTGATACCAACTGTGACGCCCCCAAAATAGGTATACATCACCCATCTTGAGTCACCAAATACATGGTACAGAAATCAAATACAAACTTCTTTAATACAACTATCGTGAAAAATACGACAAAACATAGCTGAGTTTTTAAACGAATATTGTCTTCTAGACAATATCCACACTCAATGAAGTCCTCATTATAATTATTATCACACTATTTCACAGAATAGTGAGGACTACTAAAGCCACTTATCCTGGACCATCACTCCATTTCCCAACTCGTTCCAGCTATATTCTCATTTCCTGAAGAGAACAATGAAAGAAAAGGGTGAGCTCAACTAGCCCAGTAAGAAATATTATGACTAAGATAATGCAGAATAAATTATCCTTAGCCTTCAACAGTATAACAACTGATATAATATAATAGACAATATTTTTTAGATCAACAACTGCAGCGGAACAAGCAATCCATTTGAAGAGTCAAGTAGAGCATGATATCTACTATCTTCTATGATTTAAAAAGTTTTTCATCCACTTTATTGCTGAGACTCAGCTTAATAAATAAACCTCATCATCGAATCATCCCTGCACTACGGGCCAAGGATATTCATGTAATCATCAATGGTCATGATTATACTGAATAATCCCTGGTCATAATCATACCAACAACTGTCCATCAATGCACTACAGGCCAATGAGGATTTTTACCACATCATTTGTAACATTACGGTCATGATTATACCGAATAATCCCTGGTCATAACAATACCAATCAATAGTATATCTATGCATGTAAGCCACAGATGACTTTTATCACAATATAAGCATGAGGATGATGACAATGATATAAGAATTCAATTAAAAGAAAGCAAAGGATAAATTTTTAAAGAACTTAATTTATCCTGAATTCAATAATGTCTAAATTGTCAACATGATAGTGATTTGTGGAGTAAAATTCAAGAATAATATTGTATCAAAAATGATTTGGACATCAAAGAAATCAATTTTTGTCATGAATAATTCTCCAAGTGAATAGTACCCTATGAATAGTACCCCATGAATAGTACTTTATGAATAGTACCAGTGAATAGTACTTTATGAATAGTACCCCATAAATAGTACTTTATGAATAGTACCCCGTGAATAGTACTTTGTGAATAGTACCGTAAAAATGAATACTACTCATGGACAGTACTCTGGCATGAAAAGCTTAAAATTTAACAAGAATGTGTAAAAAATATCATTGTGAAATGATACTAGATGAAACGCAAATTTCAAGGATATTCTACTAATTTCACGGAGTATAGAAGCAATACTTTAACAAAATAAGGGTATAATCAGGAATACTAGATGAAATAATATTACTCACATACTACAGAGTATGGAAGAAAACATTATTTGTAGCATCCCCAAATTCGGGTCCCAAATCACCACGGATCTTGGTATACTAATTCTATAACTATTACTATTTGCAGAAGATATAAACATAAATTGTTTATACATTAAACTTTACACAAAACTTCCCCAAGGTCGAGTAACCTTCAAATAAACACAATTCATTATCCTATCTAACATACAACATTATTATCATACTATACTATTACAATTAAGTTGCACATAAAATCCCAAGCTGAACTTGGCTTTATATTTTCCTGTATCCGACGTATGCTTCTAAATCTGCAATGTTAAATCATGGTATAGCAATGGTGAGCATAAGTTTGCCCAGCAAGTTTAAGTTCAATAATATACCGATATATCATGATTGACAGAATCTGAATAATAAGTTGGCTATAATTCAACAATACAATTGTGAACTAGCAGGAACAAACTTTTGACTGAACAAGTATTGAACATGAACAAATATATCTGAACCGAATGGTAATGAAGGTGATCAGCCTTTCATACCTGACTTCTACATGCAATATGTACAGAGTATAATTCTACAATGGCAATCAGCAATGATTATCAATAAGCATATCTGAATGAAACAACTCTTAGTAAAGTTAAGTAAAAACTTGCCTGAACCGTTGATTATCGCTACGTAATTTATATCGCTTTATCCGAAGACCTAATATTAATAATATAGATCTCCAATATTAGAATAATATCATCACAATATAATACTATTATATATATATATATATACATAGAATAACCTAAACATATAACACACAACCCTATCAGCCTATTCAGCACATAAGACTCGGTATCAAGTCAAACTATTGCAGTCTGAGTTAAACCCGACACAATTCTAACATCCCGACGGTCTAGTCGGACAATACTCGAGTTTAAGTTCAATTAAACTCTGCCTAAACACTTAAAAATTATCTTAGATAATTTATTATCAGTCAAAATATTTTTCATATGCTCATAATAATTTTCAGATAATTAATATCATTTATCAAAAAATTTCAATCATTAATATCGTATTTATATAATATAAATACTATAATATTCCTTTATCATTAATATTTATTTAATATAAAATATTAATGAAAATCATAACATAATATTATAATATATGTATAATATTACAAAGTATTTTTAATACTTTAAAATCACCTTTCTATGATTTTAAACAATTAAATACATTATCCGATAATTGCTTTTAATATTAAAATATTAATATTTTCATGACAAAATATCAAAAGTCATATTTTATAACTTCAAACATTTTTATAACACTTAAATCATTTTTATATGATTTATAAAATATTAATTCAATTTTTTCACAATTTATTTAATATATTTATTAAATAATTTAACTATCATTAATATTGATTAATTAATGAAATTTCTCACAAAATATTAAAAGTCACTAAAAATAACTTAAAATATTTTCTTATACCATAATATATTTTTTCATGATTTTTCAAGTATAAAATAATTTTTAAATAATTTATTTAATATTATAATGAAATAAATTAAATATCGTTTAAATTCCAAAAATATTAAATATTTTATGAAATATACTCTAAATAATTAAAAACTAATTTTTGGGCTTTAAAATAAATTTTCATAATTTATTATGTATTTTTAATAATTAAAAACTATTTAATTCGATTTATTTAATAAAAGTAATTATTTTCCGAAATTAAATGTCACTAAAGGGCCCTATAGCGACAGACCCGTCGCTATAGGTGTTCTTAGCCTGTTCTTAAGCCTACCCAGAAACGCATGTCAGTGTGCAGGGTACCATATTTGACCGGTTCTAGATTCATGATATTGTTGTTTCTGGGCTGGTAATTATTTTAATATTGTAGTATGTATGTAATACTATAACTACAAATCGTTTTCATGCTCAAACGACATCATCACAGCAAGATCTATTCTACAAAAAACATTGTCAGACGAGTTCTTGAGTTTCTGGGCTGCCCAGAAACTCAAGCAGTAGTAAGGGTCCAACTTTGCAGTCTTATATCTTTGATTCAAGGAATTGTTTATGTGATATATGAATTCAAAAGTGTAGTAGAGGTGTCAAGGTACAACAACATGCTATCATTTCAGTCTAACATCATAACACATGCAAGATCCATGCTAGTCAAACTATGTCAGAAACTTCGGCAGATGAAGATCTGGGTTCTCCAGAAAAGGATTTCGTGACTGAGCAGTCAACTTTGACCGTTCATTAAATGAATCTTGTTTGTTGTTTAAGTGAAATAAAGGAACAAATCTGTAGTCCCTAGACCATATTACAACAAAAATATATTAACACCATCAAAGCATCAAATAAAAGCCAGATCTGAGCTCATGAATATGTTGTCAGAGCAATCTTGGAAAAATCTGGGATACCCAGATATCTTCTTCAGGTAGATTGGTCAACGTAGGTTTGACCGAGATTATTTGTCATTATGGTCATGATCTAAGTAATATAAAAGCATAGATGTGAAGTTCTCATGTCAGGTTACAACCACAAAATAATAAATTGACCAAACTCTTTAAATACAGCAAGATCTAGGGTCATGAATATCACTGTCAGAAATTCTGGAAATTTCTTGGCTGCCCAAAAAATAGTTTCGTGCTTGGTCAACGCCTTTTGACCGATCATATCTTGCAATATACTCATGATTTGAGCTTGATTCAAGTCTCAGATCAAATACCTAACAACAAAGAACAGATACATAACATAAAATACACCAAAACATTAACAGGTAAAGATCTAAGGCCTCTGACATATGGCTGTCAGGCCCAATTTTTCAAGTTTTCCAGATTTTTGAAATCTTTAGATTCGAGCATCTAGATGTTATGGATCCATGATCCAACAACCCAGATCTCTAAAAGGCATCTTCTAACACCTATCTAACCAATCATTAACATAAAATCACATGATTTACAAAAATTAGGGTTTATACCACTTGAAGCTTGATCTTGATTTCTGATCTTTGGGATCCGTTCTTGGCTTGCTATGGATCATATAAGGGACTGATATACTCCATATTTTCCTGGGTCTAGAGAGAGGAAGTGTGGGTTGAGAGTTTGATATAAAATTAGCAAAGTTTGTGAACTTTCCCTCTCTTCAATTATTGAAATAATTGAATGAAATTGAAATGGCTGGTATGTGGCTAATATTGGCTGAATTCAGTAATATAAGGTAGCTAGATTTGGTCAATAACCCAATATCTTGGCAAGATTCTCATGTTTCCTCCAATAATGCAAAAAGGGAAATTGGTCATTTTGATTTTTTTGTTTTGTTCTTAATGGCATATTAGTAAATTGTCCAAACCTTTAAGGTTTAGGGTTTAACCATTAGGGTTTAGGGTTTAACCCTAACATATTTGAAATTAAATTTCTAGGATTTCAAAATTTCGGTTTTCAAAATAGAAAATTAATATTTCAAAATTATAATTAGGATTTTCTAATTATATTAACATTTACTAATCATTATACAAGCTTGCTAATTAGGATTAATATTTCCTAATTAAAATTACTAATTAACAATTAGGTTTCATAATCATTCATTAGGGTTTATAACCCAGGAATTAGGGTTTCTGAATTATTAGAAAACCTAAATACTCATTAAGGCTATCTTTGATTAGGTTTGTAATAAAAATACATAAACCTTATACATAGCATTTAAATTCCCAAATTAGGATTTTAATATTCTAATTAGGGTTTTAAATTCCCAGAACTGAAATTAGGGTTTCCAGAACCGGTTTCTAGGGTTTCTCATCAGACGTTAGGGTTTTCTAACTGAACGTTTATGTTCTTAATATAATATTAGGCTTTGCCACTGATATAGTTTATCTGGTCAATCCTTGACCCTTAACAACATACTGAACTCATATACAACCATATACACAGAACATATTCACGTATATCCTTAATCATGAATAATTCACCACAAAGATTTTTAAATCCAAAAATTTCTTTTCGGAAATGTCAAATCCATACACTTATTTTCTGTCTAGGTTTATTATTTAACCTTTATTCAATAATTTAAGATTTAAATAATTTTCTAAATTCTTGGGTCGTCACATTATTCCTATGAATACTGAACAAAATAATATCCCTTACGAATACGAAAGAAATAATACCCATTACGACTGTTGAACGAAAATAATATTCCTACGAATATTGAACGAAAATAATATTCATACGAATACGAAAAATAATATCTCTTTAGAATATGAAATAAATAATACCCCTTACGACCGTTGAATGAAAATAATATTCCTACGAATATTGAACGAAGATGATATTCCTAACAAATATTGAACGAAAATAATATTCATATGAATACAAAAAATAATATCTCTTCAGAATATGAAATAAATAATACCCTTACCTCGTAAGAAGATTGGATTTGGAATAGTGAAGTAGCAGACTTCTCTTCTTCTTTCTCTCTATAGCTTCTCTCTCTATAATTGCTCTTGTGAGTCTTAGTGAATATGTGAAAATGAAATAAGAATGAGCTTTTATTTATAGGAAAATATAGTTTCGATAATTGCACGTTTTGGGGCTCGAAATATTACACTATAATACCTTCATCTTTTCCTTCATTTTTAATTTAGTCCTGCAAGTATTATCAAATTTGCACCATCTTCCCTAATAGTACATCATGTGAATCAATAGTTCTATACATGTGAAAAAATAATTACAGTATAGTACCTTCATCTATACCTCCATTTTTAATTTAGTCATGCAAATATTATAAATCTTGCACCACCTCCCCTAATAGTACATGCATGTGAATTAATAGTACACACATGTGAACAAATAGTTATAAGCATGTGAATTAGTAGCAATTAATTTCTCATTTATCTGATTAATTACCTGATTGGTCAATATAACCTCCAAACATCAAATATTATCGAAATAGATGTCGATTTCCACTAACACTAACAATCCCAACATAATAGAAATATTAATTTCATCTTTAATCAACACGAACTTATTCATCATTAATATTATAACTCATAATATTTAACAACCAGATCATGTAACGACCCCAAAATTCATACAATTTAATTCTCAACTTTGGTCGTTAATAACACATCTACCTTCTGATTTTACATCATTATTCGATGCTAAACATTATAAAATACAAAATAATTTAAACTTTTATGTCTTCTTACTTTAATTCCCTGAATCAAAACCTTTATCATCTACATGTCTTTGAATCAATCTTATTTTATGATTCGCTTTATCACTGTTATTATATAAAATTTTATATTTCAATCCAATAACCTTTACATATCAGATAACTCTAACTTTAGCTTTATAACTCAAGATAAAACTATACATCATAAAACATTTAGTACATCTCATGAATCTTAATCATGGTATAAAGAAATAACAACGTTAGTTAAAATATTAATCTCCGTGTATTATTTCTGATCCACGTCATTCAAGTAGCACATAGTGTTACCTTCAATGCTTAACCTGTAAAAATGGTTATTTGCAAGGTTGAGCTAGACAGCCCAGCAAAATCTAACAATTTTCATGCATCACGTAGCACATAATAACATGCTCAACATATATCTCATAAACATTGGACTAACATAACATACATGCTACAGTTCATATAACAAGTATAAAGATTGAGTTCCTTACTCAATCAGCATGCTTTACTCAATCAACGTAGTCATAAGTTGACTTTAACATTTCATACATTCAACATACATATAACACATTATGCACTTTGCAATAAAGATTTAAAACAGCTAATCACTAAGTTCACATAGCAAATAGGGACTGAAAGACTTGCCTTTACCGGCGTTTTACTAACACGCTAATACTTCGCGTCCTTGCACAACCTACACTGTATGTGAAATTAATAATAAACAAAATCAATACTTGATCTCATGGTCTAATTTATTCTAAGACATTACTTTATCTTATTATCCTTTATAATATCTTTATAGACATCTAACTGTGTTTTATATGCAACTCGATTTTATTTTCATTTTCATCACCACACATGCTAGACTATCACACTTGTAGTTTAATGTGCGTATATCACACCATTTTATTATACCACTTTGGTTTCAAAAATGTATATTCAACACATTGTTTATATGTTTAATTTTGCTTCAAAAATCAAAAATTGCCTTTTGTCGATTTCTTTCCATTTTTATTCTTCTATTATCATCTTTTCATACTCAGATATCCAATATTAGCCATTAGTTAGACATTTTATATACCAAAATTTAGAAACAATATTACTCTTAGGCATTTTATCGAGCACGTTATGTGCACACGTTAACTTATCTCAACTCTTGATCTTAAATGGTTAATTATGCATAGAATATGATAACACATATCTATACTCATTACATATGTCAAAACATATTTTTAATCATCAAAATATACCATCACCCAAAATCTTAATTCAAACAGAATTATAAAACTCATCTTCACAATTTCTTTAACAAAACGTTATTTTCGTTTTTAACGTAACTCCTTCGTTACATGTCCATTTTTGTTCCTTCTAAGATAGAATTAACCCTTACTCAGTGTACTACAACCTCATCTAGGCCTTAAAGTCAGACCCTTATCCATCTAAACCATATTCTGCAATTCATCAACTAGTCTAGAAAATTTCATTTTTTGGATATCCTTACTAAACAATTTATTTCGGACATGATCCAGTCCATAAAATGGCTCAATCTCGTGAGTCTGGCTAGTAAACTTCCATATCTAAAACTTTTTCAGTTTAAAGTTTCTTCAGATTCAAAACACACGAATTTATATGAATTGTTCAAAGTCGAAGCGATGAATAGTTTTGATTTTCTGGGCATATTATTTTCCCTTCGTACCAGCCTTACTAAAATAAACATTGCAAGAAATCTACAACGAGTTTTCATGTGATTCCACTTTCAGAATATATTTTACTTCCACATCTTCGATTTGATATAAGGCTCACTTTCTAACTCATTATACCCAAAGAGGTATGAATTTCACAAGATCTGTCCACAATTACTCAAAACCTACGAATTTTGTTCTTCAAATTTTCTTTTCATTTCATTTTCTTTCTTCAATCCTCTTGATTGATTCTTGATAATCCAAGATTAAACCAATACAAACAAGATTAAGCATGATCTACTACCCTATAACATAAATCTACCCAAAAAATCAAAGATTAAATAAGAGTTTAGAAGTTACCTTTTTCTAGCTTTTTCTTATTCTTCTTCTAGCTCCTCTCAATTTCTTTATTTCTCTCTTCCACCAAGACTCTTGCTCTAAAAAAAACTCTAGAATTTCTTCTTGTGTAACTCCTCATTTGGGTAATAGTTATGTTAATAATTAATATAATAATAACCCCCACTAATAACATAAGGCTTATGTTACAAAACTCTTACATGCATGACCAATATCACATTAAGCCATCTTAGTAGCATAACCTCAGTTTTCCATCATTAGTTAAGCAATCCAATGGTTAGGCTATTCATTATATACTATATATGACATATAACATATTTTTAATGTCACACTTAAATAATTACTTATTTTAGTAATAAACTCAATTAAACTTTACTACTTATAATTCCTATTTAACCAAAATAATTGCAATTTTATTTAACTCATTACAAACCTTCTAATTTAATTATTTAATTAAATTAGAATATTTCCATAACATTAAAGTAATAAAATACACATCAATTGAAGAATTATTTAACATACCCTTAATTAATAAAATCACACTTAAGTAATTTAATGTTATTTTATTAGTAAAATCAATTAAACTTTAATAATAAAATGCACATTAATTATAAAATTATCTATAAAATTATAACGCTTAATTAAATTAAGCCATAACAACCAACATCAAATATTTATTATTCAATAAATAAATCAACTAAAATATTTATCTAACTCAAATAAATATTTTAATTAATTATAAAAATCACATTCGTTACATTTTCCCCTCCTTATTAGGATTCCGTCCTTGGAATCACCGAAATCTCCCTTACCTAGTTTTCATCTCGTCTCTTTTAGAAGTCTATTGTAGAATAACTTCAACGCAATACCTTAACATAGGTTCTGTATTTTCTGTTCCTCTCAACAATTCTTGAAAGTATTTATTTCATAACATTTACTTAGACTTAACTATATTCCGAGTATTATACATTTTTTAACTCATCCATTATCTTTTATTCAACTTATAAACACTCGGGATATCACATTCACCCCTTCTTCTAAGAATTTTGTCCCCGAAATTTTATTTATTAATCTTCATTCATTCGATTTATCAAAATAGATTTTACGTTACTCTTCATTTATTCATTGAGTTCTATAATTCATCTATTTCCCTCCTCTAAGGATCTTGCCATCATCACCATAATCTTCACATCTCATTCTTCGAAGAACTTCATATTCTATCTAGATAATTCATCTATTTCTTTATTTAGTTCGTTTATGGATTTTTTATAGTTTTCTCAATTCTCCCATCACCACATGTCATATTCTCCAACTTTTTTTTCTCTAAGGAATACTCTCCTTTTCACTTCCATCTTGCAGAATAACAAGAATCTTCCACAATTGTTCAATAATTGAGAAATAGTATGAATAACTAAGGAATTTAAAAGATTCCAAATCATGTTGAGGGGTCATAAGACCTTGAACTCTTCTCTAGGTTTAATAGTGCATCACCACGTTAAACCATCTTTAACAGAATGTTTAGCAATCACACAGACTGAAAACACTCTTTGCAAGTACTCTAGGTGATCAGCCTATTGTACCCCTACGTCGTGCACAACATATTAAATCTTAACTTCGTAACGACTATATGCGTTACTTTCGGAACCATTGTCTCTGATAACATGTCCCCTTTTACAAGGTTGTTCACCTCAGCTTTTCAACACTTGAATCCGCACCAAAACAATTTGGTTTGGCATAACTTCGCAAGAAACGCTTGAATTTCATGAACATCTTTCAATATTCATCTAGCTGAATCAAATAGCATAGACTTCTACAACAATTCGGACATCAATTGAAATATATATATACACGTATATATATTCTCATATCTTAAAGAAACCTCAAAAATCTTTTTATGACGTCATGATACCGCACTGTATTTACAGTCCGTTTGAGGATTCCGTCATTTTGTGACTTTGTCATACTACATCATACCATAGTGGGCTGACGATCCTTAGATCACATCCAACACTAAGAAATTCTGCATTGATAACTCCATCGTTTTTATCATCGTTGCACCAAGTTCCATGATGCATTAATGATATAAAATACATTTTGATATTTTCAAATCATTTTCGTCTAGCCGAAACAATTAGCATAGACTATTCTTTAAACAGTTCAAAAATCTTTGAAAATCAGTTTTAGTGATATCATATCTCAACAGGTAACGATGTGTCAGTGTCTCGAAGTCCACACATACACATTTGTCACCATGCGTTGAGAGTAAAAATTCATTTTAAAAAGCCACATAGTGAAAATTTAGCTTGATGTCAAAAATTTTGAAGTCTAGCATAGCTAGAAGATTTGGAAAAACTTATGTCTCCACTTTCTATACTAATCCATTGCTTAATAATTCTATCTATTTGTAAGGCCCCAACTTTTTATAAATGAAGATTTAATTTTCTCTATTTATTATTTTGAAATAGTAAGGGGTTGATTTGATTAATGTGGTTATGTGACGCCCCCAAAATAGGTATACACAACACCCATTCTGAGTCGCCAAATACATGGTACAAAAAGCAAACTACAACTTCAATAATACAAATGTCGTGTGAAATACGACAATATATCTTAATGAGTTTAAATATAATATTGTCTTCTAGACAATATCCACACATAAATAAATCCCCATCATAATTATTGATTCATTATTTTACAAAATGGTGAGGACTACTAAATAACTCTCTCTAGAACCTTCATTCCATACCCCAGAGCTAGTACTCGCTACATTCTAGCCTCCTAAGAAGAAAAATGGAACAACAAGGAAAGGGTGAGCTCAACTAGCCCGGTAAAGAATATTATGACTAAGATAATATACAACAAATTATTGTTAGTCTTCAACGAGGGAAAAATCGATAGAATACAATAGACAACAAGTTTGAGATCAATATTCGCGGTGAAAATAATAATTCATAGAAGAGTTACGTAGAGAATGAAATCTACTATAATCTATGAATTTAACAGTCCATCATCAATATTTTATCCCTGTAACATCAATCAATATGCATCTGGAATCAAATATTCATCTTTGCACTACAGGCCAAAGATATTCATCAGTTGGTCATGTTCATTTAAACACCTGTTCATCTTTGCACTACTGGCCAAAGATATTAATCAATCGGTCATGTTCATCTCAACACCTGTTCATCTTTGCACTACAGGCCAAAGATATTCTTCAGAAATCATTCATCTTTGCACTACAGGCCAAAGATATTCAATAATATCATCATTTAAGGCGAGGATGATGAAAATATTTTTAAGAAAGCGAATCCAAAGGTGAAACAAAATGACAAGGATTAAGGATTAAGGATTCGTACTTGGTTTTATCCACGCCCAAAAATACCTAAAAATAATCATAGTGGTGTAAAATTCAAGAATGATCAAAACATGGATACAATCGAGTTAGTATCCGGAATAGATGTTTTTGACGAAAAGAAGAAATTTTATTTTTAAATTGAATAGTACGTAGTATCGTGAATAGTCAGATATCGTGAATAAGTCAGATATCGTGAATAGTAACTCAGACACCAAAAGATAGAAATTCCACAAAAACATCTTCACGCTTCATGAATAGTACTCGTGAATAGTAACTTCGTGAATAGTAACTTTCATGAATAGTAACTTCGTGAATAGTAACTCATGAATAGTAACCCATGAATAGTAACCCAGAGCATGAAAAAGTTCCAAATTTGATAAAAACTTGGATCAACATTTCAAAGATAATGATATTGAAGAAATAATATCATTCTGAAAAAATAATATTCCTTACCTCGAAGATCAAGTCTTTAAATTTGAAACACAGGATATAGGCTATGACTTGGACTTGCACAGTATAGCAATACTCAAAGTATACTCAAAATACTAACAAGAATACGCTCGATAATATAGAGAGAAAACTTGATTTACGGTGTGATTTTCAATTCTAACCTAAGCACCTATTTATAGGAAATTACTTAGAACACCAAAGCGAAAATTTAATAAATTAATAATATAATTATATTATTTTCTACACATGTCTAGAATCTGATTTCAGCCATCAAACACATGCCACCTTCTAGAAAAAATAAGAAAAACGTTTTCTAATTTTAAATATTTTAAACTTACAAAAAATCAATTATTTAGGAACTTGAACTTCAATAATTCATAATAAATAGCCCTTTCATCAGAAAATTCGAATCTCGCGAGTTTTATAGGAATTTCAATTCTCTACAACTTTGCAGAAGAAAGTTTTCCAAATTCCAATCAGAAATTTTGAAATCCACAAGCGGGCAATTTTACGGTATAATCAAATTTCAAATCAATAAATGGGGTTCCGCAGACATGTTTAACATGTTTTAAACATTTATTGCAACAAAAATACTCTTCCTCCTCGTATACTCATATATCCCACATTCGTTGTAAAAATATCATCGTTAATATTATTAAAATAATATATTTAAATGAATTATTTTATCGGAAAAGATAAAATATTAATTTTCAACAATTGTCATTTAAAAATTTTCTCCATCTATATCCACATAAAATCAATATTTTCCTCATCATATAAATCAATAATTAATTATTCACAAATAATATTCTGAGAATCACAATATTGTGACAGGTAGTTCAGGAAGAGGGGCTTTCGATAAGAATTTCTTCTTCTTTGGTGGCGCATGATTAGGTGACCAAACCTCTCCTTAGGCAGGAACTTTCTAGACATTGCCAATAATGTTATCTAATAATATTATTAGGATAATATGAATTATTGCTTAGATAATGAAAGATCTTGTGTAATGTGATTATTGAAACAATGATATAAAATATCAATAGCGACAATTATTAACTCGATAAAATCTTTGAGCAGTAATTCTGTAACCATTATTGAGTAGTGCCTTCTTACGTAAGAATCAATAATTGGTGCAATCTGGTATCTCTCTTGTTCAACAGCAGCGTATTAGTGTGTTTTAACCACCGGGTATTCAATGATGATACTTGGTAACAACTTCTGTAGATTATTTAAAAACAAATTATATTTATCGTTTTCTTCATCAATCGCTTTAGTTATGGGGCCCCTACATGCATTTAACTTGTGGTAAATACGAATATTCGTGACGATACGAATATTCCACGACCAAACGAATATTCCCAAACAACAATGAATATTTTATAACCACTTGCTTATTTTGAAATATTTGCATATTTAACCCTTAACTATCCACATTAATCAAATCAACCCTTACTATTTCAAAATAATAAATAAAGGAAATTCCTTTTATTTAAAAATTTGGGCTCTACAAAGTTAGTTATGGGTAAAATGCACAAATATTTCAAATAAGCAAGTGGTTATAAAATATTCATTGTTGTTTGGGAATATTCGTTTTGGTCGTGGGATATTCTCATTGTCGGAGAATATTCGACGATGACAGCAAGCAGATCTTTTGTGGGCCCCATAACTGGAAAGCGATATGGATGAAGAAAAAACGACAAGTATAAGTTGTTTATAAATAACGGCGTCGTTGTTACCGTTATATGTTGGAATACGGTGATTAAAACACGATGAATAATGCGTTCAGATAAGTAGTATTACCAGATTGCACCAATTTTAATTCTTATGTAAGAAGGCACTACTCAATAATTGTTACGAGTTATCGCTCAAAGATTTTATTTTATTAATTCAATAATTGCGGCGTTGATACTTTATATTATCGTTGTTTCAATAATTGTCACTACACGTGATTCTCCATTATCGAAGCAATAATTCATATTATCTCGAATAATATTATTAGAAAACATTATTAGCAATGTCTAGAAAGTTACATCTAAGGAGAGGTTTGGTCACCTAATCATTGCGCCATGATAAGAGAGAAATTTTTATTGAAAGCCCTCTTCCTAGGAACTACCGGGTTTTCAAAGATCGTAATTCTGTAATATTATTTATGAATAATTAATTATTAATTTATATGATGAGGAAAATATTTATTTTATGTGGATATAGATGGAGAAAATTTTTAAAATGATAATTGTTGAAAATTGATATTTTATCTTTTCTGATAAAATAATATTTTATTATATTATTATAATACAATAATGATAATATTTTTACAATGAATGTGTGATATATGAGTATATGGGGAGAAAGAGTATTTTTATTACAAAAGTTGTTTAAAACATGTTAAACATGTTGGTGGACTCATTTCTTGACTGAAATTTGATTATAGCATGTAAAATAACCCGTTTGTGGATTTTGGTCAATTTCTGTTTGGAAATTGGAAAATCTTTCTTCTGAAAAGTTGTAGAGAATTGAAATTCCTATAAGGAATCGTGAGATTCGAATTTTCTGATAAAAGGACTATTTATTTTGAATTATTGAAGTTCCGAAGTTCCGAAATAATTGATTTTTGGAAGTTTTAATTATTTTTTTTAATAAAAATGTTTTTTACATTATGGTGTGTTCCACATGTGTGTTGAATGGGCTGATTTCAGATTTTCTACGGTGGGCTTGAAAATTTCTATAATATATTATTATTATATTAAATTTTTCGCTTTGGTGTTCTAAGCAATTTCTATAAATAGGGTGCTTAGGTTAGAATTGAAAATCACACCGTAAAACTAAAGATTTTCTCTCTTTCTCTCTATAATATCAAGCGTATTTTGTGAATATTTTAGTACTTTGTGTATTGCTATCTGATCTGCAAGTTCTTTCAAAGACTATATCTAGTATTCCGATCGAAGTAATATTCTTTTTGAGGTAAGGGATGTTATTTTATTAGAAAATGATATTATTTCTTCAATATCATTATCGCCAAATATTAGTTGGAATTTTTATCAAATTTGGAACTTTTTCATGTCGAAGGTTTATTATTCATGAGTTATTATTCATGAGTTACTATTCATGAGTACTATTCATGGCGTATGATGATTTTTTTTGAAATTTCTATCTTTTAGTGTCGGAGTTACTATTCACGTATACAACACTATTCACGAATACGACACTATTCACAGAAAAATTAAATTTTCTTTTATGTGTCCAAGATCGTCTGTTATGATTCCAATCTTGGATTGGATCTATGTTTTGGTCTTCATTCTTGAATTTTACTCCACTCTGGTTATTTATGAAATATTTTCAAACTTGAGTTATTTAAAGTATGAATCCTTAATACTTGTTCTTTTGTTTCACTGGATTCATTTTCTTTAAAATATTTTTCATCATCCTCAGTCCTAAATGATGATATTACTTAATATCTTTGGCCTGTAGTGCAAAGATGAATGATTTTCTGATGAATATCTTTGGCCCGTAGTGCAAAGATAAACAGGTGTTTAGATGAACATGACTAATCGATGAATATCTTTGGCCCATAGTGCAAAAAGATGAAGCAGTGTTGAGATGAACATGACCAGCAGATGAATATCTTTGGCTTTTGAGTGCAAAGATGACTATTTGATTTATGATGTATATTGATTGATGTTACGAGGATAAAATATCGATGATGTGCTTTTAAATTCATAGATGATAGTAGATTTCATCTCTACTTAACTCTTCTAATGAATTGTTTTTCCATTGCAATTGTTGATCTAAAACTTGTTGTCATTGTATTCTATCGATTTTTCCTGTTGAAGACTAAGGATAATTTGTTGTACATTATCTTAGTCATAATATTCTTTACTGGGCTAGTTGAGCTCACCCTTTTCCTTTTTGTTCCATTTTTCTTCCCAGGAGACGAGAATATAGCTAGAACTAGTCGGGGTGTGGAGTAATGGTTCAAGACAGTTATTTTAGTAGTCCTCACTATTTTGTTAAATAGTGTATCAATAATTGTAATGAGGACTTATTTGAGTGTGGATATTGTCTAGAAGACAATATGTGTATTTAAACTCACAGTTTATGTGTTGTCGTATTTTGCACGACAATTGTATTAATGAAGTTGTAGTTGTTTCTGTACCATATATTTGGTGAATCAAAATAGGTTGGTTGGATTGGACCTATTTTGGGGGCGTCACAGTTGGTATCAGAGCTTAGGGATATGATCTCTGGCGGAGATCGGGGAATAGAACTAGGAGGGGAGAGACGAGTAAATCCTTCGCTAGTGTGTCCTACCTAAGCTTATTTGTTGGTCGGTCATAATATAGGGTTATTATGTGATTTGTTAATTTGTTTAATTAACCCTTGTTTTATGGCAGTATTTAAGAATGTCGACTGAGAATGTTAACAGTGGAGTAAATGAGACCGTGGAGACACCTTTGCTCACCAACGAGGGAGAGCGTGCAACAGTGGCAATGTTCCTCCTGTGAACAACACCACTTCGAAAGCGGATGATTTAACGATGGTATGTTTAGGAACATTCTAGAATTCATGCAAAACCAAACGAGAAAGACTCATCGCTCAAAATGCAGGTGGAAACACGGCAACTCACGGATGGTCACCGCTAAGAAGTTCAAGGAGTTAGGACCATGGGAGTTTTTGGGAAAACCGAACCACTTATGATGTAAGCGTGGATAAAGCGAGATCACTAAGATATTTGATGTCTTGGGATGCTCGGAGGAGCAAAAGGTTCCTTTCGCCACTTTCATGTTAGGAGGAGGAGATTATTGGTGGGAATCAAGTAAAGCGTACTCGACTACCGCGGTGAAGATGTCTTAGGAGAAGTTCAAGAATTGTTCAACGACAAGTACTTTCCGAAAGTATTTCGTCACATGAAGGAGGTAGAGTTCATCAAGCTGGAGCAAAACAATATGAGCGATGTCGCATGAGAAGCTAAGTTTGCCGAGTTGTCCCGATTTGCATCCCATTTGGTTGATAATGAAAAGAGAATGACGCAAATGTTTCTGCGAGGTTTGAAAACCAAAATACGTCAATACCTCATTTCTCACAAACTTTGTTTATATTCAGATGTTGTGAATAGGGCTAAGTTATTGGATCGCGATAATGAGTCGGCTCAACTGAAGAATAATGACCAACAACTCGATGATAATCGTACCAGTGGCGACGGTCATCGGAACAATGATAACCATCGTGGAGGAAATTATCATGTCTGAAATGGTAACCACTTTAGTGGTAATCATGGCCAAGATAATAGAAGAAATAACTCAAGTGGAAATTTCAAGAAGATAAGATTTAACAATGACGGGAAGACGTCGGCACCAACACCAGCAACGAATTTTAGAGGAGGAGAAAGACCGCCAGTTAGATGCTACAGATGCAGAGAAGAGGGACACATAAGTCCAAACTGTTCACAACCTTCCAAGGTATGTTATAATTATGGAAAAGAAGGTCATATCGCTCGAGATTGTACAGTAGCGAAACCCAATCCAGCGGGGATGGTGACTTAGAAGGCTATCCCGGACAAGTTAAAGTCATCGGTTCTTGGAAGAGCATTTTTCGTGACTTCTCAAAAAGCGAGTAACCCGAACGAAGTTAGCGCGGGTTAGTTAATTATAAATTTTGACGAAGTTTATACCTTATTAGATACCGGTTCTACCCATTCATTTATCTCTCCTACTTATACTCAACGTTTAAACTTGACTTCGGAGAAAATTAGACTTTGACTTATCTGTTGAAACTCCGTTATGAGAAACTTTTGTTACATCCACTGTTTATAAATCTTGTTTGATCCAAGTTGGCACCATCACATTACCTGTTGACCTTATTTTTTTAAAGATACTTGCTTTTGATGTGATTTTGGGGATTGATTGATTAACTACTCATCATGCTAAAATTGATTGCTTTCGTAAGGTTGTTAGTTTTCATATTCCTAAGCAACCTATTATTCGAATTCAAGCAACCAAACCATTGAAGTCAAACACTTTTATATCAAGCCATAAAGTCATTCGTTTATTGAAAAACGGATGTCAAGTTTTCTTAGCCCATGTTATGGACTTGAACAAAAATATGTCAGATTTGAATGATATTTCTGTTGTTAGTAAATTTCCTGACGTATTTCCCGGCCTACTCCTAGAGTGTGATATTGAATTTTGTATCGACTTTGAACCCTATACAAAACCCATTTCAAAAATCTTGTATCAAATGGCTCCTATTGAACTTCAGGAGTTAAAAATTCAACTGTAGAAGTTTGTACCCGAGACTTTATCTGGCGACTTCCTTTGTGGAATGCACCAAAGCCAGACACTCCGTAGGGGATGCCATATTTGTGTGATAGTAAACTGATAGGTACCATTGTGACGTGCTATCCAAGATTTGGATATGAGTCATAGTTGAGAGCAACCTAAGTTAGTAATCAAAATACGTAGCTTTCTATGCTTAGTTGGTTATTATTGAAGATTTTGTGGAAAGATTTTCTCGAATCGCTACTCTATTAACTCAGCTGACTCGAAAAGATACAAAATTTGAATGGAGCGAGGAATGTAGAACTCAACATGCGGCAACGACGTTGGCTCGAGCTGTTGAAAGATTACGACCATACCATTCAATAACATCCTGGAAAAAAAAACGAACATGGTAGCTGACGCGTTGAGTAAAAGATCGTATGCGTTTATGAGTGCGATATTGTTAACACAAAGACCCATTTCCTATGACTTACAGAAGATGGAGATAGAGTTAAAGATTCCAAGAACCTGCGTGAAGATAACGAATATACGATTAGAATCGACTTTAATCGATAAATTTAAAGCTGCTCAAGCTACAAACCTGGAGTTGATGAATATGAAGAAGAAGATGCAAGAAGTCGTTATTCCAAAAGCGAGAATCGGCGATGTGAGGAAATCTCAAACCTTCGATTTATTAGTCCATTTGAAATCCTCGATCGAATAGGAACTGTGGCCTATAGACTCGTTTTACCGCCAAGTATGACGCGTGTTTATAACGTTTTTCGCGTATCGATGTTACGTAAATATGTGGATGACCCGAACCACATTATTAAGTTAGAAGCCGGACGAGATATAGAAAACTTAACGTACGAGGAGGTACCAGTAAGAACTTGGATGGGAAGGAGCATGTCCTACGCATATCAATTTCGAGGACAAAATTTCATAAGGAGGGGAAGTTGTAAGGCCCCAACTTTTTATAAATGAAGATTTAATTTTCTCTATTTATTATTTTGAAATAGTAAGGGTTGATTTGATTAATGTGGTTAGTTATGGGTAAAATCTTAAATATTTCAAATAAGCAAGTGGTTATAAAATATTCATTGTTGTCGGGGAATATTCGTTTGGTCGTGGAATATTCTTGTTGTGGGGAATATTAGTATATGATTTCGATCTTTTTGTGGGCCCCATAATGTGAAAGCGTTTGGATGAAGAAAAACGACAAGTATAAGTTGTTTATAAATAACGGCATAGTTGATCAAATTATCTTTTGTTGGAATACCCGGTGATTAAAAACACGATAATATCGTTGTTGCATAAGTAGCTGCAGTATTGCACCAATTTTGATTCTTACGTGAAGGCACTACTCAATAATTATTACGATGAATTCTTTGTTCGATTATTTTATTTTATTAATTCAATAATTCTTTGCGTTGATATTTTATATTCTTTGTTGTTTCAATAATTGTCACTACACAACATTTTCCATTTTGAAGCAATAATTCATATTATCTGAATAATATTATTAGAAAACATTATTGGCAATGTCTAGAAAGTTACATCTAAGGAGAGGTTTGGTCACCTAATTGCGCGCCAGTAAGGAGAAATTCTTATTGGATAGCCCCTCTTTCCAGGAGCTACACAGTTGCCAGATTATAATTCTGTAATATTCTTTGTGAACAATTAATTATTAATTTATATGATGAGGAAAATATTTATTTTATGTGGATATAGATGGAGAAATTTTTTAAAATGACAATTGTTGAAAATTGATATTTTATCTTTTCTGATAAAATAATATTTTATTATATTATTATAATATAATAATGATGATATTTTTACAATGAATGTGTGATATATTAGTATATGAGGAGAAAGAGTATTTTTATTACAAAGTTGTTTAAAACATGTTGATGAACCCATTTCTTGACTGAAATTTGATTATAGCATGTAAAATCACCCGTTTGTGAATTTCGGTCAATTTCTGTTTGGACTTTGGAAAAACTTTCTTCTACAAAGTTGTAGAGAATCGAAATTCCTATAAATGGCAGCGAGATTCGAATTTTCTGATAAAAGGGCTATTTATTATGAATTATTGAAGTTCCGAAGTTCTGAAATAATTGATTTTTAGAAGTTTTAATTATTTTTTTTAATAAAAACGTTTTTTACATTATGGTGTGTTTCACATGTGTGTTGAATGGGCTGATTTCAGATTTTCTACGGTGGGCTTGAAATTTTTTTATAATATATTATTATTATATTAAATTTTCTGCTTTGGTGTTCTAAGCAATTTCCTATAAATAGGGTGCTTAGGTTAGAATTGAAAATCACACGAAACTAAAGATTTTCTCTCTTCTCTCTCTATAATATCGAGCATATTTTGTGAGTATTTTAGTACTTTGAGTATTGCTATATTGCAAGTTCTTCGGCCTTATATCCGATATTCTAGTCGAAATCTATTCTTTACGAGGTAAGGGATGTTATTTTTATTGAAAATGATATTATTTCTTCAATATCATTATGTCAAAATATTGGTTGGAAATTTTTATCAAATTTGAAACTTTTTCATGTCGGGGTTACTATTCATGAGTTACTATTCATGAGTACTATTCACGAAGCATGATGATTTTTTGTGTGAAATTTCTATCTTTTAGTGTCGGAGTTACTATTCACGTATACGGCACTATTCACGAATACGACACTATTCACAGAAAAATTAAATTTTCTTTTATGTGTCCAAGATCGTCTGTTATGATTCCAATCTTGGATTGGATCTATGTTTTGGTCTTCATTCTTGAATTTTACTCCACTTTGGTTATTTATGAAGTATTTTCGAACATGAGTTATTTAAAGTATGAATCCTTAATACTTGTTCTTTTGTTTCACTGGATTCGTTTTCTTTAAAATATTTTTCATCATCCTCAATCCTAAATGATGATATTACTGAATATCTTTGGCCTGTAGTGCAAAGATGAATGGTTTTCTGATGAATATCTTTGGCCCGTAGTGCAAAGATAAACAAGTGTTTAGATGAACATGACCCGGTCGATGAATATCTTTGGCTTAGTAGTGCAAAGATGAGCAGTGTTGAGATGAACATGACTAATGAGATGAATATCTTTTGTTTTGTAGTGCAAAGATGACTATTTGATTTATGATGTATATTGATTGATGTTACAGGGATAAAATATCGATGATGGACTTTTAAATTCATAGATGATAGTAGATTTCATTCTCTACTTAACTCTTCTAATGAATTGCTATTTTCGCTGCAGTTATTGATCTAAAACTTGTTGTCTATTGTATTCTATCATATTTTTCCCTGTTGAAGACTAAGGATATTTGTTGTACATTATCTTAGTCATAATATTCGTTACTGGGTTAGTTGAGCTCACCCTTTTCCTTTTTGTTCCATTTTTCTTCTCAGGAGACGAGAATATAACGGGAACTAGTCAGGGTGTGGAGTAATGGTTCAAGACAGTTGTTTTAGTAGTCCTCACTATTTTGTAAAATAGTTTATCAATAATTGTAATGGGGACTTATTTGAGTGTGGATATTGTCTAGAAGACAATATTTGTATTTAAACTCACAGTTTATGTGTTGTCGTATTTTGCACGACAATTATATTAATGAAGTTGTAGTTGTTTCTGTACCATGTATTTGGCAACTCAGAATAGGTTGGTTGGATTGGACCTATTTTGGGGGCGTCACACTATTCCCATAATCCTCAATTCTTCATTCATAACTTAATTATACCCCAGTTCATCAAACTTATCGCACATTGGAGGTTCAGGACTTTCCACAATAATATGAGTTTAAGAACTTATCCTAGTCAGACCGTAGGCGACCATTCGCTGAGGGGTTCAAAACATACCATATTATTATATGTCACGAACTTACCATATGCATTAGTTTTAAGAATCGCGCCTAATCCTAATAATATCTGTCTAATCTTAATAGTTTTTAACTATCAAACATACACATGAGAAAAGAATCACCTTTTCGCCACATATACATTGATAGCGCGACACCAACATTCCAATGATTATCAATATTATAAACTGAGTGCAAGCACAAAACCCTCGCCCATACAAAGATTTGTACAACTCAGCCATCACACGAGTCCTCAATTGAAATCCCACCTAACTCTATCTTACTCTTAACTTGCTCTTTGCTCGATACGAATTCCTCGTATCACATCATCTATAACTCCTCGTGAGTTATCTCGTACTATTTTATAGTAGTCCATCTTCATAGCATTAAGCAATAATTATTCAAACATTATAGACCATCTTTCTTTTATAACTTAAACTGATCATGTCGTGATCTTATTCTATAATCATCTCTCTTAAAATTCTTTTGTTAACTCGTGATCGTTTTGTTTTACGATCCCCTTTCTTTCCATTCATTTACGACATTATTCGTTATCTTGGCTATTGGAGTTAGGTAACTCCCATTTCTTATCTACATATCTCTTCAAGATTCTTCTTTGAATCTTCTTATTTATATAACAATTCTTGCTTTAAGAATTTCCAACTTCATTTACATTGCTCACAATTCCAATCGAGTTCCACATTTTCATCATACGTATCCATTTTCTACATTTGGTACACATCGAGTCTCTAATAGTTTCAATATGGTAGGCTGAGTGGTTTCCCACAAACAACTAACAAACTAGGTTCCGAGTTGTTAGTTCGTATATACCTCCGCTCATTAAAGGAATCGTTTAGCCCAGATACCATACATCAACTACTAAAGAGTACAACTGTACCATACTTAACTATAACTTTTATTCTTAACTTCTTTATCATTCTCTTCTTATAGACATTGTCTATTTATTATCACCTTACATTCTTATTATTGGAGTTGGGTAACCCCATAACTCTGCGAGATTCTTCTTTGAATCCTCTAACGCATGTTTTAATCCCTTCTCTATACGTTTCTTAAATTACTTCTTATTGTTCAAACTCTATCTGAACTTATTCTTTCATTATCTTCTCATTCCTCCTCTAAGGTTATAGCCTACGGTATTCCTACCTAAGGTTTATAACCTACAGCTTTGATACCAACTGTAACGACCCCAAAATTCATACAATTTAATTCTCAACTTTGTCGTTAATAACACATCTACCTTCTGATTTTACATCATTATTCGATGCTAAACATTATAAAATACAGAATAATTTAAACTTTTATGTCTTCTTACTTCAATTCCCTGAATCAAAACCTTTATCATCTACATGTCTTTGAATCAACCTTATTTTATGATTCGCTTTATCACTGTTATTATATAAAATTTTACATTTCAATCCGATAACCTTTACATATCAGATAACTCTAACTTTAGCCTTATAACTCAACATAAAACTATACATCATAAAACATTTAGTACATCTCATGAATCTTAATCATGGTATAAAGAAATAACAACTTTAGTTAAAATATTAATCTCCGTGTAATATTTCTGATTTACGTCATTCAAGTAGCACATAGTGTTACCTTCAATCCTTAACCTATAAAAATGTTTATTTGCAAGGTTGAGCTCGACAGCCCAGTAAAATCTAACAGTTTTCATGCATCACGTAGCACATAATAACATGTTCACCATATATTTCATAAATATTGGACTAACATAACATACATGCTACAGTTCATATAACAAGTATAAAGATTGAGTTCCTTACTCAATCAGCATGCTTTACTCAATCAACGTAGTCATAAGTTGACTTTAACATTTCATACATTCAACATACATATAACATATTATACACTTCGCAATAAAGATTTAAAACAGCTGATCACCAAGTTCATATAGCAAATAGGAACTGACAGACTTGACTTTACCGGCGTTTTACCAACACGCTAATACTTCGCGTCCTTGCACAACCTACACTTAATGTGAGATTGATAATAAACAAAATCAATTCTTTATCTCATGGTCAAATTTATTCTCAGACATTACTTTATCTTATTATCCTTTATAATATCTTTATAGATATCTAACTGTGTTTTATATGCATCCCGGTTTTATTTTCATTTTCGTCATCACATATGCTAGACTATCACACTTGTAGTTTAATGTGCGTATATCACCCCATTTTATTATAGCACTTTGGTTTCAAAAATGTATATTCAACACATTGTTTACATGTTTAATTTTCTTCAAAAATCAAAAATTGCCTTTTGTCGATTTCTTTCCATTATTATTCTTCTATTATCATCTTTTCATACTCAGATATCCAATATTAGACATTGTCTATTTATTATCACCTTACATTTTTATTATTGGAGTTGGGTAACCCCATAACTCTGCGAGATTCTTCTTTGAATCCTCTAACGCATGTTTTAATCCATTCTCTATACGTTTCTTAAATTACTTCTTATTGTTCAGACTCTATCTAAACTTATTCTTTCATTATCTTCTCATTCCTTCTCTAAGGTTATAGCCTACGGTACTCCTACCTAAGGTTTATAACCTACAGCTTTGATACCAACTGTAACGACCCCAAAATTCATACAATTTAATTCTCAACTTTGGTCGTTAATAAAACATCTACCTTCTGATTTTACATCATTATTCAAAGATAAACATTATAAAATACAAAATAATTTAAACTTTTATGTCTTCTTACTTTAATTCCCTGAATCAAAACCTTTATCATCTACATGTCTTTAAATCAATCTTATTTTATGATTCGCTTTATCATTGTTATT
This sequence comes from Panax quinquefolius, assembly GCA_020205615.1. Lineage (NCBI taxonomy): Eukaryota > Viridiplantae > Streptophyta > Magnoliopsida > Apiales > Araliaceae > Panax > Panax quinquefolius. Next base: position 70,472,536 of record CM035167.1, on the reverse strand, counting down.
ATATAAAATTTTATATTTCAATCCAATAACCTTTACATATCAGATAACTCTAACTTTAGCTTTATAACTCAACATAAAACTATACATCATAAAACATTTAGTACATCTCATGAATCTTAATCATGGTATAAAGAAATAACAACGTTAGTTAAAATATTAATCTCCGTGTATTATTTCTGATCCACGTCATTCAAGTAGCACATAGTGTTACCTTCAATGCTTAACCTGCAAAAATGGTTATTTGCAAGGTTGAGCTAGACAGCCCAGCAAAATTTAACAATTTTCATGCATCACGTAGCACATAATAACATGCTCAACATATATCTCATAAACATTGGACTAACATAACATACATGCTACAGTTCATATAACAAGTATAAAGATTGAGTTCCTTACTCAATCAGCATGCTTTACTCAATCAACGTAGTCATAAGTTGACTTTAACATTTCATACATTCAACATACATATAACACATTATGCACTTTGCAATAAAGATTTAAAACAGCTAATCACTAAGTTCACATAGCAAATAGGGACTGAAAGACTTACCTTTACCGGCGTTTTACTAACACGCTAACACTTCGCGTCCTTGCACAACCTACACTGTATGTGAAATTAATAATAAACAAAATCAATACTTGATCTCATGGTCTAATTTATTCTAAGACATTACTTTATCTTATTATCCTTTATAATATCTTTATAGACATCTAACTGTGTTTTATATGCAACTCGATTTTATTTTCATTTTCATCACCACACATGCTAGACTATCACACTTGTAGTTTAATGTGCGTATATCACACCATTTTATTATACCACTTTGGTTTCAAAAATGTATATTCAACACATTGTTTACATGTTTAATTTTTCTTCAAAAATCAAAAATTGCCTTTTGTCGATTTCTTTCCATTATTATTCTTCTATTATTATCTTTTCATACTCAGATATCCAATATTAGCCATTAGTTAGACATTTTGTATACCAAAATTTAGAAACAATATTACTCTTAGGCATTTTATCGAGCACATTATGTGCACACGTTAACTTATCTCAACTCTTTATCTTAAATGGTTAATTATGCATAGAATATGATAACACATATCTATACTCATTACATATGTCAAAACATATTTTTAATCATCAAAATATACCATCACCCAAAATCTTAATTCAAACAGAATTATAAAACTCATCTTCACAATTTCTTTAACAAAACGTTGTTTTCGTTTTTAACGTAACTCCTTCGTTACATGTCCGTTTTTGTTCCTTCTAAGATAGAATTAACCCTTACTCAGTGTACTACAACCTCATCTAGGCCTTAAAGTCAGACCCTTATCCATCTAAACCATATTCTGTAATTCATCAACTAGTCTAGAAAATTTCATTTTTTGGATATCCTTACTAAACAATTTATTTCGGACATGATCCAGTCCATAAAATGGCTCAATCTCGTGAGTCTGGCTAGTAAACTTCTATATCTACAACTTTTTCAGTTTAAAGTTTCTTCAGATTCAAAACACACGAATTTATATGAATTGTTCAAAGTCAGAAACCGTAACAGTTTTGATTTTCTGGGCATATTATTTTCCCTTCGGACCAGCCTTACGAAAATAAACATTGCAAGAAATCTACAACGAGTTTTCTTGTGATTCCACTTTCAGAATATATTTTACTTCCACATCTTCGATTTGATATAAGGCTCACTTTCTAACTCATTATACCCAAAGAGGTATGAATTTCACAAGATCTGTCCACAATTACTCAAAACCTACGAATTTTGTTCTTCAAATTTTCTTTTCATTTCATTTTCTTTCTTCAATCCTCTTGTTTGATTCTTGATAATCCAAGATTAAACCAATACAAACAAGATTAAGCATGATCTACTACCCTATAACATAAATCTACCCAAAAAATCAAAGATTAAATAAGAGTTTAGAAGTTACCTTTTTCTAGCTTTTTCTTATTCTTCTTCTAGCTCCTCTCAATTTCTCTATTTTCTCTTCCACCAGAGACTCTTGCTAAAAAAAAACTCTAGAATTTCTTCTTGTGTAACTCCTCATTTGGGTAATAGTTATGTTAATAATTAATATAATAATAACCCCCACTAATAACATAAGGCTTATGTTACAAAACTCTTACATGCATGACCAATATCACATTAAGCCATCTTAGTAGCATAACCTCGATTTTCCATCATTAGTTAAGCAATCCAATGGTTAGGCTATTCATTATATATTATATACTATATATGACATATAACATATTTTTAATGTCACACTTAAATAATTACTTATTTTAGTAATAAACTCAATTAAACTTTACTACTTATAATTCCTATTTAACCAAAATAATTGCAATTTTATTTAACTCATTACAAACCTTCTAATTTAATTATTTAATTAAATTAGAATATTTCCATAACATTAAAGTAATAAAATACACATCAATTGAAGAATTATTTAACATACCCTTAATTAATAAAATCACACTTAAGTAATTTAATGTTATTTTATTAGTAAAATCAATTAAACTTTAATAATAAAATGCACATTAATTATAAAATTATCTATAAAATTATAACGCTTAATTAAATTAAGCCATAACAACCAACATCAAATATTTATTATTCAATAAATAAATCAACTAAAATATTTATCTAACTCAAATAAATATTTTAATTAATTATAAAAATCACATTCGTTACAGATCATTCCCAAGAAAGAAGGGGCTTTCCGATAAGGATTTCTCCTTATTGGCTCCCAATTAGGTGATAAACCTCTCATTGACAGAACTTTTAGACATTGTCAATATTGTAAATAATAATATGAATAACTTTGTCGTCTCAATTATTGATTTAATAATATAAATATTATGCAGATGATACCGTGACAATAATTGAATCAATAATATGAGAGATATTATCGGTTAGATTCTTTATATCAATAATTGAGTATAATCGAGTAACTTCTCACGTAAGCATCAATAATCAATACCATGTGTTACTATGAAACCATGCCAGACATTCGGCATACTTTTACCATGTTGGTAGTTCAACGGTTTAACGGTAAAACTTTATTGTTTATTTTTATAAAAAGATAATTAAATAAAAGTTTTCTACTTTACGATAATACTTCCGTTGTTATGTGGTTAATGATTATGCCGTCGTTATGTAATATTCCTATTAAAACGAATATTCCCCACCAATAAAGTGGACGCCCCAAAAAGCAATTATCTGTTGTGATGCCCCCAAAATAGGTATACATCACCTATTACGAGTTGTCGATACATAGTGAAACAACTACAACTTTATTATTACAACAAGAAAGCGTGAGTTTGAATACAAATATTATCTTCTAGACAATATCTATACTCAAATAAATCCTCATCACATTTATTGATACATTATTTTACAAAATGGTGAGGACTACTAAACAATCCTTTCTAAAACCTTCATTCCATACCCCAGACTCGTACTTTTATATTCTCGCCTCCGAGAAAAATGGAACAAAAAGGAAAAGGTGAGCTCAACTAGCTCGGTAAAGAATATTATGACTAAGATAATATACAACAAATTATCGTTAGTCTTCAACAGGAAAAATCTAATAGAATACAATAGACAACAAATTTTAAATCAATATTCGCAAATGAAATAATAATTCATTAGAAGAGTTAAGTAGAGAATGCAAACTATTATCTTCTATGTATGAATTTAAAAGTTCATCGTCTATCTTTTATCCCTGTAACATCAATCAATATACATCGGAATCAAATATTCATCTTTGCACTCTGAGCCAAAGATATTCATCGATTAGTCATGTTCATTTAAACACTGTTCATCTTTGCACTACGGGCCAAAGATATTCTTTAGAAATCATTCATCTTTGCACTCTGAGCCAAAGATATTCTTAAGAAATCATTCATCTTTGCACTACTGAGCCAAAGATATTCCATAATATCATCATTTAAGACCGAGGATGATGAAAAATATTTTTTTAAAGAAGCGAATCCAAAGTGAAACAAAATGACAAGGATTAAGGATTAAGGATTCGTACTTGGTTTTATCCACGTCAAAAATACCTCAAAAATAATCATAGTGGTGTAAAATTCAAGAATGATCAAAACATGGATACAATCGAGTTAGTATCCGAGAATAGATGTTTTGGACGAAAAGAAGAAATTTTATTTTTAATTGAATAGTCCAGATATCGTGAATAGTCTTGAGTATCGTGAATAGTAACTCTCGACACCAAAAGATAGAAATTCCACAAAAACATCTTCACGCTTCATAGTAGCTGAATAGTACTCGTGAATAAGTAACTCGTGAATAGTAACTCATGAATAGTAACTTTCGTGAATAGTAACTCATGAATAGTAACCCGACATGAAAAAGTTCCAAATTTGATAAAACTTCAGATCAACATTTCAAAGATAATGATATTGAAGAAATAATATCATTTGAGAAGAAAATAACATCTCTTACCTCGAAGATCAAGATTTCTAATTTAAAAAACAGGATATAGGCTATGACTTGGACTTGCACCGTATAACAATACTCAAAGTATACTCAAAATACTCACAAGAATACGCTCGATAATATAGAGAGAGAAAACTTCAGTTTCTGGTGTGATTTTCAATTCTAACCTAAGCACCTATTTATAGGAAAATGCTTAGAACAACAAAGCGGAAAAATTTAATAAAATATATTATTATTAATAAATTTCCTACGCCTCTTTGGAAATCAGATCCCAACATTTCCCACATGCCAACCTTCTAGAAAGAAATGATAAAAAACATTTTTCATAAAATAAATAATTAAAACTTACAAAAATCAATTATTTCGGAGCTTCAGAACTTCAATAATTCATAATAAATAGCCCTTTCATCAGAAAATTTGAATCTCATGAGTTTTTATAGGAAATTCAATTCTCTACAACTTTGCAGAAGAAAGTTTTTCCAAATTCCAAACAGAAATTGACCGAAATCCACAAACGGGCGATTTTACAGCTATAATCAAATTCAAATCAATAAATGGGGTCCACCGAGCATGTTTAACATGTTTTAAACATTTATTGCAACAAAATACTCTTCCTCCTCAGATACTCATATATCCCACATTCGTTGTAAAAATATCACCGTTAATATATTATTAAAATAATATATTTAAATGAATTATTTTATCGGAAAAGATAAAATATTAAATTTTCAACAATTGTCATTTTAAAAATTTTCTCCATCTATATCCACATAAAATCAATATTTTCCTCATCATATAAATCAATAATTAATTATTCACAAATAATATTATGAATCACAATATTGACAACCAGGCGGTTCAGGAAAGAAGGGGCTTTCAATAAGAATTTCTTCTTCATGGTAGCGCAATTAGGTGACCAAACCTCTCCTTAGAAGCAGAACTTTCTAGACATTGCCAATAATGTTATCTAATAATATTATTAGGATAATATGAATTATTGCTTCGATAATGAAAAAAATTTGTGTAATGACAATTATTGAAACAACAATGAATATAAAATATCAACGCAAACAATTATTAACTCAATAAAATCTTTGATAAAGTAATTATCGTAACCATTATTGAGTAGTGCCTTCTTACGTAAGAATCAATAATTGGTGCAATCTGGTAAGCTCTTGTTCAACAACGCGTATTAGTGTGTTTTAACCACCGGGTATTCCAACAGTATTAACAGTAATAACTACGCCGTTATTTAAAAACAACTTATATTTGTCGTTTTCTTCATCCAATCGCTTTCCGTTATGGGGCCACACATGGTTTAGCTTGTCGCATTTAATATTCAAAGCGATGACGAATATTCCACGACCAAACGAATATTCCCCGACAACAATGAATATTTTATAACCACTTGCTTATTTTGAAATATTTGCGTATTTAACCCTTAACTATCCACATTAATCAAATCAACCCTTACTATTTCAAAATAATAAATAAAGGAAATTCCTTTTTATTTAAAAATTTGGGGTCTTACAACCTCCCTCCTTATGAAATTTCGTCCTCGAAATTGACGTGACGATACTGGTGTTTTGAAAAGGTGAGGATACCTCGCTTTCATTTCCGTTTCCAATTCCCAGGTCATTTCCTCTATAGCATGATTCCTCCACAAAACTTTAACTTGTGGTATGACCTTTGCGCGTAGGACATGCTCCTTCCTATCCAAGATCTTGACAGGTACCTCCTCATACGTTAAGTCTTCGGCTATCTCATCCGGTTCTAACTCAATAACGTGGTTCGGGTCTTTCACATATTTGAAATACGGATATGTGAAACACATTATGAACACGAGACATACTCGGAGGTAACGCAAGTCTATAGGCTACATTTCCTACTCGGTCAAGAATTTGAAATGGACCAATAAATCATGGATTGAGCTTTCCTCTCTTCCCAAATCTTGTAACTCCCTTCCATGGAGCAACTCGCAACAATACATGATCCCTACATTAAATTCCACGTCCTTTCGATGAAGATCCGCATAACTCTTTTGTCGATCTTGTGCCGTTTGTATACGTTGTCGAATCATTTGGATCTTTTCGGTAGTCATACGTACTAACTCGGGTCCCAACAATGTTGCTTCACCCACCTCATCCCAACATATTGAGAAGCGACATTTTTCGTCCATATAATGCTTCAAATGGAGCCACAACTATACTTGCACGATAAGCTTGTTGTTGTAGGAGAATTCCACCAATGGTAAATACTTATCCAACTACCCTTGAAGTCTAGGACATGAGTCTTAATAGATCTTCAAGAGTTTGAATAGTCCTCTCTCGATTGTCCGTCCGTTTGGGGATGGTATCTTAGAACTAAATCGCAAATTGCGTGCCCATAGCTTTTTGCAAGCTAACCCAAAATCTTGAAGTGAATCTTGGGTCACGATCCAAACTATGGATCTGGGCATGCCATGCAACCTCACAATCTCATTCACGCACATACTAGCAAGACGTTCAAGGAATAAGTCTCCCAGACGGCAAGAAATGAGCGAGACTTGGTTAATCTATCAACAATAACCCAAATAGCATTGATGCCTTGAGAAACCGTAGGAAGACCCGTAACAAAATCCATAGTAATGTGTTCCCACTTCCATTAGGAATCTCAAGTGGTTGCAACGGACCCTTAGGTACAAGATGCTCCGCCTTTTTACACGTTGGCAAGTTAAACACATCGAGATAAACTTTGCAATCTCTCTCTTCATATTGTTCCACCAAAATGTATGTCGAAGATCACGATACATTTTAGTACTTCGAGGATGGATTGCAAATGGCGATTGTGTGCCTCCATCATAATCTTGTACTTCAAATCGAGTCGTTAGGAACACAAAGTCTAGAGTGGACTCAAGTATTCCTTCTTCATCAATTCTCGCTTGGAATAGCTCCTTCTTGTACTTTCTTCTTCATACGCATCGACTCTCAAGATTCGGTGGCTTGAGCAACCTTAACTTTTTCTATTAAAGTTGGCTCTATGCGTATACTTGACATCATCGCACTTGTTCCCGCATATGATCTTCTACTCAACGCGTCAGCTACCACGTTCGCTTTTCCAGGATGGTATTGAATAGTGTGGTCGTAGTCTTTCAATAGCTCGAGCCAACGTCGCTGCCGCATGTTGAGTTCTTTTTGAGTGAAGAAATATTTAAGGCTTTTATGGTGCGAATATATCTCCACTTTCTCCCCATATAGATAGTGCCTCCATATCTTTAAGCGCGAAAGCATTGCCGCTAACTCTAGATCATGAGTAGGATAATTCCTCTCATACTCTTTAAGTTGTCGCGAGGCATAGGCTATGACTTTCCCACGTTGCATGAGAACACATCCTAACCCTTTGCTCGAAGCATCATTTGTAGATAACAAATCCATCCGAACCGGATGGTATTGTTAGAACAGGTGCCGAAATAAGTCTCCTCTTAAGCTCTTGGAAACTTTTCTCGCATTCTTCGCTCCAAACGAATTTTGTATCCTTCCGAGTTAGTTGAGTTAATGGAGTAGCGATTCGAGAAAACCCTTCCACGAATCTCCGATAATAACCACTAAGCCCAAAAAGCTACGTACTTGATCACCGACTTTGGTTGCTCTAACTTTGTATTGCTTCAATCTTCGCCGGATCAACAGATACTCCATGTTTCGACACCACGTGCCCAAGGAATGCTACTTCCTCAAGCCAGAACTCGCATTTCTTCAATTTGGCATATAGTTGGTTTTCACGAAGCCTTTGGAGTACCAGCTTCACATGGTGCTCATGATCTTCACGGCTTTTGGAATATATGAGGATGTCATCAATAAAGACAACAACGAATTGATCAAAATATTCCTTGAATACTCGATTCATCATATCCATGAAAGCCGCAGGAGCATTAGTCAATCCGAAAGACATGACTAAGAATTCATAATGCCCGTACCGAGTTCTAAAGGCAGTCTTTGGAATATCCTCGATTCTAATCTTGGTGATGATATCCGTAAGCGAAGATCGATTTTTGAAAAGAATTGTGCCCCCTTGCAATTTGGTTAAACAAGTCATCAATACGAGGTAGAGGATACCTATTCTTGATGGTGACATGGTTCAATTCCGATAGTCAATACAAAGTCGCATACTCCCGTCTTTCTTCTTTACAAATAAAACAGGAGCACCCCAAGGAGATGTACTAGGACGAATGAAACCGATGTCCAACAATTCTTGTAGTTGGACCTTTAACTCTGAAGTTCAATAGGAGCCATTCGATATGGGGTTTTAGAAATGGGCTTTGTACCAAGTTCAAGATCAATAAAGAATTCAACTTCACGTTACGGGGTAGACCGGAAGTTCTTTGAAATCGTCGGAAAGTCAATAACAACAGGAATATTATTCAAATTTGACGTGTCTTTATTCAAATCCATAACATGGGCTAGAAAGCTTGACATCCGTTTTTAATAAACGAATAGCTTTATGATTAGATATGACGGTGATAGATTTTAATGGTTTAGTTGCTTGAATTCGCATACGGGTTGGTTAGGAATATGAAAACTAACAACCTTACGAAAACAATCAATTTTGGCATGATGAGTAGTTAACCAATCAATCCCTAAAATCACATCAAAAGCAAGTATCTTTAAAGAGATAAGGTTAACGAGTGTAAGGTAATGGTGCCAACTTGAATCAAACAAGATTTATAAGCAGTGGATGTGATGAAAGTTTCTCTAACGGAGTTTCCACAGATAGGTCAAAGTCTAATTTCTCCGGAGTCAAGTTTAAACGTTGAGCACATGCAGGGAGAGATAAATGAATGGGTAGCACCGGGTATCAAGTAAGGTATAAACTTAGCAAGAATTTATAAATAGCTTACCGTGATCACCTCGTTTGGGTTCCTCGCATTATGACCGATCACAACAAACGCTCTTCCGGAATCGTTGACTTTGACTTTTCGGGACGATCTTTTGAGTCACTTCCTCATTGAACTAGGTTTCGCCACCGTACAATCTCGAGCGATATGTCCTTCCTTTCCACAATTATAGCATACCTTGAACTGTTGTGGGCGTTTGGTGATATGTCCTCTTTTCCACATTTGTAGCATATGACCGGTGGTCGTTCTCCTCCTTAGAACCCGATTCTTTCTTAAGACCTTTGTCGTCTTCACATGGTCGTTGTTAAATCTCTCTTTTAAAATCTCCTCCTGATTTCGCTTCTTCTATTTTCATGGCCATGATTACCACCAGAGTGGTTACCATTTTGTCCGTCTGTTTCTTTATCCATGAGTTATCATTATTCATTGATCGCTATCTCAAATACGATCCTCGTTGTGGTCTCTCAGGTTGGACCGTACTCGTTATCTCGCTCTAATAATTGAGCCTCATTTACAACATCTCGAATAAAGAGAAAATTTATGAGAAATGAGATACTAACGTATCTTGGGTTTCAAACCTCTAAGAAACATCCGCGTCATCGTTCCTCATTCTCCACCAAATGAGGTGCAAACACGGATAACTCGCAAACTTTGCCTCGTATTGAGACACCGTCATGTTGTTTTCGTTCCAATCTAATAAACTCCACTTCCTTCATACGACGAACACTTTCGGAAAGTATTTGTCATTAAATAGCTCTCAAACGTCTCCCCAAGACATCTTTGAAAGCGGGGATGGATGGGTACGCTTCACGAGACTCCCACCGATGAGTCCGCCTTTCGCCTCGGAACGTAAAGGTGGCGAATGGAACCTTCTGTTCCTCCGCACATTCCAAGACATCGAATATCTTGATAATTTGTTTGACCCATGTTTCCGCCATGATCGGATCGGCTTTCCCTTAAATTCGTGGTCCCAACTCTTTGAACCGCTTGCATTTGTGACAACCCGTGAATTGCTATCATTTCCTCCTATTTTGAACACGAAGTTTCCTAAATGCGATTTTGCATGAAGCGCAAAAACTTCTAAACATCCCTCGTTCATCATCGCTTCAATGGTGTTGTTCACGGGAGGAACATTGCCACGACTGTTGCACGTTCTCCTCGTTGGTGAGTACAGGCATCTCCACGGTCTCATTTCCATTGTTAATATTCTTAGTCGACATTCTCAAATCTCATCATAAAACAAGGGTTAATTAAGGAAATCAATATATCACATAATATCCCTATATCTTGACCAACTAAAAAAATAAGCTTAGGTAGGACACACTAGCGAAGGATTTACTCGTCTCTCCCTCCTAGTTCTATTCCCGATCTCCGCTGGAGATCATATCCCTAAGCTCGATACCAATTGTGGCGCCCCCAAAAATAGGTATACATCACCTATTACGAGTTGTCAATACATGGTATGTAAACAACTACAACTTTATTATTACAACGGTAAAGCTGTGAGTTTGAATACAAATATTATCTTCAGACAATATCTATACTCAAATAAATCCTCATCACATTTATTGATACATTATTTTACAAAATGGTGAGGACTACTAAACAATCCTTTCTAAAACCTTCATTCCATACCCAGGCTGTACTCGCTTATATTCTCGCCTCCCGAGAAAAATGGAACAAAAGGAAAAGGGTGAGCTCAACTAGCTCAAGAAGAATATTATGACTAAGATAATATACAACAAATTATCGTTAGTCTTCAACAGGAAAAATCTAATAGAATACAATAGACAACAAATTTTAAATCAATATTCGCAATGAAATAATAATTCATTAGAAGAGTTAAGTAGAGAATGCAAACTACTATCTTCTATGTATGAATTTAAAAGTTCATCGTCTATCTTTTATCCCTGTAACATCAATCAATATACATCCGAATCAAATATTCATCTTTGCACCACTGTGCCAAAGATATTCATCGATTGGTCATGTTCATTTAAACACTGTTCATCTTTGCACTCACGGCCAAAGATATTCTTGAGAAATCATTCATCTTTGCACTCTGAGCCAAAGATATTCTTAAGAAATCATTCATCTTTTGCACTACAAAGGCCAAAGATATTCCATAATATCATCATTTAAGACCGAGGATGATGAAAATTTTTTTTTAAAGAAACGAATCCAAAGTGAAACAAAATGACAAGGATTAAGGATTAAGGATTAAGGATTCGTACTTGGTTTTATCACGTCCAAAAATACCTCAAAAATAATCATAGTGGTGTAAAATTCAAGAATGATCAAAACATGGATACAATCGAGTTAGTATCCGAATAGATATTTTAGACGAAAAGAAGAAATTTTATTTTTAAATTGAATAGTATCAAGATACGTGAATAGTCTTTAGTATATGTGAATAGTAACTCAGACACCAAAAGATAGAAATTCCACAAAAACATCTTCACGCTTCATGAATAGTACTCGTGAATAGTAAATCGTGAATAGTAACTCATGAATAGTAACTCGTGAATAGTAACTCATGAATAGTAACCCATGAATAGTAACCCACATGAAAAAGTTCCAAATTTGATAAAACTTCAGATCAACATTTCAAAGATAATGATATTGAAGAAATAATATCATTTGAGAAGAAAATAACATCCCTTACCTCGAAAGATCAAGACTTCTAATTGAAACACAGGATATAGGCTATGACTTGGACTTGCTTAGTATAACAATACTCAAAGTATACTCAAAATACTCACAAGAATACGCTCGATAATATAGAGAGAAAACTTGATTTCGTGTGATTTTCAATTCTAACCTAAGCACCCTATTTATAGGAAAATGCTTAGAACACCAAAAGCGAAAATTTAATAAAATATATTATTATTAATAAATTTCCTCGCCTCTTTGGAAATCAGATCCCAACATTTTCCACATGCCAACCTTCTAGAAAGAAATGATAAAAAACGTTTTCATAAAATAAATAATTAAAACTTACAAAAATCAATTATTTCTGAGCTTCGAACTTCAATAATTCATAATAAATAGCCCTTTCATCAGAAAATTTGAATCTCATGAGTTTTTATAGGAAATTCAATTCTCTACAACTTTGCAGAAGAAAGTTTTTCCAAATTCCAAATAGAAATTGACCGAAATCCACAAACGGACGATTTTACAGGCTATAATCAAATTTCAGTCAATAAATGGGGTCCACCGACATGTTTAACATGTTTTAAACATTTATTGCAACAAAAATACTCTTCCTCCTCGTATACTCATATATCCCACATTCGTTGTAAAAATATCACATAATTAATATATTATTAAAATAATATATTTAAATGAATTATTTTATCAGAAAAAGATAAAATATTAATTTTCAACAATTGTCATTTTAAAAATTTTCTCCATCTATATCCACATAAAATCAATATTTTCCTCATCATATAAATCAATAATTAATTATTCACAAATAATATTATGAATCACAATATTGACAACCGAGGTAGTTCCTGGAAAGAGGGGCTTTTCAATAAGAATTTCTTCTTCTTGGCGCGTAATTAGGTGACCAAACCTCTCCTTAGATGTAGAACTTTCTAGACATTGCCAATAATGTTATCTAATAATATTATTCAGATAATATGAATTATTGCTTCGATAATGAAAAAAATCGTGTAATGACAATTATTGAAACAACAAAGAATATAAAATATCAACGCGCAATTATTAACTCAATAAAATATTGAGCAAGTAATTCATCGTAACCATTATTGAGTAGTGCCTTCTTACGTAAGAATCAATAATTGGTGCAATACCGCAGTCTCACTTCGTTCAACAACGGCGTATTAGTGTGTTTTAACCATTAAGGGTATTCCAACAAGATTAACAGTAATAACTACTGCCTGTTATTTAAAAACAACTTATATTTGTCGTTTTCTTCATCCAATCGCTTTCCGTTATGGGGCCCACACATACGCTGCTTGCCGCATCGAATATTCACAAACGAAGACGAATATTCCACGACCAAACGAATATTCCAACAACAATGAATATTTTATAACCACTTGCTTATTTTGAAATATTTACGTATTTAACCCTTAACTATCCACATTAATCAAATCAACCCTTACTATTTCAAAATAATAAATAAAGGAAATTCCTTTTTATTTAAAAATTTCGGGGTCTTACATACGCCACCCATCTTGGGTCGCCACTTACATGGTACAGAATTCAAATACAACTTAATAATACAACTATCGTGTACAATACGACAAAACATAAACTGTGAGTTTGAATATAAATATTGTCTACTAGAGAGTATACAAACTCAAAAGGAGTCCTCATTATAATTACTATCACACTATTTCACAGAATAGTGAGGACTACTAATGCAAACATCTAGTACATTCTCATTTCCCCGACTAGTCCCAGCTACGTTCTCATTTCCTGAAGAGAACATTAAAAGAAAAGGGTGAGCTCAACTAGCCCAGTAAGAAATATTATGACTAAGATAATGCAGAATAAATTATCAATAGCCTTCAATAGTATAACAACTGATAGAATATAATAGACAACAAGTTTTAGATCAAAAACTGCAGCGGAATAAGCAATCAATTAGAAGAGTCAAGTAGAGAATAAAATCTACTATCTTCTATGATTTAAAAGGTTTTTCATCACTTTAATTGCTGGGAATCAGCTTAATAAATAATCCACATCATCGAATCACCCCTGCACTACGGCTAAGGGTATTCTTTAGTATCACGACCACAATTATCCATGCACTACGGGCCAAGAATAATCATGTTTTCATCAAAGGTCCTGATCATGCCATAAAACAATTCATCTTTGCACTACGGCCAAAGAGAATCCATAGCCATAATCATACCAAAAACTGTCCATCAATGCACCACGGGCCAATGAGGACTTTTTTCACATCATTTGTAACATTACGGTAATTATTATACCGAATAATCCCTGGTCATAATCATACCAAGTCCATTTATGCACTACAGGCCACAGATAAATTTCAAAATAATATAAACATGAGGATGATGACAATGATATAAGAATTCAATAAAATAAGTTCAAGAATTAATTTGTCCAGGAACCAATAACGTCCAAATTGTCAACATGATATTTCTTTGTGGAGTAAAATTCAAGAATGCTCAGAAGAATATTTCCATGAAAAGATACTGGATGAAGCGCAAATATCAAGGATATTCCACTAATTTCATGGATTATAGAAGTCAAAACTTTAACCAACTGAGTATAATAAAGAATGGAATAACAAAAGAAATCACCATGCATGCGATAGGTCAGCACATGCGAGTTATTCCAACAGAATAATAAATAACGAAATCGGTCCACAGTAAAATGCATGCAGACGGGATATTCTAACGAGAATAATAATAAAGATTTTAATCAGTCCCGCTTAAAAGCGCGCATGCATGTGGATATATCCAATGTAATAATAAAAAGCGGAACCAGTCCCACGTAGAACGCATGCAGAACATGATATTCCAAATGTAATAATAAAGACGAAACTGAGTTCTACAGAAAACGCATGCACAAGATATTCCAAATGAATAATAAAGAATGGAATATTAGAAGAATTTCACCATGTATGCAAGATTTTGCATAGACAAAGTTATTCAACATAATAATAAAGAATGGAATAATGTAAGAATTTCACCAAGTATAGGGTAGCTGGCGTGATACAAAGTTATTCCAATGTAATAATAAAGAATGGAATAATGAAGTTCCTCCATGAAAAAAGAAAGAAAGAATACCCTTACGAGTACAACAAATAATATTCCCTACCTTAGAAAGAAACTGGATAATGGAGTAGTGAGGTAGTAGACTTCTCTTCTTCTTTTTTTTCTATAGATTTTCTCTCTATAGCTTTTCTCTATAATTTCTCTCTATAATAAATGCTCTATAGCTTTAGTGAATTGGTGAGAAATGAAGGAAGAATGAGCTTCTATTTATAGGAAAATATAGTTTCGATAATTGCACGTTTTGGGGCTCAAAATATTACAGTATAATACCTTCCTCTTTTTCTTCATTTTCAATTTAGTCCTACAAGTATTATCAATCTTGCACCAACTCCCCTAATAGTAAATCATGTGAATCAATACTACAATCATGTGAATAAATAGTATAATCATATGAATAAATAGTATAATCATGTGAAAAATTTAATTATAGTATAGTACCTTGAACTATACCTCCATTTTTAACTTAGTCGTGCAAGTATTATCAATCTTGCACCACCACCCCTAATAGTATAAGAATGTGAATCAATAGTACCACGTGAATAATAACTCGTGAATAGTAACTCGTGAATAGTACTCCGACACGAAAAGTGCTCCGAATACCCGAGTGAACAATATAACCTCTAGACATCAATTATCATCGAAATAAATGTCAATTTCCACTAACACTAATAATCCCAATACAATGGAACAATCAATTTCATCTTTAATCAACACAACTTATTCATCATTAATATTATAACTCACAATATTTAACAACCGTGTCGCTCCTGTGAAAGAGGGGCTTTCCGATAAGGATTTCTCCTTATTGGCGCGCAATTAGGTGACCAAACCTATCCTTGACAAAACTTCTAGACATTTTCAATATTGCAAATAATAATATGAATAACTCCGTCGTCTCAATTATTGATTTAATAATAATAAATATTATACAGATGATACTGTGACAATAATTGAATCAATAATATGAGAGATATGATGCAACAATTCATCAGAGTAATAATTGAGTATAACCGAGTGACTTCTCATGTAAGCATCAATAATCAATACCGTGTGCTACTATTCAACCACGCCAGACATCGTACTTTTAACACAAGGTGTTTCAACAATTAACGGTAAAACTTCCGCCGTTATTTTATAAAGTATTTTTATGCGTTTTCTCGACCGACAATAATTCCGTTGCGGGGTCCACCAATGATTGTACCGTCGTACGGATATTCCCCGGCAAAAAGAATATTCCCCGACCAATCGAATATTATATAACAACTTGCATACTTTGCAAAATTTATAAATATAACCCACAACTATAACATTATATCAAATCCACACCATAATATTTAAAAAAATATTTTGAGAAAATTAAATATTTATTCATAAAATCTGGGGTCTCACAAATCGAATATTATATAACCACTTGCTTACTTTGCAAAATTTGTAAATAATACCCACAACTATAACATTATATCAATCCACACCATAATATTCAAAAATATATTTCGAGAAAAAATAATCTTTATTCATAAAAGTTGGGGTCTTACACTTACTGCCTTTTTGGATTTTGAACGGGTTACTAGACCAATTATTTCCCTACAAAAAAACTTATGTAGTTTAGTCTTAGGGAATGTAGAAATGTTACATGCTATTTGATGTGTCTATTTTAGGAGTATTATCCCGCGAAACGGATGTCATCTGTTTGTATGACAAGATAGCATAACAGCTTTTGATAGAAAAGGGAATGCATTACACATATTCCTTCATATTTTCCATTACATTGAGATTGACATGGAAATAAAATTACAAGCATTTTGCACTTACAAGTAATTTGAAATGTGAAAGTATGAAGATACTTTCCTCTGTGTTTGGTTTATCAGAGGCTGATCTATCTTAGGCTACTCTCGCGGATTTTTGGCATGAAAGTTCCCAGATCATCGCAATTTACTCGACGGGAAGTTAATCCGGTCTTTTAACTAGAGCGAATCTGGGTGGTGCCTTTCCTGAGCCTCGTTGGAATTAGTCTTCCTACGAGTCCAGTAATCAAACACTGACAGGATAGCCTCCTGGTGGAGGAACCACACAACATACATTCACATACAACATGTCTCACAGTAAGGAAATGATGACATATGCGAAGCACTAATATCACAAGAAGATATGGTGTGAAGCACTAAGTGCAATAAGTAAATACAACATCCACACACAAGCAGATAACGTTTTTGAAAAGTTTGTAATAGCGGCTTAAGCCCTCTTACTGGATGTCCCCAAAAGAGTAGCCGCTTGTCGACGTCGGGATTTTTATTTATCCCTTTTATGTTCTTGTTTTTTGGTGTTCTCATGTTAGGTGAGATTTATTTGAAAAAACAAGTTGGGAAAAGGTCCGACATGTATATGTCGATGATTGGGACTGTAAGAGTCGCCAGTTGGTATTTTTAAATGGTTGCACCAACTCAACCAAGAAAAGGTTTGCACATTATCCTAGTGATGTGACACTATTTGACTGGTCTGTGAAACCGAGATTCGTTAAGGTCCGAGAGCTTGATTATGCGAAGGGAAGGTGTTAAGCAACCCCCGACATCCATGGTGACACGGTGACCGCCACTTTTCAATTAAAACCTTTATCTGAATGTGTGTGTGTGTGGATCAATGTGCAATTATTTGGAAGTAGTGTTATGCCTCATTTGCACCTATATACAAATGGTTTGAATTTTGTATAAAAGTTTATTTTTAACAAGATATAGCAATGATATTTTGTAAAAGAGGTTTTTCAAACCCTTATGCTCAATAGTAATTGAGGCTTTTGATACTTCCATTTTATTATGTGTTCGGCTTGATTACTTTTATTTTCGAGATGCGAAACATCTTCGAGAAAATAAGATATGTAGCAGTGTCGAACTCCTTCTGGGCATGAGAGTCGTCTAAGGAAATTCAAACACCGTGAATAATTTACAAGCTATGTACAGCTGAAAATTTCCATCACGAGAACCGAATCTAGATTCGGGAGACTTAATCTATGATCACATGATTCCTAGGCTCACAGGATGTAGCAATTTGTATGAAAGTTACAAACAATTATATATATATATATAAAAGCTATATATATATATATATATATATATATATATATATATATATATATATATATATATATGAACGATCAACCTCCACGAAGTAAACTTTAGGCGGGACAAAATGTAAATATAAATATAAAAGCGATCAACCGCCACGAAGTAAACTCCAGGCGGGACGAAATGTAAATATGTATATATAAGCAGTAAATGGCCACGAAGTGATCTCCAGGCCTAATAGAAATGTGTATATATATATATATATATATATATATATATATATATAAGCAATAAAAGCCACGGACCGACGGTCCAAGCATACACACACAACACAAATCTCCACGTGAATAATAGTGTGTGCACAAAGTGGAGAAAAGGCTTTAAAAAATGTGAGAAGGCTTACAGTGGGTTGCTAAAGAAGACTTCAAATAGCTTTAAATGGATGAACACTCAGTTCCCACCGGTAAAATGTAGCAAAATATAAGCTCACAAGTGTTTGAAATGAGAAAGCACTCAGTTTATAGTGTGTACAGAGCAAAATGGACAGGGCTTCCTCACCTTTTTTTTCTTATAAATGGCCACCCCAGGACCTCTATTTATAGAGGGGGTAACCGCAGGTGTACCTGCAGCTGCCCGGGGTGCCCCGGGCACCGTGGGCCCCACCATCTTGAAGTACATGTACTTGTGCAACGTGTTGTCTGCTCGAACCTTTATAACTTCAATCCGGTCATCCGATGGAGGCGTATAATACCTTTTCGGAATGATTTGGTCGAGAGCTACACAATGACATGGGATAAGATGTGAGGGCCCCGAATCCGAGGTCCCGAATCACAGCGGATCCGGTTCGATCATTCTATACAATTATTACTATTTGCGGAAGATATAAACATAAATTGTTTATACAATACATTACACACAATTTCCCAAGGTCGTGTAACCTTAACTCATACACAATTCATAACTATCTAACACATAACATCATTATCAAACTATACTATTACAAAACTAATCGCGCACATTAACTTTAAGCTGGCATTGTCTTTAATCTTTCCTTGTATCCGACGCATTCGCCTTAATCTGTAATGTTATATCATGATATAACAAAGGTGAGCATGAAAGTTGCCCAGCAAGTTTAAGTTCAATAATATAACGATATATCATGATTGAAAGAATCTAAATAATAAGCTGGATATAATTCAACAATATAATTATGAACTAGCAGAAATAAACTTTTGACTAAACAAGTATATAACATGAACAAATATATCTGAACCAACTGGTAATGAAGGTGATCATCCTTTCATACCTGACTTATACATGCAATATGTACAAAGTACAATTCATGGCAACCAGCAATGATTAACCATAAGCTTATCCGAATGAAACAACTCTTAGTAGAGTTAAGTAAAAATAAACTTGCCTGAACCGTTGATTACCGCTACGTAATTTATAACGCTTTATCTGAAGACCTAATATTAGTAATATAGATCTCCAATATTAGAATAATATCATCACAATATAATACTATTATATATATATATACATAATAACCTAAATACATAGCACATAACCCTATCCGTCTATTTAGCACATAAACTTAGCATCAAGTCAGACTATTTAAGTACGAGTTGAATTCGACAAAATTTTAACATCCCGACGGTCTAGTCGAACAAATTTTGAGTTTAAGTTCAATTAAACTCTGGCTAAACGCTTAACTATTATCTAAGATAATTTTAATAACAGTTGAAATATTTTTCGTAAGCTCGTAATAATTTTTAAATAATTATTACTATTTATCGTGTATTTTCAATCATTAGAATTGTATTTAAATAAATTAAATACCACAATATTCTATTATCATTAATATTTATTTATTATCAAATATTAATGAAATACATGTCATAATATTATAATATATTTATAATATCATAATGTATTTTTAATACCTTAAAATTATATTTATATGATTTTTAAACCGTTAAATTCATTATCCAGTAATTACTATTAATATTAAAATATTAATATTTTCATGATAAAATATCAAAAGTTATATTTTATAACTTAAAATATTTTATAACACTTAAATCATTTTCATATGATTTTTAAATCATTTATTCTATTTTTCCTTAATTTATTTAATATATTTATCAAATAAACTAATTATCATTAATATTAATTAATTAATGAATTTTATCACAAAATATTAAAAGTCACTAAAAATAACTTAAAATATTTTATTATACCATAATATTATAATTAAAAAACTATTTTTAGGACTTTAAAATAATTTTTTTGAATTTATTTAGTATTTTAATAATTAAAACCATTTAATTCAATTTATTTAATTAAAATAATAATTTTTCAAAAATAAGTGTCATTTAAGGGCCTATAATGACAGTAACTGTCGCTATAGGTGTTCTTGAGCCTGTTCTTGAGCTGCCCAGAACTTCAAGTCAGTTTATAAGTTAGTAACTTTGACCACATTTTGATATGTGATCCCAAGGTTTTCTGGCCATAGAAAAATGTTTAGATTGTAGTATAAATGTAATACTACCATCATTAATCAATTTCATGCCCATAACATATCATATATGAGAGATCTAGGTCCTAGAACATCATGTCAGAGTTGTTCTTCATTTCTTGGTTTTCAAGAAAAGAAGAACAGTTGTTAGGCTCTACTTTGAAGCCTCATAACTTTAAATCTGGGTTCGATGTGAAAACCCGAAAATCCGGATTGTCCAGAGATTAAGATTTAAAGAAGTAGTAATTAATAAAATGAATTTTTATTAATACTATTCTGTGCTATGTGTTTATTAATCGTTTTATAACCTAGAATGATTATTAATCGGGAGGATTCTGGCTACGAGCTAGAGTGACGAGTAAGAATTTTCAAGACGAAAATAAAATTTTTCTGGACGAAATAGGCACTATTCACCCGACGAAACCTAAGGGTTAGGGTTTGAATAACCTAAGCCTTTCCGAGAGATCGGTATGTCGAAATGATATCCCGTCGAAAGATTTGACGATAATATATCTTGAACAGTTAAGTAAGCCGATAAAATTTTTTCTCGAAAAACGTGCAGAAATCGGACGAAATAAAAATGACGAAAAGTACTGCTGTGTACTTTTCATTCGTTTAGCTACGTTAGGGGAAAACGTGAAGGAAAACTCTTAACGTGGAAAAGTGTTTTTCAGTTTTTCAAAGATCCGAAGAATACGTAAAAGTTAATCGGTAGAGGAAAGACGAAATATTCAAAAATATTTGGATTCCGAGAATCGCAGTTTTCGAACTGTCGGACGAATTCCGAATTACGGAAGCACGAAGCTTCCAAGGGAAGCTAGCCAAAGGAGGTGGGGCGGCCACTTAGCCACCAAGTTTACTTGGTGGCTAAGTTATGAAAAGTAAGGAGGTTAGGGTGGCAAAATGACTAAAATGCCCCTACCTTTGGTTTTCTATATAAACAAGCTTAAGCTCATTTGTTTGATTGATAATTCAACCAACACTTAAGAGAGAAAGAGAGAGAGACTTCGGATGGGAGAGGAAGAGAAAGAGAATGAGGAAAAGCTAGCTTGAATGCACGCTTTGTCCGACGGAAGGAGATTAAAGAAGAACGATAATTCGAACCATAATTCTTCTAAATTTTCTTTAAGTTTTTATGTTCAAAAACATAACTTAACGAGAATAAGAAGTAAAAGAGATTAGTAATGATTTCATATGGTTGAAATCGTAAGAAAATGAAGAAATAAAAATAAGAAATTTAGTTTATAAATTTCTTAAGCAAGTATAAGATTCGTGAGGATTTTGAGCGATCCGAATGAATATTATGAATGAGTAGGTGAATTAAGTAAGGAATGGTGTTCTATAACATCAAATTTAAAGAAAAAGTGAAATCTTAATCTAAAATATCGATTAAAAATGAAGAACGAACGAAGAACGCGAAGAACACAAAGAACGTTGTTGATGAACAAATTTAAAACCATCGTAGTGTAATTGTTGTTGATGGACAAGTTTAAAACCATCGCATATAAGTTAGATGCTTATTGCTTGGTTAGGAACGGTAGAAACGTTCATGAAGAACGGATTAAAACTAAGCTATAACGAAGTTATGGCGATAATTTCGTAAAAGAAGAACGAAAATTTGAAAGTTAGTAAATGAACTCGAAAGTGTAGGGTTTCATAAAAATATAAGAGAACGTATAAAACGTGAGTCGTGGACTCAAGAACAAACGAATTTCGAGTTCGGATGACCGAATTACGGACGAACAAACAAAGAACGTTAAAGACGTTAAAATGAACGAAGAATGAAGATTAAGCCAATTGAATGGCATGCTAATGGATTCAGAATAAAGTTCTGTCCGAGGGTAATCAAAGTACGTAAGATAAGGAAGAAAATGGCTTTGGAACAACCTGGTTCCGAGTTATAACGAAGAAGTTATGAGATCGTAAAGTACGCGTCTCTAACTTGATGCAGGACTTAGAAAAATTTTCTAGGTTTCATACTCGGCGCCGCAACGCGAGTCGTGCCTTGGAGGCCAGCGCCGCAACGCGAACTCGGCCATAATCTTTTGGAGAGTGGTGCCGCAGTGCGAGAGATAACAAAGGACTTGGTGCTTGTGGCGCTTGATTACGGAAGAGAGAGAGAGAGAGAAGTAGGTCGGGCATTGCAATACGAGAGGAAGGAAGAACACTGCGCCGCATAACGCGGTGCAGTGAGAGCAATGCCGTAAATGAGATTTTTATTTCTCAGTTACTAGTGGATGTGCAAGAAAGAAGTATGAACATGTAGTTCACGTAATGTAACATTCAATTAAGTGTTGTAAACCTTTAGTGAAGGTTGAACGGAAAGATTTAACGAGATTAAAAGATAGAGAATGTAAGAGCTAGATTACGTAATTGATATTCAGGGACCGTAGTCATAATGAACGAACATGAGGGGTTACTGTGATTGTGATTCCTTAGACGTTGAGTGATGAAGGTAACAAGTAACATTTCGATGTTATGTTATGATAATCAGAGATAAGTGTAAAGCGTATAGACGCTGTGAACGCAATGTTGTTGCGATGAACGATAGGTCTTAGCATACAGCGAACCGTATGGTTTTGACATTTAGAAAGAATAATGAACATGGGGTTCATGGGATGGCTAACGATCGAAAGCAATTAAAACCTTGAGTAAAGGTTGATTGAGAGATTAAGAGATGAGCAACGTGAACGTTGAATACGTAAACGATCCTCGTGAATTATATTCGCATTTGACGAACATGCTAAGTATACCCTGGTTGTATGACTTAGACGTTGATAAATGTAGTAAGTAAGATACGAATGGTATCAAGAAAGCCGTATCGAACGGTAAAGAGAATAATGAAAGCCAAATGTGAATCGGATAAGAATGAATCCTGAGGTATGGCAATTACTTGCCAGAAAGCCAAAAGGAATAAGAAAGTAACTTAATGAACATTATAATTTAATAATTCGTATAAGTTAAGAGAAAGTTAGGTTGTGGTACAATCGTAACCTTTGATGGTTGACATATGGGAGTTGGGCTAAACAATTCCTTGGAGAGAGCGAAGGTATATCTGGCCGGCAACCGATCTAACTCACTGTGATGGCAGTATAGATGAGACAGGAACTTGTTTGTTGGTTGTTTGTGGGAAACCACTCAGAGTACCATATGGATTACTAGTAGAGAAGCGATGTGTGCTGAGTCCTAGAGAAGTATAAGAAGAAGATAAGAATGTAAATCATCGAAGATGATGAACATTTTGAGTAAGACATCTCCATATGTCATAAAGTCATAATGCGGTAAAGAAAGTTGGTCGCGTAAACTTAGTTGTAAAAACGCGAACCTTAACAAGTAAAGTTAAGTAAACCAATGCGTAAGTCAAGTATATGAATAATTGGTGTATTTGTTATTTCCTTATGTGTTATAGGGATTGGAATGAGAAGTTCAGCGTAAGCTGTAGCTGTGCGTAAGGCAAGTTTCCTAACTTCATTCATATTTTTAAATGAATGCTAGTTTCTAAAACTTCTCGGATGTTGAACTTGAGAAGTTACATAATATGTTGAATGTGTGATATTTATACAAGGTGGTAGAATGTATGAGGCCTTGTGCCACAATTTTAACACTTCAGTGTTTCTATGAGATGAATTGTTCTATGTTTGAACTGTTCAATAAAAGAATGTTCTGTTTATACATGAGCAAAGTATTATTAAAGTCATGTGCTATTGATTCTAGCCAGACAGAATGTGCATGAAAGAGAGTAGAGAATGAAAGTATTTCAAAGTAAATGTGACTAATGTTTTAAGATGATAGGAATCAAGACTATTCCTATTATACAAGCTGCTTCGTAACCTTGTTCGGTTATTGAAGTCTGAAAAGAATGTTTAAATTCCTGAAGTTGTTTGTTCAACTGTTATGACTTGCGGGGCAATTGAATGCTCACACTTGCTTTAAATGAAAAACATTTTTAGCGAATGATGTTAGAAGAACTTAAGGATCCCGTATAGATCAAGCTGACGGTATCCAGATGAAGTGCCATTCAGAATATGAATGAGCGAGAAGATCAAGTGAAGACTTGTAATGTAGAAATATGAAAATTAAACTATAGAATAGTTTAATGAACTAAATGTATCCTTGGTGGCGGATAAAAGTCACTCTTGTAAGATGAAAGGAATAATGTAATTATCATTATTTGTAATGAGGAATGTTATAAGGTTTTTCGAACTTTGGATTTGAGAGTGTATGTTGTTATATTTCTGTATATAATGATGTATGCAGAATGAATGATGTACTAGTGACGTACGGAATCCGGGTTTGAAGATAGACCGGATTTCGGGGCGTTACAGGTTGGTATCAGAGCTGATAGGTTATAAACCTTAGGTATGAGTACCTAAGACTATAATCGAAAAGAGAAGGATAAGAAGATCACCACGTGATATCATAGTAAATCGTAGTAACAGATGAGCTGTTAAACGATGAATGATTTATAGCTAATGCATGAATGAATGGTACTACAAAATAGTATGGGAAGAAGAACTCAAATTGAGTTGTAAAGGATAGTATATGAATTAAAGAAAATTCGTATTAAGTAAAGAGAAAGTTAGAAGTTGTAAGATTTCAATTGAGGACTCATGTGATGGCTGAGTTGTATGAATCTTTGTATAGACAGAGGTTTGTGCTTGGTGTAACAACCACTCAGTTTATTACAGTGATAATCATTGAAATTGGTCGAGCTATCAAGATGTATATGACAAAAAGGTGAATCTTTTCTCATGTATATACTTGATAGTGAAAGTAGTATGCACACAAGCCAATCATGTTTGATGATAAAGCATATACTTTGTAACAATCTTATTCATTTATTAACAAAAAGTATTAATTTATTAAAGGCTTTTAATTATCTACATGATGTTGTTTTATAATATGTGATAAACCCATAGTTTTAAGCATTGCTTTTAGAATAATGATGATGATCATTCTAATGAGATCTAAATTCTTAGAAAGCTTAAAACTAAAATAGTTCCCAATCATTGGATTACTAAATTGGGGATTAGTGAATCCGGATAGATTGGTACATACGTTGCTTGCTCATTGGATAAGGATGATTGATCTCATGATCATTTGTGTGGAGACACTAAAGAAAGTATGTAGGTGCTTATTAGAGAATAAGTTCAATGAGCATTGGCTCGCTAAGGAATACCTAATGGAGTTTTACTTGCTGTCAATAGGAATTCTGTAGTGATAGTAGTACAAGTGATCCTTGGACTTGAGATCATCATAGTATCTTGTGTATGATGAGTTATACTTTGACTTATTCCTTAAGACCCTTAGGGTATATCAAAGGGTATGCTTGGGTATAATAAGTTGTACATGGAGATAATGTATGATCAATTAAGAATCTACCACTTCTATTAAAGAAGAGAAATGTCCTATGTGATTCGATAAATGACAACCCAAAGAGTCCTTGGTTAAGGCGAGAATGAAATTAGAAAGGAGTTTCTAATTTGCATTATTTGGAGTTGTGCATTTAAGGATCGAAATACATATAATTAAATAAAATAAGACTCGACGATAATTCCATATCTTATATTTAATTGGGACATTGTATGGTGGAAAGATTGAATTGTCACAGTAACTATTTACTCAAAGGTTCTTTTATGATTAATGTTGAAATCTATATTATACGGAAAGTCGTTGATCGCTAGGGAGGCTTATCCTATTGTAAAATAAATATTATTTATTTAAATAAATTAATTGTTTAATTTATTTATTTAAATAAGATTAGAATTATTCTAATTGATTTATTCACAACCTAGGTTTAATATGGAGAACCTAAAGGGTCACACCATAAAAGGAAGAATAATTATTTAAGAAGTTAATGGCATAATCGTAATAATATGTTATGTATATTTAATTTAATTTATGGTGATAGAATAAATTAAATAGCTTAATATTTATTATTTAATATTTTAGAAATATTAAATATAAATTAATAAGAGGAGTCTTATTAATATTATTACAATTATTATTATTATTTTAATTTCTAAAAGAGTTTAGAAATTAATTTAATATAAGTACTCTCATTTATTCCTAATAGGATTAGGAGGGAAAATTAGTTAAAGGAGTTTAATTAATTATCCCTAATAAGATTAGGGAGCCCATTTAATTAAAAGAGTTTAATTAAATAATACCTTATTTTATTAAATAAGGTTACCTGATATCTTTATAAGGGGAGTCTTATATCAGATATTAAGAGATATACGCAATTCCAAAAGTTGGAGAGTACGCTCTTTTTATATAGAGATAGAAAAACTAGGGTTTAGCCAACCACCCATCTTCTTGAATTCTTCTTCTTCCTTGGTGGATCACCTCTAGAGGCCAAACACTTAGGTGGCTAACGTTGATCAAAAGAAGGAACCAAACTCGGTGGATTCAAGTTGAACGCGAAAAGGATTGGAGGTGAACTTGTACCTGAGGAAGCTCGGATCTTCAAGGGTATGATTTTATTCGTTATCTTTTTCGTTAAATTAATAATTGTGCATAAAGGGTGATCCGGGTATATGGTTTGTAAAAATTTTAAAACTCTGATTTATCTCGCTTCCGCTTATTTTTGCAATTTGATTGCGTTCATGAATATTGCAAACCTAACAAATAGGTAGAAAATGATAAGATAGGTGCGGGTTCTTGAAACTCATACTTTTGAAAAGTTTATGACTCATAGTTATATGCTATGTTTCTGAGCCCTAAGCATATGGATAGTCCTTGATTTGTTCTTGGATTACATATTGCGAAGATAATTTCTTAAACACATATGGTTGTGGAAAGTTCCTAAACACATAAAGTGTGGTAAGTTGATGAACTATACTAAGGTATAGGAATGTTTAGACTGAAAGTAAGTATTTTCAGTAGACTTAGTATTGAAGGTGCTAGAGAAGATTAAGTATTGTCGCAAGTAAGACAATGAAGGAAGATGGAAAATAGGATATTCCAAGTCATCTAGCTATGCTAGATTTCGAAATTTCTTGAAATCGTGTTGATGTGCGCATTTTTAAAATGAAAGAATTGGTTCAGCTTTTGGAACCAATGGATTTTAAAAGAACTATTCTTGGTATGTCTATGCTAATTGTTTCAGCTAGACAGAAATTGATTTAAAATATCAAAATGAATTTTATATCATCAATGCATTTGATGCAAGGATGGTAAAATGATGGAGTTATTAATGCAATTAAACCTGGTGTTGGATTTGATCTTAGGATCAACAACCTGCTATGGTATGATGTATAATGACGAAGTCATAAACTGACGAAGTCCTCAACGTACTGTGAAGAGTGCGGTATCATGACGTCATAAAACGTTTTGATGTATTGCGAAAGAATTTAAAGAAGTAGTCGATGTCAATTGATTTGACTAGAAGACTGTTTCAAGAAATATCCAAAATTTTTGGTATTAAGTCTGAGGTGAACATACCCCGAAATGGGGATATACGATAGGTTGATCACCTACGTATGGAAAGATGTGGTTTACTTTCTTTGTGATTGTAAACTTACCGTGGAAAGAAGGGTTTACGGCAAAATGTTGTATAACCTAGTAAGAGTTCATGGTCAATTTGATCCCTCAGCAAAAGTATGAAATGTTTTAAAGGAATTCTTACATTCCTCGTTATTCCTTTCACTTCATGATTCTTGATAAGTTATGAAGGGTAGGGAATGTTTGAAAGATAATAACTTCTTTGAAGAGAAGTTGAGAAAAAGAGTAAGTTAAAATTTCGAGGGCGAAATTTTGTGAAGAAGGGGTGAATGTGATGACCCGGGTATGGGTATGGTTTGAAGAAATTCTGAGGACATAATTTTTATAAGGGGGAAGGATGTGACAACCCGGAAATCCAGATTGTCTAGAGATTAAGATTTACAGAATTAGGAATTAATAAAATGAATTTTTATTAATACTATTCTGTGCTATGTGTTTATTAATCGTTTTATAACCTAGAATGATTATTAATCGGGAGGATTCTGGCTACGAGCTAGATTGAACGAGTAAGAATTTTCAAGACAAAAATAAAATTTATCCGGAGACCAAAATATTTTCGGGAAAAAAAGACAAAATAGGCATTATTCACCCGACGAAACCTAAGGGTTAGGGTTTGAATAACCTAAGCCTTTCCGAGAGTTCGGTATGTTAAAATGATATTCCGTCGAAAGATTTGACGATAATGTATCGTGAAAAGTTAAGTAAGCCGATAAAAGTTTTTCTCGAAAAATGTGCAGAAATCGGACGAAATAAAAGCGACGAAAAATACTGCTGTGTACTTTTCATTCGTTTAGCTACGTTAGGGGAAAACGTGAAGGAAAACGCTTAACGTGGAAAAGTGTTTTTCAGTTTTTCAAAGATCCAAAGAATACATAAAAGTTAATCGGTAGAGGAAAGACGAAATATTCAAAAATATTTGGAATCCGAGAATCGCAGTTTTCGAACTGTCGGACGAATTACGAATTACGGAAGCACGAAGCTTCCAAGGGAAGCTAGCCAAAGGAGGTGGGGTGGTCACTTGGCCACCAAGTAAACTTAGTAGCTAAGTTATGAATAGTAAGGAGGTTAGGGTGGTGAAATGACTAAAATGCCCCTACCCTTGGTTTTCTATATAAACAAGCTTAAGCTCATTTGTTTGATTGATAATTCAACCAACACTTGAGAGAGAAAGAGAGAGAGACTTTGGATGGGAGAGGAAGAGAAAGAGAATGAGGAAAAGCTAGCTTGAATGCACGCTTTGTCCGACGGAAGGAGATTAAAGAAGAACGGTAATCCGAACCCTAATTCTTCTAAATTTTCTTTAAGTTTTTATGTTCAAAAACATAACTTAACGAGAATAAGAAGTAAAAGAGATTAGTAATGATTTTATATGGTTGAAATCGTAAGAAAATGAAGAAATAAAAATAAGAAATTTAGTTTATAAATTTCTTAAGTAAGTATAAGATTCGTGACGATTTTGAGCGATCCGAATGAATATTATGAACGAGTAGGTGAATTAAGTAAGGAATGGTGTTCTATAACATCAAATTCCAAGAAAAAGTGAAATTGTAATCTAAAATATCGAATAAAAATGAAGAACGAACGAAGAACGTGAAGAACACAAAGAACATTGTTGATGGACAAATTTAAAACCATCGTAGTGTAATTGTTGTTGATGGACAAGTTTAAAAACATCACGTATAAGTTAGATGCTTATTGCTTGGTTAGGAACGGTAGAAACGTTCATGAAGAACGAATTAAAACTAAGCTATAACGAAGTTATGGCGAAAATTTTGTAAAAGAAGAACGAAAATTTGAAAGTTAGTAAATGAACCCGAAAGTGTAGGGTTTCATAAAAATATAAGAGAAAGTATAAAACGTGAGTCGTGGACTCAAGAACAAACGAATTCCGAGTTTGGATGACCGAATTACGGATGAACGAACAAAGAATAAAGACGTTAAAAATGAACGATGAATGAAGATTAAGCCAATTGAGTGGCATGTTAACGGATTCAGAACAAAGTTCTGTCTGAGAGTAATCAAAGTACGTAAGATAAGGAAGAAAATAGCTTTGAAACGACCTCGTTCCGAGTTATAACGAAGAAGTTATGAGATCGTAAAGTACGCGTCTCAAACTTGATGCAAGACTTAGAGAAATTTTCTAGGTTTCATACTCGGCGCCGCAGCGCGAGTCGTGCCTTGGAGGTCGGCGCCGCAGCGCGAATTCGGCCATAATCTTCTGGAGAGTGGCGCCGTAGCGCGAGAGATAACAAAGGACTTGGCTCCGCAGTGCCAGTCCGGGAAGAGAGGAGAGAGAGAAGTAGGTCGCGCCACAGCGCGAGAGGAAGGGAAGGGCACGGCGCCGAAGCGCCAATGCAGAGCAATGCCCAGAAATGAGATTTTTATTTTTTAGTTACTTGAGGATGTGCAAGAAAGAAGTATGAACATGTAGTTCATGTAATGTAACATTCAATCAAGTGTTGTAAACCTTTAGTGAAGGTTGAACGGAAAGATTTAACGAGATTAAAAGATAGAGAATGTAAGAGCTAGATTACGTAACCGATATTCGGGGACCGTAGTCGTAATGAATGAACGTGAGGGGTTACTGTGATTGTGATTTCTTAGACGTTGAGTGATGAAGGTAACAAGTAACATTTTGATGTTATGTTGTGATAATGAGAGCTAAGTGTAAAGCGTATAGACGCTGTGAAAGCAACGTTGTTGCGATGAACAACGTGAACGTTGAATACGTAAACGATCCTCGTGAATTATATTCGCATTTGACGAACGTGCTAAGTATACCCTGGTTGTATGACTTAGACGTTGATAAATGTAGTAAGTAAGATACGAATGGTATCAAGAAAGCCGTATCGAACGATAAAGAGATTAATGACAGCCGAATGTGAATCGGATAAGAATGAATCTTGAGGTATGGCAATTACTTGCCAGAAAGCCAAAAGGAATAAGAAATTAACTTAACGAGCATTATAATTTAATAATTCGTATAAGTTAAGAGAAAGTTAGGTTGTGGTACAATCGTAACCTTTGATGTTTGACATATGGGAGCTGGGCTAAACAATTCCTTCAGAGAGCGAAGGTATATACGAAATTGGCAACCGATCTAACTCACTGTGATGGCAGTATAGATGAGACGGGAACTTGTTTGTTGGTTGTTTGTGGGAAACCACTCAGATTATTATATGGACTACTAGCGTAGAAGCGATGTATGCTGAGTCCTAGAGAAGTATAAGAAGAAGATAAGAATGTAAATCATCGAAGATGATGAACATTTTGAGTAAGACATCTCCATATGTCATAAAGCCGTAAAGCGGTAAAGAAAGTTGGTCGCGTAAACTTAGTTGTAAGAACGCGAACCTTAACAAGTAAAGTTAAGTAAACCAATGCGTAAGTCAAGTATATGACTAATTGGTGTATTTGTTATTTCCTTATGTGTTATAGGGATTGGAATTAGAAGTTCAGCGTAAGCTATAGCTGTGCGTAAGGCAAGTTTCCTAACTTCATTCATATTTTTAAATGAATGCTAGTTTCTAAAACTTCTCAGATGTTGAACTTGAGAAGTTACATCTATGTCTTGAATGTGTGATATTTGTACAAGGTGGTAGAATGTATGAGGCCTTGTGCCACAATTTTAACACTTCGGTGTTTCTATGAGATGAATTGTTCTATGTTTGAACTGTTCAATAAAAGAATGTTCCGTTTATACATGAACCGGTATTATTAAGTTTGTGCTATTGATTCTAGCTTTACGTAATGTGCATGATGAGAGAGTAGAGAGAATGAAAGTATTTCAAAGTGAATGTGACTAATGTTTTAAGATGATAGGAATCAAGACTATTCCTATTATTCAAGCTGCTTCGTAACCTTGTTCAGTTATTAAAGTCTGAAAAGAATGTTTAAATTCTTGAAGTTGTTTGCTCAACTGTTATGACTTGTGGGGCAATTGAATGCTCACACTTGCTTTAAATGAAAAACATTTTTAGCGAACGATGTTAGAAGAACTTAAGGATCCCGTATAGATCAAGCTGACGGTATCCAGATGAAGTGCCATTCAGAATGTGAATGAGCGAGAAGATCAAGTGAAGACTTGTAATGTAGAAATATGAAAATTAAACTATAGAATAGTTTAATGAACTAAATGTATCCTTGGTGGGGGATAAAAGTCACTCTTGTAAGATGAAAGGAATAATGTAATTATCATTATTTGTAATAAGGAATGTTATAAGGTTTTTCGAACCTGGGATTTGAGAGTGTATGTTGTTATATTTCTGTATATAATGATGTATGCAAAATGAATGATGTACTAGTGACGTATGGAATCTGGGTGTGAAGATAGACCGAATTTTGGGGCGTTACGGGTTTGTGATATAAAATGGTCCCTACATGTAGTCATGATGTCATAGTACAAGTATATAGCATCATAGAAGCATAAAAACATCTCCTCCAAAAGATCTGGGCCGGTCAAATGTATGGTCAGAAAATGGTCTTTGAAGATTCTGGGTTTTCCAGAACTTCAACAAAGCAGACGGTCAACGATACTTTGACCAATGTTATTTATGAATCTGATGCAGATATAGGTGATCCAAGGACACGATTGTGTAGTTCTTATGTCATACTACAACACCAAAACAACAACATGGCCAAACAATGAAAATAATGCAAGATCAGAGGCTTGAACAAACTTGTCAGACGACTGTAAAACATTCTGGGTTGCCCAGATTCAACTTTTCGTGAACGGTCAATGACCTTTGACTGCTCATAAGTTACGATCTAGACATCCTATGACTCTATTTCAAGTTTCAGAACAAAGACCACATAAAATACTACAAGTTTAAAACTTAAAACAACACAAAGCATTAACATAGAAAGATCTAAGGCCTCTGACATTCGACTGTCAGGCCATATTTCTCCATTTTTCCAGATTTCTAAAAATACTTGATTCGTGCATCTAAGTGTTATAGATCCATGATCTATCAACCCAGATCACTTATAGACACCCTCTAAAACAACTTTAACAAACCAATTCTAACAACTAACAACAAATAATCAGATTTCAAGATTTAGGGTTTTATACCTTTTGAGCTTTGATTTTTGGATCTGACTTTGTTGATATGATCCGGTCAAGCTAAGGACTGTTACTAGCTTATGTTATCTCACTTTCTCACTCTACATTTCGAATTTTAGAGAGAAAGAGTCTTGGAGAAAATGAAAATGAAAGTGGCCCTTTTCTCTCTCTTTAATCTATATTAATTATTGTATGTAATGTGTTGGCTGGCAAATAAAGCTGATTGCTGTGATATATTAGCACATGTGGGATATCTAGAGTTAGTCACCAACTCAATATATTGCAAGATTTGCAAGCAATCTAATAAATAATGCAAAAAGGCTATTTTGGTCAGTTGGCATTTATTTTTAATGGCATTTTGGACATTGGCCAAACCCTTAGTGTATAGGGTTTGGGTTAGGATTTAGGGTTTGGAAAACCTTAGAGTTTAGGGTTTGGAAATCCTTAGGGTTTTAGAAAAAATCTAGAATTTTCAAATTAGGTTTAAAAAAATAGAAATTTAATATTTGTAAATTATAATTAGGATTTTCTAATTATATTAAAATTTCTTAATCATAATTTAAATATTGCTATTTAGGATCAATAATTCCTAATTAAAATTGCTAATTTAGCAATTAGGGTCAAAATCACGGATTAGGGTTTACAAACCACTAATTAGGGTTTCTAATAGAAAAATAAATTTCTAATTCAAAAATTAGATTTAAGTAATTAGATTAGGATTTTCTAATTACTTATAACTTAAAAATTAAGATTAATATTTCCTAATTAACATTAAAATTATTAAATCAACAATTAGGTTTTCCCTAATTATAAATTAGGGTTTCAAATCCCGAAGTTTAGGATTTAAAAAATTGAAATTAGGGTTTGCTAAATAATTAAGTTTTACCGTAATTAATAATATAATATATAGCACTTAAGCAATATAATAATCATTTAAGTTCCCAAATTAGGGTTTCATACATCGAGTTAGGGTTTTGAATTCCCGGAACTGAAATTAGGGTTTCCAGAACCGGTTTCTAGGGTTTCTTATTAATCGCTAGGGTTTTCTTTGGATTTGTTACAGATATCGTTTATCTGGTCAACCCTTGACCCTTAACCATATACTGTACACATATACACAGAACATACTCACTTATTCCCTTAATCCTGAATAATTTACTTAAATCCTTCACAGAATTTTGAAATCTTCAAAATTCTATCTTAAAAATATCAAACGCATACACTTATTTTCTGTCTAGGTTCTAATTTTGAACCTTAAATCAATTAACAAAAATTTTAAAAATATTCAAAATTCTCGGGTTGTCACATTCACCCCTTCTTCTAAAAATTTTGTCCCCGAAATTTACCTTACACCATACTACTTACACCATTCACATACTTATCACATGCTACCTAATACACCACTCACAAGAGTAAAAGTTTTCAAATTGTGTTGATGGGCATATAGACCATGAACACATAGTTTTAACGGTATTAATACCGCAAAACAATACATTACTTGGTATGTTTATAATCACGAAGAAGGTAAACTACCGTTGCTAGTACTTTAGGTGATTAGCCTATCGTACTCTTACGTCATGCATAACGTATTAATCATGTATATTGAATATTACGCTACTTGATTGGATTATTTATCCAAACAACATAGTCCACCTCAGTCTTATCATAGGATTCCGCACCAAAACAATTTGGGTCGGGAAATTTCTTTCAATGAACACTTAGAGATTTCATAAACATTAGTCTAGCTGAATCGAATAACATAGACTCATATCAATAAGTCAATTCAATCGAATTATTTATATGTAGCCAAACCCCGTTGGCAAATTAAAATTTTTGAAAATATTTTCGAGAATGACATCATGATGCCGTACTATGTTAACAGTCCATTTGAGGATGCCGTCATTGTGTGACTTTGTCATAACACATCATACAATAGTGGAATAACGATTTTAGATCAAATTCACACTAAGTATTCCTGCATTTACAACTCCATCACCTTTTTATCATCTCTGCACCAAGTTACATGGTACATGAGTCATAAATAAAATATATTTTGATATTTCAAATCATTTGCGTCTAGCTGAAATAAGTAGCATATACTATACTTTAAACCGTTTCAAAAATGATTACGAGTCTACATATTTTTTTAAAGGCACATAATGCGTATTTAGCTTGATGTCAAAATTTCGAAGTCTAGCATAGCTAGGAGTTTTGGAAACTTAATTCTTCACTAATATTCATTTGCTTAAACAATCTATCTATTCTTATTATCCTTAATACTCTATTTACACACAACTATACCCAGTTCGTAAAACCACACTTATGAGTCCACAAATTGCCACAATCATATGAGTTTAAGAACTTTCTTAGACAGACCTTTGGCGTCCATTCGCTGAGGGGTTCATAAACATTTTATATAACTATGAATCAAGTATGTCACATAAGTATGAGTTTTAAGAACTCGTACTTAACCTTATATTCTCAACCTATGACCTATCTATCTGTTCTACACATAAGAAAGGAATCACCCTCTTAACATGCATATAACAAATAGCGCGACACAAATATTTCAATGATTATCATTGTCAGAACTAAGTAGTTGTTACACCAATTACAATTCCCCGCCCACACAAGGAATCATACAACTCAGTTGCCGACATGAATCCTCAATTGAATCCCCACCTAACACTAACACCCTTCTCAATACGAATTTCATTTAACTCTTATTCATAATCCTTTCCTGAATCTGTACCAATTCACACAGCAATCTTGCTGTAAACTTTTCAATCATCAGATTGATTCTTATTCCATACTATAACCTTATCCGATCACGGGGTGATCTCATTGTATATATTACGATTCATTTTTATGTCTTGATCATTTTGTTTTACGATCTCCTATAA
Source organism: Panax quinquefolius (assembly GCA_020205615.1). Taxonomy (NCBI): domain Eukaryota; kingdom Viridiplantae; phylum Streptophyta; class Magnoliopsida; order Apiales; family Araliaceae; genus Panax; species Panax quinquefolius. The sequence continues at coordinate 70,436,357 of CM035167.1, read as the reverse complement.
CTGTTCTTTTAGTCTTTTAGACTCGATCTATTCATCACTATTGTTCAACTTTATTATCAGAGTTAGGGAACTCTGTATTTTTATAAATCGTCGAGATTCGTCTTTGAATCTTACCGACCGACTAACCCTATGTGAGTTAGTACATATCCTAATCACTACGGATATTGGTCTCATGTATTCCTACCTAAGGTTCATAACCTACGACTTTGATACCAACTGTGAGGGCCCCGAATCCAAGGTCCCGATTCACCGCGGATCCGGTTTGAGCATTCTATACAACTATTACTACTTACGGAAGATATAAATATAAATTGTTTATACAATACATTACACACTATTCCCCAAGGTCGAGTAACCTTAACTCATACACAAATCATAACTATCTAACACATAACATCATTATCAAACTATATTATTACAAAACTAATCGCGCACATTAACTTTAAATTGGCACTGTCCTTAACCTTTCCTTGTATCCGACGCATTCGCCTTAATCTGCAATGTTTTATCATAATATAGCAAAGGTGAGCATGAAATCAGCCCAGCAAGTTTAAGTTCAATAATATAACGATATATCATGATTGAAAGAATCTGAATAATAAGCTGGCTATAATTCAACAATATAATTATGAACTAGCAGGAACAAACTTTTGACTGAACAAGTATATAACATGAACAAATATATATCTGAACCAACTGGTAATGAAGGTGATCAGCCTTTCATACCTGACTTATGCATACAATATGTACGTAGTACAATTCATGGCAACCAGCAATGATTAACCATAAGCTTATCCGAATGAAACAACTCTTAGTAGAGTTAAGTAAAAACAAACTTGCACTCGAATTTGATTACCGCTTACCTTAATTTATAACGTTTTATCCGAAGACCTAATATTAGTAATATAGATCTCTAATATTAGAATAATATCATCACAATATAATACTATTATATATATACAGAATAACCTAAACACATAGCAAATAACCCTATTCGTCTATTCAGCACATAAAACTTAGCATCAAGTCAGACTATTTAAGTCCGAGTTGAATCCAACAAAATTCTAACATCCCGACGGTCTAGTTGGACAAATTTTGAGTTTAAGTTCAATTAAACTCTGGCTAAACGCTTAACTATTATCTAAGATAATTTTAATAACCGTCGAAATATTTTTCGTAAGCTCGTAATAATTTTTAAATAATTATTACTATTTATCGTGTATTTTCAATCATTAGAATTGTATTTAAATGAATTAAATACCACAATATTCTATTATCATTAATATTTATTTATTATCAAATATTAATGAAATACATGTCATAATATTATAATATATTTATAATATCATAAAATATTTTTAATACCTTAAAATCATATTTATATAATTTTTAAACAATTAAATTCATTATCCAAGTAATTACTATTACTATTAAAATATTAATATTTTCATGACAAAATATCAAAAGTTATATTTTATAACTTCAAATATTTTTATAACACTTAAATCATTTTTATATGATTTTTAAACCATATATTCGATTTTTTCGTAATTTAATTAATATATTTATTAAATAAACTAATTATCATTAATATTAATTAATTAATGAATTTCATCACAAAATATTAAAATTCACTAAAAATAACTTAAAATATTTTATTATACCATAATATTATTTTTCATGATTTTTCATATATTAAAATCATTTTAAATAATTTATTTAATATGGTAATTAAATAAATTAAATACCATTTATATTCCAAAAATATTAAATATTTATGAAATATACTCTAAATAATTAAAAACTATTTTTCAGACTTTAAAATAATTTTTCGGAATTTATTTAGTATTTTTAATAATTAAAAACAATTTAATTCGATTTATTTAATTAAAATAATTATTTTTTAAAAATAAGTGTAGCTAAAGGGCCCTATAGCGACAGACCCGTCGCTATAGGTGTTCTTGAGCCTGTTCTTGAGCTGCCCAGAACTTCAAGTCAGTTTATAAGTTAGTAACTTTGACCACATTTTGATCTGTGATCCCAAGGTTTTCTCGCCATAGAAAAATGTTTAGATTGTAGTATAAATGTAATACTACAATCATTAATCAATTTCATGCCCATAACATATCATATATGAGAGATCTAGGTCCTAGAACATCCTGTCAGAGTTGTTCTTCATTTCTGGGTTTTCCAGAAATGAAGAACAGTTGTTAGGCTCTAATTTGAAGCCTCATAACTTTGAATCTGGGTTCGGTTTGTGATCTAAAATGGTCCCTACATGTAGTCATGATGTCATAGTACAATTATATAGCGTCATAGAAGCATAAAAACATCTCCTACACAAGATCTGGGCCGTCAAACGTATGGTCAGAAAATGGTCTTTGAAGATTCTGGGTTTTCCAGAACTTCAACAAAGCAGACGGTCAACGATACTTTAGCCAAAGTTATTTATTAATCTGATGCAGATATAGGTAATCTAAGGACATGATTGTGTAGTTCTTATGTCATACTACAACACAAAAACAACAACATGGCCAAACAATGAAAAGAATACAAGATCAAATGCTTGAACAAACTTGTCAGACCACTATAAAACATTCTGGGTTGCCCATATTCAACTTTTCGTGAATGGTCAACGACCTTTGACTGCTCATAAGTTTCGATCTAGACATTCTATGACTCTGTTTCAAGTTTCAGAACAAAGACCACATAACATACTACAAGTTTAAAACTTAAAACAACACAAATCATTAACATAGAAAGATCTAAGGCCTCTGACATTCGACTGTCAGGCCATATTTCTCCTTTTTTCTAGACTTCTAAAAATGCTTGATTCGTGCATCTAAGTGTTGTAGATCTATGATCTATCAACTCAGATCACTTATAGACACCCTCTTATACAACTTTAACAAACCAATTCTAACAACTAACATCAAATAATTAGATTTCAAGATTTAGGGTTTTATACCTTTTGAGCTTTGATTTTTGGATCTGACTTTGTTGATCTGATCCGGTCAAGCTAAGGGTTGTTACTAGCTTATCTTATCTCACTTTCTCACTCTACATTTCGAATTTTAGAGAGAGAGAGAGTCTTGGAGAAAATGAAAATGAAAGTGGCCCTTTTCTCTCTCTTTAATCTATATAAATTATTGTATGTAATGTGTTGGCTAGCAAATAAGGCTGATTGCTGTGATATATTAGCACATGTGAGATATCTAGAGTTAGTCACCAACTGATCAATATATTGCAAGATTTGCAAGCAATCTAATAAATAATGCAAGAAGGCTATTTTGGTCATTTGGCATTTATTTTTAATGGCATTTTGGACATTGGCCAAACCCTTAGGGTTTAGGGTTTGGGTTAGCATTCAGGGTTTGGAAAACCTTAGGGTTTAGGGTTTGGAAATCCTTGGGGTTTTAGAAAAAATCTAGAATTTCTGAAGTAGGTTTAAAAAAAATAGAAATTTAATATTTCTAAATTATAATTAGGATTTTCTAATTATATTAAAATTTCTTAATCATAATTTAAATATTGCTAATTAGGATTAATAATTCCTAATTAAAATTGCTAATTTAGCAATTAGGGTCAAAATCACGGATTAGGGTTTATAAACCACTAATTAGGGTTTCTAATAGAAAAATAAATTTCTAATTTAAAAATTAGATTTAAGTAATTAGATTAGGATTTTCTAATTACTTATAACTTAAAAATTAAGATTAATATTTCCTAATTAACATTAAAATTATTAAATCAACAATTAGGTTTTCCTAATTATAAATTAGGGTTTCAAATCCCAAGTTTAGGTTTTAAAATCTAAAATTAGGGTTTGCCAAATAATTAAGTTTTTACCCTAATTAATAATATAATATATAGCATTTAAGCAATATAATAATCATTTAATTTCCCAGATTAGGGTTTCATACATCGAATTAGGGTTTTCAAATTGTCTTTGAGGGTCATATAGACCATGAACACATAGTTTTTTAATTTAGATTAATACCACAAAACAATACATTACTTGGTATGTTTATAATCACGAAGAAGGTAAACTATTAAAATTTGCTAGTACTTTAGGTGATTAGCCTATCGTACTCTTACGTCATGCATAACGTATTAATCATGTATAGCGAATATTTACGCTACTTGATTGGATTATTTATCCAAACAACATAGTCCACCTCAGTCTTATCATAGGATTTCGCACCAAAACAATTTGGGTTGGGAAATTTCTTTCAATGAACACTTAGAGTTTTCATAAACATTAGTCTAGCTGAATCGAATAGCATTGACTCATATCAATAAGTCAATTCAATCGAATTATTTATGTGTAGCCAAACCCCGTTGACAAATTAAAATTTTTGAGAATATTTTCGAGAATGACGTCATGATGTCATTCTATGTTAACAGTCCGTTTGAGGATGACGTCATTGTGTGACTTTGTCATAACACATCATACAATAGTGGAATAACAATTTTAGATCAAATTCACACTAAGTATTCATGCATTTACAACTCCATCACCTTTTTATCATCTCTGCACCAGGTTACATGGTACATGAGTCATAAATAAAATATATTTTGATATTTCAAATCATTTGCGTCTAGCTGAAATAAGTAGCATAGACTATACTTTAAACCGTTTCAAAAATGATTACGAGTCTACATTTTTTTTTAAAGGCACATAATGCGTATTTAGCTTGATGTTAAAATTTCGAAGTCTAGCATAGCTAGGAGTTTTGGAAACTTAATTCGTCACTAATAATCATTTGCTTAAACAATCTATCTATTCTTATTATCCTTAATACTCTATTTACACACAACTATACCCAGTTCGTAAAACCACACTTATGAGTCCATAAATTGCCACAATCATATGAGTTTAAGAACTTTCCTAAATGCAGAGACTTTTTGGCGTCCATTCATTTGAGGGTTCATAAACATTTTATATAACTATGAATCAAGTATGACACATAAGTATGAGTTTTAAGAACTCGTACTTAACCTTATATCCTCTACATATGACCTATCTATCTGTTCTACACATGAGAAAGGAATCACCCTCTTAACATGCATATAACAAATAGCGCGACACAAATATTTCAATGATTATCATTGTCAGAACTAAGTAGTTGTTACACCAAGTACAATTCCCCGCCCACACAAGGAATCATACAACTCAGTTGTCGACATGAATCCTCAATTGAATCCCCACCTAACACTAACACCCTTCTCAATACGAATTTCATTTAACTCGTATTCATAATCCTTTCCTGAATCTGTACCAATTCACACATCAATCTTGCTCTAAACTTTTCAATCATCAGATTGATTCTTATTCCATACTATAAACTTATCCGATCACGGGGGTGATCTCATTGTATATATTAAGATTCATTTCTATGACTTGATCGTTTTGTTTTACGATTTCCTATCACTGTTCTTTTAGTCTTTTAGACTCGATCTATTCATCAGTACTATTCAACTTTATTATCAGAGTTAGGGAACTCTGTATTTTTATAAATCGCTGAGATTCGTCTTTGAATCTTACCGACCGACTAACCCTATGTGAGTTAGTACCTATCCTAATCACTACGGACATTGGTCTCAGGTATTCCTACCTAAGGTTCATAACCTACGACTTTGATACCAACTGTGAGGGCCCCGAATCTGAGGTCCCGAATCACCGCGGATCCGGTTCGAGCATTCTATACAACTATTACTACTTGCGGAAGATATAAACATAAATTGTTTATACAATACATTACACACTATTCCCCAAGGTCGAGTAACCTTAACTCATACACAATTCATAACTATGTAACACAAAACATCATTATCAAACTATACTATTATAAAACTAATCGCGCACATTAACTTTAAGTTGGCACTGTCTTTAACCTTTCCTTGTATCCGACGCATTCGCCTTAATCTGCAATGTTTTATCATGATATAGCAAAGGTGAGCATGAAAGTTGCCCAACAAGTTTAAGTTCAATAATATAACGATATATCATGATTGAAAGAATCTGAATAATAAGCTGGCTATAATTCAACATTATAATTGTGAACTAGCAGGAACAAACTTTTGACTGAACAAGTATATAACATGAAGAAATATATCTGAACCAACTGGTAATGAAGGTGATCAACTTTTCACACCTGACTTATACATACAATATATACAGAGTACAATTAATGGCAACCAACAATGATTAACCATAAGCTTATCCGAATGAAACAACTCTTAGTAGAGTTAAGTAAAAACAAACTTGTCTAAACCGTTGATTACCGCTACACAATTTATAACGCTTTATCCGAAGACCTAATATTAGTAATATAGATCTCTAATATTAGAATAATATCATCACAATATAATACTATTATATATATACAGAATAACATAAACACATAGCACAAAACCACTATCCGTCTATTCAGCACATAAAACTTAACATCAAGTCAGACTATTTAAGTCCGAGTTGAATCCAACAAAATTCTAACATCTCGACGGTCTAGTCGGATAAATTTTGAGTTTAAGTTCAATTAAACTCTGGCTAAATGCTTAACTATTATCTAAGATAATTTTAATAACAGTCTAAATATTTTTCGTAAGCTCGTAATAATTTTTAAATAATTATTACTATTTATCGTGTATTTTCAATCATTAGAATTGTATTTAAATAAATTAAATACCACAATATTCTATTATCATTAATATTTATTTATTATCAAATATTAATGAAATACATATCATAATATTATAATATATTTATAATATCATAAAATATATTTTAATTCCTTAAAATCATATTTATATGATTTTAAAACAATTAAATTCATTATCCAAATAATTACTATTAATATTAAAATATTAATATTTTCATGACAAAATATCAAAAGTTATATTTTATAACTTAAAATATTTTTATAACACTTAAATCATTTTTTATATGATTTTTAAATCATTTATTCTATTTTTCCTTAATTTATTTAATATATTTATTAAATAAACTAATTATCATTAATATTAATTAATTAATGAATTTCATCACAAAATATTAAAATTCACTAAAATAACTTAAAATATTTTATTATACCATAATATTTTTTTCATGATTTTCATGTATTAAAATCATTTTTAAATAATTTATTTAATATGGTAATTAAATAAAATAAATACCATTTATATTCCAAAAATATTAAATATTTATGAAATATACTCTAAATAATTAAAAACTATTTTTCAGACTTTAAAATAATTTTTTCAGAATTTATTTAGTATTTTTAATAATTAAAATCAATTTAATTCGATTTATTTAATTAAAATAATTAATTTTTGAAAATAAATGTCGCTAAAGGGCCCTATAGCGATAGACCCATCGCTATAGGTGTTCTTGAGCCTGTTCTTGAGCTGCCTAGAACTTCAAGTCAGTTTATAAGTTAGTAATTTTGACCACATTTTGATCTGTGATCCCAAGGTTTTCTGGCCATAGAAAAATGTTTAGATTGTAGTATAAATGTAATACTACCATCATTAATCAATTTCATGCCCATAACATATCATATATGAGAGATCTAGGTCCTAGAACATCATGTCAGAGTTGTTCTTCATTTTTGGGTTTCCCAGAAATGAAGAACAGTTGCTAGGCTCTACTTTGAAGCCTCGTAACTTTGAATCTGGGTTCGGTTTGTGATATAAAATGGTCCCTACATGTAGTCATGATGTCATAGTACAATTATATAGCATCATAGAAGCATAAAAACATCTCCTACACAAGATCTGGGCCTGTCAAACGTATGGTCAAAAAATGGTCTTTGAAGATTTTGGGTTTTCCAGAAATTCAACAAAGCAGACGGTCAACGATACTTTGACCAAAGTTATTTATGAATCTGATGCAGATATAGGTAATCTAAGGACACGATTGTGTAGTTCTTATGTCATACTACAACACAAAAACAACAACATGGCCAAACAATGAAAAGAATGCAAGATCAGAGGCTTGAACAAACTTGTCAGACCACTGTAAAACATTCTAGGTTGCCCATATTCAACTTTCTGTGAACGGTCAATGACCTTTGACTGCTCATATGTTACGATCTAGACATTCTATGACTCTGTTTTAAGTTTCAGAACAAAGACCACATAACATACTACAAGTTTAAAACTTAAAACAACACAAATCATTAACATAGAAAGATCTAAGGCCTCTGACATTCGACTGTCAGGCCATATTTTTCCATTTTTCCAGACTTCTAAAAATGCTTGATTCGTGCATCTAAGTGTTATAGATATATGATCTATCAACCCAGATCACTTATAGACACCCTCTAACACAACTTTAACAAACCAATTCTAACAACTAACATCAAATAATTAGATTTCAAGATTTAGGGTTTTATACCTTTTGAGCTTTGATTTTTGGATCTGACTTTGTTGATCTGATCCGGTCAAGTAAGGACTGTTACTAGCTTATCTTATCTCACTTTCTCACTCTACATTTTGAATTTTAGAGAGAGAGAGTCTTGGAGAAAATGAAAATGAAAGTGGAACTTTTCTCTCTCTTTAATCTATATAAATTATTGTATTTAATGTGTTGGCTGGAAAATAAGGCTGATTGCTATGATATATTAGCACATGTGAGATATCTAGAGTTAGTCACCAACTGATCAATATATTGCAAGATTTGCAAGCAATCTAATAAATAATGCAAGAAGGCTATTTTGGTCATTTGGCATTTATTTTTAATGACATTTTGGACATTGGCCAAACCCTTAGGGTTTAAGGTTTGGGTTAGGATTCAGGGTTTGGAAAACCTTAAGGTTTAGGGTTTGGAAATCCTTGGGGTTTTAGAAAAAATCTAGAATTTCTGAATTATGTTTAAAAAAAATAGAAATTTAATATTTCTAAATTATAATTTGGATTTTCTAATTATATTAAAATTTCTTAATCATAATTTAAATATTGCTAATTTGGATTAATAATTCCTAATTAAAATTGTTAATTTAGAAATTAGGGTCGAAATCACGGATTAGGGTTTATAAACCACTAATTAGGGTTTTAATAGAAAAATAAATTTCTAATTTAAAATTAGATTTCGTAATTAGATTAGGATTTTATAATTACTTATAACTTAAAAATTAAGATTAATATTTCCTAATTAACATTAAAATTATTAAATCAACAATTAGGTTTTCCCTAATTATAAATTATGGTTTCAAATCCTGAAGTTTAGGGTTTAAAAATCTGAAATTAGGGTTTGCTAAATAAATAAGCTTTACCATAATTAATAATATATTATATAGCACTTAATCAATATAATAATCATTTAAGTTCCCATAGTAGGGTTTCATACATCGAATTATGGTTTCGAATTCCCGGAACTAAAATTAGGGTTTTCAGAACCAGTTTCTAGGGTTTCTTATTAATCGCTAGGGTTTTCTAACCGAACGTTGACGTTCTTAATATATACTTAGGGTTTCTTACATATATCGTTTATCTGGTCAACCCTTGACCCTTAACCACATATTGTACACATATACACAGAACATATTCACTTATTCCCTTAATCCTGAATAATTCACTTAAATCATTCACAGAATTTTGAAATCCTCAAAATTCTATCTTAAAAATATCAAACGCGTATACTTATTTTCTGTCTAGGATCTAATTTTGAACCTTAAATCAATTAATAAAAATTTTAAAAATTTTAAAAATTCTCGGGTTGTGACATAAGAGGTTGTACGAAGTCAGGAAGATGGGTCCATGCCTAGGTCTTCAAGTCTTTAAATTCTATCCGGTGTGCTATCTTGTGTAGTAGTCACTCGGGATTGAAGCTATTATTTGTTAGTTTTTGATTTTATGATGTTTTGAATGATGACTAATTTAAGGATATTAGACGTGTGCATGGTTCATGGTTTGTTATTATATTATTAAATATGCATGGATTATGGTTTATAATATTATAATTAATATGCATGGGTTTATAATATTATTAAGGAAGATTTGAATTGGAGCTTATTAAGGAAGATTTGAATTGAAGTTCATTAAGGAAGGTTGGTTTTCTAAGAAATCTGTTTTGGTTTTAAAATGTCCATTTATTAAGGAAACAGGTAGTAACCAATCTTTAACAAATCATATCAATCTCCTTTAATAAAGTTTGGATATATATAGTTTTATGACTCTAATATTGTAGGATTCTTTATAGTTGTCAAGGATATATATATATATATATATATATATATATATATATATATATATAACTTGGTTAAATCAGTTTGTTAGAATTCAACTGGACTAATCTTGTATGACAACTTATTTGGACTCTTATTATATCCTTGATTTACCAAATCTGTTGGACTCTTTAATTGCTAAAATCATGGTGTATATCAACTGTGATATATGTTCCGTTGGTCAATATTGTAGCTTTAATTATGGGATTTAAATTATCTGATTTCTTGCTAACAAATATAGCCATTGGCCTTCATGTTATATAAAGCTTCATCATGCTCGGTTATGAAGGAGACCCAAGAATTGGAAAGCATCAATTCATTCTTCTTAATTCTTATAGCTTTCTAATAGTATTTCTAGCAATCACTGTTCTATTATCCTTAGGCTAGAAAAGTTGATATTCCATTGGAATCACCATCATTATAATTTGAAAAACAAAACTGTTAGCTTTGGTGGTCCAGAGTTTCTAGAGTTTAGTGGGTCTGTTCAAAGGAAGCTTCAAAGGTCTCAGAGGTGAGAACAGGTGCAGAGGTGTACAAGTTGCAGAGGTGCAAAGGGGGCATTTGTGTCCAACATCAGAATTGAAGCGTCTTTGTAACAGAGAATTATTTTTTGTATTGAGGTTTAAATCTTAATAAAAAGATTCTCCAATCCTAGTTGGGATTGGACGTGGATTAGGCCACTAGATTAGAGGATTGGGGCTGAACCACGTAAAAATCTTGGTGTGATTTTTACTTCTGTTTATCTCTTTAATTGTCATTCACGTTCTGCACATTTTTGTTCATCACACTAATCCAGACACTAAAGCAGACAGGTCTAGTTGTCTGATAATAATAAACGAAGAACATACACTAAAGCAGACAGGTGTAGCTGTCTGAATTAAACCTGTAGCATAATATTTTAAAAAGCTTTCGGCGTTTATCACTTTTAGCTTTAACACCTATTCACCCCCCCTCTAGGTGTGCACATACATAGAATTACATTTGGTATCAGAGCTTGGCTCTACTAATATTGATCGTTGCAGGTCGTAGGGGAAGATCATATGTTACACCTAAACTTTCAAGAAGGTCAGTCCACAAGTAGGCCACCGCAGTTGCTCGGAAGTGAGAACTTCAACTTTTGAAAGTTCAGAATGAAGATCTATCTGAACCGTGACCCATGGGAATGGTAGCTAGTCTAAAATAGACCAGTCAATCCACGACATGATGATGGCAAGCCAAAGAATCTCATGGAAATGGACTCAAATGAATCGTATATGGTATCTTATGATTCCAAGGCTATGAATACACTTTTAATTGGCATGGTTCAGTCGGAGATAGATAAGGTCTCTTCTTGTAGTACGACTAAGGAAATTTGGGACACAGTCATCTTAAGCCATGAAGGTACTACTAAAGTAAAGGAGGTCAAGCTGAGCATGCTAATGCACAAATACGAACTATTCAAATTGGAGAAAAATGAATCAATTAGAGATGCCCAAGCAAGATTCCTCACTCTAATGAATTCTCTAAGCATGCTCGGACGAAAGATTGATCAAAAGGAAATCAACCAAAAACTTCTTAGAGTCATGCCAAATCAATTCGCACCAAAGGTCACCACACTTCAAGACTCAGTCACAATAAGCACAATGGAAACTCTTACCTTATTTGGAGAACTTGAAGAGTTTGAAAACCAGCTAAAATTGTACGATGAAGAAGATGAGGCACCTAAGAAGAAGACCTTGGCTTTACAAGCTGAAAGCTACATAGAAGGCACTGATGAAGATTTTGATGAAGAAATTGAAATGCTCTTAAGAAAACTCGAGAGACTACTTCAAAGAAAGAAAGAAAGGAAGAATCGAAAAGGTAGCCCAACTCTAATGAGCAAGTCCAAAACAGAACAAGATGAAGAAATTGGCTAATTATGTTTCATGGGACTAGAAGACGATGATCAACTTGAGGTAACAAATTTTCATGAAAATTTTGAAATATCTACATCTGATTCTCTTGCTTTACGAAATGAAAATCAAAGGTTTAAAAAGAAAACTTCTTATTTTAAGAACTGCGTAAATGAGCTAATGAATGAAGTTGAGTTACTTATTGAAGAAAGAAAAGAAAATGAATATCTTAAAAATGAAAATCAAATTTTAAAAGAAAAATTGAAAATGAGAGATGTATGCATAGAAGCTTTTAATGATGGAAAAATTATCAATATGCAACATGATGATAATGTAATAAATGCAGAAATAACATCTTTAAAAAATGATCTTGCTAAATTTGTGCAAGGAGAAAAGAACCTAAATGCTATGTTATGGGCACAAAGGTCCAGTCTTGATAAAAAAGGAATTGGGTATAATCCTATTAAAAATGTGGAAAATAGGACTAATAATAATATTAGAATGATTAATAGTAAATCAAGGCATAAACCACTTTATTGTTCACAATTTGTTACTTGTAGAAAATGTGGTTTAAAAGGTCATTTTGATTCTAATTATAATAAAATAAAAATAAAACAAGTTTGGGTAAAGAAAAGTGATTTATATACTACTAACCCAAAAGGACCCAAGAAGATTTGGGTGCCAAAAAGATAGAGACTATTTGTTTATTTTTTAGGTGTCTCAAGATCAAAAAGGAGATGGATGGTACTGAGAGAGAAGAGACAATTTGATTAGTGGAAACAGACAGCTCAATCTGGACAGCCTAAGCCGTCTGCATCAGAAGAACAAAAAATAGATGAACCAGGAAAACATGCAGACACCTAAATCCAGACAGTTCGACCCGTCTGTTTTAGAAGGCAGATCAGATGAATATTCTGATGCAAAATCTGTGACAACCCCAAAATAGGTCCATTCCATCCAACCCATTCTGAGTCGCCAAATACATGGTACAGAAAATAACTACAACTTTATTACAATAATTGTCGTGCAAAATACAACAACTCATGTGTTATGAGTTTTGATACAAATATATATATCAACTTTGACTCTTGACACCAACTTGGGTAGCACGTCACCATGACATCTTACATAAAGGTTTAGTCAAAAACTGTTTTAGAAATTAAAATCTTTGGAAAGTGCTCAAGGAAACCTTCATACATGGGAGGCCATGCGTCTAGGTTATGATAGATATCATTTGGCCACAGAATTATCCTTGGTTGACCCAATAGACCCCAAAGAAAAATGAAAAGATTACTATCATATTCTTTCCAATGGTGAGTCTTCTCTTGACATATAAATATCTTTACTGTCTCTAATTGAGAATTATACTTCAAATAAACTCCAAGATAATATAGGTAGTGCTTGTAGATATACTCTATAAATGGATGTGCACAACCCTGTCTTATGATGACACGAGGTTGTATGTCTTTAGACATCTTGTATGACAGTGGTAAAACACCCTTCCAACGTTGGGTTCGCCTCACCCTATTTGATTCACCAATTATAACTACTAAATGATGACCACCGTTCTTTTCCCCTGTTAAACCCCCCCCCCCCCCCGCTCGACCCAGCTATACTCTTATTACCTGAAAGGAATTGTGAAGCAAAAGGGTGAGCACAACTAGCTCAGTAAAGAATATCATGACTAAAGATAATTAAATTATCAATAGCCTTCATCAATAATAAATCTGAGATTTAGAACATATGGTAGATTATAAAAATTTTAACCATAGTTGCAGCGGGACGAGAAATCAATTAGAAGAGTCAAATAGACTATAAAGTCTATTATCTTCTCCATGTTAAAAATCTACCAACAATGTTTTATCCCTGTAACATCAATCAACAATTCTGGTCCACAATCATATGAATAAGTCATAATCATAATTGTAGTTCTAAATTCCTCTTCTCATCCAGGACGAAGATAATTTTCATCACCTATCTTTACCTGAAACATCAAATATCATGGTTACACCAAATCACATTTCCTATTCATAATCATACTAATAACTTCATCTTTGCACTACGGCCAAAGATATTCATTTGTATCACCAATTGATCATGTTCATCTCAACACCTGTTGATCTTTGCACTACTGGCCAAAGATATTCAACAACATTTCATCTTTGCACAATGGACCAAAGATATTCATCAACAATTCATCTTTGCAATACAGGCCAAAGATATTCCTCAACAGTTCATATTTTCACTACCGGCCAAATATATTCATCAACAGTTCATATTTGCACTACAAGCCAAATATATTATTATCTCAAAGAAATATATAATCATTTCAGAATTTATATAAACAATAATTATAACCATGTTGATCATTTCACCTTTGTACTTAAGCTAAATATATTCAATTATAAATTCAATGGTCACGATCATACCAGTCAACAATTTTACTTTGCACTACTGGGCAAAGAGAACCCATAGTCATGATCATACCAATAATCTACCCATCTTTACACTCAAGTCAAAGAGAAATTAATATCATCATTAGGGTTATAAAAATGTTATATATGATAATAAAAATAATATAATCAACATATAGATTTAATCTCAAGAGTAATATTCATAACTCAACTATAATTTGGTTAGAAAAAGAAACCAATTTTGTCATGAATAGTAACTCGTGAATAGTAACCCATGAATAGTAACTTCGTGAATAGTAATTCAAGAATAGTAACTCGTGAATAGTAAACCCGACACAAAAAGGAAGAAATTTCACAATAAAATCTATACCAATATTTCGGTATAATGATATTGAAATAACATTTCTTAAACTTATAAATAATTTATTTTAATTGTTTACATTTTACGAAATAATGCATTTAATCATCCTAAAATGTCAAACTCATAAGATTTCATCACCAATAACCAAAACCCTCATCAAAAATCTGCATATACCTCATATAGGATTCTCAAGCTATAAAATCCTATTTTTCAATTTTCTTACTTCACATAACATATTTAATTCATTTACTCATAACTAGTCCATTTTCATGAAAAAATACCAAATCAGTACAAACAAATTTTCTTTTCTGAGATTTAGTAGAATATAGTCCCATATTGAACATATATTTTTCTTAGAATTTTTAAAAATCATTTACTATTTTTCATATGGCCAAAACAGCCGAATATTTAAACATTTATCATAAACTGTACTTTTATCCAAAAATTCCGAAATTCACATAGTACACTGATATTATATAGATGTATTCCCAATAAAAATTTCATCAATTTTGGAGTTAACCATAAGGAGTTATAAGGGTTTTCTTTTAAAATAGTCATTTCTCATAAAATTCATAACTCTTAATCTATACATCCAAAAATCGTCATTTTTGGACACAATCAATAAAGCTCATCAAAATATCATTTTAAATATTTCCAGAATTTTCTTAAGGTCGGAAGAAGTACGAACTGAAAAACATAATAACCCTTAAAATCCCTTACCTCAAAAGAGCAGTACTTATGGCTGGAATATCAGATGAAAAACCGAAGGAAACTTCTACTAAATAGCAACTCTCAAAGTATCTAAATACTCTCAAAAATATCCTTGATAATATAGAGAGAAAGAAAACTTGTTTCTGGTGTGATTTTCAATTCTAACATAAGCGCCTATTTATAGGAAAATGCTAGAACGCCAAAGGAGACTAAATTATAAATTAATAATATTTCATTTCCTATTTTCTATGCATGCTTCTTGACCAAGCTCAAATACGACCATCTTTGAACAAAATTTGGCATTTACATGTGTTAAACAAAAGTGGGTCCCACCCATAATTTAATAAAAATTATTTTATTTTTTGAAACTTCAGTAATTCATAGAAAATAGCTCTTTTATCAGAAAAACACGAATTTTTTGTCCATTTTGCCTAAAATCGAATTCTCTACAACTTTGTAGCTTTGAGTTTTTCCAAATTCCAAACACAAAATTTCTGAAATCCATAAACGGATAATTTTTAATACCTCAAAACCGACAAAATAATGATAAAACACCTCAGAATTAATTCATTCATTTTTATCCACATAAAAATAAATATATCCATCATTTATATCCACATAAAATAAATATTTTCTTACCATATAAATCAATAATTAATTATTCATAAATAATATTACAGAATCACAATTATGACAACCAGGCCGTTCCCAGGAAAGAGGGGGCTTTTCATTAAGAATTTTTCCTTACTGGCGCGCAATTAGGTTACCAAATCTCTCATTGACAGAACTTTTTAGACATTGCCAATAATGCTATCTAATAATATTATTCAAATAATATGAATTATTGATCTGATAATGGAAAATCTGACATGCGGTGATAATGATTGAAACAACAATAATATAAAATATCAATGCAAAGAATTATTGAATCAATAAAATAAAATATTGAAGCAATAATTCTTTGTAACAATTATTGAGTAGTTCCTTCACTACGTAAGAATCAATAATTCAAAAATCATAATGCAATACTGGTATCTTCTTTAATAATAACGCGTATTACTGTATTTTAACCATCGGATATTCCAACAGTGTTAACGGTAATAACAACGTCGTTATTTGTAAAAACTCAAATTTGTCATTTTCTTCATTCGACAGTTATTCGTTATGGGGCCCACAAATGGCTGTGCCGTCGTACGAATATTTCCCGATAGAAAGAATATTCCACGACCAAACGAATATTCCCCGACAATAATGAATATTTTATAACCACTTGTGTATTTTGAAAAAAATTCATATATCACCCTTAACTTTAACCTTTTATCAATTTAACCATTTACTGAATAGTTTTTATAAGAAAAATTGAATACTTTTATTTCATAAAATTCGGGGTCTTACAATCTCCCCTCCTTATGAAATTTCGTCCCCAAAATTTACGTTCCTGGTATTTCGAAAAGTTAAGAATACCTTGTTTTCATTTCAGATTTTATCTCCCGGGTCATCATAATTTCTCCGTTGCTCATCACCCATGATAACTTCATTTGGATTCCTCATTTGTTGGGAAGTCATGACAACCGTTATCCCTCAAACTACTCGGCTTTGACTTGTCTGGGGCAGCATTTGGTGTCATCACTACCGTTGGAATATACTTTTCTATAAGGCATATTCCACCCTCAACTGCCTCATCGTACTCCTGATTCATGATCTGAATCATCAATCTTCAATCCATATCGAATTCAGGTTAACCGCTATGTACAGGGTAATTCAAAACTCGATGTTAGGTTCTCCCAATTGATGTCCAAAAAGAGAAATACATATCATCTATTTTAGCCTTCTTAGATCGGACATCTCTTTCCACAATATCAATGCGTCGTGTGGCTTATACCCATGCATCACTCATTCTTACTCGTTCAGTTTTTTCTTCTTTCAACTCAGATTCCATCTTTATCATCTTATACTCTGCCAAAGAATGCTTCTGTTCAAGCATCACATATCGGGTAACACAAGCTTGAATTGTTGCATCCTTTTGCTCCACGACCGCCTGTCGTTCTTTAGCCTGCTCTTCTAACTCATGAATACGAATTTGCAATTCTATATTTTGATCATATAATACCTCTAATAAATTCTCCTCAAGTACCTCTTCTTCCTCTTCTTCCTCACTCTCAGCTGTTACCTCTGCGACTATCTCAGGTGCAACTATCAATTCTTCACTCACCACAAGAATATCTCTAATTCCTTCTTCGTCTGTCATCACATTATCATGGTTAGTGATTAGAGGTATCCCCACAGTCTCATTCACTCCATTGTTAGCATTCTCAGCTGCCATTCTCAAATACTACCATAAAATAAGGGTTAATTAAGTAAATTAACGTATCACATAATATCCATATATTATGACCAACCAACAATTAAGCCTAGGTAGGACACACTAGCGAAGGATTTACTCATCTCTCCCCTCCTAGTTATATTCCCCAATCTCCGCCAGAGACCATATCCCTAAGCTCTGATACCAACTATGACAACCCCAAAATAGGTCCATTCCCTCAAACCCATTCTGAGTCGCCAAATACATGGTACAGAAGACAAATACAACTTTATTACAACAATTGTCGTGCAAAATACAATAACTCATGTGTTGTGAGTTTTGATACAAATATATATATCAACTGTGACTCTTGACACCAACTTGGGTAGCACGTCACCATGACATCTTACATAAAGGTTTAGTCAAAAACTGTTTTAGAAATTAAAATCTTTGGGAAGTGCTCAAGGAAACCTTCGCATACATGGGAGGCCGTGCGTACAGGTTATGATAGATATCATATGGCCGCAGAATTATCCTTGGTTGACCCAATAGACCCCTAAAGAAAAGCGAGAAGATTACTAACATATTCTTTCCAATGGTGAGTCTTCTCTTGACATATAAATATCTCTCATGTCTCTAATTGAGAATTATACTTCAAATAAACTCAAGATAATATAGGTAGTGCTCGTAGATATACTCGATGAAGTGGACGTGCACAACCACATCTTATGATGACACGAGGTTGTATGTCTTTAGACATCTTGTATGATGATGGCAAAACACCCTTCCAACGTTGGGTTCGCCTCACCCTATTTGATTCACCAATTATAACTACTAAATGATGACCACCGATTCTATTCCTGTTAAACCCCCCGCGCTCGAATCTAACTACACTCTTATTACTTGAAAGGAATTGTGAAGCAAAAGGGTGAGCACAACTAGCTTAGTAAAGAATATCATGACTAAAGATAATTAAATTATCAATAGCCTTCATCAATAATAAATCAGAGATTTAGAACATATGGTAGATTATAAAAATTTTAACCATAGTTGCAGCGGGACAAGAAATCAATTAGAAGAGTCAAATAGACTATAAAGTCTATTATCTTCTCCATGTTAAAAATCCACCAACAATGTTTTATCCCTGTAACATCAATCAACAATTTTGGTCCACAATCATATGAATAAGTCATAATCATAATTGTAGTTCTAAATTCCTCTTCTCATCCAGGACGAAGATAATTTTCATCACCTATCTTTACCTGAAACATCAAATATCATGGTTACACCAAATCACATTTCATGTTTATAATCATACTAATAACTTCATCTTTGCACTACGGCCAAAGATATTCATTTGTATCACCAATTGATCATGTTCATCTCAACACCTGTTGATCTTTGCACCACTGGCCAAAGATATTCAACAACATTTCATCTTTGCACTACGGACCAAAGATATTCATCAACAATTCATCTTTGCACTACAGGCCAAAGATATTCCTCAACGATTCATATTTGCACTACTGTGCCAAATATATTCATCAATGATTCATATTTGCAGACTACTCTGAGGCCAAATATATTATTATCTCAAAGAAATATATAATCATTTCAGAATTTATATAAACAATAATTATAACCATGTTGATTATTTCACCTTTGCACTTAAGCTAAATATATTCAATTATAAATTCAATGGTCACGATCATACCAGTCAACAATTCTACTTTGCACTACTAGGCAAAGAGAACCCATAGTAATGATCATACCAATAATCTACCCATCTTTACACTCAAGTCAAAGAGAAATTAATATCATCATTAGGGTTACAAAAATTTTATATATGATAATAAAAATAATATAATCAACATATAGATTTAATCTCAAGAGTAATATTCATAACTCAACTATAATTTGGTTAGAAAAAGAAACCAATTTTGTCATGAATAGTAACTCGTGAATAGTAACCCATGAATAGTAACTTCATGAATAGTAATTCATGAATAGTAACTCGTGAATAATAACTCGTGAATAGTAAACCCGACACAAAAAGGTAGAAATTCCACAATAAAATCCATTCCAATATTTCGGTATAATGATATTGAAATAACATTTCTTAAACTTATAAACAATTTATTTTAATTGTTTACACTTTACGAAATAATGCATTTAATCATCCTAAAATTCCAAACTCATAAGATTTCATCACCAATAACCAAAACCCTCATAAAAAATCTGCATATACCTCATATAGGATTCTCAAGCTATAAAATCCTATTTTTCAATTTTCTTGCTTCACATAACATATTTAATTCATTTACTCATAACTAGTCCATTTTCATGAAAAAATACCAAATCAGTACAAACAAATTTTCTTTTCTGAGATTTAGTAGAATATAGTCCCATATTGAACATATATTTTTCTCAGAATTTTTAAAAATCATTTACTATTTTTCATATGGCCAAAACAGCCGAATATTTAAACATTTATCATAAACTGTACTTTTATCCAAAAATTCCGAAATTCACAGAGTACACTGATATTATATAGATGTATTCCCAAAAAACTTCATCAATTTTGGAGTTAACCACAAGGATTTATAAGGGTTTTCTTTTAAAATAGTCATTTCTCATAAATTTCATAACTCTTAATCTATACATCCAAAAATCACCATTTTTGGACACAATCAATAAAACTCATCAAAATATCATTTCAAATATTTCCAGAATTTTCTTAAGGTTCGGAAGAAGTACGAACTGAAAAACATAATAACCCTTAAAATCCTTTACCTCAAAAGAGCAGTACTTCTTACTAGAATATCGGATGAAAAACCGAAGGAAACTTTTACTAAATAACAACTCTCAAAGTATCTAAATACTCTCAAAAATATGCTTGATAATTTAGAGAGAAAGAAAACTTGTTTCTGGTGTAATTTTCAATTCTAACATAAGCGCCTATTTATAGGAAAATGCTAGAACGCCAAAGGAGACTAAATTATAAATTAATAATATTTCATTTCCTATTTTCTACGCATGCTTCTTGACCAAGCTCAGCCACCAGCCATCTTTGAACAAAATTTGGCAACCCACATGTGTTAAACAAAAGTGGGTCTCACCCATAATTTAATAAAAATTATTTTATTTTCTGAAACTTCAGTAATTCATAGAAAATAGATCGTTTATCAGAAAAATACGAATTGTATGTCCATTTTGCTTGAAATCGAATTCTCTACAACTTTGTAGCTTTGAGTTTTTCCAAATTCCAAACATTAAATATCCGAAATCCACAAACGGATGATTTTTAATACCTCCACACCGACAAAATACTGATAAAACATCTCAGAATTAATTCCTTCATTTTTATCCACATAAAAATAAATATATCCATCATTTATATCCACATAAAATAAATATTTCCTTATCATATAAATCAATAATTAATCATTCACAAATAATATTACAGAATCACAATTATGACAACCAGGACTCTCGCAGGAAAGAGGGGACTTTCTAAAAAGAATTTCCCCTTATTGGCGCGCAATTAGGTGACCAAATCTGTGACGCCCCCAAAATAGGTATACAACACCCATTCCGAGTCGCCAAATACATGGTACATATAGCAAACTACAACTTCAATAATACAATTGTCGTGCAAAATACAACAACACATACTGTGAGTTTAAATACAAATATTGTCTTCTAGACAATATCCACACTCAAATAAGTCCTCATTACAATTATTCAAACACTATTTTACAAAAATAGTGAGGACTGCTAAAACATCTTTCTAGAACCATCACTCCATACCCCGACTAGATCCTGCCATGTTCTCACCTCCTGAGAAGAAAAATGGAACAAAAAGGAAAAGGGTGAGCTCAACTAGCCCAGTAAAGACTATTATAACTAAGATAATATACAAAAAATTATCATTAGTTTTCAACAGGGAAATATCTGATAAAATATAATAGACAACAAGTTTTAGATCAACAACTGCAGCGGAAACAACAATCCATTAGAAGAGTCAAGTAGAGAATGAGTTCTACTATCTTCTAAGATTTAAAAGTCCATCATCAATTTTATCCATGTAACAACAATCAATATACATTTTTAATCAATATTTATCTTTGCACTATAGGCCAAAGATATTCATATGTATCACCAGTAGGCCATGTTCATCTCAACACCTGTTCATCTTCGCACTACGGGCCAAAGATATTCATCAGTTAATAATTCATCTTTACACTACAGTATAAGACCCCAAATTATTAATAAATGGAATTTATTTTCCTCTATTTATTATTTTGAAATAGTAAGGGTTGTTTTGATTAATGTGGATAGTTATGGGTAAAATACGCAAATATTTCGAATAAGCAAGTGGTTATAAAATATTCATTATTGTCGGGGAATATTCGTTTGGTAAGTGGAATATTAAATCTTGTTGGGAATATTAAATATTTAATGGCGTAGTCTTTGTGGGCCCCATAACTTGAAAGCGATTGGATGAAGAAAACGACAAATATAAGTTGTTTATAAATAACTTGGCAGTAGTTATTCACAGATTATCTTGTTGGCGTGCCGTTGGTTAAAACACACTAATATGCGTTGTTGAACAATAGCACACAGTATTGCACCAATTATTGATTCTTACGTAAGAAGGCACTACTCAATAATTGTTATAGTAATTATTATTCAGTATTTTATTTTATTGATTTAATAATTGCTTCATTGATATTTTATATTACTGTTGTTTCAATAAATTGTCATTACACAGTATTTTCCATTATTTGAGCAATAATTCATATTATCTGAATAATATTATTAGAAAACATTATTGGCAATGTCTAGAAAGTTCTGTCTAAGGAGAGGTTTGGTCACCTAATTACGCGCCAGTAAGGAGAAATCTTTATTGGAAAGTCCCCTCTTTCCTGGGAACTGCCTGGTTGTCACTAATGTGATTCTGTAATATTATTTGTGAATAATTAATTATTGATTTATATAATGAGGAAAATATTGATTTTATGTGGATATAGATGGAGAAATTTTTTAAGTGACAATTGTTGAAAATTGAAATTTTATCTTTTTCTGATAAAATAATTCATTTAAATATATTATTTTAATAATATAATAATGGTGATATTTTTACAATGAATGTGGGATATATAAGTATAAGAGGAAAAATAGTATTTTTGTTGCAATAAATATTAAAAATAGATTTTGTGTGTCGGTAGACCCATTTCTTGACTGAAATTTGATTATAGCTTGTAAAATCGTCCGTTTGTGGATTTTGGTCAATTTCTGTTTGGAATTTGGAAACACTTCCTTCTGTAAAGTTGTAGATAATGGAATTTCCTATGGAAAGTCGCGAGTTTCAAATTTTTCTGATAAAAAGGCTATTTATTATGAATTATTGAAGTTCTGAAGCTCCGAAATAATTGATTTTTGGAAGTTTAAAATAATTTAAATAAGAAAAACATTTTTTTGTGTTTGGTGGGCATCTTTAACACATGCTAAGTTTTTGAATTTCGATGATTCTAAGTGAGGCGTGAGACAAATTAATATATATATTATTATTATATTAAATTTTCTACTTTGGTGTTCTAAGCATTTTCCTATAAATAGGGTGCTTAGGTTAGAATTGAAAAACACACCGTAAACTGTTTTTTCTCTCTATATTATCGAGCGTATTCTTGTGAGTATTTTGAGTATATACTTTAAGTATTGCTATATCGGTGCAAGTTCAAGTCATAGCCTATATCCAGGTGTTTCAACTAAATCTTGTCTTTTCGAGGTAAGGGATGTCATTTTATTCGAAAATGATATTATTTCTTCAATATCATTATCTTAGAAATATTGGTTGGAATTTTTTATCAAATTTGGAACTTTTTCATGACGGGGTTACTATTCATGAGTTACTATTCACGAGTTACTATTCATGAGTTACTATTCACGAGTTCTTATTCACGAAAGTACTATTCACAAAGCATGATGATGTTTTTTGTGAAATTTCTATCTTTTGGTGTCGGAGTTACTATTCACGTATACGACACTATTCACGTATACAGCACTATTCACGAATACGACACTATTCACAAAAAAATTAAATTTTCATTTTTTGTCCAAAATATCTATTATGGATACTAGCTTTGATTGTATCCATGTTTTGATCATTCTTGAATTTTACTCCACTCTGATTACTTATGAAGTATTTTTGAACTTGGATTGTTTAAAATACGAATCCTTAATATTGTTCTTTGTTTCCTTTGGATTCATTTCCTTTAAAATATTTTTCATCATCCTCAGTCCTAAATGATGATATTACTGAATATCTTTGGCCTGTAGTGCAAAGATGAACAGGTGTTGAGATGAATATGACCGACTGATTAATATCTTTAGCCCGTAGTGCAAAGATGAACAGGTGTTTAGATAAACATGATCAACTGATGAATATCTTTGGCCTGTAGTGCAAAGATGAATATTTGATTCCAGATATATATTGATTGATGTTACAGGGATAAAATATCGACGATGTACTTTTAAATTCATGTATAGAATATAGTAGTTTGCATTCTCTACTTAACTCCTCTAATGAATTGTTGTTTTCGCTGTAGTTGTGTATTTAAAACTGGTTGTCTATTGTATTCTATTAGATTTTTCCCTGTTGGAGACTAACGATAATTTGTTGTTTATTATCTTAGTCATAATATTCTTTACTGGGCTAGTTGAGCTCACCCTTTTCTTTTTTGTTCCATTTTCTTCTCGGGAGGCGAGAATGTAGCGAAAGTACTAGTGGGGTATGGAATGATGGTTATAGAGAGAGTTGTTTAGTAGTCCTCACCATTTTTATAAAATAATGTATAAATAATTGTGATGAGGATTTATTTGGGTATGTATATTGTCTAGAAGACAATAATTGTATTTAAACTCACAGTATATATGTTGTCGTATTTTGCACGACAAATGTATTAATAAAGTTGTAGTTATTTCTGTACCATGTATTTGGCGACTCAGAATGGGTTGGATGGAATGGACCTATTTTGGGGGCGTCACATACAGGCTAAAGATATTCACTAATATCATCATTTAGGACTGAGGATGATGAAAAAATATTTTAAAGAAAACGAATCCAATGAGACAGAAGGACAAATAGTAGGAATTCATATAACAGTTTATCCAAGATCAATAATACTCCATAATAACCAATTTTGAAGCAAAATTCAAGACTAAAGATCAAAACATGGATACAATCAAAGATAGTAACCATAATAGACATCTTGGACAAAAAGAAGAAAATTTCATTTTTCGGTGAATAGTGTCGTATTCGTGAATAGTGTTGTATACGTGAATAGTAACCCCGACATAAAAAGTTCCAAATTTGATAAAAAGTTCATACCAATATTTCGGTATAATGATATTGAAGAAAATATCATTTTAAGAAGAATATAACACCCCTTACCTCAAAATATCAGTACTTTTGATCGGAATATCGGTATAAGGCTGAAGAAAACTTGCACTGATGAATAGAAACTCATAAAGTATCTAAATACTCACAAAATACACTCAATAATCTAGAGAGAGAAAGAGAGAAAACTTATTTCTAGTGTGATTTTCAATTCTAACTTAGCCCTCTATTTATAGAAAAATGTTAGCACGACGAAGCAGACTTGACCTGCAACCTGATGGCTTTACCTGCTACTATTTCCACCCACCACATTTGAAATAAAATTCAGCATATTTCTTCACCAACCACAAGTGGGGCCTACTCAAATCTAGAATTTTTCACCAAAATCATTTATAAACCTAATTTCTGAATCAGTCACCTCTTAAAATTCATAACAAATCATATGTTCATTTTTAACGATTCAAAATTTGTGGACATATACTCAACTTATATATGTATAACATATCCAAAAATCACAACGATCCAATGGTCGGATTAAAAATTATAACTCATGCAATATATCTCAAAAATATTGGTTTAATTTTTAATACCTTCATTTTGACTAAAATACTGATAAAACACCTCAACATTAACTCTTTCATTTTTAACCACAATAAATATATCCAACATTTATATCCACATAAAATAAATATTTCCTTATCATATGAATCAATAATTAATTATTCACAAATAATATTACAGAATCACATTTATGACAACCAGGCCGTTCCCAGGAAAGAGGGGGCTTTCAAATAAGAATTTTTCCTTACTGGCGCGCAATTAGGTGACCAAACCTCTCCTTGACAGAACTTTCTAGACATTGCAAATAATGTTATCTCATAATATTATTCAAATAATATGAATTACTGATCCGATAACGGAAAATACTGTGCAGTGATAATTATTGAAATAACAATAATATAAAATATCAACGCAGCAATTAATGAATCAATAAAATAAAATATTGAACAGTAACTACTGTAGCAATTATTGAGTAGTGCCTTCTTACGTAAGGATCAATAATTCATCAATACTATGCATCCACGCGTATTACTATATTTTAACCACCGGGTATTCCAACAATGTTGACGGTAACAACTACGCCGTTATTTATAAAAACTCAAACTTGTTGTTTCTTCATCCGATGCTTATTACATTATGAGGCCCCACAAATGATCGCGTCATACCTAATATTCCCCGACAATAAGAATATTCCACGACCAAACGAATATTCCCTGACAACAATGATTATTTTATAATCACTTGCTTATTTTGCAAAATTTGCACATTTCACCCATAACCAGAGAATTATATCAAATTAATACCTTATTATTCACAATAATAATTAGAGGAAATTCGATTTTATTTATAATAAGTTGGGGTCTTACAACCTCCCCTCCTTATGAAATTTCATCTTTGAAATTGACATACGTACCTAGTATTTTGAAAAGGTGAAGATACCTCGCTTTCATTTCTGATTCCAACTCCCAGGTCATTTCTTCAATATCATGGTTTCTCCACAAAACCTTAACTTGTGGTATAACCTTCGTGCGTAGGACATGCTCTTTCCTATCCAAGATCTTAACATGTACTTCTTCTTCAGACGTTAAATCTTGACTATCTAAATGCGGTTCTAACGCAATAATATGGTTGGGTCTTTCACATATTTACGAAGCATGGATATGTGAAAAACATTATGAACACGAGACATACTTGGAGGTAATGCGAGTCTATAGGCCACATTTCCTATTCGGTCAAGAATTTCAAATGGACCAACAAATCGTGGATTGAGCTTTCCTCTCTTTCCGAATCTTGTAACTCCTTTCCATGGAGCAACACGTAACAGTACATGATCCCCAATATTAAATTCCACGTTCTTTCGATGAAGATCAGCATAACTCTTTTATCGATCTTGTGAGGTTTGAATACTTTGTCGAATCATTTGGATCTTTTCTGTAGTCATGCGTACTAATTCTGGTCCCAACAACGTTGCTTCTCCCACCTCATCCCAGCATACTGGAGAACGACACTTTCGTCCATACAACATCTCAAATGGAGCCATGCCTATACTTGTTTGATAACTGTTGTTGTAGGAGAATTCTACCAATGGCAAGTACTTATCCCAACTCCCTTTGAAATCTAGGACACAAAGTATTAATAGATCTTCAAGAGTTTGAATAGTCCTCTCTGATTGTCCGTCCGTTTGAGGATGGTATGCCGAACTGAATCGTAAATCCGTGCCCATAGCTTTCTGCAAGCTAACCCAAAATTGTGAAGTGAATCTTGGGTCACGATCTGAAACTATGGATACTGGCATGCCATGCAATCTCACAATCTCATTCACATACATGCGAGCAAGACGTTCAAGGGAATAAGTCTCACGTATAGGCAAGAAATGGGCAAAATTGGTTACTCTATCAACAATAACCCAAATAACATCAATGCCTTGAGAAACTTTGGGAAGACCTGTAACGAAATCTATAGTAATGTATTCCTACTTTCATTTCGGAATCTCAAGTGGTTGTAATGGACCCTTTGGCACTTGATGCTCTGCCTTTACACGATGACAAGTTAAACACCTCGAGATAAACTTCGCGATCTCTCTCTTCATATTGTTCCACCAAAATGTATGTCGAATATCATGATACATTTTGGTACTCCCAGGATGGATTGCAAACGGTGTATTGTGTGCCTCCATCATGATTCTATGCTTCAAGTCAGAATCATTAAGAACACAAAGTCTACAGTTGAATCTAAGTATTCCTTCTTCACCGATCCTCGCTTCTGGAATAGCTCCTTCTTGCACTTTCTTCTTAATACGTATCAGCTCCAGGTACGTAGCTTGAGCAGCTTTAACTTTATCGATTAAAGTCGGTTCTACTCGTATATTCGCCATCATCATGTGGGTCCCTGGAGTCTTTAATTCTTCCTCCATCCTTTGCAACTCATACAGAATGGGCCTTTGCATTGACAATATCACACTCGTACTTGCATATGATCTTCTACTCAATGCGTCAGCTACTACATTCGCTTTTCCAGGATGGTATTGAATGGTATGATCGTAATCTTTCAACAGCTCGAGCCAACGTCGTTGCCGCATGTTGAGTTCTTTTTGGGTGAAGAAATATTTGAGGCTTTTATGGTTTGTATAAATCTCCACTTTCTCCCCATACAAGTAGTGTCTCCAAATTTTCAACACGAATACGACTGCTGCCAACTCTAGATCATGAGTAGGATAATTCCTCTCATATTCTTCGAGTTGTCGTGAGGCATAGGCTATGACTTTCCTATGTTGCATGAGAACGCATCCTAACCCTTTGCCTAAAGCATCGCTGTATATAACAAATCCATCCGTACCAGATGGTATTGATAGAACAAGTGCCGAAATGAGTCTCCTATTGAGCTCTTTGAAACTCTTCTCGCATTCCTCGCTCCATACGAATTTTGTATCTTTCCGAGTCAACTAAGTTAACGGAGTAGCGATTCGAGAAAATCCTTCCACGAATCTCCGATAATAACCAGCTAAGCCCAGAAAGCTACGCACTTCGGTCACCGACTTTGGTTGCTCCCAACTTTGTACTGCTTCAATCTTCGCCAGGTCAACAAATACTCCATGTTTTGACACCACGTGCCCAAGGAATGCTACTTCCTCAAGCCAGAACTCGCATTTCTTCAGCTTGGCATAAAGTTTGTTTTCACGAAGCCTTTCAAGTATCAGCTTCAAATGGTGCTCATGATCTTCACGACTTTTGGAATAGATGAGGATGTCATCAATAAAGACAACAACGAACTGATCCAAATATTCCTTGAATACTCGGTTCATCATATCCATGAAAGCAGCAGGAGCATTAGTCAATCCAAAAGACATGACTAAGAATTCATAATGCCCGTACTGAGTTCTGAAGGCAGTCTTTGGAATATCCTCAGTTTTAATCTTCAGCTCATGATATCCCGAACGAAGATCGATCTTTGAAAAGAATTGTGCTCCTTGCAACTGGTCAAATAGGTCATCAATGCGAGGTAACGGATACCTATTCTTGATGGTGACATGGTTCAATTCTCGGTAGTCAATACAAAGTCGCATACTCCCGTCTTTCTTCTTTACGAATAAAATAGGAGCACCCCATGGAGATGTACTAGGACGAATGAAACCGATGTCTAATAACTCCTGAAGTTCAATACGAGTTATTTGATATGGGGTTTTAGAAATGGGTTTTGTACCCGGCTCAAGGTCAATAAAGAATTCAACATCACGTTCTGGGGGTAGACCGGGAAGTTCTTCAGGAAATACATCAGGAAATTCTCTAACAACAGAAATATTATTCAAATCTAACTTGTCTTTGTTCAAATCCATAACATGGGCTAAGAAAGCTTGACATCCATTTTTCAATAAACGAATAGCTTTATGGCTTGATATGATATTGACTGATTTTAGTGGTTTAGTTGTTTGAATTCGTATGACAGGTTGGTTAGGAATATGAAAACTAACAACCTTACGAAAACAATCAATTTTGGCATGATGAGTGGTTAACCAATCAATTCCTAAAATTACATCAAAAGCAAGTATCTTTAAAGATATAAGATCAACAGGTAATGTGATAGTGCCAACTTGGATCATGCAAGATTTATAAACTGTAGATGTAACGAAGGTTTCACCCAACAGAGTTCCAACAGATAAGTCAAAGTCCAATTTCTCCGGAGCACAAGCAGGAGAGATAAACGTTGAGCACAAGCAGGAGAGATAAAAGAATGGGTAGAACCGGTATCTAGTAAGGTATAAACTTCGAAAGAGTTCAAGATTAGCTTACCCGTGATCACTTCGTTCGTCGGGTTACTCACATTTTGGCCAGTCACGACAAACGCTCTTCCAGGAAACGTTGATTTTGACTTATCCAGGATAGCCATTGGAGTCACCATCCCCGTTGAACTTGGTTTTCCTACAGAACAATCCCGAGCTATGTGGCCTTCCTTTCCATAGTTGTAACATACCTTGGATTGTTGTGGACAGTTTGGGCTGATATGTCCCTTTTTCCCGCATTTGTAACATCTAACTGGCAGTCGTTCTCCTCCCCTAGAATTTGTTGTTGGTGCTGGGGCTACTACTGATGTCTTCCCGTCATTGTTGAATCTCCTCTTTCTGAAATTTCCACTTGACTCACCTCTCCTACTATCATGGCCACGATGACCACCTGAGTGGTTATCGCCTTTGTTCGTATTTTTCCCTCCTCGTTGGTTATCATCGCCTCGATGAATCTTTCATCCCGGTATGACCATGGTTTTGGTCCCTCGGTTGCACATACTCATTATCTCGTTCTAATAATTGAGCCCTGTTTACAATATCTGAATATAAAGAAAATTTATGAGATATAAGATATTGCTGAATCTCTGGCTTTATACCTCTCATTTTCGACCAAATGAGGTGCAAACCTGGATAACTCTGCAAACTTCGCCTCGTACTGGGATACCATCATGTTGTTTTGTTCCAGTCTAATAAACTCTACCTCCTTCATATGACGAATACTTTCAGGAAAGTACTTATCATTGAATAGTTTCTGAAATATTTCCCAAGACATGTTGAGTGCGGCAGGCTAGGTACGCTTCACAGACTCCCACCAGTAGTCTGCCTCACCGCGGAACATAAAGGTGGTGAATGGAACGTTCTGTTCCTCCGTGCATCCCAAGACATCGAATATCTTCCTTGATCGGATCCGGCTTTTCAATAAATTCTGGTGGTCCCAACTCCTTAAACTGCTTGGCTGTGACAGACCGCACGTTGGTATCACATCCACCCATATTTTGTACACGAGTCTCCCTCGTCTGATTTTGCATGAATTTCAAAAAGCTCATAAACATTCCATCATTCATCATTTGCTCGGTAGTGTTGTTTACAGGAGGAATATTGTCTTCCTGTTGTAAGTTTTCCTGGTTTGTGACTAAAGGTTATTCCACAGTCTCATACACTCCATTGTTAACGTTCTCAGCAGCCATTCTTAAATACTGCCATAAAACAAGGGTTAATTAAACAAATTAACATATCACATAATATCCCTATATTATGGTGACCAACAAATAAGCTTAGATAGGACACACTAGCGAAGGATTTACTCATCTCCCCTCCTAGTTATATTCCCGATCTCGCTTGTAGACCATATCCCTAAGCTCGATACCAAGCTGTGGCGCGCCCCAAAATAGGTATACAACACCCATTACGAAGTCGCCAAATACATGGTACATAAAGCAAACTACAACTTTAATAATACAATTATCGTGCAAAATCGACAACACATCGTGAGTTTAAATACAAATATTGTCTTCTAGACAATATCCACACTCAAATAAGTCCTCATTACAATTATTCAAACACTATTTTTCAAAAATATTTAGGACTGCTAAAACATCTTTCTAGAACCATCACTCCATACCCCGACTAGATCCTGCTATGTTCTCACCTCCTGAGAAGAAAAATGGAACAAAAAGGAAAAGGGCGAGCTCAACTAGCCCAGTAAAGAATTGTATGACTAAGATAATATACAACAAATTATCATTAGTTTTCAACAGGGAAAAATCTGATAAAATATAATAGACAACAAGTTTCAGATCAACAACTGCAGCGGAAACAACAATCCATTAGAAGAGTCAAGTAGAGAATGAGTTCTACTATCTTCTAAGATTTAAAAGTCCATCATCAATTTTATCCCTGTAATAACAATCAATATACATCTTTAATCAATATTTATCTTTGCACTCTGTGCCAAAGATATTCATTTGTATCACCAGTTGGTCATGTTCATCTCAACACCTGTTCATCTTCGCACTACGGACCAAAGATATTCATCAGTTAATCATTCATCTTTGCACTACAGGCTAAAGATATTCAGTAATATCATCATTTAGGACTGAGGATGATGAAAAAATATTTTAAAGAAAACGAATCCAGTGAGACAGAAGGACAAATAGTTGGAATTCGTATAACAGTTTATCCAAGATCAATAATACTCCATAATAACAAATTTTGAAGCAAAATTCAAGAATAAAGATCAAAACATGGATACAATCAAAGATAGTAACCATAATAGATATCTTGGACAAAAAGAAGAAAATTTCATTTTTCGGTGAATAATGTCGTATTCGTGAATAGTGCTGTATACGTGAATAGTAACCCCAACACAAAAAGTTCCAAATTTGATAAAAAGTTCATACCAATATTTCGGTATAATGATATTGAAGAAAATATCATTTTAAGAAGAATATAACACCCCTTACCTCAAAATATTAGTACTTCTGATCGGAATATCGGTATAAGGCTGAAGGAAACTTGCACTGATGAATAGAAACTCACAAAGTATCTAAATACTCACAAAATACACTCAATAATCTAGAGAGAGAAAGAGAGAAAACTTATTTCTGGTGTGATTTTCAATTCTAACTTAGCCCTCTATTTATAGGAAAATGTTAACACGTCGAAGCAGACTTGACCTGCAACCTGATGGCTTTACCTGCTACTATTGCCACCCACCACATTGGAAATAAAATTCAGCACATTTCTTCACTAACCACAAGTGGGGCCCACTCAATTCTAGAATTTTCCACCAAAATAATTTATAAACCTAATTTCTTAATCAGTCAACTCTTAAAATTCATAACAAATCATACGTTTATTTTTAACGGTTCAAAATTTGTGGACATATACTCAACTTATATATGTATAACATATCCAAAAATCACAACGATCCAACGGTCGGATTAAAAATTATAACTCACACAATATATCTCAAAAATACTGGTTTAATTTTTAATACCTTCATTTCGACCAAAATACTGATAAAACACCTCAACATTAACTCTTTCATTTGTAACCACAATAAATATATCCAACATTTTATATCCACATAAAATAAATATTTCCTTATCATATGAATCAATAATTAATTATTCACAAATAATATTACAGAATCACATTTATGACAACCAGGTCGTTCCCAGGAAAGAGGGGGCTTTCCAATAGGAATTTCTCATTACTGGCGCGCAATTAGGTTACCAAACCTTTCCTTGACAGAACTTTCTAGACATTGCCAATAATGATATCTCATAATATTATTCAAATAATATGAATTATTGATCCGATAATGGAAAATACCGTGCAGTGACAATTATTGAAACAACAATAATATAAAATATGAACGCAGCAATTATTGAATCAATAAAATAAAATATTGAACAGTAACTACTATAAAAATTATTCAGTAGTGCCTTCTTACGTAAGGATCAATAATTCGTCAATACTGTGCATCCACGCGTATGACAGTATTTTAACCACTGGGTATTCCAACAGTGTTAATGGTAACAACTACGCCGTTATTTATAAAAACTCAAACTTGTCATTTTCTTCATCCGACAGTTATTCTGTTATGGGGCCCACAAATGACTGCGCTGTGAGACCCCAGATTTTATGAATAAAGATTTAATTTTCTCGAAATAATTTTTTTTAAATATTATAGTGTGGATTTGATATAATGTTATAGTTGTGGGTAATATTTATAAATTTTGCAAAGTACGCAAGTTGTTATATAATATTCGATTGGTCGGGGAATATTCTTTTTATCGGAGAATATCTGTACGACGGTACAATCATTGGTGGACCCCCCAACAGAATTATTGTTGGATTGAGAAAACGACAAAAATACTTTATAAAAATAACGACGGAAGTTTTACCGTTAACTGTTGAAACACCCGGTGTTAAAAATACAAGATACTACTGGCGTGGTTGTAGTAGTAGCATTACGGTATTGATTATTGATGTTTACGTGAGAAGTCACTCGGTTATACTCAATTATTGCTACTGATAATTCTTTGCATCATATCTCTCGTATTATTGATTCAATTATTGTCACGATATCATCCGCATAATATTTATTATTATTAAATCAATAATTGAGACAACAAAG
Organism: Panax quinquefolius; assembly: GCA_020205615.1. Taxonomy (NCBI): domain Eukaryota; kingdom Viridiplantae; phylum Streptophyta; class Magnoliopsida; order Apiales; family Araliaceae; genus Panax; species Panax quinquefolius. The sequence goes on along the minus strand of CM035167.1, from coordinate 70,402,083 downwards.
TTATTCATATTATTATTTGCAATATTGACAATGTCTAGAAAGTTCTGTCAAGGAGAAGTTTGGTCACCTAATTGCGTGCCAATAAGGAGAAATCCTTATCGGAAAGCCCCCTCTTTCCTGGGAACGACATGGTTGTTAAATATTGTGAGTTATAATATTAATGATGAATAAGTCGTGTTGATTAAAGATGAAATTGATTGTTCCATTGTGTTGGGATTATTAGTGTTAGTGGAAATTGACATTTATTTCGATCATAATTGATGTTTGGAGGTTATATTCTTCACTCGGGTATTTGGAGCACTTTTCGTGTCGGGGTACTATTCACGAGTTACTATTCACGAGTTACTATTCATGAGTTATTATTCACGAGTTACTATTCATGAGTTATTATTCACGGGGTACTATTGATTCACATTCTTATACTATTAGGGGTGGTGGTACAAGATTGATAATACTTGCATGACTAAGTTAAAAATGGAGGTATAGTTGAAGGTACTATACTGTAATTAATTTTTTCACATGATTATACTATTTATTCACATGATTATACTATTTAATCACATGATTGTACTATTGATTCACATGATTTACTATTAGGGGAGTTGGTGCAAGATTGATAATATTTGCAGGACTAAATTAAAAATTAAAGAAATGTCGGAGGTATTGTATTGTAATTTTTCGAGCCCCAAAATGTGCAATTATCGAAACTATATTTTCCTATAAATAGAAGCTCATTCTTCCTTCATTTCTCACCAATTCACTAAAGCTATAGAGCAATTATTATAGATAGAAATTATAGAGAGAAAGAAGAAAAGTATTCTGCTACTTCACTACTTTTATATCCAGTTTCTTCTAAGGTAAGAGATATTATTTGTTGTACTCGTGGGGGATATTATTTCTTTCTTTCGTCTTCATGAAGAGAACTTCTGTTATTCCATTCTTTGTTATTATGTTTGAATAACCTGTCTATGCGAAGTACTGCATACTTGGTGAAATTCTTCTATTATTCCATTCTTTATTACTTTGTTGGAATATCACATGCATGCGTTCTACATGGGACTGGTTAAAAGTCTTTATTATTACATTGGAATATCACATGCATGCGCTTTTTTTAGGACTTGGTTCCGTCTTTATTATTACATTTGGAATATCACATGCATGCGTTTTACGCATGGGACACGATTCCGTCTTTATTATTCTACTGGAATAACCTGCCTGTGCGGTCTATCGCATGCCTGGTGATTTCTTTTGTTATTCCATTCTTTATTATACTCACTTGGTTAAAGTTTTAACATCTATAATCCATGAAATTAGTGGAATATCCTTGATATTTGCGTTTCATCCAGTATCTTTTCCTGGAAATATTCTTCTGAGCATTCTTGAATTTTACTCCACAAAGTAGTATCATGTTGACAATTTGGACGTTATTGGTTCCTGGATAAATTAATTCTTGAACTTGTTTTATTGAATATTATGTCATTGTCATCATCCTCATGTTTATATTATGTAGAAAGTCATCTGTGGCCTATAGTGCATAGATGGACTTGGTATGATTATGACCAGGGATTATTCGGTGTAATCATGACCGTAATGTTACAAATGATGTGAATAATGTCATCTGTGGCCCGTAGTGCATGGATGGACTTGGTGTGATTATGACCAGGGATTATTCGGTGTAATCATGACTGTAATGTAACGAATGATGTGGTAAAAATCCTCATTTGCCGTAGTGCATTGATGGACAGTTTTTGGTATGTTTATGGCTATGCATTCTCTTCGGCTAAGGGTGCAAAGATGAATTGCTTTATGGCATGATCAGGACCATTGATGAAAACACGATTATCTTTGGCCCGTAGTGCATGGATAATTCGTGGTCGTGATACTAAATAATATCCTTGGCCTGTAGTGCAGGGATGATTTGATGAGGTGGATTATTTATTAAGCTGAGTCTCGACGATAAAAGTGATGAAAAACCTTTTGAAATCATAAAAGATAGTAGATTTTATTCTCTACTTGACTCTTTTAATGGATTGCTTGTTTCGATGCAGTTAAACTTGATGTTTGTTATATTTTATCAGTTTAACACTGTTGAAGGCTAATGATAATTTATTCTGCATTATCTTAGTCATAATATTTCTTCTTGGGCTAGTTGAGCTCACCCTTTCTTTCTTTGTTCTCTTCGTGAAATTAGAGCGTAGTTTGGGACTAGTCGGGGAGCAGTGATGGTCTAGATGGTGCATTAGTAGTCGCTCACTATTACGTGAAATAGTGTGATAATAAATGTAATGAGGACTCCTTTTGATTTTTTATACTCTCTAGTAGACAATGTTTGTATTCAAACTCACAGCTCATGCTTTGTCGTATTTTACACGACAGCTGTATTATTAAGTTGTATTTGGATTTATGTACCATGTAATTTGGCGACCCAAGATGGGTGACGTATACCTAATTTTGGGGGCGTCACAGTTGGTATCAAAGCTTAGGGATATGATCCATGGCTAAGATGTGAGATAAGAACTAGGAGGGGAGAGACGGGGAATTCCTTTGCTAGTATGACCTACCTAAGTTTATTTGGTATTTAATTGGTCGGTTAGAGTATAGGGATAATATGTGATATGTCAATTAACCCTTGTTTTCTGACAGTTTTTGAGAATGGCATCTGAAAATGCTGAGATAAGCAATGAAGCACATGAGAGCGTTGATTCAGCTCAAGTAAAAGGTAACGACCAACAAAACGATAATAATCATATCGGTGGCAACGACTATCGGAACAATGATAACCATCGTGGGGGAAATTATCATGCCAAGAATGGTAACCACTTCGGTGGTAATCATGACCAAGATAATAGAAGTGGAAATTTCAAGAAGAGAAGGTCATTTAGCTCGATTTTATTGTACACCAAAGTCAAGTCCAACTGGGACGGTGGCACCAAAGGCGGATATGGACAAAAAAAAGTCTGTGATTTCAGGAAGAGCGTTTTTCGTGATTCTTAAAAAGCGAGTAACCCGAACAAAGTTAGCACGGGTTAGTTAATTATAAAATTCTTACGAAGTCTATAACTTATTAGATACCGGTTCTACCCATTCTTTTATCTCTCTTACTTGCGCTCAACGTTTAAATTTAACCCCAGAGAAGTTAGACTTTGACTTATTGGTTAAAACTTCGATATTAGAAACCTTCGTTACATCCACTATTTATAAATCTTGTTTAATTCAAATTGACACTTTTGCGTTACCTGTCAATCTTATCTCTTTGAAAATACTTACCTTTGATGCGATTTTCGAAAACGATTGGTTAACTACTCATCATGTTTTTCGTAAGGTTGTTAGCTTTCATACTCCTAACCAACATTGTCACGAATTCTAAGTAACCAAACCACTAAAGTCAATCATTGTCATATCAAACCATAAGTAAAGATCCCCGAGCCTTTCGCTGGTGACTTCCTTGTGTGGAATGCACCGAAGCCGAACATTCCGTAGGGGACGTTGTGAATAACGGTGGCAAGTTAATAGGTATCAATGTGACGTACTATCCAAGTCTTGGATGAGAGTCACAGTTTTGAATGATATTTCTATTGTTAATAAATTTTCTAACGTATTCTTGAAGACTTCTTAGCCTACCCTAGAGCGTGAAATCAAAATTTGTATTGACCCCAGTACAAACCCATTTCTTAAACCCTCAAATATTTTATTCACCTAAAACGAACGTAACATGTGCCAAAGACGTTGGCTCGAGTTGTTGAAGATTACGATCATATCATTCAATACCATCGTGGAAAAGCGAACGTGGTACCTAACGCATTGAGTAGAAGATCGTATGCGTTTACAAGTGCAAATATACGAACCCCCGTGAAGATAACTAATATACGAGTAGAATCGACTTTAATCGATAAAGTTAAAGCCACTCAAGCTATACACCTGGAGCTGATGAATGTGAAGAATTAAGAAGGTTCAAGAAGGCGTTATTCTAGAAGCAAGAATCGACGAAGAGAAGAAATCTCAACCCTCGATTTAATTGGCCCATTTGAAATCCTCAATAAAAGTAGGAACTGTGGCTTATAGACTCGTTTTACCACCAAGTATGTCGCGTGTTCATAACGTTTTTAACGTATCGACGTTACTTAAATATGGGGATGACCCGAACCACATTATTAATTTAGAACCGGATGAGATAGCGGATGATTTAACGTATGAGGAGATACGTGTTAAAATCTTGGATAAGAAGGATTATATTCGACACTCAAAGGTTATACCTCATGGGTTAGAATTTGAAGTGAAGTCAAGGTATCCTCACCTGTTCGGCATACCAGGTACGTACGTAAATTTCGAGGGTGAAATTTCATAAGGAGGGGAGATTGTGAGACCCCAGATTTTATGAATAAAGATTTAATTTTCTCAAAATAATTTTTTTCAAATATTATGGTGTGGATTTGATATAATGTTATAGTTGTGGGTAATATTTATAAATTTTGCAAAGTACGCAAGTTGTTATATAATATTCGATTGGTCGGGGAATATTCTTTTTGTCGGGGAATATCAAATGCGATGAGTACAATCATTGGTGGACCCCACAACGGAATTATTGTCGGATTGAGAAAACGACAAAAATACTTTATGAAAATAATGGTGGAAGTTTTACCGTTAACTGTTGAAACACCCGGTGTTAAAAGTATAGTAATACGCGTGGTTACATTGTAGCACACAGTATTGATTATTGATGCTTACGTGAGAAGTCACTCAGTTATACTCAATTATTGCTACAGTAATTGCTGCATCATATCTTTCATATTATTGATTCAATTATTGTCACAGTATCATTTACATAATATTTATAATTATTAAATCAATAATTGAGACGACAAAGTTATTCATATTATTATTTGTAATATTGATAATGTCTAGAAAGTTCTGTCAAGGAGAGGTTTGGTCACCTAATTGCGCGCCAATAAGAAGAAATCCTTATCGGAAAGCCCCTCTTTCCTAGGAACGACCTGGTTGTTAAATATTGTGAGTTATAATATTAATGATGAATAAGTCGTGTTGATTAAAGATGAAATTGATTGTTCCATTATGTTGGGATTATTAGTGTTAGTGGAAATTGACATTTATTTCGATGATAATTGATGTCTGGAGGTTATATTGTTTACTCGGGTATTCGGAGAACTTTTCATGTCAAAGTACTATTCACGAGTTACTATTCATGAGTTATTTTTCACGGGGTACTATTGATTCACATTCTTATACTATTAGGGGTGGTGGTGCAAGATTGATAATACTTGCATGACTAAGTTAAAAATGAAGGTATAGTTAAAGGTACTATACTGTAATTAATTTTTTCACATGATTATACTATTTATTCACATGATTATACTATTTATTCACATGATTGTACTATTGATTCACATGATTTACTATTAGGGGAGTTGGTGCAAGATTGATAATACTTGCAGGACTAAATTAAAAATGAAAGAAAAGTTGGAGGTATTGTACTGTAATGTTTTGAGCCCCAAAACGTGCAATTATCGAAACTATATTTTCTATAAATAGAAGCTCATTCTTCCTTCATTTCTCACCAATTCACTAAAGCTATAGAGCAATTATTATAGAGAGAAATTATAGAGAGAAAGAAGAAAAGTATTCTGCTACTTCACTATTTTTATATCCAGTTTCTTCTTAGGTAAGGGATATTATTTGTTGTACTCGTGGGGGATATTATTTCTTTCTTTCGTCTTCATGAAGAGAACTTCTGTTATTCCATTCTTTGTTATTATGTTGGAATAACCTGTCTATGTGAAGTACCACATACTTGGTGAAATTCTTCTATTATTCCATTCTTTATTACTTTGTTGGAATATCACATGCATGCGTTCTCTGGCAGGACACAGTTCCATCTTTATTATTACATTGGAATATATCATGCATGCGTTTTACATCGGACTTGGTTCCGTCTTTATTATTCTGTTGGAATATCACATGCATGCATGCGTTTACTGGGACTGATTCCGTCTTTATTATTCTCTTTGGAATAACACGCTCATGCGATCTATCGCATGCCTGGTGATTTCTTTTGTTATTCCATTCTTTATTATACTCACTTGGTTAAAGTTTTAACATCTATAATCCATGAAATTAGTGGAATATCCTTGATATTTGCGTTTCATCCAGTATCTTTTCCTGGAAATATTCTTCTGAGCATTCTTGAATTTTACTCCACAAAGTAGTATCATGTTGACAATTTGGACGTTATTGGTTCCTGGATAAATTAATTCTTGAACTTGTTTTATTGAATATTATGTCATTGTCATCATCCTCATGTTTATATTTTGTAGAAAGTCATCTGTGGCCTATAGTGCATAGATGGACTTGGTATGATTATGACCAGGGATTATTCGGTGCAATCATGACCGTAATGTTACAAATGACATGGATAAAGTCATCTGTGGCCCGTAGTGTATGGATGGACTTGGTGTGATTATGACCAGGGATTATTCGGTGTAATCATGACCATAATGTAACGAATGTTGTGGTAAAAATCCTCATTTGCCGTAGTGCATTGATGGACAACTTTTGGTATAATTATGGCTATGGATTCTCTTTGGCCAAGGGTGCAAAGATGAATTATTTTATGGCATGATCAGGACCGTTGATGAAAACACGATTATCTTTGGCCTGTAGTGCATGGATAATTCGTGGTCGTAATACTAAATAATATCCTTAGCCTGTAGTGCAGGGATGATTTGATGATGTGGATTATTTATTAAGCTGAGTCTCAGCGATAAAAGTGATAAAAAACCTTTTTAAATCATAAAAGATAGTAGATTTTATTCTCTACTTGACTCTTTTAATGGATTGCTTGTTTCGATGCAATTAAACTTTATGTTTGTTATATTTTATCAGTTTAACACTGTTGAAGGCTAATGATAATTTATTCTGCATTATCTTAGTCATAATATTTCTTCTTTGGGCTAGTTGAGCTCACCTTTTCTTTCTTTTGCTTGTTCTTCAAGAAATGAGAGCGTATTTGGGACTAGTCGGGGAACAGAGTGATGGTCCTAGATGGTACATTAGTAGTCGTCACTATTTTGTGAAATAGTGTGATAATAAATGTAATGACGACTCTTTTTGAGTTTTTATACTCTCTAGTAGACAATGTTTGTATTCAAACTCACAGCTCATGCTTTGTCGTATTTTACACGACAACTGTATTATTAAGTTGTATTTGGATTTATGTAACATTTAATTTGGCGACCCAAGATGGGTGACGTATACCTAATTTTGAGGGCGTCACATGCGCCGTCGTACGAATATTCCCCGACAACAAGAATATTCCACGACCAAACGAATATTCCCTGACAACAATGATTATTTTATAACCACTTGCTTATTTTACAAAATTTGCACATTTCACCCATAACCAGATAATTATATCAAATTAATACCTTATTATTCACAATAATAATTAGAGGAAATTCGATTTTATTTATAATAAGTTGGGGTCTTACAAAATCTCTCCTTGACAGAACTTTCTAGACATTGCCAATAATGCTATCTAATAATATTATTCAAATAATATGAATTATTGATCTAATATTGGGAAATACTGTGCAGTGATAATTATGGAAACAACAATAATATAAAATATCAACGCAAAGACAATTATTGAATCAATAAAATAAAATATTGAAGCGATAATTACTATAACAATTATTGAGTAGTGTCTTCTTACGTAAGAATCAATAATTTAAAAATCTTTGTGTAATACCGTGCATACTCTTTGTGCAATAGCAGCGTATTCTTTCGTATTTTTACTGCGGGTATTCCACGATTGTTAGCAGTAACTCACGCCGTTATTTGTAAAAACTCAAATTTGTCATTTTCTTCATCCGACAGTTATCCGTTATGGGGCACACAAATGGCTGCGCCGTCGTACGAATATTCCCCGACAAAGAATATTCCACGACCAAACGAATATTCCCCGATAACAATGAATATTTTATAACCACTTGTGTATTTTGAAAAAAATTCATATATCACCCTTAACTCTAACCTTTTATCAATTTAATCATTTACTGAATAGTTATTATAAGAAAAATTGAATACTTTTATTTCATAAAATTCGGGGTCTTACAAAATTTGATATTCCAGAAAGTGAGAAAGTGAATTAAATGAACAAATGACCAATGGTAGTCTTCCAAGAACAACCAAAATAGTGAAAAATTATCCTCCTAACATGAGCTTTAAAGACATCAACATTGGGATGACCAAAAGGAGTGCTAGTGAAGAGATTTTTGATTCTGAAAATACAAAAGTGCAATCTACACTGAGGAGCACAGCTATCAAGATTTCAACTGGTAACAAAATGTTAATATGTAGGTAACAAATCACAAAGGTATGATTATATTATTTACTTGCTATATGTGATTTCGTTATAACCTTGCTCCAATGTCATTCTTTGTGCTTAATTCTTTCGATTTGAAAAATGGGATGAGATAACTAATTATATGAATTATTTTTTGTTGATGACAAAGGGGGAGAGATATAACTTGATGATTTATTTATAATGAAAAAAAGGGAGAGATATTTGGGGAGAGATATTTGGGTATATTTGAATTGATATTGAGATACTATATTGTGTTGGAATATGCAATGATAAAGTCATTTTATTTTGCTCTTTGATATGCATACATTTAGGGGGAGTCATATACTTAGGGGGAGCATGTTGGTTAAAGTGGTGCATAAATTGTCATCATCAAAAAGGGGGAGAATGTTAGTTTTTGATTTTATGATGTTTTGAATGATGACTAATTTAAGGATATTAGACGTGTGCGTGGTTCATGGTTTGTTATTATATTATTAAATATGCATGGATTATGGTTTATAATATTATAATTAATATGCATAGGTTTATAATATTATTAAGGAAGATTTGAATTGGAGCTTATTAAGGAAGATTTGAATTGAAGTTCATTAAGGAAGGTTGGTTTTCTAAGAAATCTGTTTTGGTTTTAAAATGTCCATTTATTAAGGAAACATGTAGTAACAAATCTTTAACAAATCATATCAATCTCCTTTAATAAAGTTTGGATATATATAGTTTTATGACTCCTAATATTGTGGGATTCTTTATAGCTGTCGAGTGTATATATATATATATATATATATATATATATATATATATATATATAACTTGGTTAAATCAGTTTGTTAGAATCCAACTAGACTAATCTTGTATGACAACTTATTTGGACTCTTATTATATCCTTGATTTACCAAATCTGTTGGACTTTTTAATTGCTAAAATCATGGTGTATTCTGTGATATATGTTTCGTTGGTCAATATTGTAGCTTTAATTATAGGATTTAAATTATCTGATTTCTTGCTAACAAATATAGTCGTTGGCCTTCATGTTATATAAAGCTTCATCATGCTTGGTTATGAAGGAGACCCAAGAATTGGAAAGCAGCAATTCATTCTTCTTAATTCTTATAGCTTTCTAACAGTCTTTCTAGTAATCAATGTTCTATTATCCTTAGGCTATAAAGTTGATATTCCATTGGAATCACCATCATTGTAATCTGAAAAACAAAACTGTTAGCTTTGGTGGTCTAGAGTTTCTAGAGTTTAGTGGGTCTGTTCAAAGGAAGCTTCAAAGGTCTCAAAGGTGAGAACAGGTGCGGAGGTGTACAAGTTGCAGAGGTGCAAAAGGGGCATTGGTGTCCAACATCAGAATTGAAGCGTCTTTGTAACAGGGAGTTATTTTTTGTATTGAGGTTTAAATCTTAATAAAAAGAGTCTCCAATCCTAGTTGGGATTGGACTTGGATTAGGCCACTAGATTAGAGGATAGGGGCTGAACCACGTAAAAATCTTGGTGTGATTTTTACTTCTATTTATCTCTTTAATTTTCATTCACGTTCTGCACATTTTTGTTCATCACGCTAATCCAGACACTAAAGCAGACTGGCCTAGTTGTCTGAGAATAATAAATGAAGAACAGACACTAAAGCAGACAGGTGTAGCTGTCTGCATTAAACCTATAGCATAATATTTCAAAAAGTTTTCACCGTTTATCACTTTTAGCTTTAACACCTATTCACCCCCCTCTAGGTGTGCACATACATAGAATTACATTATTCTTATAGGACACTTCTGTGTAGCATGTAGGTTGAAATGTTGTTGAGACGGAGTGAATGTGGGATCGAGGTGGCAAAATAACGATTTTGGCCCTCACTGGAGTTATCTCAAGCTCTAGGCTGATATAGCAGTCGTTGTTCAGGATTATCTCTGAGATTGGGCTGCTACAAGTACTGAATGTCCTTAGGATTGTCTTTGAGGTGTGCCTGACCTCCCGAGGTTATCTCCAGTTTTGGAACTGAGTGCCTCGGGGCTATCACCGAGGATGAAGCTGATTGTTGGGGATTGAAACGAGATCTTCTGGGGTTATCTCCGGAATTACGACTGCAGACCTCAAGGTTGTCTCCGAGGTTGGAATTGAAACTCCTGGGATTGTCTCCAGGGCTGGAACTGAGTATCTCGGGGTTGTCTCCTAGATGGAACCGACTTCTCCGCTGTTATCTCCGGAACTGGAATTGCATTCCTCGGGGTTGTCTCCGAGGTTGAAAACAGAAATTCTCGGGGTTATCGCTGGGACTGGAACTGAATATCTTGGGGTTGTCTTCGAGATGGAGCTGATTGAGTATCCCAGGGTTGTCTCCGGGACTATAACTGCTTTGACTTCCAAGGTTATCTCTAGAAGACGATTCTGCCCTCCTACAAAGTTAGTAATAGGAATGCAAAATTTTCGAGTGTCTACACATATCATGAATAATAAATCCATTCCATATATGTATCGATATCAATTTAATTAATAATTTCAAATTTATTAAAAATCTAATTTTGAGAAAAAATAAACTCCTTTATTTTAATCAAAATTTAAATCATAGTAAATTTCTTTATTTTATTTTATCCAATTTTGAATAAAAATAAACTCCTTTATATTTAATCAAATTCCAAATCAAAATAAACTATTTTATTTTAATTAATGAGGAATCCAATTTCAAGTACAAAATAAAATATTTATTTTAACTTAAAATTATTGGAAAAATAAAATATGTTGAATCCTTTTTCTTATCAAAATTAAACATCTTTAATTTTAGGAAACATGTAATACTATTCCATATGTGAACAAACTCGTTTATTCTAGGAAACATGGAATCCTATTCCATATGTGAATAAACTCTTTTATTCAAATGAACATGGAATCCAATTCCAAGTTAATATATAACTTTTTGAATGAACTCTTTTATTCAAACGAACGTGAAATCCAATTCTAAGTTAATATAAAACTTTTTGAATAAATTATTTTATTTAAACGAACGTGGAATCCAATTATAAGTTAATATAAAACTTTTATTTTAATTATATTCCAATTCAAAATAAACAGTTTATCTTAATTGAAATATATATTAAAAATAATTTTTTCAAAATGCGGTATCGGGACAATTGCTTGTAGAGAATACATTGAGATATAAGCAGCATTTGCTACCGCTAACACGATAAACTTTTTCGGTACGTGGCGCGAATTGCGCTCAGAATGAATTGGAGCAGTGGCAATAGCAAGACGCATAGCGTCATAGTACATACCATGAATAAATTTTGCCCAGAAAATTCGATCCAATCGCATACCATACATATATGGAATCATTAAGATCGATAATTAGAACAAAGTTAGGTTCTGATACCACTGTTAGGTTTGTATAGAGCGCGTTTATGTAATCAAATTACATAAAAGGTGTGTTAGCGCGATAGAATAGGAATTTAAAATTTTCATACAAACCCATCACCATGATCATACTTTGTGCATAATTATCAATTAATAGAAAAGAGATGGAGATTAAATTCATACCCTTGTAGAAACTAGCTTCCTTAGGTACGAGTTCACCTCTAATTCCTTTTCGTGTTCAACTTGAATTCACCAGGTTTGATTCATTCTTTTGATCAACGTTAGCCACCCAAGTGTTTGGCCTCTAGAGGTGATCCACCAAGGAAGAACAAATATTCAAGATGATGAGTGTTTGACAAAACCCTAATTCTATCTCTATAGAATAATGTGTACTCTCCCAACTCTTAGAATGAATTGTGTAACCTTTTTTTATAATAAGACTCTTCTTATTTATTGATGCAGGGAACCCTCCTTAACTATTAAGGAATATGATTTTATTTGAAGCAATTAAACTCCTTTTATTAATTAGGCTTCTAATCTTATTAGAAATAATTAATTAAACTCTTTTAATTAATTGGCCTCCTAATCTTATTAGGAATATATGAGAGTACCTTTTATTAATTAATTTCCAAACTCCTTTAGGAATTAAATAATAACAATAATAATAACACTCTTCTTATTAATTTATATTTAATATTTTTAAAATATTAAATAATAAATTTTAAGCTATTTAATTTATTCTATCACCATAGATTAAATTAAATACACTTAATTTATTATTACGATTATGCCATTTCCTTCTTTAATAAATATTTTTCTTATTATGGTATTACCTAGGGTTGTGCATAATTTCTAAATTTTCTAGTTTTTCCGATTTTTCGGATCAGAACGAACTTGTCGGTTCGGTACAAAAAGAACCGGTCCAGTTTCGGTACACAAAAATTAGTATATACCGGTTTTTTAGTACCGATTTTGGTACGGAGTTTTTATGGTTCAGTATTACCAAATCGGATCGGTATATACTGGTTTTCCTAATTTTTTATTATAAATAAATAATTAATAATAATAAAATAATGATTATAATAATAAAAATAACAATAATAATAATAATAATAATAAATAATAAAAATAATAATCATATCAATTTTTGGTAAAAACCAACTAAATGATAAACAGGTTCAATATATCGATTCTAATTATCTGAGTCCAACAGAAATGCAGATATCGATTATCAAAATTTGGCTAATTTTGGTACCAGTCCGATTCGGGCCGGTATTTACCGGTTGCACACCACTAGTGTTACCCCTTAGGTTCTCTATATTAAACTAGTTGTGAATAAATCAATTCGAACAATTTTAATCTTATTTAAATAAATAAATTAAACTATTAATTCATTTAAATAAATAACATTTATTCTATAATAAGACTAAGCCTCCTTAGCGATCAACGACTTTTCAGATAATATAGATTTTAACATTAATCATAAAAGAACGTTTGAGTAAATAGTTACCGCACAATTCAATCATTCCACCATACAATGTCCAAATTAAATATAAGATATGGAATTACTGTCAAGTCTTATTTTATTTAATTATATGTATTTTGATTCTTAAATTCATAACTCCAAATCATGCAAATTAGAAACTCCTTTCTAATTTCATTATGCATTGGCCAATGACTACTGGTTGTCATTTATCGAATCACATAGGACATTCTCTTCTTTTACTAGAAGTACTAGATTCTTTGTTGATATTTCATTATCTCCATATATAACTTGTTACACCCAAGCATACCCTTTGATATACCCTAAGGGTCTTAAGGAATATGTCAAAATATAATTCATTATACACAAGATACTATGATGATCTTAAATCTAAGTATCACTTGTACTACTATCACTACAGGAATTACTATTGATAAGCAAGTAAAACTCTATTTGGTATTCCTTTACGAGCCACGTTCAGTTAACTTATTCTCCAATAAGCACCTACATACTTGCTTTAGTGTCTCCACATAAATGATAATGAGATCAATCATCCTCATCCAATGAGCAAGCAACATATATACCAATCTATCCGGATTCACGAATCCCATTTCTAATAATCCAACGATTGAGAACAATTTTAGTTTGTGAGTTATCTAAGAATTTAGATCTCATTAGCATGATCATCATCATGATTCTAAAAGCATTGCTCAAAACTATGGGTTTATCATATATTAAAATAACACCATGTAGATAAATTAAAAGCATTTAATTAAATAATTATTTTATTAATAAATGAATAAGATTGTTGCAAAGTATATGCTTTATCATCAAAAATGATTGGCTTGTGTGCATACTACTTTCAATTACAACTTGTTTCAGCTTTTATATATAGATATTAATTTGGCAAATTAATGATTGTCGACGCCGATAATTTTTTTTGTTTTCCTAATGTGTTGTTTCTACCCTTTGTAATTCATTATGTTGATTAATTTCTTTTTAAGGGTGAGGTTTTAGGGAAAAAAACCAACATAAATGCCGACGAATTTGAAAAGATTGATTTTTAATGATTGAGCCAAATTAGACAGAGTTTTCAGTTTGTATAAATTCAAATGGATGTACCAACTTATTCAATTTTTTGGAGGTTTTTGCAAGATGGTCCAATATGCAACTTCATAAAATTGGTCTGGAACCCGAGATTTATAGTCTGGGGCTTGCTTAAGCGAGGGGAAGGTGTTAGGAACCCCCGACTTCCGTGAAAATATGGTTACCGCATCTGGTTAATTTCCTAAGCATGAAGTGTATGTGTATGTTTGTGTGTGTATGTGCTTGAGAAAGCCTTTGATATTTTTGAATTGTGTTAAGTACATTGGTTTAAATTTTTTGCAGTTCGATCAAATCTGATCGAGATCTACTTGGAATGACTGTGTATGCTATTTTCCCTCGTATCTATAAGTTTTGAAACGGTAATTCCGAGGACGAAATCCTTATAAGGGAGGTCGAATGTAATAATCCAATATTTTCAATATTTTGGGAATATGTGCAAAGAAAAGTATATGTATATATGTGATAAATAAAAATTATTTATTACATGAATAATTGTAAATAATTCCTTTTTAAGAATTGTTGATCATTATAGATTATATTCTTATAATAAAGTAATTTTGTAATAAAAATATTTATTATATATTTTCCATGAAAATATGATTATTGTATATATGATATGATTATAAGGATCATTATGATATGCATTTTATTATAGATAAGTTAAATATTTAAACTTAATTAATAATGGTATATGTAAAGGTTATGTCGGATATGGATTCAAAACCCTAATTCTTGATTTTGAATAAGGAATGAGAATATTAATATAATATTATTTATATTTCAGTGATATAAACACGCATGATATGTGTGTAATGTTAATGTGTGGAACAGTTATAGTAAAACAGTACAAAATCCTAGCATTACTTATAAACTATAGTACATAAGTCAATTACGACTGTAAGATTTGTTAAGTTGTTGTGTTATGTATTTTATGGCAATTATTATAGATTTAATGTTAATTAGGTAAACCCTAATTAATATTTAGAAACCCTAATTGCTAAGTTATAAACAATAATTATTAATTTAGCAAGGTTAATGGTAATTAGTATATTATAAAGTCTAATTAACAAGTCCTAGGTGATTAGGAAACCTAATTTAATTAGGGAGCCCTGATTCACCTTTTAGAAACTAAGATTTCTATTTTAGCCCTAATTACAAAATCTTAGAAAATGAACTTATGAAAACTTAGGGTTAAACCCTAAGGGTCAAACCCAAAGGGTTGAAAGGAATTACCAAGTTTGCCACTAAAAGTAAAAGCCAAATGACATAATTGCCTTTCTTGCATTATTTAATAAATAATTTGTAAAACTTTCCATAACTTTAGTTGGTGACCAACTCTAGCTAGCCATGTGCCTATAAACCAAATATCTCAGCCATCTTGTATCACAATTACATTATATTCAAGTATCATATATAGTTTATGAGAGAGAGAATGTCATATTCAAGCCTCATTTGTTCACAACACTCAACTAAAACTCTCTCAACTCCAAACCTCCGAATTTTATTGTTGGACC
The DNA here is from genome assembly GCA_020205615.1 of Panax quinquefolius. Lineage (NCBI taxonomy): Eukaryota > Viridiplantae > Streptophyta > Magnoliopsida > Apiales > Araliaceae > Panax > Panax quinquefolius. The sequence continues at coordinate 70,386,257 of CM035167.1, read as the reverse complement.
AGTCCCTAATCAAGTCCCAAGTTCACCCATAATAGATCAAGAAGTCAGATTCAAGATTTTGTTCATAGAAAGGTATAACCCTAAACCAAAAATTCAATCTTTTATGCTATGTTGGATTTGGCGTATGAATATTTAAATATGTTATATAAGGTGTGAATCGGTAATCTGGGTTGCTAGATAGTAGATCCATAACATTTATATGCTCGAATTTAAAGTTTTTCAAAATCTTGGAAATTTTTAAAAAGTGGTCTGACAACCGAATGTCAGACCACATAGATCTTTATCTGGTTATATGTTTTGTTGTTTAAATGTTTGAACATGTTGTATGCTAGAAGGATTTGATCTGGACTTGAAATCATGCTTAGATCATGTGTATATTTCAAATTATGGGAGGTCAAACTGCGTTGACCGAGCATGACTTTTCATTTTCTAAGTAACCTAGAACTTGTTCATCAGTGGTCAAACTGCGTTGACCGAGCATGACTTTGCATTTTCTAGGTAACCTAGAACTTGTTCATCAGTGTCTGACAACAAGTTCATGGGCGCAGATCTTGCATGTGTTTGCTTATTTACTTGTGTTATTCTATTAAGGATATACTCTTGTATGTGTACTACATATTCATGCTTTTATATCACTTAGATAACTAACATTATGAAAATGATTGATGGCCAAACTAGCCTACTCGAACATGAACTCGGTTTTCTGGGAAACCCTAAAAACTCAAGAACATCCTTTCTGACATGGTTTGACCGGATGCTAGTTAGTGATTCTGACGTAGTTTTACTGATTTGATGATTGATATATGTACTCTGACATGTTGGCTACATACTAGAACCATTAGAACACCATATCATCACACAGAACTCGATTTAATTAAGGCACAAAGTAGCTATCAAGCACTACTTCGGTTTCTGGGTAACCTAGAAAATCCTGGAAGGGCCCGACAACCACTTTCGACCTCCTGATCTTGCTTATATGTTGTAGATTGACCATGTTAGTTGATGATTCATGTAGTGTTACATCAATACTACATGATCATTGCAAACGCCTGCCTAGAAACATCTTGTGTAGTGATTAACGATCGGTCAAAGTAAGACCCTTGCTAAGCCGGCTGTCAGTGTTCTTGAGCCCAATAACACCTACATCGACAGAAAAGTGTCGTTATAGCCTATAACGACGGTTTTTATTATTTTTATTTTCTGATTTTCCTGAAATTGATTAAAAATAGAAAATAAATTCTAAAAATTACAAAAATGGTTTTAAAAATTATTTTAAATTATGAAAATTAACTTTTGATAATTTAAGATATTTTTCCTTAATATTTATAATTATTTGAATATTAATGGTATTTAATTAATATATTAAATAAATTAGAGAAAAATGATTTTAATATTATAAAATCATTTTAAATGAAAATAAAGTGTTTAAAAATATTTTTAAGTGATAAAATATAACTTTTGAATATTTAAAGGTAAATTTCATTAAATTTATTTAATAATTATATTAAATAAATAGTTTTAAAATGGTTTTATTGATTTAAAAATCATTTTAAAAGGATATAAATAGTTTAAAAATATTTTAAGTTATTATAAATGACTTTTAATATTTTAGTGAATAATACCTTAATATTTAAATATTAATGGTGTAAGACCCCAAATTATTAATAAATGAAATATAATTTCTCTATTTATTATTTTGAAATAGTAAGGGTTGATTTGATTCATGTGGTTAGTTGTGGGTAAAATGCGCATATATTTTAAATAAGCATGTGGTTATAAAATATTCATTGTTGTCGGGGAATATTTGTTTGGTCGTGGAATATTCTTGCTATCGAGGAATATTAAATGCAATGACAGTATGCTTGATCTTTGTGGGCCCCATGCTGGAAAGCGATTGGATGAAGAAAATGACAAGTATAAGTTGTTTATAAATAACGGTAGCAGTTATTACCAGATTATTATCTTGTTGGAATACCCGGTGGTTAAAACACAGTAATACACGTTGTTGCACAATAGCACACGGTATTGCACCAATTATTGATTCTTGCGTAAGAAGGCACTACTCAATAATTATTACGATAATTCTTTATTCGATATTTTATTTTATTGATTCAATAATTCTTTGCGTTGATTTTTATATTCTTGTTGTTTCAATAATTGTCACTACACAGTATTTTCCATTATCGAAGCAATAATTCATATTATCTGAATAATATTATTAGAAAACATTATTGGCAATGTCTAGAAAGTTCTGTCTAATGAGAGGTTTGGTCACCTAATTGCGCGCCAGTAAGGAGAAATTCTTATTGAAAAGTCCCCTCTTTCTTGGGAACGGCCTAGTTGCCAGTACTGTGATTCTGTAATATTATTTGTGAATAATTAATTATTGATTTATATGATGAAGAAAATATTGATTTTATGTGGATATAGATGGAGAAAAATTTTAATGTAACAATTGTTAAAAATTAATATTTTATCTTTTTCTGATAAAATAATTCATTTAAATATATTATTTTAATAATATATTAATGATGATATTTTTTACAATGAATGTGGGATATATGAGTATATGAGGAGGAAGAGTATTTTGTTCCATTAAATGATTAACACATGTTTTGTGTGTCGCGGTGGACCCCATTTCTTGACTGAAATTTGATTATAGCCTGTAAAATCGTCTGTATGTGGATTTCGGTCAATTTCTATTTAGAATTTGGAAAAACTTTCTTCTGCAAAGTTGTAGAGAATTGAATTTCCTATCAAAACTCCCGAGATTCAAATTTTCTGATAAAAAGGCTATTTATTATGAATTATTGAAGTTCTGAAGTTCTGAAATAATTGATTTTTGGAAGTTTTAATTATTTTTATTAAGAAAAACGTTTTTATTGTTTTTGGCACATGTGTGGCTGAAGTTTGGACCAGATTTGTGTGCATAGGAAATTTTGATATATATATTAATATTATATTAAATTTTCTGATTTGGTGTTCTAAGCAATTTCCTATAAATAGGGTGCTTAAGTTAGAATTGAAAATCACACCAGAAACTAAAGATTTCTCTTTCCTTCTCTCTCTATATTATCGAGCGGATTCTTGTGAGTATTTTAGTACTTTGAGTATTGCTATACCGTGCAAGTTCTTTCATCACTATATCTAGTATTCCAGTCAGAAGTACTGTTTTTGCGAGGTAAGGGATGTTATTTTATTCGAAAATGATATTATTTCTTCAATATCATTATGCCGAAATATTGGTTGGAAATTTTTATCAAATTTAGAACTTTTTCATGTCGTGGTTACTATTCATGAGTTATTATTCATGAGTTACTATTCATGAGTACTATTCACGAAGCATGATGATATTTTTGTGAAATTTCTATCTTTTAGTGTTGGACTTACTATTCACGTATACGGCACTATTCACGTATACGGCACTATTCACGAATACGACACTATTCACAGAAAAATTAAATTTTCTTTTCTGTGTCCAAGATCGTCTGTTATGATTCTTATCTTTGATTAGATCTATGTTTTGATCATTCTTGAATTTTACTCCACTCTGGTTATTTATGAAGTATTTTTAAACTTGGATTGTTTAAAGTACGAATCCTTATTATTTGTTCTTTTGTTTCACTGGATTCGTTTTCTTTAAAATATTTTTCATCATCCTCAGTCCTAAATGATGATATAACTGAATATCTTTGGCCTGTAGTGCAAAGATGAATGATTTTCTAATGAATATCCTTGGCCCGTAGTGCAAAGATAAACAGGTGTTTAGATGAACATGACCAACTGATGAATATATCTTTGGCCCGTAGTGCAAAGATGAACAGGTGTTGAGATGAACATGACCAATAGATGAATATCTTTGGCCTGTAGTGCAAAGATGACTATTTGATTTATGATGTATATTGATTGATGTTACAGGGATAAAATATCGATGATGGACTTTTAAATTCATAGATATTAGTAGATTTTATTCTCTACTCAACTCTTCAAATGAATTGTTGTTTTCGCTGCAGTTATTGATCTAAAACTTGTTGTCTATTGTATTCTATCAGATTTTTCCTTGTTGAAGACTAAGGATAATTTGTCGTACATTATCTTAGTCATAATATTCTTTATTGGGCTAGTTGAGCTCACCCTTTTCCTTTTTGTTCCATTTTTCTTCTCAGGAGACAAGAATATAGCGGGAACTAGTTGGGGTGTGGAGTAATGGTTCAAGACAGTTATTTTAGTAGTCCTCACTATTTTGTAAAATAGTGTATCAATAATTGTAATGATGACTTATTTGAGTGTGAATATTGTCTAGAAGACAATATTTGTATTTAAACTCACAGTTTATGTGTTGTCGTATTTTTCATGACAATTGTATTAATGAAGTTGTAGTTGTTTCTGTACCATGTATTTCGCGACTCAGAATGGGTGATGTATACCTATTTTGGGTGCGTCACAAATGGTAATTGTTTAAAAATGATTTTAAATGTTTTAAGAATCGTTTAAGGGTAATATTAATACTTTAAAAATATTTTGAGTTATTATAAATAACTTTGATATTTTGGCAATGGTTGCATTAATATTTTAATATTATTTAAATATTAATGATAATATAATTATTTAATATTTAAATCATTTAATAATGATTCTAGAGTTTGAAAAATCATGATAAATTATAATAATTATTTAAAAATTATTATAAGTCATTTATAAATAATATTACTGGTATTTAAAATATCCAAAATAATATTGAACTACATGATAGAGTTTTAGACTCAAACATTGCCCGATAAAGTTATTGGTACGTACACCGATATGTTACCAAAATTGATCCGAAACTATATAGTTTGACTATATAAATGTCTGTTTATGATTCAATGAATGATATAACTATGTGATAATGTGATTAGGTTATGTGTTGACTGTAAATAACAGTACTATATGTTATGATATGTTATTCTAATCGATAGAACAATCTTATGAATGATAGGTCATTGAATTAAAGATAAAACTAAGTTGTGTGTGCAGCAGACCAGGCAAGTATCCTAACCTTTGTATTTACTTTATGCAATAGACATGAGTAAGAATGTTTCGGAATTATATTATCGTTGTGCCAGATTATTAACTCTATTGTTATTGATTATGTATCCAAATATTCGTATTCATGCAAGTTCTCAAACTTTATTCATTCATTGTTTATTAGTACAGTATTACAGTAAGATTCAGATATATATTCTGTTCGTTAAAGTATGGTTATATAAGTGTCCTCACTTGGATAATTGTTGTACCTATTGATACATACCTATTAAATTCTTATATGTATACATTGATTAAAAGTTGTCTAAGCTATTTGATTCGGCTAGACACATATTTAAAAATATCGTTAAACATGATAGAACCTTATTAATATCCAACCAAATTGTTTGGTTCAAATTCCCGACTAAGTATAAACATCCCAAACATGGGAAAACTTTTGTGCGCCTAAGGCAGATATAATGAACGAGAATATCGTTCTGGCATGTAGTATTTATCAATACAGGGCATAACGGGTTGATCACCCCCCGTGCCTGTAAGTTATGACGGTTTGTAGATGAAGTTCTGTTAAACCCTATTGAAAATTGAAAACAAAGTTCATAATCTGTCGACTGCTCACCAATTATAGTCAGTACGTAGTTTCAAAATTTGAAATAGATTTGTTATGTTGTTTAGTGTTGCTTCAGTTTACTTCACAACTATTGCTTCGTTGTAGAAGTGTCGTTCAAAGAAAACATTTAATCCTTTCAGCTAATGTTTATTATTTGCTATTATTTGCTGGGCACTCAAATGCTCATTCTTGCTTAATTTAAATATTTTCAACTAAGTATGATCGACCTAAAGGTTCATGCAAGAACAAATGGAAAGGAAAGCTAGCAGAATAAGTTTGTCTTATCTTATGTAATAACTAGACTTAAATAAGATGATGATATTTATTATCTATCATGTAGTGAAATGTTTTAAAGGTCGTGTACCTGGGATTTAGACAACTCTGATATGTAAATTAAGTTTGATATTTATGACATTATTATTATTATTTCGCTCAAAGAAATGGTATCATGAAGCACTGAGTTCGGGTTTTAAGTACCTGAATTTGGGGGCGTCACATGTTGTTATCAGAGCCTTAGGGTTAGAAACCATAGGTGGGATAGACCTTAGGCTATAACCTTAGGGCATAGGGAAACGTTGAAAATACAAATAACCTATATAGAGTTTAAAAAGAGATGAATTGAATAAATTCATCGTTAAACCAAATAAAAGATAACTTATATAAAAGTATTAATTGTTGTGTGTTTATGCTATATACTAATCTAGATAATTTATGTGTGTAGATGTTAAGAGGAAAAGGATTGGGATACCCTCAGATCATAAAGGAGGCTCATGTTGAAGGTAGAGGCTCATGTTGAAGGTAGCCTCAATGAGGTGATCATTTTGGAAAATATAGTAACAGACTCAGAAATGGTGGAACTAACAGATAGTGATTCAGACACCAAAGTTGGAGCTGATCAAGCATCAACCGAAGTGCAGAATCTGAGGAACAATGTTTCTTCTCTGGAAAATTTGTGGTAAATAGAAAAGCTACTAAATAGTTAATTACGAAAGGCATTAATTGAAACAATGGAAGAACAAGATAAGCTTAAGATCCCAATTAATCATATGGGAGCCAAAAGAAACATATCGTGTGTAACAACCCGATATTTTTTATACAATTAAATCAGAAATTTTGCGTATAATTTTTTTTTAAAAATAAATATAAGGATTTGTACAAGATAAAGCTTATGTAATTATGTAATAAATAAAAATATAGTTATTACATGAATATTTGCAAATAATTTGATTTTATAATTATTGATTATTATAAAGTATATTATTATAATAATTAATTTACAAAAAAATGTTTTTATTAATTATTTTCCATGAAAATATGATTATTATATTATTTAAATAATATATGTAAATGATTATAGAATAATTATAATAATTATTTTATTATATAAATTTTAGTACATATTATTAAATTAATTATTTTACCTTAATTATTAATGTTATATATGAAAGATAAATCAGATATTGAATCCAAACCCTAATTCTAGGTTTGGAATAAGGAAAGAGGATAATAATATAATATAAATTATATTTCAGTGTTTTGAGCATGTATGTTATGTGTGTAAGGATAATGTGTGAAACAGTTTTAAGGTAGCATGAAAAATCTAAGTATTATTTTAATAAAACCCTAATTTTGGATATGGATTAAGGAATGAGAATAATAATATAAATATTAATTATATTTTGATTTTTCAGTGCTATAAATATGTACTGTATGTATGTGGAAAGATACTGTTGGTCAAATTATGTGTACAATGTCAAAACCCTAGTTTTAAGCTGTTAAACCCTAATTTAACAATCGAATGCCAGTTTAAGACTGTTACGTAATCATGTGAATGTGATTTATGATCGGTGTTATAGATATTAACCCTAATTAGGGAGAACCCTAATTTTCAAAACCTTAATGTTTTTTTATATAAACCCTTATTATTTTATTTTTCTAAATTATAAACCCTAATTTGATTAAGGTAAACCCTAATCGCTAAATTGGGAAGTGTAATGCTAATTAGTGTCTTTTAAACCTAATTAGCAAAGTGTTTAGTAATTAAAAACATAATCGATTAAAAAACCCTAATTTGTAAAATTAGAAACTAATATTATTTTTATTTTTGTGCAAACCCTAATTAGTAATTATAAAACCTAATTACTAATTGTAATCCCTAATCGCTAAATTAGCAAGGTTAAGTATAAGTAGTGGACTTTAAAACCAAAATATTCAAGTTATGTAATTAGAAAACTAATTATAATTAGTAATCTCTAAATTGCATTTTTAGGAAGCTAATATTTATTTTTATTTAAACCCTAAATGAAATCCTAAAAATTTATTTTTGGAAAACCTTAGGGTCAAACTCTAAGGGTTAAACCCTAAGGGTTTTCCAATTGCCCAAAATGCCATTAATTTTTCAAGCAAAAAGACTAAAATACACCTTGTCACATTTTTTATATGGCTTGCTTGTGTATCTAACCAAATAAAGAGTTGGTGACCTAAATTGTTGACTTTGTGATATTAACTTTCCAGCAAAATCAGCAGCCATGGCTCAGCCTTCATCGCAAGTCATAGTATAAATAGAATTAGAGAGAGAAAATGTTACATTATTGCTCATTTATGCACAACTCTTTTCCAAGACCCCATCTCTCTCTAACCTACGAAATCATAAGACAAATAAGTCCCAAAACAAAGCCCCACGAAATCCACTAACAAATCAGAGGCTTAGATTAAAGGATTTGATCAAGAAAGGTATAACTTAAAAACCAAAATCTAACTTTTAATCTTATGTTAGATGTTAAGTTTTTTGTGTTATATATGTATTATGGAGTCTAAATCTGACTTTTAATCTGACTTTTAATCGCTAAATTAGCAAGGTTAAGTATAATTAGTGGACTTTAAAACCAAAATATTCAAGTTATGTAATTAGAAAACTAATTATAATTAGTAATCTCTAAATTGCATTTTTAGGAAGCTAATATCTATTTTTATTTAAACCATAAATGAAATCCTAAAAATTTATTTTTGGAAAACCTTAGGGTTAAAACCTTAGGATTAAACCCTAAGGGTTTGCCAATTGCCCAAAATGCCATTAATTTTTCAAGCAAAAAGACTTAAATACACCTTGTCACATTTTTTATTTGGCTTGCTTGTGTATCTAACCAAATAAAGAGTTGGTGACCTAAATTGTTGACTTTGTGATATTAACTTTCCAGCAAAATCAGCAGCCATGGCTCAGCCTTCATTGCAAGTCATAGTATAAATAGAATTAGAGAGAGAAAATGTTACATTATTGCTCATTTATGCATAACTCTCTTCCAAGACCCCATCTCTCTCTAACCTATGAAATCATAAGACAAATAAGTCCCAAAACAAAGCCCCACGAAATCCACTAACAAATCAGAGGCTTAGATTCAAGGATTTGATCAAGAAAGGTATAACTTAAAAACCAAAATCTGACTTTTAATCTTGTGTTAGATGTTAAGTTTTTTGTGTTATATAGGTATTATGGAGTCTAAATAAGTGATTTGGGTTGGTATCTTGTAGATCCATAACATCTAAGTGGACGAATTTGAAGACTTCAAAAATCTGGAAAAAGTTTATTTTGTGTCTGACGGTCAAATGTCAGTCCTCTTAGATCTTTGGTTATTATGAGTTTTTGTTGTTTAAATGTTTATCTTGTTGTATGCTGTTAGATCTGTGATCTGAAACTCGTATCAGGACTAGATCATGCTTAGATTGTCAGATATTCGTGGTCAAAATGAGTTGACCGAGCATGGCCGTAACTTTCTGGGTAACCTAGAAAGTGTGAATCAGAGCATGACAAGATCTTTAAGGCTCCAGATCTGTCAGGTTTATGTTGTGTTGTTCTTGTTAGTACATTCATGTTGTAGTATGTTAGATGGACTCTAGATCCATGTCTATAGACCCTTCATAACATCAATATATCGATCAGAGTAGCTGGTCAAAGTAGACCACTCATCACTGATTGAGCGTTTTTGGAAAACCTAGAAACCATAGGCACAATATTTCTGACAGACTTTGACCGGACTAGATCTTCTCGTTGTGTTGTTGTTAGATCTATATCATGTAATATATTTGTAGCCTTACATGTTATCTACACATTACAACTCTTAAATTACAAAAATATTACAAGATTAGCAAGTTGTGGAAGCCCAAAAGTGGTTGGTCGAACTGTTCTTCATTTCTGGGTAACCCAGAAAATGAAGAACAGCTCTGACAGGTTGTTCAAGGCCTTAGATCATGTTCTGTAGTGATGTGTAGACTTGACTAGCTAGTAATCAAATCATGTTCTATGATAACTTGTCTACACAGCTCGACGTCTAGACCACCCATATCATCAACAGATTACGTGTTAGAAGGTCATCAATAGCATTGACCGACCATGACTTAATTTATCTGGGCAGCCAGAACTTGATGAATAGCTCTGACATGTTTTTCTGCAGCTTAGATCTCCTTATTGTGATGCAGTATGGTCATGCTTGTTGTTGAATAATGTAGTATTACACTAGAACTATAATATCTGACCAATAGGTTGTCGAGAAACATTATATGTTACGAATAAATCTTGGTCAAAGTGAGCACCTTGTAAACTGACTTTGCATTTCTAGGTTTCATGATGAACATGAAGAACACCTATAGCGACGGTTCTGTCGTTATAGACAGTCTTTGGCGACAGTTAATTTTTAAAATTAATTATTTTTATTAAATAAATAGAAAAATTAGTTTTTAATTATTAAAAATACAAAATAAATTATTAAAAATTATTTTAAAGTCTGAAAATTAGTATTTAATTATTTTGAATATATTTCATAAATATTTAATATTTTTAAAATATTAAAAGTATTTAATTTATTTAATTATAATAATAAATAAATTATTTAAAAATGATTTTAATTCATGAAAAATCAATTAAAAGTATATTATGATATAAGAAAATATTATAAGTTATTTTTAATATTTTGTGATGAAATTCATTAATTAATTAATATTAATGATAATTAAGTTATTTAATAAATGAATTAAATAAATCAATTAAAAATGATTTTATTATATTAAAATCATTTTAAATAATAATAAGGTATTTAAAAATATTTGAAGTTATAAAATATAACTTTTAATATTTAAAGATAAATTTCATTAATTAATTATTATTAATGACATTAAAGTTATTTATTAATTATATTAAATAATATGTTTAAAAATAATTTTAATATTATAATAATCATTTTAAATGAAAATAGAGTGTTTAAAGATATTTTAAGTTATAAAATATAACTTTTAATATTTAAAGGATAATTTCATTAATAAATTAATATTAATGATTATTAATTTATTATAAATGATATTAGATTTATTTAATAATAATATTGAATAAATAATTTAAAATGGTTTTATTGATTTAGAAATCATTTTAAAAGGAAATAAATGGATTAAAAAATATTTTAAGTTATAATTAAGGACTTTTTATATTTTGATGAATAAGACATTAATAATTAAATATTAATGGTAATTATTTAAAAAGATTTTAATTCTTTTAAAAATTATTTAAGGATAATATTAATACTTTAAAAGTATTTTGAGTTATTATAAATAACTTTAACATTTAGGTAATGGTTTCATTAATAGTTTAATATTAATTAAATATTAAGGATAATAGAATTGTTTATTATTTAAATCATTTAATAATGATTAGATGTTTGAAAATTCATGATAAATTATAATAAATGTTTTAAAATTATATTAAGTCATTTAAAAATAATATGACTGATACTAAGTTATAGGATAGAGTCTTAGACTCGATAATTACCCGATAAAGCCGTCGGTACACCGATATATTTCAAAAATTGATCTGAACTTAGATAATTTGATTAGATATGTGTTTATTTGTGATTCAATGGATGTTAAACATATATGATAATGTGATTAGGTTATATGCTGACTGCAATGAGCAGTATTATGTGTTACGATATGTTATTCTAATCGATCAAATGATCTTATTACTGATAGGTGTTATATAAAGGTAGAACTAAGTTACGAACTGTAATCAGCGTATCAGGCAAGTATCTTACCTTTGCATTTCCTTTATGTAATGGACATGGGTAAGAAGTTTCAGAATTATATTATTATTATGCTATATTATTAACCCTATTGTGATATATTCTATATCCAATCATTGATTATCAACATGTTAGTATATATAGTAATTCATATATATATTCCATTGGTTAATTTCTAAACATGGTTACACAAGTGTACCCACTTGGATAATCATTGTATTTAATCACATGTTGATATATATATATATATATATATATATAAGTCGTCTAAGCGATTTGATCAGCTATACACAAATTTTGAAATGTCGTTGAATATGATAAAAACCTTTTTGTATCCAATCAAATTATTTTGGTTCGGATTCCAGACTAGGTATGAACATCCCGATCATGGGAAAATTTTTATGCGCCAATACGGACAAAGGATGAACAATAATATCGTTCTATCAATGTAGTATTGATCAATACAGGGCACATTGGGCAGATCACCCTCGTGCCTGTAAGTTATGACGGTTTGCAGATGAAGTTCTGCTAAACCTTAGCGAAAACTAAAAACAATGTTCATAGCCTGTCAACTAATACCTATATATAAAGTCAATACGTAGTTTCAAAAATTTGGGATAGAATTGTTATGTTATAATTATCGGTTTAGTTTACTTCACAACTCTTGAATCGTTGTAGAAGTGGTGTACAAAGAAAACATTTATTCTTTCAACTAATTATATTTATAATTGTTATTACTTGTTGGGCACTTAAATGCTCATCCTTACTTAATTTAAATGTTTTCAGCTAAGCGCGATCAACCTGTAGGTTCAGACAAGAACTAGTGAAAAGGAAAGCAAACAGATTATGTTTAATGGTATCTTTTGTAATAGTTAGACTGTATTAAGGCAATGATATAGATTATCTATCATTTAAAGAATTATAGTAAAGGTTGCGTACTTGGGATTAGACTCTGATATATGTAAATTAAGTTTTTTATTTATATTAGTTATTATTATTAGTTTTATTTCGATCATAGAAATGGTATCGTGAAGCACTGAGTTCGGGTTTCAAGTACCTGAATTTGGGGGCGTCACAGCATGGTATCAGAGCTTAGGGTTAAAAACCTTAGGTGGGTTAGACCTTAGGCTATAACCGTGGAACAGAGGAAAACATTGAAAATATAATTAACTCATATAGAGTTTAAAAAGGAGATGAATTGAATTAGTTCATCGTCAAATAAAATAAAAGATAACTTATATAAAACTATTAATTTTTGTGTGTATATATTAAGTGATAATCAAGATAGTTTGTGTGTAGATGTCAGATAGAAAAGAATTAGGATACCCTTAGATTGTAAAGAAGGAGTCAGCTTCTATGACCGAGCCAATATCAAAGCCAATAGCTGAAATAGAGGCTCACATTGAAAGCTACCTCAATGAGGTGGTTATTTTGGAAAGTATAGTACTGGACCCTGAAACGATAGTATAACTGATAGGTAGAGTATAGTTAAAGAATATGTGGGCAATGTCGAGTTCTTAAACCCATATGTTTGTGATGAGTTCTTAAACTCATAATGTGTTGTAAGTTGGACGAACTAGGTATAGTTAGGTGTTAATGGATTATTGAGGATGATGGGAATATATAGAATACTAAGCAACTAATTTTGAGTGAAGGTGTAAGAAAATAAGTAGTACTAGTATTACTTGAATATGTATGATTTTATGTTATATATATAATAGGTATTTTTGTATAAGGTAATATTTTTTAAATTTTGTATAAGTTGTGGAAGCGATTCCTGACTTTTGAGTCACAAAGGGGTAACGGATGATTAAAGCAATATGTGCTATGGTATGTCAAGTGATATGAGTATCAGATTATATGGGATTAATGAAAAAAGTTGGTATAAAGATAGTAGTTAATTATATTAGTACTAGTTAATGTAGAAAACCAAAAATTTAAAATAGATAATATTTTGAGTACATTATTATTCGAATAGAAAGTTTTGTGTTATATGATTATACGTATATGATAAGGCTTAGAATAAAGAATAAATTGTGATAATGCCGCCAAGGAGACGAAAACAAAATACACGAACAGAAGAACCTGTCAACAAAGCTAGAACACTACACCAAAAATGGCCTCTAGTGAAGGACAAATCCTTCACTAGAGGCCCTATATCTCTCACAGGTGATTTATTGCGAAGAAATATTTTCTTCACACGAGTGCTCGCATTAGACCTCCTCGCAATTAGGTATCCTTTGCTAAATAGTAACTAAATGTTTTTTGTGAAGGATATATTGTGAATAACTTATTCCTTCACAAATTGTATTTAGTAATGAAATATTTTTATTTAGTAAAAGATTGGTTTCCTTCACAAATAATATTTTAAGAAGGACTATTTGAAATTAGTGAATAACTTTATTCCCTCACAAATAATATATTGTGAAGAACAAATTCATTTAATGAGAGAAAATTGTCCTTCACTAATTATAAATTGAGAATGTATCTTCACTAATTATAATCCTTCATTGATGACTAAATAATTAACTAAAAAAGATTTTAGTGAGGGAAATAAACCTTCATTAATGTCAATTTCTCAAGTAAAATCATTCACAAATTATAAATTTATAAATAAAAAATTGATAAATAATCAAAATTCATTGCAAATTATAATTAATTTTCAAATCAATGATTTCATATTTATCATTATTATTATTATTTTTATTAATTGCTATAATAAATATTAAATTTAATATTTTAAGTTAATATAAATGTTATACCTGTTTCAAACTAATTGATAAACTAATGCATAAAGAGCCAATAATTAAAACTAATACTCCATATATAAATAGATAATGCTCAAGTCACGATAAGTACAAAATTTGTTATTATATATTGATCTCCCAAAGATCATAGGCTTACAATATTTTTATAACTAACATAAGAAAACTGAAAGAATAACAACGAACTAGATGGAATGAGGTCCACTTCATCATCATTTTCTTTAAGGAAATCAAGGTTGGACCTGTAAATTTTCTACTGTAAAAGAAACACCAAAATTCAATTTCAATAAGATGAGGAATAAGAAAAAATGAGCCTGGTGAACTTAAATTAATAGGGAGAAAGAAATTAATGAAGGACAAACCATCAAATGTAACAACATAAGTCATATGACTGATCCTACTCTACCCATATCTAGATTAATCGTAATGTCAAAGAGAAAGATTATAAAATTTACATGATCATCAAATTTATTGGATATATAAGAAATTGCATCACTCCATATACTCTCGGTTATTAAGGCTGCAATATCAATTAGATATTCCGTACTTGTGCTCTGGAACTTCCGTGCATGACTACTTAAAACTTTAAGCAGCATATAAAGGATGGGAAAGATAGTTGTAAATTCTAAAGCATAATCTAAAAGATGGAAGATCAAAAAATAAAATAAGAACTCACCTGCATATTCTGGTGCTAAATATCCAAAAGTTCACAACACTAACATAATAACACCATGGATGATAAAAGTGATTTAGTAATTAATGGTGTACACGTCTATGCTGATTACTATCATTTGAATTTGTATGCTAAAAGTGTGATTAGATAGGTGGGAGAAATATGCTACATCATGTAGTCTCAATCGTTTGCAAGCAATTTTCATATTTGACGACAATATGCCGCATTATTTGATTTGTCAGATTCCCAAATCCCGCCCATATTAGCTCCAAATTTTCCTAATTTGTGCACTAACCATGTGATTAATACTGATTATCCACCTAGGTAGAAGTATCAGGGAACTAAGGCAAGCACCAAGTTGTTTCAACTTTCAAGGTTGTAAAGTAAAATTTAAGCAAAAACTTGACATCAAATATTATAATTTTTAAAGTGTGACCAAAACTAATTCATCTTCAACCGTATATAAAATAAAAATCAAATATTAGAACATTTTTCAGTACTGAAACTATTATCAAATATTAAGAAATAAATTCAAAATCCTTGACAAAGGAAACAACATGATAAAGTACGCAACTTTTCAACTACATCAGTTGTATAGATAGATATATGATTAATCACTTTTTTCCAATAATATGATTCCAAAATAGAATTGTGACAACAACACACAATTCAGGTACAAATTCAAATACATTGTAAAATGTAAAGTATGTTCGACTGTTGCAAATCAGCTCAATCACGTAATAAATACACACACAAAGAGACCAACGATGGTACCCTACAAGATCTCTAAACATGTCCTTAGGCGCTATGTAATTTTTCAGTATTGATTAAAGAGCAGACCAAACCTTCAAATCTTAGTTCTACTAACAAAAACAAAAAACATGTACACGTGTGTATGCATAAAAAGACTATGGTTCTAATCAAGAATTTCAGTGGAAAACATGTATATCTGGTCTTTCCATAGTACATCAATTTTCACACGTTACATGCTTCAAAGCTTCAAAGATTAATTAAAATGGGAAAAAGAGAAAATGATGCTTCTTCTCTAAATACACGATCAACCAATCACAGAATGTTATAAAATGACAACTACCTGTTTTGGCACCAAATTTGCAGAAGTGATGATAACACGGATACTATTTTCTCTTTGCAATAGAATCAACTTTGGGTGATGATAAGCAATGACAAGTTTCTTGCTGTCTTGACCAAATGCTATAGCCTCAGGAAATGAAGGATACCTATTATACAAATGGATTATATAGAACTGTCAGTTATTCATATCAGTGGTGTAAGCCATTTTTAATTCCAAAAAGAAGTAACTTAACAATGCAACTTACACAACAACTAACTATGGAAAATCTGAGCAAGGAACTGAAGTTCCTTCATCAGGGCTTGAACTCCAACACCTCCTAGCATTGTGACAACCATTTGTTACCGGTAAATCTGCTAGAATCTCACAGTATGATAAACACCTATTGTAGATAAGCTACCATCAAAGCACGGCTTCTTCCCCCAAGAGAATCCTGCAATATCCGTGTCAATTTACTTTCTCTATAAGGCACTCTAGATCTGTTGTTATTCAGTGCATAAATAATATTTGACAAGGCAAATAGAGACTGATTTATCTTGGCACTCTCCTGGAGGCGAATGCCTTCATTGCAAGTCCTTCTGTTATCTTCGTTACCTAATTATATCAAATATAAAGTTCAGACTGTGCAAAATGCCCGTGTGTGCAACCTTTATTTTGGGTTCCATTACCGCGATCAGCACATAAGCAGTAATGGAACTGACCGACTACTACTTTTGCCACCTAGAATCAGTGTATCAGGATATAGATACTTAACAAAATTTTGTAATATACTTACGATGATAACGAATCCAGCTCATAAATAGTAATGTACCATAGCGGTGGCGTGAAATGGTCCTTTTTCTCCTGGAAAGATGGATGTAGCCATTGTAAGCTATCGTAACAAAGTCATGAACACTTCCTTCCAAACTTATAACTAGCATATAATTTAACAAATCTTTCGATTCATCGCTCATTTTAATTTAAGGTAAGAAGGCAAAACAGAACAACGAAATGGCTATCTATAATTTAAGTCCCATTGCCAAAATCTCGATTTGTTGCATTTGTGACCCTATCGTCTTTAATGGCGCTACTTACATCATTAGACCGACTTGATGAATATGCATCTGACCAAAATGTGTCATCTCACCCAAGAGAGTGAAAGAATTGGCCGTTGATGCCTTTGCATTGAAGAAAGGGAAATTGATCCTTAAATAGACAACCCAAGTGAAATCTGAGCTTAAGGAATAAGGAAGAAGGACAATAACTTGTCCGAGTTTATCAGTTTGAGTTTGTTTGTATAGGTTTAAGACACTTCATTAGTTCACTGAGCCTAGTTATAAATAAGTATTGAATTCCAAGTTATGATCAAGGTTGCTTTGCTATTTTACAAGTACTCTCTTGCGACTTCAAAATAGGGCCATCATGAGTCAATATATTTAACTAAGATAGCCTTACATCACAAACACCCACACAGAGAAAGAAGGGGAGGCAGGGAGTCACCTTAGGTAATGATGCAGGCTCCTCAAGTTTCATTGAGCTAAAAGCAAAATCTTGTTTGGAAGCATCAGGCAGCAGACTGAAAATAAAGAGTAATAGAAAGTGGAATATTAGGTCTAGAAATTGAAATCCATCATAAACCAAGAAATGCAACTGGAAGATTCAATTAAAAACATACCATTTGGTGTTGTCCTGATTTATAGTTGAAACTCTTTCTGGTAATTGTAATGGCACATAAGCAGACATATTCTATAATTTCTTTTTTTGTCGTAGTGATGCATCAATCAGTTTTTGCAATTAGAACAAGGAGCCTGATTCAATTGAAATCATTGCCTATATCCATTGAGCCATCAGCTTTAACCATGAATAATTTTTTAACTAGAACTCAATATCCACAGCTAAATTACTTAGTTAATGTTCAAACAGCTAGAATTCAATAATTTACTCATGACTCATGACTCATGAAAAACAATCCTCATTCCAAAAATAAATACATGTTTTACAATTTTCTTACTTCAAGTTTGAAGTTTTAAGCACGAATTTCACTCCAATCAGAATATGTAAAAAATAAGCTCTAAATAAGTCCAAAATTTATTGAAGCTCTTCAAATTTGCAATTTTCTCCCAAAGTTTTGCATCTAATTATAATCTTACCTTAAGCAAAGTAGTCAAAGTTAAAATCCTTAACCAACCACCAAAATTTTATATTTCATATGTATATTCAAAGATATTCAGAAATTTTACTTGTGCATTCCACAAACCAATAAAACAACGAAATTCCAAAAATTACCCACAAAACACAATTGATCGAATTAGCAAAACCCTAACTACAAATATATAGAGGAGGAATAAAAATAACTTTGGCTTTGGGGATGGCTTGGTCTCTTCTTCTGCAACCGATCTTTGATTTGTTGAACACGAAGCTTCATAGCCTTCAATACGTCAATGCCGGTACCGATGATCGAGTATCTTTATTTGGTGGGTACTGCACTTATGCCGCCCCCCACTTTGACGCCTACGGTTACGGACGTATGTGAGCGTCGACGACTTGAGATGGGTCAAACTTTGGTTGCATTATGAGAGAGATCGATAAATAGGGTTTTCGTTTTGTGAGTGAAAGAAAGAGAGAGAGAAACACATATCTTTGCTCGTGTTTTAATTTTAACTTTTCATTTAAGCGCCCTTTTAGCTCGTGTAAATGATTGGGTAATTGAGAAATCCATAGTGTATTCCTAGAATAAAGCCAGAGAGTGAACCGAGTAATAACTTTCAATTGATTGACTTTTATATATATATATCTGAATTGATTTTGTTTATTGTCAATTTATAATATTTTAAAATTTAAATTATTAAAATTTAATATTTTAATTGATATAATTAATACTATAAATTGAAATTAAATTTACTATTGTAAAAAATTTAAGGTATTTATATTCACCACAATTAATCAAAAAAATATTTAGAATAACATAGCGACCAAGTTTATCCCTCGCAAAAAACTTTTGAATAATGATATATAGTGAGTAATAATTCCTTCACTAAATAAATTTTTTTCTCACAAATTTTCATCATAAATTGGCTCCAAAAATCTTTCTATCGCCCCAATTTTGCGAGGAAAAAAATATAAATTGTGAAGAATGTTTCTTTCGCTAATAACTATATTGTCAGTATACTTTTTTTCTTCACTGTTCCTTCGCTAAACAACTTCTCATGTGAAGGAATAAATTCCTTCACAAAATTTCCTTCGCTATAGGCCATTTTTGGTGTAGTGGAAGACAACCAGACCCGATACAGAATTTTGCGAATATAGACGATAAAGCTATGCAGAACGGAATACCAGTCGCGGGAAGATCAGCCAGATAATCGAACGACAAACGTCAAAGATTTCAAGGCGTTTGTACAGCCAGGATTTAGAGGATCAACTAACCTGTAGCAACGTTAGTAATAGCTAGGATAACGAAGGGGCAAAAGACAGTTTCGTCACCTATATGATAAAAGGAAAGGAGATAAAGGATAAGTCTGTGTGTTTTAAGTGTGAATCAATGGAGTATAAGGTGGAAGATTGTTCAAGAAGGAGAAGGGAGGCAAGGAATGCGCAAACAAGGAAAGGCAGCGGGACACTGGCAACGACGGGACCAACATCAACAATCAAACCAATGAAATCAACCGCAAGCGTCTTCAACATGACCGTTCAAGAAACTGTAGCAGTCGGGGATGCAACTCCAGGTAATATTTGAACAAATTTTATTTTCTTATATACTATTTTCTTATATATAGTAAATTATTTTATAAATTATTTTGAAGGAGGAAATTGAGTTCTATTAGAAATCAATTTTCCAGATATATGTAAACATAAGCTTTATCTTTGAATAGTTAAGAGATCGATTCGATCAATTTTGATCGAGATCTACTCGCAATGATTGTATATGCTATGTACCCTGGTATGTATAGGTTTTAAAACGGTGATTCTGGTGACAGAATCTTTATAAGGGAGGGTGAATGTAACAACCAGATATTTTCTATACAATTAAATCAGAAATTTTGCTTGTAAATTTTTTTTAAAAATAAATATGAGGATTTGTACAAGATAAAGCTTATGTAATTATGTAATAAATAAAAATATAGTTATTACATTAATGTTTGCAAATAATTTGATTTTATAATTATTGATTATTATAAAGTATATTCTTATAATAATTAATTTACAAAGTAAAAATGTTTTAATTAATTATTTTCCCGAAAAACATGATTATTATATTATTTAAATAATATATGAAATGATTATATAATAATCATAATAATTATTTTATTATATGAATTTTAGTACATATTATTAAATTAATTATTTTTCCTTAATTATTAATGTTATATATGAAAGATAAATCGGATGTGGAATCCAAACCCTAATTACGGGTTTGGAATAAGGAAAGAAGATAATAATATAATATTAATTATATTTCAGTGTTATGAGCATGTATGTTATGTGTGTAAGGATAATGTGCGAAATAGTTTTAAGGTAGCATGAAAAATCTAAGTATTATTTTAATAAAACCCTAATTTTGGATATGGATTAAGCAATGAGAATAATAATATAATAATTAATTATATTTTGATTTTTCAGTGCTATAAATATGTACTGTATGTATGTGGACAAATAATGTTGGTCAAATTATGTGTACAATGTCAAAATACTAGTTTTAAGCTGTTAAACCCTAATTTAACAGTCGAATGCCAGTTTAAGACTGTTACGTAATCATGTGAATGTGATTTATGATCGGTGTTATAGATATTAACCATAATTAGGGAGAACCCTAATTTTCAAAACCCTAATGTTTTTTTATATAAACCCTTATTATTTTATTTTTCTAAATTATAAACCCTAATTTGATTAAGGTAAACCCTAATCGCTAAATTGGGAAGTGTAATGCTAATTAGTGTCTTTTAAACCTAATTAGCAAAGTGTTAAGTAATTAAAAACCTAATCGATTAAGTAACCCTTGTTTGCAAAATTAGAAACTAATATTATTTTTATTTTTGTGAAAACCATAGTTAGTAATTATAAAACCTAATTACTAATTGTAAACCCCAATTGCTAAATTAGCAATATTAAGTATAATTAGTGGACTTTAAAACCAAAATATTCAAGTTATGTAATTAGAAAATTAATTATAATTAGTAATCTCTAAATTGCATTTTTAGGAAGTTAATATTTATTTTTATTTAAACCCTAAATGAAATCCTAAAAATTTATTTTTGGAAAACCTTAGGGTTAAACCCTAAGGGTCAAACCCTAAGGGTTTGCCAATTGCCCAAAATGCCATTAATTTTTCAAGCAAAAAGACTAAAATACACTTTGTCACATTTTTTATTTGGCTTGCTTATGTATCTAACCAAATAAAGAGTTGGTGACCTAAATTGTTGACTTTGTGATATTATCTTTCCAGTAAAATCAGCAGCCATGGCTCAGCCTTCATTGCAAGTCATAGTATAAATAGAATTAGAGAGAGAAAATGTTACATTATTGCTCATTTATGCACAACTCTCTTCCAAGACCCCCTCTCTCTCTAACATACGAAATCATAAGACAAATCAATCCCAAAACAAAGCCCCATGAAATCCACTAACAAATCAGAGGTTTAGATTCAAGGATTTGATCAAGAAAGGTATAACTTAAAAACCAAAATCTGACTTTTAATCTGGTGTTAGATGTTAAGTTTTTTGTGTTATATATGTATTATGGAGTCTAAATAAGTGATCTGGGTTGGTATCTTGTAGATCCATAACATCTAAGTGGACGAATTTGAAGATTTAAAAATCTGGAAAAAGTTTATTTTGTGTCTGACAGTCAAATGTCAGTCCTCTTAGATATTTGGTTATTATGAGTTTTTGTTGTTTAAATATTTTATCTTGTTGTATGCTGTGAGATCTGAGATTTGGAACTCGTATCAGGACCAGATCATGCTTAGATTGTCAGATATTCGTTGTCAAAATGAGTTGACCGAGCATGATCGTAACTTTCTGGGTAACCCAGAAAGTGTGAATCAGAGTCTGACAAGATCTTTAAGGCTCCAGATCTGTCAGGTTTATGTTGTGTTGTTCTTGTTAGTACATTCATGTTGTAGTATGTTAGATGGACTCTAGATCCATGTATATAGACCCTTCATAACATCAATATATCAATCAGAGTAGCTGGTCAAAGTAGACCACTCATCACTGATTGAGCGTTTCTAAAAAACCCAGAAACCATAGGCACAATATTTCTGACAGACTTTGATCGGACTAGATCTTCTCGTTGTGTTGTTGTTAGATCTATTATATGTAATAGATTTGTAGCCTTACATGTTATCTACACATTACAACTCTTAAATTAAAAAAATATTACAAGATTAGCAAGTTGTGGAAGCCCAAAAGTGGCTGGCTGTTCTTTATTTCTAGGTAACCCAGAAAATGAAGAACAGCTCTGACAGCTTGTTCAACGCCTTAGATCATGTTCTGTAGTGATGTTTAGACTTGACTAGTAATCGAATCATGTTCTATGATAACTTGTCTACACAGCCCAACGTCTAGACCACCCATACCATCAACAGATTACAGGTTAGAAGGTCATCAATAGCATTGACCGACCATGACTTAATTTATCTGGGCAGCCTAGAACTTGATGAACAGCTCTGACATGTTTTTCTGCAGCTTAGATCTCCTTATTGTGATGCAGTATGGTCATGCTTGTTGTTGAATAATGTAGTATTACACTAGAACTATAATATCTGCACAATAGGTTGTCTAGAAACATTATATGTTACGAATAAATCTTGGTCAAAGTGAGCACCTTGTAAACTGACTTTGCTTTTCTGGGTTTCATGATGAACATGAAGAACACCTATAGCGACAGTTACCTGTCATTTATAAATAAATCTTTTAAATGACGCTTTATTTTAAAATTAATTATTTTATTAAATAAATAGAAAATTTAGTTTTTAATTATTAAAATACAAAATAAATTATTAAAAATTATTTTAAAGTCTGAAAATCAATTAAAAGTATATTATGATATAAGAAAATATTATAAGTTATATTTAATATTTTGTGATGAAATTCATTAATAAATTAATATTAATGATAATTCAGTTATTTAATAAATGAATTAAATAAATTAATTAAAAATAATTTTATTATATTAAAAATCATTTTAAATAATAATAAGGTATTTAAAAATATTTGAAGTTATAAAATATAACTTTTAATATTTAAAGATAAATTTCATTAATTAATTATTTTAATGATATTAAAGTAATTAATAATTATATTAAATAATTTAGTTTAAAAATGATTTTAATATTATAATAATCATTTTAAATGAAAATAAAGTGTTTAAAGATATTTTAAGTTATAAAATATAACTTTTAATATTTAAAGGATAATTTCATTAATAATTTAATATTAATGATTATTAATTTATTATAAATGATATTAGAGTTATTTAATAATAATATTAAATAAATAATTTAAAAATGGTTTTATTGATTTAGAAATCATTTAAAAGGAAATAAATGGATTAAAACTATTTTGAAGTTATAATTAAGGACTTTTTATATTTTGATGAATAAGACATTAATAATTAAATATTAATGGTAATTATTTAAAATGATTTTAATTCTTTTAAAAATCATTTAAGGATAATATTAATACTTTAAAAGTATTTTGAGTTATTATAAATAACTTTAACATTTAGACAATGGTTTCAGTAATAGTTTAATATTAATTAAATATTAAGGATAATAGAATTGTTTATTATTTAAATCATTTAATAATGATTCCGATGTTTGAAAATTCATGATAAATTATAATAAATATTTTAAAATTATATTAAGTCATTTAAAAATAATATGACTGATACCAAGTTATAGGATAGAGTCTTAGACTCGATAATTACCCGATAAAGCCATCAGTACACCGACATATTTCAGAAATTGATCTAGACTTAGAGAATTTGATTAGATATGTGTTTATTTGTGATTCAATGGCTGTTAAACATATGTGATAATGGGATTAGGTTATGTGCTGACTGCAATAAGCAGTATTATGTGCTACGATATGTTATTCTAATCGATCAAATGATCTTATTCCTGATAGGTGTTATATAAAGATAGAACTAAGTTACAAACTGTAAGTAGCGCATCAGGCAAGTATCTTACCTTTCCATTTCCTTTATGCGATGGACATGAGTAAGAAGTTTCAGAATTATATTATTATTATGCTATATTATTAACCCTATTGTGATATATTCTATAACCGATCATTGATTATCAACATTTAATATATAGTAATTCATATATATATTTTGTTCGTTAATTTCTAAACATGGTTACACAAGTGTCCCCACTTGGATAATCATTGTATTTAATCACATGTTGATATATATATATATATATATATATATATATATATATATATAAGCCGTCTAAGCTATTTGATCAGCTAGACACAAATTTTGAAATGTCGTTGAATATGATAAAAACCTTTTTGTATCCAATCAAATTGTTTTGGTTCGGATTACAGACAAGGTATAAACATCCCGATCACGAGAAAATTTTTATGTGCCAAGGCGGACAAAGGATGAACGATAATATCATTCTAGCAATGTAGTATTGATCAATATAGGGCACATTGGGCAGATCACCCTCGTGCCTGTAAGTTATGACGGTTTGCAGATGAAGTTCTGCTAAACCTTAGCGAAAACTAAAAAAAATGTTCATAGCCTGTCAACTAATACCTATATATAAAGTTAATACGTAGTTTCAAAATTTTGGGATATAATTGTTATGTTATTATTATCGGTTTAATTTTCTTCACAATTCTTGAATCGTTGTAGAAGTGGTGTACAAAGAAAACATTTATTCTTTCAGCTAATTATATTTATAATTGTTATTACTTGCTGGGCACTCAAATGCTCATCTTTGCTTAATTTAAATGTTTTCAGCTAAGCGCGATCAACCTGAAGGGTCAAACAAGAACCAGTGAAAAGTAAAGTAAACAGATTATGTTTAATGGTATCTTTTGTAATAGTTAGACTGTATTAAGGCAATGATATAGATTATCTATCATATAAAGAATTATAGTAAAGGTTGCGTACTTGGGATTAGACTCTTATATATGTAAATTAAGTTTGTTATTTATATTATTGTTATTATTATTAGTATTATTCTGCTCATAGAAATGGTATCGTGAAGCACTGAGTTCGGGTTTCAAGTACTTGAATTTGGGGGCGTCACATCATGTGCAGCTCCGGGCAAGAAGGGGAAAAGAAAAATAAATGACCGTAACTTAGGAAATTCCGATAACAACAAAGAGGACGCTAACACAATAGAAAAGTGTACAAACTGTGACAAGAAACATGAAGGCGTATGCAGGAAAGGGAAAAAGATATGTTACATTTACGGACATGAGGGACATATCTCTCATCATTGTCCTGACTTTCAGCTAGGTGTATGTTTTATTTGTGGGATGGAAGGTCATCAAGCGAAAGGTTGTCCAGAATCAGGAAAAGGCGTAGTGAATAAGTAGTATAAGTACTATTTGAATATGTGTGTTCTATGACAAGTATGTCTGTGTAATGTAATATTTTCACTTTTGTATAAGTTGTAGCAACGAATCCCGACTTTGGTGGTCACAAAGGGATATCGGATGCTTAAGGCAGTATGTGCTATGCTATGTACTATGAAATAGTTGAATGAATATTAATCTATGTTTGATTAATGAAACAAGTTTAAAATATTAAACTTATACGATAAGGTTTAGAATGTAAGTTAATAAAATATATATTATGTTTTATTTAACCAGATAATGCCGCCAAGACGTCAAACTCGGAACCAAAGGGTAGAAGAATCTGTCAACAATGCTGGAGGACAACAACCAGACCTGATGCAGAATTTCGCAAACATGGTAGCTCAAGCCATGCAAAATGGAATGTCTGTCGTGGCAAATCAACCAGACAATCGATTTGCAAACTTCAAAGATTTTAAGGCTGTAGGACCGCCCGAATTTAGAGGTACCACTAACCCGATAGAAGCCCAAACTTGGGTTAAGAAATAGAAAATGCATTTGTAGTTGCTAGGGTAGTTGAGGGGCAAAAGACAACTTTTGCCACCTATATGATGAAAAGAGAGGCGAATTTATTGTGGGAGGCAAATCAAGCTAGGGAAGGAGAAGGAGTGATAGTTTGGACTAGGTTTAAGGCGTTGTTCTTTGAGAATTATTTTTCATCCAATGTGCAGGCTAGGGTGGAGGTAAAGTTCTTGGAGTTGAAGCAGGAGAACATGACAGTTGCGGAGTATACCGCAAAGTTCAATGAATTAGCTAGGTTTGCTCTGCATCAAGTTGATACGGTGGCAAGGAAGGAAAGTAGGTTTGAGCTGGGCTTAAAACCCTGGCTGTATAATAAGGTGGCGATATTACAGATGAATACTTTTACAGCACTTTTGGAGAAGGCTATCATAGCCGAAGGGGGAAATAAGGCCATGAGCCTCTACAATAAGGAGAAAAAGAACAAGGGTAAGGTTGATGGAGCTGGGAAGGTAGAACCAGGTAGTGGTATTGGGAATGGAAAAAGAAAGTGGAACAATTTTGGAAATGTCCAAGTCAAACAAGAAGGTATGACGAAAGAGGCTGTGCAGTGTAAGAATTGTGGGAAGAATCATTCAGGAGAGTGTCTTTGTGGTAAGTTTGTGTGCTATAAGTGTGGGCAGGAGGGACATATCTCTTCTAACTGTCCTAATCTTAGGATGAACAATGGGTGTTTTCTGTGTGGATCAACGGAACATAAGGTAAAGGACTGTCCGAAAAGGAGAATGGATGCAGGAAGCGTGAATGCAGGGAAAGGCAATGGAACATTGACGATAACGAGACCAACTTCAACAAAATCAACTGCAAGAGTCTTCAACATGACGGTCCAGGACACCGTAGTAGCCGGGAATGGAACTCCAAGTATTATTCGAATAATGTTTTTCTTATATATGATTTTTTTGTGTTATAAAGAAATTTTGAAGGAGAAATATGAGAAATTAAATTTTTGTATGATCAGATAAACAAGTTTTATGCTGAATAGTAAAGATCAGTTCGATCAAATCTGATCGAGATCTACTTGAAATGACTGTGTATGCTATTTTCCCTAGTATCTATAAGTTTTGAAACGGTAATTCCGAGGACGAAATCCTTGTAAGGGAGGGCGAATGTAATAATCCAATATTTTCAATATTTTGGGAATATGTGCAAAGAAAAGTATATGTATATATGTGATAAATAAAACTTATTTATTACATGAATAATTGTAAATAATTCCTTTTTAAGAATCGTTGATCATTATAGATTATATTCTTATAATAAAGTAATTTTGTATAAAAATATTTATTATTTAATTTTCATGAAAATATGATTATTGTATATATGATATGATTATTAGGATTATTATGATATGTATTTTATTTTAGTTAAGTTAATTATTTTAACTTAATTAATAATGGTATATATGAATGTTATGTCGGTTATGGATTCAAAACCCTAATTCTGGATTTTGAATAAGGAATGAGAATATTAACATAATATTATTTATATTTCAGTGATATAAACACGCCTGTTATGTGTGTAATGTTAATGTGTGGAACAGTTATAGTAAAATAGTAAAAAATCCTAGCATTACTGATAAACTATAGTACATAAGTCAATTACGAATGTAAGATTTGTTAAGTTGTTGTGTTATGTAATTTATGGCAATTATTATATATAAATTTAATATTAATTAGATAAACCCTAATTAATATTTAAAAACCCTAATTACTAAATCAGAACCCTAATTGCTAAGTTATAAACTCTAATTATTAATTTAGCAAGGTTAATGGTAATTAGTATATTGTAAAGTCTAATTTACAAGTCATAGGTGATTAGGAAACCTAATTTAATTAGGGAACCCTAATTCACCTTTTTAGAAACTAAGATTTCCATTTTAGTCCTAATTATAAAATCTTAGAAAATGAACTTATGGAACCTTAGGGTTAAACCCTAAGAGTCAAACCCTAAGGGTTGGAAGGAATTGCCAAGTTTGCCACTAAAAGTAAAAGCCAAATGACATAATTGCCCTTCTTGCATTATTTAGTAGATAACTTGCAAAACTTGCCATAACTTTAGTTGTTGACCAACTCTAGCTAGTCATGTGCTTATAAACCAAATATCTCAGCCACCTTGCATCACAATTACATTATATTCAAGTATTATATATATATATATATATATATATATATATATTATGAGAGAGATAATGTCATATTCAAGCCTCATTTGATCATAACACTCAACCAATACTATCTCAACTCCAAACCTCCAAATTTTATTGTTTGACCAGTCCCTAATCAAGTCCCAAGTTCACCCATAACAGATCAAGAACTCAGATTCAGGATTTTGTTCATAGAAAGGTATAACCCTAAACCAAAAATTTAATCTTGTATGCTATGTTGAATTTGGTGTATGAATGTTTAAATATGTTATATAAGGTGTGAATCAGTGATCTGGGTTGCTAGATAGTAGATCCATAACATTTATATGCTCGAATTTAAAGTTTTTCAAAATCTGGGAAATTTTTTAAAAGTGGTCTGACAACCAAATGTTAGACCACATAGATCTTTATCTGGTTATATGTTTTGTTGTTTAAATGTTTGAACATGTAGTATGCTATAAGGACTTTGATCTGGACTTGAAATCATGCTTAGATCATGTGTAGATTTCAAGTTATGGAAGGTCAAACTGCGTTGACCGACCATGACTTTGCATTTTCTAGGTAACCCAGAACTTGTTCATCAGTGTCTGACAACAAGTTCATGGGCGTAGATATTGCATGTGTTTGCTTATTTACTTGTGTTATTATATTAAGGATATACTCTTGTATGTGTACTATATACTCATGCTTTTATATCACTTAGAGAACTAACATAATAAAAATGATTGATGGTCAAACTAGCCTATTCGAACATGAACTCGGTTTTCTGGGAAACCCAGAAAACTCAAGAACATCCTTTCTAATATGGTTTGACCGGATGCTAGTTAGTGATTCTAATGTAGTTTGACTGATTTGATGATTGATATATGTACTCTGACATGTTGGCTACATACTGGAACCATTACAACACCATAACATCACACAGAATTCGATTTAATTAAGGCACAAAGTAGCTATCAAACACTGCTTGGGTTTCTAGGTAACCCAGAAAACCCAGGAAGGGCCTGACAGCCACTTTGGACCTCCTGATCTTGCTTATATGTTGTAGATTGACCCTGTTAGTTGATGATTCATGTAGTATTACATCAATACTACATGATTATTGCAAACGCCTGCCTAGAAACATCTTGTGTAGTGATTAACGATCGGTCAAAGCAAGACCCTTGCTAAGCCGGCTGTTAGTGTTCTTGAGCCCAAGAACACCTAAAGCGACAGAAAGTGTCCCTATAGCCTATAGTGACGGTTTTTATTATTTTTATTTTCTGATTTTTCAGAAATTGATTAAAAATAGAAAATAAATTCTAAAAATTACAAAAATGGTTTTAAAAATTATTTCAAAGTATGAAAATTAACTTTTGATAATTTAAGATATTTTTCCTTAATATTTATAATTATTTGAATATTAATGGTATTTAATTAATTTAATTAAAATATTAAATAAATTAGAGAAAATGATTTTAATATTATAAAATCATTTTAAATGAAAATAAAGTGTTTAAAAATATTTGAAGTGATAAAATATAACTTTTAAATATTTAAAGGTAAAGTTCATTAATAATTTATTATTAATGATATTAAATATACTTAATAATTATATTAAATAAGCAGTTTTAAAATGGTTTTATTGATTTAAAAATCATTTTAAAAGGATATAAATGGTTTAAAAATATTTTAAGTTATTATAAATGACTTTTAATATTTTAGTGAATAATACCTTAATATTTAAATATTAATGGTAATTGTTTAAAATGATTTTAAATGTTTTGAGAATTGTTTAAGGGTAATATTAATACTTTAAAAATATTTTGAGTTATTATAAATAACTTTGATATTTTGGCAATGGTTGCATTAATATATTAATATTATTTAAATATTAATGATAATAGAATTATTTAATATTTAAATAATTTAATAATGATTCTAGAGTTTGAAAAATCGTGACAAATTATAATAATTATTTAAAAATTATTATAAGTCAAAGTCAATAAATAATATGACTGGTATTTAAAATATCCAAAATAATATTGAACTACATAATAGAGTTTTAGACTCGATAATTGCCCGATAAAGTTGTCGGTACACCGAAATGTTACCGAAATTGATCTAAAACTATATAGTTTGACTATATAAATGTCTGTTTATGATCCAATGACTGATATGACTATGTGAAAATGTGATTAGGTTATGTGTTGACTGTAAATAACAGTACTTTGTGTTATGATATGTTATTCTAATCGATAGAACAATCTTATGAATGATAGCTCGTTGAATTAAAGTTATAACAAAGTTGTGTAAGCAGCAGATCAGGCAAGTATCCTAACCTTTGCATTTACTTTATGCAATGGACATGAGTAAGAAAGTTACAGAATTATATTATCGTTGTGCCAGATTATTAACTCTATTATTATTGATTATGTATCCAAATATTCGTATTCATGCAAGTTCTCGAACTTTATTCATTCATTGTTTATTAGTAGAGTATTACTGTAAGATTAAGATATATATATATATATATATTCCGTTCGTTAAAGTATGGTTATACAAGTGTCCTCACTTGGATAATTGTTGTACCTATTGATACATACCTATAAAATTCTTGTATGTATACATTGATTAAAAGTTGTCTAAGCTATTTTATTCGGCTAGACACAGATTTAAAATTATCGTTGAATATGATAGAACCTTATTGATATCCAACCAAATTATTTGGTTCAAATTCCCGACAAAGTATGAACATCCCAAACATGGGAAAACTTTTGTGCGCCTAAGGCGGATATAATGAACGAGAATATCGTTCTGGCATGTAGTATTTATCAATACAGGGCATAACGGGCTGATCACCACCTGTGCCTGTAAGTTATGACGGTTTGTAGATGAAGTTCTGTTAAACCCTATCAAAAATTAAAAACAAAGTTCATAATCTGTCCACTGCTCACCAATTATAGTCAGTACGTAGTTTCAAAATTTGAAATAGATTTTTTATGTTGTTTAGTGTTGCTTCAGTTTACTTCACAACTATTGCTTCGTTGTAGAAGTGTCGTTCAAAGAAAATATTTAATCCTTTCAGCTAATGTTTATTATTTGTTATTACTTGTTAGGCACTCAAATGCTCATTCTTGCTTAATTTAAATGTTTTCAGCTAAGTATGATCGACCTAAAGGTTCAGGTAAGAACAAAGGGAAAGGAAAGCTAGCAGAATAAATTTGTGTTATCTTATGTAATAGCTAGACTTAAATAAGATGATGATATTTATTATCTATCATGTAATGAAATGTTTTAAAGGTCGCGTACCTGGGATTTAGACAACTCTGATATGTAAATTAATTTTTATATTTATAACATTATTATTTCGCACAAAGAAATGGTATCGTGAAGCACTGAGTTCGGGTTTTAAGTACCTGAATTTGGGGGTGTCACAGGTTGGTATCAGAGACTTAGGGTTAGAAACCATAGGTGGGATAGACATTAGGCTATAACCTTAGGGCAGAGGGAAATGTTGAAAATACAAATAACCTATATAGAGTTTAAAAAGAGATGAATTGAATAAATTCATCGTCAAACCAAATAAAAGTATTAATTATTGTGTGTTAATGCTATATACTAATCTAGATAATTTATGTGTGTAGATGTCAAGAGGAAAAGGATTAGGATACCCTCAGATCGTAAAGGAGGAGTCAATCTCCATAACCGAGCCAATGTCAAAGCCAATAGCTGAAATAGAGGCTCACATTGAAGGTCACCACAATGAGATGATCATTTTGGAAATTATTGTACCGGACCCAGAAATGGTGGAACTAACAAATAGTGATTTGGACACCGAAGTTGGAGCTAATCAAACATCAACCGAAGTGAAGAATCTGAGGAACAAGGTTTCTTCTCTAGAAAAGTTGTGGAAAATAGAAAAGCTACTAAATAGTCAATTACGAAAGGCATTAATCGAAACGATGGAAGAACGAGATAAGCTTAAGATCCAAATTGATCAGATGGAAGCCAAAAGCAACATATCGTGTGCAACTCTAGGCAAGAAAGGGATAAGAAAAATAAAAGACCGTGACTTAGGAAATTTCGATAACAACCAAGAGGATGCTAACAAAATAGAAAAGTGTACAAACTATGACAATAAACATGAAGGCCTATGCAGGAAATGGAAAATGATATGTTACATTTGCGGACATGAGGGACATATCTCTCATCATTCTCCCGACTTTAAGTTAGGTGCATGTTTTATTTGTGGGATGGAAGGTCATCAAGCGAAAGGTTTTTCAGGATCAGGAAAAGGCGTAGTGAATAAGTAGTATAAGTACTGTTTGAATATGTGTGTTCTATGACAAGTATGTCTGTGTAATGTAAAATTTTCACTTTTGTATAAGTTGTAGCAATGAATCCCGACTTTGGTGGTCACAAAGGGATATCGGATGCTTAAGGCAGTATGTGCTATGCCATGTACTAGGAAATAATTGAATGAATATGAATCTATGTTTGATTAATGAAACAAGTTTAAAATATTAAACTTATACGATAAGGTTTAGAATGTAAGTTAATAAAATATAGATTATGTCTTATTTAACCAGATAATGCCGCCAAGACGTCAAACTCAGAACCAAATGGTAGAAGAATTTGTCAAAAATGCTGGAGGACAACAGCCAGACCTGATGTAGAATTTAGCAAACATGGTAGCTCAAGCCATGCAAAATGGAATGTCGGCCACGGGAAATCAACCAGACAATCGATTTGCAAACTTCAAAGATTTTAAGGCTGTAGGACCGCCATAATTTAGAGGTACCACTGGCCCGATAGAATAGGATTTTTGACTTATGGCTGGCCATCTTGGTGAGTAAAAAAAGGATAGGATTTGTGTTGCCCAAGTAATGAATAGTAAGGAAGTGAGTAAGGATGTAGAGGGCCTAAATGACTATTATACCCTCACTTAGTAATTTCTATAAATAGAAGAGTTGCTAGATCATTTGCTAGTTCATTTTCACTAATAAACCTAGAGCTTATACATTTGAGAGCAAAGTGAGAAAGCTAGAGCAAGTCTTTTGATAATTCAAGAAGAAGAAGTAGGAAGCTTGATCATCAAGGGTAAGAATCCTAGATCATTAATCTTCCATCTCTTCAATATTAGTTTGATAAAGAAGTGTGGATTTGTGGAGAATATATAATAAGAAGTGGTAAAGATGGAAAATCAATGGACTTAAACATTAATAAGCCATGTTTAAGTAAATTATACTTTTATAAGTAATGGACTTATGAAGAACTTGTAAGAATTAGTCATGTAAATGATTTATTGAAATATGTTTGGTTAGGATGTTAGAATGATGGAATGAATCCATTTTGAACGATGTAAAAATCTCAAGTAACGAAGTTATGGCGAAATTTACGAGATTAAACTATAATCGTCGAAATCGTTAAATTCTTGGAATGAAAGTTATAAGTTAGCATTTACCTTGAAAACATTGGTTTTCGATGGAGATTAGTCTCAATTGGCATTCTAGAGTTGCAAAATCGAACATGACCAAATTTTGACTTAGAACGAAGAACCAAGCTTTGAACGTTAACGAACGTTTTAACGTTTTTGTAATAATAAACTAATCGGTGAATTTTGAGTTAAAAGATTTGGAAATGAAATGTTTTCTAATGGAATCATAGAGCATGTGATTTGTAAGCTAATGTCTTTTGAATGAGCCAATTCGGACTTCTAACGAAGAAGTTATGAGCCCGGGAATCTCACATAAAAAATTTTCTGTCAAAGTTGTCTGAGGCATAGGGCCGTCGCCGCGTCGCGACCCAAGGCTTAAAAATTGGCGCAGCAGCGCCAGACCGAGCCTAAACCTATTGCAGATTGGCGCCACCACGCGACTATTTGTACTGAGAGTGGCGCTACAAACAATAAAGGTTGGGTCTCAACCATCACGACTCGCACCAGTAATAAGCAAAACAAAGAAGGAAAGAAAACTGCGCAGCACCAAAGACTAGAATAAGACCAATAAAGAATGCTTAAGTGTATAAAGAAGGAAGAAGTTGAGTAGTAATGAATTAAACACGTAATAAACCTAAAGTAACATCATCAAAGGATGTTTATAACCTTAAGTTAACAACTAAAGGTTGATGAAAGATTAATTGAACGTAAGAAACAATGAAAGACTATTAACTGTAACAATGATAAATAATCTAAAGCATGATTAGATTAAGAAGAACGGTAAGTTATAGTAATGACCTTACTTGATTATATATGACCTAATGTGGTATATTATGTGATCATGTATTGTAGAATCCTTAAAGAATCAAAGGAAAAGTATAATTACGGTAGAAGACGTTGAAGGCAAGTATTCTGACCCTTGTCTAAATTCTTTGGACAAGCTTTGTAATTCATGTACCTTACGTATGAATTGATGTATGATGAAGTCGAAGCCAATTCCTTCGGCTAGACTTAAGATGTTTTATGGATTTCTTATAGTCTATCAAACCATTGTCAAAGTTTCTATCTTTTGCCAAACTATTTTGGTATTGATTTCAAAGAAAGACTGAGTATGCATAAACAAATGTTTTGTCGTCAAACGACAGGCACGTGAGGTTGCCAAACCTTAAACATACATACGTTTAAAGAAAGTAGTGTTGTACAACATAGAGTACTATAGGCTGATCACCTAGATGTGCTCGTAAGATATGCCGGACTTACAGACTTGGTGTTGGGTTGTCCTTTTTAAAGAAATAATGAAATGCTCAAGGTCTTGGACCAATATTAATGTTTAATGAATGTTGTTCATTGTGTAACGTTTTAAAGAAAAGAGAAGTGCTATTTTGAATTATCGATAGTACTTCGTAACTATTGTTCAGTTATTAAAGATATACGATTTATATGATTCAAGCATATTATTTAATTGAATTTGTCATACTTGCTGAGCTAGTTATGCTCATTTTGCTTGAATCATATGAATGCAGCTAAGACCGAACGGACTGAAGGTTCCGATAAAGATAAAGGAAAGGCGAAGGCCAACCAATAGGTTGCCTTTGTAATAGAATAGGATGGATGTTGTTATTATTTGATATTATGACAAGCAAACATGTAATGGTTATAACAAACCTGGGGATGGTAATATTATTCTGGAATATATATAGAAGACATTTTCACTTTTTTGAGGTATTTCAATTGAATGGCTCCTATTGAACTTCAGGAGTTAAAAACCCAACTACAAGAGTTGTTAGACATCGGTTTCATTCGTCCTAGTTCGTCTCCTTGGGGTGCTCCTGTTCTATTCGTGAAGAAGAAAGATGGAAGTATGCGACTTTGTATTGATTATCGGGAGTTGAATCATGTCACCATCAAAAATAGGTACTTGTTACCTCGTATTGATGATCTATTTGACCAATTCCAAGGCACAAAATTCTTTTCAAAGATCGTTCTTCGTTCTGGATATCATCAGTTGAAGATTAAAACTGATGACATTCCAAAGACTGCTTTCAGAACTCGATATGGGCATTACAAATTCCTAGTCATATCTTTTGGATTGACTAATGCTCCTGCTGCCTTCATGGATATGATGAACCGAGTATTCAAGGAATATTTGGATCACTTTTTGGTCGTCTTTATTGATGACATCCTCATTTACTCCAAAAGTCGTGAAGATCATGAGCAACACTTGAAGCTGATACTCCAAAAGCTTCGTGAAAATATGCTTTATGTCAAGTTAAAGAAATATGAGTTCTGGCTTGAGGAGGTAGCATTCATTGGGCACGTGATATCAAATCATGGAATATCGGTTGACCCGGCAAAGATTGAAGCAATTCAAAGCTGGGAGCGACCTAAGTCAGTGACTGAAGTACGTAGCTTTCTTGGCTTAGCTGGTTATTACCGAAGATTTTTAGAAGGGTTTTATCGACTCGCTACTCCATTAACTCAGCTGACTCGGAAAGATAAAAAAATTCGGTTGGAGCGAGGAATGTGAGAAGAGTTTTCAAGAACTCAAGAGGAGGCTCATTTCAGCACCTGTTCTGACAATACCAGCTGGTTCAGAGGGATTTGTCATATACAATGATGCTTCAGGAAAGGGTTTAGGATGTGTTCTCATGCAACATGGGAAAGTCATAGCCTATGCCTCACGACAACTCAAAGAATGTGAGAGGAATTATCCTACTCATGATCTAGAGTTGGCAGCTGTCATTTTTACGCTTAAGATTTGGAGGCATTACCTGTATGGAGAGAAGGTGGAGATCTATACGGATCATAAAAGCCTCAAATATTTCTTCACTCAAAAAGAACTTAACATGCGACAACGACGATGGCTTGAGCTATTGAAAGATTACGATCATACCATTCAATACCATCCTGGAAAAGCGAACGTAGTAGCTGACATATTAAGTAGAAGATCATATGCGGGTACGAGTGCGATATTGTTAATGCAAAGGCCAATTTTGTATGACTTACAAAGGATGAAGATAGAGTAAAAGACTCTAGGGACCCATGTGATGATGGCGAATATACGAGTAGAACCGACTTTAATCGATAAAGTTAAAGATTCTCAAGCTACAGACATGGAGCTGATGCGTATGAGGAAGAAAGTGAAAGAAGGTGCTATTCTGGAAGTAAGAATTGATGAAGAAGGAATACTGCGAGTCAACTCCAGACTTTATGTTCCTAACGATTCTGACTTGAAGTATAAAATCATGATGGAGGCGCACAACACACCATTTGAAATCCATCCTGGGAGTACCAAAATGTATCGTGATCTTTGACATACATTTTGGTGGAGCAATCTGAAGAGAGAGATATCGTGGTTTATCTCAAGGTGTCTAACTTGTCAACGAGTCAAGGCAGAGCATCAAGTGCCAAAAAGTCCATTGCAACCAGTTGAAATTCTAGAATGGAAGTGGGATCAAATTACCATGGATTTTGTAGACACTCGAAATTTTCTATACTATTGTCACTAACATTATAGGATAATAGATTCGTCTTTTAAGAGGGAACCCTGAAAGACAATCCATATCCATACCGGATACTACCGAAAGTTCAGCATCCACCCCGGAGCCCACTCTGGGAGTAACAATTCCAACCTCGGAGATAACCCCGGGACGTGTAGATCCAATACCAGAACACACACAGGAGAAGACCGATTAATCTCGGAGATAACCCTGAGGTATCCAGTGTCAGTCCCAACCATGGGAATAGCCACCAACCTTGGTGATAACCCCAAGGAATGCAGTTTCGATGATAACCCCGGAAATGCTTGTTTCAAATGCGACCATCTTCAATCTCGGTGCTCACAACGAGATACACTGTACCAACCCGGAGATAACACCGGGAGGACAGACACACCTCAAAGATGACAATGAGGACCTTCAACAAATGCCGTAGTCCAATCTCAGCGAAGCTCTGAGCAACATCTTCTTTATCAGCCCAAACCGACGATAACACCGGTGAGGGTCAACATCGTCATCTCGCCAACACGATGCCATGCCACGTCATCTCAACATTTCATACACATCTCTATGCAACGATGTCCCACAAAACCAATCTCGAGTGACTATTGTGCGGGGTAACGGATAGAATTTGAAGCTTGAAGAATGGAGGGCATCGTCCCATCTTCAATGACTTCGTACAAACTCTAATCCTATGCCATTGTACAATTCTCGACAATGGCGGTCCAAAATAGGTCCTGTATACCTCAATCGGATGCCCGGATTGCACTTCTGAAAGTTCGAACAGACATTATAGTGCCCGAGTACGCACGACTTCACGAGACGACGACCAGGCAGAAACCCGGGCCTACCCGGGTTGCTCTGTACACACTGGCTTAGCCAGCAGTACACATCTTGACTCCATCCTCTATAAATAGAGGGCTTGGGGTGGCCATTTTGCAAGAGAAAACGGCGAGGAAGCCCTGCCCAATTTGCTCTGCACTCACACCATACAGTGTACTTTCTCATTTTAAACACCTGTGAGGTCAGATATAACCTCTTTTGTACCTACAAAAGCCAGTGTTTACCCACTTTAAAGATATAGAAGTCTTCTTTGGCAGTCAACTGTAAGCCTTCTCACACACTTTAAAGCCTTTCTCTTCATCTCTGCACACATCCTTCTTCACGTTGAGAGTCGTGTTACTTGGTTTTGCACGGACTTCGGTCCTTGGATTCATTTCAGTCTGTATATATATATATATATATATATATATATATATATATATATATATATATATATTCGGACTAACATTATCGAGTTATGCCTCGATTAAGCCTAGACTTCGGTCTGGAGCGTTTATTTGCTTATATATATATATACATTTATATATATTAATTGTGTGTCGAACTTTATTCGATGAGCCTCGACTTCAGTCTGGAGCGTTTACTCGCTTATATATATATATATATATATATATATATGAACTGTGGTTGGACTCTGTTCGATGAGCCTGGATTTTACATCCGGTGCGTTTACTCTGCTTTAATATATATATATATACTTATATATATGAACTATTGTCGAACTCTGTTCAATGAGCCTGGATTATACATCCGCTGCATTTATCGCTTATATATATATATATATTTCGTCCCACCTAGAGTTTACTTCGTGGTGGTTGATCGCTTCTGACTTTATTTACGTT
Source organism: Panax quinquefolius (assembly GCA_020205615.1). Taxonomy (NCBI): domain Eukaryota; kingdom Viridiplantae; phylum Streptophyta; class Magnoliopsida; order Apiales; family Araliaceae; genus Panax; species Panax quinquefolius. The sequence goes on along the minus strand of CM035167.1, from coordinate 70,347,197 downwards.
TTGTCCTTTGGAGTTTCCACGCATGGCGGTTGATAGCTTTTACTGACTTTATTTACATTTCTGATCCCCCATGGAGGTGCTTCGTGGTTGGTGATCATGTCTGTATATATGTATTTATAGCTTTTATATATATACCTGCTTACTCCTTTCATACAAATTGCGGTATCTTGTGCACCTAGGAATCACGTGATCACAGATTCAGCCTATTGGATCTAGATTCGGTTCCCGTGATGGACATTTTCAATTTATAGCGACTTGTAAATTATTATCACGCTAAGGTGTCCGAATTTCCTCAGATGGTTTTTATACCCATGAGGAAGTTGGCATTATTTTGTACATTATTTTCATACGGATGCCTCGCATTCGTAAAATAAAATCAATCAGCTTTAGGACACTTAATAAAATGGGAGTCTAAAAGGTCTCAATTACCATTGAGCATCGTGGTTTGAAAAACCTCTTTATAAAACATCATCGCCATATCTTGCTTAAAATTAAATTTTACATAAATTTAAACCTCAGTATATATAGGTGCTGAACGAGGCCTCACACTACTTCCAAATAACGATACATTGACCCACACACACACATTCAAATAATAGTTTCTTGAAAGAGGCGATCACCGTGGTAACACGGATGTCTGGAAGTGCCTAACACCTTCCCCTGCATAACCAAGTCCCCGGACCAGTAATGAATCTCGGTTTCACCAACCTTGGTTTAGCGTGTCACATCATCGGGTCAATGTGCAAACCTTTTCTCGGTTATGTTGGTACAACCATTTAAAAAACCAACTGGCGACTCTTAACAGTCCATCGTCGACATTATACATGTCGGACCTTTTTCACTTATTTTTTCAAACAAATCTTACCTAAAATGAGAACACCAAAGAACAAGTAACGAAAAGGGAAATCTAAAAATCCCGACGTCGACAGATTTTGTTACTGGTCTTCCCAAGGTTTCTCAAGGCATAAATGCGATTTAGGTTATTGTTGATAGAGTGACCAAGTCTGCTCGTTTCTTACCGATACGAGAAACTTATATACTTGAAAGTTTTGCTCGTATGTACATAAACGAGATTATAAGATTGCATGGTATGCCAGTATCCATTGTTTCTGATCGAGACCCAAGATTCACTTCACGGTTTTGGGTTAGTTTGCAAAAAGCTATGGGCACAGATTTACAATTTAGTTCAGCATATCATCCTCAAACAGAGGAGCAGTCAGAGAGGACTATTCAAACTCTTGAAGATTTATTAAGACTCTTTGTCCTTGACTTCAAAAGAAGTTGGGACAAGTTTTACCATTGGTGGAGTTTTCCTACAATAACAGTAATCAAGCAAGTATTGGCATGGCTCCATTTGAGGCGTTGTATGGAAGAAAGTGTCGTTCTCCAGTATACTGGGATGAGGTGGGTGAAGCAACGTTGTTGGGACCGGAGTTGGTACGTATGACTACTAAAAAGTTTTAAACGATCCGACAACGTATAAAGACCTCACAAGACCGACAAAAGAGTTATGCTGATCTTCATCGAAAGGACGCGAAATTCAATAATGGAGATCATGTGTTGTTACATGTTGCTCCATGGAAAGAAGTTATGAGATTTGGAAAGAGAGAAAAGCTCAATCCTCGATTCATTAGCCCATTTTCAATCCTTGATCGAATAGGAACTGTGGCTTATAGACTCGCCTTATCGCCAAGTATATGTCGTGTTCATAACGTTTTTCACATATCTATGTTACGTAAATATGTGACAGACCCGAACCACATTATTGAATTAGAACTGGATGAGATAACGAAAGATTTAACGTATGAGGAGGTACTTGTTAAAATCTTGGATAAGAAGGATCATATTCTATGCTCCAAGGTTATACCTCAAGTCAATGTTTTGTGGAGAAACCACGATGTTGAGGAAATGACCTGGGAGTTAGAATCTGAAATGAAGTTAAGGTATCGTCATCTCTTCGACATACCAGGTACGCACCCTAATTTCGAGGATGAAATTTCATAGGAAGGGGAGGTTGTAAAACCCCAACTTTTATGAATAAAGATCAATTTTTCTCGAAATATTTTTTTGAATATTATGGTGTGGATTTGATATAATATTAGAGTTGTGGGTATTATTTACAAATATTGGAAAGTAAGCAAGTGGTTATATAATATTCGATTGGTCGGGGAATATTCGTACGATGTTACAATCATTGGTGGACCCCACAATGGAAGTATTGTCGTAGTTAGAAAATGTCATAATTATCTTTTTATAAAAATAACGGCGAAAGTCCGGTGGTAAAAGTACAATAATACGCGTGGTTGCATAGTAGCACATAGTATTGATTATTGATGCTTACGTGAGAAGTCACTCAGTTATACTCAATTAACGCTACAGTAATTGCTGCATAATATCTCTCATATTATTGATTCAATTATTGTCACAGTATCATCTGAATAATATTTTATATTACTAAATCAATAATTGAGCCGACAAAGTTATTCATATTATTATTTTCAATATTGACAATGTCTAGAAAGTTCTGTCAAGGAGAGGTTTGGTCACCTAATTGCGCGCCAATAGGGAGAAATCCTTATCGGAATGCCCCCTCTTTCTTGGGAATGATCTGGTTGTTAAATATTGTGAGTTATAATATTAATGATGAATACGTTTGTGTTGATTAAAGATGAAATTGATATTTCCATTGTGTGTGGATTATTAGTGTTAGTGGAAATCGATAATAATTGATGTCTGGAGGTTATATTGACCAATCGGGGAATTAATAGGATAAATGAGCAATTAATTTCTATTAATTCACATGCTTATAACTATTTGTTCACATGTGTGTACTATTGATTCACATGTATGTACTATTAGGGGAGGTGGTGCAAGATTGATAATACTTGCATGACTAAATTTAAAATGGAGGTATAGATGAAGGTACTGTACTGTAATTAATTTTTTTCACATGTATAGAACTATTAATTCACATGAATATACTATTGATTCACATGATGTACTATTAGGGGAGGTGGTGCAAGTTTGATAATACTTGCAGGACTAAATTAAAAATGAAGGAAAAGATGAAAGTATTATATTGTAATATTTTGAGCCCCAAAACGTGCAATTATCAAAACTATGTTTTCCTATAAATAGAAGCTCATTCTTCTTTCATTCTCACCAATTCACTAAGACTCACAAGAGCAATAGTAGAAAGAGAAGCTATAGAGAGAGAAGCTTTAGAGAGAAAGTAGAAGAGAAGTCTGCTACTTCACTATTCCAGTATCCAGTCTTCTCTTGAGGTAAGGGATATTAAAGTTTTTCAGTATTCATAAGGAATAATATTTTCTTCCATACTCTGTAGTATGTGAGTAATATTATTTCGTCTCGTATTCCTGATTATACCCTCACTTTGTTAAAGTATTTCTTCTATACTCCGTGAAATTAGTAGAATATCCTTGAAATTTGCGCTTTATCTAGTATCGTTTCACAATGATATTTTTTACACATTTTTGTTAAATTTTAAGTTTTTCATGCCGGAGTACTTTCCATGAGTAGTAATCATTTTAACGGTACTATTCACAAAGTACTATTCATGGGGTACTATTCACAAAGTACTATTCATGAGTACTATTCACAAAGTACTATTCACAAGTACTATTCACGGGGTACTATTCTCAAAGTACTATTCACGGGGTACTATTCACTCATGTATTATTCACCTGGGGAATTATTCATGACAAAAATTGATTTCTTTGATGTCCAAATCATTTCTGATACAATATTATTCTTGAATTTTACTCCACAAAGTAGTATCATATTGACAATTTGGACATTCTTGAATTCTGGATAAATTAAATTATAAATCTTTAAAAATTTATCCTTTGTTTCTTTTAATTGAATTCTTATATTATTATCATCATCCTCATGCTTATTTTGTGATAAAAGTCATCTATGACTTACGTGCATAGATGTACTATTGATTGGTATGATTATGACCAGGGATTATTCGGTATAATCATAATCGTAATGTTACAAATGATGTGGTAAAAATCCTCATTGGCATATAGTGCATTGATGGACAGTTATAGGTATGATTATGACCAGGGATTATTTGGTATAATCATGACCATTGATGATTACATGAATATCCTTTGCCCATAGTGCAGGGTTGATTCGATGATGTGGTTTATTTATTAAGCTGAGTCTCAGCGATAAAATTGATGATTAACTTTTTAAATCATAGAAGATAGTAGATATCATGCTCTACTTGACTCTTCTAATGGATTGCTTATTTCGCTATAGTTAAACTTGATGTTTATTATATTTTATCAGTTTAACACTATTGAAGGCTAACGATAATTTATTCTGCATTATCTTAGTCATAATATTTTTTACTGGGCTAGTTGAGCTCACCCTTTGTTTTCATTGTTCTCTTTAGGAAATGAGAATATAGCTGGGACTAGTCGGAGAACGGAGTGACGGTCCAGATGTTTGCATTAGTAGTCCTCACTATTCAGTGAAATAGTGTGATAATAAATGTATTGAGGACTCCATTTGAGTTTGAATACTGTCTAGAAGACAATATTCATACTAAAACTCTCAGCTTATGTTTTGTCGTATTTTATTGATTTATATAAATATTTAATGGATGTGATTATCGTTGAATTAATATTTGTTTAATTCATTTAATTTTATTTGGAGAATTATTTGTTAAATAAATAATTGATGAATTAAGAAAATGATTATTATATTGATATTTCAATTTAATGGTTAATTATTTGTATTGTGTTATGTGATTAATGGATTTATTTAATTAATTGTGATTTGAATTATTTAAATTAAATATGAAAACTTGATTAAATATAGTGTGACAAATAACTATATTAAAAGGAGTTATTAAAATAAATTAAAGTAGTTTAATTTAGTTTTTGCCAAATAAGGCTTAATATATTATTTCGTTAATATTTAAAGGGTTTTTGCCAAATAAGCCTTATGGCTTTTGGGATTTCTAGTTTTTAAATTAAATAAAATAAATAAAACAAATAAAATAATAAATATAATATAATTATAACTTATACGTTATTTTTATAACTAATATCCTAATAAGTATACGTATTAGTATTATATCAGTTTTATTTTTACGCGTACTTGTTAGTTGTCTAGTCTAAGCCTAAGAGAAGAAAGCTTGAGAGTATTGAGAGAAAGCTTGAGAGAAATTGAGAAGAATTGTCTGCAATTGCAAGAAATTATCACACTAATTGATGGTAATTCTCCATATTATTATATATATATATATATATATATATATATATATATATGGATGAGTTTACGGCATGAGGTTTCAAACTCTGTGAATTCTAATTTTCTGTGAATTGGGGTTATGTAATCTTTTGATGGTAATTAGATATAGTTATGATTAGAGATTATGTTTAAACAACAATTGCATGTTAAATTCGTTTGACAGTAGGAAGAAAATTTTGACACTATATGTTTGTGTATATTTTTTCATATGGCTCATGTAAGTATCAATTCTAGTGGCTAATTAGTATGTGAAATCAAAAATTGAAGCTTGTATATGTTAGTTCATTGAGATACGAACATAACGTAATTTGAATGAGATGATTTGGCCAACTAATGAATTCACAGTGATGATTTTTAGAATGAATATCAAAAATTGAGTTTTTGTATGAAAACATGAAAATTGAGGAATTAAAATAGTTCTAGTTGTTGATAAATTGTGTTAATTGGTTGTAAATGTTAGTAAACATGTTTATGATTAGGTGTAATATTTATTACGTGTTATTATCACTGTTTGGTGGGAAATATTCGTGTTAGTTGGCTTAAGAAAAATGCCAAGCTCATGCGCAAAAATTGAGTTTCAGACGTCGTGCACAAGAACCCTTTAAGCGCGGCGCAAGACTGCTGGTGGGCGCCGCCGCATCCCATATATAAAATGGCTGTGCGCCAAAGGTGCCATTTCTAGACACAAAAGTCTGCTAATTCTGCAGACTTTGGTCGTTCTTTGTAGGTTAACTAAAGGTTATGGTAATGTGTTCAACATGTAACAACAAGGCTAATACATAGTTGTGTTATATGTATTATGAATTCAAAGTTGCAAAAATGATTAGTAAATCAAAAACGAGTTATGTGATAACCTAGTTTGTACAATGAACGTTAGTTAAGTGTTGTGATGATTAATACTTAGGAATTTTGAAATGTAAATGGTAGCTTAAGACTTGTGCTAAAATAACAAGTTTAGCTAGTAATGCGTTTTATATTGAAAAGTGAATATTAGTATGTCTAATAGATGTTGTGGTTTTAATACTGTGTATAGGTGAACGTGAGTTTAATATTTTAGCTTACGCTCGAGGCAAGTTTTCTAACTCTACACATTCGTTGAGTTAGTTCTATTATTATATTGTCTAACTTCATGCTTTTGATTGAGCAAGCTTCTTATCTTAACTGTTATTGAATAAATCAATTGTCCTAAAATTCATTCGAGTAAACTCTAACTCTAATGTTATTGGAAATTCTTATTGATTGATTCATTCTAACTTGTTTACAGTTAAACAAGTTTCTTAAGTTCTATTATTGTATAATGAACGTAGTTTTGAACTCTCGTCTCTATTATTGAACTGTTTTAATTCTTTGCATGAGTTAATACATTATTGGGCAAGCTTTTAGTTTCCAGCTTGCTATCAGTTAAATGTACGTTCAAGAATTTCATTTCTAATGTTATAAGACTCAAACCTTAGCTTATTTTACTGTTCAAGCAAAGGTTAACCATTTTATTCAATTTATTGAATGCTTATGCTCTATAGTTATTTCAAGCATGAGTCTGATATGTAGAATCAGTTCATTTATAATTCTCAAATGTTCTAAGTTATGTTGTTATTAAACAACTATTGTATTATTGATGATTGGGTAATATACCCATAAATTGGATATACTTGGGTTTAAATTGTTGTATTTTCGAGTCATTTAGGAATATTTTTATTGTGTTTAGTTGTTGTTTTGTAGATTCGGGAGCTGTAGGGGCATTTCTGGGAATTTCAAGTTTTAATGGCATTATCGTAAATCTTTCAACCTCCATGGCAAGGTATTGGTATTGTTCGATTGACCGAGGGACGTGTTTGACTTTCGTTTGACTTGGATTGGCACATGGGTTTCAAAGTTGTCTTGGATTAGGATTGTGAGAGGCTATAAAAAGAGACCAAGTGCTGAAATTGAAGGGGGAATCATTCATCTATTCATTCATTCATTGGAGGCTACACAAGGATTACTTGAAGACTAAGGATTGGCTAAAGAGTTTTCTTCTTCTTCTCCTTATTTTCAATTTGTAATTCTTTAAGGATGATTTGCAAACGATTATTGGTTTTTATTTCCGTTATGAACTAATTCTTTTATTAAGATTTCAATTGAACCTTTTATTATTTAGTTTATTCCAATTATTTATGTTGAAGTGAATTGTTTATCATGCCTTGCATCTATTGATTAATTATTTAGCTAATAACTACCTTGTTACTCTAGAAGGAATTGAAAGAGGAATTCTAGGGTTAGAACAGGGTTTGATAATGTCTGACTTATTTAATTGCATACTGAATAATTAGGTTTGTGAATTGAATGGAAATATCTTTTCACTGCATGTAACACATAAGGAATTGGAATTGAAATAGTTTAATTCACTTGTTTTGCATAAGAATATAACAAGATTAATCTGGATTAAATAGAAGTCAGTCGATTACTTGGAAAAAGACTTTTGACATTTGAGAATTCCTGTTAACAATTCAGTAGACATAATAATTGGGATAATTGGGTAATTGAGTTATAGTTCATAATTGAGGATATTGAAGTCTTAATCCTTATTTATCGAAAATCAATCATTCAAATATGAGTTTATTTATTTGCTTATTTTAGAATAATATCTTTAATTGTTTAATTTAGTTTTAATATTTCAAAAAATCATAATTTATCATTGTTTAAATAAAATTGGGTTGATATGGTGCTAGTAGTTGGAATTTATTAATTAAGATTCTCTGTGGGAATGATACTTTTCTCATCACTTTATTACTTGTTGAACGTGTATACTTGCACGTATTCTTTGATTGCGAAATCAATCAACAAGTTTTTGGCGCCGTTGCCGGGGAATTTTTATTAATATTAATTTCATATTAGTTATAATCAATTCGGTCTTAATTTAAACATTACTTATTTTTATTCTTGGATTGACAGGAATTCTTGTGCGTGTATGCACACTAGATCGAAGGCTAAAGAGGAACTTTTTCCGTATACAGATGACATTGAAAAGAAGTTCCAGAAAGTGCGTTTGAATAGTGAGGTTATACATTTGGAAGAAGAACTGGCAGACCAGGAAATACCCGTGAACATGGCAGAGAACAAAAAGAAATCACTTAGGGATTACGCCATGCCGAATGTCACGGATTTACAGTCGAGTATTAAGAGGCCGACAATCAATGCGAACAGTTTCGAGATAAAACCGGGAACAATTCAGATGCTACAGAATACATGTCAGTTTGGGGGTAATTCGATAGATGATCCTAATGAGCATATCTTGAGTTTCTTGGAAGTTTGCGATACCTTCAAATTTAACAATGTATCGAAAGATGCTACAACGTTGAGGATGTTCCCGTTTACTTTAAAAGATAAAGCACGAAGCTAGTTACACTCTTTGCCTCCTGGCTCAATCACCACTTGGGATGACTTAGCTCAAAATTTTTTATCTAAGTTCTTCCCACCAGCGAAGTCGGCAAAACTACGGAACGATATTCATACTCTCGCACAATTTGATTCAGAGTCGTTATATGAGGCGTGGGAAAGGTTCAAGGATATGCTTCTTAAGTGCCCCCATCATGGAATTCCGCAGTGGATGCAATTAGGGATATTTTGTGATGGTTTGCACTCGTCCATGAGGTCTAGTATTGATGCAGCAGCAGGAGGAGCGATCATGTCCAAGAGTTTTGATGAGGCATATCAATTGTTAGAGACAATGGCCACCAACAACTATCAGTGGCCCATGACGAGGTCTAATCATCCGAAAGCATCGGGAAAGTATGAAGTGGACGCGATGACAGCATTAACAACACAAGTGACCGCAATAGCTAAACATATGGAAATATGGAGTCCACAAGCCACACAGCAGGTAGCGATGGTTTGTGAGTTTTGTGCTGGGGGTCATGCTACGGATCAATGTGCCATAAATTACGAATCAAGACAAACAGAGGGAAACTATAATCGCTTCAACTCAATCAGATCAGACTCAAAATGAGTATAATCTAGGTTGGAAATATAACCCGGGGTTTTCATGGAGTAACAATCAAGGTGCAGCTCAAACACCTAGACAGCAAAACACCTCCAGATTCCAAAATCAGACTCAACAACAAACAGAAAGGAAACCAAGTTGGGAAGAAGCATTAGAAAAATTCATTAGAGCATCTGACAAAAGGAACGAGGAACAAGACAAGAAAATTAATCAAGTAGAGCTGACTTTGCAAAGCCATTGGGCATCGTTAAAGAATCTGGAAAATCAAGTGGGGCAAATAGCACATGCATTGAATAACCATCCACTAGGAACACTCCCGAGTGATACAGAAATAAATCCGGGCAGAAACGAGCATTGCAAGGAAGTAACTTTACGTAGTGGGAAGGATTTGCAAGAAACAGTTAAGGATAAGGAAAAGGGGGACAACGCAACAGCTGAAATAGAAGAAGTTGTGGAAACCGGGAAAGATAAAGATGAAATCGTAGAGCAGAATGCACCGGAACCAACTATCACAATGCCAACCCTACCATATCCGCAGAGATTTCAGAAATCCAAGTTAGATAAGCAATTTTCAAGATTTTTGGATATTTTCAAAAAATTACATATCAACATCCCATTTGCCGAAGTTTTAGAACAAATGCCGAGCTACGCTAAGTTCATGAAGGATGTGTTGTCAAAGAAAAGGAAACTGGATGATTTTGAAACAGTAGCGCTAACCGAAGAATGCAGTGCAATTATCCAGAACAAGTTGCCTCTAAAGTTGAAAGATATAGGTAGTTTTACTATTTCGTGCAACATTGGTAATCAGTTTTCGGGGAGAGCACTGTGTGATTTGGGGGCTAGTATTAATTTGATGCCATTATCAGTGTATAATCAGTTCGGGCTCAAGGCAAAAAACCGACAAATATCAGTTTATTGTTGGCAGACCGATCAATTACATATCCACGAGGTATGGTTGAAGACATATTAGTAAGGGTGGATAAATTCATCTTCCCAGCAGATTTCGTTATCTTAGATTGTGAAGCAGATAAGGAAATTCCCATCATTCTCGGGCGACCATTCTTAGCAACGGGGAGAACTTTGATAGATGTACAGAAAGGAGAGTTGACGATGCGAGTTGAAGATCAACAGGTCACTTTTAATGTGTTTAAATCAATGTCCTATCCGAAGGAAAAAGGTGAGTGTTTGCGGGTGGATTTAATGGATGATTTAGTTAATCACAAGATTTGCGGCAATTACTCAGAGGACCCGATTGAATCCATTTTATTCGGAATAGACGACTATGGTATTGATGAGGACATTGAGCAGATCAAATGGCTAGATACAGCATCGTTCTACCGGAAAAACAATCAACCATTCGACACCCTTGATAGGCCCGAAACGGAAGGTAAAAAGTGCAAACCCTCGATAGAAGAGCCACTGATGTTGGAATTAAAGCCACTTCCCTCCCATCTTGAGTATGCTTATCTGGGGAAGGATTCGACTCTACCCGTTATTGTTTCTATGGAGTTAACTGAAACGAAAAGGAGAAACTGCTACGGGTTTTGCGAGAATTCAAAATAGCGATTGGGTGGACTATAGCGGATATTTGAGGTATCAGCCCATCTTTCTGTATGCATAAGATTTTAATGGAAGAGGGGTCAAAACCAACCATTGAGATGCAAAGAAGGCTAAACCCCATTATGAAAGATGTGTTGAAAAAGGAGATTAAAAAATGGTTGGATGCCAAAATTATTTACCCAATCTCAGACAGTTCATGGGTAAGTCCTGTACAGTGCGTACCCAAGAAAGGGGGTATGACGGTTGTGAAGAATGACGCTAATGAGCTCATCCCGACTAGAACTGTTACAGGATGGAGAGTATGTATGGATTACCACAAGTTGAATAAAGCCACACGCAAGGATCACTTCCCTTTGCCGTTTATTGATCAGATGTTGGACAGATTAGCGGGACATCAATTCTCTTGTCTCTTTGGATGGATATATTCGGGTATAATCAAATTGCCATAGCTCCGGAAGATTAAAAAAAGACCACGTTCACATGTCCATACAGTACGTTTGCATTCTGGCGCATGTCTTTTTGTTTATGTAATACGCCGACAACCTTTCAACGATGTATGATGGCGATATTCTCCGATATGATCGAACAAAATTTTGAGGTATTCATGGATGACTTCTCAATGTTCAGTGATAGTTTTGACTTGTGTTTGAAGAATCTGATCTTGGTGTTAAAAAGATGTGTGGAGACTAACCTGGTGCTTAACTGGGAAAAATGTCATTCTATGGTACAAGAAGGGATTATTCTGGGACATAAGGTTTCCGCATCCGAATTAGAGGTGGATAGAGCGAAGATTGAGACAATTGAGAAACTGCCTCCTCCATCATTTGTAAAAGGCATTCGGAGCTTCTTGGGACATGCAAGTTTCTACAGACGCTTCATTAAAGTTTTTTCAAAGATTTCGAAACCCCTATGTTGACTCTTGGAGAAAGATGTACCGTTCAAGATGGATCAGTCGTGTATCAAGGCGATTGAGGTATTAAAGAAGAAGTTGGTCTCTGCTCCAATCATTGTAGCGCCCGATTGGTCTTTACCGTTTGAATTGATGTGCCACGCCAGTGACTACGCAGTGGGAGCAGTGTTGGGACAATGTCACGACAAGATTTTTCACACTATCTACTACTCTAGTAAGACGTTCACGGATGCCCAGCTAAACTACACAACCACTGAAAAAGTGTTACTTTCAGTGGTGTTTACTTTCGAAAAATTCAGAGCTTATCTTATTGGCACCAAGGTAATTGTATACATTGATCATTCTGCCATTAAATATCTGATTGAGAAGAAAGATGCAAAACCGCGGTTAATACGGTGGGTATTGTTGTTACAAGAATTTGATCTGGAGATCCGGGACAGAAAAGGTACAGAAAATCAAGTGGTGGATCATCTGTCTCGGTTAGAAAACGCAGAGGTACAAAAAGAAGACAACTTATTGATTAATGAAAAATTTCCGGATGAACAACTGTTCCGGGTAATCACAATATTGCCTTGGTATGCTGACTATGTAAACTATGTGGTTGCCAAAGTGTTACCTCCGGATTTGACCTCACAACAACGAAAGAAGTTTCTCCACGATGTGAAAGAATATTATTGGGATGAACCATTTTTCATTTTAAGGCTGTGCGAGATCAAATGATAAGACGTTGTGTGCCTCATAAAGAAATGGATAGTATATTAGGCCATTGCCACTCCTCGATTCATCGAGGTCATTATTTCGATGATCGAGCAATGACAAAAGAAAAGTACTACAATCGGGATTTTTCTGGCCTTCTTTATTCAAAGATGCTTATCTCTTTGTGCTGAAATGCGATCGGTGCCAACGCGTAGGTAATATCTCCAAGCGCAATGAAATTCCAGTCAACACAATTCTGGAGGTTGAACTATTCGACGTGTGGGGAATCGATTTTATGTGACCGTTTCCATCTTCCTTTAATAATCAGTACATCTTGTTAGCGGTCGATTATATTTCCAAATGGGTAGAAGCCGCAGCGTTACCCACGAATGATGCCAACGTTGTTCTCTGATTTTTAGAGAAAAAAATCTTCACACGATTTGGGACACCGAGAGCGATAATAAGCGATGAGGGAAGTCACTTCTGTAACAAGCAGTTAACTAAATTGCTTGTAAAGTATGGGGTTCGTCATAAAATTGTTGCTGCTTATCATCCCCAAACCAATGGTCAAGCGGAGGTCTCGAATAGAAAGATCAAGCAAATTCTGGAAAAAGTGGTCAATCCGTCACAAAAAGATTGGTCATTGCGTCTTGGCGATGCTCTATGGGCATATCGAATAGTATACAAAAATTCGATCGGCATGTCACCATACGGAATGGTATATGGAAAGGCGTGTCACCTTCCGATCGAGCTAGAACACAGTGCACACTGGGCCATTCGAAAACTGAACTTTGATCTAGAAGCGGCAGGTGAGAAAAGGTTACTGCAGTTGAACGAGATGGACGAATTTCGGTTCAATGCGTATGAAAATACAAAACTCTATAAGGAGAAAGTCAAAGCTTGGCATGATAAGAAAATTCTTGATCGAACATTCGAACCAGGCCAACAAGTTTTTCTTTTCAACTCATGCTTGCGGTTTTTTCCAGGAAAATTGAAATCCCGATGGTCCGGGCCATTCGTGATTATATCTGTCGCTCCACGCGGAAACATTGAGGTCGAGGAACCGAACTCCAAGCGTACATTCAAGGTCAACGGTCAACATCTGAAACATTACTGGAGTGGACCCATCGAACGTCAAGCTATGGTCATGTACTTCTCCGATCCAGCGACCAAATAAGCAACACCGAAAAGTCGGGCTGACGACTATAAACCAAGCGCTATAGGGAGGCAATCCCACTAGTCTTAGTCGTTTGTTTTACTTTATGTTATGTTAAATTTTCTTCTTTTTCTCTAGTAATTTACATATATTTCTATTTTTCCTTAAAATTTTTTATGCAATTCATGTTTGGTATGACAGGTGAGTTGAAATTTGGGTTACTTCATAGCCTCACACACTACCCAACAGCGCCCCGACGCCCCAATTCTATAGTTAATCAGAGCCCCGGCGCTGCAAGGAAGAATCTGCAAGAAGGGACCAGCGCCCCGGTGCTCCAAAGCCAAAGAAACTCAGCGCCCCGGTGCTGAGGACTACCATGACCTTCTGGATCCCAGCGCCCCGGCGCTAAAGCATAGTACACTTACGAGTGCCCGTGCCAGAGGCGATTATCGAGTTTCAGAGCCCAAATACCGACGCGCTATAAACAAGCTTACACGCAGCGCCCCGACGCTGAGGCGTGTTTTTGAATCCCAACCAACTTAAAACCATGGCTTTGCACACTCCTACATTCCTTTTAACTGCTACACATGTGCACCACTTGACACTTATATACCCGATCGTGTAACTGCCCTTCCCATTCATGAATAAATAGCTTACATTACCTACATAGTAAAATCAAGTTTTGTGTTTTAATCAGTATTGTTCAAATCTACTTGATTTCATTCTCATTTTTACATCCAAGGTATGTATTATGTTTTACTCGATCTACTTCTACTCCTTCCCTACGAATGACGCTGCTGATTTCCGATTAACTTGTCTATTTTATTCTCATGGTAATTGCATATTTGGGGAGTGAATGATTTGACAACTTCAGAGTGTTTATAGCATTATATAAACTGCACACAACGTGTTTGATGTTTTGTCTGACCTAACGTTCATGCATATAATTCTATTCAAAATTGGCTACACTTGCATTCTAACCATCCCACTACCGTAGGACTACGGCGATACCTTTAGTATGGGGGTTTTGAACCTGAATTGATGCGTATATCGAATCAAATGTTTTTCATGGGACTCAGTTATTATCGGAATTGCATTTACACGATTGAAATTCTTAAAATTTATCGGTTCACAGTGTTACACCTCCACAAGCCACACCACCTCAGGCTCCACCTACTTATGGCCCATCTACAGCAGCTCATCGCGGTGTGGTCCCCGAAGCTGTCCAACCGGAGATAGACGGCTGGTTTTACAATATGGAATCCCAGAATGTGCACTTGTTGGAACGTCAAGACGTGATTTTCAAATTTTTAGTTGACCAATTTGCTACACGTAATGCAATTGATGACCAATCACATCCAAGCGTTCAACTTAGCCATTTCCCAACCGCTCCCTGTTCGCCAAAGATTTCCCCTTTAGATCAAGAGATGAGCGAGGACGATGATGCTCCACCCGAGGAATAAGATCGTCAGGGAAGTCCTCTGTTTTATTTTGCCTTATTTTTCGCATGAGGACATTGCTCTAGATTAGTTTGGGGGTAGTTAATTTTTATTTTTAAGTTGTAGTTTGTTATTAGTTTGTGGATTGGGTTTGTGATTGTTAGTTTAATGTTGCATTTAGGATTGCATGTTAATTCCAGCTTTTGATAGTGCGTATATTTAGGGGCCAGTGATGAAATTAGAATTGCATGAACAAGTCTAGTAAGGATTGTTGAGTCAGTAATATGATTTTCTTGACATGAATTGAATCTTTATCTGTTTGACACTAATATTATAGGAAAGCACTTTGAAAACGACCATGTTGGCTATGATAGTTTAAATGGTTAGATAATAGAGTTCTAAAGGATAATTGCTAGTGAAATGAAAGGACAATTTGAATAGCTAGAGAAGACTGAATTTATACATAAACTCGAGTTTGGGGGAAAATATTTGGAATATATAAGCTAAAAAAAAAAGTATACATGGTGACTAGTCTTGTTTCGGGGCCTTTGTTACTTGAGCAAGTACGCCCGACGGGATTGTCTTTACACCTAGCACCCTAAGGTCTTTCATGGTCTAGGAGTCGTTGGTCGAAAGCTCGCTAAGGGGTAACACTGTTAGCCTAATGGGATGAGACATTGCACAGTCATTTATGTATATTTAGAAAAAAAAATGCAAATAAAGCGGGAAAAGTGCAAAGAGCCCCCGTTATAAAAAAAAGAAAAGAAAAGAAAGGAAAAGCATAAGTATTTTATTTTGACTCTTGAATTCGGGTAATTGTTTGATTTCAGTTGAAACAAGTATATTTGACGAGTTCTCAAGTTTACACTGTATGAAGCTTACTAAGAAATTTATTATCTTTCATATTTTTGCCTTTAATGGGTTAGCATGGTTGTTGAACACACACTCACAATATCAGTAATAACAGATTCAGATTCGTTGATTGTTGGGATATCATTGATCTGTGTTCACATGATGTATCAGCATGTTTTTGTGATTTTTCTGAGGCCTATAGATATACGTGAGCTATTGGATTGCTGGAATTACGTTCATTTAGTTAGTTGCATTTGCATGAGTTGTCGTTTTAATATTGTTAGTATTGTTTTGTGTTTGTTGCTTGAGGACATGCAACGATTTAAGTTTGGGGGTATTTGATGATTGGGTAATATACCCATAAATCGGATATACTTGGGTTTAAATTGTTGTATTTTCGAGTCATTTAGGAATATTTTTATTGTGTTTAGTTGTTGTTTTGCTGATTCGGGAGCTGCAGGGGCATTTCTGGGAATTTCAAGTTTTAATGGCATTATCGTAAATCTTTCAACCTCCAGCGCCGCGGCGCTGGGTCGAGCTGTTCGTTGACCAGGGACGCGTTTGACTTTCGTTTGACTTGGATTGGAACATGGGTTTCAATGTTGTCTTTGATTAGGATTGTGAGAGGCTATAAAAAGAGACCAAGTGCTGAAATTGAAGGGGGAATCATTCATCTATTCATTCATTCATTGGAGGCTACACAAGGATTACTTGAAGACTAAGGATTGGCTAAAGAGTTTTCTTCTTCTTCTCCTTATTTTCAATTTGTAATTCTTTAAGGATGATTTGCAAACGATTATTGGTTTTTATTTCCGTTATGAACTAATTCTTTTATTAAGATTTCAATTGAACCTTTTATGGCTATAAATTAGTTATTCAGTTTATTCCAATTATTTATGTTGAAGTGAATTGTTTATCATGCCTTGCATCTATTGATTAATTATTTGGCCAATAATTACCTTGTTACTCTGGAAGGAATTGAAAGTGGAATTCTAGGGTTAGAACTGGGTTTAATAACGTGTGACTTATTTAATTGCATAGTGAATAATTAGGTTTGTGAATTGAATGGAAATATCTTTTCACCGCATGTAACACATAAGGAATTGGAATTGAAAGAGTTTAATTCACTTGTTTTGCATAGGAATATAGCAAGATTAATTTGGATTAAATAGAAGTCAGTTGATTACTTGGAAAAAGACTTTTGACATTTGAGAATTCCTGTTAACAATTCAGTAGACATAATAATTGGGATAATTGGGTAATTGAGTTATAGTTCATAATTGGGGATATTGAAGTCTTAATCCTTATTTATCGAAAATCAATCATTCAAATCTGAGTATATTTATTTGCTTATTTGAGTTCATAATTGTTTGAATAATTGTAACAAGGACTTATTTGAGTGTGGATATTGTCTAGAAGACAATATTTGTATTTAAACTCACAGTATGTGTTGTCGTATTTTGCAAGACAATTGTATTATTGAAGTTATAGTTTGCTTTCTGTACCATGTATTTGGCGACTCGGAATGGGTGTTGTATACCTATTTTGGGGGCGTCACAGTTGCTATCAGAGCTTAGAGATATGGTCTCTGGCAGAGATCGGGGAATAAAACTAGGAGGGGAGAAATGAGTAAATCCTTTGCTAGTGTGTCTTATCTAAGCTTATTTGTTGGTCAGTCATAATATAAGGATATTATGTGATATGTTAATTTGTTTAATTAACCCTTGTTTTATAAGCGATTTAAGAATGGCCACCGAGAGAGCGTTAACAATGGAGTTCATGAAACTGTGGAACAACCTTTAGTTACAAACCAGGAGAACGTGCAACAGGAAGGCAATATTCCTCCTGTAAACAACACTACCGAAAGCAAACGATGAATGATGGAATGTTTAGGAGCTTTTTTGCAGTTCATGCAAAACCGAGACGAGGAGACTCGTGCACAAAATACGGTGGAAATGATAGCAATGTGCGATACTTTTGTCACAAACTAATGATTCAAGGAGTTAGGGAATGGCGAATTTAAGGAAAGCAGATCGATCATGGCGGAAATGTGGGTCAAGCAAATTACCAAGATATTCGATGTCTTGGGATGCACGGAGGAACAGAAGGTTCCATTCGCCACCTTTATGTTCGCGGTGAGGCCGACTTACTGGTGGGAGTCTGTGAAGCGTACTGACCAAGTAAGACTCAACATGTCTTGGGAAACGTTTCAAAAACTATTCAATGACAAGTACTTTCCTGAAAGTATTCGTTATATGAAGGAGGTGGAGTTTATCAGACTGGAACAAAACAACATAATGGTGTCCCAGTACGAGGTGAAGTTTGCAGAGTTATCCAGGTTTGCACCTCATTTGGTCAAAAATGAGGAACGAATGACGAGGATGTTTCTGAGAGGTCTAAAGCCCGAGATTCGGCAATATCTTATATCTCATAAATTTTCTTTATATTCAGATATATTAAATGAGGCTCAATTATTAGAGCGAGATAATGAGTATGTTCAACCGAGGGACCACAAACTGTGGTCATCCGGTGATGGCGGATCATTAGAGCGATGATAACCAACGAGGAGGAAAAATCTGAACAAAAGCGGTAACCACTCGGGTGGTCATCGTGGCCATGATAATAGGAGAGGTGAGTCAAGTGGAAATTTCGAGAAGAGGAGATTCAACAATGATGGGAAGACATCAACAAAGAAGACCAAACACCAACAACAAATTCTAGGGAGGAGAATGACCACCGGTTAGATGTTACAAATGCGGGAAAGAGGGACATATCAGCCCAAACTGTCCACAACAATCGAAGGTATGTTACAACTGTGGAAAGGAAGGCCACATAGCTCGGAATTGTTCTGTAGCAAAACCAAGTTCAACGGGGATGGTGACTCCAAGGGATGTCCTAGATAAGTCAAAATCAGCGGTTCCTGGAAGAGCGTTTGTCGTGACTAGCCAAAACGCGAGGAACCTGAACAAGGTGATTACGGGTAAGCTAATCTTGAACTCTTGCGAAGTTTATACCTTACTAGATACCAGTTCTACCCATTCTTTTATCTCTCCTGCTTGTGCTCAACGTTTAAACTTGACTCCGGAGAAATTGGACTTTGACTTATCTGTTGAAACTCCGTTGGGTGAAACCTTCGTTACATCTACAGTTTATAAATCTTGCATGATCCAAGTTGGCACTATCACAATACCTGTTGATCTTATATCTTTAAAGATACTTGCTTTTGATGTGATTTTAGGAATTGATTGGTTAACCACTCATCATGCTAAAATTGATTGTTTTCGTAAGGTTGTTAGTTTTCATATTCCTAACCAACCTGTTATACGAATTCAAACAACTAAACCACTAAAATCAGTCACTATCATATCAAGCCATAAAGCTATTCGTTTATTGAAAAACAGATGTCAAGCTTTCTTAGCCCATGTTATGGATTTAAACAAAGACAAGTCAGATTTGAATAATATTTCTGTTGTTAGAGAATTTTCTGATGTATTTCCTGAAGAACTTCCCGGTCTACCCCCAGAACGTGATGTTGAATTCTTTATTACCCTTGAGCTGGGTACAAAACCCATTTCTAAAACTCCATATCAAATGACTCCTATTGAACTTCAGTAGTTAAAAGTCCAACTATAGGAATTGTTCGACATAGGTTTCATTCGTCCTAGTACATCTCCTTGGGGTGCTCCTGTTTTATTTGTAAAGAAGAAAGACGGGAGTATGCGACTTTGTATTGACTATCGAGAATTAAACCATGTCACCATCAAGAATAGGTATCCGCTACCTCGCATTGATGACCTGTTCGACCAGTTGCAAGGAGCACAATTCTTTTCAAAGATCGATCTTCGATTCGGATATCATCGGTGAAGATTAAAAGCGAGGATATTCCAAAGCGCCTTGAGAACTTCGATGCGAGCATTATAAATTCTTAGTCATGTCTTTTGGATTAACTAATGCTTCTGCTGCTTTCATGGATATGATGAACCGTGTATTCAAGGAATATTTGGATTAGTTTGTTGTTGTCTTTATTTATGACATCCTCATCTATTCCAAAAGTCGTGAAGATCATGAGCACCATTTGAAGCAGATACTTGAAAGGCTTCGTGAAAACAAACTTTATGCCAAGCTGAAGAAAAACGAGTTCTGGCTTGAGAAAGTAGCATTCCTTGGGCATGTGGTGTTAAAACATGGAGTATCTGTCGACCCTACGAAGATTGAAGCAGTACAAAGTTGGGAGCAACCAAAGTCGGTGACCGAAGTGCGTAGTTTTCTAGGCTTAACTGGTTATTATCGGAGATTCATGGAAGGATTATCTCGAATCGCTACTCTGTTAACTCAGTTGACTCGGAAAGATACAAAATTTGTATGGAGCGAGGAATGCGAGAAGAGTTTCCAAGAGCTTAAGAGGAGACTCATTTCGGCACCTGTTCTGGCAATACCATCTGGTACGGATGGATTTTTTATACACAGCGATGCTTCAGGCAAAGGGTTAGGATGCCTTCTCATGCAACATGGGAAAGTCATAGCCTATGCCTCATGACAACTCTAAGAATATGAGAAGAATTATCCTACTCATGATCTAGAGTTGGCAGCAGTCGTATTCACGTTGAAAATTTGGAGACACTACTTGTATGGGGAGAAAGTGGAGATTTATACGGACCATAAAAGCCTCAAATATTTCTTCACCCAAAAATAACTCAACATGCGGCAACAACGTTGGCTTGAACTATTAAAAGATTACGATCACACTATTCAATATCATCCTGGAAAAGCGAACGTAGTAGTATGCATTTATTGAGTGAAGATCATATCGCGAAAGTACGAAAGCGATATTGTTAATGCAAAGGCCCATTCTGTATGACTTGCAAAGGATGGAGGTAGAATTAAAGACTCCAGGGACCCACATGATGATGGCGAATATACGAGTAGAACCAACTTTAATCGATAAAGTTAAAGATGCTCAAGCTACGGACCTGGAGCTGATACGTATGAAGAAGAAAGTGTAAGAAGGAGCTATTCTAGAAGCGAGAATCGATGAAAAATGAATACTTAGATTCAACTCCAGACTTTGTGTTCCTAACGATTCTGACTTGAAGTATAAAATCATGATGGAGGCACACAACACCCCGTTTGCAATCCATCCTGGGAGTACCAAAATGTATCATGATATTCGACATACATTTTGGTGGAACAATATGAAGAGAGAGATCGCGGAGTTTATCTCGAGGTGTATAACTTGTCAACGTGTAAAGGCGGAGCATCAAGTGCCAAAGGGTCCATTGCAACCACTTGAGATTCCGAAATGGAAGTGGGAACACATTACTATGGATTTCGTTACAGGTCTTCCCAAAGTTTCTCAAGGCATAGATGCGATTTGGGTTATTGTTGATAGATTAACCAAGTCTGCCCATTTCTTACCGATACGTGAGACTTATTCCCTTGAACGTCTTCCTCGCATGTACGTGAATGAGATTGTGAGATTGCATGGCATGCCAGTATCCATAGTTTCGGATCGTGACCCAAGATTCACTTCACAATTTTGGGATAGCTTGCAGAAAGCTATGGGCACGGATTTACGATTCAGTTCGGCATACCATCCTCAAACGGACGGACAATCAGAGAGGACTATTCAAACCCTTGAAGATCTATTAAGACTTTGTGTCCTAGATTTTAAAGGAAGTTGGGATAAGTACTTACCACTGGTGGAATTCTCCTACAACAATAGTTATCAAGTAAGTATAGACATGGCTCCATTTGAGGCGTTGTATGGACGAAAGTGTCGTTCTCCAGTATGCTGGGACGAGGTGGGAGAAGCAACATTGTTGGGACTAGAATTAGTACGCATGACTACAGAAAAGATCCAAATGATTCGACAACGTATATAAACGACACAAGATCGACAAAAGAGTTATGCGGATCTTCATCGAAAAGACGTGGAATTTAATATTGGGGATCATATATTGTTACGTGTTGCACCATGGAAGGGAGTTACAAGATTTGGGAAGAGAGGAAAGCTCAATCCACGATTTGTTGGTCCATTTGAGATTCTTGACCGAATAGGAAATGTGGCCTATAGACTGGCATTATCTCCAAGTATGTTTCGTGTTCATAATGTTTTTCACATATCCATGTTTCGTAAATATGTGAAAGACCAGAACCATATTATTGTGTTAGAACCAGACGAGATAGCCGAAGATTTAACGTACGAAGAAGTACCTGTTAAGATCTTGGATAGGAAAGAGCATGTCCTACGCACCAAGGTTATACCACAAGTTAAGTTTTTATGGAGAAACCATACTATTGAAGAAATGACCTGGGAGTTGGAATCAGAAATGAAAGCGAGGTATCCTCACCTTTTCGAAACACCAGGTACGTATGTCAATTTCGAGGATGAAATTTCATAAGGAGGGGAGGTTGTAAGACCCCAACTTATTATAAATAAAATCGAATTTCCTCTAATTATATTTGTGAATAATAAGGTATTAATTTGATATAATTCTCTGGTTATGGGTGAAATGTGCAAATTTTGCAAAATATGCAAGTGGTTATAAAATAATCATTGTGTGGGGAATATTCGTTTGGTCGTGGAATATTCTTCTTTGTCGGGAATATTCGATAACAACTGGTAGCGATCATTTGTGGGCACCATAATGTAATAACTATCGGATGAAGAAAACAACAAGTTTGAGTTTTTATAAATAACTTGGCGTAGTTATTACCAATTAACATCATTGGAATACCGGTGGTTAAAATATAGTAATACGCATGGATGCAAGTATAGATGAATTATTGATCCTTACGTGAAGGCACTACTCAATAATTGTTACAATAGTTATTATTCAATATTTTATTTTATTGATTCAATAATTCTTTGCGTTGATATTTTATATTATTGTTGTTTCAATAATTGTCACCGCATAAGATTTCCCATTATCGGATCAATAATTCATATTATTTGAATAATATTATTAGATAGCATTATTGGCAATGTCTAGAAAGTTACATCAAGGAGAGGTTTGGTCACCTAATTCGCGCTGCGGCCAATAAGGAGAAATTCTTATTGAAATCCCCTCTTTCACGGGAATGGCTTTGGTTGTCATAAATGTGATTTCGTAATATTATTTATGAATAATTAATTATTGATTCATATGATAAGGAAATATTTATTTTATGTGGATATAAATGTTGGATATATTTATTGTGGTTAAAAATGAAGGAGTTAATGTTGAGGTGTTTTATCAAGATTTTTTGTTTGAATGAAGGTATTAAAATTAAACCATTATTTTTTGAGATATATTGTGTGAGTTATAATTTTAATCCGACCATTGGATCGTTGTAATTTTTGGATATGTTATACATATATAAGTTGAGTATATGTCCACAAATTTTGAACCGTTAAAAAAGAACGTATGATTTGTTATGAATTTTAAGAGGTGACTGGTTCAGAAATTAGGTTTATAAATGATTTTGGTGGAAAATTCTAGAATTGAGTGGGCCCCACTTGTGGTTGGTGAAGAAATGTGCTGAATTTATTTCAAATGTGGTGGGTGGGAATAGTAGCGAAGTAAAGCCATCGAGTTGCAGTCAAAGTCTGCTAACATTTACCTATAAATAGAGAGCTAAGTTAGAATTGAAAATCACACCAGAAACAAGTTTTCTCTCTTTCTCTCTCTAGATTATTGAGTGTATTTTGTGAGTATTTAGATACTTTGTGAGTTTTTATTTATCAGTGCAAGTTTTCTTCAGTCTTATACTGATATTCCGATCAGAAGTATTGATATTTTGAGGTAAAGGATGTTATTTTCTTCATATATGATATTATTTCTTCAATATCATTATGCCGAAGTATTGATCTGAATTTTTATAAAATTTGGAACTTTTTGTGTCGGGGTTACTATTCACGTATATGGCATTATTCACGTATACGACACTATTCATTCACGAATAAGACACTATTCAATTTAGAAAAATGAAATTTTCTTCTTTTTGTCCAAGATGTCTATTATGGTTACTATCTTTGATTGTATCCATGTTTTGATCTTTATTCTTGAATTACGCTTCAAAATTGGTATTTATGAAGTATTATTGATCTTGGATAAAACCGTTATACGAATCCCTACTATTTGTCCTCCGTTTCAATTGGATTCGTTTTCTTTAAAATATTTTCATCATCCTCGGTCCTAAATGATGATATTACTAAATATCTTCTACCTGTAGTGCAAAAAAGATAAATGATTAATCGATGAATATCTTTGGCCCGTAGTGCAAATATGAGCAGTGTTGAGATGAACATGACCAATTGTTGGTGATAAAATGAATATCTTGGCACTGTAGTGCAAAGATGAATATTTGATTAAAGATGTATATTGATTGTTATTCTGAGGATAAAATATTGATGATGGACTTTTAAATCTTAGAAGATAGTAGAACTCATTCTCTACTTGACTCTTCTAATGGATTCTTTGCTTCCTCACGATTGTTGATCTAAAACTTGTTGGCTATTATATTTTATCGATTTTTTCCTCTTGAAGAGTAACGATAATTTGTTGTATATTATCTTAGTCATAATATTCTTTCTTTGGGCTAGTTGAGCTCACCCTTTTCCTTTTTGTTCCATTTTTCTCGTGGAGGTGAGAACATAGCAGGAACTAGTAGAGTACGAGTGATGGTTCTAGAAAGATGTTTTATGGTCCTCACTATTTCGTAAAATAGTGTTTGAATAATTGTAACGAGGACTTATTTGAGTGTGGATATTATCTAGAAGACAATATTTGTATTTAAACTCACGGTATGTGTTGTCGTATTTTGCACGACAATTGTATTATTGAAGTTGTAGTTTGCTTTCTGTACCATGTATTTGTCGACTCAGAATGGGTGTTATATACCTATTTTGGGGGCGTCACACTTAGACTAGACAACTAACAAGTATGCGTAAAAATAAAACTGATATAATACTAATACATATACTTATTAGGATATCAGTTATAAAAATAACGTATAAGTTATAATTATATTATATTTATTATTTTATTTGTTTTATTTATATTATTTAATAAAAAAACTAGAAATCTCAAAAGCCATAAGGCTTGCTTGGCAAAAACTCTTTAAATATTAAAGAATTAATATATTAAGCTTTGTTTGGCAAAACTAAATTAAGCTATTTTAATTTATTTTAATAACTTCTTATAATATAGTTATTTGTCACACTATATTTAATCAAGCTTTCATATTTATTCTAATTACTTTAAATCACAATTAATTAAATAGATCCTTTAATCACAAAACACAATAAAATAATTAATCATTAAATTGAAATATACATATATAATAATCATTTCCTTAATTCATCAATTATTTATTTAACAAATAATTCTCCAAATAAAATTAAATCAATTAAACAAATATTTATTCAACGATAATCACATCCATTAAATATTTATATAAATCAATAAATATTTAATATTACATTTAAAATTCTGGAATGTTACATCATTCCCTCCTTAAAAGGATTCTGTCCTCAGAATCACAATTCAAACAATCAAATCGTCACATTCTTCCCTACTTACAAAGATTTTGTCCCCAGAATCGAATACATAGATTAAACAAATAACTCAGGGTAATTTTTCATCATTTTAGCTTCGAGTTCCCACGTTGCCTCTTCGACATTGTGGTTTCTCCATATCACCTTCACAAAAGGTATAACTTTATTTTTGAGCACTTGTTCTTTCACGTCGACTATCTGGATAGGAGTCTCTTCATAAGACAAATCTTTATCGAATTGCAATGGTTCATACTCAATCACGTTCTTGTAATCGGGTTTATACGGTCGTAACACCGAAATGTAAAAAACATTATGAATGTTTTCCAACTCAAGAGGTAGATCTACCGCATAAACCACTTCCCCCACTCTTTGTAGTATCTCAAAAGGTCCAATAAATCTTGGGCTGAGCTTTCCTTTCTTGCCAAAACGAATTTTCCCCTTCCAAGGAGAAACTTTTAGGAAAACGAAATTTTCTACTTCAAATTCGTGATTCTCGCTTATATTGATCTAAGATACTTTTTTTTCATCATCTTGGTCGCTACCAATCTTGTCTTGATGAGTTTGACAACTTCAAAGCAGATTTGTTGTACCGATTCTCGGGTCCTAACAAACATGCGTTCAATCGACTTCATCCCAAAGATAGTGGAGTTCTCGCACTTTCTCGCCGCACAATGCCTCGTAAGGTGGCATGCCGATGCTCGCGTGGTAACTGTTGTTGTAGGCAAATTCTACCAACGATAAATGTTCATCCCAGCTTCCTTTGAAATCCATGATGCATGCTCTCAACATATCTTCCAACGTTTGGATTTTTCGTTCTCTTTGCCCATCGGTTTGCGGATGGTATGCTGTACTCATTCGCAATTGTGTTCCCATACGTTCTTGTAGTCTCTTCCAGAAGTTTGGTGTGAACCGTGGATCTCTGTCTGATACAATTGACACTGGAAATCCATGTCTTGACACGATCTCTTTAACATATAGTTTCACTAACTGATCAAGATTAAATATAATTTTTATTGACAAAAAGTGTGCAGATTTTGTTAGTCTGTCCACTATCACCCATATCGCATCGTATCCTTTCTGAGTCATTGGAAGACTTACAACAAAATCCATTGTGATATGCTCCCATTTCCATTCTGGTATTTCCAACGGTTGAAGTAACCCGCTTGGTCTTTGATGTTCACCTTTCACCTTCTGACACGTCAAGCATTTTGCAATGCATTTTGGAACGTCTCTTTTCATATTCGACCACCAAAAATGTCATCGCAAATCTTGATACATCTTTGTACTTCCTGGATGAATCGAATATCTTGTGTTGTGTGCTTCAGTCAAGATTTTATCTCTAATATCTGTTACTGATGGAACCCAGATTTTTCCCTCGAATCGTAGTAGTCCTTCGGTATCAATCGTGTATTTTACATCGCTACCCTCAACCACTTTCTCTTTGATCGTTTCACATTTTTTATCTTGTAGTTTAGCACTTTTCACTTTGTCCACCAAAGTTGGACTAGCATATATCTGGAATAGTCGTTCATCGAATTCCTTTGGAAATTTGATTTCCAACTCTAGCTTTGTCATTGTTGAAATAAGCTCCTCCTGAGTAGTTATCAGCATCAACTTCTCCCGGCCTTTCCTGCTCAAAGCATCTGCAACCACATTCGCTTTGCCCGGGTGATAAAAGATCTCACAATCGTAATCCTTTATCAATTCCATCCATCTTCCTTGACGCATATTCAGGTCCTTCTGTGTGAGAATATACTTTCGACCTTTTTAGGGTCTGTAGATTTCACATTTCTCTCCATAGAGATAGTGTCTCCATATCTTGAGAGCAAATACTACTGCAGCCAATTCCAAATCATGAGTTGGATAACCTTTCTTATAATCCTTCAGTTGTCTTGATGCATACGCAATAACTTTGTTGTTTTGCATAAGAACACAACCCAATCCATTATGTGAAGCATCACTATACACCACAAAGTTACCTGTACTATCTGGTAATGACAATACAGGTGCCATGCTTAATTTCTTCTTCAAATACTGTAAACTTTCTTCACATTTCTCCGTCCCAACAAATTTCACAGTTTTCCTGGTCAAATTCGTTAATGGAGTGGCTATCTTAGAAAAATCTTGAATAAATCGTCTGTAATAACTGGCTAGTCACAAGAAACTCCTCACTTCCGACGGTGTTCTTGGTTGTTCCCAATTTATTACAGCTTCAACGTTTGATGGATCCACTGAAATCCCATCTTTGTCAATCACGTGCCCAAGAAATTGCACACGATCTAGCCAAAATTCACACTTAGAGAATTTCGCGTACAACTTTTCCTTTCTTAGTGTTTCCAATGTCAAACGTAAGTGTTCCACGTGTTCTTCTTGAGTTTTGGAATACACCAGAATGTCGTCGATGAATACCACTACAAACTTTTCTAAGAATGGTATAAACATCCTATTCATCAAATCCATGAATGCAGCAGGTGCATAGGTTAAACCAAAATACATCACCAGAAACTCGTAATGTCCATACCGAGTTTTGAATGCCGTTTGAGGTATATCCTCCTTCCTCACTTTCAACTGGTGATACCCACTTCTCAAATCTATTTTCGAGAAGTATTTAGCACCCTTCAACTGATCAAACAAGTTATCTATTCTTAGTAATGATATTTGTTTTTAATAGTGACTTTGTTTAATTCTCTATAATCAATGCAAAGACGCATTGACCCCTCCTTCTTCACGAATAACACTGGCGCTCCCCACGGTGATACGCTTGGTTGAATATACTTCTTGTCTAACAATTCTTGAAACTGTACCATCAGTTCCTTCATTTCTACTGGAGCCATTCTGTATGGGGCCTTTGATATCGGTGTTGTTCCCGACACTAAGTCGATCACGAACTCGATTTCTCTGTCAGGCGGAAGTCCTAGCAAATCTTCTAGAAACATAACCTCAAATTCTGTGATGCCCCCAAAATAGGTATACATCACCCATCTTGAGTCGCCAAATACATGGTACAGAATTCAAATACAAACTTAATTATACAACAGTCGTGTAAAATATGACTAAAAATATGATGTAAGTTTTAATACAAATATTGTCATCTAGACAATATACAAACTCAATGGGGTCCTCATTACATTTATTATCACACTATTTCACATAATAGTGAGGACTACTAATGCACCATCTAGGACCATCACTCTGTTCCCCGACTAGTCCCTGCTACATTCTCATTTCCTGAAGAGAATAATGAAAGTAATAGGGTGACCTCAACTAGCCTAGTAAGAAATATTATGACTAAGATAAAATAGAATAAATTATCATTAGCCTTCAACAATGTTAAACTGATAAAATATAACAAACATCAAGTTTAACTGCAACGGAACAAGCAATCCATTAGAAGAGTCAAGTAGAACATAATGTCTAATATCTCATCTAGATTAAAAGTCCATCGTTGATATTTTATTCCTGTAATACTCATCAACATTTCTTTGTTATACTCAAGACAAATAGAACTTTCATCACTTGTCTTCACCTGAACCACCAAAGATGTTAGTTAAATTCACAATTCATATTTATAATAATGTGAATTAACAGTTCTTTCTTGCCAAAAAATGCTTAATAGAACATTTACTCAATATCCTTACCCCAAAGGATGAAGATATTCAAATGTAATAACAATGATCATACCAATCAGTTGTCTATCTTTGCACTACAGGCCAAAGATATTCAACTATAAAACTAATGGTCATGATCATACCAATCAATTGCCTGTCAGTGCACTACGGCCAAAGACATTCAACTGTTAACTAATGGTCATGATCCTGCCAATCACATCATTGAATTATCCATGCCCTACGGCCAAGGATATTCTTTAGTATCACTAGTGGTCATGATCATGTCATACACCTGTCCATCTTTGCACTACGGGTCAAAGCTATCAAACAACAGATCATCTTTGCACTACAGGCCAAAGATATTCAACAACATATCATCTTTGCACTACAGGCCAAAGACATACAACTGTAAAACCTATTACCAACAGTATAATAAAGAATGGAATAATAAAAGAATTTCACCATGTATCCAGTAATTCGCATAGACATGTTATTCCAACATAATAATAAAGAATGGAATAATAAAAGAATTTCACCATGTATGCAGTACTTCGCATAGACATGTTATTCTAACATAATAATAAAGAATGGAATAACAGAAGAATTTCACCATGCGTGCGTAATTCGCACAGACAGGTTATTCAAACAGAATAATAAATAATGGAACCAGGTCCGGCGTAAACGCACAGACAGGATATTCTGACAGAATAATAAATAATGGAACCAGGTCCGGCGTAAAAGCACAGACAGGATATTCCGACAAAATAATAAAGAACAGAATATTAGAAGAATTTCACCATGTATGCGGTACTTCGCATAAACAAGTTATTCTAACATAATAATAAAGAATGGAATAACAGAAGAATTTCACCAAGTATAGGGTATCCCGCGTATACAGGTTATTCCAACATAATAATAAAGAATGGAATAACAGAAGTTCTCTTCATGAATAAGAAAGAAATAATATCGCTTACGAGTACAACAGATAATATCCTTTACGAGTACAACAAATAATATCCCCTACCTTTGAAAGAAAAGTATTCCGACTGGTAGGACGAGGATATACTCAAATAAAACTTGTACTACGCTCAAAGCTTTTTTAAACTCTAAAGAAATATGCTCAAGATTATAGAAGAAGAACTCTCTCTAGAGTTTCAGTGAATTCTTAAGAAATAATGAATGAATGAGCTTATATTTATAGAAAAATGGACTGCATAGTAACTAACTCATGAACGGTCCAGATTTATTTACTTTAATCTGACGGTCCATATTTAAAGCAAAATCTTTTAAATAAAATATAATATATTCTATTTATAATCTAATAAAATGAATAACTTTATAAAAGATTTTACTATACAAACACTATGCATAATAAAATATAATATATTCTAATTATTGTCTAATAAAATAGATAACTTTATAAAAGTATTCTATTTTTTATATAAAAAGATTTTTATGCAAAAATACTATGTAGACACTATGCAATACTATGCATAATAGAATATAATATATTCTATATATAGAATAACTTTATAAAAGTATTTTGTTTTATATAAAAAGTTTTTACATTTTATTACATTAATAATACCAATAAAACAAAACCGAGTGACTTATCACGTAAGCATCAATAATCAATACCGTATGCTACTTATGGAACCACGCCAGACATCTTGTACTTTTACTACCGAAAGTAGTTCAACAAGATAATAAAGAAAACTTTCGCCGTTATTTTCATAAAAATATTTTTGTCGTTTTCTCAATCAAACAATAATTCCGTTGCGGGGTCCACCAATGATTGTACCGTCATACGGATATTCCCCGACAAAAAGAATATTCTCCGACCAAACGAATATTATTCAACAACTTGCATACTTTTCAAAATATATAAATACTACCCACAACTATAACATTATCTCAAATCCACACCATAATATTCAAAAAACTATTTCGAGAAAATTAAATATTTATTCATAAAATCTGGGGTCTCACAATCTCCCCTCCTAATGGAATTTCGCCCTCAAAATTTACGTACGTACCTGGTATACCAAAGAGGTGAGGATACCTTGACTTCAATTCAGATTCTAATTCTTGAGGTATAACCTTTGAGTGTTGAATACGATCCAAGATTTTAACACGTATCTCCTCATACGTTAAATCTTCTGCTATATCGTTTAGTTCTAATTTAATAATGTGGTTCGGGTCGTCCACATATTTACGTAACATCGATACGAAAAAAAAATGTTCTGAACATGCAACATACTTGGCGGTAAAACGAGTCTATAGGCCACAGTTCCTACTTCATCGAGGATTTCAAATGGGCCAATTAAATCGAGGGTTGAGATTTCCTCTCTTCGTCGATTCTTGCTTCTAGAATAACGCCCTCTTGAACCTTTTTCTTCACATTCATCAGCTCCGGGTGTGTAGCTTGAATGACTTTAATGTTATCGATTAAAGTTAATTCTACTCTTATATTCGTTATCTTCACGTGGGTTCGTATATTCGCACTTGTAACCGCATACAATCTTCTACTCAACGCGTCAGCTACCACGTTATCGATAGTACGTCACATTGATAACTATCAACTTGCCATCGTCATTCACGACGTCGCCTATAGAAAATCTGGCTTCAGTGCATTACACACAAGGAAGTCAATAACGAAAGGACCGGGGATCTTTACTTATGGCTTTATATGACAATGATTGACTTTAGGGGTTTGGTTGCTTGAATTCGCATAACAGGTTGGTTAGGAATATGACAGCTAACAACCTTACGAAAAACATGATGGGTAGTTAACAAATCGATTCCTAAAATTGCATCAAATGCAAGTATTTTCCAAGAGATAAGATTGGCACGTAACGTGAAAGTGTCAATTTGAATTAAACAAGATTTATAAATATTGGAGGTAACGAAGGTTTCTACTATCGAAGTTTCAACCAATAAGTCAAAGTCTAATTTCTCCAAAGTTAAATTTAAGCGTTGGTATAAGCAAGAGAGATAAAAGAATGGGTAGAACCCCAGATCCGATAAGGTATAGACTTCGCAAGAATTTATAATTAACTAACCTGTGCTAACTTCGTTCGGGTCACTCGCTTTTTTTTTAGAAGTTACAAAAAATGCTCTTCCTGAAACCACCGACTTTGTTTTGTCCATATCCGCCTTTGGTACCACCGCCCCAGCTGGACTTGACTTCACAATACGATAAAATTGATCTAAATGATATTCTCTTCTTGAAAATTCCACTTCTATTATCTTGGCCATGATTACCACCGAAGTGGTTACCATTCTTGCCATGATAATTTCCCCCACGATGGTTATCATTGTTCTGATGGCCGATGCCACTGGTATGATTATTATCGTGTTGTTGGTCGTTACCTTTTGGTTGAGCTGACTCAACGGTCTCATGTGCTTCATTGCTTATCTCAGCATTTTCATATGCCATTTTCAAACATTGTCACAAAACAAGGGTTAATTAACATATAACATATTATCCCTATACTATGACCGACCAATTAAATACCAAATAAACTTAGGTAGGTCATACTAGCGAAGGAATTCCCCATCTCTCCCCTCCTAGTTCTTGTCTCACATCTCAGCCAGGGATCATATCCCTAAACTTTGATACCAACTGTGACGCCCCCAAAATAGGTATACATCACCCATCTTGAGTCGCCAAATACATGGTATAGAATTCAAATACAAACTTAATTATACAACAGTCGTGTAAAATATAACTAAACATATGCTGTGAGTTTTAATAAAAATATTGTCATCTAGACAATATACAAACTCAATGGGGTCCTCATTACATTTATTATCACACTATTTCATAGAATAGTGAGGACTACTGATGCACCATCTACGACCATGACTCTGTTCCTTGACTAGTCCCTGCTACGTTCTCATTTCCTGAAGAGAATAATGAAAGTAAAAGGGTGAGCTCAACTAGCCCAGTAAGAAATATTATGACTAAGATAATGCATAATAAATTATCATTAGCCTTCAACAATATTAAAGTGATAAAATATAACAAACATCTAGTTTAACTGCAGCGGAACAAGCAATCCATTAGAAGAGTCAAGTAGAACATAATGTCTAATATCTCATCTAGATTAAAAGTCCATCGTTGATATTTTATTCCCGTAATACTCATCAACATTTCTTTGTTATACTCAAGACAAATAGAACTTTCATCACTTTTCTTCACCTAAACCACCAAAGATGTTAGTTAAATTCACAATTCATATTTAAAATAATGTGAATTAACAGTTCTTTCTTGCCAAAAAATGCTTAATAGAACGTTTACTCAATATCCTTACCCCAAAGGCTGAAGATATTCAAATGTAATAACAATGATCATACCAATCATTTGTCTATCTTTGCACTACGGGCCAAACATAATCAACTATAAAACCAATGGTCATGATCATACCAATCAATTGCCTGTCAGTGCACTACGGCCAAAGACATTCAACTGTTAACTAATGGTCATGATCCTGCCAATCACATCATTGAATTATCCACGCCCTACGGCCAAGGATATTCGTTAGTATCACTAGTGGTCATGATCATGTCATACACCTGTCCATCTTCGTACTACGGGTCAAAGCTATCAAACAATCGATCATCTTTCAACTACAGGCAAAATATATTCAACAACATATAATCATTGCACTACAGGCCAAAGACATAAAAATGTAAAACCAATAACCAACAGTATAATAAAAAATGGAATAATAAAAGAATTTCACCATGTATGCAGTACTTCGCATAGACATGTTATTCCAACATAATAATAAAGAATGAAATAATAGAAGAATTTCACCAAGTATAGGGTATCCCGCGTATACAGGTTATTCCAACATAATAATAAAGAATGGAATAACAGAAGTTCTCTTCATGGATAAGAAAGAAATAATACCTCTTACGAGTACAACAAATAATATCCCTTACGAGTACAACAAATAATATCCCCTACCTTTGAAAGAAAAGTATTCCGACTGGTAGGGCGAGGATATACTCGAAGAAAACTTGTACTACGCTCAAAGCTTTCTTAAACTCTAAAGAAATACGCTCAAGATTATAGAAGAAGAACTCTCTCTATAGTTTCTCTTTCTGGAGTTTCAGTGAATTCTTAAGAAATAATGAATGAATAAGCTTCTATTTATAGAAGAATGGACTGCATAATAACTAACTCATGAACGGCCCAGATTGATTTACTTTAATCTGACGGTCCATATTTAAAGCAAAATCTTTTAAATAAAATATAATATATTCTATTTATAATCTAATAAAATGAATAACTTTATAAAAGATTTTACTATGTAAACACTATGCAGGCACTATGAAAACACTATGCATAATAAAATATAATATATTCTAATTATTGTCTAATAAAATAGACAACTTTATAAAAGTATTTTGTTTTATATAAAAAGATTTTACTATGCAAAATACTATGCAGACACTATGCAACACTATGCATAATAGAATATAATATATTCTATTTATAAAATAACTTTATAAAAGTATTTTGTTTTATATAAAAGATTTTACAGATTATTACATTAATAATACCAACAAAATGAGTGACTTATCACGTAAGCATCAATAATCAATCTGGCGCGTGCTACTACTATGCAACCACGCCAGACATCGTTTACTTTTACTACCGAGTAGTTCAACAGTATTAACGGTAAAACTTCCGCCAATATTTTCATAAAATATTTTTGTCATTTTCTCAATCCGACAATAATTCCGTTGCGGGGTCCACCAATGATTGTACCATCATACGGATATTCCTCGACAAAAAGAATATTCCCCGACCAATCGAATATTATACAACAACTTGCATACTTTTCAAAATTTATAAATACTACCCACAACTATAACATTATCTCAAATCCACACCATAATATTCAAAAAATTATTTCGATAAAATTAAATATTTATTCATAAAATATGGGGTCTCAAAAATTCCTTCACCACTGGTATCTCTTCCAGTTTCATATTTTTCTTCTGAGTATCAACTATTTAAGCTAAATAGCCCACACTGCCTTGACTCAACAATTTCTTGGCATGCATAATCGTCAGACATTTCATTTGTCTAGGCGACTTCCTACCATAAAATACTACCTTTGACGGGGTCATAAGGTTTACACACTTCTTTTGGCAATCAATCTGCTACATATTTGAACAGCCAATCCATTCCCAAAATAACATCAAACTCTCCAAGTCTAATCGGAATCAAATCTACCATCAAGATAGTCTCTTTAATGTTCACCCTACAGTTCTTGTATACGAATCTAACAGGGATTACCTCCTTATTCGTAATTTCTATGTTCAAAAGAAAAATTTAGTTCTTCTCTAGGCAATTCTAACCTCTTAGCAAATTCATCAGAGATAAATGAGCAAGTAGCACCCGAATCAAATAATACATAAGCATTTATATCATTGATTGGGATAATACCTGACACCACATCTTTTGATTGAACAACATCTTGCACAGTTATGTTGAAGGTTCTAGCTGTGGGTTTTTTTGATGATGTACCTCCACTGTTACCTCCATTGCTTCTGGTTGTGAAGGAACTTATATGAAATTTTCATATATTCTCATAAAAAGATGGTATGATAATAAGAAGCAAGGATGGTGGTTAAAAGATTGAAGCCATAGGAAATCATGAGAAAAGAAGTCATAAGTTATGAGAAATGAAAATAAAAGTAATTGATATTTTTATAAGTCATAAATTCACAATGAACTAGTAATAACTTATCATGTTTATAAGTTAACGAAGAATGTATGTCAAGATGATACTATAATGGATTGAATCCAAGTGAAATGGTTTAAAAATCTCAAGTAACGATGTTTCGCCGGAATTCACAAGATTAGACGACGATCGTCGAATTCGTGAAATTCTCGGAATGGAAGTAAAATTTTGATATTGAGCTTGGAAATATTGGTTTTCAATGGAGACAAGTAATATTTGTCATTATAGAGTTGCGGACTCAAAAATGGCTGAATTTCAACTTAGAACGAAGAAACAAGCGTTGAACGTTCACGAACGTTTATCGTTTTTGTTAAAAATGGACTAATAGGTGGAATTTTAGCAAATGAAGTCGAATAGATAAAATTCTTACTTGACCAAGTAGAGTACGTGATTTGTGAACCGTAGGCTCTTGAATGAACCAATTCGGACTTATAACGAAGAAGTTACGAAGCCGGGAATCTCACTAAAAGAAAATTACGTAAAAATTTTTCTAGTCTTTGAAACCTTTCAGCCTTGTGGCGCTTGATCAAAAGTAAAGTCGCGTCGCAGTAGCGTAAATTGAGCTTCAGACTTGACGGAGACTCACGCCACAGCGTGACTTTTAACACAAGGACTCACGCCATAGCACCGAGTCCGGTCTCCAAGCCTTAATAGCGCGGCAGCAGTATGCACCTGAAAGTCTGATAATAGCCGTGCCATGGCCAACCCTAAAACTTCGACAATGAAAAATGTTTACAAGTAGGAGATGAAGGGAAATTGGTTAGTAACGAACTAAGGGACTTAATCAAACATTATTAAGTTATAATTAAACCCCAAGTATAATCACTTAGGGTTAAAGAAAGTCAATTAAAGATGAACGTGAACTATACGTATTAAGTACACATAACCAATGACGATCGAGTTTCGATTAATAACGTAAGGACGTTAATAAGACGTAAGGAAAGATGATTAACTCGAACCGAGTTGTATTAATGAAATAAATTTCACTTAAGTGTTATAAGAGAACGAAGTTGGTAAGGACGATGTAGAAGAATGACAAAAAGCCGGAACCAATAAATAACAAATCTAATACGGGATTAGATTGAGAAGAAGGGTAAGATTCTTTAGGAACCAAGTATGTTCATTCATGACCTAATGAGGTATGTTATGTGATTATGTGTTGTAGAGACTGTAAAGACTCAAAGGAAACATAATTATTCGGTAGCAGACGCTGAAGGCAAGTTTTTCTTAAACCCTTGTCTAACCTTCGTGTTAGTCAGGTTTTCAAATGATTCAAGTTAAGAGATGCATGTATTGTTTTAAAGAAAGAGACGATGCCCGTTTTAACTCAGCTAGACTAATCTTGAAAAGTCGATTGGTTTGTTTACAAGTCTTTCAATATAGAATTGCTAAACGTTATCCTATGCTAATTCTTTGGTACGGGTTCAAGGTAAGCCTGAATATGTATAAACAAATATATTTTCATCGATTATTCGATGGGCACGTGAGGTTGCCACAACTTAAATGTATACACGTTTAATGGATGTAGTGTTGATCAACATAGGGTACTATAGGCTGATAACCTAGATGTACTCGTAAGCTTTGCCAGACTTACGGACTTCGTGTCGGGTTGTCCTTTTCAAAGAAACTATAAGATGTTCACGTCTTGAACTAGAATTGATGATTTACGGAATATTGTTATTGCAAAAAGTTTTGAAGGAAACGGAAAGCTTTTTTGAATTGTTGATAGTACTTCGTAACTATCATCAAGTTATTGAAGATATACAATTCCCATGTTTTAAGCATGCTTTTAAAAATGAAATTATTGTACTTGTTGAGCTTGTTATGCTCACACTTGCTTGAACCATATGATTGCAGCTTAGACGATATGACCAAAGGATTTGACAAGGATAAAGTGAAGGCTAAAGTGAACTTGTAGCGTACCTATGTAATAGTATAGGTTTGTAATGATAATATTTGATATTATGACAAGAACAAATGTAACGGTTATAAAGAACCTGGGGAATGGTAGTATTGTTTTGGAATATATATAAGACAAATTCGTTCTTTTGAGGCTTTTTCAATTGAATGTTTATGTGAAGCTGTAGCTTAGTGGAGCACCATACATCGGGTTGAAAGAGACCCAGATTTGGGGGCGTCACAGTTGGTATCAAAGCACTAGGTTATAAAACTTAAGTGGGGAAGAACCTTAGGCTCATAATCTGGTTAAGGAAGAGAAGTCCGAAGGAAGAAAAAAAAACTTGAGTTTTACTTTAGTTGGATGAGTCAATAAGGTATTGAGAAAACTCAGTATCAAAAGATTTAAAAGATGGAAAGTAACCCTAAATAAATTAAATGTGAATTGTGCTTATACTATTGTGTGTTATGTACAAATCAACATATGTGTTATTGTAGGATGTCGATCGATAGTTTGATGTATAGAGATATACATGCGGTGAGTGAAGAGCTTGTGAACCAAGTAGAGCCTGTACCTATGCCAGTGGGGAAGGTACCATTAGTTATTCTAGAGGAGTCGGAGGCAGAGGAGTACTTTTCTGAGGAAGACTACTCCGCGGGAGAGATGGATATAGCATCATATCTTAGTATGATGAATGATGGAGGAGGAAAGAGAGGTAACATCGATTACTACGGTGGTACCTACATTGGAGTCATCACCTCTAGATCTGATGGAAGCATTGTATCTGGCGGCGGCAACGACAGAATGAATGTGTAAACTTTTCTTTTTCTCTGGTACAATTGTGCGAGAATAGAGTGAAGAGATTAGTTATCTCCATGAAGATAAGATGTCTGCTGAGAAGTATATTTTGAGTTAGAAGCACGATAAGCGGTGCTTATGGCGAGCATGCTAGGAATTATAAAGCGAGTAGATGAGATTCGTGAGAGCTGGGGAGAAGGACGAAGGAAGATATACGGATGTCTTACATCCATGAGAGTGCACATAAGGATTTCAAAGTGAAGGTTGCTTGTTATTCCATTGAGTCGGGGACAAACCCATCATATGATTAGTCGGGATCTTGTAGCAATGATTGCGAATGAGAAACACGAGGATCTTTGTTATGCATTATTAGAAGTCTAGAGTTATAAATATGTGTGTAGTGACGTAAAACCCTCTTTTTAAAGGGTAGTCTTTTGTAAATCAACTTTTGTGAAGTTGATTCGGGATAGAAAATGTAATAGCTTTTATCTATGAAAACAAATTGTAAATAGTTTCAAACTATGAAGAAGCATATGAATATAATGAAGTTTTCATGGAAATGATTTGTTATGATGCGATTTGGTATGTGGCAATTAATAAAGAAGTAAGTAAATAGATAATAATGAAATTTTATTTAATCTAAAAATGTCGCTAGGGAGAAGATAATGTATTAAGAAAGTGGAATCACATAATGATAATTAATGGGGTCAAAATAACCCTATGTAAGAGTTCGTTAAGTTATTAACGACTGCATTTACCCAAACCGGGGGTTAGAGTACCCGCGAAACATAAGGTAGCTAGAACGATTACCTTTAAAGAGTTTAAAAGCATGGGTCCGTCGGAGTTCAAAGGAACAACGGACCCAATCGAGGCCCATACCGGGGTAAAAGAAATAGAGAAGGCGTTTGTTATTACAAGCGTAGGTGAGATGCAGAAGTTTTCTTTTGTGACTTACGAGGAAGAGTGAAGCCAACTTTTGGTAAAAGGCTCACCGGGGTGGGGGTTAGAAACGACAGATGAGGTAACGTGGAAACAATTCAAGAAGGTTTTCTTTCAGAATTATTTCTCTACAAATATGTGAGGGAGGATAGAGATTGAATTCTTAGAACTTAAGCAAAGGGATATGATATTTCCCGATCTGTGACCAAATTCAAATGAATTGGCAAGGTTTGTTTCACATCAAGTGGACACGGAGGAGGTGAAGGCTCGTAGGTTAGGGCGAGGCTGAAACCCTAGCTCTATAGTGGGATTTTGGTGATCTAGAGTGTTTTTCATATGGGATCATTCGGAGAAGGTGATTATAGCATAAGGTGATAGTGAGTTGTAAACTCAATACCACAAAGAGGAAAATATGAGAAGAGAGAGGGAGGAACCAAGGTAGAGAATGGTAGTGGCGGTATGCCAAAGAGACATAAATTTTAACTTTGAGAATCTTGAAGTGGGATGAGGGATCTAAGTGAAGGATCGAGTGTGTAAGACATATGGAAAGACTTATCTAAGAGTGCATATGGAAGGGATTATAAATACCTTTAAAACATTAAGATAGAGGATGAGGGATTAATTTTCGTTAATTATATTCGTGGAAATGGTTTCATGAATAATAGAAGTAAGCAAGTATCGGTAGATAAGTTCTGTTTAATGTCGAGAGGTTTTGAGGAAATTCTCGATATGAATGGGTTGATTAACCATAGAACTATAATAAATTGTTATAAGTGTGAACCTTTAGTTTTCTCAAAAAAAAATCTAAGGTAGTAATTTACAGTAATAAAATACCGCGACATTATTATTAATCGAACCATGGCCTTGAAGTTAGGTTGGTGTTAAGGAAGAGGAGGAGTCGTTACGGTTGCGTATCTACTATCGTAGGAGGAATAAGTTAGCAGTTAATAATAAATACTCATGGCCCAGGATCGATGATCTATTTGGTCAGTTGAGAGGGGCAAAGAATTTTTCCAAGGATAGATTTGTGTACGGGGTATAGTCGGTTGGAAGTAAGAAAGAAAGAGGAGGTACCATTAGCGTCATAGGATTTAAGAGAAAGGTTAATTGCGGAACCTGTATTGTCTTTATCAGATGATATAGGGAATTTTATAGTGTATCTCGATGTTCGCATAGATGACATGATTGCGTGCTCTTATAGCATGGCAATGTCATTGTGTATGCATCACGCCAGTTAGAGGATTATGAGGAGGTCTATCCTACTTATGATCTAGAATTGGCGGTTGTAGTTTTGAAGATAGTAATTATACGGGGAGAAAAGTGAGATATACAAGGACTCTAAGAAGTGCGAGATATATCTCCACACAAGGAGTTGAAATAGTAGAGAGAAGGTGAGATATCTTATATCATTCAAGGAAGGTAAGCGTGAAAGCGAAGCAGCGTTAAGTAGGAAGGTAAGGAAAACTATCGATGTTAACGACTCGAGAATGAGTTAATAATAACGGAGATGGGTGGGAGTGGAGTTAGAATTTAAATTACAGAATGAAATGATAGAAATGTTATTCAAAACATAGACTCAATCCACAATAATGGACCGAGTCAATTAAGTACAATTAGGTAACGAGGAGTACAAGTGAATGAAGAAGATGATGCAGGATAAGTAGAAGACTAAGTATAGTCTTATTTTGAGGGAGGAATTTGAGTTCCATATAAGTCCGAGTTAAAAGGATAACTGAGATGATATAAAGATAGCGAAATGTGTTAGTAAGTGTTTAACTTACAACTCAAATTGTTAACAGGAAGTGATAAGTCATGTGTGAAAAGATAATACCTTCGATGAAGGTGAAATGGAAGAACACTAATGTCGAAGAAGCATTGTGGGAACTCGAGATTAAAATAAAGGAAAATTATCCTCTTTGGTGTAGGTATTATTAGCGAGATTCTGGGGACAGAATCCTTATAAGGAGGGAAGAATGTAACTCCCGAGAAAATCAGATTTTTTGAGAATTAAATTTTTATTTTTATTAAATTAATTTAATTGATTATTTATGGAGCAAGCTAATCAAACGCCGTTCTCTGACCTAGAAATGTCAGAATATCGTAGGATTTTGGCTACGTGGTAGAATTAAATTGTTTGAATTTCCAAGACGAAAATATAAGTTTTCCGAGAAATTTTTCCGAAAAACATTATTCACGCATTTCTGTTCGGGAATTATTTTTGAACTTTCGAGAAATACGCAACGATAGAATATCGAGGTGAGATGGAATATGTAATAATATTTCAGTTATGGAAAATGTAATATTTCGCCTGTGGACTTAAAGCCTAACGTTTAAGGAAAATGATTTACGAGAAGGAAAGGAAATGTGATTAATGAATTAAGCGATGATTGTATAATACGTAGGTATTTATGCGAGGTAAAGAATCTGAATACTATATGAGGTATTATCTGAGTACGTATGAATAATGGTATGTCATATATGTGGAATTAGTATACGAGTTAGAATACGAGAATTATACATATAATATATGTTATAAGGCTTTAAGCCAAAAGAAAGGAATTGGTAGGATTTGTTAAGTATTATGTGAGCCCAAGTATTGGATGGTTAAGTCCAATGTGAGTTTATTAATGCAAGCCCGATGTTTGTTTAATGACAAGCCCAAAGCAATTTAATGCAAGCCCAAATGATTAGGTTAAGTTAATTAAGTTAAAAGCCCAAGCTATAATTCAATAAGTTAAGGGATGGTTTAAAACCATGGGGAAAACCATGGATAGTCCAAAGTGGTAGACAAGAAATTGATGTGATAATCAAGTAAACTTAAAGGCTAAGTTAGTGTGCTGATCACACAAAGTGCATATATGTGATTAGAAAGAATACTTAATGATTAAGTAAGTGTGATGATCAAGTGTTGTGGGGAGCAAGATAACTTAATGTCTAAGTGATTTGGTGGCCAAGTATTTTGTGTGGAGGCCAAGTTTACTTAAGGGCAAAGCAATGAATAGTAAGGAGGTGATTAAGGAGGTGGAGTGGCTTTATGTTCCTTATACCCTCATCTAGGAATTTCTATAAATAGGGAGCTTGTGCATTCATTTGGAGGTTGATTCATTTCATACCACTTATGAGTTGAGAGCTTATTTGGTTGAGAGAATAAGTTAGCATAAGTTAGTCTTTCATTTTTCACATAAGCAAGAAGGAAGAAGAAGAGTTAGCAAGAAGAAGATCAAAGCTTAGTCAAAGTGCTCATTAAGGGTAAGCCATCTTGAACCATGATTCTCTTTCTCTTCC
Source organism: Panax quinquefolius (assembly GCA_020205615.1). Taxonomy (NCBI): domain Eukaryota; kingdom Viridiplantae; phylum Streptophyta; class Magnoliopsida; order Apiales; family Araliaceae; genus Panax; species Panax quinquefolius. Next base: position 70,304,490 of record CM035167.1, on the reverse strand, counting down.
ATAGATAGAGAAGGGGGTATTGGTAGAACTAATATGCTAAGGAATGATAAATCAAAGGCTTAAGTTTTAATAAAAGTAGTATATCGTAATGAATAAGAAATCAAACCAAGAATAAGTTATGAATTCATAAGGAACTTATATGAACTTTTCATATGTTCTCTTAAAAAGATGGTATGATAATAAGAAGCAAGGATGGTGGTTAAAAGATTGAAGCCATAGGAAATCATGAGAAAAGAAGTCATAAGTTATGAGAAATGAAAATATACGTAATTGATATTTTTATAAGTCATAAATTCACAATGAACTAGTAATAAATTATCATGTTTATAAGTTAACGAAACATGTATGTCAAGATAATAGTATAATGGATTGAATCCAAGTGAAATGGTTTAAAAATCTCAAGTAATGATGTTTCATCGGAATTCACACGATTAGACGACGATCGTCGAATTCGTGAAATTCTCAGAATGGAAGTTGAATTTTGATATTGAGCTTGGAAACATTGGTTTTCAATGGAGACAAGTCATATTTGTCATTATAGAGTTGCGGACTCAAAAATTTCCGGATTCCGTCTTAGAACGAAGAAACGAGCATTGAACATTCACGAACGTTTATCGTTTTCGTTAAAAATGGACTAATAGGTGGAATTTTAGCAAATGAAGTCGAATAGATAAAATTCTTTCTTGACCACGTAGAGTACGTGATTTGTTAACCGTAGGCTCTTGAACGAATCAATTCAGACTTATAACGAAGAAATTACGAAGCCAGGAATCTCACTAAAAGAAAATTCTATAAAAATTTTACGGTCTTTGAAAGCATCGTGCCTTGCATGGCCTCGATCAAAGCAAAAAAAAATCAGCGTCATAGCCAAAGTGAGCCGACACGGAGACTCACGTCATGTCACGACCTTTAACACGAGGGACTTGCGCCATAAAGACCGAGTCCGATCTCAAGCCCTAATAGGTGGCGTGCGTAGCAAGCACAAAGTAAAGTCTGATAGCAAACACCATGGCCTTGACCCTAAAACTTCGACAATGAAAAATATTTACAAGTAGGAGATGAAGGGAAATTGGTTAGTAACAAACTAAGGGACTTAATCAAACGTTATTAAGTTATAATTAAACCCTAAGTATGATCACTTAGGGTTAAAGAAAGTCAATTAAAGATGAACATGAACTATACGTAATAAGTACACATATCCAATGGCGATCGAGTTTTGATTAATAACGTAAGGACGTTAATAAGCCGTATGGAAAGATTATTAACTCGAACCGAGTTGTATTAATGAAATAAATTTCACTTAAGTGTTATAAGAGAACGAAGTTGTTAAGGACGATGTAAAAGAATGATGGAAAGCCGGAACCAATAAATAACAAATCTAATATGGGATTAGATTGAGAAGAAGGGTAAGATTCTTTAGGAACCAAGTATGTTCATTCATGACCTAATGAGGTATGTTATGTGATTATGTGTTGTAGAGACTGTAAAGACTCAAAGGAAACGTAATTATTCAGTAGTAGACGCTGAAGGCAAGTTTTTCTTAAACCCTTGTCTAACCTTCGTGTTAGTAAGGTTTTCAAATGATTCAAGTTATGAGATGCATGTATTGTTTTAAAGAAAGAGTCGATGCCCGTTTTAACTCAGCTAGACTAATCTTGATAAGTTGATTGGTTTGTTTACAAGTCTTTCAATATAGAATCGCTAAACGCTATCCTATGCCAATTCTTTGGTACGGATTCAAGGTAAGCCTGAATATGTATAAACAAATATATTTTCATCGATTATTCGATGGGCACGTGAGGTTGCCACAACTTAAATGTATACACGTTTAATGAATGTAGTGTTGATCAACATAGGGTACTATAGGCTGATCACCTAGATGTACTCGTAAGCTATGCCAGACTTACGGACTTCGTGTCGGGTTGTCCCTATCAAAGAAACTATAAGATGTTCACGTCTTGAACTAGAATTGATGATTTACGGAATATTGTTATTGCAAAACGTTTTGAAGGAAAAGGAAAGCTTTTTTGAATTGTTGATAGTACTTCGTAACTATCATCAAGTTATTGAAGATATACAATTCCCATGTTTCAAGCATGCTTTTAAAAATGAAATTATTGTACTTGCTGAGCTTGTTATGCTCACACTTGCTTGAACCATATGATTGAAGCTTAGACGATATGACCAAAGGATTTGACAAGGATAAAGTGAAGGCTAAAGTGAACTTGTAGCGTGCCTATGTAATAGTATAGGTTTGTAATGATAATATTTGATATTATGACAAGAACGAATATAACGGTTATAAAGAACCTGGGGAATGATAGTATTATTTTGGAATATATATAAGACAGATTCGTTCTTTTGAGGCTTTTTTAATTGAATGTTTGTGTGAACTGTAGCACCGTGGAGCACCATCTGTCGGGTTGAAAGAGACCCGGATTTGGGGGCGTCACAAAAGCAAGTACCTAGATGCTTATTGGAGAATAAGTTTACTGAACGTGGCTCGCTAAGGAATACCTAATGGAGTTTTACTTGTCTGTCAATAGGAATTCCTGAAGTGATAGTAGTATAAGTGATCCTTGAAAGTAGTATGCATATAAGCCGATCATGTATGATGATAAAACATATACTTTGTAAACAGTCTTATTTATTTATTAATAAAAGTATTTATTTACTAAATGCATTTTATTATCTACATGGTGCTATTTTAATAATATGTGATAAACCCATAGTTTTAATCAATACTTTTTAAATAATGATGATATTATGCTAATGAGATCTTAATTATTAGATAGCTTAAAAACTAAAATGTTCCCAATCAACGGATTACTAAAAAGGGGATTAGTGAATCTGGATAGATTGGTATATATGTTACTTGCTCATTAGATGAGGATGATTGATCTTATGATCATTTGTGTGGAGATATTAAAGCAAGTATGTAGGTCCATATTGGGGAATAAGTTCACTGAATGGGGCTCGCTAAGGAATACCTAATGGAGTTTTATTTGTCTGTCAATAGATATTCTTGTAGTGATAATAGTACAAGTGATCCTTGGACTTGAGATCATCATAGTATCTTGTGTATAATGAATTATACTTTGACTTATTCCTTAAGACACTTAGGGTATGCTTGGGTGTAATATGTTATATATGGAGATAATGAATGATCAATAAAGAATCTACCACTTCTAGTAAAAAAAGAGAAATGTCTAATGTTATTCAATACATGACAACCCAGGAATCCTTGGCCAAGGTGGAATAAAATTATAAAGGAGTTTCTAATTTGCATTCATTCGGAGTTGTGCATTTAGGAATCGAAATACATATAATTAAATAAAATAAGGCTTGACAGTAATTTCATGTCTTATATTTAACTGAGACGTTGTATGGTGGAAGGATTGATTTGTACAGAAATTTTTTACTAAAAGGTTCTTTTATGATTAATGTTAAAATCTATATTCTCTGGAAAGTCGTTGATCGCAAAGGAGGCTTATCCGTATTGTAGAATAAATATTATTTATTTAAATAAATTAATAGTTTTATTTATTTATTTAAATGAGATTAGAATTATTCTAATTGATTTATTCATAACTGGTTTAATATGGAGAACCTAAAGGGTCACACCATAAAAGGAAGAATAATTATTTAAGAAGTTAATGACATAATCGTAATAGTATGTTAAGTGTATTTAATTTAATCTATGGTGATAGAGTAAATTAAATAGCTTAATATTAATTATTTAATATTTTAGAAATATTAAATATAAATTAATAAAAAGAAGTCTTATTAATATTATTACAATTATTATTATTTTAATTTTTGAAGAAGTTTGGGAATTAATTTAATATATGTACTCTCATTTATTCCTAATAAGATTAGGAGGCAAATTAATTAAAGAGTTTAATTAATTATCCCTAATAAGATTAGGGAGCTTAATTAATTAAAGTAATTTAATTAATTAAATAAAACCCTATTTCTAATTAGATTAGAAGGGTTGACTAATGTCTACATAAGAGGAATCTTATGTTAGGTATTAGTAGACCTAATTCCAATTGTTAGAGAGTACTCATTTTTCTATAGAGATAAAAAAAACTAGGGTTTAGCCAACCACCCTTCTTCTTGAATAATCCATCTTCTTTGGTGGATTACCTCTAGAGGCCAAATACTTGGGTGACTAACATTGATCAAAGGAAGGAATCAATCCCGAAGATTCAAATTGCAGAAAACTAGGAGTTGAACTCGTACTTGTGGAAGCTCGAATCTACAAGGGTATGATTCCATAACTTCTTACCCTTTGTTTTAATTAATAACATGCATAAAAGTGTGACGCCCCCAAAATAGGTCCACGTAACCCATCCTGAGTCGCCAGATATCACACTACAGAAATCAAATACAAACTTCATTTATACAACTATTGAACTATCATACAGAGTACGACAACACATAAGCTATGAGTTTTAATACAAATATATGTAACTCTCATGGTGTCTCGACCACAACACCTTACAATGTTACTTTACATAAAAGTACAGTCAATAACTTTTTTAGAAATTAAAATCATTGGAAAATGCTCAAGGAAACCTTCGTACATGGGAGACCATACATCTAAGTTATGATAGATATCATATGACTTGAGAAGTATCCTTGGTTGACCCAATAGTCCCCAAAGAAAAACGAGCAGATTACAATCATGTTCTTTCCAATGGTAAGTCTTCTCTTGACATAGAATTATCTCCTTTGTCTTCAATTGAGAATTATACTTCAACCAAACTCCAAGATTATATAGGTAGTGCTCGTAGATATACTCAGGAAGTGCATGTGCACAACCCTAGCTTATTATGATAACATGAAGTCGTCTTTCATTAGGCATCTTGTATGATAGTGGCAAAACACCCTTCTAAAGTTGGGTTCACCTCACCCTATTCGGTTCACGAAAATCAATGGTTAAAATGACGTATAAAATACGATAAACTTATCTAAAATTCTCAATAAAATTATTTTCATACTGTTTTAGGGGAAACCTCAACAGCTATATGTAAGACCCCAACTTATTATAAATAAAATTGAATTTCCTTTATTTATTATTTTGAAATAGTAAGGGTTAATTGATTAATGTGGTTAGTTATGGATAAAATGCACAAATATTTTAAAATAAGCAGGTGGTTATAAAATATTAATTGTTGTTAGGGAATATTCGTTTGGTCGTGGAATATTCTTGCTGTCGGGGAATATTCGTACGACGGCGCAATCTTTTGTGGGCCCATAACGGAAAGCAATTGGAGGAAGAAAACGACAAGTATAAGTTGTTTACAAATAACTTGGCGTAGTTATTGCAATTATCTTGTTAGAATACCCGGTGGTTAAAACACGATGTCGCGTTGTTGCACAAGTAACTGCGGTATTGCACCAATTATTGATTCTTACGTAAGAAGGCACTACTCAATAATTGATACTGATGAATTCTTATTCGAGATTGTATTGATTGATAATTGTTGTGTTAATATTTTATATTCTTTGTTGTTTTAATAATTGTCACTACAGAGTATTTTCCATTATCGAAGCAATAATTCATATTATCTGAATAATATTATTAGATAATATTATTGGCAATGTCTAGAAAGTTACATCTAAGGAGAGGTTTGGTCACCTAATGTGTGCTTGATGAAGGAGAAATTCTTATTGGAAAGCCCCCTCTTTCAGGAACCGCTGGTTGTCATTATTGTGATTACGTAATATTATTTGTGAATAATTAATTATTGATTTATATGATGAGGATAATATTCATTTTATGTGGATATAGATGAAGAAAATTTTTAAAGTGACAATTGTTGAAAATCGATATTTTATCTTTTCTGATAAAATAATATTTTATTATATTATTATAATATAATAATGGTGATATTTTTACAATGAATGTGGGATATGTGTATATGAGGAGGAAGAGTATTTTTGTTGCAAAAGTTGTTTAAAACATGTTAAACATGTTGGTGGACCCATTTCTTGACTAGAATTTGATTATAGCTTGTAAAATAGTCCGTATGTAGATTTCGATCGATTTCTGTTTGGAATTTGGAAAAACTTTCTTCTGCAAAGTTGTAGAGAATTGAATTTCCTATAAAAAGATGCGAGATTCAAATTTTCTGATAAAAGGGCTATTTATTATGAATTATAGAAGTTCTGAAGTTCCGAAATAATGGATTTTTGAAATTTTTAATTATTTTTAATAACAAAAATGTTTTTTTTTGTTTTTGTTATTATTTGTTGGCTGAATTCAGAAGTGAGACAATGGGCGAAAGAATTTTTGATATATATATTAATATTATATTATATTTTCCGCTTTGGTGTTCTAAGCATTTTTCCTATAAATAGGGTGCTTAGGTTAAATTAAAAATTACACCAGAAACTAAAGATTTCTCTCTCTTTCTCTCTATATAATATCGAGCGTATTTTGTGAGTATTTTAGTACTTTGAGTATTGCTATACGGTGCAAGTTCTTTCAGCACTATATCCAGTATTCTAGTCAGAAGTACTATTCTTTCTGAGGTAAGGGGGATTATTTTCTTCATAAATGATATTATTTCTTCAATATCATTATGCCAAAATATTGGTTTGAACTTTTGATCAAATTTGGAACTTTTTCATGTCGGGGTTACTATTCATGAGTTACTATTCACGAGTTACTATTCATGAGTTACAATTCACGAGTTACTATTCACGAAGCATGATGATTTTTTTTGTGAAATTTCTATCTTTTGGTGTCGGAGTTACTATTCACGTATACGGCACTATTCACAAATACGACATTATTCACAGAAAAATTAAGTTTTCTTCTCTGTGTCCAAGAGTGTCTGTTATGATTTCTATCTTTGATTGGATCTATGTTTTGGTCTTCATTCTTGAATTTTACTCCACTCTGGTTATTTATGAAGTATTTTTGAACTTGGGTTGTTTAAAGTAAGAATCCTTAATATTTGTTCTTTTGTTTCACTGGATTCATTTTCTTTAAAATATTTTTCATCATTCTCAATCCTAAATGATGATATAACTGAATATCTTTGGCCTGTAGTGCAAAGATGAATGATTTTTGATGAATATATTTGGCCCGTAGTGCAAAGATGAACAGGTGTTTAGATGAACATGACCAACTGATGAATATCTTTGGCCTATAGTGCAAAGATGAATATTTGATTCCATATATATATTGATTGATGTTACAGGGATAAAATGTTGACTATGGACTTTTAAATTCATATATAGAAGATAGTAGATTTTATTCTCTACTTAACTCCTCTAATGAATTATTATTTCCGCTGCGAATATTGATTTAAAACTTGTTGTCTATTGTATTCTATTAGATTTTTCTCTGTTGAGGACTAACGATAATTTGTTTTATATCATCTTAGTCATAATGTTCTTTACTGGGCTAGTTGAGCTCATCCTTTTCCTTGTTGTTCCATTTTTCTTCTCAGGAGGCGAGAATGTAGCAAGTACTAGTCGGGGTGTGGAATGAAGGTTTTAGAAAGTCGTTTTAGTAGTCCTCACAATTTTTGTAAAATAATGTATCAATAATTGTACTGAGGACTTATTTGAGTGTGGATATTGTCTAGATGACAATATTTGTATTTAAACTCACAGTTTTTATGTTGTATTAATAAAGTTGTAGTTGTTTATGTACCATGTATTTTGACGACTCAGAATGGGTGTTGTATACCTATTTTGGGGGCGTCACACTATAGACCATCGTTCTATTCCCCTGTTACCCCCACTCGACCCAGCTACACTCATATTACCTGAAAGGAATTCTGAAGCAAAAGGGTGAGCACAACTAGCCCAGTAAAGAATATCATGACTATAGATAATTAAATTATCAATAGCCTTCGTTAGTAATAAATCAGAGATTTAGAACATATGGTAGATGATTAAACTTTTCAACCATAGTGGCAGTGGAACGAGCAATCAATTAGAAGAGTCAAATAGACCATAAAGTCTATTATCTTTAAAAGACCACCAACAATGTTTTATCCTTGTAACATCAATCAATAATTCCTGTCAACAATCATGTGAATAACTCATAATCATAATTATCGTTCTAAATTCCTCTTCGCATCCAGGACGAAGATAATTTTCATCACCTGTCTTTACTTGAAACATCAAAGATCATGGTTATACCAAATCACAGTTCCTGTTCATAATCATACTAATAAATTCATCTTTGCACTATGGACCAAAGATATTCATCAATAATTCATCTCTGTACTACAGGCCAAAGATATTCAACAACAGGTCATCTTTGTACTACGGGCCAAAGATATTAATATCTTAAAGAAATATATAATCTTTTCAGAATTTATATAAACAATAATTATAATCATGTTGATCAATTCACCTTTGCACTTAAGCTAAAGATATTCAATTATAAATTCAATGGTCATGATTATATCAGTCAACAATACATCTTTGCATTACTGGCCAAAGTGAACCCATAGTCACGATCATACAAATAATCTACCCATCTTTACACTTAAGTCAAAGAGAAATTTCATCACCAGGGTTATAAAAATGTTATATATAATAATAAAAACAATATGATCAAAACATGGATTTAATTTCAAGAGTAAGATTCATAAATCAACGATAATTTGGTCAGAAAAAGAAACCAATTTTGTCGTGAATAGTACCCCGTGAATAGTAACTCGTGAATAGTATCTCGCGAATAGTTACTCATGAATTGTAACTCGTGAATAGTAACTCGTATTCATAAATAGTACCGTATACGTGAATAGTACCCATGAATAGTACTCAGAAAAGGAAAATACAAAAGAAAATGATATTCCATGATGAGTACAAAAGAAATAATATCTCATACGAGTATAATAGAATATACGAAACTGCAAAATAGATTTTCACCTGCCATGAGGTAATCCACGTATGCAGATTATTTCCACAATTTAATAATGAATGAATACGAAAGGTCATTCACCATGCATGCGGTAGTCCGCGTAGACAGGTTATTCCAACAGAATAATAAAGAATGGAATAATATAAAAATTTCACCATGCATGCGGTAGTCCGCGTAGACAGGTTATTCCAACAGAATAATAAAGAATGTAATAACAAAAGAATTTTACCATGCATGCGGTACTCCGCATAGACAAGTTATTCAAACAGAATAATAAATAATGAAATAACAGAAGAATTTCACCATGCATGCGGTAGTACGCATAGACACGTTATTCCAATAGAATAATAAAGAATAGAATAACAACTCTTACAAGTATTGAAAGAAAATAACTCTATTCATGAATACGAAAGAAATAATACCCCTTACCAATACAACAAATAATATCCTTTACGAATACAACAAATAATATCCATTACGACTGTTGATCAAAAATAATATTCTAACGAATAAAGAACGAAGATAATATTCCTTACAAATATTGAACAAAATAATATTCGTTACGAATATTGAACGAAGATAATATTCCTTACGAATACGAAAAATAATATCGTAAGCAAAGATAAAATAAATAATACCCCTTACCTCAGAAGAAGACTGAATACTGGAATAGTGAAGTAGTAGACTACTCTTCTTCTTTTCTCTATAGCTTCTCTCTCTATAATTGCTCTTGTGAGTCTTCGTGAATTGGTGAGAATGAAAGAAGAATGAGCTTCTATTTATAGGAAAACATAGTTTTGATAATTGCACATTTTGGGGCTCAAAATATTACAGTATATTACATTCTTCTTTTCCTTCATTTTAAATTTAGTCATGCAAGTATTATCAATCTTGCACCACCTCCCCTAATAGTACATCATGTGAATCAATAGTACAATCATGTGAATCAATAGCTCTATACATGTGAAAAAAATAATTACAGTATAGTACCTTCATCTATACCTCCATTTTTAATTTAGTCATGCAAGTATTATCAGTCTTGCACCACCTCCCCTAACAGTACATGCATGTGAATCAATAGTACACACATGTGAACAAATAGTTATAAGCATGTGAATTAATAGCAATTAATTGCTCATTTATCTGATTAATTACCCAATTGGTCAATATAACCTCTAGACATCAATTATTATTGGAATAGATGTCGATTTCCACTAACACTAATAATCCCAACAAAATCAATTTTATCTTTAATCAACACAAACTTATTCATCATTAATATTATAACTCACAAAATTTAACAACCAGATCATTCCCAGGAAAGAGGGGGCTTTTCGATAAGGATTTCTCCCTATTGGCGCGCAATTAGGTGACCAAACCTCTCATCGACAAACTTTTCTAGACATCGTCAATATTGTAGATAATAATATGAATAACTTTGTCGTTTCACTTATTGATTTAATAATAATAAATATTATGCAGATGCTACTGTGATAATAATTTAATCAATAATATAAGAGATATTATACAGCAATTACTGTAGCAATAATTGAGTATAACTGAGTGACTTTTCACGTAAGCATCAATAATCAAAGATAATGTACAATACCGTGTGCTACTATGCAACTACGCGTATTACTATACTTTTACTACCGGGTAGTTCAACAGTTTAACGATAAAACTTTCACCGTTATTTTTATAAAAAAGATATTTCTGTCGTTTTCTAACTACGACAATACTTCCGTTGTGGGATCCACCAATGATTATATCGTCGTACGAATATTCGCTGTTAAAACGAATATTCCCTTACACAACAAATATTTTATATCAATTTGCTTACTTTGTAAAATTTTCACATGTCACCCTTAACTTTAACTCTTTCTCAATTTAACCATTTACTAAATAGAATAATAATTATAAAATTTGGATACTTTCATTTTATAAAATTCGGGGTCTTACAATCTCCCCTCCTTATGAAATTTTGCCTTCAAAATTTACATACCTGGTAGTTCGAATAGATGAGAATACCTTGCTTTCTTTTCGGATTGTACCTTCCTAATTATTTCCTTTGTATCATGATTTTCTCCATTGCTCATCTCCTGTATTTTAGATATCATTCAAGAATATATCTTCAAAACAAAGGTTGATTGACATATCAATTTTTCAGCTTATCAAGTAAACAATTTTAGCTTAGGTAAGTCACACACTAGCGAAGTATATTACTCGTCTCTCCCCTCCTAGTTCTAGACTCATATCTCTGCCAGCGACCATATCCCTAAGCTCTGATACCATTTGTGACGCCCCCAAAATAGCTCCACATGACCCATCTTGAGCGCCAGATATCACACTACAGAAATCAATTACAAACTTCATTTATACAACTATTAAACTGTCGTGCAGAGTACGACAACACATAAGCTATGAGTTTTAATATAAATATATGTAACTCTCATGGTGTCTTGACCACAACACCTTACAATGTTACTTTAAATAAAAGTGCAGTCAATAACTGTTTTAGAAATTAAAATCTTTGCAAAATGCTCATGGAAACCTTCGTACATGGGAGACCATGCATCTAAGTTATGATAGATATCATATGACTCGAGAATTATCATTGGTTGACCCAATAGTCCCCAAAGAAAAATGAGAAGATTACTATCATGTTCTTTCCAATGGTGAGTCTTCTCTTGACAAAAAATTATCTCCATTGCCTCTAATTGAGAATTATACTTCAACCAAACTCCAAGATTAAATAGCTAGTGCTCGTAGATATACTCAGCAAGTGCATGTGCACAACCCTGTCTTATGATAACACGAAGTCGTCTTTCATTAGGCATCTTGTATGATAGTGGCAAAACACCTTTTTAAAGTTAGGTTCACCTCACCCTATTCGGCTCACAAAAATTAATGGTTAAAATGACGTATAAAATACGACACACTTATCAAAAATTCTCAATAAAATTATTTCCATACTATTTTAGGGGAAACCTCAATAGCTATAGACCATCGTTCTATTCCCCTATTACCCCTGCTCGACCCAGCTACACTCATATTACCTGAAAGGAATTGTGAAGCAAAAGGGTTAACACAACTAGCCCAGTAAAGAATATCAAGACTAGTCCACCAATAATGTTTTATCCATGTAACATCAATCAACAATTCATGTCCACAATCATGTGAATAACTCATAATCATATTTGTGGTTCTAAATTCCTCTTCGCATCCAGGACGAAGATAATTTTCATCACCTATCTTTACTTGAAACATCAAAGATCAAGGTTATACTAAATCACAGTTCCTGTTCATAATCATACTAATAAATTCATCTTTGCACTACGGACCAAAGATATTCATCAACAGTTCATCTTTGCACTACGGCCAAAGATATTCAACAACAATACATCTTTGCACTACATTCCAAAGATATTCAACAAAATGTCATCTTTTCACTACGGGCCAAAGATATTAATATCTGAAAGAAATATATAATCATTTCAAAATTTATATAAACAATAATTATAATTATGCTGATCAATTCACCATTGCACTTAAGCTAATGATATTCAATTATAAATTCAATGGTCATGATCATACCAGTTAATAATTCATCTTTGCACTACTAGCCAAAGAGAACCCATAGTCACGATCATACCAATAATCTACCCATCTTTACACTTAAGTCAAAGAGAAATTTCATCATAGGGATTATAAAAATGTTATATATGATAATAAAAATAATATGATCAAAACATGGATTTAATTTCAAGAGAAAGATTCATAAATCAACGATAATTTGGTCAGAAAAAGAAACCAATTTTGTCGTGAATAGTATCCCGTGAATAATAACTCGTTAATAGTAACTCGTGAATAGTAACTCGTGAATAGTAACTCGTGAATAGTACCGTATACGTAAATAGTATCCATGAATAGTACTCTATGAATAGTTCTCATAAAAGGAAAATACAAAAAGAAAACGATATTCCATGACGAGTATAAAAGAAATGATATCTCATACGAGTATAATAAAATATACGAAACTGCAAATGGATTTTCACCCGCCATACGGCAATCAACGTAGACAGATCATTTCCACAATTTAATATAGAATGAATACGAAGGGTCATTCACCATGCATCTGATGAGTCGCGTAGCATGAGTTATTCAATGTAATAATAAAGAATGTAATAATGAAGAATTTCACCATGCATACGGTAGTCGCGTGAGACGAGTTATTCCAATGAATAATAATAAATGGAATAACAGAAGAATTTCACCATGCATGCGGTAGTCCGCGTAGACATGTTATTCCAACAGAATAATAAAGAATGTAATAACAAAAGAATTTCACCATGCATACGGTAGTCGCGTGAGGCAAAAGTTATTCCAGCGTAATAATAAAGAATGGAATAACAACCCTTACGAGTATTGAAAAAAAATAACTCTCTTCATGAATACGAAAGAAATAATACCCCTTACCAATACAACAAATAATATCCTTTACGAATACAACAAATAATATCCATTACGACTGTTGATCGAAAATAATATTCTAACGAATATTGAACGAAGATAATATTCCTTACGAATACGAAAAATAATATCTTAAGCGAAGATAAAATAAATAATACCCCTTACCTCAGAAGAAGACTGAATACTGGAATAGTGAAGTAGCAGACTACTCTTCTTCTTTCTCTCTATAGCTTCTCTCTCTATAATTGCTCTTGTAAGTCTTAGTGAATTGGTGAGAATGAAAGAAGAATGAGTTTCTATTTATAGGAAAACATAGTTTCAATAATTTCACGTTTTGGGACTCAAAATATTACAGTATAATACCTTCATCTTTTCCTTCATTTTTAATTTAGTCCTGCAAGTATTATCAATCTTGCACCACTTCTGTAAGACCCCGAATTTTATGAAATAAAAGTATTCAATTTTTCTTATAATTACAATTCAGTAAATGATTAAATTGATAAAAGTTTAAAGTTAAGGGTGAGATATGATTTTTTTTTCAAAATACGCAAGTGGTTATAAAATATTCATTATTGTTGGGGAATATTCATTTGGTCATGGAATATTTTTTCTATTGGGGAATATTCGTACGACCTCAGCCATTTGTGGGCCCCATAATAGAATAACTGTCGGATGAAGAAAACGACAAAAATTGAGTTTTTATAAATAACGTCAGTAGTTATTACCAATTAACCTTCGTTGGAATACACGGTGGTTAAAATCTGATGTCTGGCGTGGTTGCATTTGGTAGCATTACGGTTTTATCTGATATTGTTGAATTATTGATCCTTACGTAAGAAGGTACTACTTAATAATTGTCACAGTAGTTACTGTTCAATATTTTATTTTATTGATTCAATAATTGCTGCGTTGATATTTTATATTATTGTTGCTCAATAATTATCACTGCACAATATTTCCCATTATCAAATCAATAATTCATATTATTTGAATAATATTATTAGATAGCATTATTGGCAATGTCTAGAAAGTTAAATTGATGAGAGGTTTGGTCACCTAATTGCGCTATGAAGAAGGAGAAAATCTTATCGAAAGCCCCTCTTTCCTGTGAAGCGCTTTTGGTTGTCATTATTGTGATTTCGTAATATTATTTATGAATAATTATTTATTGATTTATATGATAAGGAAATATTTATTTTATATGGATATAAATGATGGATATATTTATTTTTATGTGGATAAAAATGAAGGAATTAATTATGAGGTGTTTTATTAGTATTTTGTCGGTGTGGAGGTATTAAAAATCATTCGTTTGCAGATTTTGAATATTTTATGTTTGGAATTTGAAAAATACTCAAAGCTAAAAAGTTGTAGAGAATTCGATTTTAGGCAGAATGGACATAAAATTCGTATTTTTTTGATAAACGGGCTATTTTCTATGAATTGTTGAAGTTTCAGTAAATAAAATGATTTTTATTAAAATTAGGGGCGGGACCCACTTTTGTCTTTGGTTGATAAATGTGCTGAATTGGTTTTTCAATTGAGGTGGTAATGGAATTTTTCAAAGTGGTGTGCTTGAGTTGGTGAAAAGAAATAATAATAATTTATTATTTTAGTCTCCTTTCATGTTTAAAGATTTTCCTATAAATAGGTGCTTATGTTAGAATTGAAAATCACACCAGAAAAAAGTTTTCTTTCTCTCTATATTATCAAACATATTTTTGTGAGTATTTAGATATCTTGAGTGTTGTTTTCGTTATATATCAGATATTCAAGTCAGAAGTACTACTCTTTTGAGGTAAGGGATTTTAAGGGTTATTATGTTTTTCAGTGCGTACTTCTTTCGACCTTCAAAAAATTCTAGAAAAATTTGAAATGATATTTTGATGAGTTTTATTGATTGTGTCCAAAAATGACGATTTTTGGATGTATAGATTAAGAGTTATGAATTTTACGAGAAAAGACTATTTTAAAAGTAATCGCTTATAACTCCTTGTGGTTAACTCCAAAATGTATGAAATTTTTATTGGGAGTACATCTATATAATATCAGTGTACTCTGTGAATTTTGAAATTTTTGGATAAAAGTAAAATTTATGATAAATGTCTAAATATTCGGCGGTTTTGGCCATATGAAAAATAGTAAATGAATTTTAAAAATTCTGATAAAAATATATGTTTAATATGGGACTATATTATGCTAAATCACAGAAAAGAAATATTTTTGGAACTAATTTGGTATTTTTCATGAAAATAGACTAGTTATGAGTAAATGAATTAAATATGTTATGTGAAGTAAGAAAATTGAAAAATATGATTTTATAGCTTGAGAATCATACATGAGTTATATGCAGATTTTTGATGAGGGTTTTGGTTATTGGTGATAAAATCTTATGAGTTTGGCATTTTAGAATGATTAAATGCATTATTTAGTAAAGTGTAAACAATTAAAATAAATTGTTTATAAGTTTAAGAAATGTTATTTCAATATCATTATACCGAAATATTGGTATGGATTTTATTATGAAATTTCTACCCTTTTGAGTCGGGTTTACTATTCATGAGTTACTATTCACGAGTTACTATTCACGAGTTACTATTCATGGGTTACTATTCACGAGTTACTATTCACGAGTTACTATTCACAAGTTACTATTCATGACAAAATTGGTTTCTTTTTCTAACCAAATTATAGTTGAATTATGAATATTACTCTTGAGATTAAATCTATATATTGATTATATTGTTTTTATTATCATATATAACATTTTTATAACCCTAATGATGATATTTCTCTTTGACTTGAGTGTAAAGATGGGTAGATTTTTGGTATGATCATGACTATGGGTTCTCTTTGGCCAGTAGTGCAAAGTTGAATTGTTGACTGGTATGATCATGACCATTGAATTTATAATTGAATATCTTTTGCTTAAGTGAAAAGGTGAAATGATCAACATGGTTATAATTGTTTATATAAATTCTGAAATGATTATATATTTCTTTAAGATAATAATATATTTGGCCTGTAGTGCAAATATGAACTGTTGATGAATATATTTGGCCTGTAGTGCAAATATGAACTGTTGAGGAATATCTTTGGCCTGTAGTGCAAAGATGAATTGTTGATGAATATCTTTGGCCCGTAGTGCAAAGATGACATGTTGTTGAATATCTTTGGCCAGTAGTGCAAAGATGAACAGGTGTTGAGATGAACATGACCAACTGGTGATACAAATGAATATCTTTGGTCGTAGTGCAAAGATGAAGTTATTAGTATGAATATGAACAGGAAATGTGATTTGGTGTAACCATGATCTTTGATGTTTCAGGTAAAGATAGGTGATGAAAATTATCTTCATCCTGGATGAGAAGAGGAATTTAGAACTATAATTATGATTATGAGTTATTCATATGATTGTGGACCAGAATTGTTGATTGATGTTACAGGAAAAAAACATTGTTGGTGGATTTTTAACATGGAGAAGATAATAGACTTTATAGTCTATTTGACTCTTCTAATGGATCGCTTCGTTAAACACGCAACTATGGTTGAAATTTTTATCATCTACCATATGTTCTAAATCTCTGATTTATTATTGATGAAGGCTATTGATAATTTAATTATCTTTAGTCATGATATTCTTTACTGAGCTAGTTGTGCTCACCCTTTTGCTTCACAATTCCTTTTAGGTAATAAGAGTGTAGCTATGTCGAGCGGGGGTAACAGGGGAATAGAACGGTGGTCATCATTTAGTAGTTATATTTGGTTAATCAACTAGGGTGAGGTAAACCCAACGTTGGAAGGGTGTTTTGCCACTATCATACAAGATGTCTAATGACATACAACCTCGTATCATCATAAGACAGGGATGTGCTCATCAACTTGCTGAGTATATATACGAGCACTACCTATATAATATTGGTGTTTGTTTGGAGTATAATTCTCAATTAGAGACAGTGGAGATAATGATATGTCAAGAGAAGACTCACCATTGGGAAGAATATGATAGTAATATTCTCATTTTTCTTTGGGTTCTATTGGGTCAACCAAGGATAATTTTGTGGCCATATGATATCTATCATAACCTAGAAGCATGGCCTCCCATGTACGAAGGTTTCCTTGAGCACTTCCCAAAGATTCTAATTTCTAAAATAGTTTTTTACTATACCTTTATGTAAGGTGTCATTGTGAGGTGCTGTCCACGGTTGGAACATGAGTCACATTTGGTATATATTTGTATCCAAACTCACAGCATATGTGTTGTTGTATTTTGCACGATAATTGTTGTAATAAAGTTGTAGTTGTTTTCTGTACCATGTATTTGGCGACTCAGAATAGGTTGGATGTAATGGACCTATTTTAGGGTTGTCACAACTTCCCCTAATAGTAAATCATGTAAATCAATAGTACAATCATGTGAATCAATAGTTCTATACATGTGAAAAAAATAATTACTGTACAGTACCTTCATCTATACCTCCATTTTTAATTTAGTCATGCAAATATTATCAATCTTGCACCACCTCCCCTAATAGTACATGCATTTGAATCAATAGTACACACATGTGACCAAATTGTTATAAGCATGTGAATTAATAGCAATTAATTGCTCATTTATCCGATTAATTACCCGATTGGTCAATATAACCTCCAGACATCAATTATTATTGGAATATATGTCGATTTTCACTAACACTAATAATCCCAATAATATCAATTTCATCTTTAATCAACACAAACTTATTCATCATTAATATTATAACTCACAATATTTAACAACCAGATCATTCCTAGGAAAGAGGGGGCTTTCCGATAAGGATTTCTCCCTATTGGCGCGCAATTAGGTGACCAAATCTCTCCTCGACAGAACTTTCTAGACATCATCAATATTTAGATAATAATATGAATAACTTTGTCGTCTCACTTATTGATTTAATAATAATAAATATTATTCAGATGCTACTGTGATAATAATTGAATCAATAATATGAGAGATATTATGCAGCAATTACAGTAACAATAATTGAGTATAACTGAGTGACTTCTCACGTAAGCATCAATAATCAAAGATAATGTACAATACCATATGCTACTATGCAACCACACGTATTACTATACTTTTACAATCGGGTAGTTCAACAGTTTAACGGTAAAACTTTCACCGTTATTTTTATAAAAAGACATTTCTGTCGTTTTCTAACTACGACAATACTTTCGTTGTAGGGTCCACTAATGACTATGTCGTTGTACGAATATTCCCTGTTAAAACGAATATTCCCCGATAAATCGAATATTCCCCGACATAATAAATATTTTATATCAACTTGCTTACTTTGTAAAATTTTCAAATGTCACCCTTAACTTTAGCCCTTTCTCAATTTAACCATTTACTAAATAGAATAATAATTATAAAAATTGAATACTTTCATTTCGTAAAATTCGGGGTCTTACAATCTCCCCTCCTTATGAAATTTTGCCCTCGAAATTTACGTACCTGGTAGTTCGAAGAGATGAGAATACCTTTCTTTCTTTTTGGATTGTACCATCCCGGTTATTTCCTCTGTATCATGATTTTCCCCATTGCTCATCTTTTGTATTTCAGATATCATTCTAGAATATATCTTCAAAACAAAGGTTAATTGACATATCATAATTTGTCAGCTTATCAAGTAAAAATTTTTAGCTAAGGTAAGTCACACACTAGCGAAGTATATTAGTCGTCTCTCCCCTCCTAGTTCTAGACTGTTGATCAAAAATAATATTCTAACGAATAAAGAACGAAGATAATATTCCTTACAAATATTGAACAAAATAATATTCGTTACGAATATTGAACGAAGATAATATTCCTTACGAATACGAAAAATAATATCGTAAGCAAAGATAAAATAAATAATACCCCTTACCTCAGAAGAAGACTGAATACTGGAATAGTGAAGTAGTAGACTACTCTTCTTCTTTTCTCTATAGCTTCTCTCTCTATAATTGCTCTTGTGAGTCTTAGTGAATTGGTGAGAATGAAAGAAGAATGAGCTTCTATTTATAGGAAAATATAGTTTCGATAATTGCACGGGCTCAAAATATTACAGTATATTACATTCTTCTTTTCCTTCATTTTAAATTTAGTCATGCAAGTATTATCAATCTTGCACCACCTCCCCTAATAGTACATCATGTGAATCAATAGTACAATCATGTGAATCAATAGCTCTATACATGTGAAAAAAATAATTACAGTATAGTACCTTCATCTATACCTCCATTTTTAATTTAGTCATGCAAGTATTATCAGTCTTGCACCACCTCCCCTAACAGTACATGCATGTGAATCAATACTACACACATGTGAACAAATAGTTATAAGCATGTGAATTAATAACAATTAATTGCTCATTTATCTGATTAATTACCCGATTGGTCAATATAACCTCTAGACATCAATTATTATTGGAATAGATGTCGATTTCCACTAACACTAATAATCCCAACAATATCAATTTCATCTTTAATCAACACAAACTTATTCATCATTAATATTATAACTCACAAAATTTAACAACCAGATCATTCCCAGGAAAGAGGGGGCTTTTCGATAAGGATTTCTCCCTATTGGCGCACAATTAGGTGACCAAACCTCTCATCGACAAACTTTTCTAGACATCGTCAATATTGTAGATAATAATATGAATAACTTTGTCGTTTCACTTATTGATTTAATAATAATAAATATTATGCAGATGCTACTGTGATAATAATTTAATCAATAATATAAGAGATATTATACAGCAATTACTGTAGCAATAATTGAGTATAACTGAGTGACTTTTCACGTAAGCATCAATAATCAAAGATAATGTACAATACCGTGTGCTACTATGCAACTACGCGTATTATTATACTTTTACTCTTAGGGTAGTTCAACGGTTTAACGATAAAACTTTCACCGTTATTTTTATAAAAGATATTTACGTAAAGTTTGCTAACTACGACAATACTTCCGTTGTGGGGTCCACCAATGATTATATCGTCGTACGAATATTCGCTGTTAAAACGAATATTCCCCTACACAACAAATATTTTATATCAATTTGCTTACTTTGTAAAATTTTCACATGTCACCCTTAACTTTAACCCTTTCTCAATTTAACCATTTACTAAATAGAATAATAATTATAAAATTTGGATACTTTCATTTCGTAAAATTCGGGGTCTTACAATCTCCCCTCCTTATGAAATTTTGCCCTCGAAATTTACGTACCTGGTAGTTCGAAGAGATGAAAATACCTTTCTTTCTTTTTGGATTGTACCGTCCCGGTTATATCCTCTGTATCATGATTTTCCCCATTGCTCATCTTTTGTATTTTAAATATCATTCTAGAATATATCTTCAAAACAAAGGTTAATTGACATATTATAATTTGTCAGCTTATCAAGTAAACAATTTTAGCTTAGGTATGTCACACACTAGCGAAGTATATTAGTCGTCTCTCCCCTCCTAGTTCTAGACTCATATCTCCGCCAGCGACTATATCCCTAAGCTCTGATACCATTTGTGACGTTCCCAAAATAGGTCCACACGACCCATCTTGAGTCGCCAGATATCACACTACAGAAATCAAATACAAACTTCATTTATACAACTATTGAACTGTCGTGCACAATACGACAACACATAAGTTATGAGTTTTAATACAAATATATATAACTCTCATGGTGTCTCGACCACAACACCTTACAATGTTACTTTACATAAAAGTACAGTCAATAACTGTTTTAGAAATTACAATCTTTGGAAAATGCTCAAGGAAACCTTCGTACATGGGAGACCATGCATCTAAGTTCTGATAGATATCATATAACTCGAGAATTATCATTGGTTGACCTAATAGTCCCCAGAGAAAAACGAGCATATTACTATCATGTTCTTTCCAATGTTGAGTCTTCTCTTGACATAGAATTATCTCCATTATCTCCAATTGAGAATTATACTTCAACCAAACTCCAAGATTATATAGGTAGTGCTCGTAGATATACTCAGCAAGTGCATGTGCACAACTATGATGCCCCCAAAATAGGTATACATCACCCATCTTGAGTCGCCAAATACATGGTACAAAATTCAAATATAACTTTATTATACAACAGTCGTTTAAAATACGACAAAATATAATCTAAGAGTTTTAATAAGAATATTGTCATCTAGACAATATCCACACTCAATAGAGTCCTCATTACATTTATTGTCACACTATTTTATAGAATAGTGAGGACTACTAAAACAACCATCTGGACCATCAATCTGTTCCCCGACTTGTCCCAACTATATTCTCATTTCCTGAAGAGAACAGTGAAAGAAAGGGTGAGCTCAACTAGCACAGTAAGAAATATTATGACTAAGATAAAGCAGAATAATTTATCGTTAGCCTTCAATAGTGTTAAACTGATAAAATATAACAAACATCAAGTTTAATTGTAGCGGAACAAGCAATCCATTAGAAGAGTCAAGTAGAGAATAAAATCTACTATCTTTTATGATTTAAAAGGTTTTCATCACTTTTATATCACGAGACTCGACTTAATAAATAAACCTCATCATCCCTGCACTACGGCCAATGATATTCATTAGTATCACGACCAAAAATTATCCATGCACTATGGGCCAAGGATATTCGTGTATTCATCAATGGTCATGATCATACCAACAACTTTCCATCAATGCACTACGGCCAATGAGGACTTTTACCACATCATTTGAAACATTACGGTTATGATTATACCGAATAATCCCTGGTCATAATCACACCAAGTCCATCTATGTACTACATGCCACAGATGACCTTCAACATATTATAAACATGAGGATGATGATAATGATAGAAGAATTCAATAAAACAAGTTCAAGGATAAATGTTTAAAGATTTATAATTTAATTTATCCAAAAATTAAAAACGGCCAAATTGTCAACATGATATTGTTTTGTGGAGTAAAATTCAAGAATGCTCAAAAGAATATTTCCATGAAAAGATACTGGATGAAGCACAAATATCCAGGATATTCTACTAATTTAATGGAATATAGAAGCCAAAAATTTAACCAACTAAGTATAATAGAATATATGAAACTGTAAATGGAATTTTCTCCAAGCATGCGGTAATCCACGTGATGATCATTTCCATAATTTAATAAGGAATGAATACGAAGGATCATTCACCACGCACGCAGTAATCCACATAGAGCGAGTTATTCTAACGAATAATAAAGAATAGAACCAGTCATGCGTAATACGCATGCACATGATATTCCAAATGAATAATAAAAAAATGGAACCGGTCATGCGTAATCCACATGACGGGATATTCTAACGAGAATAATAAAGAATGGAATAACAATGAATTCACCGAGCACGCGATAGACCGCGCTTGATAAAAGTTATTCAATAGAATAATAAAGAATGGAATAATAGAAGAATTTCACCGTATGCGCGGATCATTATAGACATGTTATTCCAACATAATAATAAAATGGAATAACAACCCTTACAGTATTGAAAGAAAATAACTCTCTTCATGAATACGAAAGAATAATACCCCTTACCTTAGAAGAAGACTTGATACTAAAATAGTGAGGTGGCAGACTTCTCTTCTTCTTTCTCTCTATAATTTCTCTATATAATAATTACTCTATAGCTTTAGTGAATTGCTGAGAAATGAAGGAAGAATGAGCTTCTATTTATAGGAAAATATAGTTTCAATAATTGCACGTTTTGGGGCTCAAAATATTACAGTATAATACCTTCCTCTTTTTTCTTCATTTTTAATTTGGTCCTACAAGTATTATCAAACTTGCACCACCTCCCCTAATAGTAAATAATGTGAATTAATAGTTCATTCATGTGACTTAATAGTATAATCATGTGAAAAAACTAATTACAAGATATAGTACCTTCATCTATACCTCCATTTTAATTTAGTCATGCAAGTATTATCAATCTTGCACCACCTCCCCTAATAGTACATGAATGTGAATCAATAGTACACATGTGAACAAATAGTTATAAACATGTGAAATAATAGCAATTAATTGCTCATTTATCCGATTAATTACCCGATTGGTCAATATAACCTCCAGACATCAATTATTATTGAAATAAATATCGATTTCCACTAACACTAATAATCGCAAACACAATGGAACTATCAATTTCATCTTTAATCAACACAACTTATTCATCATTAATATTATAACTCACAATATTTAACAACGAGGTAGTTCCCGGAAAGGGGGCTTTCGATAAGGATTTCTCCTTATTGGTATGATTAGGTGACCAAACCTCTCTTTGTGAACTTCTAAACATTGTCAATATTCCAAATAATAATATGAATAACTTTGTCGTCTCAATTATTGATTTAATAATAATTATTATTATGCAGATGATATTGTGACAATAATTAAATCAATAATATGAGAGATATGATGCAGCAATTATTGTAGCAATAATTGAGTATAACTGAGTACTTCTCACGTAAGCATCAATAATCAATACCGTGTGCTACTATGCAACCACGCGTATTATTGTACTTTTACTACCAGGTAGTTCAACAGTTTAACGGTAAAACTTTTGCCGTTATTTTTATAAAAAGATAATTTCATCGTTTTCTAACTACGACAATACTTCCGTTGTGGGGTCCACCAATGATTGTGTCGTCGTACGAATATTCCCTGTTAAAATGAATATTCCCTGACCAATCGAATATTATATAACCACTTGTTTACTTTGTAAAATTTGAAAATATTACCCATAACTATAACATTATGTCAAATTCACACCATAATATTCAAAAATATATTTCGAGAAAATTATTCTTTATTCATAAAAGTTGGGGTCTTACAACCTCCCCTTCTTATGAAATTTCGTCCTCGAAATTAGGGTGCGTATCTGGTATGTCGAAGAGGAGAGGATACCTTAATTTCATTTCAGATTCTAACTCCCAGGTCATTTCCTCAACATCGTGGTTTCTCCACAAAACTTTGACTTGAGGTATAACTTTAGAGCGTAGAATATAATCCTTCTTATCCAAGATTTTAACAGGTAACTCTTCATACGTTAAATCTTCCTCTATCTCATCTGGTTCTAATTCAATAATGTGGTTCGCGTCTTTCACATATTTACGTGACATAGATATGTGAAAAACGTTATGAACACGAGACATACTTGGCGGTAAGGCGAGTACATAGGCGCGATTCCTACTCGATCAAAGATTATAAATGGGCCAATGAATCGAGGATTGAGCTTTCCTCTCTTTCCAAATCTCGTAACTCCTTTCCATGGAGCAACACGTAACAACACATGATCTCCAATATTGAATTCCACGTCCTTTCGATGAAGATCAACCTAACTCTTTTGTCGATCTTGTGAGATTTTTATACATTGTCGGATCGTTTAAATCTTTTTCGTACTCATACGTACCAAATCCGGTCCCTACAACGTTGCTTCACCCACCTCATCCCAGCATACTGGAGAACGACACTTTCTTCCATACAACGCCTCAAATGGAGCCACGCCAATACTTGTTTGATAACTATTGTTGTAGGAAAACTCCACCAATGGTAAGAACTTGTCCGAACTTCCCTTGAAGTCAAGGACATAGAGTCTTAATAAATCTTCAATAGTTTGAATAGTCCTTTCTGACTGCCCGTCCGTTTGAGGATGATATGCCGAACTAAATCGTAAATCCGTGCCCATAGCTTTTTGCAAACTAACCCAAAATCTTGAAGTGAATCTTGGGTCTCGATCAGAAACTATGGATACTGGCATACCATGCAATCTTATAATCTTGTTTATGTATATACGAGCTAGATGTTCAAGTGTATAAGTTTCTCATACCGGTATAAAATGAGCAGACTTGGTCAATCTATCAACAATGACCCAAATCGCATATATGCCTTGAGAAACCTTGGGAAGACCAGTAACAAAATCCATGGTAATGTGCTCCCACTTCTATTCTGGAATTTCAAGTGGTTGCAATGGACCTTTTGGTACTTGATGCTCCACCTTGACTTATTGACAAGTTAGACACCTTGAGATAAACCCCGCTATCTCTCTCTTTATATTGCTCCATCAAAATGTATGTCGAAGATCACAATACATTTTGGTACTCCCAGGATGGATTGCAAAACAGTATGTTGTGCGCCTCCATCATGATTTTATACAATAAGTCAGAATCGTTAGGAACACAAAGTCTAGAGTTGACTCGAAGCATTCCTTCTTCATCGATTCTTGTTTCTGAAATAGCACCTTCTTGCACTTTCTTCCTCATACGTGTCAGCTCCAGGTTTGTAGCTTGAGCAGCTTTAACTTTATCGATTAAAGTCGGTTCTACTCATATATTCGCCATAATCACATGGGTCCCTGGAGTCTTTAACTCTATCTCCATCCTTTGTAAATCATATAAAATGGGCCTTTGCGTTGACAATAATGTACTCGTACCCACATACGATCTTCTACTCAATGCATCAGCTACTATGTTCGCTTTTCCAGGATGGTATTGAATGGTATGATCGTAATCTTTCAATAGCTCAAGCCATCATCGTTGTCGCATGTTGAGTTCCTTTTTAGTGAAGAAATATTTGAGGCATTTATGATCCGTATAGATCTCCACCTTCTCTCCATAAAGGTAATGCCTCCAAATCTTGAGCGCAAAAACGACAGCTGCCAACTCTAGATCTGAGTAGGATAATTCCTCTCATATTCTTTGTGTTGTCGTGAGGCATAGGCTATGACTTTACCATATTGCATGAGAACACATCCTAACCCTTTACCTGAAGCATCACTGTAGATGACAAATCCCTCCGAGCCAAATGGTATTGTCAGAACAGGTGCTGAAATAAGCCTCCTCTTGAGTTCTTGAAAACTCTTCTCATATTTCTCGCTCCAACTGAATTTTGTATCTTTTCTAGTCAGCTGAGTTAATGGAGTAGTGATTCGAGAAAAACCTTCTACGAATCTCTGATAATAACTAGCTAAGCCAAGAAAGCTACGTACTTCAGTCACTAACTTAGGTTGCTCCCAGCTTTGAATTGCTTCAATCTTTGCCAGGTCAACAGATATTCCATGATTTGATATCACGTACTGAAGGAATGCTACTTCCTCAAGCCAGAACTCAAATTTCTTCAACTTGGCATATAACTTGTTTTCACGAAGCTTTTGGAGTATCAGCCTCAAGTGTTGCTCATGATCTTCACGGCTTTTGGAGTAAATGAGGATGTCATCAATAAAGACGACCACAAAGTGATCCAAATATTCCTTGAATACTCGATTCATCATATCCATGAAGGAAGTACGAGCATTAGTTAATCTAAAAGACATGAGTAGGAATTCGTAATGTAAGACCCCGAAATTTTTAAATAAAAAGGAATTTCCTTTATTTATTATTTTGAAATAGTAAGGGTTGATTTGATTAATGTGGATAGTTAAGGGTTAAATCTTGAAATATTTTAAAATAAGCAAGTGGTTATAAAATATTCATTATCGTCGGGGAATATTCGTTTGGTCGTGGAATATTAAATCTTTGTCGGGGAATATTAAATGCGACGGCCTTGACCATATGTGTGGGCCCCATGTGAAAGCGATTGGATGAAGAAAGCGACAAATATAAGTTGTTTTTAAATAATGGCGTAGTTATTCACAGATTATCTTGTTGGAATACCCGGTGGTTAAAACACACTAATGTCTGGCGTTGTTGAGCGAGTAGCTACGGTATTGCACCAATTATTGATTCTTACGTGAAAAGGCACTACTCGATAATGGTTCTGATAATTCTTTATTCGGTATTTTATTGAGTTAATAATTCTTTGCGTTGATATTTTATATTCTTTGTTGTTGTTTTAATAATTGTCATTACGGTATTTTTCATTATCGAAGCAATAATTCATATTATCTGAATAATATTATTAGATAACATTATTGGCGATGTCTAGAAAGTTACATCTAAGGAGAGGTTTGGTCACCTAATTGCGGCTTGAGAAGAAGAAATTCTTATTGGAAAGCCCCTCTTTCTGAGGCGCACGGTTGTCAATATTGTGATTACGTAATATTATTTGTGAATAATTAATTATTGATTCATATGATGAGAAAAATATTGATTTTATGTGGATATAGATGGAGAAAATTTTTATAGTGACAATTGTTGAAAATTGAAATTTTATCTTTTTACGATAAAATAATTCATTTAAATATATTATTATATTTTAATAATATAATAATGGTGATATTTTACAACGAATGTGGGATATATGAGTATACTGAGGAGGAAGAGTATTTTTGTTGCAATAAATGTTTAAAACATGTTAAACATGTCGGTGGACCCCATTTATTGGTGAAATTTGATTATAGCTTTGTAAAATCGTCCGTTTATGGATTTCGGTCAATTTCTATTTGGAATTTGAAAAACTTTCTTCTGCAAAGTTGTAGAGAATTGAAATTCCTATAAAAACTCATGAGATTCGAATTTTTCTGATGAAAGGGCTATTTATTATGAATTATTGAAGTTAGAAGCTCAAAATAATTGATTTTGGGAGTTTAAATTATTTTGTTAAGAAAAACGTTTTTGTATTTTTTTGGACATCATTAACATGTGTGGCTGGTGTTTTGACCAAAAGGTGGGCTAAGGAAAATTTGTATAATTATATTAATATTATATTAAATTTTACGCTTTGGTGTTCTAGCAATTTTCTATAAATAGGGTCTTAGGTTAGAATTGAAAATCACACCGTAGAAGCTGAAGTTTTCTCTCTCTATATTATCGGCGTATTCTTGTGAGTATTTTGAGTATACTTTGAGTATTGTTAGGCGGTGCAAGTTCAAGTTCCCTTGACACTATATCAGGTGTTTTCATTAAAATCTTGATCTTTCGAGGTAAGGGATATTATTTTTTTTTCGTAATGATATTATTTCTTCAATATCATTATCTTTGAAATATTGATCTGAAGTTTTTATCAAATTTGGAACTTTTTCATGTCGGGGTTACTATTCATGGGTTCTTATTCATGAGTTCTTATTCACGAGTTCTTATTCATGAGTTCTTATTCACGAGTTCTTATTCACGAGTACTATTCATGAAGCGTGAAGATGTTTTTGTGGAATTTCTATCTTTTGGTGTCGGAGTTACTATTCACGCATATACGGCCTTTATTCACGATATCTGACACTATTCACGTATCTGGTCTTATTCAATAGAAAAATAAAATTTCTTCTTTTCGTCAAAACATCTATTACGGATACTAACTACGATTGTATCCATGTTTTGATCATTCTTGAATTTTACACCACTATGATTATTTTTTGAGGTATTTTTGGGCGTGGATAAAACCAAGTACGAATCCTTAATCCTTAATCCTTGTCATTTTGTTTCCTTTGGATTCGTTTCTTTAAAAAAAAAAATATTTTCATCATCCTCGGTCTTAAATGATGATATTATGGAATATCTTTGGCACTGTAGTGCGAAGATGAATGATTTCTTAAGAATATCTTTGGCTTGTAGTGCAAAGATGAATGATTTCTGAAGAATATCTTTGGCCCGTAGTCAAAGATGAGCAGTGTTTAAATGAACATGACCCGGTGATGAATATCTTTGGCTGTAGTGCAAAGATGAATATTTGATTCTAGATGTATATTGATTGATGTTACGAGGGGATAAAAGATGAGCGATGAACTTTTAAATTCATACATAGAAGATAGTAGTTTGCATTCTCTACTTAACTCTTCTAATGAATTATTATTTCATTGCGAATATTGATTTAAAATTTGTTGTCTATTGTATTCTATTATATTTTTTCCTGTTGAAGACTAACGATAATTTGTTGTATATTATCTTAGTCATAATATTCTTCTTGAGCTAGTTGAGCTCACCCTTTTCCTTTTGTTCCATTTTTCTCGGGAGGCGAGAATATAGCGAGTGCAAGTGGGGTATGGAATGAAGGTTTTAGAAAGGATTGTTTAGTAGTCCTCACCATTTTTGTAAATTAATGTATCGATAAATGTGATGAGGATTTTGAGTATAGATATTATCTAGAAGATAATATTTGTATTCAAACTCACAGTTTTCTTGTTGTAATAATAAAGTTGTAGTTGTTTACATGCCATGTATTGACAATTTCGAGAATAGGTGATGTATACCTATTTTGGGGGCGTCACGGTTGGTATCGAGCTTAGGGATATGATCTCTGGCGGAGATCGGGGAATAGAACTAGGAGGGAGGCGAGTAAATCCTTCGCTAGTGTGTCCTACTAAGCTTATTTGTTAGTTGGTCGATATATAGGGATATTATGTGATATATTGATTTCCTTAATTAACCCTTGTTTTATGGCGGTATTTGAGAATGTCGATTGAGAATATTAACAATGGAAATGAGGCCAGTGGGGATGCTGTACTCACCAGCGAGGAGAGCGTGCAACAGTCGGTGGCAATGTTCCTCCTGTGAACAACACCATTGAAGCGAGATGATGAGCGAGGGGATGTTTAGAAGTTTTTGCGATTCATGCAAAATCGGACGAGGAGACTTCGTGTTCAAAATAAAGGAGGAAATGATAGCAATTCACGGGTTGTCACCATGCGAGTTCAAAAGTTGGGACCACGAATTTAAGGAAAGCGGATCCGATCATGGCGGAAACATGGATCAAACAAATTACCAAGATATTCGATGTCTTGGGATGCGCGGAGAACAGAAGGTTCCATTCGCCACCTTTATGTTAAAGTGGCGGCGGACTCTTTGGTGGGAGTGCGTGAAGCGTACCCATCCGGTACTTTTCGGCATGTCTTGGGAGGCGTTTGAAGCTATTTAATGACAAATACTTTCACGAAAGTGTTCGTCATATGAAGGAAGTGGAGTTCATCGATTGGAACAAAACAACATGGCGGTGTCTCGATGCGAGGCAAAGTTTGTAGAGTTATCGAGTTTGCACCTCATTTGGTGGAGAATGAGGAGCATTATAGCGCGGATGTTTCTTAGAGGTTTGAAACCGGCATACGTCGATATCTCATTTCTCATAAATTTTCTCTTTATTGAGATGTTGTAAGCAGGGCTCAATTATTAGGCGAGATAACGAAATACGGTCATTTGAGGACCACAACGAGGATCGTATCGAGATAGCGATCAGCAGAATAATGATAACTGGAGAAGAAAAGCGAGACGGACGAAATGGTAACCACTCGGTGGTAATCATGGCCGTGAAAATAGAAGAAGCGAGTCGGGAGGAGATTTTAAAAGAGGAGATTTAACAACGACCATATGTGAAAGGCAGCAGTCTGCGTGACAAGCTGGTTCTAAGGGAGAGAAACGACCACCGGTCATATATCTTCAAATCACGAGAAAAGAGGGACATATCGGTCAAGCGCCCACAAGCAGTTCAAGGTATGCTATAATTGTGGAAAGGAAAGACATATCGCTCGAGATTATGCGATGGCGAAACCTAGTTAGTGGGACGGTGACTCAAAAAATCATCCCGAGAAAAGTCAAAGTCAGCGATTAGGGAAGGCGTTTGTTGTGATTTGGTCATAATCGAGGAACCCAAACGAGGTGATCACGGGTAAGCTATTTATAAATTCTTGCGAAGTTTATACCTTACTTGATCACGGTGCTACCCATTCATTTTATCTCTCTGCATGTGCTCAGCGTTTAAACTTGACTCAGGAGAAATTAGACTTTGACCTATCTGTGGAAACTCCGTTAGGAGAAACTTTCATCACATCCTTTGTTTATAAATCTTGTTTGATTCAAGTTGGCACCATTACCTTACATTGACCTTATCTCTTTAAAGATACTTGCTTTTGATGTGATTTTAGGGATTGATTGGTTAACTACTCATCATGCCAAAATTGATTGTTTTCGTAAGGTTGTTAGTTTTCATATTCTTAACTTGACTTTGTTATGCAATTCAAGCAACTAAACCATTAAAATCAATCTTTGTCATATCTAATCATAAAGCTATTCGTTTATTAAAAAGCGGATGTCAAGCTTTCTTAGCCCATGTTATGGATTTGAATAAAGACACGTCAAATTTGAATAATATTCTGTTGTTATTGACTTTCTGGCGTATTTCAGAAGAACTTCCGGTCTACCCCGAGCGTGAAGTTGAATTCTTTATTGATCTTGAACACGGTACAAAGCCCATTTTCTAAACCCCATATCGAATGGCTCTATTGAACCCAGGAGTTAAAGGTCCAACTACTGAGGAATTGTTGGACATCGGTTTCATTCGATCTAGTACATCTCCTTGGGGTGCTCTGTTTTATTTGTAAAGAAGAAAAGGCGGGAGTATGCGACTTTGTATTGACTATCGGGAATTGAACCATGTCACCATCAAGAATAGGTATCCTCTACCTCGTATTGATGACTTGTTTGACCGATTGCAAGGGCACAATTCTTTTCAAAAATCGATCTTAGATTACGGATATCATCGGTGAAGATTAGGCGAGGATATTCAAAGGCGCCTTGAGAACTTCGGTATGGGCATTATGAATTCTTAGTCATGTCTTTCGGACTAACTAATGCTCCTGCGACTTTCATGGATATGATGAACCGAGTATTCAAGGAATATTTGGATCGATTTGTTGTTGTCTTTATTGATGACATCCTTATATATTCAAAAGTCGTGAAGATCATGAGCACCATTTGAAATTTGGTACTCAAAGGCTTCGTGAAAACCAACTATATGCCAAATTGAAGAAATGCGAGTTACGGCGAGGAAGTAGCATTCCTTGGGCGCGTGGTGTCGAAACATGGAGTATCTGTTGATCCGTGAAGATTGAAGCAATACAAAGTTGGGAACAGCGAAAGTCGGTGGTGAAAATACGTAGCTTTTTGGGCTTATTTGGTTATTATCGGAGATTCGTGGAAGGGTTTTCTCGAATCGCTACTCCATTAACTTCGGCTAACTCGGAAGGATACAAAATTCGTTTGGAGCGAAGAATGCGAGAAAAGTTTCCAAGAGCTTAAGAGGAGACTTATTTACGGCACTGTTCTAACAATACCATCGGTTCGGATGGATTTGTTATCTCTGACGATGCTTGAGGCAAAGGGTTAGGATGTGTTCTCATGCAGCGTGGGAAAGTCATAGCCTATGCCTCATGACAACTTAAAGAGTATGAGAGGAATTATCCTACTCATGATCTAGAGTTAGCGGCGATCGTTTTCGCGTTAAAGATATGGAGGCACTATCTATATGGGGAGAAAGTGGAGATATATTGGACCATAAAAGCCTTAAATATTTCTTCACTCAAAAAAAGAACTCAACATCTGCGGCGGTGACGTTGGCTCGAGCTATTGAAGACTACGACCACACTATTTGATACCATCACGGTAAAAAGCGAGCGTAGTGGCGGCGCATTGAGTAGAAGATCATATGCGGGAGCGAGTGCGATGATGTCAAGTATCGCGTAGAGCCGACTTTAATAGAAAAAGTTAAGGTTGCTCAAGCCAGGCAGGCCGGAGGTGATGCGTATGAAGAAGAAAGTACAAGAAGGAGCTATAGGAGCGAGAATTGATGAAGAAGGAATACTTGAGTCCACTCTAGACTTTGTGTTCCTAACGACTACGATTTGAAGTACAAGATTATGATGGAGGCACACAATCGCCCATTTGCAATCCATCTGGAAGTACTAAAATATATCGTGATCTTGACATACATTTTGGTGGAACAATATGAAGAGAGAGATTGCAAAGTTTATCTCGATGTGTTTAACTTGCCGGCGTGTAAAGGCGGAGCATCTTGTACCTAAGGGTCCGTTGCAACCACTTGAGATTCCGGAATGGAAGTGGGAACACATTACTATGGATTTTCGTTCACGGGTCTTCCTACGGTTTCTCAAGGCATCAATGCTATTTGGGTTATTGTTGATAGATTAACCAAAGTACGCTCATTTCTTGCCGATCACGGAGACTTATTCCTTGAGCGTCTTGCTAGTATATGCGTGAATGAGATTGTGAGGTTGCATGGCATGCACTGTATCCATAGTTTGGATCGTGACCCAAGATTCACTTCAAGATTTTGGGTTAGCTTGCAAAAAGCTATGGGCGCAGTTTGCGATTTAGTTGACATATACCATCCCCAAGCAGACGGACAATCGAGAGAGGACTATTCAAACTCTTGAAGATTTATTAAGACTCTGTGTCCTAGACTTCAAAGGCGGTTGGGATAAGTATTTACCATTGGTGGAATTCTCCTACAACAATGAGTTATCGAGCAAGTATAGGTGTGGCTCCATTGAAGCATTATATGGGCGAAAATGTCGTTCTCGATATGTTGGGATGAGGTGGGTGAAGCAACATTGTTGGGACCGAGTTAGAAATGCGATATGACTCTAGAAAAGATCCAAATGATTCGACAGCGTATACAAGCGGCACAAGATCGACAAAAGAGTTATGCGGATCTTCATCGAAAGGGCGTGGAATTTAATGTAGGGGATCATGTATTATTGTTGCGAGTTGCTCCGTGGAAGGAGTTACAAGATTTGGGAGAGAGGAAAGCTCGATCCACGATTTATTGGTCCATTTCAAATTCTTGATGAGAGTAGGAAATGTAGCCTATAGACTTGCGTTACCTCAAAGTATGTCTCGTGTTCATAATGTGTTTCACATATCGTACTTCGTAAATATGTGAAAGACCCGAACCACGTTATTGAGTTAGAGCCGGACGAGATATAGCAGAAGACTTAACTTATGAGGAGGTACTGTCAAGATCTTGGATAGGAAGGAGCATGTCTCTGCCATGAAAGGTCATACCACAAGTTAAAGTTTTGTGGAGGAATCATCTTTATAGAGAAATGACACGGGAATTGGAAAGCGGAAATGAAAGCGAGGTATCCTCACCTTTTGAAACACCAGTACGTCGTCGATTTCGAGGATGAAATTTCATAAGGAGGGAGGTTGTAAGACCGAAATTTTTAAATAAAAAGGAATTTCCTTTATTTATTATTTTGAAATAGTAAGGGTTGATTTGATTAATGTGGATAGTTAAGGGTTAAATCATAAATATTTCAAAATAAGCAAGTGGTTATAAAATATTCATTATCGTCGGGGAATATTCGTTTGGTGGTGGAATATTAAATCTTGTCGGGAATATTAAATGCTGGACAGTATGACCATGTGTGGGCCCCATGTGAAAGCGATTGGATGAAGAAAGCGACAAATATAAGTTGTTTTTAAATAATGGCGTAGTTATTACAGAATTATCTTGTTGGAATACCCGGTGGTTAAAACACACTAATCTGGCGTTGTTGAGCGGTAGCTGCGGTATTGCACCAATTATTGATTCTTACGTGAAGGCACTACTCGATAATGGTTTACGATAATTCTTATTCGATATTTTATTGAGTTAATAATTCTTTGCGTTGATATTTTATATTCTTTGTTGTTTTAATAATTGTCATTTACAAGTATTTTTCATTATCGAAGCAATAATTCATATTATCTGAATAATATTATTAGATAACATTATTGGCAATGTCTAGAAAGTTACATCTAAGGAGAGGTTTGGTCACCTAATTGCGCGCATGATGAAGAAATTCTTATTGGAAAGCCCCTCTTTCTGAGGCGCACGGTTGTCGATATTGTGATTACGTAATATTATTTGTGAATAATTAATTATTGATTCATATGATGAGAAAAATATTGATTTTATGTGGATATAGATGGAGAAAATTTTTATAGTGACAATTGTTGAAAATTGAAATTTTATCTTTTACGATAAAATAATTCATTTAAATATATTATTATATTTTAATAATATAATAATGGTGATATTTTACAACGAATGTGGGATATATGAGTATACTGAGGAGGAAGAGTATTTTGTTGCAATAAATGTTTAAAACATGTTAAACATGTCGGTGGACCCCATTTATTATTTGAAATTTGATTATAGCTTTGTAAAATCGCTTTGTTTGTGGATTTCGGTCAATTTCTATTTGGAATTTGAAAAACCTTTCTTCTGCAAAGTTGTAGAGAATTGAAATTCCTATAAAAACTCACGAGATTCGAATTTTCTGATGAAAGGGCTATTTATTATGAATTATTGAAGTTCCGAAGCTCCGAAATAATTGATTTTTGGGAGTTTAAATTATTTTTGTTAAGAAAAACGTTTTTTGTATTTTTTTTGGACATCATTAACATGTGTGGCTGGTGTTTTGACCAAAAGGTGGGCTAAGGAAAATTTGTATAATTATATTAATATTATATTAAATTTTACGCTTTGGTGTTCTAGCGATT
Source organism: Panax quinquefolius (assembly GCA_020205615.1). Lineage (NCBI taxonomy): Eukaryota > Viridiplantae > Streptophyta > Magnoliopsida > Apiales > Araliaceae > Panax > Panax quinquefolius. The sequence continues at coordinate 70,268,859 of CM035167.1, read as the reverse complement.
TTCTATAAATAGGGTCTTAGGTTAGAATTGAAAATCACACGTAAAGCTGAAGTTTTTCTCTCTATATTATCGGCGTATTCTTGTGAGTATTTTGAGTATACTTTGAGTATTGTTAGATGGTGCAAGTTCCTTGACACTATATCCAGGTGTTTAAATTTAAAATCTTGATCTTTCGAGGTAAGGGATATTATTTTTTTTTCGTAATGATATTATTTCTTCAATATCATTATCTTTGAAATATTGATCTGAAGTTTTATCAAATTTGGAACTTTTTCATGTGGGGGTTACTATTCATGGGTTACTATTCATGAGTTACTATTCACGAGTTCATTATTATTGAGTTCTTATTCACGAGAGTTACTATTCACGTAGTACTATTCATGAAGCGTGAAGATGTTTTTGTGGAATTTCTATCTTTTGGTGTCAGAGTTACTATTCACGTATCTTGGACTTTATTCACGTATCTGGCACTATTCACGTATCTGGTACTTATTCATAGAAAAATAAAATTTCTTCTTTTCGTCAAAACATCTATTACGGATACTAACTTCGATTGTATCCATGTTTTGATCATTCTTGAATTTTACACCACTATGATTATTTTTGAGGTATTTTTGGGCGTGGATAAAACCAAATACGAATCCTTAATCCTTGATCCTTGTCATTTTGTTTCCTTTGGATTCGTTTCTTTTAAAAAAAAAATATTTTCATCATCCTCGGTCTTAAATGATGATATTATGGAATATCTTTGGCTTTTGTAGTGCAAAGATGAATGATTTCTTAAGAATATCTTTGGCACTGTAGTGCAAAGATGAATGATTTTGAAGAATATCTTTGGCCGTAGTGCAAAAGATGAGCAGTGTTTAAATGAACATGACCGGTGATGAATATCTTTGGCTTTTTGTAGTGCAAAGATGAATATTTGATTCTAGATGTATATTGATTGATGTTACGGGGATAAAAGATGAGCGATGAACTTTTAAATTCATACATAGAAGATAGTAGTTTGCATTCTCTACTTAACTCTTCTAATGAATTATTATTTCATTGCGAATATTGATTTAAAATTTGTTGTCTATTGTATTCTATTATATTTTTCCTGTTGAAGACTAACGATAATTTGTTGTATATTATCTTAGTCATAATATTCTTTTCTTGAGCTAGTTGAGCTCACCCTTTTCCTTTTTGTTCCATTTTTTCTCGGGGAGGCGAGAATATAGCGAAATGCAGTCGGGGTATGGAATGAAGGTTTTAGAAAGGATTGTTTAGTAGTCCTCACCATTTTGTAAATTAATGTATCGATAAATGTGATGAGGATTTATTTGAGTATAGATATTGTCTAGAAGATAATATTTGTATTCAAACTCACAGCAGTTTCTTGTTGTAATAATAAAGTTGTAGTTGTTTCTGTACCATGTATTGACAACTCAGAATAGGTGATGTATACCCATTTTGGGGGTGTCACACGTAATGCCCATACCGAGTTCTAAAAGCAGTCTTTGGAATGTCATAAGTTTTAATCTTCAACTGATGATATCCGGAACGAAAATCAATCTTTGAAAAGAATTTGGCTCCTTGCAATCTGGTCAAACAGGTCATCAATGCGAGGGTACCTATTTTTGATGGTGACATGATTCAACTCCAGATAATCAATACAAAGTCGCATACTTCCATCTTTCTTCTTCACGAATAGAGCGAGAGCACGCCAAGGAGACGTCTTAGGGACGAATGAAACCTATGTCTAACAATTCTGTAGTTGGGTTTTAACTCACGAAGTTCAATAGAGCCATTCGATATGGGGCTTTGAAATGGGTTTTCAACCGAGTTCAAGGTCGATACCAAACTCGATTTCATGCTAAAGGGAGTAGACCGGGGAAGTTCTTGGGAATACGTTAGAGAATTTATTAACAATAGAAATATCATTCAAATCTGACGTATTTTTGTTTAAATATGTGACATGAGCTAAGTAAGCTTGACATCCGTTTTTCAATAAATGAATAGCTTTATGGCTTGAGATGACCGTGATTAATTTTAATGGTTTGGTCGCTTGAATTCGCATAATAGGTTGATTAGGAATATGAAAGTTAATAACCTTATGAAAACAATCAATTTTAGCATGATGAGTAGTTAACCAATCAATCCCTAGAATCACGCCAAATGCAAGTATTTTTAAGGAAATAAGAACGACAGGTAATGTGAGGGTGCCGATTTGAACCAAACAAGACTTATAAACAGTTGATGTAATGAAGGTTTCTCCCAACGGAGTTTTAACAGATAAGTCAAAGTCTAATTTCTCCGGAGTCAAATTTAAACGCTGAGCACAAGTAGGAGAAATAAAAGAATGGGTAGAACCGGTATCAAATAAGGTATATACTTTGCTAGAGTTGATGATTACCTTAACCGTGATGACCTCGTTTGGGTTTCTTACTTTCTGCGAGGTCACAACAAACACTCTCCCTTGAACTATTAGTTTTGACTTGTCTGGGACGGCATTTGGTGTCACCGTTCCAACTGGACTTGGCTTCCCTGTACGACAAAATCTAGCTAGGTGACCTTCTCTTCCACAATTGTAACATATTTTGGACTGATGTGCACAGTTTGGACTGATATGTCCCTCCCCTCCGCATTTGAAGCATATGATAGGTGGTCGTTCTCCTTCCTTAACCACGGGTGCTGATGCTAACGTCTTTCCATCATTGTTGAATCTCCTCTTCTTGAAATGTCCATTCTTATTGTCTTGGCCATGATTACCCATCAAGTGGTTACCATTTTGGCATGTTGATTCCTCCACGTTTGTTGTCACCGCCGATGATTTCGCTACCCTTTGGTATTATCATTTTGCCGGTTGCTTTCTCTTGGTTGAGTTGACTCATTATCGCGCTCCAGTAACTGAGCCCTATTTACAACATCTGAATACAAACACAGTTTATGAGAAATTAGATATTGACGTTTCTCTGGTTTCAAACCTCTTAGAAATATCTGCGTCATTCTCTCCTCATTGTTAACCAATTGAGACGAAAATCGGGACAACTCGGTAAACTTAGCTTCGTACTGTGACACGGTCATATTGTTCTGCTCCAACTTGATGAACTCTACCTCTTTCATGTGACGAATACTTTCGGGAAAGTACTTGTCGTTGAATAGTTCTTGGAACTTCTCCCAAGACAACTTCAATGCGGCAGGTTGAGTACGTTTAACCGATTCCCACCAGTAATCTGCCTCTCCTCGCAACATAAAGGTGGAAAAAGGAACCTTTTTCTCCTCAGAGCATCCCAAGACATCAAATATCTTGGTGATTTGCTTTATCCACGTCTCTACCATAAGTGATTTTGGCTCTCCAATAAACTCTGGTGGTCCCAGCTCCTTGAATCGTTTCGGCGGTGACTGGTCAGAGAGTTTCGAGTGTTTCCACCTGCATTTTGGACAGGAGTCTCTCTTGTCTGATGTTGTACAAATTGCAGAAAGCTCCTAAACTTTGATACCAACTGTGACGCCCCCAAAATAAGTATACATCACCCATCTTGAGTAGCCAAATACATGGTACAAAATTCAAATACAACTTAATTATACAACAGTCGTGTAAAATACGACAAAACATAATCTAAGAGTTTTAATAAGAATATTGTCATCTAGACAATATCCACACTCAATGGAGTCCTCATTACATTTCTTGTCACACTATTTTATAGAATAGTGAAGACTACTAAAATAACCATCTAGACGGTCAATCCGTTCCCTGACTCGTCCCAGCTATATTCTCATTTCCTAAAGAGAACAGTGAAAGAAAGGGTGAGCTCAACTAGCCCAGTAAGAATTATTATGACTAAGATAATGCAGAATAATTTATCGTTAGCCTTCAACAGTGTTAAACTGATAAAATATAACAAACATCAAGTTTAACTGCAGCGAAACAAGTAATCCATTAGAAGAGTCAAGTACAGAATAAAATCTACTATCTTCTATGATTTAAAAGGTTTTTCATCACTTTTATATTTGAGACTCGACTTAATAAATAAACCACATCATCTACACTACTGACCAAGGATATTCATTAGTATCACGACCACAAATTATCCATGCACTACGGGCCAAAGATATTCGTGTATTCATCAATGGTCATGATCATGCCAACAAGCATCCATCAATGCACTACTGGCCAATGAGGACTTTTACCACATCATTTGTAACATTACGGGCCATGATTATACCGAATAATCTCGGTCATAATCACACCAAGTCCATCTACGCACTACAGGCCACATATGACTTTCAACATATTATAAACATGAGGATGATGACAATGATATAATAATTTAATAAAACAAGTCAAGGATAAATTTTTAAAGATTAATAATTTAATTTATCTAGAAATCAATAACGTCAAATTGTCAACATGACATCTTTGTTTTGTGGAGTAAAATTCAAGAATGCTCGGAAGAATATTTCCATGAAAAATCTTTGGATGAAGTGCAAATATCCGGGATATTCTACTAATTTCATGGAGTATAGAAGCCAAAAATTTAACCAATTTGAGTATAATAGAATATATGAAGCTCAAAATGGATTTTTTCTCGCCATGCAGTAATCAACGTAGATGCGAGATCATTTCCACAATTTAATAAAGAATGAATACGAAGGATCATTCACCATGCATGCTGTAATCCACATAGGCAAGTTATTCCAAATGAATAATAAAGAATGGAACCGTTGGTCACGCCGTAATTTACTTACGACGAGGATATTCCAACATAATAATAAAGAATGAAACTAGGTCATGCGTAATCCACACAGACAGGATATTCCAACAGAATAGTAAAGAATGGAATAACAATGAATTCACGTGCATGCGATGAATCGCATGCATAGGCGAGGTTATTCTAACAAAATAATAAAGAATGGAATACCAAAAGAATTTCACCATGTATACGGTACTTCACATAGATAGGTTATTCCAACATAATAATAAAGAATGGAATAACAACGCTTACGAGTATTGAAAGAAAATAACTCTCTTCATGAATACAAAAGAATAATACCCCTTACCTTAGAAGAAGACTAGTTACTGGAATTGTGAGGTAGCAGACTTCTCTTCTTCTTTCTCACTATAATAATTACTCTATAGCTTTAGTGAATTGATGAGAAATGAAGGAAGAATGAGCTTCTATTTATAAGAAAATATAGTTTCGATAATTGCACGTTTTGGGGCTCAAAATATTACAGTATAATACCTTCCTCTTTTTCTTCATTTTTAATTTAGTCCTGCAAGTATTATCAAACTTGCACCACCTCCCCTAATAGTAAATAATGTGAATTAATAGTTCATTCATGTAACTTAATAGTATAATCATGTGAAAAAACTAATTACAGTATAGTACCTTCATCTATACTTCAATTTTTAATTTAGTCATGCAAGTATTATCAATATTGCACCACCTCCCCTAATAGTACATGAATGTGAATCAATAGTACACACATGTGAACAAATAGTTGTAAGCGTGTAAAATAATAGCAATTAATTGCTCATTTATCAGATTAATTACCCAATTGGTCAATATAACCTCCAGACATCAATTATTATCGAAAGAAATGTCGATTTTCACTAACACTAATAATCCTAACACAATGGAACTATCAATTTCATCTTTAATCAACACAACTTATTCATCATTAATATTATAACTCACAATATTGAACAACCAGGTCGTTCCCATGAAATATGGGGCTTTTCGATAAGGATTTCTTCTTATTGGCGCGCAATTAGGTGACCAAACCTCTACTTGACAGAACTTCTAGACATTGTCAATATTGCAAATAATAATATGAATAACTTTGTCGTCTCAATTATTGATTTAATAATAATTATTATTATGCAGATGATACTGTGACAATAATTGAATCAATAATATGAGAGATATGATACAGCAATTACTGTAGCAATAATTGAGTATAACTGAGTGACTTCTCACTTAAGCATTAATAATCAATACCGTGTGCTACTATGCAACCACGCGTATTATTGTACTTTTACTACTGAGTAGTTCAACAGTTTAATGGTAAAACTTTCACCGTTATTTTTATAAAAAGATAATTATGTCGTTTTTTAACTAAGACAATACTTCCATTGTGGGGTCCACCAATGATTGTGCCACCGTATGAATATTCCCTGTTAAAACGAATATTCCCCGACCAATCGAATATTATATAACCACTTGCTTACTTTGTAAAATTTTAAAATATTACCCACAACCATAACATTATATCAAATCCACACCATAATATTCAAAAATATATTTGGAGAAAATTATTCTGTATTCATAAAAGTTGGGGTCTTACAACAACCCTATCTTATGATAACACGAAGTCGTCTGTCATTAGGCATCTTGTATGATAGTGGCAAAACACCCTTCTAAATTTGGGTTCATGTGACACCCCCAAATCCTGGTACTTCATTACCTCAAGATTTGGTGTTCACTTAATCAAAACATTCATACCTAACTACCCAATCATAATAAAATTGATTAACAAAACCTGCCCATACAGGATTATATTAGTAAAACATTATCTCCTAGGTTATCTAACCTTTAATTACAATCATTCAAATGCATAATTTAAATAAGTTTGTTACAATAATCAAATTAAAGTCTGATAAGTAGCTGTCAACATAGTACAAGTCTTCAAAACTTGTTCATCTTCCCATTGCCCTTACTGGTGCTAGGTACATCTACCTTCTCATCCTTAGTTGTAATAGTTATATAAGTAAGAGTGAGCAAACAAAGCTCACTTGAAATAAGAATGAATAAACTTTACAATATTTGCCAAATAATAGGCTCAATAGAACTGAATGATATGTTCTATTAACATTCTGAAATATACTACTGAGGGTCTAATGACCACGAACCATGTCCACAGTTATAAGTAATCTTTCAACTTTAACTTTAACAGTCATATGACTCTAAGGACTCCACGTACTTAGGGGGATCAACCCTTCGTACAATGTATTATGCACAAACATTTCAAAGCTAAGCGTAAACCCCTAAAAATAGGGTTGTTCATCTCAGTATTTAGATTACATGTCTGCACCAAAGTAAGTTTGGTTTGGATACATTTCAAGGTAATTCGGAGTTCAACGAACATCAACTAATGATTAGTTGAATAAAATGAAATCACACTATGCTATGAATAAATCATTGTGTATTAAAGTTACGCTTTAGGAATAATCTAATATCATAAATGTTAAATAACTATCATTACATTGCTTGAACAATATTAAGCCAAGGTTATGTAGAATTAGATACTAAGCATGCATAACGAATACCAATTTGAACAATAACAACTATTCAACAACAGTATATTAGATTATATAAACTTGCATGCTATTTGACAAGTTAAAGACAAGGATAACTTGCTTAACATCAAAATAAGGTTTAGAAAACTTGTATCATCATGAACAACTAGATACAAAAGCTTGCGAAATTACAGTTGAAATAGGACAAGTAAACTTGCCTAACAATAAACAAAGTAGATCAACGAAAGTGTAGAGTTAGGAAACTTGCTCAATTATAAAAGTAGAATTAGAGAACTTGCTTAATGTACAAAGATAGGTTTAGAAACTTGCTCAATCAAAAGAATGAAGTTATACATGTAATAATAGAACTAACTCAATGAAAGTGTAGAGTTAGAAAACTTGCCTCGAGTGTAAGCTAAAATATTAAAACTCACGTTCACTTATACACAATATTAAAACCACAACATCTATTAGACATACTAATATTCACTTTTCAATATAAAACACATTACTAGCTAAACTTGTTATTTTAGCACAAGTCTTATGCTACCATATATATTTCAGAATTCTCAAGTGTTAACATCACAACACTTATCTAACATTCATTGCATAAACAAAGTTACGCATAACACGTTCGTAACTTACTAATCACTTTTACAACTTTAAATTTACAATCCACCTAACATGACTCTGTTTAACCTTGTTGTTACATGATTCTCACATTAACCTAACATTAAGCTAAGTTACATTGAACGTTCAAAGTCTGCAGAATTAGCGATTTTTATCTAAAGCCGGGCACCGGCGGCCGCCGCGCCGATTTTATCATCGATCGCAAAGACGCTTGCCGCTAAGAGACATGTGGTGGTCGCGTTACGTGCATGCACTCGATTTCGCGAGAACATGGCTACGGCAGTTTTCTTAAGCCAACCAACACGAATTTCACCCACCAAACAGTAATAATAACATGTAAAATGGTATAGATCTATCACAAATATATTTGTGAACATATTCCACCAATTAAACCATTTAACAACAATTTAAGCTAGGTTAATTTCTCAAATTCCATGTTTTTCATATAAAACTCAATTTTTTTTGATATTCATCCCAAAAATCATCACTGTGATTTCAATACTTGGCCAAATCACTCCATTCAAATTACGTTATGCTTGTTTCTTAACGAACTAGTATATACAAGCTTTAATTTACAATTCAACATACAAATTAATCACTAATTTTGGTATTTACATAAGCTATATGAGAAAATATGCATAAAACATACATTGTCGAAATCTTTCCTACTGTGAACAGAAATTATCCAAAATTAACATGTAATTTACTTGTTTAAACATACTCTAACATCTCCAACACATATAATCATCATTGTATAGCAACAATTCAAGAATTTATAATTCACAGAATATATAAAAGTTTTCCGTAAATTCATATATATATATATGTATAATACGAAGGTTAGATAAAATACCTTCAATTTGTTTGAAATCCTTGCCATCACCACTTACAATCAATATGAACTCCTCAGGTTTCCTCTCAATTCTCTCTGAATATTCTTAGCAACTGGCCAAAACTCAACACTCAACTGAAAACCTTATGCGTAAAACAAAATATAAAACTGATATGGCCTTAATTCACCTATTAAGTATATCAGTTAATACATATAACGTATATATTATAAATATATTATATTTATTATTTTAATTTATTTAATTTATTTTATTATTATTATAATTCAAAATTCAAAATTAAAAAAGGAAATCCAAAAGCCATAGGGCTTTGTTTGGCAAATCATTTAAAATTAAAGAGTTTATATCCTTAAGCATTGTTTGGGTAAAACAAGATTAAAACTACTTTAATTTATTTTAATAACTCCTTATAATATAGTTATTTGTCACACTTTATTTAATCAAGCTTTCATATTTAATTTAATTAATTCAAATAATAATTAAATAAATAAATCATTTAATCACATAATTCAATACAAATAATTAACCATCAATTTGAAATATCAACGTAATAATAATTTCCTTAACTCATTAATTATTTATTTAATAAATAATTAACCAAATAAAATCAAATCAATTAAACATATATTTATTCAATGATAAACACATCCATTAAATATTTATAAAACTCAATAAATATTTAATATTATAATTAAAATTTTGGAGGAATGTTACAGTTCACCTCACCCTATCTTGGTCAATTTAAAATCAGCTGTTAAAATGACGTATAAAATACGACACACTTATCTAAAATTCTCAATAAAATTATTTTTATCTTTGTTTTTAGGGAAACCTCAACAAATTTATAGATCATCGATTCTATTCCTCTGTTACCTCCGGCTCAAACCCAATACACTCTCTTATTACCGAAAGGAATTATGAAGCAAAAGGGTGAGCACAACTAGCCCAGTAAAGAATATCATGACTAAAGATAATTAAATTATCAATAGCCTTCGTCCGTAATAAATCAGAGATTTAGAACATATGATATATGATAAAACTTTTCAACCATAGTGGCAGCAGAACGAGTAATCCATTAGAAGAATCAAATAGACCGTAAAGTCTATTATCTTTAAAAGTCCACCAACAATGTTTTATCCTTGTAACATCAATCAACAATTCATGTCCACAATCATGTGAATAACTCATAATCATAATTATAGTTCTAAATTCCTCTTCGCATCCAGGACGAAGATAATTTTCATCACCTGTCTTAACCTAAAACATCAAAGATCATGGTTATACCAAATCACAGTTCCTGTTCATAATCATACTAATAAATTCATCTTTTCACTACGGACTAAAGATATTTATCAACAGTTCATCTTTGCACTACCGGCTAAAGATATTCAACAACAGGTCATCTTTGCACTACGACCAAAGATATTCAACAACAATTCATCTTTGCACTACAGGCCAAAGATATTCAACAACAGGTCATCTTAGCATTACGGGCCAAAGATATTAATATCTCAAAGAAATATATAATCATTTCAGAATTTATATAAATAATAATTATAATCATGTTGATCAATTCACCTTTGCACTTAAGCTAAAGATATTCAATTATAAATTCAATGGTCATGATCATACCAGTCAACAATTCATATTTACACTACTGTCCAAAGAGAACCCATAGTCACGATCATACTAATAATATATCCATCTTTACACTTAAGTCAAAGAGAAATTTCATCGCAAGGATTATAAAAATGTTATATATGATAATAAAAACAATATGATCAAAACATGGATTTAATTTCAAGTGTAAGATTCATAAATCAACGATAATTTGGTCGAAAAAAAAACCAATTTTTGTCGTGAATAAGTACCCGTGAATAAGTAACTCATGAATAGTAAGTCATGAATATTAACTCGTAAATAGTAAATCGTATTAAGTAAAATAATCAGTATACGTGAATAGTACCCATGAATAGTACTTTCTATGAATAGTACTCATAAAAGGAAAATACAAAAAGAAAACGATATTCCATGGCGAGTACAAAAGAAATGATATCTTATACGAGTATAATAGAATATAAAAACCTATAAATGGATTTTTCACCGCCATGCGGTAATCCACGTAGACAGATCATTTCCACAATTTAATAAAGAATGAATACGAATGGTCATTCACCATGCATGCGGTAGTCTGCGTAGACAGGTTATTCCAACATAATAATAAAGAATGGAATAATTGAAAAATTTTACCATGCATGCGGTAGTCCGCGTAGACACGTTATTCCAACATAATAATAAAAAATATAATAACAGAAGAATTTCACCATGCATGTGGTAGTCCGCGTAGACAGGTTATTCCAATAGAATAATAAAAAATGGAATAACAACCCTTACGAGTATTGAAAGAAAATAACTCTCTTCATGAATACGAAAGAAATAATACCCCTTACCAATACAACAAATAATATCCCTTACGAATACGACAAATAATATCCATTACGACTGTAGATCAAAAATAATATTATAACTAATAAAGAACGAAGATAATATTCCTTACAAATATTGAACAAAATAATATTCCTAACGAATATTGAACGAAGATAATATTCCTTACGAATACGAAAAATAATATCGTAAGCGAAGATAAAATAAATAATACCCCTTACCATAGAAGAAGACTGGATACTGGAATAGTCAAAGTAGCAAACTACTCTTCTTCTTTCTCTCTATAGCTTCTCTCTCTATAATTGCTCTTGTGAGTCTTAGTGAATTGGTGAGAATGAAAGAAGAATGAGCTTCTATTTATAGGAAAACATAGTTTTGATAATTGCACATTTTGGGGATCGAAATATTACAGTATAATACCTTCATCTTTTCCTTTATTTTTAATTTAGTCATGCAAGTATTATCAATCTTGCACAACCTCCCTTAATAGTACAACATGTGAATCAATAGTACAATCATGTGACTCAATAGTTCTATACATGTGAAAAAAATAATTACAGTTTAATACCTTCATCTATACCTCCGTTTAATTTAGTCATGCAAGTATTATCATTCTTGTACCACCTCCCCTAATAGTACATTAATGTGAATCAATAGTACACACATGTGAACAAATAGTTATAAGCATGTGAATTAATAGCAATTAATTGCTCATTTATTCTATTAATTACCTGATTGGTCAATATAACCTCCAGACATCAATTATTATTGGAATAGATGTCGATTTTAACTAACACTAATAATCCCAACAATATCAATTTCATCTTTAATCAACACAAACTTATTCATCATTAATATTATAACTCACAATATTTAACAACCAGATCATTCCCAGGAAAGAGGGGGCTTTCCGTTAAGGATTTCTCCCTGTTGGCGCGCAATTAGGTGACCAAACCTCTCCTCGACAAAACTTTCTAGACATCGTCAATATTATAGATAATAATATGAATAACTTTGTCATCTCACTTATTGATTTAATAAAAATAAATATTATGTAGATGCTACTGTGATAATAATTGAATCAATAATATGAGAGATATTATACAGCAATTAATGTAGAAATAATTGAGTATAACTGAGTGACTTCTCACGTAAGCATCAATAATCAAAGATAATGTACAATACCGTGTGCTACTATGCAACCATGCGACATTCTTATCGCTTACTAAGGGTAGTTCAACAACGGTTTAATGGTAAAACTTTCACCGTTATTTTATAAAAGATATTTCATGCGTTTTCTAACTATGACAATACTTTCGTGGTGGGGTCCACCAATGATTATGTCATCGTACGAATATTCCCCGTTAAAATGAATATTCCCTGACCAATCGAATATTCCCCGACACAACGAATATTTTATATCAACTTACTTACTTTGTAAAATTTTCACATGTCACCCTTAACTTTAACTCTTTCTCAATTTAACCATTTACTAAATAGAATAATAATTATAAAAATTGAATACTTTCATTTCGTAAAATTCAGGGTCTTACATAAAGGATGATCTGGGTAATTGGTTTGTGAAAATTTTCAAATTAGATTTTGCCATGCTTCCGCTTATTTTGAAATTTGATTGCGTCTTTGATTGTCACAAAACCTAACAGCCTTGGACTTGAGATCATTATAGTATCTTGTGTATGATGAGTTATGTTTTGACATGTTCCTTAAGATCCGTAGGGTATATCAAAGGGCATGCTTGGGTGTAATAAGTTGTACACGGAGATAATGAATGATCAACAAAGAATCTACCGCTTCTAGCAAAAGAAGAGAATGTCCTATGTGATTTGATAAATAAAAACCCATTAGTCATTGGCCAAGGCAGAATGAAATTAGAAAGGAGCTTCTAGTTTGCATTATTTGGAGTTGTGCATTTAAGAGTCGAAAAATATATAATTAAATAAAATAAGACTTGACAATACTTTCATATCGTATATTTAATTGAGACAATGTATGGTGGAAGGATTGAATTGTACGGTAACTATTTACTCAAAAGTTCTTTTATGTTTAATGTTGAAATCTATATTATCTAGAAAATCGTTGATCGCTAAGGAGGCTTATCCTTATTGTAGAATAAATGTTATTTATTTAAATAAATGAATAGATTAATTTATTTATTTAAATATGATTAGAATTGTTTTAATTGATTTATTTACAATCAGTTTAATATGGAGAACCTAAAGAGTCACACCATATAAAAGGAAGAATATTTATTTAAGAAGTAAATGGCATAATCTTAATAATAAGTTAAGTGTGTTTAATTTAATACCATAGAATAAATTAAATAGCTTAATATTTATTATTTAATATTTTAGAAATATTAAATATAAATTAATAAGAGGAGTCTTAGTATTATTACTATTATTATTATTTAATTTCTAAAGGAGTTTGGGAAATAATTAATAAAAATACTCTCATATATTCCTATGATTAGGAGGCTAATTAATTAAAAGAATTTTATTAATTATTTCTAATAAGTTTAGGAGCCTAATTAATTAAAGGAGTTTAATTAATTAAAATAAAACTCAATTCCTTAAATGTTAAGGAGGGTTGCCTACATCTATAAATAAGAGGAGTCTTATTATGGGTGAGAGTTGACATTTTTACAATACACGTGAATGATTTTTTTAAGAGTTGGGAGAGTACGTATTTTCTATAGAGATAGAAAAACTAGGGTTTTGCCAAACACCCATTTCTTGAATATTTGTTCTTCCTTGGTGGGTCACCTCTAAAGGCCAAACACTTGGGTGGCTAACGTTGATTAAAGAAAGGATTCAAACCAGTGGATTCAAGTTGAACTTGAAAAGGAATTGGAGGTGAACTCGTACATGAGGAAGCTAGTTTCTACAAGGGTATAAATCTGATCTCCATATCTTTTCTATTGATTGATAATTATGCACAAAGTATGATCATGGTGATGGATTTGTATGAAAATTTTAAATTCCTATTTTATCGCGCTTCCGCAGTTTTTATGTAATTTGATTACATAATCGCACTATATACAAACCTAACATGATCATGGTGATAGAATAAATTAAATAGCTTAATATTTATTATTTAATATTTTAGAAATATTAAATATAAATTAATAAGAGGAGTCTTATTATTATTATTACTACTATTATTATTATTTAATTCCTAAAGGAGTTTGGGAATTAATTAATAAAAGTACTCTCATATATTCCTAACAAGATTAGGAGGCTAATTAATTATAAGAGTTTAATTAATTATTCCTAATAAGATTAGGAGCCTAATTAATTAATTAATTAAAATAAAACACAATTCCTTAATTGTTAAGGAGGGTTGCATACATCTACAAATAAGAGGAGTCTTATTATGGGTGAGGGTAGATGTTTACACAACACACGTGAATGACAATTCTAAGATTTGAGAGAGTACACAATTTTCTATGGAGATAGAAAACTAGGGTTTTGCCAAACACCCATATTCTTGAATATTTGTTCTTCCTTGGTGGATAACCTCTAGAGGCCAAACACTTGGGTGGCTAACGTTGATCAAAGGAAGGAATCAAACCTGGTGAATTCAAGTTGAACGTGAAAAGAAATTGGAGGTGAACTCGTACCTGAGGAAACTAGTTTCTACAATGGTATGAATCTGATCTCCATCTCTTTTCTATTGATTGATAATTATGCATAAAGTATGATCATGGTGATGGGTTTGTATGAAAATTTTAAATTTCTATTTTATCGCACTTCCGCACCTTTTATGTAATTTGATTGCATTATCGCCCTATATACAAACCTATCAACTTTGACAGTATTGAAATTAATATTTACAAGAGTCGGGCTTCTTATGGGCATTAAAGCCATCAATGTAAGCCCAAACACCTACAAAGCACAATTTTCACTATATTGGGGCCTTAAATCTGGATACCCGTTTTAAGGCTTAGGATTACATGTACAATGGATTGCAAGCTAGCTGTATAACTTAAATAAGTCTATCATGGGAACCAAGTCTAGATCCATGGATTGAACTGTCAACCCTATGGCTCCTAGACTCACATGATATCATTTAGAAGCTTGCATGAAATAGATACTAAAACAAAACATATATAACATACAAACTTCGCCCAAACAAGTGATTTATCAGTTGAATTCTTGTAAGCAAGTAAAATAACCTTCATGCTTCCTCTAGATACAAGTCTAGGGTCACGTGATTGGTATTACTTACAAAAAGTAAAAAGTAAACTAGATCTATCTATATCTTAGCCAAGTCTAGCTCACAAGGTTCAAGATTTACAACTTTTAAACCGATTGAAAGCTAGATCTGGCTATATCTAGAATAGATATAGTCAATACACTTCAAATATTGACTATTTACACAAATTTGAATGGTTAAAAGCTAGATCTATGCAATATTAGCGGGATCTATATATATATATATATATATATATATATATATATATATATATATATAGAGAGAGAGAGAGAGAGAGAAAGTAGGAAACAAACACATATTTGAAGAAATCTTATAATGCGGCATGAGATTTGCAAACAAAAGGCTTTAAGCACCTAAAAACTCGATTTTAATAGGTAAAAACTTGATATGTTGAAG
This sequence comes from Panax quinquefolius, assembly GCA_020205615.1. Taxonomy (NCBI): domain Eukaryota; kingdom Viridiplantae; phylum Streptophyta; class Magnoliopsida; order Apiales; family Araliaceae; genus Panax; species Panax quinquefolius. The sequence continues at coordinate 70,253,016 of CM035167.1, read as the reverse complement.
TTTATATGTATAAGAGTGTATAGAACTAGTATTTACAGAGTTTAAGAGCTAAATCTAGCCTCTTTCTCTCTCTAAACCAAACTCTCTATCTCTAACCGTAGTAAAATGAGCTAATATCTCGAATTTTTATAAAGCAAATAGGGGTAGCCGTAGGTCTACTAAAAGCGTCATCATGTAGACCTGAGCGACTCTAAAGTTGGCCCCACTTGCTCAATTTTTGTCCCGTTAGGTCAGGTTTTCATACTTCACGTTGGAACGACAAAAACTCTCAATTCGGGAGTAGTTAGAAGATGTGACATACCATTCCGGAAAGCTTTTTCCGATAGCTTCACAATGGTATATTATTTTCCCAATTATATGTTTAGGAAGGCATAGAAAAATGGAAAAAACCATCCTTGGGTAGATGCTAGCTAGCCATTCGCTTCTTGTCTTGTTTGGGAAGCTTGCTCTTTTCAATTTGGGAATAGTTGGGAGATGTGACATACCATTTCTGAAAGCTCTTTCCAAGATCTATGTAATGACATAGGGCTAGACCATTTCTGAATATGGGAAGATTGGTCCATGACCAGAATAACATTTTCAAGTCTTCGTAGGTAGTTTGTTGAGCTGTCTTGCGTAGTTTGTGGTCGGGATTGCTACGATGGATCATTGTAACCTTATCTACAGCTGGACAATTTTTGTTTGTGTTTTGTTTGAAAAAATGACCTATATTCCTTCCCGGGGTTGTTTTTGGGCTTGAAGTGGCTGTTGCTGTCCCTCGGGGTTATTTCTGGGTATTTGACTGTAATTGTCTCTATATTTCCTTGAGATTGTCTTCATGGTTGATTTGATATACCACGGGGCTATCTCTGGGGTTTGATTTGATGTTGTAATCCTCCGAGGCTGTCTTTGGAGTGGAAAACAATGTTTTTGCCCTTCTACATAGATAGTAATATGAAAATGAAATTTCGAGTGTCTACAGATACCCCTCATTGTCACGTTTATTTAATTCAATGAAATGAACAAGACAATGATTACTAGACACTTGAAATATGACAAGGTTTATTTAATGATGCAATGTCATGTAATGAATGGTATAATGAATGTTAAATGCTATCGCAAAATTGTACTTTGCAAATCGCACTTTAGAATCATAAATCACACACTCGCGACATCGCATTTCGCATATCACACTTTGCACATTGCACTTCATAAATCACACGGTTATTATTGATGCCGTGTTGGGGCTTATTCAAACGGTTGTCTTTCATCGATGGTGTTAATGCCTATCTTTGGTGTCGTACGCAACAGCTTTTAACTTCCATCGGTGTTGTTGATGCTTATCTTTGGTGTTGACTCTATGATTTGATTTTCGTCTTGTTGTTGATGCTTGTTTGATGAAGATAAACCGAGATGTTTTCTACATCTTTCTTTGAGGATGATGTTTTGAAATCTTTGAAACTTCCCGATGTCTCACGCTAGTAGTTGACAAGCAAGTGCCTACCCTCTTGGTAGTTGACAATGATGCCTACCATGCTTGTAATCGACAATGGTTGATCACCTAATTGTCTCTATGCCTACTCAAACGGTAGTTTACAATGGCAAAACTTTCTCGATTCTGGGTATTTATTGTGCACTCATATTTAACTCTACTAGGGATGCATGCAAAACTTTTTTTTTATAGAGATGTGAGCTGATATAGTGCAGTTGCAGATGTGCAGACCATGCTTGATGTAATGATCTAAATTTATCCTTAGGAGTCTATTGTCCTAGGTTGATGCACATTCTTAATTAAATTGACTAGATGTAGAAACATACCTCACCCTTTCTGAGGCGATTTGGAGTTTCTTTTAGCTGTTGGGTGCTTGTGCCCCATTTCCTTATGACTTTTACTCACGACCCAACTGGACTGATAACCTAGGTGCCACTGACGTCCCTGGAGGGTGCGACGCATTCTTTCACTACCCATATTTGAACTTCGGTGTAGAGGTCTCGACTTGTGAGGACTTGGCGTAGGTTGACATGTTTGATGGTGTAGATTTCAGTCGCTAGACCTTTAGTTAGCAGATGGGCGGCTATTGTGACACCCCCAAATCCGGGTTACCTGAACCCCGAGTTTGGTGTTCACGATCCACAATATAATAACATCTAACTACCCATTTAAATATAAATAGGAATACATAACTCATTAACATATGTTGTTAATACATAAGTCCCTGGTCTACTAACCTTAACATTACAGAAATACCCCTTAGATATACAAAAAGGGTTTACAATACAATACAATCATAATAATAATATTGTTCATTATACTACTCCAGCATCTTGCCTTTGCCTTTGTTCTTCTTCGATCCGCTGGCCTCTTCAATTCTAACTGAAATGTTTTATATATAGCAAGGGTGAGCAACAAGTTTACCCCGCAAGTTAAGACATATAATAAATGTATACGAATCAATAAGAGCAGACTATCTATTTTGATAGAATGAAACCAAAGTTCTGGGAACTTTGAAATAGCTGAACAAATCGTTAATCAATAACAAGTCTTCTCGTATTCTAGGAAACACAATAATTTGATAATGAAAGAGTACAACGCTTTCAAAGTTTATGTGATATTCTAATGAATAAACAAGAATCAATTCTACGCAATAACAAAGTGGAAATGTTTTCAAGATTTATGTTGAGCGATCCATTGGATCTAGAACTTCTACTTTCTCGGGTATCTATCAAAGATTTACTTTGATACATACACAGGAGTATCAGATAACCATAAAGATTAAATCATACCCCTCTGCAAGTACTTAGAGCTGGCCAACTCCTTGTACCATATATTATTTATAATACTTAGGTCGCGCGCAATGGTCGATTATACGACTTAAAAATGTTCCCTTTATATAAAAGGTTGTTCTTCTCAGTCTCAGAATCAAGATTTGATTTAACAACGAAATTTAATGATTTCAATTTCTATTCACTTATCGATCTAGCCGAAATAATTGGCATCAATCTATCAATAACAATTGAATTCTCTTCTCGAATCTATCAAGTTCTAACAAATGTTCGTCTAGCCAGAATAATTAGCTAAGACATTTCTCAACATAATTTGACAATAAACAAGAATTATCTGTACTATCAATTCTATCTTCTACGAATATGAATATCCAACAACAGTTATTCTATAAATGTATATTCTTTGAATTAGTAATTCAATTTGAATTATTAATCATGCACTAATTGCGAATAATCAACAATAAATTTCCTGGACATGGTATAATTAGCAATAATTAACCAGTATAATAATTGAATGAATATAACTCAAGGTTGAGTTAGGAAACTTGCATTCTGCGTTGATTATAGCTACACAATAAACTTATCTGCGCTCATAAGACCTATAACCAATAATATCGGTCTCACAATTAACATAATATTTCATAACACGTAACACTGTATTCTACAGTCAAACTTCTCCTAGGCACATTATCACATAATCACATCAGTGTTTATAACCTATATAAACACTTAACAAATCTAATTATTTCAGTCTCGTTGGATTTCGGTCCATTATCGGTGTTCTGGTCACCCTATCCGGCAATTAACACATTGATTGTCAATTATACTTGGTCTATAAGCTTCAATATTATTTTAGATAAGTCAAATATCGTTTATAATATTTTTCGGAAGCTTTTAATAATTTATAAACAATTATTATAATTTATAATAATTTTTCAAACACTTAAATCATTTTTAAATGATTTAATTATCAAATAATCTTATTATCATTAATATTTAATAATATAAAAATATTAATGTTATACTTCTCAAAATATTAAAGTTATTGTTAATAACTTAAAATATTTTTAAATCATCAATATTCTACTTAAATGATTTTTAAATTAATTAAAATCATTTTAAATCATCACCATTAATATCTAAATATTAATGAAATTATTATCCAAATATTAAAAGTCATTAATTATAACTTAAAATATTTATAAATCATTTTCTCATTTTAAATGATTTTTAAATCAATAAAACTATTTTTAATTCATTTATTTAATATAATAAATAAATAATCTAATATCATTAATATTAATTTATTAATGAGAATTCTCCAAAGATATTGAAAATTATATTTTATAATTCCAAATATTTTCTAACACTTTATTCTTATTTAAAATGATTTTTAAATTAATAAAATCCTTTTATCTTATTTATTTAATTTAATAATTAAATAAATCTAATATCATTAATATTAAATTATTAATGAAAATTATCTAAAAATATCAAAAGTCACATTTTATAACTCAAAATATTTTTAAATACTTTATTCTTATTTAAAATGATTTTTATAATATTAAATCATTTTCTTCTAATTTATTTAATACACTAAGTAAATAAATTAAATACCTTTAATATTTAAATAATTATAAATATTAAATAAAAATATTCCAATTGGTTAAAAATTATTTTTCATAGTTTAAAATAATTTTTAAAATCATTTTTTATAATTTTTATAATTTATTTTCTATTTTTAATTAATTACCGGAAATTCAGAAATTAAAAAAAATCAAAACCATCGCTATAGGCCTTTAGCGACACAAAGCGTCGCTGTTGGTGTTCTTGAGCCTCAAGAACACTGACAGCCGGCTTGATAAGGTTCATGGTTTGACCAACCGTTATTCTCAGCTCATGCGTGTTTTGGACTACCTAATGCACAGATCGTGTAGTACTAATGTAATACTACATTAAACAACCATCCTTTAAGTTATACCATCATATACCATGAAGATCCAGCCTCTCAAAAAAACTTTCAAATCACATCTGGGTTTTCTGGGTAACCTAGAAACCCAGACAGTCGCGAGGTACCACTTTATGGTTCAATTGTAGCTTAGTTCCAATCCTGTTATTGGTGGTTTCTTGGTTCATATCTATAGTCAACATGTCAAGGAACATGTATAAATCATCAGATCAGTTAATCAACATTAAAATAACCAGATACGATCTGGTCAACCATGGTCAGAAGTCATGTTCATACACTTTCTGGAATTTCCAGAAAAGTGATAAGTGATCAGATTGGCTATTTTGACCACCAATTAAAACAAATCCATTTGATGTTTATAGAATCTAAAGGCATGTACTTGGAGTCCGTATTACAGGCTACAACATGTATACAAAATAATCCACAAAAAACTTAAATACTGACAGATCTATGCCTTAGAACTTCTTGTCAGACTCGATTTTTATATTTCTGGGTTACCCAGATTTCAGCCGGTCAAGCTCGGTCAACGATGTTTGACCGATTATAACTCACGATCTATACATCTGATGGTTGTAATACCACTTGCAGAATGAAGACAACATACCAGACTACCAATACAAAACATAAAACAAGAAAAAAACATAAACAAGCAGAGATCAGTGGCTTCTGACATTTACTTGTCAGACAACTTTAGAGCTCAAGAACAGTTTTTGAAAAACTTTATTTTAAGGCACTTTGATGCTATGGATTCATGATAGATCATCATAGATCTTCATAAAACATCCATTAGATAGATTCTAATCACAAAAACTTTCTTAGCATACAAGATCAAATATAAATTTAGGGTTATACCTCTTCTTGAATAATCTTAGATCTTGGCTCTCCAATTTGTTTTTGGGTGTCTTAGTAACTGATTATAAGACTGATCTACTTAAGAAATTCGAAGCTTTTTGTGAGAGAGATAGTTGGTGAGAGCTTGGGAGATAAATGGCCAAGTTTTGTGATTTTCTCTCTCTTAAAACTATATATATTACTTACCATGTTGCTAGATTTGAGATTTTTGGCTGGAAATACATGAGATTTATGTCACAAAGTCAACTTAGTTGTTCAACAACTAAAGGGGCTAGCATTTTTACAAGTTGTCATTTAAAATAACTAAAAGGGCATTTTGGTCATTTATATTTTATTTTAAATGGCATTCTTGTCAATTAGCCAAACCCTTAGGGTTTAGGGTTTGGGTTTGGGTTTGGATTTAGGGTTTGGAACCCTTAGGGTTAAGCAATTTGATTTTCTAAAATTTCCAATTTAGGTTCTAAAAATCGAAAATTAATATTTCTAAATTATATTTAGAATTTTCTAATTATATTAAAATTTCTTAATCATAACTTAAATATTGCTATTTAGGATTAATAATTCCTAATTAAAATTGCTAATTAAGCAATTAGGGTCGTAATTGGTCATTATGGTTTACAACCCACGAATTAGGATTTCTAATAGAAAAATAAAATTTCCAAATTACAATTAGTTTTGTAAAATAGAAATTAAAATAACTAAAATATAATTAGGGTTTTCTAATCATATTAAAGTTTAATAAACACATTAAGCTTGCCAATTAGGATTAGGGTTTCCTAATTAGGGTTTTAGGATTCCCGAATATGAAATTAGGGTTTCTCGGCTTTTGATTAGGGTTTCTAACGGTACATAAGGATTTCTAATCCTGAGATTAGGGTTTTTAATCTCTTATTAGGGCTTACTACTATTGTACACTACCCGATCAATCATTGATCAATAATTCTATACGGTACAAACACATACATAATAATATAATTATTTTAATTGTATTTTCTATCAAATGTGTAAGACCCCGAATTTTATGAAATAAAAGTATTCAATTTTTCTTATAATTACAATTAAGTAAATGATTAAATTGATAAAAGTTTAAAGTTAAGGGTGAGATATGAATTTTTTTTCAAAATATGCAAGTGGTTATAAAATATTCATTATTGTCGGGGAATATGTGTTTGGTCGTGGAATATTCTTTCTGTTGGGGAATATTCGTACGACGGTGCATCCATTTGTGGGCCCATAATGTAGAATAAGCGCTTCGGAAGAAAGCGACAAAAATTGAGTTTTTATAAATAAAGGCGTAGTTATTACTGAATTAACACTTTGTTGGAATACCCGGTGGTTAAAATACGATGTCTGAGTGGTTGCATAAAGAATAATACGGTTTTACAAGATTGTTGAATTATTGATCCTTACGTAAGAAGGCACTACTCAATAATTTTCACAAGAATTATTATTCAATATTTTATTTTATTGATTCAATAATTGTTGCGTTGATATTTTATATTATTGTTGTTCAATAATTATCATCGCATAAAGATTTCCCATTATCGGATCAATAATCATATTATTTGAATAATATTATTAGATAGCATTATTGGCAATGTCTAGAAAGTTATGTCAAGGAGAGGTTTGGTCACCTAATTGCGCCAGTAAGGAAAAATTCTTATTGGAAAGCCCCCTCTTTTCCTGGGAACTGCCTGGTTGTCATTATTGTGATTGTGTAATATTAATTGTGAATAATTAATTATTGATTTATATGATAAGAAAATATTTATTTTATATGGATATAAATGATGGATATATTTATTCTTATGTGGATAAAAATGAAGGAATTAATTCTGAGGTGTTTTATCAGTATTTTGTCGGTGTGGAGGTATTAAAAATCATCCGTTTATGGATTTCGGATATTTTATGTTTGGAATTTGAAAAAAACTCAAAGCTACAAAGTTTTAGAGAATTCGATTTCAAGCAGAATGGACATAAAATTCGTATTTTTCTGATAAACGGGCTATTTTCTATGAATTGTTGAAGTTTCGGTAAATAAAATAATTTTTATTAAAATTAGGGGCGGGACCCACTTTTGTCTTTGGTTGGTAAATGTCTTTGAATTGGTTTTTCTATTGAGGAAATGGAATTTTTCAAAGTGGCGTGCTTGAGTTGGTGAAAAGAAATAATAATAATTTATTATTTTAGTCTCCTTTGGCGTTTCTAGCATTTTCCTATAAATAGGTGCTTATGTTAGAATTGAAAATAACACTAGAAACAAGTTTTCTTTCTCTCTATATTATCAAGCATATTTTTGTGAATATTTAGATATCTTGAGTGTTGCTCTGCGTTATATCCGATATTCAAGTCAGAAGTACTACACTTTTGAGGTAAGGGATTTTAAGGGTTATTATGTTTTTCAGTTCGTACTTCTTTTCGACCTTGTAAAATTCGGAAAAATTTGAAATGATATTTTGATGAGTTTTATTGATTGTGTACAAAATGTCAATTTTTGGATGTATAGATTAAGAGTTATGAATTTTACGAGAAAGACTATTTGAAAAGTAATCGCTTATAACTCCTTGTGGTTAACTCCAAAATTTATGAAATTTTTATTGGGAGTACATCTATATAATATCGATTGTACTGTGAATTTGAAAATTTTGGATAAAAGTACAATTTATGATAAATATGTAAATATTTAGCGGTTTTGGCCATATGAAAAATTGTAAATGAATTTTAAAATTACGAGAAAATATATGTTCAATATGGGACTATATTCGCTAAATCTCGGAAAAAAATATTTTTGAACCGATTTGATATTTTTATGAAAATGGACTAGTTATGAGTAAATGAATTAAATATGTTATGTGAAGTAAGAAAAATGGAAAATATTATTTTATGGCTTGAGAATCATACATGAGTTATATGCAGATTTTTGATGAGGGTTTTGGTTATTGGTGATGAAATTTTATGAGTTTGACATTTTAGAATGATTAAATGCATTATTTAGTAAAGTGTAAACAATTAAAATAAATTGTTTATAAGTTTAAGAAATGTTATTTCAATATCATTATCTTAGAAATATTGGTATGGATTTTATTGTGGAATTTCTACCTTTTTGAGTCGGGTTTACTATTCATGAGTTACTATTCACGAGTTACTATTCATGAGTTATTATTCACGAGTTACTATTTATGGGTTACTATTCATGGGTTACTATTCACGAGTTACTATTCATGACAAAATTGGTTTCTTTTTCTAACCAAATTATAGTTGAGTTATGAATATTACTCTTGAGATTAAATCTATATGTTGATTATATTATTTTGATTATCATATATAACATTTTTATAACCCTAATGATGATATTTCTCTTGACATGAGTGTAAAGATGGGTAGATTTTTTGTATGATCATGACTATGGGTTCTCTTTGGCCAGTAGTGCAAAGTTGAATTGTTGACTGGTATGATCATGACCATTGAATTTATAATTGAATATCTTTAGCTTAAGTGCAAAGGTGAAATGATCAACATGGTTATAATTGTTTATATAAATTCTGAAATGATTATATATTTCGTTGAGATAATAATATATTTGGCCTGTATTTTAAATATGAACTGTTGATGAATATATTTGGCCTGTAGTGCAAATATGAACTGTTGAGGAATATCTTTGGCCTGTAGTGGAAAGATGAATTGTTGATGAATATCTTTGGCCTGTAGTGTAAAGATGACATGTTGTTGAATATCTTTGGCCAGTATTGCAAAGATGAACGGGTATTGAGATGAACATGACCAACTGGTGATACAAATGAATATCTTTGGCCGTAGTGCAAAGATGAAGTTATTAGTATGAGTATGAACAGGAAATGTGATTTGGTATAACAATGATCTTTGATGTTTCAGGTAAAGATATGTGATGAAAACTATCTTCATCCTGGATGAGAAGAGGAATTTAGAACTACAATTATGATTATGAGTTATTCATATGATTGTAGACCAGAATTGTTGATTGATGTTATAGGGATAAAACATTGTTGGTGGATTTTTAACATGGAGAAGATAATAGACTTTATAGTCTACTTTACTCTTCTAATGGATTGCTCGTTATGCTGCAACTATGGTTGAAATTTTTATCATCTACCATATGTTCTAAATCTCGATTTATTATTGATGAAGTCTATTGATAATTTAATTATCTTTAGTCCATGATATTCTTTACTGAGCTAGTTGTGTCACCCTTTTGCTTCACAATTCCCTTTTAGGTAATAAGAATGTAATTTGGGTTTGCCGGGGGTTATGAGGGGAATAGAACGGTGGTCATCATTTAGTAGTTATATTTTGTGAATCAACTAGGGTGAGGTGAACCCAACGTTGGAAGGGTGTTTTGCCACTATCATATAAGATGTCTAATGACATACAACCTCGTATCATCATCATAAGACGTGGATGTGTTCATCCACTTGATGAGTATATATACGAGCACTACCTATATAATCTTGGTGTTTGTTTGGAGTATAATTCTCAATTAGAGACAGTGGAGATAATGATATGTCAAGAGAAGACTCACCATTGGGAAGAATATGATAGTAATCTTCTCGTTTTTCTTTGGGGTCTATTGGGTCAACCAAGGATAATTCTGTGGCCATATGATATCTATCATAACCTAGAAGCATGGCCTCCCATGTACGAAGGTTTCCTTGAGCACTTCCCAAAGATTCTAATTTCTAAAACAGTTTTTGACTATACCTTTATGTAAGGTATCATTGTGAGTCTTTGTCACGGTTGGAACATGAGTCACATTTGGTATATATTTGTATCCAAACTCACAGCATATGTGTTGTTGTATTTTGCACGACAATTGTTGTAATAAAGTTGTAGTTGTTTTCTGTACCATGTATTTGGCGACTCAGAATAGGTTGGATGGAATGGACCTATTTTGGGGTTGTCATATTTGGTATCAGAGCTTAGGGATACGGTCTCTGGCAGAGATCGGTGAATATAACTAGGAGGGGAGAGATGAGTAAATCCTTCGTTAGTGTGTCCTACCTAAGCTTATTTGTTGATCAGTCATAATATCGGGATATTATGTGATATGTTAATTTGTTTAATTAACCCTTGTTTTATGGCAGTATTTGAGAATGGCTGCTGAGAATGTTAACAATGGAGTGAATGAGACTGTGGGGATACCTCTAATCACTAACCATGATAATGTGATGTCAGACGAAGAAGGAATTAGAGATATTCTTGTGTTAAGTGAAGAATTGATAGTTTCACCCGAGATAGTCGCAGAGGTAACAGCTGAGAGTGAGGAAGAAGAGGTACCTGAGGAGTATTTATTAGAAGTATTATATGATCAAAATGTAGAATTTCAAAATCGTATTCATGAGTTAGAAGAAAAATTTGAAGAACGACGGTGTACGAGTGGAACAAAAGGATGCAACAATTTAAGCTTGTGTTACCCGATATGTGATGCTTGAATGAAGCATTCTTTGGCGAGTATAAGATGATAAAGATGGAATCTGTGAAATGAAAGAAGAAAAACCGAACGCAGTGAGAATAAGTGATGCATGGGCAAAAAGCCATACGACACGTGGATATTGTGGAAAGAGATGTTCGATCTAAGAAGGCTAAAATAGATGATATGAATTTCTCTTTTTGGAAAGCAATTGGGAGAACCCAACATCAAGTTTTGAATTACCCCGTACGTAGTGGTCAACCTGAATTCGATATGGATCGAAGATTGATGATTCAGATCATGAAACAGGAGTACGACGATGCAGTTGAGGGTGGAATATGCCCTATAGAAAAGTATATTCCAACGGTAGTGATGACACCAAATGCTGCCCCAGACAAGTCAAAGCCGAGTAGTTCGAGGGATAGCGGTTGTCATGACTTCCCAACAAATGAGGAACCTAAATGAAGTTATCACGGGAGATGAGCAACGGAGAAATCATGATGACCCGGGAGATAAAATCTGAAATGAAAGCAAGGTATTCTCAACTTTTCGAAATACCAGGTACGTAAATTTTGGGGATGAAATTTCATAAGGAGGGGAGATTGTAAGACCCCGAATTTATGAAATAAAAATATTCAATTTTTCTTATAATTACAATTTAGTAAATGATTAAATTGATAAAAGTTTAAAGTTAAGGGTGAGATATGAATTTTTTTTTCAAAATACACAAGTGGTTATAAAATATACATTATTGTCGAGAAATATTCGTTTGGTCGTGGAATATTCTTTTTGTTGGGGAATATTCGTACGACGGCTCAGCCATTTGTGAGCTCCATAACAGAATAACTGTCGGATGAAGAAAACAACAAAAATTGAGTTTATATAAATAACTAGCGTAGTTATTCTGAATTGTTAACATCGTTGGAATACCGGTGGTTAAAATACAATAATGGCGTGGTTGCATAAAGAGTACTTTGCGGTTTTACAAGTATTATTGAATTATTGATCCTTACGTAAGAAGGCACTACTCAATAATTGTCACGATGAAGTTTTGTTCAATATTTTATTTTATTGATTCAATAATTCTTTGCGTTGATATTTTATATTATTGTTGCTCAATAATTATCAACGCACAATATTTCCCATTATCGGATCAATAATTCATATTATTTGAATAATATTATTAGATAGCATTATTGGCAATGTCTAGAAATTTTCACAAGGAGAGGTTTGGTCACCTAATTGCGCCAAGAAGGAGAAATTCTTATTGGAAAGCCCTCTTTCCTAAGAGGCGCTGGTTGTCATTATTGTGATTACGTAATATTATTTGTGAATAATTAATTATTGATTTATATGATAAGGAAATATTTATTTTATATGGATATAAATGATTGATATTTTTATTTTATATGGATAAAAGGAAGGAATTAATTACGAGGTGTTTTATCAATTATTTTTTTTCGGTGTGGAGGTATTAAAATCATCCGTTTGTTGATTTTGGATATTTTATGTTTGGAATTTGAAAAAAACTCAAAGCTACAAAGTTGTAGAGAATTCGATTTCAAAAGTAATGGACATAAAATTCGTGATTTTTTTCGATAAATGTGCTATTTTCTATGAATTGTTGAAGTTTGGTAAATAAAATAATTTTATTAAAATTAGAAGTGGGACACACTTTTTCTTTGGTTGATAAATGTGCTGAATTGGTTTTTCAATTGAGGGTAATGGAATTTTTCAAAGTGGCGTGTGCTTGAGTTGGTGAAAAGAAATAATAATAATTTATTATTTTAGTCTCCTTTGGCGTTCTAGCATTTTCCTATAAATAGGTGCTTATTTAGAATTGAAAATCACACCAGAAAATAAGTTTTCTTTCTCTCTGTATTATCAAGTATTTTTTTGTGACTATTTAGATATCTTGAGTGTTGCTCAGCGTTATATCCGATATTCAAGTCAGAAGTATTACTCTTTTGAGGTAAGGGATTTTAAGGGTTATTATGATTTTCAGTTCGTACTTCTTTCGACCTTCAAAAAATTCTGGAAAATTTGAAATGATATTTTGATGAGTTTTATTGATTGTGTACAAAAATGACGATTTTTGGATATATAGATTAAGAGTTATGAATTTTACGAGAAAAGACTATTTTAAAAGTAATCGCTTATAACTCCTTGTGGTTAACTCTAAAATTGATGAAATTTTTATTGGGAGTACACCTATATAATATCAGTGTACTTTGTGAATTTCGAAATTTTTGGATAAAAGTACAATTTATGATAAATATCTAAATATTTGGCGGTTTTGGCCATATGAAAAATAGTAAATGAATTTTAAAAATTCTGAGAAAAATATATGTTTAATATGGGACTATATTACGCTAAATCCCTAAAAAAAAAATATTTTGGGAACCGATTTGGTATTTTTCATGAAAATGGACTAGTTATGAGTAAATGAATTAAATATGTTATGTGAAGTAAGAAAATTGGAAAATTTAATTTTATGGCTTGAGAATCATACATGAGTTATATGCAGATTTTTGATGAGGGTTTTGGTTATTGGTGATAAAATCTTATGAGTTTGGCATTTTAGAATGATTAAATGCATTATTTAGTAAAGTGTAAACAATTAAAATAAATTGTTTATAAGTTTAAGAAATGTTATTTCAATATCATTATACCGAAATATTGGTATGGATTTTATTATGGAATTTCTACTTTTTTGAGTCGGGTTTACTATTCATGAGTTACTATTCACAAGTTACTATTCATGAGTTATTATTCACGAGTTACTATTCATGGGTTACTATTCACGAGTTACTATTCATGAGTTACTATTCACGAGTTACTATTCATGACAAAATTGGTTTCTTTTTCTAACCAAATTATAGTTGAGTTATGAATATTACTCTTGAGATTAAATCTATACGTTGATTATATTATTTTTATTATCATATATAACATTTTTATAACCCTAATGATGATATTTCTCTTTGACTTGAGTGTAAAGATGGGTAGATTTTTGGTATGATCATGACTATGAGTTCTCTTTGGCCAGTAGTGCAAAGTTGAATTGTTGTCTGGTATGATCATGACCATTGAATTTATAATTGAATATCTTTAGCTTAAGTGCAAAGGTGAAATGATCAACATAGTTATAATTGTTTATATAAATTCTGAAATTATTATATATTTCATTGAGATAATAATATATTTGGCCTATAGTGCAAATATGAACTGTTGATGAATATATTTAGCCTTTAGTGCAAATATGAACTGTTGAGGAATATCTTTGGCCTGTAGTGCAAAGATGAATAGTTGATGAATATCTTTGGCCCATAGTGCAAAGATGACATGTTGTTGAATATCTTTGGCCAGTATTGCAAAGATGAATAGGTGTTGAGATGAACATGACCAACTGGTGATACAAATGAATATCTTTGGTCGTAGTGCAAAGATGAAGTTATTAGTATGAGTATGAACAGGAAATGTGATTTGGTATAACCATGATCTTTGACGTTTTAGGTAAAGATAAGTGATGAAAATTATCTTCATCCTGGATGAGAAGAGGAATTTAGAACTATAATTACGATTATGAGTTATTTATATGATTGTGAACCAGAATTGTTGATTGATGTTATAGGGATAAAACATTGTTGGTGGATTTTTAACATGGAGAAGATAATAGACTTTATAGTCTATTTGACTCTTCTAATGGATTGCTCATTTCGCTGCAACTATGGTTGAAATTTTTATCATCTACCATATGTTCTAAATCTCTGATTTATTATTGATGAAGGCTATTGATAATTTAATTATCTTTAGTCATGATATTCTTTACTAAGCTAGTTGTACTCACCCTTTTGCTTCACAATTCCTTTCAGGTAATAAGAGTGTAGCTGGTTCGAGCGGGGGTAACAGGGGAATAGAACGGTGGTCATCATTTAGTCGTTATATTTGGTGAATCAACTAGGGTGAGGTGAACCCAACGTTGGAAATGTGTTTTGCCACTATCATACAAGATGTCTAATGACATACAACCTCGTATCATCATAAGACAGGGATGTGCTCATCCACTTGCTGAGTATATATACGAGCACTACCTATATAATCTTGGTGTTTTTTTGGTGTATAATTCTCAATTAGAGACAGTGGAGATAATGATATGTCAAGAGAAGACTCACCATTATGAAGAATATGATAGTAATCTTCTCGTTTTTCTTTGGGGTCTATTGGGTCAACCAATGATAATTCTGTGGCCATATGGCATGGCCTCCCATGTACGAAGGTTTCCTTGAGCATTTCCCAAAGATTCTAATATTTAAAACAGTTTTTGACTATACCTTTATTTAAGGTGTCATTGTGAGGTGCTGTCCATGGTTGGAACATGAGTCACATTTGGTATATATTTGTATCCAAACTCACAACATATGTGTTGTTGTATTTTGCACGAAAATTGTTGTAATAAAGTTGTAGTTGTTTTCTGTACCATGTATTTGGCGACTCAGAATAGGTTGGATGGAATGGACCTATTTTGGGGTCGTCACAAAATCCCTATCCAGAAATTAGGGTTAGGGTTTTTAAAGCTGTTAAGCACAACCCTACTCTAGATTTATTAGTCAATATATAAATTGACCTTCTCGAGACTCGTATCACAGATACTTGTCACAAAATTGATAATTAATATTACTATTAATAATAAAAAAATTATTCGTAAAATTTTGATTATTCGAAATCTCGGGTTATCACAGCTATGCTTTATTCCCCTGTACTATTTACTTTTATTTGTAGGAAAGAGATGCCATTTGATGTATACAATATCCACACTCAATAGAGTCCTCATTACATTTATTGTCACACTATTTTATAGAATAGTGAGGACTACTAAAACAACCATCTGGACCATCAATCTGTTCCCCGACTTGTCCCAACTATATTCTCATTTCCTGAAGAGAACAGTGAAAGAAAGGGTGAGCTCAACTAGCACAGTAAGAAATATTATGACTAAGATAATGCAGAATAATTTATCGTTAGCCTTCAATAGTGTTAAACTGATAAAATATAACAAACATCAAGTTTAATTGTAGCGGAACAAGCAATCCATTAGAAGAGTCAAGTAGAGAATAAAATCTACTATCTTTTATGATTTAAAAGGTTTTTCATCACTTTTATCGCTGAGACTCAGCTTAATAAATAAACCTCATCATCCCTGCACTACGGCCAATGATATTCATTAGTATCACGACCAAAAATTATCCATGCACTATGGGCCAAGGATATTCGTGTATTCATCAATGGTCATGATCATACCAACAACTTTCCATCAATGCACTACGGCCAATGAGGACTTTTACCACATCATTTGAAACATTACGGTTATGATTATACCGAATAATCCCTGGTCATAATCACACCAAGTCCATCTATGCACTACATGCCACAGATGACCTTCAACATATTATAAACATGAGGATGATGACAATGATATAAGAATTCAATAAAACAAGTTCAAGGATAAATGTTTAAAGATTTATAATTTAATTTATCCAAAAATTAATAATGTCCAAATTGTCAACATGATATTGTTTTGTGGAGTAAAATTCAAGAATGCTCAGAAGAATATTTCCATGAAAAGATACTGGATGAAGCACAAATATCCAGGATATTCTACTAATTTCATGGAATATAGAAGCCAAAAATTTAACCAACTAAGTATAATAGAATATATGAAACTGTAAATGGAATTTTCTCCGGCATGCGGTAATCCACGTAGACAGATCATTTCCATAATTTAATAAGGAATGAATACGAAGGATCATTCACCATGCATGCGGTAATCCACATAGACATGTTATGTTATTCTAATGTAATAATAAAGAATAGAACAGTGTCACGCGTAATCGCACGCATATGATATTCCAAAGAATAATAAAAAATGGAACTGTGTCATGCGTAATCCGCATGACGGGATATTCAATGTAATAATAAAGAATGGAATAACAATGAATTCACCGAGCACGCGATAGGATCGCTTTAGAGCACAAGTTATTCAATAGAATAATAAAGAATGGAATAATGTGAAGAATTTCACCATGTATGCGGTACTTCGTATAGACATGTTATTCCAACATAATAATAATAATGGAATAACAACCCTTACGAGTATTGAAAGAAAATAACTCTCTTCATGAATACGAAAGAATAATACCCCTTACCTTAGAAGAAGACTTGATACTAAAATAGTGAGGTGGCAGACTTCTCTTCTTCTTTCTCTCTATAATTTCTCTATATAATAATTGCTATAGAGCTTTAGTGAATTGCTGAGAAATGAAGGAAGAATGAGCTTCTATTTATAGGAAAATATAGTTTCAATAATTGCACGTTTTGGGGCTCAAAATATTACAGTATAATACCTTCCTCTTTTTTCTTCATTTTTAATTTGGTCCTGCAAGTATTATCAAACTTGCACCACCTCCCCTAATAGTAAATAATGTGAATTAATAGTTCATTCATGTGACTTAATAGTATAATCATGTGAAAAAACTAATTACAGTATAGTACCTTCATCTATACCTCCATTTTTAATTTAGTTATGCAAGTATTATCAATCTTGCACCACCTCCCCTAATAGTACATGAATGTGAATCAATAGTACACACATGTGAACAAATAGTTATAAACATGTGAAATAATAGCAATTAATTGCTCATTTATCCGATTAATTACCCGATTGGTCAATATAACCTCCAGACATCAATTATTATTGAAATAAATATCGATTTCCACTAACACTAATAATCGCAACACAATGGAACTATCAATTTCATCTTTAATCAACACAACTTATTCATCATTAATATTTTAACTCACAATATTTAACAACGTGTAGTTCCTGTGAAAAGGGGCTTTTCGATAAGGATTTCTCCTTATTGGCGCGCAATTAGGTGACCAAACCTCTCTTTGACAGAACTTCTAAACATTGTCAATATTCCAAATAATAATATGAATAACTTTGTCGTCTCAATTATTGATTTAATAATTATTATTATTATGCAGATGATATTGTGACAATAATTAAATCAATAATATGAGAGATATGATGCAGCAATTATTGTAGCAATAATTGAGTATAACTGAGTACTTCTCACGTAAGCATCAATAATCAATACCGTGTGCTACTATGCAACCACGCCAGATTATTGTACTTTTTTACTACGGTGTAGTTCAACAGTTTAACGGTAAAACTTTTGCCGTTATTTTTATAAAAAGATAATTTCATCGTTTTCTAACTACGACAATACTTCCGTTGTGGGGTCCACCAATGATTGTGTCGTCGCATTTCTGAATATTCCTGTAAAATGAATATTCCCCGACCAATCGAATATTATATAACCACTTGTTTACTTTGTAAAATTTGAAAATATTACCCATAACTATAACATTATGTCAAATTCACACCATAATATTCAAAAAATATATTTCGAGAAAATTATTCTTTATTCATAAAAGTTGGGGTCTTACAACCTCCCCTTCTTATGAAATTTCGTCCTCGAAATTAGGGTGCGTATCTGGTATGTCGAAGAGGAGAGGATACCTTAATTTCATTTCAGATTCTAACTCCCAGGTCATTTCCTCAACATCGTGGTTTCTCCACAAAACTTTGACTTGAGGTATAACTTTAGAGCGTAGAATATAATCCTTCTTATCCAAGATTTTAACAGGTAACTCTTCATACGTTAAATCTTCCTCTATCTCATCTGGTTCTAATTCAATAATGTGGTTCGCGTCTTTCACATATTTACGTGACATAGATATGTGAAAAACGTTATGAACACGAGACATACTTGGCGGTAAGGCGAGTCTATAGGCCACAGTTCCTACTCGATCAAGGATTATAAATGGGCTAATGAATCGAGGATTGAGCTTTCCTCTCTTTCCAAATCTCGTAACTCCTTTCCATGGAGCAACACGTAACAACACATGATCTCCAATATTGAATTCCACGTCCTTTCGATGAAGATCAACATAACTCTTTTGTCGATCTTGTGAGATTTTTATACATTGTCGGATCGTTTAAATCTTTTTCGTACTCATACGTACCAAATCCGGTCCCTACAATGTTGCTTCACCCACCTCATCCCAGCATACTGGAGAACGACACTTTCTTCCATACAACGCCTCAAATGGAGCCACGCCAATACTTGTTTGATAACTATTGTTGTAGGAAAACTCCACCAATGGTAAGAACTTGTCCGAACTTCCCTTGAAGTCAAGGACATAGAGTCTTAATAAATCTTCAATAGTTTGAATAGTCCTTTCTGACTGCCCGTCCGTTTGAGGATGATATGCC
The DNA here is from genome assembly GCA_020205615.1 of Panax quinquefolius. Classification (NCBI taxonomy): domain Eukaryota; kingdom Viridiplantae; phylum Streptophyta; class Magnoliopsida; order Apiales; family Araliaceae; genus Panax; species Panax quinquefolius. The sequence goes on along the minus strand of CM035167.1, from coordinate 70,233,648 downwards.
GAACTAAATCGTAAATCCGTGCCCATAGCTTTTTGCAAACTAACCCAAAATCTTGAAGTGGATCTTGGGTCTCGATCAGAAACTATGGATACTGGCATACCATGCAATCTTATAATCTTGTTTATGTATATACGAGCTAGATGTTCAAGTGTATAAGTTTCTCATACCGGTATAAAATGAGCAGACTTGGTCAATCTATCAACAATGACCCAAATCGCATATACGCCTTGAGAAACCTTGGGAAGACCAGTAACGAAATCTATGGTAATGTGCTCCCACTTCTATTCTGGAATTTCAAGTGGTTGCAATGGACCTTTTGGTACTTGATGCTCCACCTTGACTCATTGACAAGTTAGACACCTTGAGATAAACCCCGCTATCTCTCTCTTTATATTGCTCCATCAAAATGTATGTCGAAGATCACAATACATTTTGGTACTCCCAGGATGGATTGCAAAACAGTATGTTGTGCGCCTCCATCATGATTTTATACAATAAGTCGTAATCGTTAGGAACACAAAGTCTAGAGTTGACTCAAGCATTCCTTCTTCATCGATTCTTGTTTACGAAATAGCACCTTCTTGCACTTTCTTCCTCATACGTGTCGGCTCCAGTGCAGGCTTTGAGCACTTTAACTTTATCGATTAAAGTCGGTTCTACTCATATATTCGCCATAATCACATGGGTCCCTGGAGTCTTTAACTCTATCTCCATCCTTTGTAAGTCATATAAAATGGGCCTTTGCGTTGACAATAATGTACTCGTACCCACATACGATCTTCTACTCAATGCATCAGCTACTATGTTCGCTTTTCCAAGATGGTATTGAATGGTATGATCGTAATCTTTCAATAGCTCAAGCCATCATCGTTGTCGCATGTTGAGTTCCTTTTTAGTGAAGAAATATTTGAGGCATTTATGATCCGTATAGATCTCCACCTTCTCTCCATACAGGTAATGCCTCCAAATCTTGAGCGTAAAAACGACAGCTGCCAACTCTAGATCTGAGTAGGATAATTCCTCTCATATTCTTTGTGTTGTCGTGAGGCATAGGCTATGACTTTACCATGTTGCATGAGAACACATCCTAACCCTTTACGAAGCATCATCTTTGAGATGACAAATCCTCAAGAGCCAAATGGTATTGTCGTAGCAGTCTTTGAAATAAGCCTCCTCTTGAGTTCTTGAAAACTCTTCTCATATTTCTCGCTCCAACTAAATTTTGTATCTTTTCTAGTCAGCTGAGTTAATGGAGTAGTGATTCGAGAAAAACCTTCTACGAATCTCTGATAATAACTAGCTAAGCCAAGAAAGCTACGTACTTCAGTCACTAACTTAGGTTGCTCCCAGCTTTGAATTGCTTCAATCTTTGCCAGGTCAACAGATATTCCATGATTTGATATCACGTACCGAAGGAATGCTACTTCCTCAAGCCAGAACTCAAATTTCTTCAACTTGGCATATAACTTGTTTTCACGAAGCTTTTGGAGTATCAGCCTCAAGTGTTGCTCATGATCTTCACGGCTTTTGGAGTAAATGAGGATGTCATCAATAAAGACGACCACAAAGTGATCCAAATATTCCTTGAATACTCGATTCATCATATCCATGAAGGAAGTACGAGCATTAGTTAATCTAAAAGACATGAGTAGGAATTCGTAATGCCCATACCGAGTTCTAAAAGCAGTCTTTGGAATGTCATAAGTTTTAATCTTCAACTGATGATATCCGGAACGAAAATCAATCTTTGAAAAGAATTTGGCTCCTTGCAACTAGTCAAACAGGTCATCAATGCGAGGCAACAGGTACCTATTTTTGATGGTGACATGATTCAACTCCCGATAATCAATACAAAGTCGCATACTTCCATCTTTCTTCTTCACGAATAGAACAGGAGCACGCCATGGAGACGTACTAGGACGAATGAAACCTATGTCTAACAATTCCTGTAGTTGGGTTTTTAACTCCTGAAGTTCAATAGGAGCCATTCGATATGGGGCTTTGGAAATGGGTTTTGTACCAGGTTCAAGGTCGATACCAAACTCGATTTCACGCTCCGGGAGTAGACCAGGAAGTTCTTCGGGGAATACGTTAGAGAATTTATTAACAATAGAAATATCATTCAAATCTGACGTATTTTTGTTTAAATATGTGACATGAGCTAAGTAAGCTTGACATCCGTTTTTCAATAAATGAATAGCTTTATGGCTTGAGATGACCGTGATTGATTTTAATGGTTTGGTCGCTTGAATTCGCATAATAGGTTGATTAGGAATATGAAAGTTAATAACCTTATGAAAACAATCAATTTTAGCATGATGAGTAGTTAACCAATCAATCCCTAGAATCACGTCAAATGCAAGTATTTTTAAGGAAATAAGAACGACAGGTAATGTGAGGGTGGCGATTTGAACCAAACAAGACTTTTAAACAGTTGATGTAATGAAGGTTTCTCCCAACGGAGTTTTAACAGATAAGTCAAAGTCTAATTTCTCCGGAGTCAAATTTAAACGCTGAGCACAAGTAGGAGAAATAAAAGAATGGGTAGAACCGGTATCAAATAAGGTATATACTTTGCTAGAGTTGATGATTAGCTTAACCGTGATGACCTCGTTTGGGTTTTTTACTTTCTGCGAGGTCACAACAAACGCTCTCCCTTGAACTATTAGTTTTGACTTGTCTGGGACGGCATTTGGTGTCACCGTTCCAACTGGACTTGGCTTCCCTGTACGACAAAATCTAGCTAGGTGACCTTTTCTTCCACAATTGTAACATATTTTGGACTGATGTGCACAGTTTGGACTGTTATGTCCCTCCCCTCCGCATTTGAAGCATATGATAGGTGGTCGTTCTCCTTCCTTAACCACGGGTGCTGATGCTAACGTCTTTCCATCATTGTTGAATCTTCTCTTCTTGAAATGTCCATTCTTATTGTCTTGGCCATGATTACCACCGAAGTGGTTACCATTTTTGGCATGTTGATTCCCTCCACGTTTGTTGTCACCGCTTCGATGACTGCTACCACTGGTATTATCATTTTGCCGGTTGCTTTCTCTTGGATGAGTTGACTCATTATCGCGCTCCAGTAACTGAGTCCTATTTACAACATCTGAATACAAACACAGTTTATGAGAAATTAGATATTGACGTTTCTCGGGTTTCAAACCTCTTAGAAATATCTGCGTCATTCTCTCCTCATTGTTAACCAATTGAGACAAAAATCGGGACAACTCGGTAAACTTAGCTTCGTACTGCGACACGGTCATATTGTTCTGCTCCAACTTGATGAACTCTACCTCTTTCATGTGACGAATACTTTCGGGAAAGTACTTGTCGTTGAATAGTTCTTGGAACTTCTCCCAAGACAACTTCAATGCGGCAGGTTGAGTACGTTTAACCGATTTCCACTAGTAATCTGCCTCTCCTCGCAACATAAAGGTGGAAAAAGGAACCTTTTTCTCCTCAGAGCATCCCAAGACATCAAATATCTTGGTGATTTGCTTTATCCACGTCTCTACCATAAGTGATTTTGGCTCTCCAATAAACTCTGGTGGTCCCAGCTCCTTGAACTGTTTAGCGGTGACCGTCCGAGAGTTTCCAGTGTTTCCACCTGCATTTTGGACAGGAGTCTCTCTTGTCTGATGTTGTACAAATTGCAGAAAGCTCCTAAACTTTGATACCAACTGTGACGCCCCCAAAATAAGTATACATCACCCATCTTGAGTAGCCAAATACATGGTACAAAATTCAAATACAACTTAATTATACAACAGTCGTGTAAAATACGACAAAATATAATCTAAGAGTTTTAATAAGAATATTATCATCTAGACAATATCCACACTCAATGGAGTCCTCATTACATTTCTTGTCACACTATTTTATAGAATAGTGAAGACTACTAAAATAACCATCTGAGGCGGTCAATCCGTTCCACGACTCGTCGCCTATATTCTCATTTCACGAAGAGAATAGTGAAAGAAAGGGTGAGCTCAACTAGCCAAAGAAGAATTATTATGACTAAGATAATGCAGAATAATTTATCGTTAGCCTTCAACAGTGTTAAACTGATAAAATATAACAAACATCAAGTTTAAGCTGCGTTGGCACAAGTAATCCATTAGAAGAGTCAAGCATGAGAATAAAATCTACTATCTTCTATGATTTAAAAGGTTTTTCATCACTTTTATCATTTGAGACTCGACTTAATAAATAAACCACATCATCTCTCAAGACTTTCTGACCAAGGATATTTATTAGTATCACGACCACAAATTATCCATGCACTACGGGCCAAAGATATTCGTGTATTCATCAATGGTCATGATCATGCCAACAACTGTCCATCAATGCACTACGGCCAATGAGGACTTTTACCACATCATTTGTAACATTACGGTCATGATTATACCGAATAATCTCTGGTCATAATCACACCAAGTCCATCTACGCACTACAGGCCACATATGACTTTCAACATATTATAAACATGAGGATGATGACAATGATATAAGAATTTAATAAAACAAGTCAAGGATAAATTTTTAAAGATTAATAATTTAATTTATCTAGAAATCAATAACGTCCAAATTGTCAACATGATACTGTTTTGTGGAGTAAAATTCAAGAATGCTCAGAAGAATATTTCCATGAAAAGATACTGGATGAAGTGCAAATATCCAGGATATTCTACTAATTTCATGGAGTATAGAAGCCAAAAATTTAACCAACTGAGTATAATAGAATATATGAAACTGCAAATGGATTTTTTCCCGCCATGCGGTAATCAACGTAGACAGATCATTTTCACAATTTAATAAAGAATGAATACGAAGGATCATTCACCATGCATGCAGTAATCCACATGTAAAAGTTATTCCAATGAATAATAAAGAATGGAAACGTGTCATGCGAATTCGCATTGCATGGATATTCCAACATAATAATAAAGAATGGAACTAGGTCGCGTAATCCCACGAATGACATGGATATTCAAATGAATAGTAAAGAATGGAATAACAACAGAATTCACCAGGCATGCGATAGACCGCATAGACAGGTTATTCTAACAAAATAATAAAGAATGGAATACCAAAAGAATTTCACCATGTATACGGTACTTCACATAGATAGGTTATTCCAACATAATAATAAAGAATGGAATAACAACCCTTACGAGTATTGAAAGAAAATAACTCTCTTCATGAATACAAAAGAATAATACCCCTTACCTTAGAAGAAGACTAGTTACTGGAATTGTGAGGTAGCAGACTTCTCTTCTTCTTTCTTACTATAATAATTACTCTATAGCTTTAGTGAATTGGTGAGAAATGAAGGAAGAATAAGCTTCTATTTATAAGAAAATATAGTTTCGATAATTGCACGTTTTGGGGCTCAAAATATTACAGTATAATACCTTCCTCTTTTTCTTCATTTTTAATTTAGTCCTGCAAGTATTATCAAACTTGCACCACCTCCCCTAATAGTAAATAATGTGAATTAATAGTTCATTCATGTAACTTAATAGTATAATCATGTGAAAAAACTAATTACAGTATAGTACCTTCATCTATACTTCAATTTTTAATTTAGTCATGCAAGTATTATCAATATTGCACCACCTCCCCTAATAGTACATGAATGTGAATCAATAGTACACACATGTGAACAAATAGTTGTAAGCGTGTAAAATAATAGCAATTAATTGCTCATTTATCTGATTAATTACCCAATTGGTCAATATAACCTCCAGACATCAATTATTATCGAAAGAAATGTCAATTTTCACTAACACTAATAATCCTAACACAATGGAACTATCAATTTCATCTTTAATCAACACAACTTATTCATCATTAATATTATAACTCACAATATTGAACAACCAGGTCGTTCCCATGAAATATAGGGCTTTTTGATAAGGATTTCTTCTTATTGGCGCGCAATTAGGTGACCAAACCTCTACTTGACAGAACTTCTAGACATTGTCAATATTGCAAATAGTAATATGAATAACTTTGTCGTCTCAATTATTGATTTAATAATAATTATTATTATGCAGATGATACTGTGACAATAATTGAATCAATAATATGAGAGATATGATCTGACAATTCTTCATGAGTAATAATTGAGTATAATCGAGTGACTTCTCACGTAAGCATTAATAATCAATACCGTGTGCTACTATGCAACCACGCGTATTATTATACTTTTACTACTGAGTAGTTCAACAGTTTAATGGTAAAACTTTCACCGTTATTTTTATAAAAAGATAATTATGTCATTTTTTAACTAAGACAATACTTCCATTGTGGGGTCCACCAATGATTGTGCCGCCGTATGAATATTCCCTGTTAAAACGAATATTCCCCGACCAATCGAATATTATATAACCACTTGCTTACTTTGTAAAATTTTAAAATATTACCCACAACCATAACAATATATCAAATCCACACCATAATATTCAAAAATATATTTGGAGAAAATTATTCTGTATTCATAAAAGTTGGGGTCTTACAACAACCCTATCTTATGATAACACGAAGTCGTCTGTCATTAGGCATCTTGTATGATAGTGGCAAAACACCCTTCTAAATTTGGGTTCATGTGACACCCCCAAATCCTGGTACTTCATTACCTCAAGATTTGGTGTTCACTTAATCAAAACATTCATACCTAACTACCCAATCATAATAAAATTGATTAACAAAAACACGCTTATATGAGGATTATATTAGTAAAACATTATCTCCTAGGTTATCTAACCTTTAATTACAATCATTCAAATGCGTAATTTAAATAAGTTTGTTACAATAATCAAATTAAAGTCTGATAAATAGCTGTCAACATATTACAAGTCTTCAAAACTTGTTCATCTTCCCATTGCCCTTACTGGTGCTAGGTACATCTACCTTCTCATCCTTAGTTGTAATAGTTATATAAGTAAGAGTGAGCAAACAAAGCTCACTTGAAATAAGAATGAATAAACTTTACAATATTTGCCAAATAATAGGCTCAATAGAACTGAATGATATGTTCTATTAACATTCTGAAATATACTACTGAGGGTCTAATGACCACGAACCATGTCCACAGTTATAAGTAATCTTTCAACTTTAACTTTAACAGTCATATGACTCTAAGGACTCCACGTACTTAGGGGGATCAACCCTTCGTACAATGTATTATGCACAAACATTTCAAAGCTAAGCGTAAACCCCTAAAAATAGGGTTGTTCATCTCAGTATTTAGATTACAAGTCTGCACCAAAGTAAGTTTGGTTTGGATACATTTCAAGGTAATTCGGAGTTCAACGAACATCAACTAATGATTAGTTGAATAAAATGAAATCACACTATGCTATGAATAAATCATTGTGTATTAAAGTTACGCTTTAGGAATAATCTAATAGCATAAATGTTAAATAACTATCATTACATTGCTTGAACAATATTAAGCCAAGGTTATGTAGAATTAGATACTAAGCATGCATAACGAATACCAATTTGAACAATAACAACTATTCAACAACAAAGTATATTAGATTATATAAACTTGCATGCTATTTGACAAGTTAAAGACAAGGATAACTTGCTTAACATCAAAATAAGGTTTAGAAAACTTGTATCATCATGAACAACTAGATACAAAAGCTTGTAAATTACAGTTGAAATAGGACAAGTAAACTTGCCTAACAATAAACAAAGTAGATCAACGAAAGTGTAGAGTTAGGAAACTTGCTCAATTATAAAAGTAGAATTAGAGAACTTGCTTAATGTACAAAGATAGGTTTAGAAACTTGCTCAATCAAAAGAATGAAGTTATACATGTAATAATAGAACTAACTCAACGAAAGTGTAGAGTTAGAAAACTTACCTCGAGTGTAAGCTAAAATATTAAAACTCACGTTCACTTATACACAATATTAAAACCACAACATCTATTAGACATACTAATATTCACTTTTCAATATAAAACACATTACTAGCTAAAGTTGTTATTTTAGCACAAGTCTTATGCTACCATATATATTTCAGAATTCCCAAGTGTTAACATCACAACACTTATCTAACATTCATTGCATAAACAAAGTTACGCATAACACGTTCGTAACTTACTAATCACTTTTACAACTTTAAATTTACAATCCACCTAATATGACTCTGTTTAACCTTGTTGTTACATGATTCTCACATTAACCTAACATTAAGCTAAGTTACATTGAACGTTCAAAGTCGTGTAATTAGCAGCATTTCATCTAAAATTGGGCATTTGGCGGCGGCCGCCGCCATTTTATATCGATTGCAAAGACTTCGCGCCAAGAGGCGTGTGGTGGTCGCATTATGTATGCACTCAATTCTGCAGTAACATGGCTACCAAGTAGCTTTTCTTAAGCCAACCAACACGAATTTCACCCACCAAACAGTAATAATAACATGTAAAAATGGTATAGATCTATCACAAACATATTTGTGAACATATTCCACCAATTAAACCATTTAACAACAATTTAAGCTAGGTTAATTTCTCAAATTCCATGTTTTTCATATAAAACTCAATTTTTTTTGATATTCATCCCAAAAATCATCACTGTGATTTCAATACTTGGCCAAATCACTTCATTCAAATTACGTTATGCTTGTTTCTTAACGAACTAGTATATACAAGCTTTAATTTACAATTCAACATACAAATTAATCACTAATTTTGGTATTTACATAAGCTATATGAGAAAATATGCATAAAACATACATTGTCGAAATCTTTCCTACTGTAAACAGAAATTATCCGAAATTAACATGTAATTTACTTGTTTAAACATACTCTAACATCTCCAACACATATAATCATCATTGTATAGCAACAATTCAAGAATTTATAATTCACAGAATATATAAAAGTTTTTCCAGTAAATTCATATATATATATATATATATATATATATAATGAAGGTTAGATAAAATACCTTCAATTTGTTTGAAATCCTTGCCATCACCACTTACAATCAATATTAACTCCTCAAGTTTCCTCTCAATTCTCTCTGAATATTCTTAGCAACTGGCCAAAACTCAACACTCAACTGAAAACCTTATGCGTAAAACAAAATATAAAACTGATATGGCCTTAATTCACCTATTAAGTATATCAGTTAATACATATAACGTATATATTATAAATATATTATATTTATTATTTTAATTTATTTAATTTATTTTATTATTATTATAATTCAAAATTAAAAATTAAAAAAGGAAATCCAAAAGCCATAGGGCTTTGTTTGGCAAATCATTTAAAATTAAAGGGTTTATATCCTTAAGCATTGTTTGGGTAAAACAAGATTAAAACTACTTTAATTTATTTTAATAACTCCTTATAATATAGTTATTTGTCACACTTTATTTAATCAAGCTTTCATATTTAATTTAATTAATTCAAATAATAATTAAATAAATAAATCATTTAATCACATAACTCAATACAAATAATTAACCATCAATTTGAAATATCAACGTAATAATAATTTCCTTAACTCATTAATTATTTATTTAATAAATAATTAACCAAATAAAATCAAATCAATTAAACATATATTTATTCAATAATAAACACATCCATTAAATATTTATAAAACTCAATAAATATTTAATATTATAATTAAAATTCTGGAATGTTACAGTTCACATCACCCTATTCGGTTCACGAAAATCAACAGTTAAAATGACGTATAAAATACGACACACTTATCTAAAATTCTCAATAAAATTATTTTTATACTGTTTTAGGGGAAACCTCAACAGCTATAGATCATCGTTCTATTCCCCTGTTACCTCCGCTCGACCCAGCTACACTCTTATTACCTGAAAGGAATTATGAAGCAAAAGGGTGAGCACAACTAGCCCAGTAAAGAATATCATGACTAAAGATAATTAAATTATCAATAGCCTTAAATCGTAGTAATAAATCGTAGATTTAGAACATATGATATATGATAAAACTTTTCAACCATAGTGGCAGCAGAACGAGTAATCCATTAGAAGAGTCAAATAGACCGTAAAGTCTATTATCTTTAAAAGTCCACCAACAATGTTTTATCCTTGTAACATCAATCAACAATTCATGTCCACAATCATGTGAATAACTCATAATCATAATTATAGTTCTAAATTCCTCTTCGCATCCAGGACGAAGATAATTTTCATCACCGTCTTAACCTAAAACATCAAAGATCATGGTTATACCAAATCACAGCCTCATTCATAATCATACTAATAAATTCATCTTTCTTTCACACTACGGACTAAAGATATTTATCAACAGTTCATCTTTTGCACTACAAAGCTAAAGATATTCAACAATGTGTCATCTTTGCACTACGACCAAAGATATTCAACAACAATTCATCTTTTGCACTCTGAGCCAAAGATATTCAACAACAGGTCATCTTAGCATTACGGGCCAAAGATATTAATATCTCAAAGAAATATATAATCATTTCAGAATTTATATAAATAATAATTATAATCATGTTGATCAATTCACCTTTGCACTTAAGCTAAAGATATTCAATTATAAATTCAATGGTCATGATCATACCAGTCAACAATTCATATTTACACTACTGTCCAAAGAGAACCCATAGTCACGATCATACTAATAATATATCCATCTTTACACTTAAGTCAAAGAGAAATTTCATCGCAAGGATTATAAAAATGTTATATATGATAATAAAAACAATATGATCAAAACATGGATTTAATTTCAAGTGTAAGATTCATAAATCAACGATAATTTGGTCAGAAAAAGAAACCAATTTTTGTCGTGAATAGTACCCCATGAATAGTAACTCATGAATAGTAAGTCATGAATATTAACTCGTAAATAGTAAATCGTATTCGTAAATAGTACCGTATACGTGAATAGTACCCATGAATAGTATTCTATGAATAGTACTCATAAAAGGAAAATACAAAAGAAAACGATATTCCATGACGAGTACAAAAGAAATGATATCTTATACGAGTATAATAGAATATACGAAACTGCAAATGGATTTTCACCCGCCATGCGGTAATCCACGTAGACAGATTATTTCCACAATTTAATAAAGAATGAATACGAATGATCATTCACCATGCATGCGGTAGTCTGCATAGACAGGTTATTCCAACATAATAATAAAGAATGGAATAATAGAAAATTTTTACCATGCATGCGGTAGTCCGCGTAGACACGTTATTCCAACATAATAATAAAAAATATAATAACAGAAGAATTTCACCATGCATGTGGTAGTCCGCGTAGACAGGTTATTCCAACAGAATAATAAAAAATGGAATAACAACCCTTACGAGTATTGAAAGAAAATAACTCTCTTCATGAATACGAAAGAAATAATACCCCTTACCAATACAACAAATAATATCCCTTTACGAATCGACAAATAATATCCATTATTTGTTGATCAAAAATAATATTATAACTAATAAAGAACGAAGATAATATTCCTTACAAATATTGAACAAAATAATATTCCTAACGAATATTGAACAAAGATAATATTCCTTACGAATACGAAAAATAATAATATAAATGGCGAAGATAAAATAAATAATACCCCTTACCATAGAAGAAGACCGGAATGGAATAGTCAAAGTAGCAAACTACTCTTCTTCTTTCTCTCTATAGCTTTCTCTCTATAATTGCTCTTGTGAGTCTTAGTGAATTGGTGAGAATGAAAGAAGAATGAGCTTTATTTATAGGAAAACATAGTTTTGATAATTGCACATTTTGGGGATCGAAATATTACAGTATAATACCTTCATCTTTTCCTTTATTTTTAATTTAGTCATGCAAGTATTATCAATCTTGCACAACCTCCCTTAATAGTACAACATGTGAATCAATAGTACAATCATGTGAATCAATAGTTCTATACATGTGAAAAAAATAATTACAGTTTAATACCTTCATCTATACCTCCGTTTAATTTAGTCATGCAAGTATTATCAATCTTGTACCACCTCCCCTAATAGTACATTAATGTGAATCAATAGTACACACATGTGAACAAATAGTTATAAGCATGTGAATTAATAGCAATTAATTGCTCATTTATCCGATTAATTACCTGATTGGTCAATATAACCTCCAGACATCAATTATTATTGGAATAGATGTCGATTTTAACTAACACTAATAATCCCAACAATATCAATTTCATCTTTAATCAACACAAACTTATTCATCATTAATATTATTACTCACAATATTTAACAACCAGATCATTCCCAGGAAAGAGGGGGCTTTCCGTTAAGGATTTCTCCCTGTTGGCGCGCAATTAGGTGACCAAACCTCTCCTCGACAAAACTTTCTAGACATCGTCAATATTGTAGATAATAATATGAATAACTTTGTCATCTCACTTATTGATTTAATAAAAATAAATATTATGTAGATGCTACTGTGATAATAATTGAATCAATAATATGAGAGATATTATACAGCAATTAATGTAGAAATAATTGAGTATAACTGTGTGACTTCTCACGTAAGCATCAATAATCAAAGATAATGTACAATACCGTGTGCTACTATGCAACCATGCGTATTACTATACGTTTACTACCGGGTAGTTCAACAGTTTAATGGTAAAACTTTCACCGTTATTTTTATAAAAAGATATTTTTGTCGTTTTCTAACTATGACAATACTTTCGTGGTGGGGTCCACCAATGATTATGTCATCGTACGAATATTCCCCGTTAAAATGAATATTCCCTGATCAATCGAATATTCCCCGACACAACGAATATTTTATATCAACTTACTTACTTTGTAAAATTTTCACATGTCACCCTTAACTTTAACTCTTTCTCAATTTAACCATTTACTAAATAGAATAATAATTATAAAAATTGAATACTTTCATTTCGTAAAATTCAGGGTCTTACATAAAGGATGATCTGGGTAATTGGTTTGTGAAAATTTTCAAATTAGATTTTTCCATGCTTCCGCTTATTTTGAAATTTGATTGCGTCTTTGATTGTCACAAAACCTAACAGCCTTGGACTTGAGATCATTATAGTATCTTGTGTATGATGAGTTATTTTTTGACATGTTCCTTAAGATCCGTAGGGTATATCAAAGGGCATGCTTGGGTGTAATAAGTTGTACACGGAGATAATGAATGATCAACAAAGAATCTACCGCTTCTAGCAAAAGAAGAGAATGTCCTATGTGATTTGATAAATAAAAACCCATTAGTCATTGGCCAAGGCAGAATGAAATTAGAAAGGAGCTTCTAGTTTGCATTATTTGGAGTTGTGCATTTAAGAGTCGAAAAATATATAATTAAATAAAATAAGACTTGACAATACTTTCATGTCGTATATTTAATTGAGACATTGTATGGTGGAAGGATTGAATTGTACGGTAACTATTTACTCAAAAGTTCTTTTATGTTTAATGTTGAAATCTATATTATCTAGAAAATCGTTGATCGCTAAGGAGGCTTATCCTTATTGTAGAATAAATGTTAATTATTTAAATAAATGAATAGATTAATTTATTTATTTAAATATGATTAGAATTGTTTTAATTGATTTATTTACAATCGGTTTAATATAGAGAACCTAAAAAGAGTCGCACCATAAAAGGAAGAATATTTATTTAAGAAGTAAATGGCATAATCTTAATAATAAGTTAAGTGTGTTTAATTTAATACCATAGAATAAATTAAATAGCTTAATATTTATTATTTAATACTTTAGAAATATTAAATATAAATTAATAAGAGGAGTCTTAGTATTATTACTATTATTATTATTTAATTTCTAAAGGAGTTTGGGAAATAATTAATAAAAATACTCTCATATATTCCTAATATGATTAGGAGGCTAATTAATTAAAAAGAATTTTATTAATTATTTCTAATAAGTTTAGGAGCCTAATTAATTAAAGGAGTTTAATTAATTAAAATAAAACTCAATTCCTTAAATGTTAAGGAGGGTTGCCTACATCTATAAATAAGAGGAGTCTTATTATGGGTGAGAGTTGACATTTTTACAATACACGTGAATGATTTTTTCAAGAGTTGGGAGAGTACGTATTTTCTATAGAGATAGAAAAACTAGGGTTTTGCCAAACACCCATTTCTTGAATATTTGTTCTTCCTTGGTGGGTCACCTCTAAAGGCCAAACACTTGGGTGGCTAACGTTGATTAAAGAAAGGATTCAAACCAGTGGATTCAAGTTGAACTTGAAAAGGAATTGGAGGTGAACTCGTACATGAGGAAGCTAGTTTCTACAAGGGTATAAATCTGATCTCCATATCTTTTCTATTGATTGATAATTATGCACAAAGTATGATCATGGTGATGGATTTGTATGAAAATTTTAAATTCCTATTTTATCGCGCTTCCGCAGTTTTTATGTAATTTGATTACATAATCGCACTATATACAAACCTAACATGATCATGGTGATAGAATAAATTAAATAGCTTAATATTTATTATTTAATATTTTAGAAATATTAAATATAAATTAATAAGAGGAGTCTTATTATTATTATTACTACTATTATTATTATTTAATTCCTAAAGGAGTTTGGGAATTAATTAATAAAAGTACTCTCATATATTCCTAACAAGATTAGGAGGCTAATTAATTATAAGAGTTTAATTAATTATTCCTAATAAGATTAGGAGCCTAATTAATTAATTAATTAAAATAAAACACAATTCTTTAATTGTTAAGGAGGGTTGCATACATCTACAAATAAGAGGAGTCTTATTATGGGTGAGGGTAGATGTTTACACAACACACGTGAATGACAATTCTAAGATTTGAGAGAGTACACAATTTTCTATAGAGATAGAAAACTAGGGTTTTGCCAAACACCCATATTCTTGAATATTTGTTCTTCCTTGGTGGATAACCTCTAGAGGCCAAACACTTGGGTGGCTAACGTTGATCAAATGAAGGAATCAAACCTGGTGAATTCAAGTTGAACGTGAAAAGAAATTGGAGGTGAACTCGTACCTGAGGAAACTAGTTTCTACAATGGTATGAATCTGATCTCCATCTCTTTTCTATTGATTGATAATTATGCATAAAGTATGATCATGGTGATGGGTTTGTATGAAAATTTTAAATTTCTATTTTATCGCACTTCCGCACCTTTTATGTAATTTGATTGCATTATCACCCTATATACAAACCTATCAACTTTGACAGTATTGAAATTAATATTTACAATAGTCGGGCTTCTTATGGGCATGAAAGCCATCAATGTAAGCCCAAACACCTACAAAGCACAATTTTCACTATATTGGGGCCTTAAATCTGGATACCCGTTTTAAGGCTTAGGATTACATGTACAATGGATTGCAAGCTAGCTGTATAACTTAAATAAGTCTATCATGGGAACCAAGTCTAGATCCATGGATTAAACTGTCAACCCTATGGCTCCTAGACTCACATGATATCATTTAGAAGCTTGCATGAAATAGATACTAAAACAAAACATATATAACATACAAACTTTGCCCAAACAAGTGATTTATCAGTTGAATTCTTGTATGCGAGTAAAATAAGCTTCATGCTTCCTCTAGATACAAGTCTAGGGTCACGTGATTGGTATTACTTACAAAAACTAAAAAGTAAACTAGATCTATCTATATCTTAGCCAAGTCTAGCTCACAAGGTTCAAGATTTACAACTTTTAAACCGATTGAAAGCTAGATCTGGCTATATCTAGAATAGATATAGTCAATACACTTCAAATATTGACTATTTACACAAATTTGAATGGTTAAAAGCTAGATCTATGCAATATTAAGCGGGATCTATATATATATATATATATATATATATATATATATATATATATATATATATATAGAGAGAGAGAGAGAGAGAGAGAGAGTAAAGTAGGAAACAAACACATATTTGAAGAAATCTTATAGTCTGGCATGAGATTTGCAAACAAAAGGCTTTAAGCACCTAAAAACTCGATTTTAATAGGTAAAAACTTGATATGTTGAAGTTTATATGTATAAGAGTGTATAGAACTAGTATTTACAGAGTTTAAGAGCTAAATCTAGCCTCTTTCTCTCTCTAAACCAAACTCTCTATCTCTAACCGTAAATGAGCTAATATCTGAATTTTTATAAAGCAAATAGGGGTAGCCGTAGGTCTACTAAAGGCAGTCATAGGTAGACCTGTAGCAGCTCTAAAGTTGGCCCCACTTGCTCAATTTTTGTCCCGTTAGGTCAGGTTTTCATACTTCACGTTGGAACGACAAAAACTCTCAATTCGGGAGTAGTTAGAAGACGTGACATACCATTCCGGAAAGCTTTTTCCGATAGCTTCACAATGGTATATTATTTTCCCAATTATATGTTTAGGAAGGCATAGAAAAATGGAAAAAACCATCCTTGGGTAGATGCTAGCTAGCCATTCGCCTTACTGTGCGCTGGGAAGCTTGCTCTTTTCAATTTGGGAATAGTTGGGAGATGTGACATACCATTTCTGAAAGCTCTTTCCAAGATCTATGTAATGACATAGGGCTAGACCATTTCTGAATATGGGAAGATTGGTCCATGACCAGAATAACATTTTCAAGTCTTCGTAGGTAGTTTGTTGAGCTGTCTTGCGTAGTTTGCGGTCGGGATTGCTACGATGGATCATTGTAACCTTATCTACAGCTGGACAATTTTTGTTTGTGTTTTGTTTGAAAAAATGACCTATATTCCCTCCCGGGGTTGTTTTTGGGCTTGAAGTGGCTGTTGCTGTCCCTCGGGGTTATTTCTGGGTATTTGACTGTAATTGTCTCTATATTTCCTTGAGATTGTCTTCATGGTTGATTTGATATACCACGGGCTATCTCGGGGTTTGATTTGATGTTGTAATCCTCCAGAGGTCAGATTTGGAGTGGAAAACAATGTTTTGCCCTTCTACATAGATAGTAATATGAAAATGAAATTTCGAGTGTCTACAGATACCCTTCATTGTCACGTTTATTTAATTCAATGAAATGAACAAGACAATGATTACTAGACACTTGAAATATGATAAGGTTTATTTAATGATGCAATGTCATGTAATGAATGGTATAATGAATGTTAAAATGCTATCGCAAATTGTACTTTGCAAATCGCACTTCCTGAATCATAAATCACACTTCGCACATCGCATTTCGCATATCACACTTTGCACATTGCACTTCATAAATCACACGGTTATTATTGATGCCTGTGTTGGGGCTTATTCAAACGGTTGTCTTTCATCAGTGGTGTTAATGCCTATGCTGGTGTTGACTGCAACAGTTTTAACTTCCATCAGTGTTGTTGATGCTTATGCTGGTGTTGACTCTAACAGTTTGATTTTCGTCGGTGTTGTTGATGCTTGTTTGATGAAGATAAACTGAGATGTTTTCTACATCTTTGCTGAGGATGATGTTTTGAAATCACTGAAACTTCCCGATGTCTACGCTAGTAGTTGACAACGGTGCCTACCCTACTGGTAGTTGACAATGATGCCTACCATGCTTGTAGTCGACAATGGTTGATCACCTAATTGTCTCTATGCCTACTCAAACGGTAGTTTACAATGGCAAAACTTTCTCGATTCTGGGTATTTATTGTGCACTCATATTTAACTCTACTAGGGATGCATGCAAAACTTTTTTTTTATAGAGATGTGAGCTGATATAGTGCAGTTGCAGATGTGCAGACCATGCTTGATGTAATGATCTAAATTTATCCTTAGGAGTCTATTGTCCTAGGTTGATGCATATTCTTAATTAAATTGACTAGATGTAGAAATATACCTCACCCTTTCTGAGGCGATTTGGAGTTTCTTTTAGCTGTTGGTTGCTTGTGCCCCATTTCCTTATGACTTTTATTCACGATTCCATTTGGATCGATAACCTAGGTGCCACCGACGTCCACGGAGGGTGCGACGATTCTTTCACTACCCATATTTGAACTTGATTGTAGAGGTCTCGACTTGTGAGGACTTGGCGTGAGTTGACATGTTTGATGGTGTAGATTTGATTCGCTAGACCTTTAGTTAGCAGAGATGGCTGCTATTGTGACACCCCCAAATCAAGTTACACGAACCCCGAGTTTGGTGTTCACGATCCACAATATAATAACATCTAACTACCCATTTAAATATAAATAGGAATACATAACTCATTAACATATGTTGTTAATACATAAGTCCTCGGTCTACTAACCTTAACATTACTGTAAATACCCTTAGATATACAAAAGGGTTTACAATACAATACAATCATAATAATAATATTGTTCATTATACTACTCCAGCATCTTGCCTTTGCCTTTGTTCTTCTTCGATCCGCTGGCCTCTTCAATTCTAACTGAAATGTTTTATATATAGCAAGGGTGAGCAACAAGTTTACCCCGCAAGTTAAGACATATAATAAATGTATACGAATCAATAAGAGCAGACTATTTATTTTGATAGAATGAAACCAAAGTTCTGGGAACTTTGAAATAGCTGAACAAATCGTTAATCAATAACAAGTCTTCTCGTATTCTAGGAAACACAATAATTTGATAATGAAAGAGTACAACGCTTTCAAAGTTTATGTGATATTCTAATGAATAAACAAGAATCAATTCTATGCAATAACAAAGTGGAAATGTTTTCAAGATTTATGTTGAGCGATCCATTGGATCTAGAACTTCTACTTTCTCGGGTATCTATCAAAGATTTACTTTGATACATACATGAGAGGAGTATCGATAACCATAAAGATTAAATCATACCCTCTGCGCAAGTACTTAGAGTCGGCCAACTCCTTGTACCATATATTATTTATAATACTTAGGTCGCACATGAATGGTCGATTATCGACTTAAAAATGTTCCTTTATATAAAAGGTTGTTCTTCTCGGTCTCGTAATCAAGATTTGATTTAACAACGAAATTTAATGATTTCAATTTCTATTCACTTATCGATCTAGCCGAAATAATTGGCATCAATCTATCAATAACAATTGAATTCTCTTCTCGAATCTATCAAGTTCTAACAAATGTTCGTCTAGCCAGAATAATTAGCTAAGACATTTCTCAACATAATTTGACAATAAGCAGAATTATCTCATACTATCAATTCTATCTTCTACTTAATATGAATATCCAACAACGGTTATTCTATAAATGTATATTCTTTGAATTAGTAATTCAATTTGAATTATTAATCATGCACTAATTGCGAATAATCAACAATAAATTCCTCGGACATGGTATAATTAGCAATAATTAACCAAATTATAATAATTGAATGAATATAACTCAAGGTTGAGTTAGGAAACTTGCATTCTGCGTTGATTATAGCTACACAATAAACTTATCTCGCTACTTTCATAAGACCTATAACCAATAATATCTCGGTCTCACAATTAACACAATATTTCATAACACGTAACACTGTATTTTACAGTCAAACTTCTCCTAGGCACATTATCACATAATCACATCAGTGTTTATAACCTATATAAACACTTAACAAGTCTAATTATTTCAGTCTCGTTGGAATTCGGTCCATTATCGGTGTTCTGGTCACCCTATCCGGCAATTAACACATTGATTGTCAATTATACTTGGTCTATAAGCTTCAATATTATTTTAGATAAGTCAAATATCGTTTATAATATTTTTCGGAAGCTTTTAATAATTTATAAACAATTATTATAATTTATAATAATTTTTCAAACACTTAAATCATTTTTAAATGATTTAATTATCAAATAATCTTATTATCATTAATATTTAATAATATAAAAAATATTAATGTTATACTTCTCAAAATATTAAAGTTATTGTTAATAACTTAAAATATTTTTAAATCATCAATATTCTACTAATAAATGATTTTTAAATTAATTAAAATCATTTTTAAATCATCACCATTAATATCTAAATATTAATGAAATTATTATCCAAATATTAAAAGTCATTAATTATAACTTAAAATATTTATAAATCATTTTCTCATTTTAAATGATTTTTAAATCAATAAAACTATTTTTAATTCATTTATTTAATATAATAAATAAATAATCTAATATCATTAATATTAATTTATTAATGAGAATTCTCCAAAGATATTGAAAATTATATTTTATAATTCCAAATATTTTCTAACACTTTATTCTTATTTAAAATGATTTTAAATTAATAAAATCCTTTTATCTTATTTATTTAATTTAATAATTAAATAAATCTAATATCATTAATATTGAATTATTAATGAAAATTATCTAAAATATCAAAAGTCACATTTTATAACTCAAAATATTTTTAAATACTTTATTCTTATTTAAAATGATTTTTATAATATTAAATCATTTTCTTCTAATTTATTTAATACACTAAGTAAATAAATTAAATACCTTTAATATTTAAATAATTATAAATATTAAATAAAAATATTCCAATTGGTTAAAAATTATTTTTCATAGTTTAAAATAATTTTTAAAATAATTTTTTATAATTTTTATAATTTATTTTCTATTTTTAATTAATTACCGGAAATTTAGAAATTAAAAAAAATCAAAATCGTCGCTATAGGCCTTTAGCGACATAAAGCGTCGCTGTTGGTGTTCTTGAGCCTCAAGAACACTGACAGCCGGCTTGATAAGGTTCATGGTTTGACCAACCGTTATTCTCAGCTCATGCGTGTTTTGGACTACCTAATGCACAGATCGTGTAGTACTAATGTAATACTACATTAAACAACCATCATTTAAGTTATACCATCATATACCATGAAGATCCAGCCTCTCAAAATAACTTTCAAATCACATCTGGGTTTTCTGGGTAACCTAGAAACCCAGACAGTCGCGAGGTACCACTTTATGGTTCAATTGTAGCTTAGTTCCAATCCTGTTATTGGTGGTTTCTTGGTTCATATCTATAGTCAACATGTTAAGGAACATGTATAAATCATCAGATCAGTTAATCAACATTAAAATAACCAGATACGATCTGGTCAACCATGGTCAGAAGTCATGTTCATACACTTTCTGGAATTTCCAGAAAAGTGATTCGTGATCAGATTGGCTATTTTGACCACCAATTAAAACAAATCCATTTGATGTTTATGGAATCTAAAGGCATTTACTTGGAGTCCATATTCCAGGCTACAACATGTAAACAAAATAATCCACAAAAAACTTAAATACTGACAGATCTATGCCTTAGAACTTCTTGTCAGACTCGATTTTTATATTTCTGGGTTACCCAGATTTCAAATTTCATTAAGCTTCTGGCCAACGATGTTTCAATCGATTATAACTCACGATCTATACATCTGATGGTTGTAATACCACTTGCAGAATAAAGACAATATACCAGACTACCAATACAAAACATAAAACAAGAAAAAAACATAAACAAGCAGAGATCAGTGGCTTCTGACATTTACTTGTCAGACAACTTTAGAGCTCAAGAACAGTTTTTGAAAAACTTTATTTTAAGGCACTTTGATGCTATGGATTCATGATAGATCATCATAGATCTTCATAAAACATCCATTAGATAGATTCTAAACACAAAAACTTTCTTAGCATACAAGATCAAATATAAATTTAGGGTTATACCTCTTCTTGAATAATCTTAGATCTTGGCTCTCCAATTTGTTTTTGGGTGTCTTAGTAACTGATTATAAGACTGATCTACTTAAGAAATTCGAAGCTTTTAGTGAGAGAGATAGTTGGTGAGAGCTTGGGAGATAAATGGCCAAGTTTTGTGATTTTCTCTCTCTTAAAACTATATATATTACTTACCATGTTGCTAGATTTGAGATTTTTGGCTGGAAATACATGAGATTTATGTCACAAAGTCAACTTAGTTGTTCAACAACTAAAGGGGCTAGCATTTTTACAAGTTGTCATTTAAAATAACTAAAAGGGCATTTTGGTCATTTATATTTTATTTTAAATGGCATTCTTGTCAATTAGCCAAACCCTTAGGGTTTAGGGTTTGGGTTTGGATTTAGGGTTTGGAACCCTTAGGGTTAAGCAATTTGATTTTCTAAAATTTCCAATTTAGGTTCTAAAAATCGAAAATTAATATTTCTAAATTATATTTAGAATTTTCTAATTATATTAAAATTTCTTAATCATAACTTAAATATTGCTATTTAGGATTAATAATTCCTAATTAAAATTGCTAATTAAGCAATTAGGGTCGTAATTGGTCATTATGGTTTACAACCCACGAATTAGGATTTCTAATAGAAAAATAAAATTTCCAAATTACAATTAGTTTTGTAAAATAGAAATTAAAATAACTAAAATATAATTAGGGTTTTCTAATCATATTAAAGTTTAATAAACACATTAAGCTTGCCAATTAGGATTAGGGTTTCCTAATTAGGGTTTTAGGATTCCGAATATGAAATTAGGGTTTCTCGGCTTTTGATTAGGGTTTCTAACAGATATAAGGATTTCTAATCACGAGATTAGGGTTTTTAATCTCTTATTAGGGCTTACTACTATTGTACACTACCCGATCAATCATTGATCCATAATTCTATCTGATGCATAAAACACATACATATTAATATAATTATTTTAATTGTATTTTCTATCAAATGTGTAAGACCCTAATTTTATGAAATAAAAGTATTCAATTTTTCTTATAATTACAATTAAGTAAATGATTAAATTGATAAAAGTTTAAAGTTAAGGGTGAGATATGAATTTTTTTTCAAAATATGCAAGTGGTTATAAAATATTCATTATTGTCGGGGAATATGTGTTTGGTCGTGGAATATTCTTTCTGTTGGGGAATATTCGTACGACGGCGCATCCATTTGTGGGCCCCATAACAGAATAACTGTCGAAAGAAGAAAACGACAAAAATTGAGTTTTTATAAATACCTACAGAAGTTATTCTCAATTAACATTGTTGGAATACCAAATTGGTTAAAAACGATGAATACGTGCGTGGTTGCACAAGAATAATACCTGCGGTTTTACGATGTATTGTTGAATTATTGATCCTTACGTAAGAAGGCACTACTCAATAATTTTCACAGTAATTACTGTTCAATATTTTATTTTATTGATTCAATAATTGTTACGTTGATATTTTATATTATTGTTGTTCAATAATTATCATTGCACAGTATTTCCCATTATCCGATCAATAATCATATTATTTGAATAATATTATTAGATAGCATTATTGGCAATGTCTAGAAAGTTATGTCAAGGAGAGGTTTGGTCACCTAATTGCGCCAGTAAGGAAAAATTCTTATTGGAAAGCCCCCTCTTTCCTGGGAACTGCCTGGTTGTCATTATTGTGATTGTGTAATATTATTTGTGAATAATTAATTATTGATTTATATGATAAGGAAATATTTATTTTATATGGATATAAATGATGGATATATTTATTTTTATGTGGATAAAAATGAAGGAATTAATTCTGAGGTGTTTTATCAGTATTTTGTCGGTGTGGAGGTATTAAAAATCATCCGTTTATGGATTTCGGATAATTTATGTTTGGAATTTGAAAAAAACTCAAAGCTACAAAGTTGTAGAGAATTCGATTTCAGGCAGAATGGACATAAAATTCGTATTTTTCTGATAAACGGGCTATTTTCTATGAATTGTTGAAGTTTCGGTAAATAAAATAATTTTTATTAAAATTAGGGGCGGGACCCACTTTTGTCTTTGGTTGGTAAATGTGCTGAATTGGTTATTCAATTGAGGTGGGCTGGAATTTTTCAAAGTGGCGTGCTTGAGTTGGTGAAAAGAAATAATAATAATTTATTATTTTAGTCTCCTTTGGCGTTTCTAGCATTTTCCTATAAATAGGTGCTTATGTTAGAATTGAAAATAACACTAGAAACAAGTTTTCTTTCTCTCTATATTATCAAGCATATTTTTGTGAGTATTTAGATATCTTGAGTGTTGCTCAGCGTTATATCCGATATTCAAGTCAGAAGTACTACACTTTTGAGGTAAGGGATTTTAAGGGTTATTATGTTTTTCAGTTCGTACTTCTTTCGACCTTCAGAAAATTCTGAAAAAATTTGAAATGATATTTTGATGAGTTTTATTGATTGTGTACAAAAATGTCAATTTTTGGATGTATAGATTAAGAGTTATGAATTTTACGAGAAAGACTATTTGAAAAGTAATCGCTTATAACTCCTTGTGGTTAACTCCAAAATTTATGAAATTTTTATTGGGAGTACATCTATATAATATCAGTGTACTCTGTGAATTTCGAAATTTTTGGATAAAAGTACAATTTATGATAAATATGTAAATATTCGGCGGTTTTGGCCATATGAAAAATAGTAAATGAATTTTAAAAATTCTGAGAAAAATATATGTTCAATATGGGACTATATTCTGCTAAATCTCAGAAAAAAAATATTTTTGGAACTGATTTGATATTTTTCATGAAAATAGACTAGTTATGAGTAAATGAATTAAATATGTTATGTGAAGTAAGAAAAATGGAAAATATTATTTTATGGCTTGAGAATCATACATGAGTTATATGCAGATTTTTGATGAGGGTTTTGGTTATTGGTGATGAAATTTTATGAGTTTGACATTTTAGAATGATTAAATGCATTATTTAGTAAAGTGTAAACAATTAAAATAAATTGTTTATAAGTTTAAGAAATGTTATTTCAATATCATTATACCGAAATATTGGTATGGATTTTATTGTGGAATTTCTACCTTTTTGAGTCGGGTTTACTATTCATGAGTTACTATTCACGAGTTACTATTCATGAGTTATTATTCACGAGTTACTATTTATGGGTTACTATTCATGGGTTACTATTCACGAGTTACTATTCATGACAAAATTGGTTTCTTTTTCTAACCAAATTATAGTTGAGTTATGAATATTACTCTTGAGATTAAATCTATATGTTGATTATATTATTTTTATTATTATATATAACATTTTTATAACCCTAATGATGATATTTCTCTTGACATGAGTGTAAAGATGGGTAGATTTTTTGTATGATCATGACTATGGGTTCTCTTTGGCCAGTAGTGCAAAGTTGAATTGTTGACTGGTATGATCATGACCATTGAATTTATAATTGAATATCTTTAGCTTAAGTGCAAAGGTGAAATGACCAACATGGTTATAATTGTTTATATAAATTCTGAAATGATTATATATTTCGTTGAGATAATAATATATTTGGCCTGTATTTCAAATATGAACTGTTGATGAATATATTTGGCACTCAGTGCAAATATGAATCTGTTGAGGAATATCTTTGGCCTGTAGTGCAAAGATGAATTGTTGATGAATATCTTTGGCCCGTAGTGCAAAGATGACATGTTGTTGAATATCTTTGGCCAGTATTGCAAAGATGAACGGGTATTGAGATGAACATGACCAACTGGTGATACAAATGAATATCTTTGGCCGTAGTGCAAAGATGAAGTTATTAGTATGAGTATGAACAGGAAATGTGATTTGGTATAACCATGATCTTTGATGTTTCAGGTAAAGATATGTGATGAAAACTATCTTCATCCTGGATGAGAAGAGGAATTTAGAACTACAATTATGATTATGAGTTATTCATATGATTGTAGACCAGAATTGTTGATTGATGTTATAGGGATAAAACATTGTTGGTGGATTTTTAACATGGAGAAGATAATAGACTTTATAGTCTACTTGACTCTTCTAATGGATTGCTCGTTCTGCTGCAACTATGGTTGAAATTTTTATCATCTACCATATGTTCTAAATCTCTGATTTATTATTGATGAAGTCTATTGATAATTTAATTATCTTTAGTCATAATATTCTTTACTGAGCTAGTTGTGCTCACCCTTTTGCTTCAAAATTCCTTTTAGGTAATAAGAGTGTAGCTGGGTCGAGCGGGGGTAACAGGGGAATAGAACAGTGGTCATCATTTAGTAGTTATATTTTGTGAATCAACTAGGGTGAGGTGAACCCAACGTTGGAAGGGTGTTTTGCCACTATCATATAAGATGTCTAATGACATACAACCTCGTATCATCATAAGACAGGGATGTGTTCATCCACTTGATGAGTATATATACGAGCACTACCTATATAATCTTGGTGTTTGTTTGGAGTATAATTCTCAATTAGAGACAGTGGAGATAATGATATGTCAAGAGAAGACTCACCATTGGGAAGAATATGATAGTAATCTTCTCGTTTTTCTTTGGGGTCTATTGGGTCAACCAAGGATAATTCTGTGGCCATATGATATCTATCATAACCTAGAAGCATGGCCTCCCATGTACTAAGGTTTCCTTGAGCACTTCCCAAAGATTCTAATTTCTAAAATAGTTTTTGACTATACCTTTATGTAAGGTATCATTGTGAGGTGCTGTCCACGGTTGGAACATGAGTCACATTTGGTATATATTTGTATCCAAACTCACAGCATATGTGTTGTTGTATTTTGCACGACAATTGTTGTAGTAAAGTTGTAGTTGTTTTCTGTACCATGTATTTGGCGACTCAGAATAGGTTGGATGGAATGGACCTATTTTGGGGTTGTCATATTTGGTATCAAAGCTTAGGGATACGGTCTCTGGCAGAGATCGGTGAATATAACTAGGAGGGGAGAGATGAGTAAATCCTTCGTTAGTGTGTCCTACCTAAGCTTATTTGTTGGTCAGTCATAATATCGGGATATTATGTGATATGTTAATTTGTTTAATTAACCCTTGTTTTATGGGCATAATTGAGAATGGCTGCTGAGAATGTTAACAATGGAGTGAATGAGACTGTGGGGATACCTCTAATCACTAACCATGATAATGTGATGTCAGACGAAGAAGGAATTAGAGATATTCTTGTGTTAAGTGAAGAATTGATAGTTTCACCCGAGATAGTCGCAGAGGTAACAGCTGAGAGTGAGGAAGAAGAGGTACCTGAGGAGTATTTATTAGAAGTATTATATGATCAAAATGTAGAATTTCAAAATCGTATTCATGAGTTAAAAGAACAGGCTGAAGAACGACAGGCGGCCGTGGAACAAAAGGATGCAACAATTTAAGCTTGTGTTACCCGATATGTGATGCTTGAACAGAAGCATTCTTTGGCAGAGTATAAGATGATAAAGATGGAATCTGAGCTGAAAGAAGAAAAAACTGAACGAGTGAGAATAAGTGATGCATGGGCAAAAGCCGCACGACACGTGGATATTGTGGAAAGAGATGTCCGATCTAAGAAGGCTAAAATAGATGATATGAATTTCTCTTTTTGGAAAGCAATTGGGAGAACCCAACATCGAGTTTTGAATTACACTGTACGTAGTGGTCAACCTGAATTCGATATGGATCGAAGATTGATGATTCAGATCATGAAACAGGAGTACGACGATGCAGTTGAGGGTGGAATATGCCCTATAGAAAAGTATATTCCAACGGTAGTGATGACACCAAATGCTGCCCCAGACAAGTCAAAGCCGAGTAGTTCGAGGGATAGCGGTTGTCATGACTTCCCAACAAATGAGGAACCTAAATGAAGTTATCACGGGAGATGAGCAACGGAGAAATCATGATGACCCGGGAGATAAAATCTGAAATGAAAGCAAGGTATTCTCAACTTTTCGAAATACCAGGTACGTAAATTTTGGGGATGAAATTTCATAAGGAGGGGAGATTGTAAGACCCCGAATTTATGAAATAAAAATATTCAATTTTTCTTATAATTACAATTCAGTAAATGATTAAATTGATAAAAGTTTAAAGTTAAGGGTGAGATATGAATTTTTTTTTCAAAATACACAAGTGGTTATAAAATATTCATTATTGTTGGGAAATATTCATTTGGTCGTGGAATATTCTTTCTGTTGGGGAATATTCGTACGACGGCTCAGCCATTTGTGGGCCCCATAATGTAATAAGCGTCGGATGAAGAAAACAACAAAAATTGAGTTTTATAAAAACTGGCGTAGTTATACCAATTAACAATTGTTGGAATACACGGTGGTTAAAATACTGAATGTCTGGGTGGCACAAGAAGTACACCGGTTTTTTACAGTATTATTGAATTATTGATCCTTACGTAAGAAGGCACTACTCAATAATTGTCACAAGAAGTTCTTATTCAATATTTTATTTTATTGATTCAATAATTCTTTGCGTTGATATTTTATATTATTGTTTGCTTTCAATAATTATCAACGCACAATATTTCCCATTATCGGATCAATAATTCATATTATTTGAATAATATTATTAGATAGCATTATTGGCAATGTCTAGAAATTTACATCGAGGAGAGGTTTGGTCACCTAATTGCGCTTTTGATGAAGGAGAAATTCTTATTGGAAAGCCCCCTCTTTCCTGAGAACTGCCTGGTTGTCATTATTGTGATTCTGTAATATTATTTGTGAATAATTAATTATTGATTTATATGATAAGGAAATATTTATTTTATATGGATATAAATGATTGATATATTTATTTTTATATGGATAAAAAGGAAGGAATTAATTCTGAGGTGTTTTATCAGTATTTTGTCGGTATGGAGGTATTAAAAATCATCCGTTTGTGGATTTCAGATATTTTATGTTTGGAATTTGAAAAAAACTCAAAGCTACAAAGTTGTAGAGAATTCGATTTCAGGCAGAATGGACAAAAAATTCGTATTTTTCTGATAAACAGGCTATTTTCTATGAATTGTTGAAGTTTCGGTAAATAAAATAATTTTTATTAAAATTAGGGGCGGGACACACTTTTGTCTTTGGTTGATAAATGTGCTGAATTGGTTTTTCAATTGAGGTGGGCTGGAATTTTTCAATGTGGCGTGCTTGAGTTGGTGAAAAGAAATAATAATAATTTATTATTTTAGTCTCCTTTGGCGTTCTAGCATTTTCCTATAAATAGGTGCTTATTTAGAATTGAAAATCACACCAGAAAATAAGTTTTCTTTCTCTTTGTATTATCAAGTATATTTTTGTGAGTATTTAGATATCTTGAGTGTTGCTCAGCGTTATATCCGATATTCAAGTCAGAAGTATTACTCTTTTGAGGTAAGGGATTTTAAGGGTTATTATGATTTTCAGTTCGTACTTCTTTCGACCTTCAAAAAATTCTGGAAAATTTGAAATGATATTTTGATGAGTTTTATTGATTTTGTACAAAAATGACGATTTTTGGATATATAGATTAAGAGTTATGAATTTTACGAGAAAAGACTATTTTAAAAGTAATCGCTTATAACTCCTTGTGGTTAACTCTAAAATTGATGAAATTTTTATTGGGAGTACACCTATATAATATCAGTGTACTCTGTGAATTTCGAAATTTTTGGATAAAAGTACAATTTATGATAAATGTCTAAATATTTGGCGGTTTTGGCCATATGAAAAATAGTAAATGAATTTTAAAAATTCTGAGAAAAATATATGTTTAATATGGGACTATATTCTGCTAAATCCCTAAAAAGAAATATTTTTGGCGATTTGGTATTTTTCATGAAAATGGACTAGTTATGAGTAAATGAATTAAATATGTTATGTGAAGTAAGAAAATTGGAAAATTTGATTTTATGGCTTGAGAATCATACATGAGTTATATGCAGATTTTTGATGAGGGTTTTGGTTATTAGTGATAAAATCTTATGAGTTTGGCATTTTAGAATGATTAAATGCATTATTTAGTAAAGTGTAAACAATTAAAATAAATTGTTTATAAGTTTAAGAAATGTTATTTCAATATCATTATACCGAAATATTGGTATGGATTTTATTGTGGAATTTCTACCTTTTTGAGTCGGGTTTACTATTCATGAGTTACTATTCACAAGTTACTATTCATGAGTTATTATTCACGAGTTACTATTCATGGGTTACTATTCACGAGTTACTATTCATGAGTTACTATTCACGAGTTACTATTCATGACAAAATTGGTTTCTTTTTCTAACCAAATTATAGTTGAGTTATGAATATTACTCTTGAGATTAAATCTATATGTTGATTATATTATTTTTATTATCATATATAACATTTTTATAACCCTAATGATGATATTTCTCTTTGACTTGAGTGTAAAGATGGGTAGATTTTTGGTATGATCATGACTATGAGTTCTCTTTGGCCAGTAGTGCAAAGTTGAATTGTTGTCTGGTATGATCATTACCATTGAATTTATAATTGAATATCTTTAGCTTAAGTGCAAAGGTGAAATGATCAACATGGTTATAATTGTTTATATAAATTCTGAAATGATTATATATTTCGTTGAGATAATAATATATTTGGCCTATAGTGCAAATATGAACTGTTGATGAATATATTTAGCCTTTAGTGCAAATATGAACTGTTGAGGAATATCTTTGGCCTGTAGTGCAAAGATGAATTGTTGATGAATATCTTTGGCCCATAGTGCAAAAATGACATGTTGTTGAATATCTTTGGCCAGTATTGCAAAGATGAATAGGTATTGAGATGAACATGACCAACTGGTGATACAAATGAATATCTTTGGTCGTAGTGCAAAGATGAAGTTATTAGTATGAGTATGAACAGGAAATGTGATTTGGTATAACCATGATCTTTGACATTTTAGGTAGAGATAAGTGATGAAAATTATCTTCATCCTGGATGAGAAGAGGAATTTAGAACTACAATTATGATTATGAGTTATTCATATGATTGTGGACCAGAATTATTGATTGATGTTATAGGGATAAAACATTGTTGGTGGATTTTTAACATGGAGAAGATAATAGACTTTATAGTCTATTTAACTCTTCTAATGGATTGCTCATTTCGCTGCAACTATGGTTGAAATTTTTATCATCTACCATATGTTCTAAATCTCTGATTTATTATTGATGAAGGCTATTGATAATTTAATTATCTTTAGTCATGATATTCTTTACTAAGCTAGTTGTACTCACCCTTTTGCTTCACAATTCCTTTCAGGTAATAAGAGTGTAGCTGGTTCGAGTGGGGGTAACAGGGGAATAGAACGGTGGTCATCATTTAGTCGTTATATTTGGTGAATCAACTAGGGTGAGGTGAACCCAACGTTGGAAATGTGTTTTGCCACTATCATACAAGATGTCTAATGACATACAACCTCGTATCATCATAAGACAGGGATGTGCTCATCCACTTGCTGAGTATATATACGAGCACTACCTATATAATCTTGGTGTTTTTTTGGTGTATAATTCTCAATTAGAGACAGTGGAAATAATGATATGTCAAGAGAAGACTCACCATTAGGAAGAATATGATAGTAATCTTCTCGTTTTTCTTTGGGGTCAATTGGGTCAACCAATGATAATTCTGTGGCCATATGATAATTCTGTGGCCATATGGCATGGCCTCCCATGTACGAAGGTTTCCTTGAGCACTTCCCAAAGATTCTAATATTTAAAACAGTTTTTGACTATACCTTTATTTAAGGTGTTATTGTGAGATGCTGTCCATGGTTGGAACATGAGTCACATTTGGTATATATTTGTATCCAAACTCACAACATATGTGTTGTTGTATTTTGCACGAAAAATTGTTGTAATAAAGTTGTAGTTGTTTTCTGTACCATGTATTTGGCGACTCAGACTAGGTTGGATGGAATGGACCTATTTTGGGGTCGTCACAAAATCCCTATCCAGAAATTAGGGTTAGGGTTTTTAAAGCTGTTAAGCACAACTCTACTCTAGATTTATTAGTCAATATACAAATTGACCTTCTCGAGACTCGTATCACAGATACTTGTCATAAAATTGATAATTAATATTAATATTAATAATAAAAAAATTATTCGTAAAATTTTGATTATTCGAAATCTCAGGTTATCACAGCTATGCTTTATTCCCCTGTACTATTTACTTTTATTTGTAGGAAAGAGATGCCATTTGATGTATACAATTTTATGTATTTTGTTAATATGTAGGTATATTGCTTTTCATTTACTGCATATGTCATGATGCATGCTTTATATGACATGGATTTGCATTTATAAATTGTGAGTTAGGATTGACCCCTGTGTGGTCTTTTGATATTGTTTTATAAATGATGCGCTGGTTCTTTTGGTTAATGATCTTTGAGTAAAAAGTTTCCCTTCTTTTGTCGTCACAAGCTTATGCCATTGTAATTTCTTTAAGAAGTTATCTCATTTCTTTTGATGAGAAACTTTGTCTTGCCGTAGACTCCTTCCATTGAATTGAATGCAAAAATGACCCAACCCTTTCACATGCTGTTACCATGGATTTATATAAGAAACTCGTCTTGTTAACCACGTCAAGAGTGAGCAATATCTTTCACATCAGATGAACAAAATATGAAAATAGCTCGACGACTCGGCCCATCAGGATTAGTATAATCTTGTTAACAAGGAATATGAAGTTATAGTTCATGAAATTAAATGCTTGTATTCACTGAGCTTTTATCTTATCACTAAAGATCTTGAAATTGTGTATGAAAATGA
The DNA here is from genome assembly GCA_020205615.1 of Panax quinquefolius. Classification (NCBI taxonomy): domain Eukaryota; kingdom Viridiplantae; phylum Streptophyta; class Magnoliopsida; order Apiales; family Araliaceae; genus Panax; species Panax quinquefolius. The sequence goes on along the minus strand of CM035167.1, from coordinate 70,201,168 downwards.
ATCTTTCCTAAGGAAATTGTGAATCTCTATCGTTCAGGTTTAATTTTTTATTTTGACAAAAATTTCATTTAACAAATAATGAAATCGCAAGAAAACTTGTAAGCAGCCACGTTCATTGTGCATGGGTAGGATATTTCATCTTCGATCTAGGCACCGCTCTTCACATAATTAACTTCACATGACACATGCACTATGAGTGACACAACTCTTAGCAGGGGTTTCATTTCTATGACTTGTAGACACTCAAAAATTTTGCATTCCTGTTACTAACCTTGCAGGAGGGCAAAGTCATCTTCCAAAGATAACCCTGGAAGTCAAAGCAGCACAGTCCCGGAGACAACCCCAGGATACTCAGTCTTTACCATATCGGAGACAACCCCGAGATCTTCAGTTCCAATCCCGGAGACAACCCCAAGAGTTACAGTTCAACCTCGGAGACAACCCTGAGAAATCTAGTTCCGGAGACGACCCCGGAATCCTCAGTTACATCTCGGAGACAACCCCGCGATCTTCAGTTCAAATCCCGGAGACAACTTTGGGAGATACAGTTCAAACCTCGGAGACAACCCCGAGTTATGCAGTTGAAGTTCCGGAGACAACCCCGGAAATGCTTGTTTCAAACCCCTGCGAACAGCTTCAACCTCGGTGATAGCCCCGAGGCACTCAATTACCAAAACCCAGAGATAACCCCGAGAGAGCACGCACACCTCAGAGACAACCCTGAGGACATTCAAGACTTGCACAATGATTTCAATCTCGGAGATAACCTCGAGCAACGATCGCTAAATCACTCGTAAACCCAAAATAACTCGGTGATGGGCAAAATCATCATTTTGCCACCTCGATCCCACATTCACTCCGTCTCAACATTTCAACCTACATGCTACATAGAAGTGTCCTACAAGAACTGTAGCTCAAATCCCGAGTGACTAATACATAAAACATCACACCGGATAGAATTTGAAGCCTGAAGACCTAGGCATGAACCCAATTTCCTAACTTCGTACAACCTCTTATCCCATGTCCTTTTGTATCTCTCGACTATAGAATTATGTAAAAGGTCTTATACACCTTGATTGGATGCCTGAATTGAAGTTTTGAAGGTTCGAGCGCACAATATGTTTCACGAGTGAACATACTTCGAGATGGCGGGGCCCAAGGAGCCCGGGGAACCCCGGCCAGTCGCAGTTACATCTTCGGCTGTTGCAGGTACACATGAGGCTCCCCCTCCCTATAAATAGAGGGCTTGGGTAGCCATTTTGAAGAAGGAAAAGGCTAGGAAACCATGTCCAATTTGCTCTGTACAAACTATAAATTGAGTTCTTTCTCATTTCAAACACTTGTGAGCTTATATTTGGATACTTGTTATCGGTGGGAACCGAGTGTTCATCCATTTAAAGGTATTGAAGTCTTCTTTGGCAGTCCACTGCAAGCCTTCTTACATTACTTAAAACCTTCTTACATTACTTAAAGCCTTTTCCTCAATTCTTGCACACACTATTATTCACATTGAGAGTCGCGTGTGTGTGTATGCCCGGGTCGTCGGTCCGTGGTTTATTTCTTTTATATATATATGTAAATACTTTATATATATATATATATATATATATATATATATATATATTATCGAGTTATCTTGATTAAGCCTGAATATAATATTCGGAACGTTTATTGCTTTTATTTATATATATAAATACTTATATATATCTCCTATCATCAAACTGTGTTTGATTGAGCCTGGATTTATATTCGGAGCGTTTACTGCATTTATATATATATATATATATATATATATATATATTGTTATCATCAAACTCTGTTAATTTAGCTTTGATTTACATCCGGTGCGTTTACCGCTTTTATACACACACACACACACACACACACACACACACACACATATATATATATATATATATATATAAACTGTTTATAGCTTTCATACAAATTTCTACATCATGAGAGCCTAGGAATCATGTGATCACAGATTTAGTTTCCTGAATCTAGATTCGGTTCCTGTGATGGACATTTTCAGCTGTACATAGCTTGTAAATTATTTAAGGTGTTTGAATCTCCTTAGATGGTTATCATGCCCACAAGGAATTCGGCACTGCTTTTTATCTTATTTTCTCGAAGATGCTTCACATCTTGAAAATAAAAACAATTCAACCAAACATATAATAAAATGGAAGTATCAAAGGCCTCAATTACTAATGAGCACAAGGGTTTGGAAAAACTCTTTCACAAAACATCATTGTTATATCTTGTTAAAACTGAACTTTTATACAAAATTCAAACCCTTTGTATATTGGTTCAAACGAGGCATATCACTACTTCCAGATAATTGCACATTGATCTACACACACACATATTCAGATAATGGAAAGTGGCGGTCACCGTGGTAACACGGATGTCGGGGGGTGCCTAACACATTCCCTCTGCATAATTAAGCTCCCAGACCCTAACGAATCTCGGTTTCACAGACCAGTTAAATAATGTCACATCACTAGGTCAATGTGAAAACCTTTTCTCGGTTGAGTTGGTGCAACCAATTAAAAATACCAATTGGCGAGTCTTACAGTCCAATCGTCGACATATACATGTCGAACCTTTTCACAACTTGTTATTTCAAACAAATTTCACCTAACATCAGAACACCAAGAAACAAGAACAGAAAATGGACAAATAAAAATCCCGACGTCAACAGGTGGCGACTCTGTTGGGGATATCCAGTAAGAGAGCTTAAGCCGCTATTACAAACTTTTCAAAACTATTATCTACTTGTGTGTGGATGTTACATTTACATTTGAATGAATGTGTATGAATGCATTTACTTATTGCACTTAGCGCTTCGCACCATATCTGCTTGCGATATTAGTGCTTCGTACATGTCATCATTTCCATACGGTGAGACACGTTGTATGTGAATGTATGTTGTGTGGTTCCTCCACCATAAGGCTATCATGTCGGTGTTTGATTACTGAACTCCTAGGAAGACTAGTTCCAACAAGGCTTAGGAAAGGCACAACCCAAATTTGGTCCAGTTGAAAGACCGGATTAACTTCCCATCAAGTAAATTGAGAGGATTTGGGAACCTTCATGCCAAAAAGCCGTGAGAGTAGCCTAAGATAGGTCAGCCTCTGATAAACCAAATGCAGAGGAAAGTCTCTTCATGATTTCACATTTCAAATTACTTGTAAATTCAATTACTTGTAATTTTATCTCTATGTAAATCTCAATATAATGGAAAATATAAGGAAAATGTGTACATGTATTCCCTTTATATCAAAACCAGACTGACATTCGTTTCACAGGACAATACTCCTGAATGGACACATCATGTAATATTTCTACATTCACTAAGACTAAACTACATATGTTTTTTTAGGGATATAATTCATCCAATAACCTGTTCAAAATCCAAAAAGGCAACGAGCCTATAACCAAATATGTCTTTGTCTGGCCAGTCTAGTCCTACTCCAGTCTCTCGTGAGGAGTTCGAAGGATTAAGCCACCAAATTACAGAGTTGGTTGTTCTGCTTAAAGAACTACACAAGTCCACTCAGGGTCCACGAATGTCCATACCTACAGAATCCTCTGCACATGGAGGAACTCAGGGACCAGACAAAGAAATTCCTGTACCTGAATCTCAGTTGGACAAAACCAACAAAACCCCTGAAACCACCCATCTCAAAGAAGATCCAGACACCGGTGATATCAGGAAAAAGGTCCTATAAATGGAAGAGACCATTTGGTCTATCAAAGGAATTGGAACACATGGAAGTGTTTCATATGCAGACCTTTGTATACTCCATGGGGTGCATTATCCAGAAAAGTTCAAAACTTCTGACTTTGAAGAGTATGACGGGTTGGGAGATCCTTACACACATTTGAAAGTATTCATTCGGGAACTAGGATCTTATGCCGAGGATGAAAAGCTAAGAATGCAGCTGTTTCAGAAGAGTCTGACTAGTGAAGCTAGATCATGGTATACCAGATTGGACAATTCAAAAATTAATAGCTGGGAAGAGCTAGCTCATGCGTTCCTTAGTCAGTACAGTTTCTGAACTCAAATGGTTCCTAACCGGTACCAAATTACCAAGGTCAAGAAATATGCTAGTGAGTCTTTCAAAGAGTATGCTAAAAGGTGGAGACGCCTGACTGCTCAAGTTGTTCTATCTATGACTGAGTCTGAGATGGTGATGACCTTCATAGACATTTAAGAAGCTCCCTTCTATGAGAGAGTTTTAGCTGGCATTGGCAAACCTTTCTCCGAAATGATCAAACATGTAGAAATGGATGAGATGGGATTGAAGTCAGGAAAGATTCAAGACCTTGTCGCTCTCAAAGATATTGCTGAGCACATCCAGTCTGGAAGTTATGGAAACAACCCCCGGAGGGTCCATAAAAAGAAAGAGGAGGATGTTTCCTTGATACTATAAGGGCAAAAAGGCAGTCAAAGCATGCCTATTAAGAGGAGAAACTACTACCCTTTTCCAGCTCAGTTTTCAAACCCTCCATTGCCTAAAGATGGAGAAGTCAGACGCACTCGAGTGTTCACACCCTTAGGGGACTCACTCGAGAACATTCTCAATCTTCTGACAACTCAGAAGAAAATTACCCATCTTCTTCTACCGGCCAACTCGAGTGGGAAGGGTTTCAATGCTAGCTGGATGTGTGCTTATCATGCGGGATCTCCCGACCTTGATACTCTGGATTGCTGGGCCTTGAAGCACAAGATCTAGGATTTAATCGACAATGGTGAGATCGTGGTGAATAACCCTGACCAACCCTATGTGCAAGACAACCCTCTTCCTGAACACAAAGAAGAAGAGGTTAACATGATTAATTAGTGTAGTGGACAGACTTCCCACTCCATCGGTGGATCTTCCCAAACCAGCAAGGATAGTGCTGACAAGTGGGATTATGCAAAATTCCAGTTTATAATGGAACGAAAAATGAAGGCTCTGCGCGAGCAAGTTAATCAATTGGCAGAACTGGTGATCCATCAGCACCAAGTCACACGTCAATTATTCAACCAGGGGCATGCTAGCCTCATTCCTCTTGTTACAAACACTCCACCATGTACTCCAGAGAGTGAAACACTGGAGGATAGAATTGAAAAACGAGTAAATGCCGAAGCCTGTCAGGATTTAGCTAACAAAAAGGAGTTTACCTATTTAGGCCAACCGATGGAAGAGATATTTCATATGCTGATCAATGAAGGAAGAATCACAGCTCTGTTACCTCCAATCAGCCCGCGTTCAAGATAGTTTAATTTTAATGGAGTATGCCAATACCACTCCCACTCTTGCGGTCACAGCACCAAAGAGTGTTGGGCACTCCACCACCTTATTTAGAATTTAATTGACAGTGGTGTCCTACAAATGACAAACAATGACGCTGTCTTACTAGAGAGTGGGGATGCATTTCCTACAAAGTGGAAGGAAGTCGTAGAAATTATATCTTGTGAGACAGATTCAACTACCCCCTCATATACAATTCAACCTATTCAACTCAAAGGTATTGAAAATCCTTTGGAAGTGGTTGAGCCAGAGAAAATCATCTTACCATTCAGACCACAATATCCTGTTATCATCCTACAGAGAGTTCCATGGAATTATGGAGAGGTTAAAGGATCCACATCCCACACAACTATTGCAGTGTCGAAAGAGAATCCACTGTATCTTTCCCAACGGGTGATGAAACCCGCCATCAAATCAAAGGGGAAAGTTCCCATGGAGAATATTGAAAAAATCCTCCGTACTATAGGATAGAATGAAGCCAAGGTGGTTTTAAGCTTGAAAGAAGCTCCATAACAAATTTCTATACTAGACTTGGTTTTCTCTTCTGAGGATCACTAGGAAGTCTTGCTAAGAGTTTTAGAAGAAGCTCACTTGCCAAAATCAGTGGATGTCAAAAAATTCCGTCACCTGGTTGATCATATTCTTATCAACAATGTGATATCTTTCACTGATGATGACATACCTCCCTAAGGGACTGGTCATTGCAGGTCGTTGCACATAGCGGTTATGTCCTCCGAATACGTGGTCGCAGGAGTATTGATAGATGGAGGGTCCTCCTTGAATATCTGCCATTCTGCCACCTTGGAGGAGATGAATATCAATCTCAACAGGATCCAAAGCAACCATACAATTTTCAAAGTTTTTGATGCATCCCGACGAAATGCTGTTGGAGAGATTGAACTACCTGTGGAGATTGGTCCACATACATTCTGCGTATCCTTTCATGTGCTCAAAATAGCTACAAGATACTATCGACGTCGGGATTTTTGGATGTCCCTTTCCGTTACATGTTCTTTGGTGTTCTCATTTTAGGTGAGATTTGTTTGAAAAAACAAGCGAAAAAGGTCCGACATGTATAATGTCGACGATGGACTGTTAAGAGTCGCCAGTTGGTTTCTTAAATGGTTGTACCAACAAAACCGAGAAAAGGTTTGCACATTGACCGAGTGATGTGACACTGCTAAACGGGTCGACGAAACCGAGATTCATTAGGGTCCGGGGACTTGGTTATTCGCAGGAAAGGTGTTAGGCACCCCCCGACATCCGTGTTACCACGGTGACCGCCTCTTTTCAAGAAACTATTATCTGAATATGTGTGTGTGTGGGTCAATGTGCTGTTATTTGGAAGTAGTGCGAGGCCTCGTTCGAACCTATATACACTGGGTTTGCATTTATGTAAAAATTCAGTTTTTAGCAAGATATAGCAATGATGTTTTATAAAAAGGTTTTTCAAACCCTGATGCTCAATAGTAATTGAGACCTTTTACACTCCCATTTTATTACGTGTTCGGCTGGATTGATTTTATTTGACAGATGCGAGGCATCTGTACAAAAATAATGTACAAAATAATGGCGACTTCCTCGTGGGTATAAAAACCATCTGAGGAAATTCAGACATCGCAGAATAATTTACATGCTGCTTACAGCTGAAAATGTCCATCACGGGAACCGAATCTAGATCCAGTAGGCTGAATCTGTGATCACATGATTCCTAGGCGCACATGATACCGTAATTTGTATGAAAGCAGGAAGCAGGTATATATATAAAAGCTGTAAATATTTATATACAGACATGATCACCAACCACGAAGCACCTCCATGGGGGATCAGAAATATAAATAAAGCTGTAAAAGCTATCAACCGCCATGGAGGAAACTCCAGGCGAGACAAAACGTAAATAAAGCTGTAAATACGGTCAACCGCAACGAAGGAAACTCTAGGCGGGACAAAATGTAAATAAATCTATACAAAGCAATCAACTGCCACGAAGTAAACTCCAGGCAGGACGAAACATAAAGAAAGCTGTAAAAGCGATCAACCACCACGAAGTAAACTCCAGGTGGGACGAACAGAGTTCGACCACAGTTTATATATATATATATATATATATATATATATATATATATATATATATATATATATATATATACATTTATATATTAAGGCAAGAAACGCACTGCATCAAGTTCAGGCTCATCGAACAAAGTTCGACATTACGATTAATATATATATATATATATATATATATATATATATATATATATATATATATATATATATATTAAAGCAATAAACGCACCAGACCGAAGTCTAGGCTCATCAAACAAAGTTCGACACACAGTTAATATATATATATATATATATATATATATATATATATATATATATATATATATATATATATATATATATATATATATATATATATATATGAAAGTAGTATGCACACAAGCCAATCATGTTTGATGATAAAGCATATACTTTGTAACAATCTTATTCATTTATTAATAAAAAGTATTAATTTATTAAAGGCTTTTAATTATCTACGATGATCTTTGTTTTATAATATGTGATAAACCCATAGTTTTAAGCAATGCTTTTAGAATAATGATGATGATCATTCTAATGAGATCTAAATTCTTAGAAAGCTTAAAACTAAAATAGTTCCCAATCATTGGATTACTAAATTGGGGATTAGTGAATCCGGATAGATTGGTACATACGTTGCTTGCTCATTGGATGAGGATGATTGATCTCATGATCATTTGTGTGGAGACACTAAAGCAAGTATGTAGGTGCTTATTAGAGAATAAGTTCACTGAACGTGGCTCGCTAAGGAATACCTAATGAAGTTTTATTTGCCTGTCAATAGGAATTCCTGTAGTGATAGTAGTACAAGTGATCCTTAGACTTGAGATCATCATAGTATCTTGTGTATGATGAGTTATACTTTGACTTATTCCTTAAGACCCTTAGGGTATATCAAAGGTTATGCTTGGGTATAATAGGTTGTACATGGAGATAATGTATGATCAATAAAGAATCTACCACTTCTAATAAAAGAAGAGAAATGTCTATGTGATTCGATAAATGACAACCCAATAGTCCTTGGCAAGCGAATGAAATAAGAAAGGAGTTTCTAATTTGCATTATTTGGAGTTGTGCATTTAAGGATCGAAATACATATAATTAAATAAAATAAGACTTGCGGACAAGAATTCCATGTCTTATATTTAATTGGGACATCAGTATGGTGGAAGGATTGAATTGCATGCAGTAACTATTTACTCAAAGGTTCTTTTATGATTAATGTTGAAATCTATATTATCCGGAAAGTCGTTGATCGCTAGGGAGGCTTATCCCTATTGTAGAATAAATATTATTTATTCAAATAAATTAATTGTTTAATTTATTTATTTAAATAAGATTAGAATTGTTCTAATTGATTTATTCACAATAGGTTTAATATGGAGAACCTAAAGGGTCACACCATAAAAGGAAGAATAATTATTTAAGAAGTTAATGACATAATCGTAATAATATGTTAAGTATATTTAATTTAATCTATGGTGATAGAATAAATTAAATAGCTTAATATTTATTATTTAATATTTTAGAAATATTAAATATAAATTAATAAGAGGAGTCTTATTAATATTATTACAATTATTATTATTTTAATTTCTAAAAGAGTTTAGGAATTAATTTAATATAAGTACACTCATTTATTCCTAATTGGATTAGGAGGGAAAATTAGTTAAAGGAGTTTAATTAATTATCCCTAATAAGATTAGGGAGCTTAATTAAATAAAAGAATTTAATTAATTAAATAAAACCCAATTTCTTAATTGTTAAGGTGGGTTGCCCACATCTATAAATAAGAGGAGTCTTATTATGGGTGAAAGGGGTTGTTGACTTTTTCAACATACGACATAATTCCAATTGTTGGGAGAGAGAACACCCTTTCTATAGAGATAGAAAAACTAGGGTTTAGCCAACCACCCTTTTTCTTGAATCATTATTATTCCTTGGTGGATCACCTCTAGAGACCAAACATTTGGGTGGCTAACGTTGATCAAAGGAAGGAACCAAACCCGGTGGATTCAAGATTGAACGCGAAAGGATTTGGAGGTGAACTTGTACCTGAGGAAGCTCGATCTTCAAGGGTATGATTTATTCTTTATCTTTTCGTTTAATTAATAATTGTGCATAAAGGGTGATCCAAGGGTATATGGTTTGTAAATTTTAAACTCGATTTTTACACGCTTAGCACTTTTATGCAATTTGATCACAAGCACATGAATATTACAAACCTAACAATATATATATATATATATATATATATATATATATATATATATATATATTAAAGCAAATAAATGCTCCAGACCAAAGTCTAGGCTCAATCGAGGCATAACTCGTTAATGTTAGTCAATATATATATAAATATATATATATAATATATGTATATATACACACTCAAATGAAACCACGGACCAAAGTCCGGGCAGAAGCAAGCAACACGACTCTCAACGTGTAGAAGGGTGTGTGCAGAGATGAAGAGAAAGACTCTAAAGTGTGTGAGAAGGCTTACAATTTGACCGCCAAAAAGACTTCTATATCTTTAGAGTGGGTAAAACCGACTTTTGTAGGTACAAAAGGGCTATATATGAGCTCACTGTGTGTTTAAAAGGGAAAGTATACCTTTGCTTGGGGTTAGTGCAAAGTAAATTCAAGGGGCTTCCTCGCTTTTTTCTCTTTCAAAATGGAAATTCAAGCCCTCTATTTATAGAGGGGGAGCCGCAGTGTAAGACCCCAACTTATTATTAATGAAATTTAATTTTCTATTTATTATTTTGAAATATTAAGGGTTGATGTGATTAATGTGGATAGTTAGGGGTAAAATACGCAAATATTTCAAAATAAGCAAGTGGTTATAAAATATTCATTGTTGTTGTGGGGAATATTCGTTTGGTCGTGGAATATTCGATGTCGGGGAATATTCGCATGCGACCACAAGCAACCATGTGTGTGGGCCCCATAACTGAAAGCGATTGGATGAAGAAAACGACAAATATAAGTTGGTTAAAAATATAAGTAGTAGTTGTTACCAAGATTATCTTTGTTAAAATACTCGGTGGTTAAAACACAAGAGTTATTGCAGTATTGCACCAATTATTGATTCTTACATAAGAAGGCACTACTCAATAATGGTTACGATAATTATCGCTCAAAGATTTTATTGAGTTAATAATTGTTGCGTTGATATTTTATATTCTTTGTTGTTTCAATAATTGTCATTACACAATATTTTTCATTATCGAAGCAATAATTCATATTATCTGAATAATATTATTAGATAACATTATTGGCAATGTCTAGAAAGTTACATCTAAGGAGAGGTTTGGTCACCTAATTCAGGCTACCGAAGAAGGAGAAATTCTTATTGGAAAGCCCCTCTTTCACAGAAGCGCTCAGTTATCAATATTGTGATTACGTAATATTATTTGTGAATAATTAATTATTGATTCATATGATGAGGAAAATATTAATTTTATGTTGATATAGATGGAGAAAATTTTTAATGTGACAATTGTTGAAAATTGAAATTTTATCTTTTACGATAAAATAATTCATTTAAATATATTATTATATTTTAATAATATAATAATGGTGATATTTTTACAACAAATGTGGGATATATGAGTATACGAGGAGGAAGAGTATTTTTGTTGCAATAAATGTTTAAAACATGTTAAACATGTATGCCGGTGGACCCCATTTATTCGATCGAAATTTGATTATACTGTAAAATTATCCGTTTGTGGATTTTACCAATTTACATTTGGAATTCGGAAAAACTTACTTACGCAAAGTTGTAGAGAATTGAATTTCCTATAAAAACTCTTGAGATTCGAATTTTATGATAAAAGGGCTATTTATTGTGAATTATTGAAGTTCAAGCTTCAAATAATTAATTTTGGAAGTTTTAATTATTATTTTAAAGAAAAACGTTTTTTGCATTTAAGTGGGCTAACATGTGATATTAATTCTTTGAAATCAGATCTTCAAAGATGGGCTAAGGAAATTTATAATATATATTAATATTTTATTAAATTTTCGCTTTTGGTGTTCTAAGCATTTTCCTATAAATAGGGTGCTTAGGTTAGAATTGAAAATCACACTAAACTCAAGTTTTTCTCTCTATATTATCGAGCGTATTCTTGTGAGTATTTTGAGTATACTTTGAGTATTGTTAGGCGGTCTGCAAGTTCCTCGCAAAGACTATACTTGTATTCCAAATTTAGAAGTACTAATCTTCGAGGTAAGGGATGTTATTTTCTTCTCAAATGATATTATTTCTTCAATATCATTATCTTTGAAATATTGGTTGGAACTTTTTATCAAATTTGGAACTTTTTTCATGCTCGGGGTTACTATTCACGAGTTACTATTCACAGTACTATTCATGAAGTGTGAAGATGTTTTTGTGGAATTTCTATCTTTTGTGTGTGAGATTACTTATTCACGATACTCAAGACTATTCACGATATCTGACTATTCATCGAAAAATAAAATTTCTTCTTTTTGTCCAAAATATCTATTCTGGATACTAGTTTTGATTGTTTCCATGTTTTGATCATTCTTGAATTTTACACCACTATGATTATTTTTGAGGTATTTTTGAACATGGATAAAATAAAGTACGAATCCTTAATCCTTAATCCTTGTCATTTTGTTTCACTAGATTTGTTTCTTTAAAAAAATATTTTTCATCATCCTCAGTCTTAAATGATGATATTATGGAATATCTTTGGCCTGTAGTGCAAAGATGAATGATTTCTGAAGAATATCTTTGGCCCGTAGTGCAAAGATGAACATGTGTTTAGATGAACATGATTAATCGATGAATATCTTTGGCTCTGTAGTGCAAAGATGAATATTTGATTCGGATATATATTGGTTGATGTTGTTACGGGGATAAAAGATAGAGCGATGAACTTTTAAATTCATACATAGAAGATAGTAGTTTGCATTCTCTACTTAACTCTTCTAATGAATTATTATTTCACATTTGCAAATATTGATTTAAAATTTTTTGTCTATTCAGATTCTATTAGATTTTTCCTGTTGAAGACTAACGGTAATTTGTTGTATATTATCTTATTCATAATATTCTTTCTTTGGGCTAGTTGAGCTCACCCTTTTCCTTTTTGTTCCATTTTTCTTCTCGGGAGGCGAGAATATAGCGAGTATTTAGTCGGGGTATGGAATGAAGGTTTTAGAAAGGATTGTTTAGTAGTCCTCACCATTTTTGTAAAATAATGTATCAATAAATGTGATGAGGATTTATTTGAGTATAGATATTGTCTAGAAGATAATATTTGTATTCAAACTCACGCTTTTCTTGTTGTAATAATAAAGTTGTAGTTGTTTCGCATACCATGTATTGACAACTTAGAATAGGTGATGTATACCTATTTTTTGGGGCGCCACGGTTGGTATCGAGCTTAGGATATGATCTTTGGCGGAGATCGGGAATAGAACTAGGATGGGAGAGACGAGTAAATCCTTCGCTAGTGTGTCCTACCTAAGCTTATTTTTTTAGTTGGTCGGTATATAGGGATATTATGTGATATATTGATTTCCTTAATTAACCCTTGTTTTATGACGATGATTTGAGGATGTCGATCGAGAATATTAACAATGGAAATGAGACCGTGGAGACGCTCAGTACTCACCAACGAGGAGAGCGTGCAACAAAGTGGCAATGTTCCTCCGTGAACAACACCACCGAAAGAGATGATGAACGAGGGATGTTTAGAAACTTTTTGCGTTTCATGCAAAATTAGACGAGGAGACTCGTGTTCAAAATACAGGAGGAAATGATAGCAATTCACGGGTTGTCACAAACAAGCAGTTCAAAGAGTTGGGACCACGAATTTAAGGGAAAGCGAGATCCGATTATGGCGGAAACATGGGTCAAACAAATTACCAAGATATTCGATGTCTTGGGATGCATGGAGAATAGAAGGTTCCATTCGCCACTTTTTATGTTCCGTGGCGAGGCAGACTCATTGGTGGGAGTCTCGTGAAGCGTACCCATCCGGCCGCACTCAACTTGTCTTGGGAAACGATTCAAAAACTATTTAATGACAAATACTTTCCCGAAAGTGTTCGTTATATATGAAGGAAGTGGAGTTCATCGATTAGAGCAAAACAACATGACGGTGTCTCAAAGACGAGGCAAAGTTTGCAGAGTTATCGTGTTTGCACCTCATTTGGTGGAGAATGAGGAACGTATGACGCGGATGTTTCTTAGAGGTTTGAAACCCGGCGATATGTCAAGATCTCATTTCTCATAAACTTTCTCTCTATTCAGATGTTGTAAAATGAGGCTCAATTATTAGAGCGAGATAACGAGTACTAGTGTTGAGGGACCACAACCTGAGGATCGTATCGAGAGATAGCGATCAATGTAATAATGATAACCGGCGGAGAAAAAAGCAGATGGACAAAATGGTAACCACTCTGGTGGTAATCATGGCCATGAAAATAGAAGAAGCGAGTCGAGGAGGAGATTTTAAAAGAGGAGATTTAACAACGACTATATGAAGACGACGGTGCCGGCCAAAGAAGAATCGGTTCTAAGGGAGGAGAATGACCACCGGTCATATACTATAAATGCGGGAAAGAGGGACATATCGGTCCAAACCATGCCCACAACATTCAAGGTATACTATAATTATGGAAAGGAAGGACATATCGCTTCGAGATTATGCGGTAGTGAAACCTAGTTCAATGAGGGGGACGGTGACTCAAAAGATCGAGTAAAAGTCAAAGTCAACGATTAGGAAGAGCGTTTGTTGTGGACCGGTCAAAATGCGAGGAACCCAAACGAGGTGATCACGGGTAAGCTATTTATAAATTCTTGCGAAGTTTATACCTTACTTGATCACCGGTGCTACCCATTCATTTATCTCTCTCTGCATGTGCTCAACGTTTAAACTTGACTCAGGAGAAATTAGACTTTGACCTATCTGTGGAAACTCCGTTAGGAGAAACTTTCATCACATCCATGTTTATAAATCTTGTTTGATTCAAGTTGACACCATCACCTTTACCCGTTGACCTTATCTCTTTAAAGATACTTGCTTTAGATGTGATTTTAGGGATTGATTGGTTAACTACTCATCATGCCAAAATTGATTGTTTTCGTAAGGTTGTAAGTTTTCATATTCCTAACCAACCTGTTGTATTTAATTCAAGCAACTAAACCATTAAAATCAATCCTTTGTCATATCTAATCATAAAGCTATTCGTTTATTGAAAAATGGATGTCAAGCTTTCTTAGCCCATGTTATGGATTTGAATAAAGACACGTCAAATTTGAATAATATTCTGTTGTTATTGACTTTCCGACGTATTTTCAAGAACTTCCGGTCTACCCCGTAACGTGAAGTTGAATTCTTTATTGATCTTGAACGTGGTACAAAGCCCATTTCTAAACCCCATATCGAATGGCTCCTATTGAACTTCAGGAGTTAAAGGTCCAACTACGTGAATTGTTGGACATCGGTTTCATCTGGCCCTAGTACATCTCCTTGGGGTGCTCCTGTTTTATTTGTAAAGAAGAAAGCGGGAGTATGCGACTTTGTATTGACTATCGGGAATTGAACCATGTCACCATCAAGAATAGGTATCCTCTACGTCGTATTGATGACTTGTTTGACCCGATTGTAAGGCACAATTCTTTTCAAAAATCGATCTTCGATTCGGATATCATCGGTGAAGATTAGGCGAGGATATTCCAAAGGCGCCCTTCGTAACTCGGTATGGGCATTATGAATTCTTAGTCATGTCTTTCGGACTAACTAATGCTCCTCGCTGGCTTTCATGGATATGATGAACCGAGTATTCAAGGAATATTTGGATCGATTCGTTGTTGTCTTTATTGATGACATCCTTATATATTCCAAAAGTTGTGAAAATCATGAGCACCATTTGAATTTGGTACTCCAAAGGCTTCGTGAAAACAAACTATATGCCAAATTGAAGAAATGCGAGTTCGGCTTGAGGAAGTAGCATTCCTTGGGCACGTGGTGTCGAAACATGGAGTATCTGTTGATCCGTGAAGATTGAAGCAATACAAAGTTGGGAGCAACCAAGTCGGTGGTGATCAAGCACGTAGCTTTTTGGGCTTAATTTGGTTATTATCGGAGATTCGTGGAAGGGTTTTCTCGAATCGCTACTCCATTAACTCAATTTAACTCGGAAGGATACAAAATTCGTTTGGAGTGAAGAATGCGAGAAGAGTTTCCAAGAGCTTAAGAGGAGACTTATTTAAGACTGTTCTAACAATACCATCCGTTCGGATGGATTTGTTATCTCTGATGATGCTTCGTGCAAAGGGTTAGGATGTGTTCTCATGCAACGTGGGAAAGTCATAGCCTATCTTCGCGACAACTTAAAGAGTATGAGAGGAATTATCCTACTCATGATCTAGAGTTGACAGCAGTCGTTTTCGCGCTAAAAATATGGAGGCACTATCTATATGGGGAGAAAGTGGAGATATATTCAGACCATAAAAGCCTTAAATATTTCTTCACTCAAAAAGAACTCAACATGCGGCAGCGACGTTGGCTCGAGCTATTGAAAGACTACGACCACACTATTCAATACCATCCTGGAAAGGCGAACGTGGTAGCTGACGCGTTGAGTAGAAGATCATATGCGGAACGAAAAGTGCGATGATGTCAAGTATCGCGACAGAGCCAACTTTAATAGAAAAAGTTAAGGTTGCTCAAGCCACCGAACACGAAGTCGATGCGTATGAAGAAGAAAGTACAAGAAGGAGCTATTCCTAAGCGAGAATTGATGAAGAAGGAATACTTGAGTCCACTCTAGACTTTGTGTTCCTAACGACTCGATTTGAAGTACAAGATTATGATGGAGGCACACAATACACCATTTGCAATCCATCTTGGAAGTACTAAAATGTATCGTGATCTTCGACATACATTTTGGTGGAACAATATGAAGAGAGAGATTGCAAAGTTTATCTCAATGTGTTTAACTTGTCAACATGTAAAGGTAGAGCATCCGGTACCTAAGGGTCCGTTGCAACCACTTGAGATTCCGAAATGGAAGTGGGAACACATTACCATGGATTTTCTGACGGGTCTTCCTACGGTTTCTCAAGGCATCAATGCTATTTGGGTTATTGTTGATAGATTAACCAAGTCTACTCATTTCTTGCCGATACGGGAGACTTATTCCCTTGAACGTCTTGCTAGTATGTACGTGAATGAGATTGTGAGGTTGCATGGCATGCCAGTATCCATAGTTTTGGATCGTGACCCAAGATTCACTTCAAGATTTTGGGTTAGCTTGCAAAAAGCTATGGGCACAGATTTGCGATTTAGTTCGGCATACCATCCCCAAACGGACGGACAATTAGAGAGGACTATTCAAACTCTTGAAGATCTATTAAGACTCTGTGTCCTAGACTTCAAGGGTAGTTGGGATAAGTATTTACCATTGGTGGAATTCTCCTACAACAACAGTTATCGGGCAAGTATAGGTGTGGCTCCATTCGAAGCATTATATGGACGAAAATGTCGTTCTCCAATATGTTGGGATGAGGTGGGTGAAGCAACATTGTTGGGACCCGAGTTAGTACGTATGACTACCGAAAAGATTCAAATGATTCGACAACGATATAAACCAAGCACAAGATCGACAAAAGAGTTATGCGGATCTTCATCGAAAGGACGTGGAATTTAGTGTGGGGATCATGTATTGTTGCGAAGTTGCTCCATGGAAGGGAGTTACAAGATTTGGGAAGAGAGGAAAGCTCAATCCACGATTTATTGGTCCATTTCAAATTCTTGACCGAGTAGGAAATGTAGCCTATAAACTTGTGTTACCTCCAAGTATGTCTCGTGTTCATAATGTGTTTCACATATCTGTACTTCGTAAATATGTGAAAGACCCGAACCACGTTATAGAATTAGAACCGGACGAAATAGTCAAGAAGACTTAACGTATGAGGAGGTACTGTCAAGATCTTGGATAGGAAGGAGCATGTCCCTACGCAAGAAAGGTCATACCACAAGTTAAAGTTTTATGGAGGAATCATCTTATAGAGGAAATGACACAGGAATTGGAAACGGAAATGAAAGTGAGGTATCCTCACCTTTTCGAAACACCAGTACGCACGTCAATTTCGAGGACTTAAATTTCATAAGGAGGGAGGTTGTAAGACCCCAACTTATAATTAATGAAATTTAATTTCTCTATTTATTATTTTGAAATAGTAAGGGTTGATGTGATTAATGTGGATAGTTAGGGTAAAATACGCAAATATTTCAAAATAAGCAAGTGGTTATAAAATATTCATTGTTGTTGGGAATATTCGTTTGGTCGTGGAATATTTAGATCGCTGTCTGGGAATATTAAATGAATGCAGATGTACCATGTATGTATGCCCCATAACGGAAAGCGATTGGATGAAGAAAGCGACAAATATAAGTTGGTTAAAAATAAACAGACGTAGTTATTCAAGATTAATCTTGTTAAAATACTCAAAGTGGTTAAAACACAAGAAGACATTATATTGCACCAATTATTGATTCTTACGTGAAGAAGCTGCACTACTCAATAATGGTTACGATAGAATTTATTCAAAGTATTTTATTGAGTTAATAATTGCGTTGATATTTTATATTGCTGTTGTTTCAATAATTGTCATTACACAATATTTTTCATTATCGAAGCAATAATTCATATTATCTGAATAATATTATTAGATAACATTATTGGTAATGTCTAGAAAGTTCTGTCTAAGGAGAGGTTTGGTCACTTAATTGCACGCCAGTAAGGAGAAATTCTTATTGGAAAGCCCCCTCTTTCTTGGGAACTGTCTGGTTGTCAATATTGTGATTCTGTAATATTATTTGTGAATAATTAATTATTGATTCATATGATGAGGAAAATATTAATTTTATATTGATATAGATGGAGAAAATTTTTAATGTGACAATTGTTGAAAATTGAAATTTTATCTTTTTCTGATAAAATAATTCATTTAAATATATAATTATATTTTAATAATATAATAATGGTGATATTTTTACAAACGAATGTGGGATATATGAGTATACGAGGAGGAAGAGTATTTTGTTGCAATAAATGTTTAAAACATGTTAAACATGTCGGTGGACCCCATTTATCGATCGAAATTTGATTATACCTTGTAAAAGAAAATTGTCCGTTTGTGGATTTGGTCAATTTCGCATTTGAAATTCGGAAAAACTTTCTTTCTCGCAAAGTTGTAGAGAGTTGAATTTCCTATAAAAACTCTTGAGATTCGAATTTTATGATAAAAGGGCTATTTATTGTGAATTATTGAAGTTCCGAAGCTCCGAAATAATTGATTTTTGGAAGTTTTAATTATTATTTTAAAGAAAAACGTTTTTTTGCATTTAAGTGGGCTAACATGTGATATTAATTGCTGAAATCAGATCTTCAAAGATGGGCTAAGGAAATTTATAATATATATTAATATTTTATTAAATTTTCTGCTTTGGTGTTCTAAGCATTTTCCTATAAATAGGGTGCTTAGGTTAGAATTGAAAATCACACTAGAAACTGAAGTTTTCTCTCTCTATATTATCGAGCGTATTCTTGTGAGTATTTTGAGTATACTTTGAGTATTGTTAGACGGTGCAAGTTCCCCGCAAAGACTATATACGATATTCCATTTAGAAGTACTAATCTTTCGAGGTAAGGGATGTTATTTTCTTCTCAAATGGTATTATTTCTTCAATATCATTATCTTTGAAATATTGGTTGGAACTTTTATCAAATTTGGAACTTTTTATGTCGGGGTTACTATTCATGAGTTACTATTCACGAGTTACTATTCACGAGTACTATTCATCATGAAGCGTCTGAGATGTTTTTTTTGGAATTTCTATCTTTTGGTGTCGAGAGTTACTATTCACGTATACTAAGACTATTCACATATACCAAGACTATTCACCAAAAAATAAAATTTCTTCTTTTTGTCCAAAATATCTATTCGGATATTAGTTTTGATTGTATCCATGTTTTGATCATTCTTGAATTTTACACCACTATGATTATTTTTGAGGTATTTTGAACATGGATAAAATAAAGTACGAATCCTTAATCCTTAATCCTTGTCATTTTGTTTCAATTTGGATTCGTTTCTTTAAAAAATATTTTTCATCATCCTCGGTCTTAAATGATGATATTATGGAATATCTTTGGCACTGTAGTGCAAAGATGAATGATTTTGAAGAATATCTTTGGCCCAGAGTGCAAAGATGAACATGTGTTTAGATGAACATGACCAATTGATGAATATCTTTGGCTCAGTGCAAAGATGAATATTTGATTCGAGATATATATTGGTTAATGTTACGGGGATAAAAGATAGAGCGATGAACTTTTAAATTCATACATAGAAGATAGTAGTTTGCATTCTCTACTTAACTCTTCTAATGAATTATTATTTCCACTGCTAATATTGATTTAAAATTTGTTGTCTATTGTATTCTATTAGATTTTTCCCTGTTGAAGACTAACGGTAATTTGTTGTATATTATCTTAGTCATAATATTCTTTACTGGGCTAGTTGAGCTCACCCTTTTCCTTTATGTTCCATTTTCTTCTCGGGAGGCGAGAATATAATGAGTACTAGTGGGGTATGGAATGAAGGTTTTAGAAAGGATTGTTTAGTAGTCCTCACCATTTTTGTAAAATAATATATCAATAAATGTGATGAGGATTTATTTGAGTATAGATATTGTCTAGAAGATAATATTTGTATTCAAACTCACAGTTTTACTGTTGTAATAATAAAGTTGTAGTTGTTTCTGTACCATGTATTGACAACTCAGAATAGGTGATGTATACCTATTTTAGGGGCGTCACAGCAGGTCTATCTATGGCACCTAGTAGTAGGTGTAACTGCGGCTACCCGGGGTGCCCCGGACAGTGTGGGTCCCGTCGTGTCGAAGTACGTGCATTCGGACAATGCGCTGTTCGCACGGTCATTGATAACTTTCAATCCGGGAGTCCGATGGAAGCGTGTCATATCATTCCGGAAAGCTCTTTTCGAGAGCTACACAATGACATAGGATTTGTTCTTTTTTTGATTCCAGGAAGATGGGTCCATGACCAAAATGACATTCTCGGGTTTTCGTCAGGTAGTCCGTTGAGCCGTTTTGCGTAGTTTGCGCTCGAAAGTTAAGATATGGTTCTTGTGGGACTTCTATTGAAGTATTTTGAGTTAACATGAGTTGATTTGATGTGAGTTGAAGTTGAGTTTGCAAAATGACCATTTTTCCCCTCCTGGGGTTATCTCTGGTTTTCTCTCAGTTGTAGCAGTCGTTTCTCAAGGTTATCTCTGAAGTTGGCCTGCGGTTGACTCTAACTGTCCTCAGGGTTATCTCTGAGGTTAGCTTGACCTCCCGGGGCTATCTCTAGGCTTTGATCTTGATCCCCCGGGGCTATCTCCGGGGTTGAAACTGACTTTCCCGGGGTTATCTCCAGGGTTGGAAACTAGATCTCCCGACGCTATCTCTGGGGTTGGAATTGATGTTGTGGTCCTCCAGGGTTATCTCCAGAGTGTGAAAAAGACGCTTTTTGTCCTCTTGCATAGTTAGTAACAGGAAAACAAAATTTTGAGTGTCTACAGATACAACCTACTTTTGGGAAGACCGTGGATTCATATGGTTGGAGCCGTCCCATCCACCCTTCATCAACATCTCAAATACATCATTAAAAACAACCTTGTCACTATTAATGTGAGCCAGAATGTCCTGAATAGAGTGACATCCAACTCATCAGTTTCAATACAGAAGTTGAGCCTGTCAGCTTCCATGCCCTGGAGGTGAGCAACACTCACTACCATCCCATTGGGGCGTCACCTCTTATACCCAAAATTTCTACCGAGGTAATGTCGACAAGTCAAAAAATGATTTCTTTGGGTTATCAACCTGGAAAAGGGTTGGGAAAAGACCATCAAGGCATGAAGCGCCCAATTCAAGTTCCCAGTCAAATAGGGACGACCGAACTAGGCTATTCTGCTAGCTCCACTCACAGGAATCCTCGTAAACATGCACAAACAGGTTCCTTTATCTTCAGCCATACGGCAATTGCCACAACCTACAGGAGCTGAATTTATACAAACTTTAGTATAGGTTCCTGCCCATGTGATGCCTATGTTATTTCCTAAGCCGATACCGGTCAAAGGAAAAGAAGGCTTGATACTGGATCGGGAGGTGGAGGAAAAGGACCGAAGGCGTAAGCAGGACATTGCCAAGCGCTTATCAAATATACGCATCATCGTCCATACAGACAATACAAATAGGGTTACCCCAAACGATGATTGTCCAGATATTATGGTCATCATTCGTGAGAAGGAAGACGATAACAACCCCTTCATCACAGCCGTCCATCAGGACTTCACCATTGGCAATTGGAGCAGAGCTCCTTGCATTTGTCGACGATGGTAAAAAGGGCATAAACTCCCTCTGCCATGTAGATAACAATAACTGCTTACATTTTATGTGCATTATTAGCAGTTGTTTTGTCATTACATGTTAACACTTTGTATGATTGAACATTTTTATATATTAAGTGAAAGCATTTTTGTTTCAGGACTCTAAAGTTAGATGTGCCTATACTTGCTGATGAGGTGCCTTTTCTCCACAAGGACTGTAATTTTGATGTAAAGTTGGACTCAGACTTGATGGAAATACAAGAGGACTATAAGATACCTCAGGATATCAAAGAATGAGTCGAAGACAAACCCAAACCAACTCTTGATCAAACCACCTCTTTTAACCTCGGAACTTTAGAAAACCCCAAAAAAATCCAAATTGGTGCGGACCTCACTCCAAACCAAAGGAATGATATTGTTACTCTATTGACCCAATTCCAGGATGTGTTTGCATGGTCTCATGAAGACATGGTCGATTTTTCTACTGACATTGTTATTCATCACCTCCCCATTAAAGAGGGATTCAAGTTAGTCAGGCAGAAGCTCAGGTGATTAAAACCTGAGTGGAGTTTAAAAGTTAAAGAATTTAACAATTTCAAGCAGACATCATCATGGTGTCAACATACCTTGAATGGTTATCCAACATAGTCCTCATGCCCAAAATAAGAGGGAAGGTGCAAGTCTGCGTGGATTAATGGGACCTAAGCAAAGCTTGTCTAAATGATAGCTTTCTCGTACCATTCATCCACATACTCATTGACAATACAACTCAATACGACATGTACTCCTTTGCTGATTGCTTTGCAGGGTACCATCAAATCATGGTTGCTGAAGAGGATCATGAGAAAACTGCGTTCATCACTCATTGGGGAACCTTTTTCTACAAACGATTGTCATTTAGCCTTATCAATGCCAGATCTACCTACCAGCGAGCCATAATAGCTCTTTTCCACGATTTAATGCACAAAGAGATAGAGATCTATGTGGATGACATCATTGTCAAGTCCCGAAGGGAGAAAGACCACCTAGACCATCTCAAAAACCTCTTCAACAGGTTGTGTAAGTACAACTTGAAGTTTAATCCAGCCAACTGCGCCTTTGGTGTCAAATTAAGCAAGTTGTAAGGTTTCCTAGTTAGCCACAAAGGGATTGAGCTGGATCCCACCAAAATCTAGGCCATTACAAAAATGCCCATTTCTTAGACAGAGAAGGAAATCCGGGGATTTTTGAGAAGAATCAACTTCATCAGCAGATTCATCTCCCAACTCACAGCAACCTGTGAGCCTATCTTCAAGTTATTAAGGAAGAACTCCTCCATGAAATGGAATGATGAGTGTCAGAAAGCCTTCATTACAATCAAAAAATAGCTAGTCAAAGCTCCTGTTTTGGTACCACCCAGGGATGATGTTCCCATGTTCATGTACCTGTCCATCAATGACAATGCCATGGGCTGCATGCTGGGACAGAAAGACGATAGAGGCCAAGAGCGAGCTATCTATTACCTAAGCAAAAGATTCAGCAGCCGTGAACACAAGTACACTCTAATTGAGAAAACATGTTGCGCTTTAGCATGGGCCTCCATGAGGTTACAACATTACCTCCATGGTCACATAACCCATCTCATATCCCACATGGATCCTCTGAAACAACAATAATATAAAATATCAACGTAGTAATTATTGAATCAATAAAATAAAATATTGAACAGTAACTACTGTAACAATTATTGAGTAATGCCTTCCTACGTAAGAATCAATAATTGGTGCAATACCGGTAAGCTTCTTGTGTTTTTTAACCACCGGGTATTCCAATAGTATTAATCAGTAATAACTACGCCTGATTATTTATAAACAACTTATACTTGTCGCTTTTTTTCATCCAATCACTTTTCGTTATGGGGCCCACACAAGGTCTTGGCCGTCGCATTTAATATTCACAAGACAAAGAAGAATATTCCACGACCAAACGAATATTCTCCGATAAAATGAATATTTTATAACCACTTGCATATTTGAAATATTTGCGCATTTTACCCATAACTAACCACATTAATCAAATCAACCCTTACTATTTCAAAATAATAAATAGGGGAAATTTAATTTTATTTATAATAAGTTGGGGTCTTACAACCGTATCGCAGTACGAAGCCAAGTTTGCCGAGTTGTCCCGGTTTGCGTCCCATTTGGTTGATAATGAGGAGAGAATGACGCGAATGTTTCTAAGAGGTTTGAAACCCGAGATACGTCAATATCTTATCTCTCATAAACTATGTTTGTATTCAGATGTTGTTAATAGTGCTCAGTTTCAGAGGATCCACGTTAACCCATAAGTTACGTGTTTAGTAAACCCATGCTGAATTTCCGACTGTCGAGATGGTATTTGATCCTACAATAATTTGACATCGTCTATGTGATGCAAAATTCTATCAATGGTCAAGGAATTGCAGATCAACTGGCCGTCGAACCTTCAGGGGATTTCAAACCCTTAGAAACATACTTCCTCGATGAATGGGTAATGACAGTTCAGCAACACCATCAGTATGATGCACACCAATCATGGAAGATGTATTTTGATGGAGCTATAAACATAAAAGGTTCTGGGGCTGGAGCAGTTCTAGTATCCGTTACGGGGGAGCATCACCCCGTCGCCATTAAATTACAGTCTGCCAACACCAATAACACAACTGAGTATGAAGGCTGTATCATGGGGCTAAAACTTGCTCAATCAATGGGCATCAGACAATTAACTGTCTTTGGGGATTCCAAATTGGTAATCAGACAAACCACATGAATCGATCACACCAAAGAGCTATATTTGATGCCTTACCATCGACAAGTTCTACATATGGCTTCGTAGTTTAAAGAAATATCCTTCCTCCACATTCCTCGGAATATGAATGACTTTGCGGATGCGCTAGCAACATTAGCCTCCTTGATCAACATACTTGACAAGGAAAACATGCCAACCATCACATTTGCCCAACAAAAGGCACTAACCTATGAGAACTACATTGGAGAAGTATCAGATGAGCTACGTCCCATCCAACGCCCTTGGTATCAGCATATCAAGGAGTACTTACAAGATGGATCTACACCAGCTGAGGCGAGCCCGACTGAAAGAAGGCAGATCCATCGACTGGCTATGAAATTCTACCTGAGCGGAGATGCACTCTACAAAAGAGATGCAGGACTAGGTCTCCTCAGATGTCTAGACAAAGACCAAGCTCAGAGGCTCATGGATGAAATCCATAGTGGAGTATGTGGCCCACACATGAGCGACCCTCTATTTGTAAAGAAGATCCTAAGAACAGGCACTACTGACTCTCTCTCAAAGCTGACTATGATGATCACATCAAGAGATGTTACCAATGCCAAATTCATGGGATTTCTATCCACGCCCCTCCAATGGAGCTCCACACCATGAGTTCGCCATGGCCCTTCTCAATGTGGGGAATAGACGCGATCGGGCCCATCGAGCCCAAAGCCAGTAATGGGCATCAGTTTATCTTTACCATGATCAACTACTTCACTAAATGGGTAGAAGTAGCCACCTTCCCTAGGGTTACAAGAGAAGTTATCATTGCTTTCATCAGAAACAATGTCATTTGTCAATATGGACAAGCAGAGGTAATTGTATTAGACAATGCTAAGAATCTCAACAACAAAATGATGGAGGAGTTATGCAGTAAATTCCACATCAAACATCTCAACTTCGTCATCTACCGTCTAAAGATGAATGGGGTTGTTGAAGCGGCTAACAAAAACATCAAGAAGCTTATGAAAAAGATGCTTGCCAACCACAAAGGTTGGCCTAACTTATTGCCTCTAACTCTGTTAGCCTACAAAACATCAATGTGCACTTCCACTAGGGCAACCCCCTACTCATTAACCTATGGGATAGAAGCAGTGCTCCCCATAGAGGTGGAAATGGAATCCCTCAGAGTGTTGATAGACGCTTAGCTGGATGAAGACCAATGGTTACAAGATAGGTTTCACCAATTGTCTCTAATAGATGAAAGGCGAACTGCTGCTATCTTGCACGGTCAATTATATCAACAAAGGATTGTCATATCCTACAATAGGAAAGTCCGACTATGATAGTTTAAATAACATGACTTAGTTTTGAAGAAGATCATTGATAACTAAGACCAGTCCAAAGAAAAATTTGCCCCGACATAGGAAGACCCAATTGTTGTCAAGGAGGTATTGACAGGAGGCGCTCTCAGATTATAGGAGATGGATGGTGATGAATTTCCGCAACTCATTAACTCGGACACCGTAAAACAGTACTATGTCTGAAGTTACCATCAAGAAAACAACCTGGTTTTGGATCACCAGATCACCAGATCCCTAGTCAATTCAAGTTTTCTAAACCTTTACTACATATAACTTTCCTCACACCCATTTTCCCCATCAGGGACAAACTAACTTTTCAACCAGCATCCTAGTTTTTGGATCATCAGATCCTTCATTCCTCGCAGGAAAAACTAGGGTTTGAGCCAATACACTCTTCTTCTTGAAAATTCTTCTTCCTTGGTGGATCACCTCTAGAGGCCATACACTTGGGTGGCTTACATTGATCAAAGGAAGGAATCTACCCGGAGATTCAAGTAGATCGCGTAGAAGTAGGAGGTGAACTCGTACCTGTGGAAGCTCGTATCTGCAAGGGTATGATTCCATAATTTCTTGTTCTTCGTTTTAATTAATAATATGCATAAAGGATAATCCGGGTAATTGGTTTGTGAAAGATTTTAAAATCTAATTTTATTTTGTTTTCGCCATTTTTGCAATTTGATTGCTACTTTGATCTACACAAAACCTAACAAGATGGGCTGATAAGATATCGAGATCGTAAGAGTCTTTTACCTCTAGACCCATATGGTGAACATGTAGTGGATTTTGGCTTTGATGCTTGAATGCCCCAATCATTATTTCTAACTTGTGGGCGTAATTGGCTTTGATGATTTTCTTTTGATTTGATGAAGACTTGTGATTGAGGGTGTTAACTTGCATTGTTGAGTCAACATTTTGTTGTGATCACCTTGGGTTGTATCTATACTTGTTGATGATTATATTTGATACATGGCTATAACATTGATTCAGGTTTGATGATTGATGTCAAGATGCCTTCGGATTCCACTGAATTGGACCTAAGAGCTCATCTTGCTTTGTGATGTGATGGCTTTAATTGAGCTTGGTTTGATCTATAAGGCTTGATTTGTAGCCTTTATCTAGGGGAATAGGTTGTCGGTTATGAAATAAACTTCGCCACGATGGTCGCTAATGTAATTCTCTAGGTTAAATGAGATCAAATCTTCCCCCCACTTCAGGAGTGATGAGTTGCTGAATGGTTGCATCTTAGGATGATTACTATTTCATCCCTATGATTAGCTGTCTTAATATCTCGCTATCTCTTCCTTTTGGAGACTTATGCCATATTTGATGGAATGACATTGAGGTGTCGTTGGATCTTCTCAACATGGGTTGCTGACTTTAACAGTTTTCTTAGGTGTGGACTTTGGTGTCTAAGGATTAGTGTTTGGTTTTGTATTTTGGTTGTGAAGTAGATTGTTTGTTTAATTCTTTTGAGGGTTTGATCACACCATAGATGGATGCCTACATACTCCCGTGTATGGGAGAGATCAGGTCTACGTAGTTCACACTTGAATATTAAGAGAATAATTCTTTTGATTGATTTTTATTTTTCTTTTTTTATGTGCATGGAAAGTGAAATACATAATGTTAAGAAAGTGATACTATCCCCAAATCTCATAGAACTCATAACTTTATCCTCTGGATCTATGTTTTCCTAGCTAGCTGAGGCCTGATAGTTTAGTTGTTAGTGGTTATGTTGCCTTTGAGGCTCGCGATAGAAGTTACCTCCTGTTCATGAATATCTTCAATAACTACCATAACTTGATTGCCTCCTGATTCAACACATCCCTCAAGAATGCTCAAACTGGACCCATCACAAAAAGGGATGAACTTTTAATTCCTTGATGGGTTGGCTTCCTCAGCAACTTCACCACTTTTTTCTTCATTTGTTCCTTCATATTTTTTATGGGTATGAGAAGATTTAACTATGAAATCTCTCTCGAACTGTTGTTGTATTTCTCACAAGGAACTTTCCTTTTTGGCTTTTTCTACATTGGGAAGGATCAGTATTTCCTCCTTATCATCCAGGAGGGTAAAATCAGGAATGTGGTTGCTAACTTCTGACAATAAAATTTTTGACAGTTGTGGTGGAATCTCCTTTGGGGACTGTCTTGTTTCCTCTGGCACTCCCCTCATTATGATGGGTTCTCCTTGTGTTCCGCCAGGATTGGTGCTCATAGCCATCACTTCCTTTGAACTGTCTTTCTCAAATGGAAATCTTAAGCTCTTCATTTCCCTTTCGCCTTTTCTGGTCATCGGGATTTCTATCTTTAGTTCTCCATTTTTAATGAGATTCTGGATTTTGTGTTGCAGATGCCAACATTCCTCGATTGCATGTCCTAGTGCTCCAGAATGATAAACACACCTCTTGTTGAGATTATAATGCCTTCCTTTGGGATTAGCAGGTGGAGCAAGCTCAGTGATCTTTTTTTGCGTAACCAACAGTGCTAACACATTTCCAGCGAGTCCCCCAAAGGCGTGAATACCCTTCTTCACCTACTCTCCTCGACTTTTGGTGCTATAGAATTTTAGGGGTTTGCCAGTATTTGGAATGTTATTTGATATTTCCTCTAAGGAATTCGCATTCCTTCGGGTGAATTTTTTGTTGGCGAGATCTTCTAGTAATTTTATCATTCCAATTTTCATATCCTCTCAGCCTACTTTGATCTTCTTCAGTCAGTTGGATTATTTTAGAGGGAGATAGGCTTACATTTTGGCTAACCTTTTCCTTCTCTTGGTTTTTTGATAATTGAGTGAAAAGTTACCTTGTATCCTGATGTTGGCGCACTATCAGCTTAGCTAGTAGAGTTACTTGATTCCTGATCGTCTCCAATTTTTGCATTACTGTCACACCCTCCTCCGAATTTTCCCACTCTAGGATATTTGTTATGTTCTTTTAGGGGTATTCCTCCATCCTTTGTATGTACTTGCGATTTGGACACATTTTGGTGCTACCTGACCCGATCATGTTCACTCCGTCTGTATCATGCTACATCAGAAGGTTGGTGTTGACATTTGGATGGTTAGGTTGTTGGACCACAACATCTCCACTTTCGATCAGATTTTGGATTTTATGCTTTAAGGACCAACAATCTTGTGTATTGTGTCCTGGAGACCCTGAATAGTAAGCACATCTTAGTTTTGGATTTTATCTTTTACTTTTTGTATCTAGAGGTGGAGCCAATTTGGTAATCTTCTTGTGGCCCATTAATAATGCTAATACATTCTCAAGGGAATCGCCTAGTTGAGTTATACCCAATTTTCTGTTCATTAAAATTTTCTTTTTCTATCCTGGCATTGGTTGAATGCGGCCTATTGTTGAAATGATAGGTTACCATCCTTCTTCTAAATGGGGGGACTATGGTTGGGTTTCCTAGCTTACCGCTATAAAATAAGGGATACATCTTTATCGCCCTTTTTGGGTATCCCCTTGGGAATACTGGCATAATTGTCAGACTGTATATTCTCGACGACTACTACTAAGGCCGCGTGGTCTTTAATCTTTCCCGCTTTTAGACCCATCTCCGCTATCTCTCCGTGTTTTATCATTTCGGAGAATGGTTTGCCTATTCCTTCTAGGATCCTCTCATATTAAGGTGCCTCATGGATGTGTATGAAAGTCATCACCATTTTAGTTTCTGTCATAGGAAGGCTGACCTGTGCTGCCAGACGTGTCCATCTTTGAGCGTATTCTCAGAAAGACTTAATATTATGCTTCTTAGCTTTGGTCACTTGATATCTATCCGGAGCCATTTACAACTGAAAGCTATATTGATTCCGGAAGGCATGGGCCAAGCTCTTCCTAGCTATTGATTTTGGAGTTGTCCACTCGAGCGTACTAAGCTCTGGCCTCTCCCGTTAGACTCTTTTGGAAAAGCTGCATTCTGAGGCTTTCATCTTCAGCATAAGACCCTAACTCACCAATATATACTTTGAGGTGCGTATATAGATCGCCTGTTCCATTTTATTTTTCAAATTATCGGACTTAAAATTTGTTAGGATATCGAGCTCGTGGGAATATGTAGAGATATGAATAATTGACACATCCATAGTTTACAGTCCCTTTGATTGACTGGATGGTTTCCTCCATTTGTTGGACTTTCTTTCTAATGTCACTAGTTTCCCGTTCATCCCCGAGGTTAGTGATTTTAGGGGTTTTCTTGGTTGTTCCCTCGTTGGACTATGTTGGGAGATTAAATATTTAAAATTGATGTTATAAGTAAATATTCATGATTATATTTAAAGTCTTTCAAGGAATACATGTACAAGAACTTAGTGGTAGATCAAATTTGTTAGGTTGATCTAAGCTTTTAATGTTTATCATTCTGTAATGAATGTATAGATGAAAAGATCAAAGTTGTTAGGTTGATCTATATCTTGAAATATAATAGATAGGCTTCAACAGAATCATAGTCTATCGAGCTGATCAAAAGATTGCAAAAGCAAAGGTAGGATCGTAGAGCATCGAGAATCGTAGTGTGTCTGCTTTGGAGGACCTCTCCTGAAATCGTACAGTGGTCCAAACGCCTGCCGAGTCAAACTCAGGAATCATGGAGTGCTTTCGGAATTGTATAGTGTGCAAGTCAAGCAAGTTAAGATCGTAGTGTGCCAGTGCTTAAGAGAAATCATAGTGTTCTCTTCTATCAATATCGGATTAAGCACCAAGGTGGCAAGACACCACGATCGGAATCGTAGAGCATCATCTGTCTGTATCAGAAGCATCGAGCCTTGTCCATTTGTTTAAGAATAAATCACAACAAATTTGGAATGGATTATAAACGTTGAAGTCCTTGGGAGAACCAATGACACAACAGTCATCCTTAATATATAACAAAGAAAAGTATTGAAGAAGCTAAGGAAAGCACTACGGGTCAGCAGAAAACACCTTTTTAGGTGTTAGGTGAGATAGCAGTCTGTTGTGTCAGTGGGCCAGACTGCTAATCATAAGTTGTACAGAAAGTCTCCATCAAAGCTCAGAAATGTCAAATGCATTTAATGTTTCAATAGATGTCTTCAATGGATATATTTCAAAGGCCTCATATATGCAAAACATAAGCAGATGAAAAAGATCAAGCAAGCACTGAACAAAAACGTTTAAGAACACTCAACGCTCAACTCTACGATATGAAAAAGAAAGCTTGCTCATCTACTCAGTTCTTTCGAACACAAGCTTAACGGCAACTGAGTAGCACCATTCAAGAACTCAATTACTATCAAGTGTAGTAAGAAGTTCCAAGTCAGAATGACTTGAAGAGTTCTAAGTGAAATAAGAAGTACCAAGTTTGCTGAATTTGAAGAGTTCGAAAGTGAAGGAAGAATTTCCAAGACTGTTGGTCTTGAAGGAATCTATGAGATTCAGAGATTGTAAAGATATCCTTAGTTGATTTTCTACCCGAGGAGTAGAAGAGTGGACTAGGAGCCTTGAGTGATCTGAACCACTTAAAAATCATTGTGTCTCTTATATTCTTACCATAACTACTATAACTTCCATAACTGCTTAACTCCTATTAACTCGTTATATCTTCAAGGGAAAACAAACAAATCTAAATTCCGCTGTATTTAAATCATTATCAAAACTAACAACTATTTTGTAAAAGAATTTTAAAATATCTATTCAACCCCCCCCCCCCCCCAATTCTAGATAACTATTGTGCCTTTGGGAACTAACACTTGGTATCAGAACAGGTTCTATCAAACAACCTACAAAGCTTAAGTAGATCCAATGCCACATCTGATAAGCGGATCAAAGACTGGAGGAGGCAGCAAGCCACCTATGTGCAACAAAGATAAATTCACCAACTGGAAAGTTCATATGCAAGCCTACATGGATTCAATAGATAAAGATCTATTTGATACTATTCAGAATGGGCCCTACGCTCCTACAAAGCTTGCACCAACTCCAGACGACCCAAACAGAATTTAGATCAAGGTCAAAGTAGAATGGACTGACAACGAAAAGAAAACTATCCAACTCGACAAAAAGGCCAAGAACATTTTGTTCCAATCTTTAGAAGATGACCTGTTTGAAAATGTGGTCAATAGCAAAACAACAAAGGAACTATGGGAAATTTCTCATCATGCATGAAGGAACAAAAGAAGTCGGAGAAAACAAGCAATCTCTTCTGACTCAATATTATAAAATGTTTGCCCACGTTCCCAGAGAAAATGTCACTTCCACCTATGAAAGATTCAATGTTCTGCTCAACTCTCTCTGAGCCAATGGAAAGATCTATCCAAATAAAGATCTAATCATAAAGTTCATGAGAACCTTACCTAGCAAATGGGATGCCAAAACTACTGCCATCAGAGAATCAAAGAATCTCCATGAAATGACTGTTCAACATTTATATGGCATCCTTCTCACATATGAACTGGAGCTGACTCAACGAGCAGAAACTCTATCTGAAGGAAGAAAGAAGGACAAAGGGGTTGCTCTCAAAGAAATAGATAACATCTCCGAAGCTAACACTGAAAATGACTCTGACTATGATGAAGATGATGATAAGGATCTTGCAATGTTGGTAAGAAGACTCAAAAGATTCATACGTCAAGGAAAAAGCAGCAAACCTAAGAAAGTCAACAACTACAACAACTAGGAACAAATAAATGACTTATGCTACAACTGCAAGAAGCCTGGCCATTTCATTGCAAACTGCAACAAACCTCTTAGAGAAGAACTAAAGAGGAAATCAAATTCAAAGAAAGAATTCAAACGCAATAAGAGGCCCTAGAAGAAAGACAAAGGTTTTGTGGGCAGAGGATCATGGAGTGACTCAGACAATGACTCAACTCCCGAATATGGAGATGATGAAGATCCTCAAATGGAAAATCTTTGCCCGATGGCCAAACATGCAAAGGATAAGAAGAGCTCTGACATTCATGATGTAAGTATAGATGAGGTATTTGACGTTAACTCTCCTGGTGTAGATATCGATGATTTAAGAACTGCACTACATGGCATAACATCTGATATGCATCAATATATGAAATGGTTTAGAGTTTTGTCTAAAGATTATTCTCTTCTTCAAAAAGAGAAAGAGAAAGTATAGGAAGAATTGGAAACAACTCTTCTAAGTACTAATTCTCCCTCCAAATTTGAAGGTGAGAATAAGCTCTTAAACAGACCAATGAACTTAATGCACAAAGAGAATCAAGTCTAACCTCTAAAATTGAGGAACTAGAAAGGACAATCTTTACATAGAATAAATCCTCTTCATCCATGGACTCCCTAATCTCCAGTCAGAGAAGTGCATCTGACAGAACAGGTTTAGGTTTTGGGGAATCCACCTTAGAAACATTTGTGGAAAAGATAAAGGAAACTAGCTCTAGTAATGTTTCAAGTTTTACTAGAAGCATTACATTTGTGAAATCCTCACAGAAGGAAGAACCAGTCGAACCATGCTCTTCTGATCCAATCCATGTTCCAATGAATAAAGGATCCCATGTTGGCTTACGTTTTAGAAAAGAGAAGAGTAACTTAGTCACTACTCTCCAACCTCGAAGGGTCGTAGAGTCTAGTAAAATCAACTCCATGAACCAACTGGGAAGGAACAGTAGAGTTAAGCTTCAGTCCTCACAAATCATGAATCACAAGGACACATGGAAAAAGGAGAACCAGTATAAAAGAAGGATTGCTAAGAACCCACATAAGTCCAAATGGAGGAAGAGTCCATAAACACACACAAGCATGCATCATATTAGATGCTTTGTATGTAATAAGATCTGTTATAAGGCTGCAATATGCTGCCATAATCATATGCATATGAGACCTAAAATCAAGCAAATTTGGGTTCCCAAGGGTACTAACAAAGTAGGACCCATGCAAGTATGGGTATCAATCTTACCACAAGAACAGAGCTCCATGATCACAACCTGATATCTGGATAGTGGATGCTCAAGGCACATGACAGGGAACAAAGCCCTCATGTCTAACTTCACAGAGAAGGAGGGTCTGTCAGTTATCTTCGGAGACAATGGCTCTAGCAAGACTAGAGGATATGGCTCAGCTGGGAATGGTGAAATATCCTTCAATAAAGTTGCCTATGTGGAAGGATTACAACAAAATCTTCTGAGTATAAGCCAACTCTACGACAAGGGTCATCAAGTCACCATCCTCAATAATTAATGTAAAGTCAGAGATCTAAAGACATCCTCTATAAAGTTGACCAGAACAAGAGAAGGAAATGTCTACACTGTTAATCTTGGTCAACTGAGCTTAGAAGAGACAATATGCTTTCTAGCTAAAGCATCTGAAGAAATGAGCTGGTTATGGCATAGCAGATTGTCTCATCTCAACTTCAAGAGCATGTCAAAATTGACCTCCAAGGATCTAGTAGCACGCTTACCCAAGTTCAACATAGTCAAAGAAAGGCCATGCAATGTCTGTCAGCTTGGAAAATAGACTAGAAGCTCATTCAAGAGAAAAACTATCAATTCAATTGACAAGCCTCTGCAGTTTCTTCAATTGGATTTATTTGGACTAATTCCAACAACAAGCCTTAGAGGGAAGTGATACTCATTGGTCGTAGTTGATGACTACACCAAATTCACATTGGTGTTCTTTCTAAACTCAAAAGAAGAAACAAGCTCCCAACTAATCAAGATGTTCAGATTGGTGATGAACGAGAAAGGTGAGAAAATCAAGGCTATAAGGAGTGATCATGGCAGAGAATTCGACTTCTCTGAGATGGACCAGTTCTACAAAAAAAATGTCATCGGTCACAACTTCTCAGCTCCACGAACTCCTCAGCAAAACGGAGTAGCTGAGAGAAAGAACAGAACATTGATAGAGGCTGGAAGAACTCTACTAGCAGCAGCTCGTCTACCTGAATACTTCTGGGCAGAAGCTGTTAACAATGTATGCTACACTCAGAACAGATCTCTTGTGCACTATATGTTAAAGAAGACTCCCTACGAACTATGGAAAGGAAGAAAGCCAAGTGTCAGCTACTTTCATGTATTCGGTTGTGCATATTATATTCTCAACAATGGAAAATAGTATTTGACAAAGTTCCAACCAAAGTCAGATGAAGGAATATTTCTTGAATATGCCACAGACAGTAAGGCTTATAGAGTGTTCAATAAGAAGACGATGAGTGTTGAAGTCTCGATTCACATCATCTTCGATGAAATAGACATGGACAAAACAGTGTCTCAAGACACTATGAACGATAATTCAAACACTACGAACAAGGTCGTCGAGCTCAACACCACGATCGTAGTCCCAGAAAATGAAATCATCGAGCAAGGAGAGGAGATCGTAGAGAAAACTACACTAGATAACGAACTTCCACATCAAGAAGCAAAGATTGATTATGAAGAACTCAGAAAAGAAGGCATCAGGTCAGATGTTCCAACAGGAAACAGATGGGAAAAAGATCACACTCAACACTTAAATCATTGGAGATCCAAATGCAAGAGTTAAGACAAGAGCTGCTGTGAGACCCCAAATTTTATGAAATAAAAGTATTCAATTTTTTTCTATTTTGGTAAATAGTTAAATTGATAAAAGGTTAAAGTTAAGGGTGATATTTGAAAATTTTTCAAAGTAGACAAGTTGTCATAAAACACCCAAATTACTATTCACCCGAATATTATTCACTCGGGTATTTGGGGCACTTTTTGTGTCGAAGTACTATTCACAAGTTACTATTCACAAATTATTATTCACGAGTTACTATTCACAAGTTACTATTCATGAGTTACTATTCACGATTTACTATTTACGAGTTACTATTCACGGGGTACTATTCACCCGTAAGATATATTTGTTTTCGGTCCAAATCATTTTTGGGTACAATATTATTCCATGAGAAGATTCGCTAATTCTTCAGACCGTTGGTTGAAGATATAATAGTAAATCAATATGGACTGCTGGTGGAAAGTTATAATAGTAAATCAATATGGATCGCTGGTTTAAAGTTTTAATAGTAAATCGGTATGAATGAATTGCTTTTAAGTTTTAATAGTAAACCAATGTGGACTGTCCGTTTAAAAGTAAATCAATCTGGACCGTTGATGAATTAGTTACTATTCTGTCCATTCTCCTATAAATAGAAGCTCATTCCTTCATTATTTCTTATGAATTAACTAAAACTCTAGAGAGAGAAACTATAGAGAGAAAGAAGAAAAGTATTTTGCTACTTCACTACTCCAATATCCAGTTTCTTCTAAGGTAGGGGATATTATTTGTTGTACTCGTAAGGGGTATTATTTCTTTCGTTTTCAATAAGAGAACTTCTTTTATTCCATTCTTTATTATTCTGTTGGAATAACTCGTCTGCGCTTGATCTATCGTGATGCTCGGTGAATTTTGTTGTTATTCCATTCTTTATCATTATGTTGGAATAACTCTTTGCTAAGCATCGCATACATGGTGAAATTCTTCTAATATTACGTTCTTTATTATTCTATCGAATATTCTCGTCTACGTGCATTTACGTGGGACTCGGGTTCCATTATTTATTATTCTCGTTGGAATATCACCGTGCATGCGTTTACTTGGGACCGTTCCATTATTTATTATTACGTTAGGAATAACATGTTCGCATAATTATCGCACGCATTGTGAATCCTTCGCTATTCCATTCTTTATTATTCATTGGAATAACTCGCCTATGTGGATTACCACATGCATGGTGAATGATCATTCGTATTCATTCCTTATTAAATTGTGGAAATGATGCATCACGTGGATTACCGCACGGCAAAAGTAAAATCCATTTGCAGCTTCATATATTCTATTATACTCAGTTGGTTAAAGCTTTGGCTTCTATACTCCATGAAATTAGTGGAATATCCTTGATATTTGCGCTTCATCCAGTATCTTTTCATGGAAATATTCTTCTGAGCATTCTTGAATTTTACTTTACAAAGAAGTATCATGTTGACAATTTGGACGTTATTGGTTCCTGGATAAATTAATTTATAAATCTTTAAAATTTATTCTTAAACTTGTTTTATTGAATTATTATGTCATTGTCATCATCCTCATGCTTAAATTGTGATGAAAGTCATCTCTGGCTTACGTGCATAGATGGACTTGGTATGATTATGACTGGGGATTATTCGGTATAATCATGACCGTAATGTGACGAATGATGTTGTAAAATTCCTCATTGGCCTGTAGTTCATTGGTGGATAGTTGTTGGTATGATTATGACCAGGGATTATTTGGTATAGTCATGACCATTGATGATTACATGAATATCCTTGGCCATGGAGCAGGGATGATTCGATTTTATTTATTAAGCTGAGTCTTAGCGATAAAGTTGATTAAAAACATTTTAAATCATAGAAGATAGTAGATTTTATACCTTACTTTACTCTTCTAATGGATTGCTTGATCTGCTGCAGTTAAACATGTTGTCTATTATATTCTATCAGTTTAACATTGTTGAAGGCTAATGATAATTTATTCTGCATTATCTTAGTCATAATATTTCTTACTAGGCTAGTTGAGCTCACCCTTTCTTTCACTGTTCTCTTCAAGAAATGAGAACGTAGCTGGGACTAGTCGGGGAACAGAGTGATGGTCCTAGATCGTGCATTAGTAGTCCTCACTATTCTGTGAAATAGTTTGATATTTAATGTAATGAGGACTCCATTGAGTGTGGATATTGTCTAGATGACAATATATGTATTAAAACTCACAAAATATGTTTTGTCGTATTTTACACGACTGTTGTATAATTATGTTGTATTTGAATTTTGTACCTTGTATCTGGCGACCCAAGATGGGTGATGTATTCCTGTTTTGGGGGTGTCACAGTTGCCACCCAGAATGAGTGTTTCTATCTATGGTTTCTGTCACAAATGGAACCCAAGAAGATAGAATATGGAATGGAAGACTCCAGTTGGATAGAAGCATGCAAGAAGAACTAAATTAGTTTGAAAGAAGCAAAGTATGTAGATTAGTTCCAAGACCAAGAAGCCATCCAATCATTGGCACCAAGTGGGTCTTCAGAAACAAGATGGATGAAGGTGGAGTAATAACAAGGAACAAGGCAAGACTAGTGGCCAAATTTTACTCTCAAGAAGAAGACATCGACTATGACGAGACCTTTGTGCATGTTGCCAGATTAGAAGCTATCAGAATATTCCTTGCCATTGCTGCCCACATGAAATTCAAAGTCTTTCAAATGGATGTCAAAAGTGCATTCCTGAATGGTGAACTTCAAGAAGAAGTATTTGTGGAGCAACCTCCAGGTTTCATCAATCTAACTCTCTCTAATTATGCCTATAGATTAGACAAAGCCTTATATGGTCTTAAACAAGCACCTAGAGCATGGTATGAAACACTAACTAACTTTCTTATTGAAAATGGTTTCACTAGAGGTAGAGTAGATACCACATTATTTCTTAGAAAGCATAAAGACAAAGTCTTATTAGTTCAAATATATATTGATGACATTATCTTTGGCTCTACTAATGAAAAACTGTGTAAGAGATTTGCCAAGATTATGCAGAGCAAGTTCGAAATGAGCATGATGGGTAAGCTAAATTTCTTCCTTGGATTGGAAGTAAAGCAAACTGATGAAGGAATCTTCATAAACCAAGTCAAGTACATTAAAAACTTACTTAAAAAGTATAGCATGAAATTAGCCTCTCCCATGAAAACACCAATTTCTCTAGCAACCTAGCTTAACAAAGATGAGAAAGGTAAAAGTATTGATATAACTTAATACAGAGGTATGATAGGCTCTCTTCTATATCTAACTATCAGTAGACTATAAATAATGTTTGCAACATGTATATGTGCTAGATTTCAAGCCAATCCTAAGGAATCACACTTAACTGCTGTAAAAAGGATTTTCAGGTATCTCAAAGGCACACCTCACTTAGGACTTTGGTATCCCAAGGAGTCCTCCTTTGAACTGACAGGATATACAGATGTTGATTCTGCAGGCTGCAAAATAGATAGAAAAAGTACTAGTGGCACCTGTCAGTTGCTAGGAAACAGACTTCTGTCCTGGTTTAGTGAGAAGAAAAACTCAATATCTACATCAACTGCAGAAGCTGAATACATTGTCGCTTATAACTATTGTGCTCAAATCTTATGGATGAAAAATCAGCTAGCAGACTATGGGTTTGATTTCAATTCTATACCTGTTCATTGTGATAACACAAGTGCCATAGCAATAACCCAAAATCCTGTCATGCATTGTAGGACTAAGCACATAGAAATAAGATATCATTTTATTAAGGATCATGTTCAAAATGGAACCATATCTTTACAATACATCCCTACTGAAAATTAACTTGCTGATGCTTTTACAAAGCCTCTAGATGAATCCAGATTTAATAAATTGATAAGTGAGTTAGGCATGCTAAATCTACAACCATAAAATCTATGCTCTAGCTTATGCTAACCATGCAAATATACAGGATATGTTCAAAATCGTAGAGATGACTAAAGAAAGTCCACGATCATAGAGCTGCCTCGACATGACAAAGAAGCATCCTGTGATAACAACATTCCTAACAAATCCAAGATATCCCTCTGACAAGCGCCTCAGGGACAAACCTAATCTTAGTTCATTCTAAGAGGTTGTCCCTTCCTGAGCTACCTTAACCCGGAAGAAGTGCTAAGTCAATGTTCATCACAAGGACAAGGACAGACAGAGTTCGTAGAGCAGATTCAGCAGTGAACTCAATGATCGCAATGCAAACTCAACGATCATAATGACTACCTCAATGATTGAAGTGCAACCTCAAAGATGTGACGCCCCCAAAATAGGTATACAACACCCATTCTTAGTCGCCAAATACATGGTACAGAAAGCAAACTACAACTTCAATAATACAATTGTCGTGCAAAATACGACAACACATACTTTGAGTTTAAATACAAATATTGTCTTTTAGATAATATCCACACTTAAATAAGTCCTCATTACAATTATTCATACACTATTTTACAAAAATAGTGAGGACTGCTAAAACAACTTTCCTGAACCATCACTCCATACCCCAGCTAGTTCCTACTATGTTCTCACCTCATGAGAAGAAAATGGAACAAAAAAGAAAAGGTTGAGCTCAACTAGCCCAGTAAAGAATATTATGACTAAGATACTATAAAACAATTTATCATTAGTCTTTAACAGGGAAAAATCTGATAAAATATAATAGACAACAAGTTTTAGATCAATAACTGCAGCGGAAACATCAATCCATTAGAAGAGTTAAGTAGAGAAAGAATTCCACTATCTTTTAAGATTTAAAATTCCATCATCAATATTTTATCCCTGTAACAACAACCAATATACATCTTTAATTAAATATTCATCTTTGCACTACATGCCAAAGATATTCATTTGTATCACCAGTTGGTCATGTTCATCTCAACACTTGTTCATCTTTGCACTATGGGCCAAAGATATTCATTAGGTAATCATTCATCTTTGCACTATAGGGCAAAGATATTCATCAGTTAATCATTCATCTTTGCACTACAGGCCAAAGATATTCAGTAATATCATCATTTAGGACTGAGGATGATAAAAAATACATTAAAGAAAATGAATCTAATGAAACAAAATAACAAATATTAGAGATTCTTATTACAGTTTATCCAAGATCAATAATACTCCATAATAACCAATTTCAAAGCAAAATTCAAGAATAAAGATCAAAACATGGATACAATCAAAGATAGTAACCATAATAGACATTTTGGACAAAAAGGAGAAAATTTCATTTTTCGGTGAATAGTGCCGTATTCGTGAATAGTGTCGTATACGTGAATAGTAATCCCGACACAAAAAGTTCCAAATTTGATAAAAAGTTCAGACCAATATTTCTGCATAATGATATCGAAAGAAATAATATCATTTACGAAGAAAATAACAACCCCCCTTACCTCAAAAAGACAAAGATTTCGATTTCGAATACTTGATATAGTGTTCAAGGAACTTGCACCAGATAAAGAACACTCAAAGTATCAAAATACTCACAAGAATACGCCGATAATATAGAGAGAGAAAGAGAGAAAATGTTTAAGACGATTTTCAACTTAGACTTGATTTATAGAAAATGCTACACGATGGCTTTACTCGCTACTATTGCCACCCACCATATTTGAAATAAAATTCAAAGACATTTCTTCACCAACCACAAGTGGAGCCCATTCAATTCTAAAATTTTCCACCAAAATCATTTATAAACCTAATTTCTGAATCAGACACCTCTTAAAATTCATAACAAATTATATGTTCATTTTTAACTGTTCAAAATTTGTGGACATATACTCAACTTATATATGTATAACATATCCAAAAATCACAATGATCCAACGGTAGGATTAAAAATTATAACTAACGCAATATATCTCAAAAACACTGGTTTAATTTTTAATACCTCCATTCCGACAAAAATACTAATAAAACACCTCAACATTAACTCCTTTATTTTTAACCACAATAAATATATCCAACATTTATATCCACATAAAATAAATATTTCCTTATCATATGAATTAATAATTAATTATTCACAAATAATATTACAGAATCACATTTATGACAACCAGACCGTTCCCACGAAAGAGGGGGCTTTCCAATAAGGATTTCTCCTTACTGGCGCACAATTAGGTAACCAAACCTCTCCTTGATAGAACTTTCTAGACATTGCCAATAATGCTATCTAATAATATTATTCAAATAATATGAATTATTGATCTGATAATAGGAAATATTGTGCAGTGATAATTATTGAAACAACAATAATATAAAATATCAACGCAGCAATTATTGAATCAATAAAATAAAATATTGAACAGTAACTATTGTAACAATTATTGAGTAGTGCCTTCTTACGTAAGGATCAATAATTGAAAAAAAATCTGTGCAATACCATGTGCTACTGTGCAACAACGCGTATTACTTTACTTTACCAACCGGGTATTCCAATAGTGTTAACGGTAACAATTACGCCATTATTTATAAAAACTCAATTTTATCGTTTTCTTCATCCAAGCGCTTATTCTGTTATTTGGGCCCCTAAATGGTCATACACATACGAATATTCCTCAACAGAAAGAATATTCCATGACCAAACAAATATTCTCCGACAACAATGAATATTTTATAACCACTTATTTATTTTGCAAAATTTGCACATTTCACCCATAACCAAAGTATTATATCAAATTAACACCTTATTATTCACAATAATAATTAAAGGAAATTCGATTTTATTCATTAAAAGTTGGCGTCTTACAACCTCCCCTCCTTATGAAATTTCATCTTTGAAATTGACGTACGTACCTGGTGTTTTGAAAAGGTGAGGATACCTCGCTTTCATTTCTGATTCCAACTCCCAGTTCATTTCTTCAATAGCATGGTTCCTCCACAAAACCTTAACTTGAGGTATAACCTTTGTGCATAGGACATGTTCTTT
Source organism: Panax quinquefolius (assembly GCA_020205615.1). Lineage (NCBI taxonomy): Eukaryota > Viridiplantae > Streptophyta > Magnoliopsida > Apiales > Araliaceae > Panax > Panax quinquefolius. Next base: position 70,158,773 of record CM035167.1, on the reverse strand, counting down.
CCTATCCAAGATCTTGACAGGTACCTCCTCGTACGTTAAATCTTGGCTATCTAAATCTCGGTTCTAACACAATAATGTGGTTTGGGTCGTCCACATATTTACGTAACATCGATACGTGAAAAACGTTATGAACACGCGACATAACTTAGCGTTAAGGAGAGTCTATAGCCACAGTTCCTACTCGATCGAGGATTTCAAATAAATTGAAGGCTTGAGCTTTCTTCTCTTCATCGACTCTTACTTCTAGAATAATGCAGTCTTGTACATTCTTCTTTATATTCATCAACTTCAGTGTATAGCTTGAACGGTTTTAACTTTATTAATTAAAGTCGATTCTACTAATATATTTAACATCATAACGTGGGTACTTGGAGCCTTTAACTCTATCCCCATCCTTTGAAAGTTATACAAAATAGGTCTTTGTGTTTGACAATATCGCACTCGTACTCGCATACAATCTTCTACTCAACGCGTAAGCTACCACGTTCGCTTTTCCAGGATGGTATGGTCAGAACATGTGCCGAAATGAGTTGCCTCTTGAGTTCTTGGAAAATCTTCTCGCATTCCTCGCTCCACATGAATTTTGTATCTTTCCGAGTCAGCTAAGTTAATGGATTAGCGATTTGAGAAAATCCTTCCACGAATCTCCGATAGTAACCAGCTAAACCTAGAAAGCTACGTATTTCAATTACTGACTTAAGTTGCTCTCAACTGTAACTCATATCCCAATCTTGGATAGCACGTCACAATAGCACCTATTATTTTACCACCAAACAAATATAGCGTCCCATACGAAGAGTCTGGCTTTGGTGCATTCCACAAAGGAAGTTACCAGATAGAGGCTTGAGTACCAACTCTTGTAGTTGGGTTTTTAACTCCTGAAGTTCAATAGGAGCCATTTGATAAGAGATTTTAGAAATGGGTTTTGTACCGGGTTCAAAGTCGATACAAAATTCAATATCACCCTCTGGGGGTATTCCAGGAAATTCTTCAGGAAATACGTCAATAAATTCACTAACAACAGAAATATCATTCAAATCTGACGTATTTTTGTTTAAATCCATGAAATGGGCTAAGAAAGCTTGACATCCGTTTTTCAATAAACAAATGGCTTTATGGCTTGATATGAAAGTGTTTGACTTCAATGATTTGGTTTCTTGAATTCGCATAACAGGTTGGTTAGGAATATGAAAACTAACAATCTTACGAAAATAATCAATTTTGGCATGATGAGTAGTTAACCAATCAATTCCTAAAATTACGTCAAATGCAAGTATCTTTAAAGAGATAAGATCAACAGGTAATGTGATTGTGCCTATTTGGATCAAACAAGATTTATAAATCGTGGATATGATAACAGTTTCTCCTAATGGAGTCTCCATAGATAAGTCAAAGTCTAATTTCTCCGGAGTCAAGTTTAATCATTGAGAACAAACAGGAGAAATAAAAATGTGGGTAGAACCGGTATCTAATAAGGTATTGACTTCGCAAGAATTTATAATTAACTAACCCGTGCTAACTTCGTTCGGGTTACTCACTCTTTGAGAAGTCATAAAAAATGCTCTTCCTGAAACCATCGACTTTGTTTTGTCTATATCCACCTTTGGTGCCACCGTCCCAACTGGACTTGATTTTGCTACAGGATAAAATCGAGCTATGTGACCGTCTTTTCCATAACTAAAACATATCTTGGAAAGCTGTGAACAGTTTGGACTTATATGTCCCTCCTCTCTGCATCTTTAGCATCTAACTGGCGGTCGTTCTCCTCCCCTAGAATTTGTTTCGGTGTCGGTGTTACGACGCCTCTTCCGTCATCGTTAAATCTTCTCTTCTTGAAATTTCCACTTGAATCATTTCTTCTATTATCTTGGCCATGATTACCACCAAGTGGTTACCATTTCGCATGATAATTTCCTCCACGATGGTTATCATTGTTAGACGATTGCCACACCGCATGACGATTATTATCGTGTTGTTGCTCGTTATCCTTCGGTTAATTTTGGCTCATTATCGCGCTCCAATAATCGGACCCTATTCACTACATCTGAATATAAACAAAGTTTGTGAGAAATGAGGTATTGACATATTTCGGGTTTCAAACCTCGCAGAAACATTCGCGTCATTCTCTCCTCATTATCAACCAAATGGGATGCAAATCGGGACAACTCAGCAAACTTAGCTTCGTACCGCGACACATTCATATTGTTTTGCTCCAGCTTGATGAACTCAACCTCCTTCATGTGACGAATACTTTCGGGAAAGTACTTGTCGTTGAACAATTCTTGGAACTTCTCCCAAGACATCTTCAGTCATGGCAGATTGAGTATGCTTTACAGATTCCCACCAAGAATCGCCTCTCCTCGCAACATACGAAGGTGGCAAAGGGAACCTTTGCTCCTCGGAACATCCCAAGACATCGAATATCTTGGTGATCTGCTTTATCCACATCTCTGGCGTAAGTGGTTCCGCTTTCCCAAAACTCCGGTGGTCCGGCTCCTTGAACTGCTTAGTGGTGGCCGACTGTGGGTTGCCATTGTTTCCACCTGCATTTTGAATAGAACCGCTACCGATGTTGCATGAATTGCATAAAGCCTCTGAACATCCCATCGTTCACCATTTCATCGGTGTTATTGTTTACCTGAGGATTATTGTCTTCCTGTTGCACCTTATCCTGGGTATTGATTAAATGTGTCTCCATTGTCTCATTCACTCCATCGTTAATATTTCCTGCTGCCATTCTTAAATACTGCCATAAAACAAGGGTTAATTAACATATCACATATTATCCCTATACTCTGACCGACAAATTAAATACCAAATAAACTTAGGTAGGTCATACTAGTGATGGAATTCCCCGTCTTTCCCCTCCTAGTTCTTGTCTCACACCTCAGCCAAGGATCATATCCCTAAGCTTTGATACCAACTGTGACGCCCCCAAAATAGGTATACAACACCCATTCTGAGTCGCCAAATACATGGTACAGAAAGCAAACTACAACTTCAATAATAAAATTGTCATGCAAAATACGACAACACATACTTTGAGTTTAAATACAAATATTGTCTTCTAGACAATATCCACACTCAAATAAGTCCTCATTACAATTATTTATACACTATTTTACAGAAATAGTGAGGACTGCTAAAACAACTATCCTGAACCATCACTCCATACCCCGGCTAGTTCCTACTATGTTCTCACCTCCTAAGAAGAAAATGGAACAAAAAAGAAAACGGTGAGCTCAACTAGCCCAGTAAAGAATATTATGACTAAGATACTATACAACAATTTATCATTAGTCTTTAACAGGGAAAAATCTGATAAAATATAATAGACAACAAGTTTTAGATCAACAACTGTAGCGAAAACAGCAATCCATTAGAAGAGTTAAGTAGAGAAAGAATTCCACTATCTTTTAAGATTTAAAAGTCCATCATCAATATTTTATCCTCAGAATAACAATCAATATACATCTTTAATCAAATATTCATCTTTTTTCACTACAGCCAAAGATATTCATTTGTATCACCAAATTGGTCATGTTCATCTCAACACTGCTCATCTTCACCACTACGGGCAAAGATATTCATTAGGTAATCATTCATCTTTGCACTATAGGCCAAAGATATTCATCGATTAATCATTCATCTTTTCACTACAGCCAAAGATATTCAAGAATATCATCATTTAGAATGAGAGGATGATGAAAAATACATTAAAGAAAATGAATCCAAAGTGAAACAAAATAACAAATATTAGAGATTCGTATTACAGTTTATCCATGATCAATAATACTCCATAATACTCCATAATAACCAATCAAAGATAGTAACCATAATAGACTACTTGGACAAAAAGGAGAAAATTTCATTTTTCGGTGAATAGTGCTGTATTCGTGAATAGTGTCGTATACGTGAATAGTAACCCCGACACAAAAACTTCCATATTTGATAAAAAGTTCAGACCAATATTTCAGCATAATGATATAGAAAGAAATAATATCATTTACGAAGAAAATAACATCCATTACCTAAAAAAGACAGTACTTCTGACTGGAATACTGGATATAGTGCTGAAGGAACTTGCACCGTATAGCAACACTCAAAGTATCAAAATACTCATAAGAATATGCTCGATAATATAGAGAGAGAAAGAGAGAAAACTTGTTTCTGGTGTGATTTTCAATTCTAAGTTAGCCCTCTATTTATAGGAAAACGTTAGCACGCCGAAGCAAACTTGACCTGCTACCTGATGGCTTTACCTGCTACTATTGCCACCCACCATATTTGAAATAAAATTCAGCACATTTCTTCACCAACCACAAGTGGGGCCCACTCAATTCTAGAATTTTCCACCAAAATTATTTATAAACCTAATTTCCGAATCAGTCACCTCTTAAAATTCATAACAAATTATACGTTCATTTTTAACGGTTCAAAATTTGTGGACATATACTCAACTTATATATGTATAACATATCCAAAAATCACAATGATCCAACAGTCGGATTAAAAATTATAACTCACGCAATATATCTCAAAAACACTTGTTTAATTTTTAATACCTCCATTCCGACAAAAATACTGATAAAACACCTCAACATTAACTCCTTCATTGTTAACCACAATAAATATATCCAACATTTATATCCACATAAAATAAATATTTCCTTATCTTATGAATCAATAATTAATTATTAACAAATAATATTACAGAATCACATTTATGACAACCAGGCCGTTCCCAAGAAAGAGGGGGCTTTCCAATAAGGATTTCTACTTACTGTCGCGCAATTAGGTGACCAAACCTCTCCTTGACAGAACTTTCTAGACATTGCCAATAATGCTATCTAATAATATTATTCAAATAATATGAATTATTAATCTGATAATGGGAAATCTTGTGTAGTGATAATTATTGAAACAACAATAATATAAAATATAACGCAAAGCAATTATTGAATCAATAAAATAAAATATTGAACGAAAGAATTCATCTTGTAAAAATTATTGAGTAGTGTCTTCACGTAAGGATCAATAATTGAAAAAAAATTTGTGCAATACCGCGCAGCCATCGTGCAGCAACAACGCGTATTACTTTACTTTACCAACCGGGTATTCCAACATGTTGTTAATCAGAATAATTACGTCGTTATTTATAAAAACTCAATTTTGTCATTTTCTTCATCCGATAGTTATTCTGTTATGGGGCCCACAAATGGTCGCTACATTGCATTTAATATTCCCCGACAGAAAGAATATTCCATGACCAAACGAATATTCCCCGACAACAATGAATATTTTATAACCACTTGTTTATTTTGCAAATTTTGCACATTTCACCCATAACCAAAGTATTATATCAAATTAACACCTTATTAATCACAATAATAATTAAAGGAAATTCGATTTTATTCATTAAAAAGTTGGGGTCTTACAAAAGACTGTAGTGCTACCTCAACGATCATAGTCCTCCCAAAGGATGCATTAGCTCAGGAGGAGCAAAGGGAAAATCAGTATTTTCCATATAAGTTAAAATCGTGGAGCCAAGCAAAACATGACACATGCCCCATTAAGCAGATCGAGAGGAGGGAAGTTACAAGTATAGTTTGAAAAGATCTTTTTGAAATAAAAAGTTCAAAAAGCTTATTCCTCTCTCTCTACAAGCAGAAACCCTAGCTTTCTGAAACTCTCAACCAACCTCAGTGCAAGGAAATCAATGGCGACTTCAAATGTTATCACTGGTTACCGACTCTACTTAGACAAGTTCATGATAGCTGACGCTCAATTCCACAAAATTCTGTTTTTGTTAAAGAAAGTTAGTCTTGAAGAAGCTTTGGGAACCAGCAAATGGATCTACCCTAAGCTGGTAAAAGAGTTCTACAAAAATGGAGCTTTTGAGAATGATGTTATCACCACAAGGGTCAAGGGCGAGCAAATTAAACTCAAAGTTGAAGATATAAACCTAGCCTTAGGTTTCAAATTAAAAGGACTTCTATCTATGGAGGTCATCAACTTTCATGAAGGAGTGAAGAAGATGCGTCATAAAAAGTTTCAGACCGTCAAGGGGTACAAGAAGAAAGAGTTTCCCTAAAGGTATGAGTTTTTGGCCGACATTATTGGGAAATGTATATGCTATAAGAGCTATGGCCATGACTCTGTGAATGAAGTGCAACTTAAGCTCATGACAACAATCAAGTTTGGGATTCAACTCAACTATGGGGCCCTACTCATCGATTGGATTGGGAAGTGGATACTCAGTTCAAAGAAATCAAAGATCTCTAGAAAGATGCTCTATGGGAGGTTTATATTATCATCATGCAATCAGCACGGTGTGAAAAAATTGGGGATAATGAAGGAGAATTTATCAATCCCAATAGAAGGATGACCCATCAGCTATTTAAAAAGTGGAAAAAAAAATCCAGCAGAAAATTTCAGGATGCTGTCTGAATCTAGTGGAAGAACTGGTGAAGCGAAGGAGTCTGGGCTACCAGGAAATATGTTAGTTGTAAAGGAAACTGATGAAGAAAAAGAAATCAACAAAGAGGAACCCATTGCTTTGGTCAGAAAAAGCAAGGGTAAGAGAAAAATGAAGGCTCAAATGATAGAGGAGCCTCAAGTTTCAACTACTGATGCACCTCAAGAGAGTTTAGACACTGATACTCTAAAGAAATTGAAGAGGAAAGAACAACAGTCTGAAGAAGAAGAAGACAGAGCTACCATTTCTCAGTTGCTTAAGAAAGGAAAACGCAACCATAAGTCAAAGAAGTCTTCTTTCTCTTCGATCGTAGAGTCACTATCGATCATAGAGTCCAGACCTGACACCACTCCAGAAGAGGATGCTGCAACAACTTCTCAGCTTGATCAAACTCTCAGAGCTGAAGCTGAAGAAAACACTGAGGCTGTGGTGAAAGTAGTATGCACACAAGCCAATCATGTTTGATGATAAAGCATATACTTTGTAACAATCTTATTCATTTATTAATAAAAAGTATTAATTTATTAAAGGCTTTTAATTATCTACATGATGCTGTTTTATAATATGTGATAAACCCATAGTTTTAAGCAATGCTTTTAGAATAATGATGATGATCATTCTAATGAGATCTAAATTCTTTGAAAGCTTAAAACTAAAATAGTTCCCAATCATTGGATTACTAAATTGGGGATTAGTGAAACCGGATAGATTGGTACATACGTTGCTTGCTCATTGGATGAGGATGATTGATCTCATGATCATTTGTGTGGAGACACTAAAGCAAGTATGTAGGTGCTTATTAGAGAATATGTTCACTGAACGTGGCTCGCTAAGGAATACCTAATGGAGTTTTACTTGCCTGTCAATAGGAATTCTGTAGTGATAGTAATCTGAGTAATCCTTGGACTTGAGATCATCATAGTATCTTGTGTATGATGAGTTATATTTTGACTTATTCCTTAAGACCCTTAGGGTATATCAAAGGGTATGCTTGGGTATAATAAGTTGTACATGGAGATAATGTATGATCAATAAAGAATCTACCACTTCTAATAAAAGAAGAGAAATGTCGTATGTGATTCGATAAATGACAACCCAGTAGTCCTTGGCCAAGGCAGAATGAAATTAGAAAGGAGTTTCTAATTTGCATTATTTGGTGTTGTGCATTTAAGGATCGAAATACATATAATTAAATAAAATAAGACTTGACAGTAATTCCATATCTTATATTTAATTGGGACATTGTATGGTGGAAGGATTGAATTGTACGGTAACTATTTACTCAAAGGTTCTTTATTGATTAATGTTGAAATCTATATTATCTGGAAAGTCGTTGATCGCTAGGGAGGCTTATCCCTATTGTAGAATAAATATTATTTATTTAAATAAATTAATTGTTTAATTTATTTATTTAAATAAGATTAGAATTATTCTAATTGATTTATTCATAACCGGTTTAATATGGAGAACCTAAAGGGTTACACCATAAAAGGAAGAATAATTATTTATGAAGTTAATGGCATAATCGTAATAATATGTTATGTATATTTAATTTAATCTATGGTGATAGAATAAATTAAATAGCTTACTATTTATTATTTAATATTTTAGAAATATTAAATATAAATTAATAAGAGGAGTCTTATTAATATTATTACAATTATTATTATTTTAATTTCTAAAAGAGTTTAGGAATTAATTTAATATAAGTACTCTCATTTATTCCTAATTGGATTAGGAAGGAAAATTAGTTAAAGGAGTTTAATTAATTATCCCTAATAAGATTAGTGAGCTTAATTAATTAAAAGAATTTAATTAATTAAATAAAACCCAATTCCTTAATTGTTAAGGTGGGTTGCCCACATCTATACATAAGAGGAGTCTTATTATGGGTGATGGGGTTGTTGACTTTTACAACACACGTAATAATTCCAATAGTTGGGAGAGTACGTTCCTTTCTATAGAGATAGAAAACTAGGATTTGAGCCAAATACCCATCTTCTTCTTCTTGAATTCTTATTATTACTTGGTGGATCACCTCTAGAGGCCAAACACTTGGGTGGCTAACGTTGATCAAAGGAATGAACCAAACCCGGTGGATTCAAGTTGAACGCGAAAAGGATTGGAGGTGAACTTGTTCCTGAGGAAGCTCGGATCTTCAAGGGTATGTTTCTTATTCATCTTTTTCGTTTAATTAATAATTGTACATAAAGGGTGATCCGGGTATATGGTTTGTAAAAATTTTAAACTCTGATTTTACACGCTTCCGCATTATTTTTGCAATTTGATTGCGTTCTTGAATATTACAAACCTAACAGTGGCATCAGAGTCAAACCTTTATGCTAATTATTAATTGTTTGATTTGATATGTATATTGATATGTGTTTAAAACAATTTAATTGGACATAATTTTATTGTATAAAATTAAAAAAAAAAATCGTGAAATCCGTTTTCGCTATTTCCGTGATTGCGCAATCATGGTGGTTACAAGTGATTCCTTATTATATATAATAAATGTTAGTTAACGTGGCCAAGAGATCAGCAGCCAGCAGGATTCATTTAAACCAAGTAGTCCTTGGTATAACTTCGTGGGCCAGTCCACTAATTTCCGTGAAACAGGTAATAATTATATAATATATATATATATTATATAAAGGAATCAAGTAATCAAGGAATGAAGCCAGGAAATTAAATGGGCAACACGTTTTTTTTTTATTATTACCGTAAAATATTATATATATAATATATATTATATTACCGTAATATTATATATATATATAATATATATAATATTTTAATAATTTTATAATTAAAATAAAAGATTTATTTTAATTTTAAAATTAAATTTCATGCTAACTAATTAGAGTTGGAATTGGATTCCATGATAACTAATTGGAGTTGAAATTGGATTCTATTTTTCCTTAAATAAAGGAGTTTATTTAGATATGAAATAAGATTTCATATTATTCAAAATAAAAGAGTTTATTTGTGAATAGGAAAAAGAATCAGTCTTTCCTTCAAAGAAAGGAGTTTATTTAGATATGAAATAAGATTTCATATTATTCAAAATAAAGGTGTTTATTTGTGAATAGGAAAGAAAATCATGTTTCCTTTAATAAAAGTTTTTTTTACATGGAATTGGATTCCATAATTAATTAAAATAAAAGAGTTTATTTTGATTAAAATTTTGATTAAAATAAAATAGTTTATTTTATTCAAAATTGGATAAATAAAATAAAATAGTTTTATTTTAATTTAAATTTGGATTAAAATAAAGGAGTTTATTTTGATTCAAAATTAGATTTTATACTAACTAAATTTGCCCATTAAATGATATCAATATATATATAAAATGTTATTTTTTATTCATAAGATGAATGTTATTTATTGATACATATGGAGATGTGTATGATAATAAATGGGATTGATTATGGACTATTGACCAATATGATTGGATGTTATTTTAGTTGGATGCATGAATGTATGGGTTTTATTAAATGGGGTCTCACAGTACTACTGCCTTCTCTAATTTTTTCTTAATGTAAATTCTATCTCCTTCCTATGTACTTCCTCTTGACTGCTGATCAAGGTTTCTATTTATTTTTAATTAGTTTTGTAATAGGAATAGTTAGAATTAATTTTGAAAAATTGGAGATCAAGAAGCAAGGAGCGCTTGAAGACACATTTGTAATGGAGCCCGGTTTAAATGTAATAGTTATATTTAAATATTATTTCTTCGCACCCCTATGGTTTGACCTTTTAGTTCACTTGGTGGCTCCAAAGTGAACCAAACTAGAATAAAAGTTCATAATCAATCCCGGGTAGAATATAGTATTCTATATGTGCATGCTTATACTATATATATTATATATTATGCAAACATGATTCGCATGTTAATTAATATGACGCCGATTTTATATATATATATGTATGTGCGCTAAACAAGATGAGACATTTTAATAACAAACCCCTCAAATTTTTATATTAAGTCCTAAGCGTTCAAAGATATTTGGAATATCGAACGTCGCCTTCTAGCATGATAAAATTAAGAGAGTATTAAATATTTAATATGAGTTTGTTGTGTCACCACAAGGCAAGTATTAAGTATTTAAGATGTTAATTTATCACTTTGATGCTTATAAAGAAAATTGAACAATATTGTTTTGTTGTGTCACCACAAGGATGATATTTTTTTTGAATATATGGAGTGCTAGGTCGGACTTAACTTGGATAGTTTTGATTCGGATGTGCCACCACTTGATCAAAATAATCTAAGAGGCAAAAGAAAAGGAGTTGCATAGTTGATGTAATTGACAAAAGTTGTCTACCTATTTATTTATATATAGTTTGTTGTGTCACCACAAGGCTATATACATTTGAAATGGGATCCTTATTCTCACTAGCAAATCTTTAATTAGATTTTACCGAACTATATAAGTGAGGGTAATATAGTTTGAAGAAAATAGTAGGAGATACCAATTTAAAACAAGACCTAATTTATTTTGGTAATTAATTAAAGAATGTATGTTAAAATGTTGTTAATTACAAATTCATTTACTGTAATTTTACAATGTCTAAAATTACTATCATCGCGAAACATATTAGATGTTATTTAACCAAACCGTATTAAACGGATTGGTTAAGGAATTTGAGAATAGTTCTCGCCATTTGAAAAGTTATCTTATGTCCTTAATACGCCTATCCCTCGCAATGGTTGCGCATAATGCCTCCGAGGAAGAGATTGCTACTTTTAGAAAGTGGCAAGATGATGCTGATTGGCTCAATGCATCATGCTCGCATCCATGAGTAACGAGCTTCAGCGTCAGCATGAAACTATGGATGCTCCTACTATATTCCTACACATCAAGTAGTTGATGGTGAGGAAAGTAGGACTAATTGATATCAGATATCTAAGGAGCTCTTCCGATCTAGAATGACTAATGACACTACAGTACAGACAAAAGTCCTTAACATAATCAATTTGATTGATCAATTAGGACAATGGGTTTTGTCATGGATGGAGAGTTGAGCCAAGATTTGATCTTGCACTCACTCCCGAACTCCTTTCACAATTGTTGTGAATTTTTCATATGAACAAGCTAGATATCAGCCTCACTGATTTGCTTAACATATTGAAAAATGTTGAGAGTCACTATCCAACCAAGAAAGATCAAGTCTTACTTGTAGGGGCCAAAGGATGTTCTGAAAAGAAGAAAGATTCAAAGAAGGTATAAATAGAAAGGGCAAAAACAAAGGATAATAAGAATAAAACTGATACGGATAGCAAAGGAGTTTGCTTCCACTGCAATAAGCTTGGACACTGGAAAGAAACTGCAAGAAGCATCTTGCAGAGGCTAACCAAAAGAAGCTTAGTGAAGTTTCGGTTATAAATACAAATTGTTTCATGATTTAAAATAAATTTTTTTTTAAGTCAAGGTTCTACTTGGGTATTGGATACCGACTTTGGTTATCATAAATATAGATTTATGAAGGGACCAAGCAGAAGTAGAAAGCTAAACAAATATAAGTAATTCTATGTGCGGGAAATGTAACAAAGGTTGCCATATTAGCCATAGAAACTTATAGTTTAGCAATGCCTACGGGCAAATCTATTAAGTCAATTAGTTGTTATTGTATTCCAGTTCTTGTTAAAAATATTATTTCCATTTTATTGTTGGACAATGAAATCTTTGGTATTATAATTAAGAACAATTGTTGTTCTATTTATAATAATAATGTTTTGTATAGAACTTGAATATTACTTAATAAATTTTTTATACTTGACTTACATGAAAATAATTTTGCATATTGAACAAATTATTATAAGAAAAGGAGATGATCATTCAAAGAGTAGAATGTGTGTATTTACTGAAATACAAGTGTGAATTATTTGAAAGGTTCAAAGAATTCAGAAGTGAAACAAATTGGCAAAGTATTAAGATTCTTTGATTAGATCAAGGAATAAATACTTGTGCAATAAGTTTCTTGATCATCTCAAATGGTTTTCTCATAATGGACGCCTCCTGATATGTAATAAATGATTGATGTATCTGAAAGGTAAAATCATACCTTGTTGAACATGGTACGGTCCAAAATGATTTTACCGACATTCCATTATCTTTCTGGGATAATGTCCTAGAAATGGCTGCATATCTACAAAAAGGTAACCTCAAAATTCGGCCCCAAGACTCCATAAAAGTTATGGACAGGGAGGATTCCTAACTTAAGTATGTTAAGATAAGGGGTTGTCCAACTTATGTGAAAAGGTTTCAAAGGATAAGCTTGGGACAAAATTTGACATGTACAGATTTGTGGGACATCCTAAAGTAAGTTTAGGGCATATGTTCTATAATCCTACATAACAAAAGGTGTTTATTGCGAAACACCCTGCCTTCTAAGATAAAGGTGTTTATCATTAAAGGGGCTAGTGGGAGGATAATAGATATTGAAGAGTTCATGATCCACAAAACACTATAAGTCAAATAAGAGAAACACGTAGATGTAATTTCCATTGTACCACAACCTGAATCATAAAACCGAATAGTGCAGAAGATACTGGAGGTATGGATTCATCATAGATGATGATGATGAGGTACACATCATAGAAGATGATGATCCAGTTACATACGATGAGGTAAGTGTTGTAGACACTCAGAGAAATGGATTGAAGCAAGTTTCTCAAATATGGAACATTTGTTTTGATGAGGCAATCAAAAGAGTTTGATTTTATCAAAATAAGAATGAACATAGTGTGTGTACAAAAGGGTCGATTGGGAGCATCGTGACATTCCTAGTACTATATGTTGATATACTACGGATAAGGAATGACATACCAATGCTACAATCAGTAAAGATAAAGTTGTCTAAACATTCCTCCATGAATTATTTGGAAGAGTATCTTAATTGGGGATATAAATCTATATAGATATATACAAGAGGATGCTCGACTTAACCCAAGGAACATATATTCGTTTGATGCTAAAGTCGTTTAGCATGGCAAACTCCAAGAGATGTCTCATGTCGATGAGCTATGGAGTGTATCTCTCTTAATAGTCCCCGCAGACTCCTGAAAAGAGAGGTCGCATGAGTGACAATCATGTATGCAATGAAATGTACGAAACCTGATGTTGATCAGTCATATTTATGGAGAAGTTCACTATGAGTCGTTGAAAACATCTTAAAGTGCTTAACCCAAGACTAAGGATATGATCATATTCATGGTGGGTCTAAATTAAAACAAGAGGGCTTAATGACTCAAGTTTTCCGCATGCACCAAGATGATGAAGAAAATCCACTTTAAAGGTAAAAGTGTTATCTTGAATAATGGTGCAGTGAATTGGAAAGGTTCCAAACAGCAAAGAGTTGTTGGTTTAGTGATAAAGACAAAGTATATAGCTATAAATGAAGCTGCAAGTTGATTATTTGGATTAAAAGTTCATTACAGAACTAGGAATAGTTCCTAAGTCTCATCTTGGATCTAAACATGTGTTGTGGCACTTTCATTTGATTATTAGAATCATTGAAAGATGGGAAATCACTATAGAGATAGTGGACTCTCATGAACAACATTACATATCCATTAACTAAAGCTTAACCAACAACAGGATAATCGTCACTTAGAGAAGAAGAGTATAAGATACCATGACGATTGGCTTTAGTGCAAGTGGGAGATTGAAAGTAGTATGCACACAAGCCAATCATGTTTGATGATAAAGCATATACTTTGTAACAATCTTATTCATTTATTAATAAAAAGTATTAATTTATTAAAGGCTTTTAATTATCTATATGATGCTGTTTTATAATATGTGATAAACTCATAGTTTTAAGCAATGCTTTTAGAATAATGATGATGATCATTCTAATGAGATCTAAATTCTTAGAAAGCTTAAAACTAAAATAGTTCCCAATCATTGGATTACTAAATTGGGGATTAGTGAATCCGGATAGATTGGTACATACGCCGCTTTCTCATTGGATGAGGATGATTGATCTCATGATCATTTTGTGTGGAGACACTAAAGCAAGTATGTAGGTGCTTATTAGAGAATAAGTTCACCGAACGTGGCTCGCTAAGGAATACCTAATGGAGTTTTACTTGCTTTCGTCAATAGGAATTCTCAGAGTGATAGTAGTACAAGTAATCCTTGGACTTGAGATCATCATAGTATCTTGTGTATGATGAGTTATACTTTGACTTATTCCTTAAGACCCTTAGGGTATATCAAAGGGTATGCTTGGGTATAATAAGTTGTACATGGAGATAATGTATGATCAATAAAGAATCTACCACTTCTAATAAAAGAAGAGAAATGTCGTATGTGATTCGATAAATGACAACCCAAAGAGTCCTTGGCGGTTAAGTAATGAAATTAGAAAGGAGTTTCTAATTTGCATTATTTGGTGTTGTGCATTTAAGGATCGAAATACATATAAATAAATAAAATAAGACTTTTACAAAGAATTCCATGCCTTATATTTAATTGGGACATTGTATGGTGGAAGGATTGAATTGTCATAAATAACTATTTACTCAAAGGTTCTTTATTAATTAATGTTGAAATCTATATTATCCGGAAAGTCGTTGATCGCTAGGGAGGCTTATCACTATTGTAGAATAAATATTATTTATTTAAATAAATTAATTGTTTAATTTATTTATTTAAATAAGATTAGAATTGTTCTAATTGATTTATTCACAACCGGGTTTAATATGGAGAACCTAAAGGGTTACACCATAAAAGGAAGAATAATTATTTATGAAGTTAATGGCATAATCGTAATAATATGTTATGTATATTTAATTTAATCTATGGTGATAGAATAAATTAAATAGCTTAATATTTATTATTTAATATTTTAGAAATATTAAATATAAATTAATAAGAGGAGTCTTATTAATATTATTACAATTATTATTATTTTAATTTCTAAAAGAATTTAGGAATTAATTTAATATAAGTACTCTCATTTATTCCTAATTGGATTAGGAAGGAAAATTAGTTAAAGGAGTTTAATTAATTATCCCTAATAAGATTAGGGAGCTTAATTAATTAAAAGAATTTAATTAATTAAATAAAACCCAATTCCTTAATTGTTAAGGTGGGTTGCCCACATTTATAAATAAGAGGAGTCTTATTATGGGTGATGGGGTTGTTGACTTTTACAACACACGTAATAATTCCAATAGTTGGGAGAGTACGTTCCTTTCTATAGAGATAGAAAACTAGGGTTTGAGCCAAATACCCATCTTCTTCTTCTTGAATTCTTATTATTCCTTGGTGGATCACCTCTAGAGGCCAAACACTTGGGTGGCTAACGTTGATCAAAGAAAGGAACCAAACCCGGTGGATTCAAGTTGAACGCGAAAAGGATTGGAGGTGAACTTGTACCTGAGGAAGCTCGGATATTCAAGGGTATGTTTCTTATTCATCTTTTTCGTTTAATTAATAATTGTGCATAAAGGGTGATCCGGGTATATGGTTTGTAAAAATTTTAAACTCTGATTTTACACGCTTCCGCATTATTTTTGCAATTTGATTGCGTTCTTGAATATTACAAACCTAACATGTGGCTTAACCTAGGAAGACAAAGAGAAAACTTGTCAAGAAATACATTCTTGTCAATGAAGGAGTGTTAAAGGAGGAAGACAAAAGAATAGTTGCTGAGAAAGGGCTACCCAAAGCAAGTAATGAGAATACAGCTCGAGTAAAGAGGGAGCTTCCTGAAGTTCCTGTACTAGAGAATGCTTCAGCTAAGGGGGAGCTGTTTGAAGTTAAAATGGATGATTGAATTGAGGGGGAGCCTCACAAAGTTCCTATGTCATAAAAGGCTACAGCTGAGGAGGAATTGTCCAGAGATCATCATGAACCTCCCTCAGTCCCTCGAGAGATCTTAGCTTCTGAAACTAAAGAAATGGAGAGGGTTGAAGCTATAGAGGTGGAAAACGTAGAAGAATAAAGAAGAAAAGTGGAGATGATTGATGTTGTGGAAACTTCAAATGAAGACAAGGAAGAAGAAGAGGATGACGAAGTTGAGATCATCGCAGTGGGCTGGGATGGATATAAAAGAGCTAACTACAATCAATTATTCTCCTATCTACCTATGATATCCTTTCATAGAGCCCAAATCCTCAACTCTTGAGATCACATGTACTGGACCTTCAAAGCCTATCCAGCAATCTTGGTGCTAGCTCATGGATTCCCAAACAACCTCACTTTTGTCAAAAAACTGATCACCAACATCCCCTCTTCAGAAAATGGGCATGAGGTATAAACTATTCTCATCTCTTTCAGGGTTAGTCATTGTCCACCATCAACCTTCAACTAATTCTATGAATTGCCAAGATGGTTGGAAGTGATACTACATCCACTAAATCAATTTCCAGTTATAGAATCCCAACATTCTGTGACTGATGAACCACACATGCCTAACTTTGTGTTGATCCAGTCTCCTATTATCTCTCACTCTACGATTACTGATCCAAATCTAATCGTAGAGTAACCGGCTTAAATCGTAGAGTCACCTCCTCATGAGACTCAACCTCACACACCTATTCCTCCATCAGATATCCCTTCCTCATCAACCAATAACTATTTCAATCTTGATCTTGCTCTCTATAATATGAAAGATCGATATACAAGAGCCTCTCTTCCAAATAATCAAAAACTCCTTAGCGCATATTAGATCTTCCTACCAAAATGGAGTTGTTTGAAGCATCTCAGAAGGTGACCAAGGACATACAAGAAGATCTTGAAGTTCACTCAGACCTTGTTCACCTGAGGCTGACTCATTTCATCGATGTTGCCAACACCCTCCCAAGCAAAATAAGTTGTGACGCCCCCAAAATAGGTATACATCACCCATTCCGAGTCGTCAAATACATGGTACAAAAACAAATACAACTTCATTAATACAATTTTCGTGCAAAATACGACAACACATATATTGTGAGTTTGAATACAAATATTGTCTAATAGACAGTATACAAACTCAAAAAGTGTTCTCATTAAAATTATTGATACACTATTTTATAAAATAATGAGGACTACTAAAACAACTATCATCACTCCATACCCCGGCTAGTTCCTGCTATATTCTCACATCCTGAAAAGAAAAATGGAACAAATAGGAAAAGTGTGAGCTCAACTAGCCCAGTAAATAATATTATGACTAAGATAATATACAACAAATTATCATTAGTCTTCAACAAGGAAAAATCTGATAGAATATAATAGACAACGAGTTTTAGATCAACAACTGCAGCGAAAAAAACAAACTATTAGAAGAGTCAAGTAGATAATGAATTCTACTATATTCTAAGATTTAAAAGTTCATCATCAATATTTTATCCTTGTAACAACAATCAATATACATCTTGAATCAAATATTCATCTTTGCACTACAGGCCAAAGATATTCATTTGTATCACTAGTTGGTCATGTTCATCTCAACACCTGTTCATCTTTGCACTACGGGCCAAAGATATTCATCAGTTAATCATTCATCTTTGCACTACAGGCCAAAGATATTCAGTAATATCATCATTTAGGACTGAGGATGATGAAAAATATCTTAAAGAAAATTAATCCAGTGAGACAAAAAGACAAATATCAGGGATTCGTATTACAGTTTATCTAAGTTCAATAATACTCCATAATAACCAATTGTGAAGCAGAATTCAAAAATAAAGATCAAAACATGAATACAATCAAAGATAGTAACCATAATAGACAACTTGGACAAAGAAAAAAAATTCATTTTTTCTATGAATAGTGTCATATTCGTGAATAGTGTCGTATATTGGAATAGTGCCGTATACGTGAATAGTAACCCCGACATGAAAAAGGTAGAAATTCCACAATAAAATTCATACCAATATTTCGGTATAATGATATTGAAAGAATAACATCATTATTAAGAAAATAACATCCCTTACCTTAAAATAACAGTACTTCTGATCGGAATATCGGATGTAAAGTCGAAGGAAACTTGCACTGAATATGAACTCTCAAAGTATCAAAATACTCACAAAATACGATCAAAAATATAGATAGAGAGAGAAAACTTGTTTCTTGTGTGATTTTCAATTCTAACATAAGTACCTATTTATAGGAAAATGCAAGAACGCCAAAGGAGACTAAATTAATAAAATAATAATATATATTTTTTCACATGCCTCCTCCTTTGTTGAATAAGCAAGCCAGCCATTCTAAAAAAATTTGCAGCCCACACGTTTTTCAAACAAAAGTGGGTCCCACCCAATTTTAATAAAAATATTTAATTCCTGAAACTTCAATAATTCATAATAAATAGCCCTTTTATCAGAAAAATTCAAATCTCATGTCTATTCTATAGGAAATTAAATTCTCTGCAACTTTGTAAGTTTAAGTTTTTCCAAATTCCAAATGAAAAATGACCGAAATCCATATACGAACAAATTTCAACACCTCTATTCTGACAAAATACTGATAAAACACCTCAGCATTTATTCCTTCATTTATATCCACAAAAAATAAATATATCCATCATTTATATCCACATAAAATAAATATTTCCTTATCATATAAATCAATAATTAATTATTCATAAATAATATTACAGAATCACAATTATGACAACCAGGTCGTTCCCAAGGGGCTTTCCGATAAGGATTTCTCCTCATTGGCGCGCAATTAGGTGACCAAACCCTTTTCCTAGAGAGAACTTTCTTAGACATTGTCAATACTGCCATCTAACAATATTATTCAAATAATATGAGTTATTGATCTAATAATGGAGATACTGTGCAGTGACAATTATTGAAACAACAATAATATAAAATATCAACGTAGCAATTATTGAATCAATAAAATAAAATATTGAACAGTAATTACTATAACAATTATTGAAAGTAGTGCCTTTCACGTAAGAATCAATAATTCAAAAATATTCATACAATACCATGTGTCTTTCTTTATGCAACCACGCCAGACATCGTATTTTAACCCAAGAATATTCCAACAGTGTTAACGGTAACCATTACGCCGTTATTTATAAAAACTCAACTTGTCATTTTTTTCATCCGATCGTTATCCGTTATGGGGTCTCACAAATGGCTGCGCCGCCGTACGAATATCCCTAGACAGTAAGAATATTCCACGACCAAACGAATATTCCCTGACAAGAATGAATATTTTATAACCATTTGCTTATTTTGAAATATTTGCACATTTCACCCATAACCAAAGTATTATATCAAATTAACACCTTATTATTTCAAGATAATTAATTGAGGAAATTAAATTTTATTCATTAAAATGTTGGGGTCTTACAACCTTCCCATCTTATGAAATTTTGTTTGACGCCCCCAAAATCGGTATAAATCACATATTCTGAGTTGCCAAATACATGGTACAAAATTCAAATACAATTTAATTATACAACAGTCGTGTAAAATACGACTAAACATATGTTGTGAGTTTTAATACAAATATTGTCATCGAGACAATATACAAACTCAATGGGGTCCTCATTACATTTATTATCACACTATTTCATAGATTAGCGAGGACTACTAATGCTATTATCTGGACCATCACTCTGTTCCCCGACTAGTCCCTGCTACATTCTCATTTCCTGAAGAGAACAATGAAAACAAATGGGTGAGCTCAACTAGCCCAGTAAGAAATATTATGACTAAGATAAGGCAGAATAAATTATCATTAGCCTTCATCAGTGTTAAACTGATAAAATATAACAAACATCAAGTTTAATTGCAGCAGAACAAGCAATCCATTAGAAGAGTCAAGTAGAGAATAAAATCTACTATCTTCTATGATTTAAAAGGTTTTTCATGACTTTAATCCACATCATCTCTGCACTACGGCCAATGATATTCATTAGTATCACAACCACAAATTATTCATGCACCACAACCAAGGATATTCGTGTATTCATCAATGGTCATGATCATACCAACAACTGTCCATCAATGCATTACGGGTCAATGAGGACTTTTTCCACATCATTTATAACATTACGGTCATGATTACACCGAATAATTCCTAGTCATAATCATACCAAGTCCATCTATGCACTACAGGCAACAGATGACTATTAACACAATATAAACATGAGGACGATGACAGTGTTAAGACCCCAACTTTTATAAATAAAGATGAATTTTCTATAAATATTATTTTTGAATATTATGGAGTAAATTTGATATAATGTTATAGTTATGGGTAATATTTATAAATTTTGCAAAGTAAGCAAGTTGTTATAAAATATTCGTTTGGTAGGGGAATATTCTTTTTGTCGGGGAATATTCGTACGATGGCACAATCATTGGTGGACCCCACAACGGAATTATTGTCTGATTGAGAAAACGACAAAAATACTTTTTATGAAAATAACGGCGCAGAGGTGTTACCGTTAAAACCGTTGAACTACCCAAGTAGTAAAAGTACGAAGAATACGTGTGGTTGCATAGTAGCACACTAAGATTGATTATTGATGCTTACGTGAGAAGTCACTCACTATACTCAATTATTCACACGAGAATTCTTTGCGATCATATCTCTTATATTATTGATTCAATTATTGTCACAAGATCATCTCAGATAATATGTTATATTATTACATCAATAATTGAGACGACAAGTTATAAATGATTAATAATTGTTGAAAGATTAAATATGTGTTGATTAAAAATAAAATGATTTGTGGTAATATTTATTCAATCCTTGATGTATATAAATAGTCTATTATGAGACGTTTATGGTAAGTTTGGTTATTTTATGGGGGGGGGGCATATGTCATCATCTAAGAGTCTCTTCGTCAATAGTAATTACCTTCATCAATAGTAATTACCTTCGTCAATAGTAATTAACTTTACCAGACGTCAAACCACTTGCAGTTTCATATTACAGGCGTCGAACCAATTGTCGTTTCACATTACAGGCATCAAACCACTTGGTGTTTCACATTACAGGCATCAAACCACTTTTCTTTTCACATCACCAGTCGTCAAGCCACTTGCCTTTTCACATTTCAAGTGCTAAGCTAGAAATCTTCTTTAAATAGAGGTCTAGTGCTTCATTATTTTTCACGAATTCATTCAAGCTATAGAGAGAGAAAGTATAGAGAGAATAAGAGAGAAAGAAGAAGAGTATTTTGTTACTACACTACTGCAGTATTCAATCTACTAATGTAAGGGGTGTTATTCTTTCTTATTCATGAAGAGAACTGTTGTTATTCCATTGCTTATTATTCTGTTGGAATAACCTGTATACGCGGTTTACCCTATACTTGGTGACATTCTTCTATTATTCTGTTGGAACATCCTGTCTGCGTGTTTTACACCGGACCTGGTTCCGTCTTTGTTATTATTCTATTGGAACATCATGTCTGTGTGTTTTACACCGGACACGGTTAAAATCTTTATTATTATTATTACATTGGAACATCCACATGCTGTGTGTTTTACATAGGACCTGGTTCCGTCTTTATTATTATTCTGTTCGAACATCATGTCCGTGTGTTTTACACTGGACCTGGTTCCTGTCGGTGCAAATTTTGCCTGACCTGGTTCCGTTATTATTATTCTGTTGGAATAACCTATCTATGCGAAGTACCACATGCATGGTGATTTCTTTTGTTATTTCATTCTTTATTATACTTAGTTGGTTAAAGTTTTGACTTCTATACTCCATGAAATTAGTAGAATATCCTTGATATTTGCGCTTCATCCAGTATCTTTTCATGGAAATATTCTTCTGATCATTCTTTAATTTTACTCTACAAAGTAGTATCTTGTTGACAATTTGGACATTATTAGTTCCTGGATGAATTAATTCTTGAACTTGTTTTATTGAATTCTTATAACATTGTCATCATCCTCATGTTTATATTATGTTGAAAGTCATCTGTGGCCTGTAGTGCATAGATGGACTTGGTATGATTATGACCAGGGATTTTTCGGTGTAATCATGACCGTAATGTTACAAATGATGTGGTAAAAGTTATCATTGGCCCGTAGTACATTGATGGACAGTTGTTGGCATGATCATGATCATTAATGAATACACGAATGTCCTTGGCTGTAGTGCATGGATAATTTGTGGTCGTGATACTAAAGAATATCCTTAGCCGTAGTGCAGGGGTGATTCGATGATGTGGTTTATTTGTTGTCGAGTCCCAATGATAAAAGTCATGAAAACCTTTTAAATCATAAAAGATAGTAGATTTTATTCTCTACTTGACTCTTTTAATGGATTGCTTGTTCATCAATTGCAGTTAAACTTGATGTTGTTATATTTTATCAGTTTAACAGTGTTGAAGGCTAACGATAATTTATTCTACATTATCTTAGTCATAATATTTCTTACTCGGCTAGTTGACTTCACCCTTTCTTTCACTGTTCTCTTCAGGAAATGAGAACATAGCAGGGACTAGTCGGGGAACGGAGTGACGGTCCAGAGGATAGCATTAGTAGTCCTTACTATTCTGTGAAATAGTGAAAGTAGTATGCACACAAGCCAATCATATTTGATGATAAAGCATATACTTTGTTACAATTTTATTCATATATTAATAAAAGGTATTCATTTATTAAAGGCTTTTAATTATCTACATGATGCTATTTTATAATATGTGATAAACCCATAGTTTTAAGCAATGCTTTTAGAATAATGATGATGATCATTCTAATGAGATCTAAATTCTTAGAAAGCTTAAAACTAAAATAGTTCCCAATCATTGGATTACTAAATTGGGGATTAGTGAATCCGGATAGATTGGTACATACGTTGCTTGCTCAATGGATGAGGTTGATTGATCTCATGATCATTTGTGTGGAGACACTAAAGCAAGTATGTAGGTGCTTATTAGAGAATAAGTTCACTGAACGTGGCTCGCTAAGGAATACCTAATGGAGTTTTACTTGCACTGTCGGTAGGAATTCTGTAGTGATAGTAGTACAAGTGATCCTTGGACTTGAGATCATCATAGTATCTTGTGTATGATGAGTTATACTTTGACTTATTCCTTAAGACCCTTAGGGTATATCAAAGGGTATGCTTGGGTATAATAAGTTGTATATGGAGATAATGTATGATCAATAAAGAATCTACCACTTCTAATAAAAGAAGAGAAATGTCGATGTGATTCGATAAATGACAACCCAAAGAGTCCTTGGTTAATATGTAATGAAATTAGAAAGGAGTTTCTAATTTGCATTATTTGGTGTTGTGCATTTAAGGATCGAAATACATATAATTAAATAAAATAAGACTTGTGAAGAATTCCATGTCTTATATTTAATTGGGACATTGTATGGTGGAAGGATTGAATCAGTACGGTAACTATTTACTCAAAGGTTCTTTTATGATTAATGTTGAAATCTATATTATCCGGAAAGTCGTTGATCGCTAGGGAGGCTTATCCTCGTTGTAGAATAAATATTATTTATTTAAATAAATTAATTGTTTAATTTATTTATTTAAATAAGATTAGAATTGTTCTAATTGATTTATTCAAAATCGGTTTAATATGGAGAACCTAAAGGGTCACACCATAAAAGGAAGAATAATTATTTAAGAAGTTAATGGCATAATCGTAATAATATGTTATGTATATTTAATTTAATCTATGGTTATAGAATAAATTAAATAGCTTAATATTTATTATTTAATATTTTAGAAATATTAAATATAAATTAATAAGAGGAGTCTTATTAATATTATTACAATTATTATTATTATTTTAATTTCTAAAAGAGTTTAGGAATTAATTTAATATAAGTACTCTCATTTATTCCTAATTGGATTTGGAAGGAAAATTAGTTAAAGGAGTTTAATTAATTATCCCTAATAAGATTAGGGAGCCCCTTTAATTAAAAAGGGTTTAATTAAATAATACCTTATTTTAATAGGGTTACTTGATATCTTTATAAGAGGAGTCTTATATCAGATATTAAGACTACGTGATAATTCCAATGGTTGGAGAGTACGCTCCTTTTCTATAGAGATAGAAAAACTAGGGTTTAGCCAACCACCCATCTTCTTGAATCCTTCTTCTTCCTTGGTGGATCACCTCTAGAGGCCAAACACTTGGGTGGCTAACGTTGATCAAAGGAAGGAACCAAACCCGGTGAATTCAAGTTGAACGCGAAAGGATTTGGAGGTGAACTTGTACCTGAGGAAGCTCGATCTTCAAGGGTATGATTTTATTCTTTATCTTTTCGTTTAATTCATAATTGTGCATAAAGGGTGATCCGGGTATATGGTTTGTAAAATTTTAAAACTCTGATTTTTACACGTTTCCGCTTATTTATGCAATTTGATTGCGTTCTTGAATATTACAAACCTAACAGTGGCATCAAAGATAAACCTTTATGCAAATTATTAATTGTTCAAATTTGATATGTATATTGATATGTGTTTAGAACAATTTAATTGGGCATAATTTATTGTATAAAATTAAAAATAAAATAAAAAATACCGGATTAAATTGAAGTTGTGATTTGAATAACGAAAGTTGTTCACGAAAATCAAAGGATGTTCAAGCAGATTTATTTTTTTTTTCTTTTTTACCTAATCAAGAGTTCCTTGAATTAGTTTTTAGTATATAGTATTGTATATTATATATATGATATATGATATATTATATATATTAGTATGCTTAACTAAATCAAAGTGTTAATGAGGATATTGCTTGGAATCATATTGGTATCGTAATATATATATATATATATATGATAATAACGGTTTTATTATATATATATAATAACGGTTTTATTATATATATATAATAATGGTTTTATTTTATATATATATATATATATAATATTCTTAATAATTTTATTATTAAAATAAAAATTTTATTTTAATATTAAAATAAAAATTTATTTTAATATTAAAATATAAAGTATATTTTAATTTTAAAATTAAATTTCATGCTAACTAATTAGAGTTGAAATTGGATTTCATGATAACTAATTGGAGTTGAAATTGGATTCTATTTTTCCTTAAATAAAGGAGTTTATTTTGATATGAAATTAGATTTCATATTATCAAAAAATAAAAGAGTTTATTTGTGAATAGGAAAAAAAATCAGTCTTTCCTTAAATAAAGGAGTTTATTTAGATATGAAATAAGATTTCATATTATTCAAAATAAAATAGTTTATTTGTGAATAGGAAAAAGAATCCAGTCTTCCCTTAAATAAAGGAGTTTATTTAGATATGAAATAAGATTTCATATTATTCAAAATAAAAGAGTTTATTTGTGAATAGAAAAAAGAATCATCTTTCCTTAAATAAAGGAGTTTATTTAGATATGAAATAAGATTTCATATTATTCAAAATAAAAGAGTTTATTTGTGAATAGATAAGAATCATGTTTCCTTTAATAAAGGAGTTTATTATTATAATTTTTTTATATGGAATTCGATTCCATAATTAATTAAAATAAAGGAGTTTATTTTGATTAAAGATTTTGATTAAAATAAAATAGTTTATTTTATTCAAAATTGGATAAATTAAAATAAAATAGTTTTATTTTAATTTAAATTTGATTAAAATAAAGGAGTTTATTTTTATTCAAAATTAGATTTTATACTAACTAAATTTGCCCATTAAATGATATCAATATATATATATATATATATATATATATATATTGAATGTTTATTATTCATGAAATGAATGTTATTTATTGATGCATATGGTGATGTGTATGATAATAAATGGGATTGATTATGGACTATTGACCAATGTGATTGGATTTTATTTTAGTTAGATGCATGAATGTATGAGTTTTATTAAATGGGGTCTGCAGACTCGCCTTCTCTAATTTTTTCTTAATGTAAATTCTAACTCCTCCTATGTACTTCCCTCGATCACGATCAAGGTTTCTATTTATTTTAAATAGTTTTGTAATAGCAATAGTTAGAATTAATTTTGAAAAATTGGAGATCAAGGAGCAAGGAGCGCTTGAAGACCCGTTTGTATTGGAGCCCAGTTTAAATGTAATAGTTATATTTAAATATTATTTCTTGCACCCCTAGGGTTTGACCTTTTGGTTCACTTGGTGGCTCTAGTGAACCAAACTAGAATAAAAGTCCATAATCAATTCGGGTAGAATATAGTATTCTATATGTGCATGCTTATACTATATATATTATATATTATGCAAACATGCTTCAGATGTTCATTAATACGACGCGTATTTTTATATATATATATATATATATATATATATATATATATATGTATGCGCTAAACAAGATGAGACAAATTAATAACAAACCCCTCAATTTTTTTATATTAAGTCCTAAGCGCTCAAAGATATTTGGAATATCGAACGTCGCTTTCTAGCATGATAAAATTAATAGAGTATTAAATATTTAATATGAGTTTGTTGTGTCACCACAAGGCAAGTATTAAGTATTTAAGATGTTAATTTATCACATTTGATGCTTATAAAGAAAATTGAACAATATTGTTTTGTTGTGTCACCACAAGGATGATATTTTTCTTTTTGAATATATGGAGTGCTAGGTCGAACTTAACTTGGATAATTTTGATTCTGGATGTGCCACCACTTGATCAAAATAATCTAAGAGGCAAAAGAAAAGGAGTTGCATAGTTGATGTAATTGACAAAAGTTGTCTACCTATTTATTTATATATAGTTTATCAGGTCATCACAAGGCTATATACATTTGAAATGGGATCCTTATTCTCACTAGCAAATCTTTAATTTGATTTTGCCGAACTATATAAGTGAGGGTAATATAGTTTGAAGAAAATAATGGGAGATACCAATTTAAAACAAGACCTAATTTATTTTGGTAATTAATAAAAGAATGTATGTTAAAATGTTGCTAATTACAAATTCATTTACGTAATTTTACAATGTCTAAAATTACTATCACCGCACAAGCATATTAGATGCTAAATTAACTGCATCAATTAAACGGATTGGTTAAGGAATTTGAGAATAGTTTTCATCATTTGAAAAACTATCTTATGTCCTTAATACGCCTATCCTCAAGAATGGTTGCGCATAATGTCTCCGAGGAAGACATTGCTACTTTTAGAAAGTGGCAAGATGATGCACGATTGGCTCAATGCATCATGCTCGCATCCACAGTAACGTAGCGTCGCCCACAAGATGAAACTATGGATGCTCCTACTATATTCCCGCACATCAAGTAGTTGATGGTGAGAAAGTAGGACCGATAGATATCGAGATATCTAAGGAGCTCTTCCGATCTAGAATGGCCAATGGCACTATAAGATGCATAAAAAGTTCTTAACATAATCAATTTGATTGATCAATTAGGACAACTGGTTTTGTCATGGATGGAGAGTTGAGCCAAGATTTGATCTTGCACTCACTCCCGGACTCCTTTCACAATTGTTGTGAATTTTTCATATAAACAAGCTAGATATCGCCTTTCGTTGATTTGCTTAACATGTTGAAAAATGATGAGAGTCATTTTCCAACCAAGAAAGACCATGTCTTCTTTGGTTGGGGCCAAAGGATCTTCCTAAAAGAAGAACGATTCAAAGAAGGTATATAAAAGGCAAAAACAAAGGATAATAAGAACAAAACCGATATGGATAGCAAAGGAGTTTGCTTCCACTACAATAAACCTGTGACAATCGGAAAGAGAAATCTGAGAAGCATCTTGCAAAGGTTAACCAAAGAAGCTTAGTGAAGTTTTGAGTTATAAATACAAATTTGTTCATGATTTAAAATAATTTTTTCTTTAAGTCAAGGTTCTACTTGGGTATTGGATACCGACTTTGGTTATCATAAATATAGATTTATGAAAGGACCAAGGTAAGTAGAAAGCTAAACAAATATAAGTAATCCTATGTGTGGAAAATATAACAAAGGTTGCCATATTAGCCATAGAAACTTATAGTTTAGCAATGCCTACGGGCAAATCTATTAAGTCAATAAGTTGTTATTGTATTCCAGTTCTTGTTAAAATTATTATTTCCATTTTATTGTTGGACAATGAAATCTTTGGTATTATAATTAAGAACAATTGTTGTTCTATTTATAATAATAATGTTTTGTATATAAATCGAATATTACTTAATAAATTTTGTATACTTGACTTACATGAAAATAATTTTGCATATTGAACAAATTAGTATAAGAAAAGGAGATGACCATTCAAAGAG
Organism: Panax quinquefolius; assembly: GCA_020205615.1. Classification (NCBI taxonomy): domain Eukaryota; kingdom Viridiplantae; phylum Streptophyta; class Magnoliopsida; order Apiales; family Araliaceae; genus Panax; species Panax quinquefolius. The sequence continues at coordinate 70,130,113 of CM035167.1, read as the reverse complement.
TTGAATGTGTGTATTTCTTCGAATACAAGTATGAATTATTTGAAAGGTTCAAAAAGAATTCGTAAGTGAAACAAATTGACAATGTATTAAGATTCTTTGATTAGATCAAGAAATAAATACTTGTGAAATAAGTTTCTAGATCATCTCAAATGGTTTTCTCATAATGGACGCCTCTCGATACATAATAATTGATTGATGTATCTGAAAGGAAAAATCGTACCTATTTGAACATGGTGCGATCCATAATGATTTTACCGACATTCTAGTATCCTTCAGGATCATGTTCTAGAAATGGTCGATATCTACTTAAAAGGTAATCTCTAAATCCGCCCCAAGACTCCATAAAAGTTATGGATAGGAGGATTCCTAATCTTAAGTATGTTAAGATAAGGGTTGTCCAACTTATGTGAAAGCGGTTTCAAAGGATAAGCTTGGGACAAGATTTGATAAATACTGATTTGTGGGACATCCTAAAGTAAGTTTAGGGTAAATGTTCTATAATCCTAATTAGCAAAAGGTGTTTATTCATAAACACGCGCCTTCTAAGATAAAGGTGTTTATCAATGGAGGGGCTAGTGGGAGGATAATAGATCTTGAAGAGTTCAAGAACCACAAAACACTATAAGTCAAATAAGAGGAACTCAGAGATAGAGACTGTTGTTGTACCACAACCTGAATCATCGAATCTGAAATAGTAATCAAGATACCTAGGAGGTATGGATTCATCATAGATAATGATGATGATGAGGTACGCATCATAGAAGATGATGATCCAGAGTTACATACGATGAGGTAAGAGTTCTAGTGTGTACAAAAGGGTCAGTGGGAGCGTCTTGAAATTTCTAGTATTATATGTTGATATACTACGGATGAGGAATTACATACCAATGCTACAATCAGTAAAGATAAAGTTGTCTAAACATTCCTCCATGAATGATTTGGGAAGAGTATCGAGATTGGGGATATAAATCTATATAGATAGATTTAAGAGTATGCTTGACTTAACCCAAGGAACGTATATTCATTTGATGCTAAAGTCGTTTAGCATGGCAAACTCCAAGAGATGTCTCATATCGATGAGCTATGGAGTGTATCTCTCTAAATAGTCCCCACAGACTCCTGAAAAGAGAGGTCGCATGAGTGACAATCATGTATGCAATGAAATGTACGAGACCTGATGTTGATCAGTCATATTCTGGAGAAGATCACTATCAGACAGTGAAAAACATCTTAAAGTACTTAACCGAAACTAAAGATGTGATTAAAATTTATGCTGGGTCTTAATTAAAACTAGAGGGCTTAACAAACTCAAGTTTTTCAAACAGACCAAGACGACAGAAAAATCCATTTTAAGGTAAAGGGTTACCTTGAACAAAGATGGTCAAGTTGAATTGGAAAGGTTCCAAACAAAGAAAGAGTTCTTTGGTTTAGTGATAAAGACAAAGTATATAGCTATAAATGAAGCTGCAAGTTGATTGTTTGGATTAAAAGTTCATTACAGAACTAGGAATAGTTCCTAAGTCTCATCTTGGATCTAAACATGTGTTGTGGCACTTTCATTTGATTATTAGAATCATTGAAAGATGGGAAATCACTATAGAGATAGTGGACTCTCATGAACAACATTACATATCCATTAACTAAAGCTTATCCAACAAAGAAGATAATCGTCACTTGTAGAAGAAGAGTATGAGATACCATGACGATTGGCTTTAGTGCAAGTGGGAGATTGAAAGTAGTATGCACACAAGCCAATCATATTTGATGATAAAGCATATACTTTGTTACAATCTTATTTATTTATTAATAAAAGGTATTCATTTATTAAAGGCTTTTAATTATCTACATGATGCTGTTTTATAATATGTGATAAACCCATAGTTTTAAGCAATGCTTTTAGAATAATGATGATGATCATTCTAATGAGATCTAAATTCTTAGAAAGCTTAAAACTAAAATAGTTCCCAATCATTGGATTACTAAATTGGGGATTAGTGAATCCGGATAGATTGGTACATACGTTGCTTGCTCATTGGATGAGGATGATTGATCTCATGATCATTTGTGTGGAGACACTAAAGCAAGTATGTAGGTGCTTATTAGAGAATAAGTTCACTGAACGTGGCTCGCTAAGGAATACCTAATGGAGTTTTACTTGCCTATCAATAGGAATTCCTGTAGTTATAGTTGTACAAGTGATCCTTGGACTTGAGATCATCATAGTATCTTGTGTATGATGAGTTATACTTTGACTTATTCCTTAAGACCCTTAGGGTATATCAAAGGGTATGCTTGGGTATAATAAGTTGTACATGGAGATAATGTATGATCAATAAAGAATCTACCACTTCTATTAAAAGAAGAGAAATGTCCTATGTGATTCGATAAATGACAACCCAGTAGTCCTTGGCCAAGGCAGAATGAAATTAGAAAGGAGTTTTTAATTTGCATTATTTGGAGTTGTGCATTTAAGAGTCGAAATACATATAATTAAATAAAATAAGACTTGACAGTAATTCCATGTCTTATATTTAATTGGGACATTGTATGGTGGAAGGATTGAATTGTATGCAGAACTATTTACTCAAAGGTTCTTTTATGATTAATGTTGAAATCTATATTATCTGGAAAGTCGTTGATCGCTAGGGAGGTTTATCCCTATTGTAGAATAAATATTATTTATTTAAATAAATTAATTGTTTAATTTATTTATTTAAATAAGATTAGAATTGTTCTAATTGATTTATTCACAACCAGTTTAATATGGAGAACCTAAAGGGTCACACCATAAAAGGAAGAATAATTATTTAAGAGTTAATGGCATAATCGTAATAATATGTTATGTATACTTAATTTAATCTATGGTGATAGAATAAATTAAATAGCTTAATATTTATTATTTAATATTTTAGAAATATTAAATATAAATTAATAAGAGGAATCTTATTAATATTATTACAATTATTATTATTATTTTAATTTCTAAAAGAGTTTAGGAATTAATTTAATATAAGTACTCTCATTTATTCCTAATTAGATTAGGAAGGAAAATTAGTTAAAGGAGTTTAATTAATTATCCCTAATAAGATTAAGGAGCCCCTTTAATTAAAAAGGGTTTAATTAAATAATACCTTATTTTAATAGGGTTACTTGATATCTTTATAAGAGGACTCTTATATCAGATATTAAGACTACGTGATAATTCCAATGGTTGGAGAGTACGCTCCTTTTCTATAGAGATATAAAAACTAGGGTTTAGCCAACCACCCATCTTCTTGAATCCTTCTTCTTCTTTGGTGGATCACCTCTAGAGGCCAAACACTTGGGTGGCTAACGTTGATCAAAGGAAGGAACCAAACCCGGTGAATTCAAGTTGAACGCGAAAGGATTTGGAGGTGAACTTGTACCTGAGGAAGCTCGATCTTTAAGGGTATGATTTTATTCTTTATCTTTTAGTTTAATTAATAATTGTGCATAAAGGGTGATCCGGGTATATGGTTTGTAAAATTTTAAAACTCTGATTTTTACATGTTTCCGCTTATTTATGCAATTTGATTGCGTTCTTGAATATTACAAACCTAACAAATAGTGTGTTAATAATTGTAATGAGGACTCCTTTTGAGTTTGTATAATCTCTAGTAGACAATAATTGTATTCAAACTCACAGTTATATTTTGTCTTATTGTATATAACAGTTGTATTAGTAAGTTGTATTTGAATTTTGTACTATGTATCTGACGACCCAAGATGGGTGATGTATACGTAATTTTGGGGGCATCACAATTGGTATCAAAGCTTAGGGATATGATCCCTGGCTAAGATATGAGAATAGGACTAGGAGGGGAGAGACGGGGAATTCCATCGTTAGTATGACCTACCTAAGTTTATGTGGTATTTAATTGGTCGGTCAGAATTTAGGGATAATATGTTAAATGTCTATTAATCTTTATTTTGTGGCAGTATCTGAAAATGACATCCGAGAATGTTGAGAATAGCAATGGAGCACAGGCGACCGTTGATTCACCACATATCAATAATTAGGATAATGTGCATCAGGAAGGCGACAATCCTTATGCAAACAACAACACTGACCAAATGATGAATGATCAAATGTTCAGGGGCTTTATGCAATTCATGCAATAAGAAAGTAGAGCGGCTCTGTCCAAAATGCGGTGAAAATATCGAAACTCTCGGCGGTCCACCGCTAAGCAGTTCAAGGAGCTGGGACCACCGGAGTTTAAGGGAGAGCCAAAACCACTTATGGTGGAAGCATGGATAAAGCAGATCACCAAGATATTTGATGTCTTGGGATGCTCCGAGGAGCGAAAGGTTCCCTTTGCCGCCTTTATGTTGCGTGGAGAGGCAGATTACTGGTGGGAATCGATAAAACGTACTCAACTTGCCGTACTGAAGATGTCTTAGGAGAAGTTCCAAGAGCTGTTCAACGACAAATACTTTCCCGAAAGTATTCGTCACACGAAGGAGGTGGAGTTTATCAAGTTGGAACAAAACAATATGGCCGTGTCGCAATACGAGGCTAAATTTGCGGAGTTATCCCGGTTTGCATCCCACTTGGTGGATAATGAAGAGAGAATGACACGGATGTTTTTAAGAGGTTTGAAGCCGGAGATATGTCAACATCTTATTTCTCATAAACTGTGTTTATATTCAGATGTTATAAATAGGGCTCAATTAGTGGAGTGCGATAACGAGTCAACGCAACTAAAAGAGAGCAGCCGGCAAAATGATAATACCAGCGAGAGCAGTCATCGAAGCGGTGACAACAAGCGTGGAGGGAATCAACAGGCCAGAAATGGTAACCACTTCGGTGGTAATCAAGGCCAAAACAATAAGAATGGACATTTCAAGAAGAGGAGATTCAACAATGAGGGAAAGACGTCAGCACCAACACCTGTCGTTAAGGAAGGAGAACGACCACCTATCATATGTTTCAAATGTAGAGGGGAGGGGCACATCAGTCCAAACTGCGCGATACCGTCCAAAGCATGTTATAATTATGGAAGAGAAGGTCACTTAGCCCGATTTTGTCGTTCACCAAAGACAAATTCAGCTAGGATGGAGGCACCAAAGGCTGTCCCAAAAAAGTTAAAACTGGTAGTGCAAGGGAGAGCGTTTGTTGTGACCTCCCAGAAAGTAAGGAACCCGAATGAGGTCATCACGGGTAAGCTTATCATAGACTCTAACGAAATCTATACTTTATTTGATACTAGTTCTACCCATTCTTTTATTTCTCCTACTTGCGCTCATCGATTAAATTTGACTCCAGAGAAATTAGACTTTGACTTATCTGTGGAAACTCCGTTGGGAGGAACCTTCATTACATCCACTGTTTATAAGTCTTGTTTGGTTCAAATCGGTACCCTCACACTACCTGTAGATCTTATTTCATTGAAAATACTTGCATTTGACGTGATTCTAGGGATTGATTGGTTAACTACTCATCATGCAAAAATTGATTATTTTCGTAAGGTTGTTAGCTTTCATATTCCTAATCAACCTATTATGCGAATTCAAGCGACCAAATCATTAAAATCAATCATGGTCATCTCAAGCCATAAAGCTATTCGTTTATTGAAAAACGGATGTCAAGCTTTCTTAGCTCATGTCACAGATTTAAACAAAAATACGTCAGTTTTGAATGATATTTCTATTGTTAATAAATTTCCTGACGTATTCCCCAAAGAACTTCCTGGCTTACCCCCTGAGCGTGAAATTGAATTTTGTATCGACCTTGAACCCGGTACAAAACCAATTTCCAAAGCCCCATATCGAATGGCTCCTATTGAACTTCAGGAGTTAAAGACCCAACTACAGGAATTGTTAGACATCGGCTTTATTCGTCCTAGTACTTCTCCCTGGGGTGCTCCTATTCTATTCGTGAAGAAGAAAGATGGGAGTATGCGACTTTGTATTGATTATTGGGAGTTGAATCATGTCACCATCAAAAATAGGTATCCATTGCCACGTATTGATGACTTGTTTGACCAGTTGCAAGGAGCCAAATTCTTTTCAAAGATTGATCTTCGTTAGGATATCACCAATTGAAGATTAGAACCGATGACATTCCAAAGACGGCTTTCGGAACTCCTGTGACGGGCATTATGAATTTCTAGTCATGTCCTTTGGATTGACTAATGCTCCCGCCGCCTTCATGGATATGATGAACCGAGTATTCAAGGAATATTTGGATCACTTTTTGTGGTCGTCTTTATTGATGACATCCTTATTTATTCCAAAAGCCGTGAAGATCATGAGCAACACTTGAGGTCGACACTCCAAAAGCTTCGTGAATACAAGCTTTATGCCAAGTTGAAGAAATGCGAATTATGGCGAGGAAGTAGCATTCCTTGGGCACGTAGTATCAAGTCATGGAATATTTGTTGACCCAAAGAAAGATCGAAGCAATTCAAAGTCGAGAGCAACCTAAATCAATGATCAAGCACGTAGCTTTCTCGGCTTAGTTTGGTTATTATCGGAGATTCGTGGAAGGATTTTCTAATTGCTACTCCATTAACTCGGTGACTCGGAAAGATACAAAGTTCGGTTGGAGCGATGAATGTGAGAAGAGTTTTCAAGAACTCAAGAGGAGACTCATTTCAAAGACTGTTCGACAATACCATCCGGCTCGGAGGATTTGTCATCTACAATGATGCTTCGGGCAAAGGGTTGGGATGTGTTCTCATGCAACATGGGAAAGTCATAGCTTTATGCCTTAAGACAACTCAAAGAATATGAGAGGAATTATCCTACTCATGATCTAGAGTTAGCGGTTGTCTCTCTTGCACTTAAAATTTGGAGGCATTACTTGTATGGGGAGAAGGTGGAGATCTTTACGGATCATAAAAGCCTCAAATATTTCTTAACTCAAAAGGAACTCAACATGCGACAACGATGTTGGCTTGAACTGTTGAAAGATTATGATCATACCATCCTAGAAAAGCGAACGTGGTAGCTGACGCATTGAGTAGAAGATCCTATGCAAGTACGAGTGCGATATTGTCAACGCAAAGGCCCATTTTGTGTGACTTGTGAAGGATGGAGATAGAGTTAAAGACTCCAGGGACCCATGTGAAGATGGTGAATATATGAGTAGAACCGACTTTAATCGATAAAGTTAAAGCTGCTCAAGTTATAGACCTGGAGCTGATGCGTATGAGGAAGAAAGTGCAAGAAGGTGCTATGCCGGAAGCAAGAATCGATGAAGAAGGAATACTTTGAGTCAACTCCAGACTTTGTGTTCCTAACGACCCTGATTTAAAGTATAAAATCATGATGGAGGCGCACAACACACCATTTGCAATCCATCCTGGGAGTACCAAAATGTATCATGATATTCGTCATACATTTTGGTGGAGCAATATGAAGAGAGAGATAGCGTTGTTTATCTCAAGGTGTCTAACTTGTCAACGAGTTAAAGCAGAGCATCAAGTACCAAAAGGTCCATTGCAACCACTTGAAATTCCAGAATGGAAGTGGGAGCACATTACCATGGATTTTGTTACCGGTCTTCCTAAGGTTTCTCAAGGCATAGATGTGATTTGTGTCATTGTTGATAGATTGACCAAGTCTGCTCATTTCTTACCGATACGAGAAACTTATACACCTGAACGTCTTTCTCGTATGTACATAAATGAGATTATAAGACTGCATGGTATGCCGTTATCTATAGTTTCTGATCGAGACCCAAGATTCACTTCACGATTTTGGGTTAGTTTGCAAAAAGCTATGGGCACAGACTTACGATTTAGCTCGGCATATCATCCTTAGACGGACGGACAGTCAGAGAGGACTATTCAAACTCTTTAAGATCTATTAAGACTCTGTTGGGACAAGTTCTTACCATTGGTGGAGTTTTCCTACAACAACAGTTATCAAACAAGTATTGGCATGGCTCCATTCGAAGCGTTGTATGGAAGAAAGTGTCGTTCTCTAGTATGCTGGGATGAGGTGGGTGAAGCAACGTTGTTGGGACCAAAGTTGGTACGTATGACTACGAAAAAGATTCAAACGATCCGATAACGTATAAAAACCTCACAAGATCGACAAAAGAGTTATGTTGATCTTCATCGAAAGGACGTGGAAATCGATATAGGAGATCATGGGTTGTTGCGTATTGCTCCATGGAAAGGAGTTACGAGATTTGGAAAGAGAGGAAAACTCAATCCTCGATTCATCGGTCCATTTTTAATCCTCGATCGAGTAGGAACTGTGGCCTATAGACTCGCTTTACCGCCAAGTATGTCTCGTGTTCATAACGTTTTTCACATATCCATGTTACGTAAATATGTTAAAGACCCAAACCATATTATTGAGTTAGAACCGGACGAAATAGCGGAAGATTTGATGTATGAAGAGGTTCCTGTTCAAATCTTGGATAAGAAGGAACATATTCTACGGTCCAAGGTTATACCTCAAGTCAAAGTTTTGTGGAGAAACCACGATGTTGAGGAAATAACTTGGGAGTTAGAATCTAAAATGAAATTAAGGTATCCTTACCTCTTTTACATACCATGTACGTACCCTAATTTCGAGGGCAAAATTTCATAAGAAGGGGAGGTTGTAAGACCCCAACTTTTATAAATAAAGATGAATTTTCTATAAATATTATTTTTGAATATTATGGAGTAAATTTGATATAATGTTATACTTATGGGTACTATTTATAAATTTATCAAAGTAAGCAAGTTTTTATAAAATATTCGTTTGGTCGGGGAATATTCTTTTTGTCGGGGAATATTCGTACGACGGCACAATCATTGGTGGACCCCACAACCGAATTATTGTCGGATTGAGAAAATGATAAAAATACTTTATGAAAATAACGACGGAGGTGTTACCGTTAAAACTGTTGAACTACCCGTAGTAAAAGAACAAAGAATGTCTGGCGTTATTGCATAGTAAGACACTCAGATTAATTATTGATGCTTACGTGAGAAGTCACTCAGCTATACTCAATTATTGCTACAGTAATTGCTGCATCATATCTCTTATATTATTGATTCAATTATTGTCACAGTATGATTTGTATAATATGTTATATTATTAAATTAATAATTGAGACGACAAGTTATAAATGATTAATAATTGTTGAAAGATTAAATGTACTGATTAAAAATAAAATGATTTGTGGTAATATTTATTCCATCCTTGATGTATATAAAGAGTCTATTATGAGACGTTTGTGGTAAGTTTGGTTATTTTATGGGGAGGCCATATGTCATAATCTAAGAGTCTCTTCGTCAATAGTAATTACCTTCGTCAATAGTAATTACCTTCATCAATAGTAATTACCTTCGTTAATAGTAATTACCTTCGTCAATAGTAATTACCTTCGTCAATAGTAATTACCTTTACCAGACGTCAAACCACTTGCAGTTTCATATTACAGGCGTCAAACCACTTTTCTTTTCACATCACCAGTCGTCAAGCCACTTGCCTTTTCCCATTTCAAGTGCTAAGCTAGAAATCTTCTATAAATAGATGTCTAGGGCTTCATTATTTTTCACGAATTCATTCAAGCTATAGAGAGAGAAAGTATAGAGAGAATAAGAGAGAAAGAAGAAGAGTATTTTGTTACTACACTACTGCGGTATTCAATCTACTAATGTAAGGGGTGTTATTCTTTCTTATTCATGAAGAAAACTGTTGTTATTCCATTGCTTATTATTCTTTTGGAATAACCTGTATACGCATTTTACCTATACTTGGTGACATTCTTCTATTATTCTGTTGGAACATCCTGCCTCGTGTGTTTTTACAGGACTGGTTTAAATCTTTATTATTATTCTTTTGGAACATCCATGCCTCATGTGTTTTACACGGACTGGTTCTCGTCTTTATTATTATTTTGTTGGAACATCACATGCGTGTGTTTTACAGGACTGGTTAAAATCTTTATTATTATTCATTGGAACATCCTGTTTTGTGTGTTTTACACAGGACTCGGTTCCGTCTTTATTATTCATTGGAACATCCTGGCCGGTGCAAATTTTGCACGACTGGTTCCGTTATTATTATTCTGTTGGAATAAACGCGTCTGCGGCAATCCGCATGAATGGTGATTTCTTTTGTTATTCCATTCTTTATTATACTTAGTTGGTTAAAGTTTTGACTTCTATACTCCTTGAAATTAGTAGAATATCCTTGATATTTGCGCTTCATCCAGAATCTTTTAATAGAAATATTCTTCTGATCATTCTTGAATTTTACTCTACAAAGCAGTATCATGTTGACAATTTAGACATTATTAGTTCCTGGATGAATTAATTCTTGAACTTGTTTTATTGAATTCTTATATCATTGTCATCATCCTCATGTTTATATTATGTTGAAAGTCATCTGTGGCCTGTAGTGCATAGATGGACTTGGTATGATTATGACCAGGGATTATTCGGTGTAATCATGACCGTAATGTTACAAATGATGTGGTAATAGTTATCATTGGCCCGTAGTGAATTGATGGATAGTTGTTGGCATGATCATGACCATTAATGAATACACGAATGTCCTTGGCTGTAGTGCATGGATAATTTGTGGTCGTGATACTAAAGAATATCCTTGGCCGTAGTGCAGGGGTGATTCGATGATGTGGATTATTTGTTAAGCTGAGTCCCAACGATATAAGTCATGAAAAACTTTTTAAATCATAAAAGATATTAGATTTTATTCTCTACTTGACTCTTTTAATGGATTGCTTGTTCCGCTGCAGTTAAACTTGATGTTGTTATATTTTATCAGTTTAACACTGTTGAAGCTAACGATAATTTATTCTGCATTATCTTAGTCATAATATTTCTTACTGGGCTAGTTGAGCACACCCTTTCTTTCACCTTTCTTCTCTTGAAATGAGAACATAGCGAGGACTAGTCGGGAAGCGGAGTGACGGTCCGGAGGATAGCATTAGTAGTCCTCACTATTCGCGTGAAATAGTGTGTTAATAATTGTAATGAGGACTCCTTTTGAGTTTGTATAATCTCTAGTAGACAATAATTGTATTCAAACTCAAAGTTATGTTTTGTCGTATTGTACACGACAGTTGTATTAGTAAGTTGTATTTAAATTTTGTACCATGTATCTGACGACCCAAGATGGGTGATGTATACCTAATTTTGGGGGCGTCACAACAATGATATAAGAATTCAATAAAACAAGTTCAAGAATTAATTTATCCATGAACTAATAATGTCCAAATTGTCAACATGATACTTCTTTGTAGAGTAACACTCAAAAATGCTCAGAAGAATATTTCCATGAAAAGATACTGGATGAAGCGCAAATATCAAGGATATTCCACTAATTTCATGGAGTATAGAAGTCAAAACTTTAACCTCACCGAGTATAATAAAGAATGGAATAACAAAAGAAATCACTGTGCATGCGATAGACCGCATGCAGACGAGTTATTCCAATGTAATAATAAATAATGGAACCAGTCATGCGTAAACGCATCGATGTGGATATTCCAATGTAATAATAAATAATGGAACCAAAGTTATGCAGAACGCACCGGCTGTGATATTCCAACAGAATAATAAATAATGGAACCAGGTCATGCGTAAACGCACAGACATGATGTTCCAACAGAATAATAAACAACGGAACTAGGTCATACGTAAACGCACAGACAGGGTGTTCCAACATAATAATAAATAACGGAATAACAGAAGAATTTCTCCAAGTATAGGTATCCCGTATCAAAAGTTATTCCAATGAGTAATAATAAAGAATGGAATAAATGAAGAATTTCACCAATAAGAAAGAAGGAATACCCCTAACGAGTACAACAAATAATATCCCTTACCGTAAAAAGAAGAGTATTTTGGTTGGGTAGGCGATGATATACTTAAAGAAAACTTGCACTACGCTCAAAGCTTTCTTAAACTCTAAAGAAATACGCTCAAGATTATAGAAGAAGAACTCTCTCTATAGTTTCTCTCTCTAGAGTTTCAGTGAATTCATAAGAAATAATGAAGGAATGAGCTTCTATTTATGGAAGAATGGACTGCATAGTAACTAACTCATGAACGGTCCAGATTGATTTATTTTAAACGGACGGTCCAGATTGGTTTACAATAAAATATAATATATTCTATTTATAATCTAATAAAACGAATAACTTTATAAAAAGATTTTACTATGCAAACACTATGCATGCACTATGCAAACACTATGCACAATAAAATATAATATATTCTAATTATTGTCTAATAAAACAGATAATTTTATAAAAGTATTCTGTTTTATATAAAAAGTTTTTACTATTAGTCTAATAAAATGAATAACTTTATAAAAGTATTCTGTTTTATATAAAAAGCTTTTCTGTTTTATTACATTAATAATACTAATAAAACAAAACTCATCATCATTATTATAATTCACAACATTAATCGACCGGGTCGTTCCCAGGAAAGAGGGGGCTTTCCAATAAAGATTTCTCCCCATTAGCGCGCAATTAGGTGACCAAACCTCTCCTAAAAAGAAATTCTAGACATCGTTAATATTGCAAATAATAATATTAATAACTTTGTCATCTCAATTATTGATTATAAAATATTGACAGTAATTGAATCAAATAACATGAGATACTATGCAGCAATTATTGTAACAATAATTGAACAAAACAGAGTGACTTATCACGTAAGCATCAATAATCAATACCGTGTGCTACTGTGCAACTACGCGTATTACTGTACTTTTAACACCGGGTGTTTCAACAGTTAACGGTAAAACTTCCGTCGTTATTTTTATAAAGTATTTTTGACGTTTTCTCAATCCGACAATAATTCCGTTGTGGGGTCCACCAATGATTGTGTCGTTGTACGAATATTCCCTATTAAAACGAATATTCCCTATTAAAACGAATATTCCCCGACCAATCGAATATTATTTAACAACTTGCGTACTTTGCAAAAAATTATAAATATTACCCACAAATATAACATTATATCAAATTCATTCCATAATATTCAAAAAAGATATTTATAGAAAATTCATCTTTATTCGTAAAAGTTGGGGTCTTACATTTCGTCCTCGAAATTGACGTACATACTTGGTGTTTCGAAAATGTGAGGATACTTAATTTTCATATCTGATTCCAACTCCCAAGTCATTTCTTCAACAGTATAGTTTCTCCATAAAACCTTAACTTGTGGTATAACCTTGGTGCGTAGGACACGCTCTTTCATATCCAAGATCTTAACAGGTACCTCCTTGTACGTTAAATCTTCGTCTATCTCGTCCGGTTCTAACTCAATAATGTGGTTCGGGTCTTTCACATATTTACGAAGCATAGATATGTGAAAAATATTATGAACACGAGACATGCTTGGAGGTAATGCGAGTCTATAGGCCACATTTCCTATTCGGTCAAGAATTTCAAATGGACCAACAAATCTTGGATTGAGCTTTCCTCTCTTCCCAAATCTTGTAACTCCCTTCCATGGAGAAATACGTAACAATACATGATCCCCAATATTAAATTCCACGTGCATTCGATGAAGATCCGCATAACTCTTTTGTCGATCCTGTGTGGTTTGTATACGTTGTCAAATTATTTGGATCTTTTCTGTAGTTATGCGTACTAACTCTGGTCCCAACAACATTGTTTCTCCCACCTCATCCCAACATACTGGAGAGCGACACTTTCGTCCATACAACGCCTCGAATGGAGCAACACCTATACTTGCCCGATAACTGTTATTTTAGGAGAATTCCACCAATGGTATGTACTTATCCCAACTCCCTTTGAAACTAGGACACATAGTCTCAATAGATCTCCAAGTTTGAATAGTCCTCTCTGATTACCCATCCGTTTGAGGATGGTATGCCGAACTGAATTGTAAATCTGTGCCCATAGCTTTCTGCAAGCTAACCCAAAATCGTGAAGTGAATTTTGGGTCACGACCTGAAACTATGGATACTGGCATGCCATGCAATCTCATTATCTCATTCACGTATATACGAGTAAGACGTTCAAGGGAATAAGTCTCCCGTATAGGCATGAAATGAACAGACTTGGTTAATCTATCAATAATGACCCAAATTGCATCTATGCCTTGAGAAATCTTGGGAAGACCCGTAACGAAATCCATAGTAATGTGTTCCAACTTCTATTTTGGAATCTCAAGTGGTTGCAATGGACCCTTTGGCACTTGATGCTCCGCCTTTACACGTTAACAAGTTAAACACCTCGAGATAAACTCTGTGATCTCTCTCCTCATATTGCTCCACCAAAATGTATGTCGAAGATCATGATGCATTTTGGTACCCCCGGGATGGATTGCAAACGGTGTTTTGTGTGCCTCCATCATGATTCTATGCTTCATGTTAGAATCGTTAGGAACACAAAGTCTGGAGTTGACTCGAAGCTTTCCTTCTTCATCGATTCTTGCTTCTAGAATAACACCTTCTTGCACTTTCTTCTTCATATGCATCAGCTCCATGTCCACAGCTTGAGAAGCTTTAACATTATTTATTAAAGTCGGTTCTACTTGTATGCTTGATATCATCACGTGGGTACTTAGAGCTTTTACCTCTATCTCCATCCTTTACAAGTCATACAAAATGGGCCTTTATGTTAACAACATTGCACTCATACCAGCATATGATCTTCTACTCAATGTGTCAGCTACCACGTTTGCTTTTCCAGGATGATATTGGATGGTATGGTCGTAAACTTTCAACAACCCGAGCCAACGTCGTTGTCGCATGTTGATTTCCTTTTGGATGAAGAAATATTTGAGGCTTTTATGATCTGTATAGATCTCCACTTTCTCCCCATATAGGTAGTGTCTCCAGATCTTCAACACGAAAACGACTGCTGCCAACTCCAGATCATGAGTAGGATAATTCCTATCATATTCTTTGAGTTGTCACGAGGCATAGGCTATGACTTTCCCATGTTGCATGAGAACACATCTTAACCATTTTCCTGAAGCATCGCTGTAGATAAAAAATCCATCCGGACCATATGGTATTGTCAGAACAGGTGCCGAAATGAGTCTCCTCTTGAGTTCTTGAAAACTCTTCTCAAAATCCTCGCTCCAACCGAATTTCGTATCTTTACAAGTCAGCTGAGTTAACGGAGTAGCAATTCAAGAAAATCCTTCCACGAATCTCCGATAGTAACCAGCTAAGCCCAGAAAGCTACGTACTTCGGTTGCTCCCAACTTTGTACTGCTTCAATCTTCACCGGGTCAACAGATACTCCATATTTTGACACCACATGCCCAAGGAATGCTACTTCCTCAAGCCAGAACTCGCATTTCTTTAGCTTGGAATACAGTTTGTTGTCACGAAGCCTTTGAAGTACCAGCTTCAAATGGTGTTCATGATCTTCATGGCTTTTGGAATAGATGAGGATGTCATCAATTAAGATGACAACGAACTGATCCAAATATTCTTTGAACACACGGTTCATCATATCCATGAAAGCAGCAGGAGCATTAGTCAATCCAAAAGATATGACTAAAAATTCATAATGCATGTACCGAGTTCTGAAGGCAGTCTTTGCAATATCCTAAGTTTTAATCTTCAGCTGATGATATCCAGAACGAAGATCGATCATTGAAAAGAATTGTGCTCCTTGTAACTGGTGAAACAAGTCATCAATGCGAGGTAGCGGATACCTATTCTTGATAGTGACATGGTTCAATTCCTGGTAGTCGATATAAAGTCGCATACTACCATCTTTCTTCTTTACGAATAAAACAGGAGCACCCCAAGGAGATGTACTAGGACGAATGAAACCGATGTCCAACAACTCTTGTAGTTGGACCTTTAACTTCTGAAGTTCAATACGAGCCATTCGATATGGGGTTTTAGAAATGGGCTTTGTACCAGGTTTAAGGTCAATAGAGAATTCAACTTCACGTTCTGGGGGTAGACCGGGAAGTTCTTCAAGAAATACGTCAGGAAATTCACTAACAACAAAAATATTATTCAAATCTGAAGTGTTTTTGTTCAAGTCTGTGACATGGGCTAAGAAATTTTGACATCCGTTTTTCAATAAACGAATAGCTTTATGGCTTGATATGACAGTGACTGACTTTAGTGGTTTGGTTGTTTGAATTCGCATAATAGGTTGGTTAGGAATATGAAAACTAACAACCTTACGAAAACAATCAATTTTAGCATAATGAGTCTCTAAAATCACATCAAATCCAAGAATTTTCAACGAAACAAGATCGGTAGGTAATGTGATGGTTCCAACTTGGATCAAGCAAGATTTATAAACAGTAGATGTAATGAAAGTTTCTCCTAACGGAGTCTCAACAGATAAGTCAAAGTCTAATTTCTCCAGAGTCAAGTTCAAACGTTGAGCACAAGTAGGAGAGATAAAAGAATGGGTAGAACCGGTATCTAATAAGGTATAAACTTCACAAGAGTTTATGATTAGCTTACACGTGATCACCTCGTTCGGGTTCCTCGCGTTTTGTGCAGTCACGACAAACGCCCTTCCAGGAACCACCAACTTTGACTTGTCCGGGACAGCCTTTGGAGTCACCATCCCCGTTGAAATTGGTTTCGCAATAAGAAAATGTCTATCTATATGACCTTCCTTTCCACAGTTATAACACACCTTGGATTGTTGTGGGAAGTTTGGGCTGATGTGTCCCTCTTTCCTGCATTTATAACAAATAACCAATACTCATTCTTCTCTCCTAGAAACAGCTGATGTTTGTGTTGACGTCTTCACATTATCATTGTTGTACCTACTCTTTTTGAAATATTCTCCCAACTCGCTTCTTCTATTTTCATGGCCACGATTACCACCAGAGTGGTTACCGCTTTTGTCCGAATGTTTTCCTCTCCATTTGGTTGTCATTGTTCAGATGACATCACGCCAATTTGGGTATGACCCTGGATATGGTCCCTTGGTTGAACATACTCATTATCTCGCTCTAATAATTGAGCCATGTTTACAACATCTGAATATAAAGAAAATTTATGAGAGATAAGATATTGCCGAATCTCGGGTTTTAGACCTCTCAGAAACATCCGTGTCATTCGTTCCTCATTCTCTACCAAATGAGGTGAAAACCTGGATAACTCTACGAACTTCGCCTCGTACTGGGACACTGTCATGTTGTTTTGTTCCAGCCTAACAAACTCTACCTCCTTCATATGACGAATACTTTTAGGAAAGTACTTGTCATTAAACAGTCTCTGAAATATTTCCCAAGACATGTTGAGTGCGGTAGGCTGGGTACGTTTCATAGATTCCCACCAGTAATCTGCCTCACCGCGAAATATAAAGGTGGCGAATGGAACCTTATGTTCCTCCATGCATCCCAAGTCATCAAATATCTTGGTAATTTGCTTGACCCACGTTTCCGCCTTGATCGAATCCGACTTTCTCGCAAATTCTAGTGGTCCCAACTCTTTTAACTGCTTGGTTGTGATAAGCCGCGCATTCCTATCATTTCCACCCGTATTTTGTACACTAGTCTCCTTCGTCTGATTTTGCATGAACTGCAAAAAGCTTCTAAACATCCCATCATTCATCATTTGTTCGGTAGTGTTATTTACAGGAGGAATGTTGCCTTCGTGTTGCACGTTCCCTTGGGTGGTGATTAAAGGTGTCTCCACTGTCTCATTCACTCCATTGTTAATATTTCCAGCTGCCATTCTCAAATACTGCCACAAAACAAGGGTTAATTAACAAATTAATATATCACATATTAACCATATGCTCCGGCTAACTAACCAATTAAGCTTATGTATGACACACTAGTGAAGGATTACTAGTCTCTCCCCTCCTAGTTCTATTCCCCGATCTCCGCCAGAGACCATATCCCTAAGCTCTGATACCAACTGTGACGCCCCCAAAATAGGTATACATCACCCATTCTGAGTCATCAAATACATGGTACAGAAACAAATACAACTTCATTAATACAATTGTCGTGCAAAATACGACAACACATATAATGTGAGTTTGAATACAAATATTGTCTAATAGGCAGTATACAAACTCAAAAGGAGTCCTCATTACAATTATTGATACAATATTTTACAAAATAGTGATGACTACTAAAACAACTATCATCACTCCATACACCGGCTAGTTCCTGCTATATTCTCACCTCCTGAGAAGAAAAATGGAACAAAAAGGAAAAGGGTGAGCTCAACTAGCCCAGTAAAGAATATTATGACTAAGATAATATACAACAAATTATCATTAGTCTTCAACATGGAAAAACCTGATAGAATATAATAGACAACAAGTTTTAGATCAACAACTGCAGCAGAAACAACAATCCATTAGAAGAGTCAAGTAGATAATGAATTCTACTATCTTCTAAGATTTAAAAGTCCATCATCAATATTTATCCCTGTAACATCAATCAAAATACATCTTGAATCAAATATTCATCTTTGCACTACAGGCCAAAGATATTCATTTGTATCACCAGTTGGTCATGTTCATCTCAACACTTGTTCATCTTTCAGACTACTGGGCCAAAGATATTCATCGATTAATCATTCATCTTTGCACTCACAGCCAAAGATATTCAAGAATATCATTATTTAGGACTGAGGATGATGAAAAATATCTTAAAGAAAACGAATCCAGTGAGACAAAAGGACAAATATCAGGGATTCGTATTACAGTTTATCTAAGTTCAATAATACTCCATAAAAACCAATTGTGAAGCAGAATTCAAAAATAAAGATCAAAACATGGATACAATCAAAGATAGTAACCATAATAGACAACTTGGACAAAGAAAAGAAAATCTCAAATTTTGTGAATAATGTGGTATTCGTGAATAGTGTCGTAGACGTGAATAGTAACTCCGACATGAAAAAGGTAGAAATTCCACAATAAAATCCATACCAATATTTCGGTATAATGATATTGAAAGAATAACATCATTATGAAGAAAATAACATCCCTTATCTCAAAATAACAGTACTTCTGATCGGAATATCGGATGTAAAGTCGAAAGAAACTTGCACTGGATAGCAACTCTCAAAGTATCAAAATACTCATAAAATACGCTCGAAAATATAGATAGAGAGACAAAACTTGTTTCTGGTGTGATTTTCAATCCTAACCTAAACCATCTATTTATAGAAAAATGCTAGAACGCCAAAGGAGACTAAATTAATAAAATAATAATATATATTTTTTTCTTCTACGCCTCCTCCTTTGTTGAATAAGCAAGCCATCCATTTCTTAAAAAAATTTGCAGCCCACATGTTTTCAAACAAAAGTAGGTCCCACCCAATTTTAATAAAAATATTTAATTTCCGAAACTTCAATAATTCATCATAAATATCCCTTTTATAAGAAAATTTTGAATCTCATGTCTATTCCATAGGAAATTAAATGCTCTACAACTTTGTAAGTTTAAGTTTTCCGAATTCCAAATAAAAAATGACTGAAATCCATATACGGACGATTTTCAACACTTCTATTCTGACAAAATACTGATAAAACACCTCAACATTTATTCCTTTATTTATATCCACATAAAATAAATATATCCATCATTTATATCCACATAAAATAAATATTTTCTTATCATATAAATCAATAATTAATTATTCATAAATAATATTACAGAATCACAATTATGGCAACCAGGTCGTTCCTAGGAAAGATGGGGCTTTTTGATAAGGATTTCTCCTTATTGGCGCGCAATTAGGTGACCAAACCCCTTTCCTAGATAGCACTTCCTTAGACATTGCCAATAATTTTATCTAACAGTATTATTCAAATAATATGAATTATTAATCTGATAAAGGAGATATTGTGTAGTGATAATTATTAAAATGACAATAATATAAATATCAACGTAGCAATTATTGAATCAATAAAATAAAATATTGAACAGTAATTAATGTAACAATTATTGAGTAGATCCTTCTTACGTAAGAATCAATATTTCAAAAATACTGTACAATACCGTGTGCTACTGTGCAGCCAAGTGTATTACTGTATTTTAACCACCGGGTATTCCAACAGTGTTAACGGTAACCATTACGCTGTTATTTATAAAAAAATCAACTTGTCGTTTTCTTCATCCAACTGTTATCCGTTATGGGGCCCACAAATGGCTCTGCCGTCGTACGAATATCCCCCAACATCAAGAATTTTCCACGACCAAACGAATATTCCCCGACAACAATGAATATTTTATAACCATTTGCTTATTTTGAAAAATTTGCACATTTCACCCATAACCAAAGTATTATATCAAATTAACACCTTATTATTTCAAGATACTGAATAGAGGAAATTCAATTTTATTCATTAAAAAGTTGGGGTCTTACATAAGTACTGAGCTTACAAAGAAGCTTAGGGAGATCATAAAGGAAATGATTCAGAGTATCAATTAAAGGGATCAAATTCACTTTCAGGCTGCCAAGACACACAGGGAAGTAGTTCTCGTTTTGAAGAATACTCAGGAATCCCATAATAATCGTATGATGGAAAGTCTCACGAGTCTACGAACTTCGATGAAAGAATTCTAAGCAATTTCCATGGGCCAAATGCAACAAACAGAAACTATCTTGGCCATTCTACCAAAAAGAGAGTCATGAACAGATTCTCTGCTCCAAGAAAATCGTGAAGACATTGCTCACTCCAAGAATTTGCTCCACGAGCTCGTACAAGGCATAAATCGACTATCTGAAGATATTCGAACTCTTGATGCTGACATAAAAGGGGAGAATAAAGGGGAAGGAGAGAAAGATAAAGGTAGAGGAAGAGGTAAATTCATTGCTCAATATTCAAGGAGTCCTCCCGCAAGACAGCCTCGCCATCAGACTCCACGACCTGAATAGCAGCAAATTATCAGGTCATAACCGCTAAGTTAAGAGCCCAGCACACAAGGTGTAACCACTACAGGCCTAAACATGACAATTGGAGATCCTGCATTCATGAACAGACACGATCATTGGGAATGGCTGAGTTAAAGCGAGCTAGAAGATATTGCATGGAGAGACGAAGCTAGCAGGAGAAGAAGAGCTGTAGAGCATGCTAATCCTCCAAGGAGCAAAAGGTAAAAGAAATAGAGATAAGTTGAAACTCATTGCTTATTGATGTGACTAATCTTCATTGTAATATCTATCTATACAAACATCACTAAATTCATGCTTATTCTCTAGAGATTTCAGTTTCTCACTGAAACACTAAGTCATATTTACTTTCTAGCACTTGCATCTAGAAATTGATAATCATGACATAAATCTCCTTGGTTATGTCAACATCAAATAGGGGGAGATTGTTGGGAGATTTCATATTTAAATTTGATGTTGAAAGTAAATATTCATGATTATATTTAAAGTCCTTCAAGGAATAAATGTACAAGGACTTAGTGGTAGATCAAAATTTTTAGGTTGATCTAAGCTTTTAATATGTATCATTCTATAAATGAATGTATAGATGAAAAGATAAAAGCTGTTAGGTTAATCTATATCTTGAAATGTAATAGATAGGTTTCAACATAATCATAGACTATCGAGTTGATCAAAAGATTGCAGAAGCCAAGGCAGGATCGTAGAGCATCGAGAATCATAATGTGTCTGCTTTGGAGGACCTCTCCTGAAATCGTAGAGTGGTCCAAACGCCTGCCAAGTCAAACTCAAGAATCGTTGAGTGCTCTCGGAATTGTAGAGTTTGCAAGTTAAGCAAGTTAAGATCATAGTGTATTAGTGCTTAAGAGAAATTGTAGTGTTCTCTTCTTTCTTTACCGGATCAAGCACCAAGGTGGTAAGACACCACGATCAGAATCGTAGAGCATCATCTGTCTGTATAAGAAGCATCGAGCCTTGTCCATTTGTTTAAGAATAAATCACAATAAATATGTAATGGATTATGAACATTGAAGTTCTTGGGAGACCCAATGACACAACAGTCATCCTTAGTATATAACAATAAAATGTATTGACAAAGCTAAGGAAAGTACTATGGGTCAGCAGAAAACACCTTTTTAGGTGTTAGGTGAGATAGCAGTCTGCTGTGTCAGTGGGCCAGATTAATAATTAGAAGTTGTGTAGAAAGTCTCGATCAAAGCTCAGAAATGTCAAATGCATTTAATGCTTCAATGTATGTCTTCAACGGATACATTTCAAAGGCCTCATATATGCAAAACATAAGTAGATGAAAAAGATCAAGCAATCACTGAACAAAAATGATGAAGAACACTCAACGCTTAACTTTATGATCTAAAAAAGAAAGAATGCTCAGCTACTCAGTTCTTTCGAACACAAGCTTAACGGCAACTGAGTAGCACCATTCAAGAACTTAACTACTATCAAGTGAAGTAAGAATTTCCAAGTCAGAAGGACTTGAAGAGTTCTAAGTGAACTGAGAAGTACCAAGTCTGCTGGACTTAAAGAGTTCAAAAGTGAACTACGAAGTTCCAAGACTACTGGTCTTGAAGGAATCTGTGAGATTCAGAGAATGTAAAGATATCCTTAGTTGATTTCTTACTCGAGGAGTATAAGAGTGGACTAGGAGCCATGAGTGCTCTGAACCACTTAAAAATCATGGTCTCTTATATTCTTGCCATAATTGCTATAACTACTTAACTCCTATTAACTTATTATATCTTAAAGCGAAAACAAACAAATCTAATTTCGTTGTGTTTAAATTATTATCAAAACTAACAAGTATTTTGTAAAAGAATTTTAAAATATCTATTCAACCCCCCATTCTAGATAACTATTATGCCTCTGGGAACTAACAGAGTGGGGTGTGGTTGTTTATGTTTCCACCTTTTGGCTAAAACTTTGAGTATCCCTTGCTTCGAGGATTCTGCTTGAGTTAGCTTCTTTTAACCGTGAGTGCTTTTACTTTGTTCTTTCTGTAGGATAACCAACTCTGTTATTTGATTTTCAAGCCCCTCGAATTCCTCTTGAGATACAAAAGCAATATCAGATGGGGCATTTTCAGTCATGTCGATAGATGTGCTTCGTGCCTTCCTATATTTTGATATGGTAATAGGATTAATCAAAAAGAGTATGTAGTTTAGTTTTGATAAATACTAACAGTATGCATACTATGCAATGTATCAGTTTTTAGGTTTTTTTTAATGTTTTCCTGCAAAATAAAGGTTAGTTATTTTAATGACAAGATGACATGATATGATTTGATATTTGACATGGAATTTATTTTTAATATTTGACAGGAATTAACATTTATTGAAAGAGGAAAGGCATGAAGATTCTTCCCTTTGCATTTGGTTTATCAAAGGCTGACCTATCTTAGGTTTATTCTCACGGGTTTTTTGGCATGAAGGTTCCCAGATAATCGCAATCCACTAGATGGAAAATTAATCCGATCTTTCAATTAGAGCATATTTAAGTGGCGCCTTTCCTGAGCCTCATGGGATTATGCTCTTGTTGAGTCTAGTAATCAGCCACTGACGAGTTCGCTTCCCTGTGAAGGAATCACACAACATACATTCATCGCATCTCACCGTATGCAATATGATGACATTGTGCGAAGCACTAATATAAATCTTTTGTAAATAAAGCATTCATTCACATCCATTCAATGTAAAAACAACATTCACACACATGCAGATAAAAGAGAATTGAAAAGATTAAAATGCGGCTTAAGCCCTCTACTGTCCCTAACATAGTTGCCGCATGTCGACGCCGAGAATTTTACTTTTCCTATGTTTATTTCTACCTTTTGTCTTTTGCTATGTTGATTTTATTTATCTTTCTTAAAGGGTGAGATTTTGGAATAGGACCAACATACATGTCGACGATTTGAAAAGACTAATTTCATGTGATTGGGCCAAATTAGACAGAGCCTCCAGTTGGTATGAGTTTAAGTGGTTATACCAACTCAACTAGATTTTTAAGGTTTTCGCAATATGGCCCAATATGTGAATCTGTTTAATTGTTCTAGAATCCGAGATTCGTAGAATTCGGGGGCTTGTTTAAGCCAGGGGAAGGTGTTAGGCACCCCCCAACTTTCGTGAAACACTGTTACAGCTATTTTTTCATTCCCTAAGCATGTGAAGTGTCTGTGTGTGTGTGTGTATGAAGACGCTTGAGTGCTTTATTTGAAAGTAGTGTTGTGCCTCTTTGGACCTATGTACAAAGGATTTGATTTTGAAAAGTTATATTTTTAACAAATAAAACATATGAAAGTGATGTTTTGAAATCTGATTTTCAAACCCTTTCGCTCCAAAAAAAAAATTAGGCCCTTTGATACTTCTAAATTTATTCCATATTCGGCTTGATTTGATTTAATTGAGATGCGAAACATCTTTGACAGTATTGAAATTAATATCTACAAGGGTCGGGTTTCTTATGGGCATGAAAGCCATCAAAGTAAGCTCGAGCACCTACAACCCAAGATTTTCACTATATTAGGGCCTTAAATCTGGATAACCGTTTTAAGGCCCATGATTACATGTATAATGGATTGCAAACTAACTGTATAACTTAAATAAGTCCATCATGGGAACCGGATCTAGATTCATGGACTGAATTGTCGACCTTGTGGCTTCTAGACTCACATGATATCATTTAGAAGCTTGCATTAAATAGATATTAAAACAAAATGTATATAGCTTTCAAACTTCACCCAAACAAGTGATTTATCAGTTAAATCCTTGTATGCGAATTAAATAAGCTTCCCACTTCCTCTAGATAAAGATCTAGGGTCACGTGGTTGCTATTATTTATAAAAACTATAAAAGTAAACTAGATCTATCTAGATCCTAGCCAGTCTAGCTCACAAGGTTCAAGATTTATAACTTTTGAACCAGTTGAAAGCTAGATTTGGCTAGATCTAAAATAGATCTAGTCAATACACTTAAAATATTGACTATTGATAGAAATTTGAATGGTTAAAAGCTAGATCTATGAAATACTAAGCATGATATATATATATATATATATAGTAAAGTAGTACACAAGCACAGATCTGAACAAATCTTACAGTCTGGCACGAGATTTACAAACGAAAGGCTTTAAGCACCTAAAAACTCGATTTCAATAGGTAAGAACTTGATATGTTGAAATTTATCTGTATATGAGTGTATAAAACTAAGATTTACAGAGTTTAGGAGCCAAATCTAGCCTCTTTCTCTTTGTAAACTGAACTATCTCTAACTTCCTCTCTCTAGCTTCCCTCTCCCCAAATAAGCTAAGATCCAGATTTTTATAGAGAAAATAGGGGGAGTCATAGGTCTACTAGAGGCAACCACAGGTAGACCTGTAGCGGTCCTAATGTGGGCCCCACTTGCTCAGTTTTCATCATGCTAGGTCAGGTTTTCATGCTGCGCACTAGAACTACCATAACTCTCAATTCGGGAGGATTTAGAGGACGTGCCATACCATTTTGAAAGTTGTTTCCGATAGCTTTGCAATGGTATATTATTTTCCTAATTATGAGATTAGGAAGGTAGAGAAAATGGGAAAAACCATCCCCGGGTAGATGCCAGCTAGCCATTCGCCTTATTGTGCGTTGGGAAGCTTGCTTCTTTCAATCCGGGAATAGTTAGGAGATTTGCCATACCATTCCGGAAAGATCTTTCCGAGAGCTATGCAATGATATAGTGCTTGACATTTTCGAATCCGGGAAGATGGGTCCATGACCAGAATAACATCTTCAAGTCTTCGTAAGTAGTTTATTGAGTTGTCTTATGTAGTTTACTCTCAGGATTACTGCAATGGATAATTGTAACCTTATATGCAATCGGACGGTTGTTGTTTATGTTGTGTTTAGAAAAATGACCTATTTACCCTCCCGGGGTTGTTTCTGGGCTTGAAGTGGATGTTGTTGTCCCTCGGGGTTATTTTTAGGGCTTTGACTGCTATTGTCTCTGTCTTTCCTCGGGGTTATCTCTATGGTTGATTTGATATACCATATGGCAATCTCTGGGGTTTGATTTGATGTTGTAATCCTCTAGGGCTGTCTCTAAGTGGAAAAAAGATGTTTTTGCCATCTTGCATAGTTAGTAACAGGAAAATAAAATTTCGAGTGTCTACATGTATCTTTTGGTATCTACGGGTAGTCAGCTGGTTTGCCTTGGGTAGTTTATAGCTTGGGGATTGCTGCGGTGGTTTCTTATGTCCTCATCCTTAGCTTTGTCATCCTTGGTTTAAAAAATTGTTATTGTGGAAAAATTACACTTTTCCCTCCTGCGGGGATGTCGCCAGTGTGAAATTACACTTTTGCCCTCCCACATGGTTAGTATAAGGAAAATAATAATTCGGTTGTCAACAAATGCACCTCTTTGTCATGCTTATGCAATGCAATGAAATGAACATGACAAAGATAATAGACACCCGATGCATGATGCGATGACATTTATTGAATGATGATATGAATGTTAAGTTTTAAATGTTACTCCCATCTGCTGGGGAGGGTGATTGTTACATTGCCTTTACCGGGTATTGTCTCTGATGCCTTCGTTGGGTATTGCCTCCAACATGTTGATTACCACCGGGTATTGGTGTTGATGCTTTCCTCGGGTATTAACTCTAAGAGATTGCTTATCGCTGGGTGTTAACACCGCTACATTCGTTGGGTGTTGAGTACAAAGGATTGATTACCACCTAGTGTTGACGCCTACGTCTTCGCTGGGTATTGACTCCAACAGATTGATTACCACTGGGTATTGATGTCGATGCATTCGTTGGGTATTAACTGGTACAGATTGATTATCACAGGGTATTGACGTCGATGCCTTCATCGGGTATTGACTCCAACCGATTGATTACCACCGGGTGTTGACGCTGATGCCTTCACTGGGTATTGACTCACCCGGATTGATCACCACCTGGTATTGACGATGATGCCTTCACCGAGTATTGGCTCTAATGGATTGATCACCACCAAGTATTAACGCCGATGTCTTTGTTGGGTATTGACTCAAACGGATTGGTTACTACCAGGTATTGACATCGATGCCTCATCGGACATTGACTCCAACGGATTGATTATTTATTGTAGAAGGGGTGAACTTATATTTCTCAGCTCTTGGTTTTTTTACACCATTTTTTTCTTATTTTTCACAGTTTTATGCGTTACTACCTTCCAATACCATTTTTAGATTTTTTAAGGGTTATATCAACCGAGAGTGAACAATCTATGAGCCGAAAGCGCACTTTTCTTTGCGAATACACCTTTACAGGCCTAGAAGGACACATTTTGAACTTAATTTTACCAAAAGAGGAGGTGAGGGACCCACCTAGTCCAGCCGCAGGTAGCTAAAAGTACATTCATGGGTTAACGCGGATGGGCTTACACCCTCAGCCTACGTCACTTTTCTTCATTTCAGTTGAATTTTCTTTGGATGTTCAATTGTATTCTCGAGCCTTTTGTTGGGTGTAATTTAATTAAGCACAACACAAAAGTATACGTGATCAACAAGTAATATAATGATAAGTCAAGTATCGTTCCCACAGAGACAAGTATTAATTTTAATCTAACAACTACCAGCTTTGTATTATCTCAATTTTATTAAACTAATCAAATTAATGGTTGAAAATAATGAAAAAATTAATAAATAAAAATCAAAACAAATCAACGCAACTAATTATCGTAAATTTTAATCAGATAATGGAGAATTAGCCTACAACTTCACTTTAAGCTTCACTCATATTATCACACTTCTTTTCAATCCAATTAACTATCCCAGTTCATTAATCAAGAACACGAAAGTTTAATTAGCCATCTCTCAACGCACTAACACCATATTAACATAAATCCACAATTGATAGAATTAAGCCAAACACCCTAATTAACTAATTCAGTATATCAATATGTAAATTACAATTAAAGAAAGTTTAAATTCCAAGTTCTTATATGATTACATGCGATGTAAGGTATATCTCTATCCTAAACACATATCATGAATTCCATCAAAACGTAGAAATCATAAACACATGCTATTATGACTAAGTCTAGATTCATAACTCATCTCTCGAATCCATACAAATCCACAAAAAATTGGTGATCAAGGAATTCATAAGTTATGCACAAATCACAATAGATGAACCGAAAAGATAACTTTATTAAACTTAAATCAAAGTATGATAATAATCGTTCCACTTAAAGATCCATTACAAGCTTAATAAGAAATATAGTTCATAACTAATTAATTAAACACCAAGAAGATTAAATAATACATCGTCCCAATTATAGAAACTGAATTAAAAGTACAAGAATAGTAAAGAACCACCCTTATCCTAACTTAAGTCTGCGATCTTTGTTATCCTGCTCCCACACTCAACTCCTCCACGATCCTCTCCAAATTAGGGCTTCGAAAGTTACAATTGTTTATTTTATGATTGATTGATGAATTCTCTTCACTTAGTCTCTGTAATAGCTGATAAAAACGTCCCCAATCTAGTCCCAAATGAAGCTAAAGTTGTTCAATCCATGCCACAGCAGTGTTAGAATCTCAGCAAAACACTTTCTTTCTTTCCGCACACCCCTGCCTCGGCGGGGTATCAAGCTTCTGACACGTGTACCCCCGTCTCGACAGGGTAATTCCTTTGTTAATTTCACGCCCCGGCGGGGTGTTAAATTGCAGTTGCTAATTTCCTTGATTTTCTATGCTAATTCCCACCACATTGCACCATCATACCTTAACTACCAATAACTAAAAACCTGCAAACATAATAAGAAAAAACACATAAAACTGTACTAAAATAACTTGATTATGCATTGTTTTAGTTTGAATAGGAATCCGATTCGTAGGTATGAAACCCACTCATCAAAGTCCCCCAAACATAAATTGTGCTAGTCCTCGAGCACAACAATATGCAAGGCAATGAAACTAACTACATGCCTACTAATCCAGCTATCAAACAGAACAAAGTCTATTCGAATGGCCTCAGAGAAATCATAATAGACATGATAGTACATCATACCAAGACAAATCAATAACTTCTCAATCAATCAATAAATCTTAACATGTTATAACTAAAATAGTGTGTGTGCTTAACAACCATGCTAACAGACATAAAGTTAAATAAAGCACATAATAAACCTCTTTAAAAGAATCATACAACGTAAAGTCAAGAAATCCAAAAATAAGCAAGATCCAACTAAAATCAAACAGTTACCAAATTCACAGGTCAGAATGGGATACTTTTGCTTTATTTATTTATATACGGGGGATTTTCGTTCTTTTTCCCATCTTTCACTTTGTATTTTTCTCATGGTTGTGAAATGTCTAGTCCTCTTAGGCTTTTCAGTGTTACCCCATAGCGAGCTTTCGACCAACAACTCCCAACCCATCAGGCTTTAGGGCGCTAAGTGTAGAGACATCCCTCAGGCGTACTTACTCAAGTAAGAAAGGCCACAGAACTATACTAGCCACAGTGTTTATTCATACTTTTTGTTTCTTTCTTTTTTTTCTTTTTCTTCTTTTTTTATAGCTTATATCCCAAATTTCCCCCCAATCTTAGGTTCCTGTTTTATCTTAGCCATCACTACCTATTAATGATTTCCTTTCATTGAAATTAGCATTAGCCTTAAGATTTCCGTTATGTGTAAATTTAAACTCAATTAGTCAACATAGTCGTTCCGTAATGTGCTATCCTGATTATACCAGTTTCAAATAGATAAAGATCTAATTCATGATAAGAAATCACATCAAAGTCTTAACAGTCAATACTATGCTTGTCTATGCAATTCCAATCTCATCATTGGCCAAAATAAACTTTTACCCATCTAATAGCTGGAATCACGAAATTATGAACTAAATGCAATATAAAAATAGTAAACTAACTAATATTTTTAAAAAATTTCAAGTTTTTCAATATATATATATATATGACTCACAATAAACAGAAACAGGAAACTAAACTACTAAATTAAACTAATGATACAACTACATGAATGCATACATGAACTGGCATGAAAACTAAATGCAAACTAACAAATGCAACATATGACATATTTATAGAACTAAAACTAAAATCACTAAAAAAATAACTAAAACTCCCCCAAACTTAACATACACAAGGTCCTCGTTCTGAAAATACTGCAGTAAAGTATAAGAGGACTTCCCTGTAGCATGCTCAGCGTGTGGTGGTGGTGGATGTGGGATTGAAAACTCCTCCACATCAGAGTCAGATGGTGGATACTGTGGTACTGGAAACTGGAATTGATCTGCAGCAGCTGGATTCATTCTTTGAAATGCCTCTGTCAATGAAGCATGGTAATTGTTCATTGTGTTAAACATGTGATCCTGCCTTGCTATAATTCTCTTTAACTTTCTATCTTCTTCTCTATCCCTCATGTCAATATGCCTCTACAGGCTGCAAAACTTTGTACTAAACATGTACTTGGTAGACCTACTACCCCTCGCAACCTCCTCCACACCAGACATCTCATCAGCCTTGAACTCGTCATCCTCAGAGGTATCCTCTGCCTCCTCCTCTTCAGGAGCATTAGAAAATATAAAACCTAAACCTTGAGCATACGACTCCCCTCTAGCCCAAACTTAATATCTTGAAATCATTATCGAATCAAAAAGCTAGAGAGTCTGCTGCACGGGCTCATCGCCTGACCATCGAACCCCGTACTATCTACACAATCCATAGATAAGCAAAGGGTGTGGCAGTCCTCTTGAAAATGGCCCATGTAAGCATCGCCTAATCGAAAAGCTGATGATGGCCCCAATATCTATATCAAAATCCTTCACTATTGTATATATGAGTAGCACCTTTTCCTTAGTAACTTCAATAGTATGAGTCGAAGGAAATAGCTTCGCGCACAAGAATGCATACCAGATTTTTCTACACAAACTCAGGTTCTTGCTCATAAACAAGGTTCCACCCTTCTTCCCTTTTGCCCATGTAGTTCCAGGTTTTGAAATTCAGTGAGTATCTGATCATAATTGGGGTTACTGTCTCTAAGCTGAGTATATTGACAAACAGTAGGGGCTCGCATGTTATAAAACTCATTTATCACTTCCGGACTGAAAGGAACTTGCTTACCCCGCACAAATGCTACTAACAGTGCTTTATCTTTGGCGTTGACATAAAACTCTTTCACTATAGTCAACACTGCAGGGTCCGGTTCATCAGTGAATACTTCCCAAAAATGTTCATGAATTTGTCTCTGCATTTGTTCACCAAACGCATTCGGCCTCAAGCCCTTTTCCGGTGATAGTGCCTTTGGTGTGAGATAATCATACTTGTCAACCGTATTTGTACTAACGAATTTACGCTTGTCAAAGCTTGGGGTTGGTGGTGATGAACCTTCACCATGTTGGTGCTTCATAGGTGTTTTTGGTTCCATGATATCACTGATTCAGTTTCTATTCCCCTAAACTTATTCTTAGGAAATTTTATAAACACGTGGTGTGCACCACAACTCATAATACACTAAAATTGAACAATCCAAGTATGGTGAAAAACTGAGACAAGTTTCTTTCCCACACTAATTTTCCTCCCTTGATGATGATTTTGCCGTGTTGGTTGATCAATTTTGGAATTTCCTCCTCTTCCCTAGGTTTTGGTGACTAAGATTAGATAATTTGATGGAGACTGTGGTGTGGAATTGATGAATTTAGGGTTTAATTTATAGAGGGCTGGAGTAGTGTACGGATTCGGGGGAGAATGGATGTGTATGGGGAAATTTTGTGGATGAAGTAGTGGCTTAGTTTTTGTTTGGTACAATAGAAGTGGGGAGGCCACGTTCTGTAGAGCTTTTTTTATTTATGGAATCTTGTACCCCCGCCGGGGCGAGGTAATTTTGGCCTAGAAAGCCTGCTGGGGCGGGTGTGTCAGGCGGTAAAAGAGCCTATCGGGGTGGGGGTTGGTCTTTTGCAAGATTTAAGTTTTTTAGCAAATATGACTCGCATGCGTACCAAACATCATCCTTAGTACTTGAATACCAATAAAATAAAAAATATAAGATAAGTACATGGAGTTTGAGCGAGCATGTTGAAAATTAGTAAAATAACTAACTCACTTCCTAAGAATTATACATAAATGAACTGTGTAATACTAAAATTATTAACTAAACTACGAATTGAATAACATAAAACTAAAATACTTTAAATGACAAGAAAATTGGGTTGCCTCCTATTGAGCGCTTGTTTTTGAGTCTTTCAGCCTGACTTCTTCCTGTGTTATGGTGCATCGGCTAGAGTGATTGTGGTGGCTTGGTTGTCGATGTCACCACCCCAATAGTACTTTAGACGCTGCCCGTTGACTTTGAACATTTCAAGTGAATTCATGTTATAGAGTTCAACGACGCCATGTGGGTAGACTATCTTGATAGTAAATGGCCCCGACCATCGTGATTTGAGTTTCTCAAGAAACAACATCAGTCGTGAGTTATACACTAACATAACTTGGTTCGGTTCAAACTTCCTCTACAAAATCTTCTGATCGTGCCACTTCTTGACCTTTTCCTTATACAACTTAGAGTTTTCGTATGCTTGCAGTCGAAACACATTCAGCTCATTAAGTTGTAGAAGTCTTTTCTCGCCTACAGTTGTTTGATCAAAATTTAGCTTTTGAATGGCCCAATATGCTTTGTGTTGAAGTTCTCTTGGTAGATGACATGCTTTACCGTAAACCAGTTGATACTGAGACATCCCAATTGGTGTCTTGTATACTATTCAATAAGCCCATAAAGCGTCATCTAACTTTAGAGACCAGTCCTTTCTGTTCTGATTC
The DNA here is from genome assembly GCA_020205615.1 of Panax quinquefolius. Taxonomy (NCBI): domain Eukaryota; kingdom Viridiplantae; phylum Streptophyta; class Magnoliopsida; order Apiales; family Araliaceae; genus Panax; species Panax quinquefolius. Next base: position 70,097,464 of record CM035167.1, on the reverse strand, counting down.
ACCACTTTCTCTAAAATTCGTTTCACTTCTTTATTTGAAACCTCAGTTTGGCCACTCGTTTCGGGATGATATGTCGTTGCAACCTTATGATTAACTCCATACTTTTCCAAGAGAGTTGTAAAGATCCTATTATAGAAGTGACTTCCCTCATCATTTATAATTGCTCTCGGCATGCCAAATCTTATGAAGATGTTTTTTTATAGGAACTTAAAACCACTTTGGCATCATTCCTAGTGAGTGCCACAACTTCAACCCATTTCGATACATAGTCCATAGCTAAGAGGATGTGTAAATTATTGTGTGAAGGCAGAAAAGGTCCCATGAAGTCCATCCCCTATACATCAAAAATGTTAACTTCCAAGATTGTGTTGAGCAGCATCTCATTCCTTTTTGAAATATTTCCCACCCTTTGACATCTATTCATGGATCTTGCTCACCAAGTAATAAGCAAAATCTGCATAATACCATGGAAATTTAGAATTTACTGCCAATAACTATTCATCTAGAAATGACTCGTTGATCAAACATTTGTCTGCCCTATCCTTATCCGAATTTTCCAACCTTGAAAGATGATCAGCCACTTGATTTTCTATCCCCTTTCTATCCTTGATTTCCAAATTAAACTCTTGAAGGAATAGAATCCATCTAATAAGCCCTGGCTTACCATCTTTCTTGGAAATAAGATACCGTATCGCCGAGTGGTCCGTGTATACCACAACATTTGTTCCTATAAAATTTGCTCGAAATTTATCAAAGGCGTACACAACCGCAAGTAACTCCTTCTCGGTGGTTGTATAGTTCAATTGAGCATCCGTGAGGGTTTTACTTGCATAATATATGGCATGAAAGATCTTCTCTCAACGTTGTCCCAAAACAGCCCCTACCGCGTAATCACTAGCATCACACATCAACTCAAATGACATTGTCTAATCTCGTGCTACGATCACGAGAGCTGTTGTCAATTTCTTTTTCAACTGTTCAAAAGCTATCATACACTCTTCATCAAACCTAAAAATTGCCTCTTTCTCTAATAGACTGCATAGTGGTTTTGCAATCTTTGAGAAATTTTGATGAATCTGCGGTAGAATCCGGTATGCCCTAGAAAACTTCAAATTCCCTTAACTAAGGTCGGTGGTGGAAGATTTTCAATAGTTTCCAACTTTGCTCGGTCAACTTCCAACCCTTTTACAGAGACCTTATGCCCAAGAATAATTCCCTCTTCGACCATAAAATGGCATTTTTCCTAGTTCAGCATAAGGTTGGTTTCCACGCAGCATTTCAAAACCATGACCATATTTTCAAGACAACTATCAAAAGTATTCCCATAAACTGAAAAGTCATCCATAAAAACTTAAACATTATGCTCCACCATGTCTAAAAATATGGCCATCATACATCTCTAAAAGGTCACCGGTGCATTACACAACCCGAATGACATCCTCTTGAACGCAAAGGTGCCGTATAGGCATGTGAATGTAAACTTCTCTTGATCCTTAGGAGCGATGACGATCTGGTTATACCCTGATTACCCGTCCAATAGGAAATAATACTCATATCAGGCCAAACGGTCCAACATCTGATAGATGAAGGGTAGAGGAAAGTGGTCCTTCTGGGTTGCGTTGTTAAGCTTCTTGTAATCCATGCATACCCTCCATCCGGTCACTATCCTCGTCGGTATCAATTCATTGTCATCGTTCATCATAACTGACATTCCACCCTTCTTCGGAACACATTGAACTGGGATCACCCATGAGCTATCTGAGATAAGGTAGATTATCCCAGCATTCAACCATTTCAAAATTTCTTTCTTCACCACTTCTTTTATGATTGGATTGAGCCTTTTCTGATGTTCCACTATTGGCTTTGAATCCTCTTCTAAGAGTATCTTGTGCATACAAAATGAAGGGCTTATTCCCTTAATGTCGGTAATTTTCCATCCTTTTGCGGACTTGTACTCTCGAAGTACCTTTAGCAACTTACTTTCCTGCAAATCGTTAAGCGCATATGCAATTATAATAGGTAAAGTATTAGAATTACCCAAAAACGCATACTTAAGGTTTTTAGGAAGAGGCTTAATTTCAAGAGTGGGTGGTTCCTCAAGTGAGGGTTTCATTCATGTCGATGTTTTTTCTTCCGTTTGTAGTGGCTCGAATGGCACCTTGAATCTACTCACTCTGGGCAATGCATCCAACATATGCAAGTAGTCCACAAATTCTGGATCATCAAAGTCAACATCTCCCATCAAAGTGTTTTCCAATGGATCCTTGTTTAAACCTCTAATCAAGTCTTCATTAACAATCTTGTCGATTACATCCATTCGGAAACACTCTTCCTCATTTATAGGGAATCTCATGGCTTTGAATAAATTGAATTTCACTTCTTGGTCTTGTACTCTCATTGTTAACTCTCCTTTATGAACATCAATGAGAGTCCTCACAGTAGCCAAGAATGGCCTCCCTAAAATGATCGGGATATTCTTGTCCTCTTCATAATCCAAAATAGTGAAATCTGCTGGAAATATGAACTTATCCACATTAACTAGAATATCTTCAACAATCCCTCTTAGATAAGTTACCGATCTATTCGCCAACTGTAGTGAGATGTTTATAGGTTTTGGAGTTGGAAAACCCAACTGAGTATACACCGATAATGGCATGAGGTTCACACTCACACCTAAATCACACAAAGATTTGTTGAAGGTTATGTTCCTAATTGTGCAAGGAATGGTAAAACTACCCGGATCCTTCAATTTCGGAGGCAACTTTCTCTGTAATACTGCACTACATTCCTCTATCAATGCCACAGTCTTATAGTCATCTAACTTCTTTTTCCTCGACAAAATACCCTTCATAAACTTTGCATAGCTCGACATCTGTTCTAGGGCTTTCGCGAATGGAATGTTAATCTGTAATTTCTTTAAAATTTTTAAAAACTTAGAGAACTTCTTGTCTAATTTATGCTTTTGCACTCTCTGTTGAAACGGTGGTGGAGGATAGAAAACTGGCTCAACATCTGCCTGATTCTTGTCCACTTGCTTGTCTTCACCCTGTTTCTCTTCAACCAACTTTTCTTCACTTTCCTTGATATCTTTCCTTTGTAAATTTTCTGCACTTTGTCCCTTAAGATGTTTTTCACTCCTTAATGCGATTGCTTGACACTGTTCATGATTTCCCTTTGAATTCTTCTCAGTGTCACTTGGTAAAGTCCCTTGAGGCCTATTATTAAATGCTAACGCAAGTTGTCCCATCTAATTTTCCAAGTTCTTTATTGTCGTCGCTTGCGTTTTCATGGCTGCCTCATTACCAGATATGTATTTCAACAACAACTTTTCCAAATCTGACTTTTTCTCTTACTGCGGAGCTGACTGTTGATGCTGATTTTGGAAACCTAGGGGATAAGATTGTCGTGGAGCCTGCTGATTTTGATTATTACTCCACGAAAAGTTCGGCTGGTTCCTAGCCATCGGTTTATAGGCATCCTGATATAGATTCTTAGGAATTCTATTATAGCTACCTATAAACTGAACCCCTGCAGGATTAATTACACATTCCTCTGTCGGATGTTCTCCTGCACATAATTCACAAAAAAAACCCACCTGCTGAGCCTGTGCACCCGTGAGGGCATCCATCTTCTTTGACATCACTGAAATTTGGGCTACTAAAGTTGTCACTCAATCTACCTCTAACACTTTAGCTACCTTTGTTTGTGCCATTCTTGCTGTGGGCCACTGGTAGTTGTTAGCCGCCATTATCTCAATTAAATCATATGATTCCTCAACACTTTTAGCCATAAAAGATCCCCTAGACGCTGCATCAATGCTAGTACGAAGATTTCCATTCAGCCCATTATAGAAGGTGTTCATCTGCATCCATTTGGGTATTCCGTGATGCGAACACTGTGATGCCCCCAAAATAGGTCCACACAACCCATTCTGAGTCGTCAAATACATGGTACAGAAAACAACTACAACTTCATTATTACAATTGTCGTGCAAAATACGGCAACACATATGATGTGAGTTTAAATACAAATATTATCTTCTAGATAATATCCAAACTCAAATAAGTCCTCATTACAATTATTGATACACTATTTTACAAAATAGTGAGGATTGCTAAAATAACTATTTTGAAACATCACTCCACACCCCCGACTAGTTCCCGCTATATTCTCACCTCCTAAGAAGAAAAATGGAACGAAAAGGAAAATAATGAGCTCAACTGGCCCAGTAAAGAATATTATGACTAAGATAATAAAAAAACAAATTATCGTTAGCCTTCAATAAATCAGATAAAATATAATGTACACCAAGTGTTCGATCAATATTCGCAGCGGAAATAATAATTCATTAGAAGAGTTAAGTAGAGATGAAGCCTATTATCTTCTATGATTTAAAAGTCTATTATCAATATTTTATCCCTGTAACATCAATCAATATACATCTTGAATCAAATATTCATCTTTGCACTACGGGCTAAAGATATTCACCAGGTAATCATTCATCTTTGCACTACATGCCAAAGATATTCAGTTATATCACAATTTAGGACTGAGGATGATAAAAATATTTTCAAGAAAACGAATTCAAAGAGATAAAAGGACAAAGATTAGATATTCATACTTTAGTTTATCCAAATTCAAAAATACTCCATAATAAACAATTGTGGAGAAAAACTCAAGAATAAAGATCAAAACATGGATACAATCAAAGATAGTAACCATAATAGACAACTTGGAATAGTGTCGTATACGTGAATAATAACCTCGACGTGAAAAGGTAAAAATTTCATAATAAAATTCATACCAATATTTCGGTATAATGATATTGAAAGAATAACATCATTTACGAAAAAAATAACATCCCTTACCTCAAAAGAACAGTACTTCTGACTGGAATATCGAATATAATGCTAAAGAAAACTTGCACTGCTTATCAACTCTCAAAGTATCTAAATACTCACAAAAATACGCTCGATATTATATAGAGGGAAATTTTTTGATTCTGGTGTGATTTTCAATTACAGCTTAAGGATCCTATTTATAGGAAAATTATTAGAACGCCAAAGCAGAAAATTTAATAAAATAATATTATTTCAAAAAAAATTCCTACGCCCACTTTGAAATCATATTTCAGCACAACAGTGGGACATACCAACAAAATTAACATTTTTCTTAAAAAAATATTTATAACTCCAAAAATCAATTATTCCGGAACTTCAATAATTCATAACAAATAGCCCTTTTATCACAAAAATTCGAATCTTATATCTATTTCATAGGAAATTTAATTCTCTACAACTTTGTAGAATAAAGTTTTTTCCAAATTCTAAACGAAAAATAACCGAAATCCACATACTGATAAAACACCTCAGCATTAATTCCTTCATTTATATCCACATAAAATAGGTATTTCCTTATCATATAAATCAATAATTAATTATTCACAAATAATATTATAGAATCACAATAATGACAACCATGTCATTCCTAGGAAAGATGGGGCTTTTCGATAAGGATTTCTCCTTACTGGCGCACAATTAGGTGACCAAACCCCTTTCCTAGACAGAACTTCCTTGGACATTATCAATAATGCTATCTAATAATATTATTCAAATAATATGAATTATTGATCTGATAATGGGAAATATTGTGCAGTGACAATTATTGAAACTCTAATAATATAAATATCAACGTAGCAATTATTGAATCAATAAAATAAAATATTGAACAGTAATTACTGTAACAATTATTGAGTAGTGCCTTCTTACATAAGAATCAATAATTAGAATTATTGTGCAATACCGTGTGCTACTGTGCAACACCGCGTATTACTGTATTTTAACCACCGGGTATTCCAACAGTGTTAATGGTAACAACTATGACGTTATTTATAAAAAACACAAACTTGTCGGTTTCTTCATCCGACAGTTTTCTGTTATGGGGCCAACAAATGGCTGCACCATCATACGAATATTCCACGACCAAACGAATATTCCCCGACAACAATGAATATTTTATAACCACTTGCTTATTTAAAATATTTGCACATTTTACCCATAACTAACCACATTAATCAAATTAACCCCTTACTATTTCAAAATAATGAATAAAGGAAATTCAATTTTATTTATAAAAGGTTGGGGTCTTACATACACTTTCTTAGAAATACCTTGTACCTTTCTCAAGCTTCATACAAAGACTCCCCATGCTGTTATTCAAACATTATAATCTCATTCCTCATCTTAACAGTCTTTGTCAGTGGAAAAAATTTAGCTAAAATTTTTTGAGCTTGGTCATCCCAAGTTGTGATTGACCCTGGCAGTAGTGAATGTAACAAGCTCTTCGCCTTGTCCCGCGGTGTGAACGGAAACAACCAAAGCCTAGCTGCATCATCAGATACCCCATTGTACTTGAAGGTATCACAGATCTCCAGAAAGCTAACTAGATGCTTGTTTGGGTCATTATTTGCTAATCCCCCAAACTATACTGAATTTTGTATCATCTGAATGGTCCCAGGCTTTATCTCAAAATGATTATGACTATCCGAAGTTCGGTAATGCTTGGATGAATTTGATAACCACAGGAGTAGTATAGTCCCTCAGTGCTTTCTGATCCTCTGCAGCCATACTTTCTTGTTTATCCAAATTCTCTCGAGTTTCCTTAATCCACTTACAAAATTACTAAAACCTTCTTTCGATGTCGTCCTCGTAAGGAAGTAAATCTGGTTTCTTTGACCGAGTTTACATGCACTGAGTAAGAGAACCTGAAACAAGAAATAACAAAAAGAAAAAGAAAAATTATTTAACTAAAATTGATCTAATTAAACTGATATTGAAAGTAATAAAATCAATAACTAGTCCCCGGCAACATCGCCAAAAACTTGTTGGGTGTAATCTAATTAAGCACAACATGTAAGTATACGTGATCAAGAAGTAATATAATGATAAGTCAAGTATCGTTCCCATAGAGACAAGTATTAATTTTAATCTAACAACTACCAACTTTGTATTATCTCAATTTTATTAAACTAATCAAATTAATTGTTAAAAATAATGAAAAAAACTAATAAATAAAAATCAAAACAGATCAACACAACTAATTACTGTAAATTTTAATCAGATAATAGAGAATTAAGCCTACAACTTCACTTTAAGCTTCACTTAGATTATCACACTTCTTTTCAATCCAATTAAGTATCCCAGTTCATTGATCAAGAACACAAAAGTAGAATTAGCCATCTCTTAATGCACTAACACCATATTAACTTAAATCCGCAATTGATAGAATTAAGCCAAACACCCTAATTAACTAATTCACTATATATCTATGAGAATTACAATTAAAGAAGGTTTAAATTCCAAGTTCTTATATGATTACATGTGATGTTAGGTATATCTCTATCCTAAACATATATCATGAATTCCATCAAAACGTAGAAATCATAAACATATGTTATTATGACTAAGTCTAGATTCATATCTCATATCTCAAATCTATACAAATCCACATAAAATTGGTGATCAAGAAATTCATAAGTTATGTACAAATCAAAATAGATGAACTGAAAAGATAGCTTTATTAAACTAAAATCAAAGTATAATAATCATTGTTCCACTTAAAGATCCATTGCAAGCTTAATAAAAAATTTAGTTCATAACTAATGAATTAAACACCAAGAAGATTAAAGAATACATCATCCCAATTATAGAAACTGAATTAAAAGTACAAGAATAGTAAAGAACCACCCTTATCCTCACTCAATTCTGCAACCTTTAAGATCCTGCTCCTTTACTCTGCTCCTCCACGATCTTCTCCAAATTAGGGTTTTAAAAGTTGCAATTGTTGATTATATGATTGATTAATGAATTCTCTTCACTTAGTCTCTATAAATAGCTGATAAAAACGTCCCCAATCCAGTCCCAATCGAAGTTAAAATCGTTCAATCCACGCCACAGCAGTGTTGGAATCTCAACAAAACACTTCCTTTCTGTCCGCGCACCCTCGCCCCAGCGGGATAATGACCTTTGGAACCTCCGCCCCGACAGGGTAATTCCTTTAATAATTGCCCGCCCCGACCAGGTGCTAAACTGTAGTTGCTGATTTCCTTACTTTTCAATGCTAATTCCCACCACATTGCACCATCATACCTTAACTACCAACAACTAAAAATATGCAAACACAATAAGGAAAAACACGTAAAATTATACTAAAATAACTGGATTATGCACTATTTTAGTCCGAATAGGAATCTGATTCGTATGTATAAAACTCACTCATCACCTTCCTCTCAGATCTACTCTTATGAGGCTTGATTTCGCGAATTCTGTCATCGCACACTTGATTAGCGCACCACGGGTAATGCGTACTTTTCTTTCTTTTGTGTATTTATTAGCATTTTGATACGTTTTCATTGTTAGCTTGCTTAAACGCAATGTATTGAAAATGTATAAGTAGATGATTCGATAAAAATATTTTGACTTGATATATGCGTATATTTTATCGTATGGAATACCCGGATGTAAGAAATTTCATTTTTAGAAATCATTTTTTGGCGTACATTTTATAAGTTAGACTATTGGTTTCATTGGATAAAAGCAAGTGTTTGACTTTGTTGCATTTTTTTATTACTTTTGCATACATTTGTCAATGATTTAAATTTTATCCTATTAAAAAATTTATGTTGGGTTGTGCTTGGGTGCCTATAAGTGGTCGTTTATGCATGCTTATGTGCATGGGGATAGTCTATATCATAGGGGAGACTCTGGCAAAAAAATTCCTTGGGTTGGGGTAGTTTGAACGTATAGACACGTTTACATTAAGCTAGGGTATATCTAAAAGTGGTGAACACTTATGCTAATGCACATGCAGACCATGCATGATGCAATGACCTAAATTTCATCCTTAGGAGTCTATTATCTCTAGGTTTGGGCATATGCTAATTTTAAACATGACATGATAGAAATATACCTTGCCTTATTTCGAGCGTCGTGATACTTTTGTCCAAGCATGGATTCAGATAGACCCAACAGTTCCACTTCTTATAGGGCTTCTTCTAGAGTTTGTCCTCGTAGGACTACTTCGATTGTTCCTGCTCTGAGAGTGACTTGCCAGGTTCACCACCTTACGAAGTTTGTGATTCGACCCATTGGAGTTGATAGGGGCAGTATGCTTAATGTAGAGGATGATCACATTGACCTTGATATTCCTCCCCAGTCTGCTTCGCTTAGGGTCCTTCCAGGTATTCAGGTTGCCATTCCCGATCTTTTGGGCATTGATCTGAGTCGTCATCTGTCAATTCATTTGCATGCTAACGAGGTACATGAGGTTTTTGTGTTGAGTTGTCTCATCTGTAATAACCCGATATTTTCTATATAATTAAATCAGGAAATTTTGCGTATAATTTTTTTTTAAGGATGAGGATTTGTACAAGATAATATGTGTATGTAATTATGTAATAAATAAAAATATATTTATTACATAAATGTTTACAAATAATGTTATTTTAAAATTATTGATTATTATAAAGTTTATCCTTTTAATAATTAATTTTATAGTAGAAATATTTTATTATTTATTTTCATTGAAAATATAATTATATATTATTTAAATAATATATGAAATGATTATAAGAATTAATCTATTTTAATATATGAATTTATCCTAGTTTAATTAAGTTAATTATTTTAACTTAATTAATAATGTTAAATATGAATATTAAATCAGATATGGAATCCAAACCCTAATTTTGGGTTTTGAATAAGGAAAGATGATAATAATATAATATTAATTATATTTTTATTTTTCAGTGCTATAATATGTACGCACAGATAATGGTTGATCAATTATGTTGTGGCATGTCAAAACGGTAGCATTAATTCGTTAAACCTTAACTTGAAACTCAAACCATAGTTTGTGGTGGATAGTAAATGGTAGTACGTGATTTATAACCATTATTATATTATGCTAATTAGGTAAAACCTGATTATTGTCTAGAAACCCCAATTTTCAATTTGAAACCCTAATTGTTAAAATGGTAACCCTAATTATAATTTTAGTAAATTATTATGTTAATTAGAAAACCCTAACTCATAATTTGGGGAACCCTAATAATATCAATAAACCCTAAGAATTTGTAAAACACTAATTTTGGAAAACCCTAAATAATTGTTGTAAGCCCTATTTTGTAAAATTTGTAACCCTAATTATCAAATTAGAGCCCTAATTGCTAAATTGGCAAGGTTAATTATAATTAGTGGACATTAAAACCCTAATGTTGATGTATGATGTAATTAGAAAAATTAAACATAGTTAGGAAACCCTAATTTTCCAAAATTAGAAAGTTAATTTTTATTTTATTTTTTAAACCCTAAATAAAAATCCTAGAATTTCAAAATTGTGCTACCCTTAGGGTTAAACCCTAAGGTTTGTCATGTTTACAAGATTGCCATTAAAAATAAAAGCAAAAAGACTAATTTGCCCCTCTTGCATAATTGAAGTTAACTTGCATTATTTGAAAACACTTTAGTTGGTTACCAACTCTTGACTTTCCTAGCAATCAAAATCTCAGCAAATCAGTAGCAACTCGGACTTATACAATGTATCTAACACATATATATATAGATTATGAGAGAGAAAAGTCTCATTATTTGCCCCATTTTTGCACAACCCTCATCCAAGACCCCGTCTCTCTCTAACCTACGAATTAATATAGTAGATCAGTCCCTAAAGCAAGCCCCACTTATTCCTCTAACAGATCATAAGCCCTAAATCAAGGATTTGATCAAGAAAGGTATAACTTAAAAACCTAAATCTGATTTTTAATCTTGTGTTAGATGTTATGTTTTTTGTGTTATATATGTTGTTTGGAGTCTAACTAAGTGATCTGGGTTGCTAGATGTTAGATCAATAACATCTAGAGGCTCGGATTTGATGATTTTGCAATTCTGGGAAAAAAATTTAAAATGAGTCTGACAACCAAATGTCAGACCCTGTAAATCTTTGGTTGTTAATGATTTTGTGTGTCTTGTGTTTTATATGCTTAGTATGTCATGAGGTTTTTGTTCTGGAGTTTGAATCAGGACCAAATAGTACATGGATTGATAGATATTCATGGTCAAAGGTCGTTGACTGACCATGACTTTCTAAATTCTAGGTAACCCAGAAACTTGTTTTCCAGCACCTGACAATACTTTGCAAGCCTTGATCTGTCAATTGGTTAAGTTGTTTGATGTTTTTGTTGTAACTAGTTTATAGTATGTTATATTTTCTTTAAACCCATCTCTTTAGATACCACAAACAATCAACTGATCAAATGTAGTGGACGGTCAAACCTGACCATCTGATCACGATTTACTTTTCTAGAAATTCCAGAAATCGGTTGAACTGGTTTTCTGACAATGTTTGACCAGCTTTGATCTTTCTTGTGTGATGATGATTGTGACGCCCCCAAAATTAGGTATACGTCACCCATCTTGGGTCGCCACTTACATGGTACATAAATTCAAATACAACTTACTAATATAAGCGTAGGTATACAATACGACATAAAGCGTGAGTTTGAATACAAATATTGTCTACTAGATATTATACAAACTCAAAAGGAGTCCTCATTACAACTATTATCACACTATTTCACGAATAGTGAGGACTACTAATGCTATCCTCTCGGACCATTACTCCGTTCCCCGACTCGTCCCGGCTATGTTCTCATTTCACGAGAGAGAACGGTGAAAGAAAGGGTGAGCTCAACTAGCCCAAGAAGAAATATTATGACTAAGATAATGCGAATAAATTATCATTAGCCTTGATAGTGTTAAACCGATAAAATACAATAGACAACGGTTTAAGCTGCAGCTAGCGGAATATGCAATCCATTAAAAGAGTCAAGTAGAGAATAAAATCTACTATCTTTTAGGTTTTAAAAGGTTTTTATCAATTTTTATCATTTGAGACTCAAACAATAAATAAACCACCACATCTAATCATCCCCGTACCACGGCCAAGGATTTTCATCAAGTTATCAATGGTCATGACTATACCGAATCACCCCCGGTCATAATCATACCAAAAACTATCCATCATCGCATTACAGCCCATCGAGAACATTTGTCACATCATTTATATCAAGTCATGATTATACCGACGATCCTCGGTCATAATCATACTAAGTTCATCTACGCACGTAAGCCAAAGATAACATAATATAACATGAGGATGATGACAATGACATAATAATTCAATAAAACAAATTCAAGAATTATTTAATCCATGAATTATTAACGTCCAAATTGTCAACATAATCTTGTTTCAGAGAGTAAAATTCAAGAATGATCAAGAATATTTCCATGAGAAGATATCTTTGGATGAAACGCAAATATCAAGGATATTCTACTAATTTCATGGAGTATAGAAGTCAAAATTTTAACCAACCGAGTATAATAAAGAATGGAATAACAAAAGAAATCACCATGCATGCGGTACTTGCAGACAGACAAAGTTATTCCAATGTAATAATAATAACGGAACCGAAGTCGGGTGAAATTCACACCAACGGGATGTTCCAATGAATAATAAAGATGGAACCAGATCCGGTGTAAAACACACGAGATAGGATATTCCAACAGAATGATAAAGAACGGAACCGGTCGGGGTGTAAAACCGATGCATGGATGTTCCAGCAGAATAATAAAAGCGGAACCGGTCGGTGTGTAAAACATGCATGAGGATGTTCCAACAGAATAATAGAAGAATGTCACCAAGTATAGGGTAAACCGCATATACAGGTTATTCCAACAGAATAATAAGCAATGTAATAACATAAGGATTTCACCAAGTATAGGGTATGCCGCGTATACAGGTTATGTATAGGGTATGCCACTTTTACAGGTTATTCCAACAGAATAATAGTGAATGGAATAACAGAAGTTCTCTTCAAGAAGAAAGAATAACACAATTTCACCAGTAAAAAGAACCTGAATATAGAAGTAGTGAAGTAGCAGAATACTCTTCTTCTTTCTATAACTTTCTCTCTATAGCTTCTCTCTATAATTTCTCTCTCTAAAGTTTCAATGAATTCGTAAGAAAATAATGAAGGAATGAGCTTCTATTTATAGGAAAATGGAATGCATAGTAACTAATCCATGAACGGGTCTAGATTGATTTACTTTAATCGACGGTCCATATTTAAAGAAAAATCTTTTAAATAAAATATAATATATTCTATTTATATAAAAACATTTTACTATGCAAACACTATGCAATACTATGCAAAACACTATGCAAAATACTATGCAACACTATGCATAATAAAATATAATATATTCTATTTATATAATAACTTTAATAAAGTATTCTATTTTATATAAAAAGATGTTTCTGTTTTATTACGTTAATAATACGAATAAAACAAAACGTCATTATCGCTATAATAATTCATATTATTAATCGACAATAATGGAATCAAACTGAGTGACTTCTCACATAAGCATCAATAATCAATACCGTGTGCTACTATGCAACCACACGTATTACTGTACTTTTACTACCGAAAGTAGTTCAACAAGATCATCCGGTAAAACTTCCCGCCGTTATTTTAATAAAATATTTTTGTCGTTTTCTCAATCAAATAATTAATTGTAGGGGTCCACCAATGATTGAGCTATTGTATTTAATATTCCCTGCTAAACCGAATATTCCCCGACCAATCGAATATAATATAACCACTTGCATACTTTGCAAAATTTATAAATACTACCCACAACTATAATATTATCTCAAATTCACACCATAATATTAAAAAATTATTTTGACAAAATTTAAATCTTTATTGATAAAATCTGGGGTCTCACAATGATATGATGATATGTTGTTATAAAGTTGTTCTTTGACATCTTTGTTATAATTATAAACCTTTAGATCATATTAAACAGAACCAGGATACAAGATATAAAGATCGAAAGGAGGGTACTTTGATTGTTCTTCATTTCTGGGAAACCCAGAAATGGAAGAACAGTCATGACAAGCTATTTGATGGGCTAGATCTCACCGATATGATAATATTTGGGCATACCACTTGTTGATAATTGTAGTATTACATTAATACTACAATCTTAAACCATTTGAAAACTCAGAAACGTGATAACTAATGATCTAGAACCAGTCAAACGTGGCACCTAGTTAACTGACATGTTTTCTGGGTTTGGGCTCAAGAACACGAAGAACACCTATAATGATTTCGTTACATCACTATAGGTGGTCTTTACGACGATTTCTATATAAAATTATATTTTTATTAAATAATTAGTATTAATTAGTTTTAATTATGAAAATTACAAAATAAGTTATTAAAAATTATTTCAACTCAAGAAAATTATATTTTAATTAATTTGAATATATTTCATAAATATTAAATATTTTTAGAATATTAAAAGTATTTAATTTATCTAATTATAATATTAATTAAATTATTTAAAAAAAAAAATTAATACATGAAAAATCATTTAAAATTATATTATGGTATTAGAAAATAATTTAAGTTATTTTTTATAACTTTTAATATTTTGTGAGGAATTTCATTAATTAATTAATATTAATGATAATTAAGTTAGTTAATGAATATATTAAATAAATTATGAAAAATAGAATTCTTGATTTAAAAATTATAGAAAAATGATTTAAAGGTTATAAAAAGTATTTTAAGTTATAAAATATAAATTTTGATATTTTGTCATGAAAAATATTAATATTTTAATATAAATCATATTAGATTTATTTAATAATTATATTAAATAAATTAGTTTAAAAATAATTTTAATATTAGAAAAATCATTTTAAATGAAACTAAATAGTTTAAAAATATTTTAAGTTATAAAATATAACTTTCAATATTTAAAGGTAAATTTTATTAATTAAATATTAATGATATTAGATTTATTTAATAATTATATTAAATAAATTAGTTTAAAATGATTTTAATATTAAAAAATCATTTTAAATGAAACTAAATAGTTTAAAAATATTTGAAGTTATAAAATATAACTTTCAAACTTTAAAGGTAAATTTTATTAATTATTTACTATTAATGATATTGGAATTATTTAATAATCATATTAAATAAATTAGTTTAAAAATGATTTTATCATTATAAAAATCATTTAAAATTAAAATAAAGTGTTTAAAGATATTTAAAGTTATAAAATATAAATTTTAATATTTAAAGGATAATTTTATTAATAATTTAATATTAATGATTATTAATTTAATATTAATGATATTAAGTTTATTTAATAATTATATTAAATAAATAGTTTAGAAATGGTTTTATCAATTTAAAAGTCATTTAAAAAGGATATAAATGAATTAAAAATATTATTAAGTTATACTTAATGACTTTTAATATTTTGATAAAAAGACATTAATAATTAAATACTAATGGTAATTAGTTAAAAATGATTCTAATTGTTTTAAAAATCATTTAAGGATAATACGATTACTTAAAAAAATTGAGTTATTATAAATAACTTTAAGATTTTGGGCAATGGTTTTATTAATAGTTTAATATTAATTAAATATTAATGATAATAGAATTGTTTAATAATTAAATCATTTAATAATGATTAGGTGTTTGAAAATTCATGATTTATTATAATAAATGTTTTAAAATTAGTATAAGTCATTTAAAAATAATATGACTAATACTTACAGATATTGAACTACAAGATAGAGTCTTAGACTCGATAATTACCTGATAAAGCCGCTTAGATTTTGCAAGCATGTTTCGTAAATTGATCTCAGACTTTGATAATTTGATTAGATATATGTTTATTTGTGATTCAATGGTTGTGGAACATATGTGACAATGTGATTAGGTTATGTGATGACTGCAATAAGTAGTGCTATGTGTTATAGTAGGTTATTCTAATTGATCAAATGATCTTATTACCGATAGGTGTTATATAAAGATAGAACTAAGTTCTGAGAGCGTAAGCGGTAGATCGTATACGTATCTTACCTTTGCATTTCCTTTTATGAATGGACATGAGTAAGAAATTTTAATTATATTATTATTATACTATATTATTAACCCTATTGTGATATATTATATATCCGATCATTGTTTATCAATATGTTAGTATATGGTAATTCAGATATATATTCTGTTCATTAATTTCTAAATATGGTTACACAAGTGTCCCCACTTGGATAATCATTGTATTTAATCACATGTTGATATATATATATATATATATATATATATATATATAAATCTAATCTATTTGATCAGCTAGACACAAATTTCGAAATGTCGTTGAATATGATAAAAACCTTTTTGTATCCAATCAAATTGTTTTGGTTCGGATTCCAGACTAGGTATGAACATCCCGATCACGGGAAAATTTTATGCGCCAAGGCGGACAAAGGATGAACGATAATATCGTTCTAGCAATGTAGTATTGATCAATACAGGGCAGATTGGGCAGATCACCCTCGTGCTTGTAAGTTATGACGATTTGCAGATGAAGTTCTGCTAAACCTTAGCGAAAACTAAAAACAATGTTCATAATTTGTCGACTAATACCTATATATATAGTCAATACGTTGTTTCAAAAATTTGAGATAGAATTGTTATGTTGTTATTATCGGTTCAGTTTACTTCACAACTATAAATTCATTGTAGAAGTGATGTACAAATAAATTATTTATTTCTTTCAGCTAATTATATTTCTAATTGTTATTACTTGCTGGGCACTCAAATGCTCATTCTTGCTTAATTTAAATATTTTCAGCTAAGCATGATCAACCTGACGGTTCAGATAAGAACAAGTGAAAAAGAAAAGCAAACTGAATATGTGTAATTGTAACTTTTGTAATAGTTAGAGAGTATTAAGGCAATGATATATATTATCTATCATGTAAGGAATTATAGTAAAGGTTGCATACTTGGGATTAGACTCTGATATATGTAAACTAAGTTTGTTATTTATATTATTGTTATTATTATTAGTATTATTTCGCTCATAGAAATGGTATCGTGAAGCACCGAGTTTGGGTTTCAAGTACTTGAATTTGGGGGCGTCACATTATGGTATCAGAGCTTAGGGTTAAAAACCTTAGGTGGGTTAGACCTTAGGCTATAACTTTGGAACAGATGGAAACGTTGAAAATACAAATAACTCAAATATAGTTTTAAAGAAGATGAATTGAATAAATTCATTGTCAAACAAAATAAAAGATAACTTTTATAAAACTATTATTTGCTTTGTGTATATATTAGTTAAAAATCAGGATAACTTAGGTGTGTAGATGTCAGATAGAAAAGTTAGGATACCCTCAAATCATAAAGAAGAAGTCAACCTCCATAACCGACCCAATATCAAAGTCAATAGCTGAAATAGAGGCTCACATTGAAAGCTACCTCAAGGAGGTGGTTGTTTTGAAAGTATAATACCGAACTCAGAAACAATAGTATAGCAGATAGGTAGAATATAATTAAAGAATATGTGGTTAATGTCGAGTTCTTAAACTCATATATTTGTGGTGAGTTCTTAAACTCATAAAATATGGTAAGTTGGACAAACTAGGCGTAGTTAGGTGTGAATGGATTATTGACGATAATGGGAATAGACAGATTTCTAAGCAATTGATTATTAGTGAATGGGTAAGAAATAAGTAGTATTAGTATTACTTGAATATGTACGCTTTATGATGTGTAATGTAAGATTCTCAACTTTCGTATAAGTTATGGTAGTGATTCCCGACTTTTATGTCACAAAGGGATAGTGAATGTTTAAAGCAGTATATGTTATGTTATAAAGTACTATGAATTTGTTAGATGAACATGATTTATTTAATCAGATAATGCCGCCAAGACGAAAACGAAACCAAAGGACAGAAGAACCTATCAACAAAGTCGATTTGGGACAACTGACGGACCAACCTTGAGAATTTGACGAATATAAACACTCAAGCTATGCATAATGGATTACCAACCGCAAGAAATCAGCCAGACAATCGATCGGCAAACATTGAAGACTTCAAGACAAACGAACCGCCAGGATTTAGAGGATCAACTTACCCTATAGAAGTGGTTGTGATAACTAGGGTAACGGAGGGGCAAAAGACAGTTTTTGCCACCTATACAATGAAAGGAGGGGTGAATCTTTGGTGGGAGACAACTCAAGTTAAAGCCGGAGAAGGGAGTAGTGGTAGTAGAACTAGAAAAATGAAAGATGATAATGTTGGGAATACGGAAAATAGGTCAAAAGGTGGAAAGAAACAAGTTGTGCATTGTAGAAATTGTGGAAAGAATCATTCGGGGGAGTTTTTAAAAGGAAAGAAGGTGTGCTACAAGTGTGGGCAGGAGGGACATATCTCTCCTAACTGCCCCAATCCAAGAATTTATTGTGGGTGTTTTATTTGTGAATCAACGGAGCATATGGTGAAAGACTGTCCAAGAAGGAGAAGGGAGGCAAAGAATGCGAATACGAGGAAAGACAGCAGGACATTGGCGATAATAGGACCGACTTCAATAAATGAACCAACAGAACCAACCAAAGGAGTCTTCAACATGACCGTTCAAGAAACTGTAGCAGCCGGGGATGCAACTCCAAGTATTACTCGAACAAATTTTATTTTCTTATATATTATTTTCTTATATATGGTAAATTATTTTATAAAGCTATTTTGAAGGAGGAATTTGAGTTCTTTTAGGAATCAAATTTCCGTTTAGTCAGAAAGAAAAGCTTTACGTGAATAGTTAAAGATCAGTTCGATTAAATTATGATCGAGATCTATTTGCAATAATTGTCTATGCTATGTACCCTGGTATGTATAGGTTTTAAAACGGTGATTTTGGGGACAGAATCTTTATAAGGGATGGTGAATGTAATAACCCGATATTTTCTATATAATTAGGAAATTTTGCGTATAATTTTTTTTTAAGGATGAGGATTTGTACAAGATAATGTGTATATGTAATTATGTAATAAATAAAAATATATTTATTACATGAATGTTTACAAATAATGTTATTTTAAAATTATTGATTATTATAAAGTTTATTCTTTTAATAATTAATTTTATAGTAGAACTATTTTTATTATTTATTTTCCATGAAAATATAATTACATATTATTTAAATAATATATGAAATGATTATTAGAATTATTATAATAATTAATCTATTTTAATATATGAATTTATGCTAGTTTAATTAAGTTAATTATTTTAACTTAATTAAAAATGTTAAATATGAATATTAAATCAGATATGGAATCCAAACCCTAATTTTGGGTTTGGAATAAGGAAAGAGGATAATAATATAATATTAATTATAATTTTATTTTTCAGTGCTATAATATGTACGCACTGATATTGGTTGATCAATTATGTTGTGGCATGTCAAAATGGTAGCATTAATTCGTTAAACCTTAATTTGAAACTCAAACCGTAGTTTGTGGTGGATAGTAAATGGTAGTACGTGATTTATAACCATTATTATATTATACTAATTAGGTAAACCCTAATTATTGTCTAGAAACCCTAATTTTCAATTTGAAACCATAATTGTTAAATGGTAACCCTAATTATAATTTTAGTAAATTATTATGTTAATTAAGAAGCCCTAATTCATAATTTGGGGAACCCTAATAATATCAAGAAACCCTAAGTATTTGTAAACCCTAATTTTCGAAAACCCTAAATAATAGTTCTATGTCCTAATTTTTAAAATTTATAACCCTAATTATCAAATTAGAGCCCTAATTGCTAAATTGGCAAGGTTAATTATAATTAGTGGACATTAAAACCCTAATGTTCATGTATGATGTAATTAGAAAAATTAAACATAGTTAGGAAACCCTAATTTTCAAAAATTAGAAAGTTAATTTTTATTTTCTTTTTTAAACCCTAAACAAAAATCCTAGAATTTCAAAATTGTGCTAACCTTAGGGTTAAACCCTAAGGGTCAAACCCTAATGGTTTGTCATGTTTACAAGATTGCCATTAAAAGTAAAAGTGAAAAGACCAATTTGCCCCTCTTGCATAATTGAAGTTAACTTGCATTATTTGCCAACACTTTAGTTGGTTACCAACTCTTGACTTTCCTAGCAATCAAAATCTAAGCAAATGAGCAGCAACTCAGCCTTATACAATGTATCTAACACATATATATAGATTATGAGAGAGAAAAGTCTCATTATTTGCCCCATTTTTGCACAACCCTCACCCAAGACCCCGTCTCTCTCTAACCTATGAATTAATATAGTAAATCAGTCCCTAAAGCAAGCCCCACTTATTCCTCTAACAGATCATAAGCCCTGAATCAAGGATTTGATCAAGAAAGGTATAACTTAAAAACCAAAATCTAATTTTTAATCTTGTGTTAGATGTTATGTTTTTTGTCTTATATATGTTGTTTGGAGTCTAACTAAGTGATCTGGGTTGCTAGATGTTAGATCCATAACATCTAGAGGCTCGGATTTGATGATTTTATAATTCCGGAAAAAAGTCAGACCCTGTAAATCTTTGGTTGTTAATGATTTTGTGTGTCTTATGTTTTATATGTTTAGTATGTCATGAGGTTTTTGTCCTGGAGTTTGAATCAAGACCAAATAGTACATGGATTGATAGATATTCATGGTCAAAGGTCGTTGACCGACCACGACTTTCTAAAGTCTGGGTAACCCAGAAACTTGTTTTCCAGCGCCTGACAATACTTTGCAAGCCTTGATCTGTCAATTGGTTAAGCTGTTTGATGTTGTTGTTGTAACTAGTTTATAGTATGTTATATGCTCTTTAAACCCATCTCTTTAGATACCACAAACAATCAACTGATCAAATGTAGTGGACGGTCAAACCTGACCATCTGATCACGATTTATTTTTCTGGAAATTCCAGAAATCGGTTGAACTGGTTTTCGGACAATGTTTGACCAGCTTTGATCTTTCTTGTGTGATGATGATATGATGATTTGTTGTTACAAAGTTGTTCTTTGACATCTCTGTTATAATTATAAACCTTTAGATCACATTAAACAGAACCAGGATACAAGATATAAGGATCGAAGGGAGGGTACTTTGACTATTCTTCATTTCTGGGAAACCCAGAAATGGAAGATTAGTCCTGACAAGCTATTTGATGGGCTAGATCTCACCGATATGATAATATTTGGGCATACCACTTGTTGATAATTGTAGTATTACATTAACACTACAATCTTAAACCATTAGAAAACTTAGAAACGTGATAGCTAATGATCTAGAACCGGTCAAACGTGACACCTAGTTAACTGACATGTTTTCTGGGTTTGGGCTCAAGAACACGAAGAACACCTATATAGATGACAGTTCATCACTATAGGTGGTCTTAGCTTGACTATTTTATATAAAATTATATTTTTATTAAATAATTAGTATTAATTAGTTTTTAATTATGAAAATTACAAAATAAGTTATTAAAAATTATTTTAAGGTCCGATAATTATATTTTAATTAATTTGAATATATTTCATAAATATTAAATATTTTTAGAATATTAAAAGTATTTAATTTATTTAATTATAATATTAATTAAATTATTTAAAAATGATTTTAATATATGAAAAATCATTTAAAATTATATTATGGTATAAGAAAATAATTGAAGTTATTTTTGATAACTTTTAATATTTTGTGAGGAATTTCATTAATTAATTAATATTAATGATAATTAAGTTAGTTAATGAATATATTAAATAAATTATTAAAATAGAATTAATGATTTAAAAATTATAGAAAAATGATTTAAAGGTTATAAAAGTATTTTAAGTTATAAAATATAACTTTTGATATTTTGTCATGAAAATATTAATATTTTAATATTAATGATATTAGATTTATTTAATATTTATATTAAATAAATTAGTTTAAAAATGAATTTAATATTAGAAAAATCATTTTAAATGAAACTAAATAGTTTTAAAATATTTGAAGTTATAAAAATAACTTTCAATATTTAAAGGTAAATTTTATTAATTAAATATTAATGATATTAGATTTATTTAATAATTATATTAAATAAATTAGTTAAAAATGATTTTAATATTAAAAAAAATCATTTTAAATGAAACTAAATAGTTTAAAAATATTTGAAGTTATAAAATATAACTTTCAATATTTAAAGGTAAATTTTATTAATTATTTACTATTAATGATATTAGAATTATTTAATAATCATATTAAATAAATTAGTTTAAAAATAATTTTATCATTATAAAATCATTTGAAATGAAAATAAAGTGTTTAAAGATATTTTAAGTTATAAAATATAACTTTTAATATTTAAAGAATAATTTCATTAATAATTTAATATTAATGATTATTAATTTAATATTAATGATATTAAGTTTATTTAATAATTATATTAAATAAATAGTTTAAAAATGGTTTTATCAATTTAAAATCATTTAAAAAGGATATAAATGAATTAAAAATATTATTAAGTTATACTTAATGACTTTTAATATTTTGATAAAAAAGACATTAATAATTAAATACTAATGGTAATTAGTTAAAAATGATTCTAATTGTTTTAAAAATCATTTAAGGATAATACGGATACTTTTAAAAAATTGAGTTATTATAAATAACTTTAAGATTTTCTTGTAATGGTTTCATTAATAGTTTAATATTAATTAAATATTAATGATAATAGAATTGTTTAATATTTAAATCATTTAATAATGATTAGGTGTTTGAAAATTCATGATTTATTATAATAAATGTTTTAAAATTATTATAAGTCATTTAAAAATAATATGACTGATACTTACAGATATTGAACTACAGGATAGAGTCTTAGACTCGATAATTACCTGATAAAGCCGCTTCGATACATCGGCGAGCATGTTTGTAAATTGATCTGCATTTTAGATAATTTGATTAGATATATGTTTATTTGTGATTCAATGGTTGTGGAACATATGTGAGAATGTGATTAGGTTATTGCTGACTGCAATAAATAGTGCTATGTGTTATAGTATGTTATTCTAATCGATCAAATGATCTTATTACTGATAGGTGTTATATAAAGATAGAACTAAGTTACTTAATTGTAAGTAAGCCAAGATCGTGCAAGTATCTTACCTTTGCATTTCCTTTATGCAATGGACATGAGTAAGAAATTTTCGAATTATATTATTATTATACTATATTATTAACCCTATTGTGATATATTCTATATCCGATCATTGTTTATCAATATGTTAGTATATGGTAATTCAGATATATATTTCGTTCATTAATTTCTAAATATGGTTACACAAGTGTGCCCATTTGGATAATCATTGTATTTAATCACATGTTATATATATATATATATATATATATATATATATATATATATATATATATATAAGTCGTTTATGTGACGCCCCCAAAATTGGTATATATAACCTATTATGAGTCGTCAAATACATGGTACAGAATATAAATACAACTGTCGTGTAAAGTACGACAAAATATAAGCTGTGAGTTTTAATACAAATATTGTCGTCTAGACAATATACAAACTCAAATTCAATATTATTACATTTATTTTCCACTATTTCACTGAATAGTGAGGACTACTAATTCTATCATCTGGTCCATCACTCCGTTCCCCGACTAGTCCCTACTACGTTCTCATTTCCTTAAGAGAACAATAAAAGTAAAAGGGTGAGCTCAACTAGCCCAGTAGGAAATATTATGACTAAGATAATGCAGAATAGATTATCGTTAGCCTTCAACAGTGTTAAACTGATACAATATAACAACCATCAAGTTTAACTGCAGTGGAACAAACAATCCATTAAAAGAGTCAAGTAGAGAATAAAATCTATTATCTTTTATGATTTAAAAGGTTTTTCATCACTTTTATCGCTGGGACTCAACTTAATAAAAAATCCACATCATCGAATCACCCCTGCACTACGACCAAGGATATTCTTTAGTACCACGACCATAATTATCCATGCACTACGGGACAAGAATATTTGTGTATTCGATAATGGTCATGATCATGCCAACAACTGTCCATCAATGCTCTACGGGCCAATGAGGACTTTTTCCACATCATATGTAACATTACGGCCATGATTACACCGAATAATCCCTTGTCATAATCATACCAAGTCCATCTATGCACTATAGGCCACAGATGACTTTTAACAAAATATAAATATGAGGATGATGACAATGATATAAGAATTCAATAAAACATGTTCAAGAATTAATTTATCCAAGAACTAATAACGTCCAAATTGTCAACATGATACTGCTTTGTAGAGTAAAATTCATGAATGCTCAGAAGAATATTTCCATGAAAAGATACTAGATGAAGCGCAAATATCAAGGATATTCCACTAATTTCATGGAGTATAGAAGTCAAAACTTTAACCAAATGAGTATAATAAGGAATGGAATAACAAAAGAAATCACTAGGAATGCGATAGACCGCACAGGCAGGTTATTCCAACAGAATAATAAATAACGAGAATCAGTGCAGCGTAAAAGCGCATGCATGTGATATTCTAACAAAATAATAAAGACGGAATCAGTCCCGGCGTAAAATGCATGCATGACAGGATATTCCAATGAATAATAAAAAGCGGAACCAGTCGTCGTAGAAGAATGCATGAACATGGATGTTCCAACAGAATGATAAAGAATGGAACAACAAAAGAATTTCACTAAGTATAGGGTAGCCCGCGTATACAGGTTATTCCAACAGAATAATAAAAAATGGAATAACAGAAGTTCTCTTCATGGATAAGAAAGAAATAATACTCCCTACCTTAGACAAAATAGGATATTGGAATAGTGAGGTAGCAGACTTCTCTTCTTCTTTCTATAATTTCTCTCTATAATAATCGCTCTAAAGCTTTTATGAATTGGTGAGAAATGAAGGAAGAATGAGCTTCTATTTATAGAAAAATATAGTTTCGATAATTGCACGTTTTGGGGCTCGAAAAATTACAGTACAATACCTCCAACTTTTCCTTTATTTTTAATTTAGTCATGGAAGTATTATCAAACTTGCACCACCTCCCCTAATAGTAAATAATGTGAAACAATAGTATACACATGTGAACAAATAGTTATAATCATGTGAAATAATAGCAATCAATTGCTCATTTATCCCGTTAAATACCCGATTGGTCAATATAACCTCCAGACATCAATTATTATCAAAATAATTGTCGATTTTCACTAACACAAATAATTCCAACACAATGAAACCATTTTTATCAAAAATATAAATTTTGAAATTTTGAAGTTTGACTTTTCCCGAAAAAGTCAATTGTTGACTTTTTGACCAAATAGTGAATTCTGGAAAATTTTGTGTTTATAGACTATTTTTACTAATTTCATCGTTCCGGACTCAAATATCACATTCGCGTCTCTAAATTCAACTCCGAACACAACTTCAATTTGAATAACATTCATCATTAATATTATAACTCACAATATTTATCAACCATGTCATTCCCAGGAAGAGGGGCTTTCAATAAGGATTTCTCCTATCATGCCGCAATTAGGTGAGCAAACCTCTCCTCGATGTAACTTCTAGACATTGTAAATATTGAAATTTAATAATATGAATAACTTTTTCGTCTCAATTATTGATTTAATAAAATAACATATTATGCGCAGATGATACTTATGACAATAATCGAATCAATAATATGAGAGATATGATCACGCAATTCTTGTAGAAATAATTGAGTATAAGCGAGTGACTTCTCACGTAAGCATCAATAATCAATACCATGTGCTACTATGCAACCACGCCAGACATATTCTTTACTTTTTTACTAAGGGTAGTTCAACAGTTAACGGTAAAACATCCGCCGTTATTTTCATAAAGTATTTTTGTCATTTTCTCAATCCGATAATAATTCCGTTGTGGGGGTCCACCAATGATTGTGTCGTTGTACGAATATTCCTTGTTAAAACGAATATTCCCCGACCAATCAAATATTATATAACAACTTGCGTACTTTGCAAACTTAGTAAATATTACCCACAACTATAACATTATATCAAATCCACACCATAATATTAAAAAATATATTTCGAGAAAATTTAATCTTTATTCAAAAAGTTGGGGTCTTACAACCTCCCCTTCTTATGAAATTTTGTCCTCGAAATTAGGGGCGCATTACTGGTATGTCGAAGAGGTAAGGATATCTTGATTTCATCTCGATTCTAACTCCTGTGTCATTTCTTCCACATCGTGGTTTCTCCATAAAACATTGACTTGAGGTATAACCTTGGAGCGTAGAATATGATCCTTTTTATCCAAGATTTTAATATGTAACTCTTCATACGTTAAATCTTCCTCTATCTCGTCTGGTTCTAATTCAATAATGTGGTTCGGGTCTTTCACATATTTACGTAACATAGATATGTGAAAAATGTTATGAACACGAGACATAAATGGCGGTAAAGCGAGTCTATACGCCACAGTTCCTACTCGATCGAGGATTAAAAATGGGCCAATGAATCGAGGGTTGAGCTTTTCTCTCTTTCCAAATCTCGTAACTCCCTTCCATGGAGCAACACATAATAACACATGATCTCCAATATCGAATTCCACATCCTTTCGATGAAGATCAGCATAACTCTTTTGTCGATCTTGTGAGGTTTTTATACGTTGTCGGATCGTTTGAATCTTTTCCGTAGTCATACGTACCAACTTCGGTCCCAACAACGTTACTTCACCCACCTCATCCCATCATACTGGAGAACGACACTTTCTTCCATACAACGCCTCAAATGGAGCCATGCCAATACTTGTTTGATAACTGTTGTTGTAGGAAAACTCCACCAATGGTAGGAACTTATCCCAACTTCCCTTGAAGTCAAGGACACAGAGTCTTAATAGATCTTCAAGAGTTTGAATGGTCATCTCCGACTGCCCCTCCGTTTGAGGATGATATGTCGAGCTAAATCGTAAATCCGTGCCCATAGCTTTTTGCAAACTAACCCAAAATCTTGAAGTGAATCTTAGGTCTCGATCAGAAACCATGAAGTCTTACAATCTCGTTTATGTATATACGAGCAAGACGTTCAAGTGTATAAGTTTCTCGTATAGGTAGGAAATGAGCAGACTTGGTCAATCTATCAACAATGACCCAAATTGCATCTATGCCTTGAGAAGCCTTGGGAAGACCAGTAACGAAATCCATAGTAATGTGTTCCCATTTCTATTCTGGGATATCAAGTGGTTGCAATGGACCATTTGGTACTTGATGCTCCTCCTTGACTCGTTGACAAGTTAAACACCCTGAGATAAACTCTGCTATCTCTCTCTTCATATTGCTCCACCAAAATGTATGTCGAAGATCATGATACATTTTGGTACTCCTAGGATGGATTGCAAATGGTGTGTTATGCGCCTCCATCATGATTTTATACTTTAAATCAGGGTTGTTAGGAACACAAAGTCTGGAGTTAATTCGAAGTATTCCTTCCTCATCAATTCTTGCTTCCGGCATAGCACCTTCTTGCACTTTCTTCTTCATACGCATTAGCTCCAGGTCTGTAGCTTGAGCAGCTTTAACTTTATCGATTAAAGTCGGTTCTACTCATATGTTTGTCATCATCATGTGTGTCCCTAGAGTCTTTATCTCTAACTCCATCCTTTGCAAGTCATACAAAATAGGCCTTTGTGTAGACAATATTGCACTTGTACCCGCATATGATCTTCTACTCAGTGCGTCAGCTATCGCATTCGCTTTTCCAGGATGGTATTGGATGGTATGATCATAATCTTTCAATAGTTCAAGCCAACGCCATTGTCGCATGTTGAGTTCCTTTTGGGTGAAGAAATATTTGAGGCTTTTATGATCCGTGTAAATCTCCACCTTCTCTCCATACAGGTAATGCCTCCAAATTTTAAGCGCAAAAACGACAGCTGCCAACTCTAGATCATGAGTAGGGTAATTCCTCTCATATTCTTTGAGTTGTCGTGAGGCATAGGCTATGACTTTCCCATGTTGCATGAGAACACATCCTAACCCTTTGCCTGAAGCATCACTGTAGATGACAAATCCCCTCCGAGCCGGATGGTATTGTCGTAGCAGTCTTTGAAATGAGTCTCTTCTTCAGTTCTTGAAAACTCTTCTCATATTCCTCACTCCAACCGAACTTTGTATCTTTTCGAGTCAGCTGAGTTAATGGAGTAGTGATTCGAGAAAATCCTTCCACGAATCTCCGATAATAACCAAATTAATCCGAGAAAGCTACGTACTTTAGTCATCGATTTAGGTTGCTCCCGACTTTGAATAGCTTCAATCTTTCTTTGGGTCAACAGATATTCCATGACTTGATATCACGTGCCCAAGGAATGAAACTTCCTCAAGCCAGAACTCGCATTTCTTCAACTTGGCATATAGCTTGTTTTCACGAAGCTTTTAGAGTATCAACCTCAAGTGTTGCTCATGATCTTCACGGCTTTTGGAATATATGAGGATGTCATCAATAAAGACGACCACAAAATGATCCAAATATTCCTTGAATACTCGGTTCATCATATCCATGAAGGCAGCAGGAGCATTAGTCAATCCAAAAGATATGACTAAGAATTCATAATGCCCGTACCGAGTTCTGAAGGCAGTCTTTGGAATATCCTCAGTTTTAACCTTCAGCTGATGATATCCAGAACTAAGATCGATCTTTGAAAAAAATTGTGGTCCTTGTAACTGATCAAACATGTCATCAATACGTGGCAATGGGTACCTATTTTTGTTGGTGACATGATTCAACTCCCGATAATCAATACAAAGTCGCATACTCCCATCTTTCTTCTCCACGAATAAAACAGGAGCACCCCAAGGAGACGTACTAGGATGAATGAAACCAAAGTCTAACAATTCCTGCAATTGGGTCTTTAACTCCTGAAGTTCAATAGGAGCCATTCGATATAGGGCTTTGGAAATGGGTTTTGTACCGGGTTCAAGGTCGATACAAAATTCAACTTCATGCTCTGGGGTAGGCCAGGAAGTTCTTCAGGGAATACGTCAGGAAATTTATTAACAATAGAAATATCCTTCAAATCGGCGTATTTTGTTTAAATCTGCGATACATGAGCTAAGAAAGCTTGACATCCGTTTTTCAATAAACGAATAGCTTTATGGCTTGAGATGACCGTGATTGATTTTAATGGTTTGGTTGCTTGAATTCGCATAATAGGTTTATTAGGAATATGAAAGCTAACAACCTTATGAAAACAATCAATTTTAGCATGATGAGTAGTTAACCAATCAATCCCTAGAATCACGTCAAATGCAAGTATTTTTAAGGAGATAAGATCGTCAGGTAATGTGCGGTTATCAATTTGAATCAAACAAGACTTATAAACAGTGGATGTAATGAAGGTTTCTCCTAATGGAGTTTCAACAGATAAGTCAAAGTCTAATTTCTCCGGAGTTAAATTTAAACATTGAGCGTAAGTAGGAGAAATAAAAGAATGGGTAGAACCGGTATCAAATAAGGTATAGACTTCACTAGAGTTTATGATAAGCTTACCCATGATAACCTCGTTCGGGTTCCTTTCTTTCTGGGAGGTCACAACAAACGCTCTCCCTTGCACTACCGGCTTTGACTTTTCTGGGACGACCTTTGGTGCCTCCATCCTAGCTGAATTTGTCTTCGGTGAATGACAAAATCGAGCTAAGTGACCTTCCCTTCCATAATTATAACATGCTTTGGATGGCATCGTGCAGTTTGGACTGATGTTTTCCTCCCCTCCGCATTTGAAGCATATGATAGGTGGTCGTTGTAAGACCCCGAAATTTTTAAATAAAAAGGAATTTCCTTTATTTATTATTTTGAAATAGTAAGGGTTGATTTGATTAATGTGGATAGTTAAGGGTTAAATATGCAAATATTTCAAATTAAGCAAGTGGTTATAAAATATTCATTATCGTTGGGGAATATTCGTTTTTCGTCGTGAAATATATTAATCTTGTTGGGAATATTAAATACGACTGGCAAGTGACCATGTGTGGGCCCCATAACGGAAAGTGATTGGATGAAGAAATTGACAAATATAAGTTGTTTTTAAATAACGGCGTAGTTGTTACCGTTAATACTGTTGGAATACCCGTGGTTAAAACACACTAATACGCGTTGTTGAACAAGTAGCACTTGGTATTGCACCAATTATTGATTCTTACGTGAAGAAGGCACTACTCAATAATGGTTACGATAATTCTTATTCAAAGATTTTATTGAGTTAATAATTCTTTGCGTTGATATTTTATATCATTCATTGTTTCAATAATTGTCATTACACAAGATCTTTCATTATCGAAGCAATAATTCATATTATCTGAATAATATTATTAGATAACATTATTGGCAATGTCTAGAAAGTTCATCTAAGGAGAGGTTTGGTCACCTAATTGCTGGCCAAGAAGAAGAAATTCTTATTCGAAAGCCCCTCTTTCAGGAAGCGTATGCAGGTTGTCAATATTGTGATTCTCGTAATATTATTTGTGAATAATTAATTATTGATTTATATGATGAGGAAAATATTGATTTTATGTGGATATAGATGGAGAAAATTTTTAAAATGACAATTGTTGAAAATTAATATTTTATCTTTTTCTGATAAAATAATTCATTTAAATATATTATTTTAATAATATATTAATGGTGATATTTTTACAACTAATGTGGGATATATGAGTATACGAGGAAGAAGAGTATTTTTGTTGCAATAAATGTTTAAAACATGTTAAACATGTCGGTGGACCCCATTTATTGACTGAAATTTGATTATAGCCTGTAAAATCGATCGTTTGTGGATTTCGGTCAATTTCTATTTGGAATTTGGAAAAACTTTCTTCTGCAAAGTTGTAGAGAATTGAATTTCCTATAAAAACTCGCGAGATATGAATTTTCTGATGAAAGGGCTATTTATTATGAATTATTGAAGTTCTGAAGCTCCGAAATAATTAATTTTTGTAAGTTTTAATTATTTATTTTATGAAAAACATTTTTTATCATTTCTTTCTAGAAGGTGGCATGTGTTTGATGGCTGAAATCAGATTCTAGACATGTGTAGAAAATAATATAATTATATTATTAATTTATTAAATTTTACGCTTTGGTGTTCTAAGCAATTTCTATAAATAAGGTGCTTAGGTTAGAATTGAAAATCACACCGTAAGCTGAAGTTTTCTCTCTATATTATCGGCGTATTCTTGTGAGTATTTTGAGTATACTTTGAGTATTGCTATACGGTGCAAGTCCAAGTCATAGCCTATATCAAGGTGTTTCAAACTAAGTCCGATCTTTCGAGGTAAGGGATATTATTTTTTTCGTAATGATATTATTTCTTCAATATCATTATACTGAAATGTTGAATCTGAAGTTTTTATCAAATTTGGAACTTTTTTATGTCGGGGTTACTATTTATGGGTTACTATTCACGAGTTACTATTCATGAGTTACTATTCACGAGTTACTATTCATGAAGCGTGAAGATGTTTTTGTGGAATTTCTATCTTTTGGTGTGAGTTACTATTCACGATACTCAAGACTATTCACATATCTGGTACTATTCATAGAAAAATAAAATTTCTTCTTTTTGTCCAAAATATCTATTCGGATACTAACTCGATTGTATCCATGTTTTGATCATTCTTGAATTTTACACCACTATGATTATTTTGAGGTATTTTTGGGCGTGGATAAAACCAAGTACGAATCCTTAATCCTTAATCCTTGTCATTTTGTTTCTTTGGATTCGTTTCTTAAAAATATTTTTCATCATCCTCGGTCTTAAATGATGATATTATTGAATATCTTTGGCTGTGGTGCAAAGATGAATGATTTCAAGAATATCTTTGGGCGTAGTGCAAAGATGAGCAGTGTTGAGATGAACACGACCGATTGATTAATATCTTTGGCTTTGTAGTGCAAAGATGAGCAGTGTTTAAATGAACATGACTAAGTCGATGAATATCTTTGGCTTCAGAGTGCAAAGATGAATATTTGATTCAGATGCATATTGATTGATGTTACTGAGGATAAAATATTGATGATGGACTGTTAAATTCATAGATTATAGTAGATTTCATTCTCTACGTAACTCTTCTATGAATTATTATTTCACCTGCGAATATTGATCCGAAACTTGTTGTCTATTGTATTCTATCGATTTTTTCCTGTTGAAGACTAACGATAATTTGTTGTATATTATCTTAGTCATAATATTCTTTCTTGGGCTAGTTGAGCTCACCCTTTTCCTTGTTGTTCCATTTTTCTTCTCGGGAGGCGAGAATGTAGCAGTACTAGTCGGGGTATGGAATGAAGGTTCTAGAGAGAGTTGTTTAGTAGTCCTCACCATTTTGTAAAATAATGAATCAATAATTATGATGGGGATTTATTTGCGTGTGGATATTGTCTAGAAGACAATATTATATTTAAACTCATCACAAGATATATTGTCGTATTTCACACACCTACATTTGTATTATTGAAGTTGTAGTTCATTTCTTGTACCATGTATTTGGCACTCGAGAATGGGTGTTGTGTATACCTATTTTGGGGGCGCCACAAGTCGTTCTCCTTCCTTAACAACGAAGTGTTGGTGCCGACGTCTTTCCATCATTGTTGAATCTCCTTTTCTTGAAATGTCCATTTTTATTGTCTTGGCTATGATTACCACCGAAGTGGTTACCATTTCTGGCATGTTGATTCCCTCCACGCTTGTTGTCACCGTTTCGATAACTATTACCACTTGTATTTTCATTCTGCCGACTGCTTTCTCTTGGTTGTGTTGACTCGTTATCGCGCTCTAATAGCTGAGCCCTATTTACAACATCTGAATGCAAACATAGTTTATGAGAAATATGATATTGACGTATCTCCGGTTTCAAGCCTCTTAAAAACATTCGCGTCATTCGTTCCTTATTATCGACCAAATAGGATGCAAACCGGGATAACTCCGCATATTTAGCCTCGTATTGCGACACGATCATATTGTTTTGCTCCAACTTGATAAACTCCACCTCTTTCATGTGACGAATACTTCCGGGAAAGTACTTGTCGTTGAATAGCTCTTGGAACTTCTCCCAAGACATCTTGAAAAGGCCGTCGGGTTACGCTTTCTGATTTCCATCATGAATCTGCCTCTTCACAATATGAAGGTGGCGAAGGGAACCTTTTCTCCTCGAGCATCCCAAGACATCAAATATCTTGGTGATCTCGCTTTATCCATGCTTCAAACCTTAAGTGGTTTTGGCTCTCCAATAAACTCCGGTGGTCCCGGCTCCTTGAACTATTTAGCGGTAATCGCCCAAGAGTTTCCCCAAGTGTTTCCACCTACATTTTGGACAGAGCCGCTCACCGATGTTGCATGAATTGCATAAAGCCTTTGAACATTCCATCGTTCATCATTTGGTCAAGTGTTGTTGTTTGTATGAGGATTGTCGCGCCTCGATGCACATTATTCTCGATTGTTGATCTGTGGAGACTCAACGGTCTCTTGTGCTCCATTGTTATTCTTAATATTCTCGGATGCCATTTTCAAATACTGCCACAAAACAAGGGTTAATTGACATGCAACATATTATCCATATACTCTGACCAACCATTTAAATACCAAATAAACTTAGGTAGGTCATACTAGCGAAGGAATTCCCCGTCTCTCCCCTCCTAGTTCTAGTATCACATCTTAGCCAGGGATCATATCCCTAAGCTTTGATACCAACTGTGACACCCCCAAAATAGGTATACATCACCTATTTTGAGTCATCAAATACATGGTACAAAATATAAATACAACTTAATTATACAACTGTCGTGTAAAGTACGACAAAACATGTGACGCCCCCAAAATAGGTCCATTCCATCCAACCCATTCTGAGTCGCCAAATACATGGTACAAAAATAACTACAACTTTATTAATACATTTGTCTTGAAAAATACGACAACATATATACTGTGAGTTTAAATACAATTATTGTCTTCTAGATATTATACATACCCAAATAAATCCTCATCACAATTATTTATACATTATTTTATAAAAATGGTGAGGACTACTAAACAACTCTCTCTAGAACCTTCATTCCATATCCCGACTAGTACTCGCTACATTCTCGCCTCCTGAGAAGAAAAATGGAACAAAAAGAAAAAGGGTGAGCTCAACTAGCCCAGTAAAGAATATTATGACTAAGATAATATACAACAAATTATCGTTAGTCTTCAACAGGAAAAAATCTAATAGAATACAATAGGTAACCAGTTTTAAATCAATCTTCGAAGCGGAAATAATAATTCATTAGAAGAGTTAAGTAGAGAATGCAAACTACTATCTTCTATATATGAATTTAAAAGTTCATCGTCGATATTTTATCCTCGTAACATCAATCAATATATATCCGAATCAAATATTCATCTTTGCACCACAGCCAAAAATATTCATCAGGTTGGTCATGTTCATCTAAACACTGCTCATCTTTGCACTACACGGGCCAAAGATATTATTCAGTCGTCATGTTCATCTCAACACATGTTCATCTTTGCACTATGGGCCAAAGATATTCATCAAGAAATCATTCATCTTTGCACTACAAAGCCAAAGATATTCAGTAATATCATCATTTAGGACCGAGGATGATGAAAATATTTTAAAGGAAACGAATCCAGTGAAACAAAAGAACAATTATTAAGGATTCGTATTTTAACCAATCCAAGTTTAAAAATACTTCATAAGTAATCAGAGTGGAGTAAAATTCAAGAATGATCAAAACATGGATACAATCAAAGCTAGTATCCATAATAGATATTTTGGACAAAAAGAAGAAATTTCATTTTTCGGTGAATAGTGTCGTATTCGTGAGTAGTGCCGTATACGTGAATAGTGCCGTATACGTGAATAGTAACTCCGACACCAAAAGATAGAAATTTCCCAAAAACATCATCACGCTTCGTGAATAGTACTCGTGAATAGTAACTCGTGAATAGTAACTCATGAATAGTAACTCATGAATAGTAACCCCGACATGAAAAAGTTCCAAATTTGATAAAAATTTCCAACCAATATTTCGGCATAATGATATTGAAGAAATAATATCATTTTCGAATAAAATAACATCCCTTACCTCGAAAAGACAAGATTTAGTTGAAACACCGGATATAAAGCTATGACTTGAACTTGCATCGTATAGCAATACTCAAAGTATACTCAAAATACTCACAAGAATACGCTCGATAATAGAGAGAGAAAACTTCAGATTTACGGTGTGATTTTCAATTCTAACCTAAGCACCTATTTATAGAAATTGCTTAGAACACCAAAGCGTAAAATTTAATAAATTAATATTATAATTTTTCCACAACTTCATACACAAACTAACAATCTGAATTCAGCCTCCTAATCACATGTTAAATAAGTTTCAAAATGAAAAAACATTTTGTAATTAAAAATATTTTAAACTTCCAAAAATCAATTATTTTAACTTTGAACTTCAATAATTCATAATAAATAGCCCTTTTATTAGAAAATTTGAATCTCATGAGTTTTTATAGGAAATTCAATTTCTACAACTTTACGTAAGAAATTGTTTTCAAATTCCAAACAGAAATTGACCAGAAATCCATCAACGGGCAATTTTCAAAGCTATAATCAAATTTCTATCAATAATTGTGTCCACCAACACACAAAATATGTGTTAAACATTTAATGCCACAAAATACTCTTCCTCCTCATATACTCACATATCACACATTCATTATAAAATATCACCGTTAATATATTATTAAAATAATATATTTAAATGAATTATTTTATCGTAAAAAGATAAAATATTAATTTTCAACAATTGTCATTTTAAAAATTTCTCCATCTATATCACATAAAATCAATATTTTCCTCATCATATAAATCAATAATTAATTATTCAAAATAATATTACAGAATCACAAGATCGCAACCGTGCCGTTCCTAAGAAAGAGGGGCTTTCAATAAGGATCTCTCTCATCGGGCGCCGCAATTAGGTGACCAAACCTCTCCTTAGATGTAACTTTCTAGACATTGCCAATAATGTTATCCAATAATATTATTCAAATAATATGAATTATTGCTCGATAATGGAAAATCTTGTGTAATGACAATTTATCAAAACAACAAAAGAATATAAAATATCAATGCAAAGCAATTATTGAATCAATAAAATAAAAATCTTGAATAAGAATTATCGTAATAATTATCGAGTAGTGCCTTCTTCACGTATGAATCAATAATTGGTGCAATACCGCAGGTGCTACTCGCTCAACAACGCCAGATTAGTGTGTTTTAACCTCCCGTATTCCAACAAGATAATTCGGTGAATAACTACGCCGTTATTTTTAAACAACTTATATTTGTAGTTTTCTTCATCCAATCGCTTCACGTTATGGGGCCCACAAAAG
The DNA here is from genome assembly GCA_020205615.1 of Panax quinquefolius. Taxonomy (NCBI): domain Eukaryota; kingdom Viridiplantae; phylum Streptophyta; class Magnoliopsida; order Apiales; family Araliaceae; genus Panax; species Panax quinquefolius. Next base: position 70,061,017 of record CM035167.1, on the reverse strand, counting down.
ATCGCTACCGTCCGCATTTAATATTCCCCACTACAGCATTTAATATTCCATGACCAAACGAATATTCCCTCGACAATAATGAATATTTTATAACCACTTGCTTATTCGAAATATTCATGTATTTTACCCATAACTATCCACATTAATCAAATTAACCCTTACTATTTCAAAATAATAAATAGAGAAAAATAAATTTCATTTATTAATAATTTGGGGTCTTACAAAACATAAGCTGTGAGTTTTAATACAAATATTGTCGTCTAGACAATATACAAACTTAAATTCAATATTATTACATTTATTTTCCACTATTTCACTGAATAGTGAGGACTACTAATGCTATCATCTGGTTCGTCACTCCGTTCCCCGACTAGTCCCTGCTACGTTCTCATTTCCTGAAGAGAACAATAAAAGTAAAAGGGTGAGCTCAACTAGCCCAGTAGGAAATATTATGACTAAGATAATGTAGAATATATTATCGTTAGTCTTCAACAGTGTTAAACTGATACAATATAACAACCATCAAGTTTAACTGCAGCTGAACAAGCAATCCATTAAAAGAGTCAAGTAGAGAATAAAATCTACTATCTTTTATGATTTAGAAGGTGTTTCATCACTTTTATCACTGGGACTCAGCTTAATAAATAATCCACATCATCGAATCACCCCTGCACTACGGCCAAGGATATTCTTTAGTATCACGACCACAATTATCCATGCACTACGGGCCAATAATATTTGTGTATTCAATAATGGTCATGATCATGCCAACAACTGTCCATCAATGCTCTACGGGCCAATGAGTACTTTTTCCACATCATTTGTAACATTACGGTCATGATTACAATAGAATAATCCTCTGGTCATAATCATACCAAGTCCATCTATGCACTATAGGCCACAGATGACTTTCAACAAAATATAAACATGAGGATGATGACAATGATATAAGAATTCAATAAAACAAGTTCAAGAATTAATTTATCCAGGAACTAATAACGTCCAAATTGTCAACATGATATCGCTTTATAGAGTAAAATTCAAGAATGCTCAGAAGAGTATTTCCATGAAAAGATACTGGATGAAGCGCAAATATCAAGGATATTCCACTAATTTCATGGAGTATAGAAGTCAAAACTTTAACCAACTGAGTATAATAAAGAATGGAATAACAAAAGAAATCACCAGGCATGCGATAGACTGCACAGGCAGGTTATTCCAACAGAATAATAAATAACGGAATCAGGTCTAGCGTAAAATGCACAGACAGGATATTCCAACAAAATAATAAAGACGGAATCAGGACCGACGTAAAACGCACAGACAGGATATTCTAATAGAATAATAAAGACGAAATCAAGTCCGGCGTAAAATGCACAAACAGGATATTACAACAGAATAATAAAGACGGAACCAGGTTCAGCGTAGAACGCACAGTGTTCCAACAAAATGATAAAGAATGGAACAACAAAAGAATTTCACCAAGTATAGGGTAAGTTCATGATATCTGAGTTATTCCAATGAATAATAAAGAATGGAATAACAGAAGTTCTCTTCATGGATAAGAAAGAAATAATACTCCCTACCTTAGAAAAACTGGATACTAGAATAGTGAGGTAGCAGACTTCTCTTCTTCTTTCTATAACTTCTCTCTATAATAATCGCTCTAAAGCTTTTGTGAATTGGTGAAAAATGAAGGAAGAATGAGCTTCTATTTATAGAAAGATATTGTTTCGATAATTGCACGTTTTGGGGCTCGAAAAATTACAGTACAATACCTCCAACTTTTCCTTTATTTTTAATTTAGTCATGGAAGTATTATCAAACTTGCACCACCTCCCATAATAGTAAATAATGTGAAACAATAGTATACACATGTGAACAAATAGTAATAATCATGTGAAATAATAGCAATCAATTGCTCATTTATCCGGTTAAATACCCGATTGGTCAATATAACCTCCAGACATCAATTATTATCGAAATAATTATCGATTTTCACTAACACAAATAATTCCAACACAATGAAACCATTTTTATCAAAAATATAATTTTTGAAATTTCAAAGTTTGACTTTTCTCAAAAAAGTCAACTGTTGACTTTTTGACCAAATAGTGAATTCCGGAAAATTTTGTGTTTATAGACTATTTTTACTAATTTCATCGTTTCGGACTCAAATATCACGTCCGCGTCTCCAAATTCAACTCTGAACACTACTTTAACTTTAATAACATTGATCATTAATATTATAACTCACAATATTTATCAACCAGGTCGTTCACAGGAAAGAGGAGGCTTTCCAATAAGGATTTCTCCCTATTGGCGCGCAATTAGGTGACCAAACCTCTCATTGACAGAACTTCCAGACATTGTAAATATTGTAATTTAATAATATGAATAACTTTGTCGTCTCAATTATTGATTTAATAAAATAAATATATTATGAGATGATACTATGACAATAATCGAATCAATAATATGAGAGATATGATGCAAGCAATTCATGAGCAATAATTGAGTATAACCGAGTGACTCCTCACGTAAGCATCAATAATCAATACCGTGTGCTACTATGCAACCATGTGTATTATCAGATTTTTACTATAGGGTAGTTTAACAGTTAACAGTAAAACTTTCGCGCGTTATTTCATAAAGTATTTTTGTCGTTTTTTTCAATCAAATAATAATTCCGTTAATGAGGGGTCCACCAATGATTGTGCCATTGCACGAATATTCCGTGTTAAAATGAATATTCCCCGACCAATCGATATTATATAACAACTTGCCGTACTTTGCAAAATTTGTAAATATTACCCACAACTATAACATTATATCAAATCCACACCATAATATTCAAAAATATATTTCGAGAAAATTTAATCTTTATTCAATAAGTTGGGGTCTTACTGTCTAAGCTATTTGATCAGCTAGACACAAATTTCAAAATGTCGTTGAATATGATAAAAACCTTTTTGTATCCAATCAAATTATTTTGGTTCGGATTCCAGACTAGGTATGAACATCCCGTTCACGGGAAAAATTTTATGCGCCAAGGCGGACAAAGGATGTACGATAATATCGTTTTACCAATGTAGTATTGATCAATACAGGGCACATTGGGAAGATCACCCTCGTGCATGTAAGTTATGATAGTTTGTAGATGAAATTCTGCTAAACCTTAGCGCAAACAAAAAATAATGTTCATAATCTGTCGACTAATACCTATATATATAGTCAATACGTAGTTTCAAAAATTTGAGATAGAATTGTTATGTTGTTATTATCGGTTCAGTTTACTTCATAACTATAAATTCGTTGTAGAAGTGATGTACAAAGAAAACATTTATTTCTTTCAGCTAATTATATTTCTAATTGTTATTACTTGCTGGGCACTCAAATGCTCATTCTTGCTTAATTTAAATGTTTTCAGCTAAGCGTGATCAACCTGAAGGTTCAGATATGAACAAGTGAAAAAGTAAAGCGAACTGAATATGTGTAATTGTATCTTTTGTAATAGTTAGACAGTATTAAGGCAATGATATATATTATCTATCATGTAAGGAATTATAGTAAAGGTTGCGTACTTGGGATTAGACTCTGATATATATAAACTAATTTTGTTATTTATATTATTGTTATTATTATTAGTATTATTCCGCTCATAGAAATGGTATCGTGAAGAACCGAGTTCGGGTTTCAAGTACCTGAATTTAGGGGTGATAAGTGGATTTTATATACACTTATCTGGTTTCTTTTACTTGACTTAGTTGCTCATATTTATGTGTATTAGTTACTTTTTATGCTTTTATTTACTTCATTTTCATGGTTTGAATCATTTTGTTCATCCTGAAATTTTGAATCATTCCAATCGTAGTTCGATGCAAGAGTTATGATCACTGTACTTGACGTCAAAGTCACTTCAGAGCCAATTTGAGTATTCCCTCGAAATCTTATTTCGAAAACCCAAAGAATTCTCTACTTCTCTCTTCCGGATCATCTTGAATTTCAAATCGAAATTGAAGTTCGGACGAAACAGTCACCCATAGGTTTGTTTCAGCGTTTGACCCTGCACAAAAAAGTGGAAGAGATCTGTAAGGCTTGGAGATTCTTCTTTTGACATCTATAATCCAGGATGTAATCAATCATTTATCATTGAATCATATCAATCAGGACAATTGATAATTGAGTTTTATAATTTGATCGATATTATTTTAATAAATTTTTATAATCAAATTAATTTTAATTTTTTTTTACTTCATTTGGAACGATACTCTACTTTCACTTTTATTACTTGTCGATCGTATATATAGTATATATTTGCTTTGATCGTGAAATCAATCAAAGCAAACGTGAAATCAAGGTCGATTGATTTCACAATCAAAGCAAAACGCAAGTATACACTACCAACAAGTAATAAAGTGAAAGTAGTAGTATCGTTCTATAAGGAATTATTTAACAAAATTACCAAGTACTAACTCTTAACCAAATCAATTTTATTTAAACAATCTCAAATCGTGATTTTTCTAATTAAGAAAACTAAATTAACTAATTAAAACTATGATTTTAACGAATGAATTCAAATAAATAAAGATTAAGACTTTAATATCTCCAATTATGAATTATAAATAAATTATCCAATTATCCCAATTATTATGCCTACTGAATTATTAATAAGAATTCTCAAATGCCAAAAGTCCTTTTCCAAGTGATCAATTGCCTTCTATTTAACCCAGATTAATCTTGTTATATTCCTATGCAAAACAATTTATTTAAACTCCTTCCAATCCCAATTCCTTATGTGTTACATGCGGTGAATAGATATTTCCATTCAATTCACAAACCTAATTATTCATCGCGGCAAATAACTAAGTCACATGATATCATGCCCGCTTCTAACCCTAGAATTCCTCTTCAATTCCTTCTAGAGTAACAAGGTAATTACCGATCGATAATTAAGCAATAAGCACAAGACAAGATAAACAATTCACTTTATCACAATTAATCGAATAAATCAAATAACTAATTTATGACATAAAAGGTTCAATTGAAATCAATAAAAGAGTTAGTTCATAATTAATGAATTGAAACCAAGAATCCACAATTGAATGTAGACATTAAAAGATAAAAGTATGATAAGAGAAGAGAATAGAATCATTGTCAAGAAATCTAATGCCCCTCTTGTTTCGCTTCTCGATCTTCGTTGTTCTTCAATTTGCTTCAATCTCCAATGGCTAATTAAGAACTAGGGTTTATATTCTAATCTAATGGAGTGTTTAATTTAGTTTAATCTATACAATCCCCTTTATTTTATGCCTTCATATAATGTATTTATAGGTTACAAGTCCAATTTTTAGCTAGAAAAACCCAATCTTATCGAGTCAAAAAGGTGTTAAAATTTGCCCAAAAACGCGGCCCAAGCCTTCCCAGCCTTCTTCCTCAAAGGCCTCAAAGATGGGCACGGCGCTCAAACCTGCTCCTCAAAGGTTCTTCAAGGCCAAGCATAGGCCTAAAAATGGCGCCTTTGGCCACGCTTACTTTTTCTCGACATTTTTCATTCCCGACGCCCTTTGGGGGAAAATGGTCATAACGTCTTTGTCAGAACTCCAATTTTGATGATTCAAGATGATCCGAAAAGAGGAGAAGTAGATCTACAACTTTCATTCTTTGAGTATTATGAAATAAGGTTCCAAGTAATACTCAAATTAGCTCTGAAGTGACTACTGTGTAAATGATCACCCAAAACAATGACGTTCGACGTCCGTTGGTACAACGATCATAACTCTTGCATCCGAACTCTGATTGGAATGATTCAAAATGTTTCGGAAAGCTAAGACGATGCTCTTCAATGTAAGCTAAGTACTAAACCAAGAACATGAAGTAAACATGAAATCCCAAATGATGTCCGGTTTGCTTTTCTTTGCGTTTTCTTTGTTTTTCCTTACCAATAGTCGCTCACACCGCTCCCAAACGTATAACCTACAAAATGAACACAAAATGCACAAAAAATAAATAAGACGCATAAATATAAGCAACTAAGTCAAGCAAAAGAAACCGGATAAGTGTATATAAAATCCACTTATCAAATACCCCCAAACTTAAATTGTTGTTTGTCCCCAAGTAACACAACATAATGCAATGCAATGCAATGAAATGAAACTCATCTATATGCCTACGAATCCAGAAGTATTTGATAGAATCAAATCTATTCACTCGGCCTTAGAGCAATCAAGCAAACACGATAATACTTCATATCAAAACCAATCAACAATTTCCTAGTCAATCATCAAGTCTTAAACTATTATTACTGGTATAGTGCGTGTGTGTGCTCAACAACCATGCTAACCGATATAAAATTAAATTTAACACATAACAAGTCTCTTCGAAGGTATCATACAGTGTAAAATCAAGAAATCTCAAAGATAGGCACGATTCAACTAAAATTAAACTCAACCAAATTCAAGGGTACATGCAGGATACTTATACTTTCTTTTCTTCCTTCTCTTTTTTTTTTACACGGGAGCTTTTTGCTCTTTTCCCGTGATTTATTAATTTTTTTTATATATACATAAATGAATGTGCAATGTCTCATCCCATTAGGCTAACGTTGTTATCCCTTTAACGAGCTTTCGACCAACGACTCCCAGACCATAACAGACCTTAGGGCGCTAGGTGTAAAGACAATCCCCTCGGGCGTACTTGCTCAAGTAACAAAGGCCCCGAAACAAGACTAGTCACCCTGTATACCCTTTTTTCCCCTTTTCTTTTTCTTTTGATAGATGGTTGGTGAGTGCGTTTTACGCTCCATCTCACGCTTGTGTTTATGGGGAGTGTTTCTCCTCAACCCACCACAAGACTCAACATGTTTTCTTTTTTTTTTTTTCTTTTTTTTAAAGCTTATATACCCCACATATATTCCTCCAAACTTAGGTTCTTGTCTAACTTTAGTCATCACTACTAATTCTTGTCATTCTTTCACTCAAACTAGCATTATCCTTTAGAGTCCCATTATGTATCAATTTAAACTCAATCAATCAACAAGTTGTTTTTACTGTGCTATCATTATTATACTAGTTTCAAACAGAAAAAGATTCAATTCATAACAAGAAATCACATCAAAGCTCTAATAGTCGTAAGATTATACTTGTCTACCCAATTCCAATCTCATCATTGGCCAAAATAAACTTAACTATAACAAACCATTTGGACTTATGCAAAATGAACATAGTAACTAACTATTATTTTTGAATTTTATTTATTTTTTATTTTTTATAATGAACCTAAACTATATTAACAACATATGCAAAATAACATGACATAAACATGAAACTAAACATGCAATAACGAACTAAACTAAACTCCCCCAAACTTAGCAATTACATTGTCCTCATTGTAAGAATATAACGATAAGTAGAAGAGAACTTCCTCGTAATCCGCCTAAGCGTGAGGTGTCAAGTACCGATGGTAAATGACGATCATTTTCCTATCCATTGAACCTCCAACACTACCGCAATGAAGAGAGACAACATGTATTAGATTATAAGATAACTTACTAAGCAAATTAATTCATATCTACTAAATAAACTAGTAAAGCATATAAATATAAAAATTCCTGGGTTGCCTCCCATCGGGGCTTGATTTATAGTCTTTCCACCTGACTTTGTCTGGTCAATGCTATCCAATTCCTCTTCGAAAGTTGAGGAACCCTCCATCCATCGGAAATAATATAGCTTTTGGTAGGTTCCCATTTACGATAGCCATTGTATTAAAGTCACCTAGCATGCTTTGTTTAGATAAGATCACATTAAAGAACGTCCAACATCTAGGTGTTTTTTCCATTGTGTCTGTGAATAGATTCTGGCATAGAGGCTTGTCGGACACAACAATCTCTTCTTCTATCTTTTCCAACTTATTGAACCATAGCTTCAAATTTGTACTCGCTTTTACGTCACAAGGAGTATTTCCGACGACATGACTACCTAGCGGGCATGGTTTTGCAAATCTAACCGGATTCTTGAACTTTGGCGGAGAAGGAACTTGGGGCACTAATAACATCGGCTCCTCCTCGTTGGTAATCAAAGTTAGATCTTCGCCGATCTCCTTTTCTTGGTTCCCAATTGTTTCCTCTCTTTTAACATCTTGTGGCTCATCTAGTTGTAGATTTTGTTCGGGCTCTCCATTAGTCTCGGAATCCATGTCATAGAGCCAGGTGTATTGAGGACGGTTGTTCAACGCATGTGCTATCTGTTCCACTTGATTTTCCAGATTCTTGATTAACGCCCCTTGGCTTTGCAAATTCAGCTCTACTTGATTCATTTTCTTGTCTTGTTCCTCGTTCCTTTTTTCAGAAGCTTTAATAAATTTTTCCAAGGCTTCCTCCCAATTTGAATGTTCTTCCTGTTGTAGTGGAGGTGGACAGGAGAAATCCTGCGGGTAAGTTGGACTTGGAGCATAAAATTGATCTTGATTGTTACTCCATGAAAAATCCGGGTGATACCCCAATCCTGATGATAGTTGTTGGGATAGACATAATTATTGGGGTAATCACCACTATACTGTACCGGCTCAAAACTGATGGCGCATTGATGACACATATTATTTCCAACACAATAATCACAAGTAACCGCCATACTTTGATGACGTTGAGCTTCAAAAGCTTCAAACATCCTCAAAAGTGTCTCAATCTGTGCTGACAATGCAGAAAGTTTCTCGAGTCTGTCAATCTCCACTCCCCTTGGTTGAGTCATGTTCGTGTATGGCCATTGATACACAAAGTCATCCACGGTACCTGAAAAGAGAGAAATATAGAAAGAGAATTAAAAATAAAAATGTTTAAATTAAGACTAATTTGATTGAAATTAATATTGGTAAATAATTATTAAATTAATTCCCCGGTAACGGCGCCAAAAACTTGTTGACCGTGTATACTTGCACGTATTCATTGATTGCGAAATCGATCAACAAGGGGCATCACATTATGGTATCAGAGCTTAGGGTTAAAAACCTTAGGTGGGTTAGACCTTAGGCTATAACCTTGGAACAGAGGGAAACGTTGAAAATACAAATAACTCAAATAGAGTTTTAAAGAAGATGAATTGAATAAATTCATTGTCAAACAAAATAAAAGATAACTTTTATAAAACTATTATTTGATGTGTGTATATATTAGTTAAAAATCAGGATAACTTAGGTGTGTAGATGTCAAATAGAAAAGTTAGGATACCCTCAAATCATAAAGAAGAAGTCAACCTCCATAATCGACCCAATATTAAAGCCAATAGCTGAAATAGAGGCTCATATTGAAAGCTACCTCAAGGAGGTGGTTGTTTTGAAAGTATAATACCGGACTCAGAAACAATAGTATAGCAGATAGGTAGAATATAATTAAAGAATATGTGGTCAATGTCGAGTTCTTAAACTCATATGTTTGTGGTGAGTTCTTAAACTCATAATATATGGTAAGTTGGACGAACTAGGCGTAGTTAGGTGTGAATGGATTATTGAGGATAATGGGAATAGACAGATTTCTAAGCAATTGATCATTAGTGAATGTGTAAGAAATAAGTAGTATTAGTATTACTTGAATATGTATGCTTTATGATGTGTAATGTAAGATTCTCAACTTTCGTATAAGTTGTGGCAGTGATTCCCGACTTTTATGTCACAAAGGGATAGTGAATGTTTAAAGCAGTATATGTTATGCTATAAAGTACTATGAATTAGTTAGATGAACATGATTTATTTAATCAGATAATGCCGCCAAGACGAAAATGAAACCAAAGGACAGAAGAACCTGTCAAAAAAGCTGGAAGACAACCAGACCCAACGGAGAATTTGGCGAATATAGACACTCAAGCTATGCAGAATGGATAACCAACTGCAAGAAATCAGCCAGACAATCGATCAGCAAACTTTGAAGACTTCAAGACAAATGAACCGCCAGGATTTAGAGGATCAACTGACCCTGTAGAAGTGGTTGTGATAACTAGGGTAACGGAGGGGCAAAAGACAGCTTTTGCCACCTATACAATGAAAGGAGGGGTGAATCTTTGGTGGGAGACAACTCAAGTTAAAAGTTAGGAGAAGGGAGTAGTGGTAGTAGAACTGGAAAAAGGAAAGGTGATAATGTTGGGAATACGGAAAATAGGCGGAAGGTGGAAAGAAACAAGTTGTGCATTGTAGAAATTGTGGAAAGAATCATTCGGGGAGTTTTAAAAGGAAAGAAGGTATCTTTCTAAGGTAAGGTGGGAGGACATATCCTCTAGCGCCCCAATCCAAGAATTCATAGTGGGTGTTTTATTTGTGAATCAAAGGAGCATATGGTGAAAGACTGTCCAAGAAGGAGAAGGGAGGCAAAGAATGCGAATACGAGGAAAGACAGCAGGACATTGGCGATAACAGGACCGACTTCAACAAATGAACCAACAGAACCAACCGGAGGAGTCTTCAACATGACCGTTCAAGAAACTGTAGCAGCCGGGGATGCAACTTCAGGTATTACTCGAACAAATTTTATTTTCTTATATATTATTTTCTTATATATGGTAAATTATTTTATAAAGATATTTTGAAGGAGGAATTTGAGTTCTTTTAGGAATCAAATTTTCAAATAGTCAGAAAGATAAGCTTTATGTGAATAGTTAAAGACCAATTTGATCAAATTATGATCGAGATCTATTTGCAATAATTGTCTATGCTATGTACCCTGATATGTATAGGTTTTAAAACGGTGATCCTGGGGACGAAATCTTTATAAGGGATGGTGAATGTAATAACCCAATATTTTCTATATAATTATATCAGGAAATTTTGCGTATAATTTTTTTTAAGGATGAGAATTTGTACAAGATAATGTGTATATGTAATTATGTAATAAATAAAATATATTTATTACATGAATGTTTCTAAATAATGTTATTTTAAAATTATTGATTATTATAAAGTTTATTCTTTTAATAATTAATTTTATAGTAGAAATGTTTTTATTATTTATTTTCCATGAAAATATAATTATATATTATTTAAATAATATATGAAATGATTATTAGAATTATTATAATAATTAATCTATTTTAATATATTTTAATATTAATTATATTTTGATTTTTCAGTGCTATAATATGTACGCACAGATATTGGTTGATCAATTATGTTGTGGCATGTCAAAACGGTAGCATTAACTCGTTAAACATTAACTTGAAACTAAAACCGTAGTTTGTGGTGGATAGTAAATGGTAGTACGTGATTTATAACCATTATTATATTATGCTAATTAGGTAAAACCTAATTATTGTCTAGAAACCCTAATTTTCAATTTGAAACCATAATTGTTAAAATGGTAACCCTAATTATTATTTTAGTAAATTATTATGTTAATTAGGAAACCCTAATTCATAATTTGGGGAACCCAAATAATATGAAGAAACCCTAAGTATTTGTAAAACCCTAATTTTGGAAAACCCTAAATAATAGTTGTAAGCCCTAATTTTTAAAATTTGTAACCCTAATTATCAAATTAGAGCCCTAATTGCTAAATTGGCAAGGTTAATTATAATTAGTGGACATTAAAACCCTAATGTTCATGTATGATGTAATTACAAAAATTAAACATAGTTAGGAAACCCTAATTTTCAAAAATTAGAATGTTAATTTTTATTTTATTTTTTAAACCCTAAATAAAAATCCTAGAATTTCAAATTTGTCCTAACCTTAGGGTTAAACCCTAAGGGTTAAACCCTAATGGTTTGTCATGTTTACAAGATTGCCATTAAAAATAAAAGCGAAATGACCAATTTGCCCCTCTTGCATAATTGAAGTTAACTTGCATTATTTGCCAACACTTTAGTTGGTTACCAACTCTTGACTTTCGTAGCAATCAAAATCTTAGCAACTCAGCCTTATACAATGTATCTAACACATATATATAGATTATGAGAGAGAAAAGTCTCATTATTTACCCCATTTTTGCACAACCCTCATCCAAGACCTTCTCTCTCTCTCTACTACTAATTAATATAGTAGATCAGTCCCTAAAGCAAGCCCCACTAATTCCTCTAACAGATCATAAGCCCTGAATCAAGGATTTGATCAAGAAAGGTATAACTTAAAAACCAAAATCTGATTTTTAATCTTGTGTTAGATGTTATGTTTTTTGTGTTATATATGTTATTTGGAGTCTAACTAAGTGATCTGGGTTGGTAGATGTTAGATCCATAACATCTAGAGGCTCGGATTTGATGATTTTGCAATTCTGGAAATTTTTTAAAATGAGTCTGACAACCAAATGTCAGACCCTGTAAATCTTTGGTTGTTAATGATTTTGTGTGTATTGTGTTTTATATGTTTAGTATGTCATGAGGTTTTTGTTCTGGAGTTTGAATCAGGACCAAATAGTACATGGATTGATAGATATTCATGGTCAAATGTCGTTGACCGACCATGACTTTCTAAATTCAGGTAACCTGTAAACTTGTTTTTCAAATACCGACAATACTTTGCAAGCCTTTATCTGTCAATTGGTTAAGCTGTTTGATGTTGTTGTTGTAACTTGTTTATAGTATGTTATATGCTCTTTAAACCCATCTCTTTAGATACCACAAACAATCAACTGATCAAATGTAGTGGACGGTCAAACTTGACCATCTGATCACGATTTACTTTTCTGGGAATTCTAGAAACCAGTTGAACTAGTTTTCAGACAATATTTGACCAGCTTTGATCTTTCTTGTGTGATGATGATATGATGATTTTTTGTTACAAAGTTGTTCTTTGACATCTCTGTTATAATTATAAACCTTTAGATCACATTAAACAAAACCAGGATACAAGATATAAGGATCGAAAGGAGGGTACTTTGACTGTTCTTCATTTCTGGGAAATATAGAAATGGAAGAACAATCCTGGCAAGCTATTTGATGGGCTAGATCTCACCGATATGATAATATTTGGGCATACCACTTGTTGATAATTGTAGTATTACATTAATACTACAATCTTAAACCATTAGAAAACTCAGAAACGTGATAATTAATGATCTAGAACCGGTCAAACGTGGCACCTAGTTAACTGACTTGTTTTCTGAGTTTGGGCTCAAGAACACGAAGAACACCTATAGCGACGGTTCTGTCACTATAGGTGGTCTTTAGCGACAGTTTCTATATAAAAATTATATTTTTATTAAATAATTAGTATTAATTAGTTTTAATTATGAAAATTACAAAATAAGTTATTAAAAATTATTTTAAGGTTCGAAAATTATATTTTAATTAATTTGAATATATTTCATAAATATTTAATTTTTTAGAATATTAAAGTAATTAATTTATTTAATTATAATATTAAATAAATTATTTAAAAATGATTTTAATACATGAAAATCATTTAAAATTATATTATGGTATAAGAAAATAATTGAAGTTATTTTTGATAACTTTTAATATTTTGTGAGGAATTTCATTAATTAATTAATATTAATGATAATTAAGTTAGTTAATGAATATATTAAATAAATTATGAAAAATAGAATTAATGATTTAAAAATTATAGAAAAATGATTTAAAGGTTATAAAAGTATTTTAAGTTATAAAATATAACTTTTGATATTTTGTCATGAAAATATTAATATTTTAATAGTAATGATATTAGATTTATTTAATAATTATATTAAATAAATTAGTTAAAAAATGATTTTAATATTAAAAAATCATTTTAAATGAAACTAAATAGTTTAAAAATATTTTAAGTTATAAAATATAACTTTCAATATTTAAAAGTAAATTTTATTAATTTAATATTAATGATATTAGATTTATTTAATAATTATATTAAATAAATTAGTTTAAAAATAATTTTAATATTAGAAAAATCATTTTAAATGAAACTAAATAGTTTCAAAATATTTTATGTTATAAAATATAACTTTCAATATTTAAAGGTAAATTTTATTAATTATTTACTATTAATGATATTAGAATTATTTAATAATCATATTAAATAAATTAGTTTAAAAATGATTTTATTATCATAAAAATCATTTAAAATGAAAATAAAGTGTTTAAAGATATTTTAAGTTATAAAATATAACTTTTAATATTTAAAGGATAATTTCATTAATAATTTAATATTAATGATTATTAATTTAATATTAATGATATTAAGTTTATTTAATAATTATATTAAATAAATAGATTAAAAATGGTTTTATTAATTTAAAATCATTTAAAAAGGTTATAAATAAATTAAAATATTATTAAGTTATACTTAATGACTTTTAATATTTTGATAAATAAGACATTAATAATTAAATATTAATGGTAATTAGTTTAAAATGATTCTACTTGTTTTAAAAATCATTTAAGAATAATACTGAATACTTTAAAAATATTTTGAGTTATTATAAATAACTTTAAGATTTTGGGCAATAGTTTCATTAACGGTTTAATATTAATTAAATATTAATAATAATAGTATTGTTTAATATTTAAATCATTTAATAATGATTCAGGTGTTTGAAAATTTATGATTTATTATAATAAATGTTTAAAAATTATTATAAGTCATTTAAAAATAATATGACTGATACTTACAGATATTGAACTACAGGATATAGTCTTAGACTCGATAATTACCTGATAAAGTCGTCGGTACACCGACATGTTTTAGAAATTGATCTGTACTTAGATAATTTGATTAGATATATGTTTATTTGTGATTCAATGGTTGTGGAACATATGTGACAATGTGATTAGGTTATGTGTTGATTGCAATAAGCAGTGCTATGTGTTATAGTATGTTATTCTAATCGATCAAATGATCTTATTACTGATAGGTGTTATATAATGATAAAACTAAGTTACGAACTGTATAAGCAGATCAAGATAATGATATCTTACCTTTGCATTTCCTTTATGATGGACATGAGTAAGAAATTTTGAATTATATTATTATTATACTATATTATTAACCCTATTGTGATATATTCTATATCCAGATCATTGTTTATCAACATGTTAGTATATGGTAATTGAGGATATATATATACATGCTCGTTAATTTCTAAATATGGTTACACAAGTGTCCCCCACTTGTATAATCATTATATTTAATCACATGATGATATATATATATATATATATATATATATATATATATATATATATATATATATATATAAAAGCCGTCTAAGCTATTTGATCGACTAGACACAAATTTGAAATGTCGTTGAATATGATAAAAACCTTTTGTATCTAATCAAATTGTTTTGGTTCGGATTCCAAACTAGGTATGAACATCCCGATCACGGGAAAATTTTTATCGCCAAAAGCTGACAAAGGATGAACGATAATATCGTTCTATGATATAGTATTGATCAACACAGGCACATTGGCGAGATCACCCCCGTGCTTGTAAGTTATGATGGTTTGTAGATGAAGTTCTGCTAAACCTTAGCGAAAACTAAAAACAATGTTCATAATCTGTCGACTAATACCTATATATATAGTCAATACGTAGTTTCAAAAATTTGAGATAGAATTGTTATGTTGTTATTATCGGGCCATTTACTTCACAACTATAAATTCATTTGTAGAAGTGATGTACAAAGAAAATATTTATTTCTTTCAGCTAAATATATTTCTAATTGTTATTACTTGCTGGGCACTCAAATGCTCGTTCTTGCTTAATTTAAATGTTTTCAGCAAAGCGTGATCAACCTGAAGGTTCAGACAAGAAGAAGTGAAAAAGGAAAGCAAACTGAATATGTGTAATTGTATCTTTTGTAATAGTTAGACAGTATTAAGGCAATGATATATATTATCTATCATGTAAGGAATTATAGTAAAGGTTGCGTACTTGGGATTAGACTCTGATATATGTAAAGTAAGTTTGTTATTTATATTATTGTTATTATTATTAGTATTATTCCGCTCATAGAAATCGTATCGTGAAGCACCGAGTTCGGGTTTTAAGTAACTGAATTTGGGGGCGTCACATCATCTCCCCCTTCTTCAGTAAGAAATTGTCTTTGACTTTTGTGTAATACAGGTTCTAGAGTTCACTTAACCAAGGGTAAACTAGTTTAGAGTCTTTTCTTTGTACGAGTCCCTTCATTCCGATTACCAGGATAAGGTCAATTTTTTGGGTTTGGTTGCCTTTTTTATGATTGCTCCTTGCCACTGTCCATGGGGTTATATGCATGCTTTGTCTGAGAGATAGTTCCACCAGAGCCAATATTTTCACCTTTTGGATTGTGAGGTGGTGATGACGCCTATGGATTAGCGGTACATCACGGGGATGGAATTTTTTGGAGCTAGGATGCCTTTGGAGGCTTACATCATTTCCGCTGATGTTCGTACTTTATTGGGACTTCTCCTCTGGAGCGAGCCTTCAAGGCTTGTAGCATACGTTTAGGAGCCTTGGGCGTCGATGCTACCAAGGGTGTTTTATTTGAGCCGTTCCCAGAGGACTTGGTGGAGCGGGATAAGATTCTAAGATGTCTATTTTTTTACCATCACAAGGGGTTGTTTTCATGCGAACAACTCCTCTACCATCTCATTTAGCTTGGTTAGAGCTCTTTGCGATGTGGACCGCCTCGAAGAATATAACTGGGGGTTCTTCACATTCGCCTACTTCGTCCATGGGACATGTCTGCCCTCAGAGGGTGAGACGGAGGCGAGGCTTGGCTTTTATCCCTTCCTTCTGGTGAGTTTACTTGCCGCATTTAGTTATCTTTGTTAATTTGAAAAGTCTTTTCCTCGACTCGTGTAGTTTGTTTTTGAATTTTTTAGTTTTGGGCTTTCGATAGGCTTCCTTACCTTTGTCCCGTTACTACTATATGCTTAAATACCTATTCACGGGGTTGCCATTGGCATCATTCCACTTTGGAAGAGGACCTGGTTTTTGACATTTTTGCCCATTTGCGTCTCCAGTTAGAGTTACTAACTGCCTTAGACGTGATGTGGGTGTTAGGTTTGTGAGAATCATAGACACAATCAAATTCCAAAATAAGTGGAAGCATGACAAAATCAAATTTAAAACATTTTCACAAACCAATTACCCGGATCATCATTTATGCATGTTATTAATTAAAGCGAAGGATAAGAAGTTATGGAATTATACCCTTGAAGATTAAAGCTTCCACATGTACGAGTTCAACTCCAAGTTCTTCGCGATCTCCTTGAATCTCCGAGATTGATTCCTTCCTTTGATCAACATTAGCCACCCAAGTGTTTGGCCTCTAGAGGTGATCCACCAAGGAAGAAGGATTATTCAAAGAGGGTGGTTGTGTTGGGTTTGTATATAGCGTAATCATGCAATCAAATTACATAATAGGTACGGAAGTGCGATAAAATAAGAATTTAAAATTTTCATACAAACCTGTTGTAAGACCCCAACTTTTTAATGAATAAAATCAAATTTTCTCTATTTATTATTTTGAATAATAAAGTGTTAATTTGATATAATTCTTTGGTTACGGGTGAAATGTGCAAATTTTGCAAAATAAGCAAGTGGTTATAAAGTATTCATTTTGTTGGGGAATATTCGTTTGGTCGTGGAATATTCTTTCTGTCAGAGAATATTTGTACAACAGTGCATCCATTTGTGGGCCCCATAATGGATAATTGTCGGATGATAAAAATGACAAGTTTGAGTTTTTATAAATAATGGCGTAATGGTTACCGTTAACACTGTTGGAATACCCGGTGGTTAAAATATAGTAATACGCGTGATTGCACAGTAGCACACGGTATTGTACAATATTTTTGAAATTATTGATTCTTACGTAAGAAGTCACTACTCAATAATTGTTACAGTAATTACTGTTCAATATTTTATTTTATTGGTTCAATAATTGCTGTAGTGATATTTTATATTATTGTTGTTTCAATAATTGTCACTGCACAGTATCTCCATTATCAGATCAATAATTCATATTATTTGAATAATATTATTAGATATCACTATTGGCAATGTTTAAGGATGTTCTATCTAGGAAAGGGGTTTGGTCGCCTAATTGCGCGCCAATAAGGAGAAATCTTTATCGGAAATCCCCATCTTTCCTGGGAACGACCTGGTTGTCATAATTGTGATTCTGTAATATTATTTGTGAATAATTAGTTATTGATTTATATGATAAGGAAATATTTATTTTATGTGGATATAAATGATGGTTATATATATTTGATGTGGTTATAAATGAAGGAATTCATGCTGAGGTGTTTTATCAGTATTTTGTCGGAATGGAGGTTTTGAAAATCGTTCGTATGTGGATTTCGGTCATTTTTTGTTTGAAATTTGAAAAAACTTAAACTTACAAAGTTGTAGAGAATTAAATTTCCTATGGAAAGCACATGAGATTCGAATTTTTCTGATAAACGGGGTATTTATTATGAATTATTGAAGTTTCAGAAAATAAAATATTTTAATTAAAAATATGGTGGGCCCCACTATTGGTTGGTGAAAAATAAAATGTGCTTAAATTTATTTTCAAAAGTGGTGGGCTTGAATAGTAGCAGGTAAAGCATCAGGTAGCAGGTTAGTCTGCTATAGCGTTCTAAGCATTTTCCTATAAATAGAGTGCTTTGTTAGAATTAAAAATCACACCAGAAACAAGTTTTCTCTGTGACGCCCCCAAATCCGGGTATCTTCCAACCCGACAGATGGTGCTACACGGTGCTACAGTTCACATAAACATTCAATTGAAATGCCTCAAAAGAACGGATATGTCTTATATATATATATATATATCAAAAGAATATTTATATTCCCTAGGTTCTTTACAACCAATACATTATCTTTGTCATAATATCAATATTATTCCTTACAAAACCTATACTATTACTTATGTAATGTGAGACCCCAGATTTTATGAATAAATATTTAATTTTCTCAAAATATTTTTTTAAATATTATGGCGTGGATTTGATATAATGTTATAGTTGTGGGTTATATTTATAAATTTTGCAAAGTATGCAAGTTGTTATATAATATTCGATTGGTCGGGGAATATTCTTTTTGTCGGAGAATATCCGTATGACGGTACAATCATTGGTGGACCTCACAACGGAATTATTGTCGGATTGAGAAAACGACAAAAATACTTTATGAAAATAACGGCAGAAGTTTTACCGTTAACTGTTAAAACACCGGTGTTAAAAATACGAGAATCTGGCGTGGTCGCATAGTAGAAAGACACGGTATTGATTATTGATGCTTACGTGAGAAGTCACTCGGTTATACTCAATTATTGCTACGAGAATTCTTTGCATCATATCTCTCATATTATTGATTCAATTATTGTCAAAGATTATCATGATAATATTTATTATTATTAAATTAATAATTGAGACGACGAAGTTATATTATTATTTGCAATATTGACAATGTCAAGAAGTTACATCGAGAGAGGTTTGGTTACTAATTAACCGCGCATGCCAATAAGGAGAAATCCTTATTGGAAAGCCCCTCTTTCACAGGAGCGACACTGGTTGTTAAATATTGTGAGTTATAATATTAATGATGAATAAGTTGTGTTGATTAAAGATGAAATTGATTGTTCCATTGTATTGGGATTATTAGTGTTAGTGGAAATTGACATTTATTTCGATGATAATTGATGTCTGGAGGTTATATTGTTCACTCGGGTATTCGAAGCACTTTTCGTGTCGGAGTACTATTCATGAGTTACTATTCACGAGTTATTATTCACGGGGTACTATTGATTCACATTCTTATACTATTAGGGGTGGTGGTGCAAGATTGATAATACTTGCATGACTAAGTTAAAAATGGAGGTATAGTTTAAGGTACTATACTGTAATTAATTTTTTCACATGATTATACTATTTTTTCACATGATTATACTATTTATTCACATGATTGTACTATTGATTCACACGATTTACTATTAGGGGAGTTGGTGCAAGATTAATAATACTTGCAGGACTAAATTAAAAATAAAGAAAAAGAGGAAGGTATTATATTTTAATATTTCGAGCCCCAAAACGTGCAATTATCGAAACTATATTTTCCTATAAATAGAAGCTCATTCTTCCTTCATTTATCACCAATTTACTAAAGCTATAGAGCATTTATTATAGAGAGAAATTATAGAGAAAAGCTATAGATAGAAAATCTATAGAAAAAAAAGAAGAAGAGAAGTCTACTACCTCACTACTCCAGTATCCAGTTTCTTTCTAAGGTAGGGAATATTATTTGTTGTACTCGTAAGGGGTATTCTTTCTTTCTTATTCATGAAGAGAACACATTATTCCATTCTTTATTATTACGTTGGAATAACTTTGTACGAGCTACCCTATACTTGGTGAAATTCTTACGTTATTCCATTCTTTATTATTATGTTGGAATAAAGCATACATGCAAAAGTATCTGCATACATGGTGAAATTTTTCTAAAATTCCATTCTTTATTATTACATTGGAATATCACATGCATGCGTTTTACTTACTTGGGACTGGTTAAAATCTTTATTATTACATTGGAATATCATGTCTTTGCATTCTACATGGGACTGGTTTCGTCTTTATTATTACATTGGAATATCCATGTCATGCATTTTCTGCCGGACTGATTAAAAGTCTTTATTATTACATTGGAATATCACATCGTGAATTTTACGCCAGACCTGATTCCGTTATTTATTATTCTGTTGGAATAACATGCATGTGCGGTGTATCGCATGCATGGTGATTTCTTTTGTTATTCCATTCTTTATTATACTCAGTTGGTTAAAGTTTTGACTTCTATAATCCATGAAATTAGTGGAATATCCTTGATATTTGCGCTTCATCCAGTATCTTTTCATGCAAATATTCTTCTGAGCATTTTTGAATTTTACTCCACAAAGAAATATCATGTTGACAATTTGGACGATATTGGTTCATGGACAAATTAATTCTTGAACTTGTTTTATTGAATTCTTATATCATTGTCATCATCCTCATGTTTATATTATGTTGAAAGTCATCTGGGGCCTGTAGGGCATAAATGGACTTGGTATGATTATGACCAGGGATTATTCGGTATAATCATAACCGTAATGCTACAAATGATGTGGAAAAAGTCCTCATTGGCCCATGGTGCATTGTTGGACAGTTTTTTGTATGATTATGGCTATGGATTCTCTTTGGTCGTAGTGCAAAGATGAATTATTTTATGGCATGATCGGGACAGTTGATGAAAACATGATTATTCTTGGCGCGTAGTGCATGGATAATTATGGTCGTGATCTTAAAGAATATCCTTGGTAGTAAAGGGGGTGATTCGATGATGTAGATTATTTATTGTCGAGTCCCAGTGATAAAAGTGATGAAAAACCTTTTAAATCATAGAAGATAGTAGATTTTATTCTCTACTTGACTCTTCTAATGGATTGCTTATTCATTGCTAGTTTTGATCTAAAACTTGTTGTCTATTTTATTCTATCATCGGTTGTTATCTTTGTTGAAGGCTATTGATAATTTATTCTGAATTATCTTAGTCATAATATTTCTTATTGGGCTAGTTGAGCTCACCCATTTCTTTTACTGTTCTCTTCAGGAAATGAGAACGTAGCTTGGACTAGTCGGGGAACAGAGTGATGGTCCTAGATGTTTGCATTAGTAGTCCTCACTATTCTGTGAAATAGTGTGATAATAATTGTAATGAGGACTCCTTTTGAGTTTGTATACTCTCTAGTAGACAATATTTGTATTCAAACTCACAGTTTATGTTTTGTCGTATTGTACACGATAGTTGTATTGTTAAGTTGTATTTGAATTCTGTACCATGTAAGTGGCGACCCAAGATGGGTGACGTATACTTGTTTTGGGGGCGTCACAGTTGGTATCAAAGCTTAGGGATATGATCCTTGGCTAAGATGTGAGACTAGAACTAAGAGGGGAGAGACGGGGAATTCCTTCACTAGTATGATCTACCTATGTTTATTTGATATTTAATTAGTCGGTCAGAGTATAGGGATAATATGTGATGTTAATTAACCATTGTTTTGTGGCAGTATTTGAAAATGACATTCGAGAATGTTGAGATAAGCAATGAAGCACATGAGACCATTGAGATACCTTTAATCACTAACCAGGTTAATGGGATGTCAGACGAAAAAGAAATTAGAGATATCTACGTGGTGCGTGAAGAACTAATAGTTGCACCCGAGCTAGTTGCAAAGGTAGCAGCTGAGAGTGAGGAAGAAGAGGAAGAAGAGGAACCTGAGGAGAATTTATTAGAAGAATTTTATGATCAAAATTTAGCATTACAAAATCGTATTCATGAGTTAGAAGAGCAGGCTGAAGAACGGCAGGCGGTCATGGAGCAAAGAGATGCAACCATTCTAAATTATGTTACCCGATGTGCGATGCTTGAACAGAAGCACTCTTTGGAAGCGTATAAGATATTAGAGCTGGAATCTGAAAATGCTATGATAGAAGTTCTGATGAAAGCAGAAACAAATGAACGAAGGAGAATAGATGACGCATGGGTAAAAGCCGCACGACGTGTAGATATTGTAGAAAAAGACGTCCGATCTAATAAAGCCAAAATAGATGAAATGGATTTTTCTTTTTGGACAACAATTGGGAGAATCCAACATCGAATTCGAAATTACCCTGTGCATAGCGGTCAACCCCAATTCGATATGGATCAGAGAATAATGATTCAAATCATGGATCAGGAATGAGACGAAGCACTTAATGGTGGAATGTACCCTATAGCAAAGTAAAATCCAGTAGTTTAAGTGAGAGCGTTTGTCGAGGAACCCAAACGAAGTTATTACGGGTAAGTTAATGATAAACTCTTGCGAAGTTTATACCTTATTAGATACCAGTTCTACTTACTCTTTTATTTCACCTAGTTGTTTTCAATGTTTGAAGTTAACTCCGGAGAAGTTAGACTTTGATATATCTGTGGGGAGAAACCTTCGTTACCTCCACTATTTATAAATCTTGTTCAAATCAACACTTTCACGTTACCTTTCGATCGTATCTCTTTGAAAATATTTGCCTTTGATGCGATTTTAGGAATCGATTGGTTAACTACTCATCATGCTTTTTGTAAGGTTGTTAGCTTTCATATTCCTAACCAACCTGTTATGCGAATTCAAGTAACCAAACCACTAAAGTCAATCATTGTCATATCAAGCCATTAGTAAAGAGCCCCGGTCCTTTCGTTGTTGACTTTCTTGTGTGGAATTCACCGAAGCCAGACTTTCTGTAGGCGACGTCGTGAATGATGATGTCAAGTTGATAGGTATCAATGTGACGTACTATCCAAGTCTTGGATGAGAGTCATAGTTTTGAATGATATTTCTATTGTTAATAAATTTTCTAACGTATTCTTGAAGACTTCTTAACCTACCCTAGAGCGTGAAATCGAATTTTGTATTGACCCCAGTACAAAACCCATTTCTTAAACCCTCAAATATTTTCTTCACCTAAAATGAAGCGTAACGTGTACGTGCCAAAGCGTTGGCTCGAGTACATTGAAGAATACGATCATATCATTCAATACCATCGTGGAAAAGCGAACGTTGTAGCTGACGCGTTGAGTAGATGATCGTATGCGTTTACAAGTGCGAATATATAAACCCCCGTGAAGATAACAAATATACGAGTAGAATCGACTTTAATCGATAAAGTTAAAGTCGCTCAAGCTACACACCTGGAGCTGATGAATGTGAAGAATTAAGAAGGTTCAAGAGGGCGTTATTCTAGAAGCAAGAATCGACGGAGAGAAGAAATCTCAACCCTCGATTTAATTGGCCCATTTGAAATCCTCGATAAAGTAGGAACTGTGGCTTATAGACTCGTTTTACCGCCAAGTATGTCGCGTGTTCATAATGTTTTTTTTACGTATCGACGTTACGTAAATATATGGATGACCTGAACCACATTATTAATTTAGAACTGGACGAGATAACGACTGATTTAATGTTTGAGGAGATACGTGTTAAAATCATGGATAAGAAGAATCATATTCTACACTCAAAGGTTATACCTCAAGAGTTAGAATTTGAAATGAAGTCGAGGTATCCTCACCTGTTCAGCATACCAAGTACGTGCGTAAATTTGGTGGGCGAAATTCCATAAGGAGGGGAGATTGTGAGACCCCAGATTTTATGAATAAATATTTAATTTTCTCAAAATAATTTGTTAAATATTATGGTGTGGATTTGATATAATGTTATAGTTGTGGGTTATATTTATAAATTTTGCAAAGTATGCAAGTTGTTATATAATATTCGATTGGTCGGGGATTATTCTTTTTGTTGGGGAATATCCGTACGAGGATACAATCATTGGTGGATCCCACAACGGAATTATTGTCGGATTGAGAAAACGACAAAAATACTTTATGAAAATACTTGGCGGAAGTTTCTCAATTAATCTGTTGAAACACGGTGTTAAAAGTAAAGACGATGTCTGGCAGCGGTTGCATAGTAGCACACGATATTGATTATTGATGCTTACGTGAGAAGTCACTCGATTATACTCAATTATTGCTCTGAAAGAATTTGCATCATATCTCTCATATTATTGATTCAATTATTGTCACAGTATCATCTGCATAATATTTATTATTATTAAATCAATAATTGAGACGACGAAGTTATATTATTATTTGCAATATTGACAATGTCAAGAAGTTCTGTCAAGGAGAGGTTTGGTTACCTAATTGCGCGCCAATAAGGAGAAATCCTTATCGGAAAGCCCCCTCTTTCCTGGGAACGACCTGGTTGTTAAATATTGTGAGTTATAATATTAATGATGAATAAGTTGTGTTGATTAAAGATGAAATTGATTGTTCCATTGTATTGGGATTATTAGTGTTAGTGGAAATTGACATTTATTTCGATGATAATTGATGTCTGGAGGTTATATTGTTCACTCGGGTATTCGAAGCACTTTTCGTGTCGGAGTACTATTCATGAGTTACTATTCACGAGTTATTATTCACGGGGTACTATTGATTCACATTCTTATACTATTAGGGGTGGTGGTGCAAGATTGATAATACTTGCATGACTAAGTTAAAAATGGAGGTATAGTTTAAGGTACTATACTGTAATTAATTTTTTCACATGATTATACTATTTTTTCACATGATTATACTATTTTTTCACATGATTGTACTATTGATTCACATGATTTACTATTAGGGGAGTTGGTGCAAGATTGATAATACTTGCAGGACTAAATTAAAAATGATGAAAAAGAGGAAGGTATTATACTTTAATATTTCGAGCCCCAAAACGTGCAATTATCGAAACAATATTTTCCTATAAATAGAAGCTCATTCTTCCTTCATTTATCACCAATTCACTAAAGCTATAGAGCATTTATTATAGAGAGAAATTATAGAGAAAAGCTATAGATAGAAAATCTATAGAAAAAGAAGAAGAAGAGAAGTCTACTACCTCACTACTCCAGTATCCAGTTTCTTTCTAAGGTAGGGAATATTATTTGTTGTACTCGTAAGGGGTATTCTTTCTTTCTTATTCATGAAGAGAACTTCTGTTATTCCATTCTTTATTATTACATTGGAATAACTTTGTATCATGAGCTACCTATACTTGGTGAAATTCTTCTATTATTCCATTCTTTATTATTATGTTGGAATAAACTGCATCATGCAAAGTATCGCATACATGGTAAAATTTTTCTAAAATTCCATTCTTTATTATTACATTGGAATATCCACATGCATGCGTTTTCTGGGAGGACAATTAAAATCTTTATTATTACATTTGGAATATCATGTCTTTGCGTTCTCTATTTGGACTGGTTTCGTCTTTATTATTACATTTGGAATATTATATCCATGCGTTTCTGGCGGACTGATTACATCTTTATTATTCATTGGAATATCACATGCATGCATGCATTTTACGTGGGACCTAATTCCGTTATTTATTATTCGTTGGAATAACATAACATGCTATGATCTATCGCATGCATGGTGATTTCTTTTGTTATTCCATTCTTTATTATACTTAGTTGGTTAAAGTTTTGACTTCTATAATCCATGAAATTAGTGGAATATCCTTGATATTTGCGCTTCATTCAGTTTCTTTTCATGGAAATATTCTTCTGAGCATTCTTGAATTTTACTCCACAAAGAAATATCATGTTGACAATTTGGACGTTATTGGTTCCTGGACAAATTAATTCTTGAACTTGTTTTATTGAATTCTTATATCATTGTCATCATCCTCATGTTTATATTATGTTGAAAGTCATCTGTGGCCTGTAGTGCATAGATGGACTTGGTATGATTATGACCAGGAATTATTCGGTATAATCATGACCGTAATGTTACAAATGATGTGGAAAAAGTCCTCATTGGCTCGTGGTGCATTGATGGACAGTTTTTGGTATGATTATGGATATGGATTCTCTTTGGCCGTAGTGCAAAGATGAATTGTTTTCTGGCATGATCAGGACTGTTGATGAAAACATGATTATTCTTGGCCCGTAGTGCATGGATAATTGTGGTCGTGATACTAAAGAATATCCTTGGCCGTAGTGCAGGGGTGATTCGATGATGTGGATTATTTATTAAGCTGAGTCCCATCGATAAAAGTGATGAAAAACCTTTTAAATCATAGAAGATAGTAGATTTAATTCTCTACTTGACTCTTCTAATGGATTGCTTATTCGCACTGATGTGCCTTTCGAGATAAAATGAATTTTTGTTATCAGCAACACATGGTGACAAGTGTGTATTTGTGAACTTCGGGACACTGACACATCGTTACCAGTTGCGGCATGATATCATAAAAAAATGATTTTTGATGATTTTGAGCTGTTTAAAGAAGAGTCTATGCTAATTTGTTTCGGCTAGACAAAAATGATTTGAGATGTCAAAATGTATTTTATATATCATCAATGTATCATGGAACCTGATGCAGAATGATAAAAATGATGGAGTCATCAATGTAGTATTACTTAGTGTGGAATATGATCTAAAGATCGTTAGCCCACTATATTATGATGTAGTATGATAAAGTCACAAAATGACGAAATCCTCAAGCGAATTTGTAAATACGTCTGCGGTATCATGACGTCATAAAATGATTTTAAGAATTTTTAAGGTAATTTATTGCCAATTTGAATTTGGCTAGCAATGTTTCGATTGAAATTTGAAATTATTGATATGCGTCTAAGCTATTTGATTTGACTAGACAAATGTTTATGAAAAATTCAAAGTATTTTGAGAATTTATCCCAAACCAAATTGATTTATGCGGAACCTTATGATAAGACCGAGGTGAACTATGTTGTTTGGATAAAATAATCCAATCTAGTAGCGTAAATATTCGCTAGACATGATTGATACGTTATGCATGGCGTAAAAAATACGATGCAGCTAATTACCTAAAGTACTAGCAAGCGGTAGTTTACCTTCTTTGTGATTGTAAACATACTAATAATTTACGGTTTTGCGATATAAATATCGTTAAAACTACGTGTTCATGGTCTATATGACCCCTCAGCATTATTTAAAAAGTTTTAACTCCTTAGACTGAAGTCATGGAAGAATGTGATAGTAGCAGAGCTCCTCATATTAGGAAGCAAGTTGTACTATTAAATTGAGCATGAAATCAAGTAAGGGTTGATTTGAAAACCTAGTTTTGCTGAATAAAAGGAGTGGTGATTAGTGGACTGTAATTTCGGGGATGAAATTCTTAGAAGAAGGGGTGAATGTGACAACCCGAATATTTGGACAATTTTATAAAATCTTAAAAGATTGAGTAAAGGTTAAATAATAAATCTAGACATAAAATAAGTGTATAGATTGGACGTTTCTGTAAAGGAATTTTATGGATTTCAAATTTTTTGGAGAAGAATTTGAATGATTTGATAGACTATAAGTGATAGTCTGATAATGAGGTATATTTAGTGTATGAGTTCATAAGATTATGTGTATGTGGTTCTAGTATTTTAATTATATACTAGTGACCTAATCTATGAATTGTGGACCATGTCTCAATTTATTAAATTATTTTGTATGAATATGGGAGTAAGTGAATTAAGAATTAAGTTATGTGAACTAATATATATGTATTAGGTGTGATAATTAAATAACCTAAGAGGTTATAATATGGGAGAATATTAGTATATAAATATATATACTAAGTCTAAGAGATTTAATTTATATATCGCAATTAATTAATTTTATAACCTAATTAAAGCAAGTCTAATTGGGTTAAGGAAATAAGTGTGTATGAGTAAGAAATTAACTTACTAATGTGTGTAAGGGAACCCTAATTAAATAATGGAGAATGAATAAAAATTAATAAGTATATAACTAATTTGATTTTTAAGGCTCAAAGAATTAATTTGTAGCCCAAGTGTTTATTTAAGCATGAGACTGGTAGTTAATTAATTTAAGAACAATTAATTTATTGAGCTAGCCCAATATTTAATATAAAGGGTAAGTTTAGTGATGACCCAATTTATTTGGTGGAGTAGCCCAAGCTCATTTTAATTAGTAGATAAAGGAATAAGAAGGTGCAAGCCCAAAAAGAAATAAAAAGGGAGCCCAAGCTTGGCCCAATTAATGTTCACTTAAGGAGGGGCATTATGGTCATTAATTAAACTAGCTAATATCAACCAAATTGGTGAATGAAGAGGCCATGTGGCCAAAAATTAGAGTAGAAAAAGGAGTGGAATGTAATGATTAGGTAGCTTTAGTAGGTAAACAAACTCCATGAGTTGTCATCTTTTTATTTGGACAACACTTTAGATGTTGCTTGCAAGTTACATCTTGAATAATGAGAGAGAGAAGAGCAAGATATGGAAAGATATGATGAGATACAATCTAATCACTTTAATTTTTCTAGCAAACTTGGTAGTTCATGTGAGCTCTCATTTTTTTCTCACATAAATATAGAGAGAGAAAGTGTGAGGGGGCGGCAACCCTTCATGGGAAATAGGAGAGAAGAATCTCCATGGTAGAAAAAGAAGAAGAAGAAGAAGAAGAAGAAGAAGAAGAAGAAAGGAAGAGGGCCTAAGCTCATGCAACCAAGATTTCTAACCTACTTTGGGTATAGAAGGAAGGAAGCTAAAAAGTCAAGGTACAAAAATTAATTTTAAGGATTTAATTTCTTTTCTTTTTATGGATTTGATGGAGAAAAGGGTTTTGTGATTTTAAAGTTAGGACCCTTTTATTTATGTGTTTTATGTAGATCCATGTATGAATCTAACTTGTTAAAGTATTTAAAGGTGGATCAAAAGGGGAGAAATGAAACTAGGTTTCTAGAAATGTAGAAAACCCTAATTTTTCCTTACCTTGATTGTGTTTTATTTTGTGTTTAATGATTTTTTGATGAAATAGATCATTCATCATGGTAGATCCATGGGTGTATGAGGAATTCGTAAGTATTATGATGTGCTATGTTGATTTTATGTGAAAATAGAAAAGTTTTCTTAAAAGACACCAAAGGCTAAAAATCAGATTTTTTTGAAAACGAAACATGAGATTCAAATGACCATATCTCCTAATATATTTCGAATTTTTGAGTGTGGTCAAGTCCTAGAGTTAGATCTATAAGTTATCTAACATCTCCAAGTGGAATAACTGAAAAATGAGTTGTAGATTTCCGTATGGACTATTTTTAGCAAAGGACTCCAAAGCTACAAAATGACAAAAACAAGCTATGAAGAACTTTCTAGGGCCTGTTTCGCCCACTTAGTTTGTGCAAAAAATTCCGGCCTTTTGGGAAATGAAAATATATGGTATAAGGTAGCTCCTGTACAAAAATGAGCTCATTCTGAGTTAAATTGAGCAAGTTATGGCCATTTCAATATTTGAGTTTTTCGGACAAAAATCGCTATAACCAGAGTTTTATAACTCTGATGGCCACGAAATTTAAACTGGAGGGTCACGTTAACATTTATAACATTATGCCAAGAGATGGGAATTTCTGGAGTTAAGCACGAGGTAGCTAATTTCTTAAGGAATTAACTAGAAATTGATTTTTGAAAAATACTTAAGGGAGTTGAAAAATTACGGAAAAATATTTTTTGTGTATGAAATACATGTATATATGATTGGCCAAAAGATAGAAAAATAATAAGTTGATTTGTTATTTTACGT
Organism: Panax quinquefolius; assembly: GCA_020205615.1. Classification (NCBI taxonomy): domain Eukaryota; kingdom Viridiplantae; phylum Streptophyta; class Magnoliopsida; order Apiales; family Araliaceae; genus Panax; species Panax quinquefolius. Next base: position 70,030,913 of record CM035167.1, on the reverse strand, counting down.
GCAAAAGAATAGTGAAAAGAATAGTGAATTTGAGTTCTTTGAAATTGAATTTAGTCTGCTAATCGATTTTGGTTTCTTTGAAATAGTGATTTCGGGATCTTTGAAATGTAATCCATTTATTGAAATGATATTTCAATTTACTGAAAGGTTGCCTGGATTATAAAGATAACATATATAACTTATGAGTATAAGTTATGACATAATGAAAAGATTATCAAAGTATAATGATAATACTCAGACTAAGGTGTAATGTCTAATGCTTAACTTTGGGAGTGAATGTTAGACAAGTTAATATAAGATGATGAGTTTATAAGTAAGTAAATGAATATGGTGTTAAGATTATCTAATATTTGACTATGTGATTAAGTGTTAGATAGTATTATGAAATAAGGTATGTTATACTAATTAAAAGATCAATCTTATAATTGATTGGTCTTTCATAAGAGATTACATTATATTGCTTAGCGGTAATCAGCGGTTCAGGCAAGATTCCTTTACTCAAACTTGAGTTGTATTTTCAAAGCATGTTAGTGAATGATTATTGTTGATTATTCACGTCTATACTAGTTATTGATTCGCATGTTGTGCATGTTAATCAGGTATGAAAGGCTGATCACATTCATTACTATTTGGTTCAGTTAATCTATTCATGTTCATTATTGACCATTCATTTTTATTGACTCGGTCTTTCAGCTAAGAAAATTTGTTCATGCTCTTTCACAATGTTTATATTGTTGAAAGTTAGCTAGCTTATTGTTTAATTCTTTCAATCATGATATATCATTAATTAAACTTATGCTTGCTGGGCAAATTTGTTGCTCACCCTTGCTATATCATGATAAAATTTTTAAATTTAGAGGAAAGCTCGAGTAAAGACAGAAGCAAAGGCAAAGTTCAAGATTTAATTATAGTGCAGTTAGATTTATTAAATTTCTGACGAAAATAGTATTGTAAACCTTTTCAGATATTGAAGGTATGTATTTAGTTAAGGTTGTAGACCTTGGGAATGATGTGTAAAAGTTTATTGTATAAACAAATAATGTTTATATCTTCCGCAATAATTATAGAATTAGTACACCAGATTCGTGGTAAAAAGTACCCGGATTTGGGGATGTCACAGTTGGTATCAAAGTCGTAGGTTAGAAACCTTAGGTAGGTGTACCTTAGGCTATAACCGCGGAAATGATGATAAGGAATAAACTCAAATCAAGTTTAAGTGATAAGAAATGAATTTAGAAAATTCATTATTAAGTAAAGAAGAAGATTCAAAGAAGAATCTTTAGAGTTATAAGGATAAGAATGGAGTTACGACTCAAAGATAATAAGAATGAAAAGTGATAATAAATAGACAAAGTCTATAAGATGAAAAGTATAAAATCATAATATTATATGATTAAAGGAAAAGAAGATTGTAAAATAAAACGATCATAATACGGTTATAATATGAGATCACAACGTGATCTGATAAGGTCATAGCAGGAGAAGGATCAATCAAATGATTGAAAACTTTATAATAGAATTGTTGTACGATAGTTGTACTATGAAATGGTACTATGTAAACTCAGAAAAGAGTGGTAAATGTTAAGATACAGATTAAAGAAAATTCGTATTAAGAAAAGAGAAAGTTAGAATTATGTAGGATTTCAATTGAGGACTCAGGTCAGCAGCTGAGTTGTATTATTCCTTGTATGGGCAAGAAAATTGTACTTGGTTTTAGAATCACTTAGCTTCCTAGTCGATATAGTGGTTAGGTTGACCAATTCTTTGTATGGGCGGGGAATTGTGCGCTTAGCTTCCTATGTTGATTAGTGGCCGAGTTTGGTTTGACAACCACTTAGTTTCTGGTACTGATAATCATTGAAATGTCTATGTCGCGTTATTTGCTATATATCTATTGAGAAGGTGATTCTTTTCTCAAGTGTATAACAGATAGGTAGGGTATAGTTAGAGAATGTAAGGTTAAGTACGAGTTCTTAAAACTCATACTTATGGTACGTTCGTGACTCATAATTATATGAAATGTTTATGAACCCCTCAGCGAATGGACGCCAAAGGTCTGACTAGGATAAGTTCTTAAACTCATATGATTGTGGAAAGTTCCTGAACTCATAATGTGTGGTAAGTTTGACGAACTGGGTATAGTTATGTGTGAATGGAGAATTAAAGATGATAGAAATAGATAGATTTATTAAGAAATGGATCAGTAGAGAAATTGAAGTTGATGATGGAAGTATAGGTATTCCAAATCTTCTAGTTATGCTAGACTTCGAAGTTTTTGACATCAAGCTAAATTCACACTGATGAGCCTTTCGAGATAAAATGAATTTTTGTTATCAACAACACATGGTGACAAGTGTGTATTTGTGAACTTCGGGACACTGACACATCATTACCGATTCATGGAATGATATCATAAAAAATGATTTTGATGATTTTGAGTACATTTAAAGAAGAGTCTATGCTAATTTTTTTCGACTAGACAAAAATGATTTGAGATGTCAAAATGTATTTTATATATCATCAATGTATTATGGAACCTGATGCAGAATGATAAAAATGATGGAGTCATCAATGCATTATTACTTAGTGTGGAATATGATCTAAAGATCGTCAGCCCACTATATTATGATGTAGTATGACAAAGTCACAAAATGACGAAATCCTCAAAGCGAATTTGTAAATACAAATCTTGGTATCATGACGTCATAAAATGATTTTAAGAATTTTTAAGGTAATTTATTGCCAACTGAATTTGGCTAGCAATGTTTCGATTGAAATTTGAAATTATTGATATGCGTCTAAGCTATTTGATTCAGCTAGACAAATGTTTATGAAAAATTCAAAGTATTTTTGAGAATTTATCCCGAACCAAATTGATTTGGTGCGGAACCTTATGATAAGACTGAGGTGAACTATGTTATTTGGATAAAATAATCCAATCTAGTAGCGTAAATATTCGCTAGACATGATTGATACGTTATGCATGACGTAAAAGTATGATAGGCTAATTACCTAAAGTACTAGCAACGGTAGTTTACCTTCTTTGTGATTGTAAACATACTAATAATTTACGATTTTGCGATATAAATATCGTTAAAACTACGTGTTCATGGTCTATATGACCCGTCATCATTATTTGAAAAGTTTTAACTCCTTAGACTGAAGTAATGGAAGAATGTGATAGTAACAGAGCTCCTCATATTAGGAAGCAAGTTGTACTATTAAATTGAGCATGAAATCAAGTAAGGGTTGATTTGAAAACCTAGTTTTGCTGAATAAAAGGAGTGGTGATTAGTGAATTTGTAATTTGGGGACGAAATTCTTAGAAGAAGGGTGAATGTGTGACAAAGAAAATTTGGACAATTTTATAAAATCTTAAAAGATTGAGTAAAGGTTAAATAATAAATCTAGACATAAAATAAGTGTATGGATTGGACGTTTCTGTAAAGGAATTTTATGGATTTCAAATTTTTTGGAGAAGAATTTGAATGATTTGATAGACTATAAGTGATAGTCGATAATGAGGTATATTTAGTGTATGAGTTCATAAGATTATGTGTATGTGGTTCTAGTATTTTAATTATATACTAGTGACCTAATCTATGAATTATGGACCATGTCACAATTTATTAAATTATTTTGTATGAATATGGGAGTAAGTGAATTAAGAATTAAGTTATGTGAACTAATATATATGTATTAGGTGTGATAATTAAATAACCTAAGAGGTTATAATATGGGAGAATATTAGTATATAAATATATATACTAAGTCTAAGAGATTTAATTTATATATCACAATTAATTAATTTAAAACCTAATTAAAGCAAGTCTAATTGGGTTAAGGAAATAAGTGTGTATGAGTAAGAAATTAACTTACTAATGTGTGTAAGGGAACCCTAATTAAATAATGGGGAATGAATAAAAATTAATAAGTATATAACTAATTTGATTTTTAAGGCTCAAAAAATTAATTTGTAGCCTAAGTGTTTATTTAAGCATGAGACTGGTAGTTAATTAATTTAAGAACAATTAAATTATTGAGCTAGCCCAATATTTAATATAAAGGGCAAGTTTAGTGATGACCCAATTTATTTAGTGGAGGAGCCCAAGCTCATTTTAATTAGTAGACAAAGGAATAAGAAGGTGCAAGCCCAAAAAGATATAAAAAGGGAGCCCAAGCTTGGCCCAATTAAAGTTCACTTAAGGAGGGGCATTATGGTCATTAATTAAGCTAGCTAATATCAACCCAATTGGTGAATGAAGAGGCCATGTGGCCAAAAATTAGAGGAGTAGAAAAAGTAGTGGAATGTAATGATTAGGTAGCTTTAGTAGGTAAACAAACTCCATGAGTTGTCATCTTTTTATTTGGACAACACTTTAGATGTTGCTTGCAAGTTACATCTTGAATAATGAGAGAGAGAAGAGTAAGATATGGAAAGATATGATGAGATACAATCTAATCACTTTAATTTTTCTAGCAAACTTGGTAGTTCATGTGAGCTCTCATTTTTTTCTCACATAAATATAGATAGAGAAAGTGTGAGGGTGCGGCAACCCTTCATGGGAAATAGGAGAGAAGAATCTCAATGGTAGAAAACGAAGAAGAAGAAAAAGAAAAAGAAGAAGAAGAAGAAGAAGAAAGGAAGAGGGCCTAAGCTAATGCAACCAAGATTTCTAACCTACTTTGGGTATAGAAGGAAGGAAGCTAAAAAGTCAAGGTACAAAAATTAATTTAAGGATTTAATTTCTTTTTATGGATTTGATGGAGAAAAGGGTTTTGTGATTTGAAAGTTAGGACCCTTTTATTTATGTGTTTTATGTAGATTCAAGTATGAATCTAACCTGTTAAAGTATTTACAGGTGGATTAAAAGGGGAGAAATGAAACTAGGTTTCTTGAAATATAGAAAACCCTAATTTTGTTTTTGATGATTGTTTGATGAAATAGATCATTCATCATGGTAGATCCATGGGTGTATGAGGTATTAGTAAGTATTATGATGTGCTATGTTGATTTTATGTGAAAATAGAAAAGTTTTCTTAAAAGACACCAAAGGTTAAAAATCAGATTTTTGTGAAAACGGAACATGAGATTCAAATGACCATATCTCCTAATATATTTCAAATATTTGAGTGTGGTAAAGTCCTAGAGTTAGACCTATAAGTTATCTAACATCTCCAAGTGGAATCACTGAAAAAAGAGTTGTAGATTTCCATATGGACTATTTTTAGCAAAGGACTCCAAAGCTGCAAAATGACAAAAACAAGCTGCGAAGAACTTTCAGAACTGTTTTCGCCACTTAGTTTGTGCAAAAATTCCGGCCTTTTGGGAAATGAAAATATATGGTATAAGGTAGCTCCTGTCCAAAAATGAGCTCATTCCGAGTTAAATTGAGCAAGTTATGGCCATTTCAATATTTGGGTTTTTCGGACGAAATCGTTATAACCGGAGTTCTATAACTCCGATGGCCATGAAATTTAATCTAGAGGGTCAAGATAACATGTATAACATTATGCCAAGAGATGGGAATTTCTGGAGTTAAGCACGAGGTAGCTAATTTCTTAAGGAATTAACTAGAAATTGATTTTTGAAAAATACTTAAGGGAGTTGAAAATTTACGGAAAAATAATTTTTGTGTATGAAATACATGTATATATGATTGGCCAAAAGATAGAAAAATAATAAGTTGATTTGTTATTTTCGTGCAAAAGAATAGTGAATTCAGGTTGCTGAAATTGAAGATTTTGAATTCAGGTTGTTGAAATTGAATTTAGTCTGCTAATCTGATTTTGGTTTGCTGAAATAGTGATTTCGGGATCTTTGAAATGTAATCCGATTTACTGAAATGATATTTCAATTTACTGAAAGGTTGCCTAGATTACTAAGATAACATATAAAGGGATAACTTATGAGTATAAGTTATGACATAATGAAAAGATTATCAAAGTATAATGATAATGCTCAGACTAAGGTGTAATGTCTAATGCTTAACTTTGGGAGTGAATGTTAGACAAGTTAATATAAGATGATGAGTTTATAAGTAAGTAAATGAATATGGTGTTAAGATTATCTAATATTTGACTATGTGATTAAGTGTTAGATAGTATTATGAAATAAGGTATGTTATACTAATTAAAAGATCAATCTTATAATTGATAGGTCTTTCATAAGAGATTACATTATATTGCTTAGCGGTAATCAGCGGTTCAGGCAAGTTTCCTTGACTCAAACTTGAGTTGTATTTTTAAAGCATGTTAGTGAATGATTATTGTTGATTATTCACGTCTATACTGGTTATTGATTCGCATGTTGTGCATGTTGTAAATGTTAATCGGTATGAAAGGTGATCACCTTCATTACCATTTGGTTTGATTAATCATTCATGTTCATTATTGACCATTCATTTTTATTGACTTGGTCGTTCAGCTAAGAAAATTTGTTCATGCTCTTGCACAATGTTTATATTGTTGAAAGTTAGCTAGCTTATTGTTTAATTCTTTCAATCATGATATATCCTTAATTAAACTTATGCTTGCTGGGCAAATTTGTTGCTCACCTTTGCTACATCATGATAAAATTTTCAGATTTAGAGGAAAGCTCGAGTAAAGACAGAAGCAAAGGCAAAGTTCAAGATTTTATTATAGTGCAGTTAGATTTATTAAATTTCTAACGAAAATAGTATTGTAAACCTTTTCAGATATTGAAGGTATGTATTTAGTTAAGGTTGTAGACCTTGGGAATGATGTGTAAAAGTTTATTGTATAAACAAATTATGTTTATATCTTCCGCAATAATTATAGAATTAGTACACCAGATTCGTGGTAAAAAGTACCCGGATTTGGGGATGTCACAGTTGGTATCAAAGCCGTAGGTTAGAAACCTTAGGTAGGTGTACCTTAGGCTATAACCGCGGAAATGATGATAAGGAATAAACTCAAATCGAGTTTAAGTGATAAGAAATGAATTTAGAAAATTCATTATTAAGTAAAGAAGAAGATTCAAAGAAGAATCTTTAGAGTTATAAGGATAAGAATCTGGAGTTACCTGACTCTAGTAATAAGAATGAAAAGTGATAATAAATAGACAAAGTCTATAAGATGAAAAGTGTAAAATCATAATATTATATGATTAAAGGAAAGAAGATTGTAAAATAAAAGCGATCATAATCTACGGTTATAATATGAGATCACAACGTGATCTCGATAAAATCATGTGAGGGAAGGATCAATCAAATGATTGAAAACTTTATAACAGAATTGTTGTACGGTAGTTGTACTATAAAATGGTACTATGTAAACTCAGAAAAGAGTGGTAAATGTTAAGATACAGATTAAAGAAAATTCGTATTAAGAAAAGAGAAAGTTAGAATTATGTAGGATTTCAATTGAGGACTCAGGTCAGCAGTTGAGTTGTATGATTCCTTGTATGGGTGGGGAAATTGTACTTGGTTTTAGAATCACTTAGCTTCCTGGTTGATATAGTGGTTAGGTTGACCAATTCTTTGTATGGGCGGGGAATTGTGCGCTTAGCTTCCTATGTTGATTAGTGGTAGAGTTTGGTTTGACAACCACTTAGTTTAAATCGATAATCATTGAAATGTCTACGTCAGCGTTATTTGCTATATATCCCATTGAGAAGGTGATTCTTTTCTCGGTGTATAATGAGATAGGTAGGGTATAGTTAGAGAATGTAAGGTTAAGCACGAGTTCTTAAAACTCATACTTATGGTAATGCGTTCGTGACTCATAATTATATGAAATATTTATGAACCCCTCGTGAATGGGCGCTTGAAAAGGTCGACTAGCATAAGTTCTTAAACTCATATGATTGTGGAAAGTTCCTGAACTCATAATGTGTGGTAAGTTTGACGAACTGGGTATAGTTATGTGTGAATGGAGAATTGAAGATGATAGAAATAGATAGATTTATTAAGAAATGGATCAGTAGAGAAATTGAAGTTGATGATGGACGTAGGTATTCCAAATCTTCTAGTTATGCTAGACTTCGAAGTTTTTGACATCAAGCTAAATTCGCACTGATGTGCCTTTCGAGATAAAATAAATTTTTGTTATCAGCAACACATGGTGACAAGTGTGTATTTGTGAACTTCAGGACACTGACACATCGTTACCAGTTGCGGCATGATATCATAAAAAATGATTTTTGATGATTTTGAGCTGTTTAAAGAAGAGTTTATGCTAATTTTTTTCGGCTAGACAAAAATGATTTGAGATGTCAAAATGTATTTTATATATCATCAATGTATCATGGAACCTGATGCAGAATGATAAAAATGATGGAGTCATCAATGTAGTATTACTTAGTGTGGAATATGATTTAAAGACCGTCAGCCCACTATATTATGATGTAGTATGACAAAGTCACAAAATGACGAAATCCTCAAACGGACTATAAATACAGTGCGGTATCATGACGTCATAAAATGATTTTAAGAATTTTTAAGGTAATTTATTGCCAACTGAATTTGGCTAGCAATGTTTCGATTGAAATTTGAAATTATTGATATGCGTCTAAGCTATTTGATTCAGCTAGACAAATGTTTATGAAAAATTCAAAGTATTTTTGAGAATTTATCCTGAACCAAATTGATTTGGTGCGGAACCTTATGATAAGACTAAGGTGAACTATGTTGTTTGGATAAAATAATCCAATCTAGTAGCGTAGATATTCGCTAGACATGATTGATACGTTATGCATGACGTAAAAGTACGATAGGCTAATTACCTAAAGTACTAGCAATGGTAGTTTACCTTCTTTGTGATTGTAAACATACTAATAATTTACGGTTTTGCGATATAAATATCGTTAAAACTACGTGTTCATGGTCTATATGACCCCTCAGCATTATTTGAAAAGTTTTAACTCCTTAGACTGAAGTCATGGAAGAATGTGATAGTAACAGAGCTCCTCATATTAGGAAGCAAGTTGTACTATTAAATTGAGCATGAAATCAAGTAAGGGTTGATTTGAAAACCTAGTTTTGCTTAATAAAAGCAGTGGTGATTAGTGGACTGTAATTTCGGGGACGAAATTCTTAGAAGAAGGGGTGAATGTGACAACCCGAAAATTTGGACAATTTTATAAAATCTTAAAAGATTGAGTAAAGGTTAAATAATAAATCTAGACATAAAATAAGTGTATGGATTGGACGTTTCTGTAAACGAATTTTAAGGATTTCAAAATTTTTGGAGAAGAATTTGAATGATTTGATAGACTATAAGTGATAGTCTGATAATGAGGTATATTTAGTGTATGAGTTCATAAGATTATGTGTATGTGGTTCTAGTATTTTAATTATATACTAGTGACCTAATCTATGAATTGTGGACCATGTCTCAATTTATTAAATTATTTTGTATGAATATGGGAGTAAGTGTATGAGTAAGAAATTAACTTACTAATGTGTGTAAGGGAACCCTAATTAAATAATGGGGAATGAATAAAAATTAATAAGTATATAACTAATTTGATTTTTAAGGCTCAAAGAATTAATTTGTAGCCTAAGTGTTTATTTAAGCATGAGACTGGTAGTTAATTAATTTAAGAACAATTAAATTATTGAGCTAGCCCAATATTTAATATAAAGGGCAAGTTTAGTGATGACCCAATTTATTTAGTGGAGGAGCCCAAGCTCATTTTAATTAGTAAACAAAGGAATAAGAAGGTGCAAGCCCAAAAAGATATAAAAAGGGAGCCCAAGCTTGGCCCAATTAAAGTTCACTTAAGGAGGGGCATTATGGTCATTAATTAAGCTAGCTAATATCAACCCAATTGGTGAATGAAGAGGCCATGTGGCCAAAAATTAGAGGAGTAGAAAAAGGAGTGGAATGTAATGATTAGGTAGCTTTAGTAGGTAAACAAACTCCATGAGTTGTCATCTTTTTATTTGGACAACACTTTAGATGTTGCTTGCAAGTTACATCTTGAATAATGAGAGAGATAAGAGCAAGATATGGAAAGATATGATGAGATACAATCTAATCACTTTAATTTTTCTTGCAAACTTGGTAGTTCATGTGAGCTCTCATTTTTTTCTCACGTAAATATAGAGAGAGAAAGTGTGAGGGGGCGGCAACCCTTCATGGGAAATAGGAGAGAATAATCTCCATGGTAGAAAAAGAAGAAGAAGAAGAAGAAGAAGAAGAAGAAGAAGAAGAAGAAGAAGAAGAAGAAGAAGAAGAAGAAGAAGAAAGGAAGAGGGCCTAAGCTCATGCAACCAAGATTTCTAACCTACTTTGGGTATAGAAGGAAGGAAGCTAAAAAGTCAAGATACAAAAATTAATTTTAAGGATTTAATTTCTTTTCTTTTTATGGATTTGATGGAGAAAAGGGTTTTGTGATTTGAAAGTTAGGACCCTTTTATTTATGTGTTTTATGTAGATTCATGTATGAATCTAACTTGTTAAAGTATTTAAAGGTGGATCAAAAGGGGAGAAATGAAACTAGGTTTCTAGAAATGTAGAAAACCCTAATTTTTCCTTACCTTGATTGTGTTTTATTTTGTGTTTGATGATTGTTTGATGAAATAGATCATTCATCATGGTAAAATAATTAAGGGAGTTGAAAAATTACGGAAAAATATTTTTTGTGTATGAAATACATGTATATATGATTGGCCAAAAGATAGAAAAATAATAAGTTGATTTGTTATATTCGTGCAAAAGAATAGTGAATTCAGGTTGCTGAAATTGAAGATTTTGAATTTAAATTTCTTTGAAATTGAATTTAGTCTCGCTAATCGATTTTGGTTTCTTTGAAATAGTGATTTCAGGATACTGAAATGTAATCCAGTTTACTGAAATGATATTTCAATTTACTTAAAGGTTGCCTAGATTACTAAGATAACATATAATGGGATAACTTATGAGTATAAGTTATGACATAATGAAAAGATTATCAAAGTATAATGATAATACTCAGACTAAGGTGTAATGTCTAATGCTTAACTTTGGGAGTGAATGTTAGACAAGTTAATATAAGATGATGAGTTATGTAAGTAAATGAATATGGTGTTAAGATTATCTAATATTTGACTATGTGATTAAATGTTAGATAGTATTATGAAATAAGGTATGTTATACTAATTAAAAGATCAATCTTATAATTGATAGGTCTTTCATAAGAGATTACATTATATTGCTTAGCGGCAATCAGCGGTTCAGGCAAGTTTCCTTAACTCAAACTTTAGTTGTATTTTCAAAGCATGTTAGTGAATGATTATTGTTGATTATTCACGTCTATACTGGTTATTGATTCGCATGTTGTGCATGTTGTAAATGTTAATCAGGTATAAAAGGCTGATCACCTTCATTACCATTTGGTTCAGTTAATCTGTTCATGTTCATTATTGACCATTCATTTTTATTGACTTGGTCGTTCAACTAAGAAAATTTGTTCATGCTTTTTCACAATGTTTATATTATTGAAAGTTAGCTAGCTTATTGTTCAATTCTTTCAATCATGATATATCCTTAATTAAACTTATGCTTGCTGGGCAAATTTATTGCTCACCCTTGCTATATCATGATAAAATTTTCAGATTTAAAGGAAAGCTTGAGTAAAGACAGAAGCAAAGGAAAAGTTCAAGATTTTATTATAGTGCAGTTAGATTTATTAAATTTCTAACGAAAATAGTATTGTAAACCTTTTCAGATATTGAAGGTATGTATTTAGTTAAGGTTGTAGACCTTGGGAATGATGTGTAAAAGTTTATTGTATAAACAAATTATGTTTATATCTTCCGCAATAATTATAGAATTAGTACACCAGATTCGTGGTAAAAAGTACCCGGATTTGGGGATGTCACAGTCCCAGCGATAAAAGTGATGAAAAACCTTTTAAATCATAGAAGATAGTAGATTTTATTCTCTACTTGACTCTTCTAATGGATTGCTTATTCCGCTGCAGTTTTTGATCTAAAACTTGTTGTCTATTATATTCTATCAGTTGTTATACTGTTGAAGGCTATTGATAATTTATTACGCATTATCTTAGTCATAAGATTTCTTCTTTGGGCTAGTTGAGCTAACCCTTTTCTTTTCTTTGTTCTCTTGAAATGAGAACATATTGGGGACTAGTCGGGGGAGCAGAGTGATGGTCCTAGATGTTTGCATTAGTAGTCCTCACTATTCTGTGAAATAGTGTGATAATAATTATAATGAGGACTCCTTTTGAGTTTGTATACTCTCTAGTAGACAATATTTGTATTCAAACTCACAGTTTATGTTTTGTCGTATTGTACACGACAGTTGTATTATTAAGTTGTATTTGAATTCTGTACCATGTAAGTGGCGACCAAAGATGGGTGACGTATACCTGTTTTGGGGGCGTCACATGTAATCTACGGGTTCGCCTATGCCTTCCCTTTATCCTTGCCGGATCCATCGGTCTGTTCGGTCTTAGCTGCATTCATATTGTTCAAGCAAGAATGAGCCTAACTAGCTCAACAAGTGCAACAATAATAGGAAAATAACATGCTTGAAACATAGGAATCGTATATCTTCAATAACTGAACAATAGTTACGAAGTACTATTGATAATTCAAAATAGCACTTCTTTTCATTCAAAACGTTTTACAACAACAATATTCAGTAAAACATCAATTCCGGTTCAAGACCGTAAGCATTTCATAAGTACTTTAAAAATGACATCCCGACACGAAGTCCATAAGTTCGACATAGCTTACGAGCACGTCTAGGTGATCAGGCTATAGTACTCTATGTTGATCAACACTACATTCATTAAACGTGTATACGTTTAAGTTGTGGCAACCTCACGTGCCTGTCGTTTGACGACAAAATAGTTTAGCATATTCAGTCTACTTTTGAAAACCACAACAATATTAGTTTGGTAAATCCTTATCAACACTTGATAGAATAACATAGTATACGTCTAGCCGAAAGGATTGGCTTTGACTTCCTCAGATACTAACTCATGCGAAGAATACATGAATCACAAAGACTTGTCCATATCGAACTGGAACAAGGGTTAGAGTACTTGCCTTTAGCATCTGCTTATAGATATAACACGTGCACTTTATGTCTTTAAGGTCTCTATATTAGATAATAACATCACATAGTACATTAGATCATGAATAATAATATAGATGGTTCCTAAAGAATCTTAACCTTCTTCTCAATCTAAATACGTATTAGATTTGTTATTATTGGTTCTGGCTTTCCGTTAGGTCATTCTTACGTTCATATGTAATTGACTTAACTTAACTCTAAGTGTTCATACTTTAGGCTTAATTATGTCTTAACAATGTTTTATTAAGATCCTCATTTAATTTCTTATCAAATACTCTTCATGCTTAACATGTAAACATTTCTTTATTATCTAGGTTATGAAGTTTGGAAATTTGCATTACGGCTATTACTGCACTAGTGTACCGTATTTGCCAGCGTCTTTCATCATTCAAAACTTCGGACTCGTATATGCAAATGTGATTCTCTCTGTTATATGTCGTACTGCTTGAGTGCTAGTTTCTGTGGTGGTGGGCCATTTTGTACTGCTTGGTATGGGCTTATTGGCCTTGAAATTTGGTCAGCCATGGCTGACCACTCATACCTGTAAAACTTGGACAGTTTTGAAACTTTTGTAAAACTCCCAGACTCATAACTTTTTCGTTATAAGTCCGAATTTGCTCGTTCAATAGCCTACGGGTCACAAATTACGTACTCTATGCGTTCACGCAAGAATTTTATCTATTTTACTTCGTTTGCTAAAATTTCACCTATTAGTCCATTTTAACAAAAATGATAAACGTTCGTGAACGTTCAACGCTCGTTTCTTCGTTCTAAGTCGGAATTCGGCCATTTTCAAGTCCGCGACTCTATAATGCCAAATATGACTTGTCTCTATCGAAAACCAACGTTTATGACTTCAAACACAAAATACGACTTTCATTCCGAGAATTTCACGAATTGGACGATTATCGTCCAATCGTCTAAATTTCAGCGAAACCTCATTACTAATCATTCCAGGTGGATTTTAATTAACATATAGACATTTTAAGTTACTTATTACACCAACTTATTATCAAAGTAGGTTTTGACCTATTCTCATAAGTCAATGACTTATTTAACTTATTAACTATAAATTCTCATGCTCATGACTTACTAAGAACTTAAGTCCATCAATTAATGTTCTCATACTATATTGAATCTACTAACATCATATGGCAAGTTTTGTACGAAGTTATCAACTTATTTAGGTTCAAGTTACTTATTCCTCTTATTCGTCTTAAGTTCATTGCTTATCCACTTCCCATATGTTCTTAACATATATGTTCATTAGGTTACACTTCTCTTATCACCCTACTATGATAGAGATGGAAGAGAAAAGATAATTTACCTTTGATGAACTAGCACTTCTTCTTTGAAAACTAACAATGGAAGGTTTAAGCTTCAAAGTGCTTTTGGGCTCTAACAAATAAGTTGTTTATGAGAGAGGAGTTGAGAGGAATTTTTAATCAAGCAATAAAATGAATTGAGAGCTCTCTATTTATAGGCAACACAAAGTTTGGGTAGTATGGTCATTAAGACCTTCCACCTCCTTTAGTAGCCTCTTTACTATTCACTTGCTTAATCCCTAAGTTTACTTGCTAACAACAACTCTTATCTCTTACTTGGTTATTACATAATGTTCTTGCCCATTATGACTACCCATATTAACATGGTTTGCTCCATGGATCATGGCTAATTCATTGGGCTTGCATTAATAATAGTTTGGGCTTCACTTTATAAACCACTTGGGCTTAGTATAAATCCCACATAGGTTGACACCTTTAAGCTTATGGACTAGCTCTTTATATAATATCCACCATTCCATTTCATTAGATTTTAATATATACATTCTCAATTTAAGTCCGCATGCGAATTATTGCGTTTTTCATACTTAGATTATTATTACATAATCCATCTCGCCTTGATATTCTAACGTTACGTATTTCTCGGAAGTTCAAAAATCATTTTCGAGCGATAAACAGTGAATATTGTTTTTCGTAAACTTTCTCGGAAAAGTTTTATTTTCGTCTTGGAAATTCAAACACTTTAATTCTTTCACGTGGTTCAAATACTACGATGTTCCGACATTTATAGGTTATAGAACGACATACATCTTATTAACACATATAATAACAAATAATATTATTTTATGAATTATTTAATTCTTTCAAATATTTTACAAAGGATCCGAATTTCTCAGTCGTTACATTCTTCCCCCTTATAAAGATTTTGTCCCCAGAATCTCGCTCTACATTACTCAAACAAAAGAGGATAATTCTTCTTTATCTTCTCTTCCAATTCCCACGTTGCTTCCTCGACATCGTGGTTCTTCCATAACACCTTTACTGATGATATTACCTTGTTTCACAGAACTTGCTCTTTTCTATCGATGATTTGAATCGGCATCTCTTCATATGTTAAATCCTTCTCGATTTGAATAGGCTCAAATTCTATCATGTGCTTATAATCTGGTTTCTAAGGACGTAACACTGAAACGTGAAATACATTATGTATTCGCTCTAGGTCTGGAGGTAACGCTACCCTATAAGCTACCTCACCTACCCATTCTAATACCTCAAAAGGTCTTATAAACCTTGGGCTTAGTTTTCCCTTCTTTCCAAAGCGTATCTTTCCTTTCCAGGAGATACCTTTAGAAATACATACGAGCCTACCCCAAACTCTCTATTCTCTCGATGTAAGTCTGCGTATTTCTTTTGTCTATCTTGAGCTGTTATGAGACGCATTCAAATTAACTTCACCACTTCCGCTATTTGCTGCACCAATTCTGGTCCTAGCATTCGGCGTTCTCCCACTTCATCCCAATACAATGGCGTTCTGCAGTTTCTTCCATACAAAGCTTCATACGACGGCATACATATGCTTGTATGATAACTGTTGTTATACGCAAATTCTACTAATGGTAGATGATCATCCCAACTACCCTTGAAATCCATGACGCAAGATCTCAACATATCTTCTAACGTCTGAATTCACTACAAGAAAAAGGTCTATCAGCGACCAGCGATGTCGACCATACTTCGCACCATCGGTTGCCGATATTAATCCTGACGACCATCATCTCTGATCAAAGCGTAATCTATTCGCTAATGTTTTAACTTGATGACGCGTCGCGATCATTGATCGATCAATAAGTATAAATTTGCCACCAAAATTTTTGCTGGAAATGTTGGCGCCAATTTTTTGTGCGACCACTTGAAATCAGCGACCACATGCTGTCGCTGATAAGTCCATGTCATTAAAAATCAGTGACGCGATGCGATCGCGATATGTGATCATTGATCAAACTAAATGTTATCGATTACCCGACATTATTTCGACACGAACGCAGAGAAAAAAAGAGGGAGGTCAAAAATAGAGAAGAGAGAGAAAAGGGGAGAAGAGAAGAAGGAGAAGAAGTTAGGTAATATGTCATGCCGTAGCCTCCTACCACCTACCATAGCTTCTCTACAAAGGTAACCCACTTAAAATCTACTAGAAACCTTGTTAATTTGTTAATTGAATGTGGTTTAGACAAACCCTAAATCAAAAATGAATATGCCTTAATTAAGATTAAAAGGCAACTAATGACAATGAACTAATTAAAGTTTATTTTAAAATTTATAAAACAAAGCTGTTATTATGAAACATAGCCTAATTTTTTTTCATTTTTGTTATTATTGGTGCTTGAACTTTTGGTTTGTTTGACTTAGATATGAATTGGGGTTGCTCTAATTAATCAGTTGGAAATTGAATAGGATGTTATGGAATTGGTTCTGTTGATTGTGTTATTTGTTCCTATATATAGAAATTAGCTTATTGGTAATGTTTTGATTCATATGTATGCTAGATTGGAATAGTTTGATTTCAGGGTATTGTTCAAATAGATATTGGAAGGAAGCATTGGGAATATTTTAGCGATTAGGAATCTCAGGGTATTGTTCAATGAAACTTTTCAATTGTTATCATTTCTGATATTATCATTATGTGTTCATTGCGATTTAGCTGAGTCAACTACATTATAATGTCAATCTGATTTATGTGATGTAATTTGCAGTATAAAGAGGTTCTAGGGAAGGGGGCTTTCAAAAAAGTGTATCCTCAACACAACAGTTTATCACTGAGACTCTACGTTAGTAAGTTTGTTTGCTCTATTTCTTCTTTTATTTTCAGTCAATTTGTATAGCCATCATATTATAGGTATTGATATTTATAACAATTATTTGATGTAATAATATTTATAATGGAAGGCTTTGGGAATTTATTAGTATAATTTAGTACTTAATCATGCCTAAAGTACCTTTTATTATCATAATTTTAAAGTTGTTTGAATGCCTAAAGGTTTCTTTTGCCTACATGTGAATTTGTTTATGAAATTATAGTCAAATCTATGCCTATATGAGAACTATACTTATTCAAGATAAATACATGGGTAATAGTTAGGCTTTTCATCACATTACTTATACTTATGCAAGATCATACATGTGGACTCTTGGTTTGTGTCTTGGGTGCCTAGAAATGGTATATATCATGTCATGCCGTCGTGCGTGTGGCTAGTCCATATTATAGGGGAGACTCTGGTGAAATTTTTTTATTGGTGGGTAGTTGCGAACATTTATACTATACTTGAGCCTATTGGTGATCCACTAGAGCCTATTAAGGGATGTTAGAGTGATGAAAATTTGGGCTTGGGGTCATGAGGATACCACGAGGCCTACGAGCAAGCTTAGCCAAGCCTCACAAGGCCAAGCCAAGCTTGGTTGTTAGCATGCTTAAGCTATTAGAAACATTAAGCCAAAATAGGCGATCTAAGGAGGCTATTAGTGCAACAAAGAAGGTAACTAGACACACTTAGTCGATAAAGAAATTTGTTTTGGCTATAATGAGAAAAACAAGGGTATTTAACACTTATGTATACAAGAATAAAGCTATAAAATGTTATAAAAGCTATAAATTGCTCAATCATATTTGTGACTATCCCAAAACATAAAAGATTATAGAAAGGGATCGTGAGGGGTATAATCTTTAAACATGTTAGGCGCCTTAGCACACTAGTTGATATGAATGAATCTCCAAGATACTCAAAAGTTGGATAAATGAGTTAGCAAACTCTGATATAAAGCTAGCATGAATGAAATACCTTACGTATTCACTTACGATAAACAATAAAAACAAATTTAAAACAAATTAAAATAAAATAACATGATATAATATAACTATTAAACTAAGTAGCATTTACTTAGTTTCTCATACTAAATTTAATAACATTTAAAGTTTCTCATCCGCTTTAATTGCATTCATTCATTCGTTAAGTCATATGCTCTCAAGTCATATGCTTACAAGTATGCTTAAATGTTAATCATATGCTTATAAGTATGCTCAAGTCATATGGTTACAAGTATGCTTAAGTCATATGCTTAGAAGTATGCTTAAATGTTAATCATATTCATGCTTACAAGTATGCTCAAGTCATATGGTTATAAGTATGCTCAAGTCATATGTTAACATTTATAATGTTGTCTATAGTAGGTACTTAGTGGAATCATGGACCTCTATTAGGGGCCAGTAGTTGGATGGCACGACGAAAGTCAAGTGCCCGAGATAAATCTTCTGAGTTGAATTTAGAATTTGGTTGCCAAGTGTTTTTGGAGTATCGTATAGTCACCCAGAATGTATGAATGGTAAGTCGTAGAATCGATGTCTATGTTTAAAGTGTAAGAATGTAAATTATATGGATGAGACATGGTAAACTATCATTTACTTGTTTACGGGTTCATGAGAAATTACTGAAGAATCTTTGGTGGGCACATGGACGAGAGAAGAGATGGTGGCATCACACAAGTACACAATTGAGGCGTTAGTACTCATCGTATGAATGAAATGGTCCATGATATTGCAGGGGCGATTTTGATTGGGAGCAAAGCGAGAGAGCAACCTATGAATTACGATGCCAAAGACTTCTTTAAGTTGTTAGGCGAGGGTAGCAAGCCATTGTGGCATGGTTGCACCAAACACACTACATTGTCTGCAGTGGCGACATACATTACTTAACATCAAGGTGATCACAACACATGAGCCATGAGTGTTTTGAGTCGCTCTTGAAGGCAATTAAGAGTATGTTACTGACGGTGTGAAATTACAGTAACTATTACTTTTGTAAGAAAATGGTGAAGAAGTTGGGTCTTGGATACCAAAAGATCGATGCATGTCCCAACGATCGCATGTTGTTTTATAAGGAAAATGAGCAGATGACAAGGTGTGCGCGTTTGCGGTCATGATCGGTTTAGGCCTAATAAAGAGGTGTGACTACAAAAAATCAAGTATACCGTTTAAGATTCTAAGGTATTTTCCAATAACACATCGACTAAAAAGATTGTACATGTCTTCAAGATCAATTTGAACATATGAGTTGGCATGCGAAATCTCCACTAAAGATGGAGAACTAAATCATCCCATGGATGGGGCTTGGAAAGATTTCAACTTAGCACATCCTGAATTTGCATTGGAACCTAGAAATGTGAGGCTTGGATTGTCCACAGAAGGTTTCAATCCGTTTGGCCACTCAATTTATTCCGTACTCATGTTTGCTGTGATTGTTACTCCGCATAACTTGCCTCCTTGGATGTGTATGAAACGACCATACTTATTTCTTTCACTCGTGATTCACGGTCCTAAGAGTCCTGGAAAGAACTTAGATGTTTACTTGAGACTTCTTATAGGCGAGTTAAAGGTATTGTGGGAGGATGGAGTCTGAGACTTGGGATGTTGCAGCGAAAACAAATTTCAACCTTAGGCGGTGGTTATGTGGACTATAAGTGACTTCCCAGCTTATGGTATGTTAGCTGGATGGAGTACACACGGGAAGTTAGCTTATCCGTATTGTATGGAGCATATAAAGTCGTTTAATCTATCAAAAGGTTGAAAGCCTTGTTGGTTTGACTGTCATCGTCGGTTCTTACCGGTAGATCACCTGTTTCGAAGAAATAGAGAACACTTCAGGAAAGGGAAAGTAGATAATGATATGCCTACAACGCAATTATCGGGAACGGAGATGCGAGATCGTGTGATGAGAATGTCGGTTATCCCATTTGGTAAGGTTGATGCGACAAACATAATCAATGGGTTTGGTGAATCTCATAACTGGGTTCGGAGAAGCATCTTTTGGGAATTGCCTTATTGGTCTACAAATTTGATTCGTCATAATCTAGATGTGATGCATATTGAGAATAATGTGTTTGACAATGTGTTTAACACTTGTGATGAATATTCTGGGGAAGACAAAAGATAACGATAAGGCACGCGTTTGGACATGAAAGATATTTGTAAGCGTCACGGATTAGAACTTTATGAATCTCCTAATGGTAAGATTGTCAAACCGCATTCAAGGTACACATTGTCCAAAAAGCAAGTTGAAGATGTGTGCACATGGGTTAAGTCTACGAAACTACCGGATGGATATCGTCAAACATTGCAAGGTGTGTTACTGGTGGGAAATTGCAAGGATGAAGAGTCATGGATGTCGTGTGTTCATGGAGAGACTCATGCCTATAGCATTTTGGGATACGCTTGATAAACCAATATGGGATGCTTTAGCGGATCTTAGTCATTTCTTCAAAGACTTGTGTTCAAAATCATTGAATGAGAAGGACATGTTTGTACTTGAGAAGAACATCATAGAGATCACGTGTAAAGCTGGAAAAAATATTCCCACTGGTTTTTGACTCCATGGAGCATTTGCAAATCCATCTTCCCTATGAAGCTCGTGTTGGGGTCCGATTCAATATAGATAGATGTACCCTTTTCGAGAGGGTGATGGGAAACCTTAAGAGGAAGGTGAAGAATAGAGCTTATGTCGAGGGGTCGATATGCGAGGCATACGATTTTGATGAGATATCTACGTTTGTCTCAGACTATTTTCCGGACGACGTCTTGACAAAGGCCAATCGAGTATCGAGACATGATGATGGGGGAAATGTTGAACTAAATGGTCGGCTCTCTGTATTTGGTCTATCGGGCCGCGCTTATGGAAAAAGGAAGCACATATTCTCTCTCGAGCAAGAATTACATGTCATACATACTTACATTCTTCTCGATTCTTGAGGAGATTGGCCGAATTTGTGAGGTACAC